>CM035341.1:2361399-3645149 GCA_020226455.1 Prunus salicina | reverse complement strand
AAAGTTCCCTGATGGGTGTGAAACTGACTGACTTGTGAAGTGATTTGGGAGTTGATCTTTTCTTGTCCTCCAATTCTGTTGCCGGCTTCTTTCGCAATGGGGTGAGAATATCATCCTTTCTGGAACAACTAGAAACTATAGGTTTGGCTGGAGAAGATGGGACCTTGGGTGCTTTATGATACGCTAATGATGATTTCGAGGAAGTAAAGAGTCTTGTTTTCTTCCTTTTTATGGGTGTTGAAGCTTCTTGATTTGAGTTGTAGCTCTGCTGAAACAACACTTTGTGCATGTATTATAATAATTTTTTTCTATGTACCCATTGGTATTACCAGTGAAAGCTTCTTCTTTTTTAGTTGGCTCTTCGACCCCCTTTTCCTCTTCCTTTTCTACTTGTTCATTGATGACCACTTCAGAGGTTGAACCAATGCACTGCAAAACTCAAGGAAGAATAGGAAGCAACAACAATTTATATCCGTTTGAAACTTGAAGGAATTCTTTTAAGGACAATTATTCAAATGTCAAACAAGCCACGTGAAGTTTTTCAGTGTAAACATGAATGGGCTAAGCTTGTGGACTTAAGAGTTAAATTGTATGTTTATGCACTTGAAAACAGACAATGAATAAGACTCTGAAATATCATCAAAAAATTAATTTAATACTTACTATTTCTCATGCTCAAAACGTATTTTCTCCTCTAAAGGTAGTTTGTGGGGTTTAAATAGAAAATCTCTTTTATTTCTTATTTTTTCAGCTTGGGGTGTATTTAAGGGTAGTTTTTGGAAAGATAGTGGGGTTTACTTAGAAATTGTGAAAATTTAAATTAAAAGTTGGGGTGAACTTAGAACATGGGGTGAACTAAGAGAAGTGTGGGGTTTAAATAGAAAATTGCAAAAAAAAAAAAAAAAAAAAAGGCAGTACGCTCGCGACTCGCGAGTGTGAACAAAAATAACAAGCTAAGTTAAAACTAACCCTTAACGTACGACATTAAGGTTAGTGTTTACATCAGTTTTGACAACAAAATTAAATATAAAAAACTTAGAAGTTTGATGACATGTCATGTGTTAAGTAGTTAGATAGTGGCTTAGATTTACCGAAATGCGGGTAAATGTACAGAACCTAAATGTAGAGGCTCAGGATCCATGTATACGGTACTACCTCTCTAATAGTGGAGCCCACCAATACGATAGGGCTCACCTCTATTAGAGAGATAGTACACGAGGTGGTACGTAAATATTATATGGTTAGCATTTTTTGGCAAGATAATAATACATTCATCACACAGACATTTCACAATGGTTGGCTAACTTGGGTTATAGTTCGGGTTAGCCGAAAGAAAAGAAAAGAAAAGAAGGAATTCTTGAGTAAATTTTGCAGCGTAAAAATTTCAGCCCACCCCAATAAGAATCCTTCCTATGGTGAAAGAGCATTGATTCACTTCAGTTTCAGCTGGTGAAGGATATTTCACAAAGTCCTTCACTGGAAACTCCTAACAAAAACCACATGAAATGATTCTTGTATTATATATCTTCACATAATGGTACACATTAGAATTACTCATAGGAGCCCATAGTTTTATAATAAAAAAAATGTACATTTTTTTTTATTGCCTTTCCAAATGGTTCATATTACTTTATGATTGATACATATGTTAACCCACCATCAAACAGTGTTTTTAGGTCCTACTTCAAGATTGTTGCAGTAATTATAGAGAGAAAGTTGTCAAGTTTATGGAGAGAAGTTTTCTTATATATGGGAATCTAATAAATTTTCGTTTCCATTGTGAATATAAAAGCAATTGTTGCGCATGGAAGTAGACAAATAGAATCTCTAGCATAATCAAAATGCGAAGAAAAGAGCAAGAAAGCAGAACCAAGCAACAAGCAAAGGATAGAATAAAAACAAGATAAACAATAGCAACCTGAAGAAAAAGCACAAACAAAGTTTATTTCAGAAGATAAGAATAAAGTCATGATTAGAAAGATCACCGAATAATTTTATTTGAGTTATCTTACCACCCAAGAATTTCTCTCGGATGAGAAAGAACTGTGGAACACAACTTGCATTGATTCGAGTTTCTTATCTTTTCTGGCAAAGAAAGAAAGATACGAAAATGACAAAGTGGTTTTGGCCAACTATTTATCGTTTGGTTTAGTTTATTGGCCACATTTCATACATATAGACGAAAACAGTTGAGAGAAGATTTCATCGATCAATCTGCAAACTAAATCTGAAGGTTTAGTTGTTGTTTTCGTTTTAACGAAAGAGAGAGTAAGCAGTAGAGAGAATGGCTGAGGCAGTTGTTTCCCTTGTGCTCGAAAGTGTCAGAGACTTCACCACTCAGGAAGCCAAGTTCTTGTCTGGAGTCAGCCATCAAGTTGAGGTTGCACAAAATGAGCTGCAATTGATGCAGGGCTTCCTCAAAGATGCAGATGCAAGACAAGGACAAGATGAAACAGTCCGTATTTGGGTTGCCAAGATTAGAGACGCTGCTTATGATTTGGAGGATGTCATCCAAACTTATGGCTTGAAAGTGGTTTCCAAGAAGAAAAGAGGCCTCAAGAATGTTCTCAAAAGATTTGCCTGCATCTTCAAGGAAGGGGTTCATCTTCACCAGATTGGGGCAGAAATTGAGAATATCACTACCAAAATTTCGGCGTTGAGATCGAGCTTGCAGAGTTATAACATAAAGGAAATAAGGGACAGTAGTGACCGTGAATCTTCCTCGCAATTGCATCAGAGGTGAAGGCAAAGTTATCCTCATGCTGTTGAACGTGATGTTGTTGGGTTAGAGTCCAACGTTGAAGAATTGGTTATGCATTTAGTGAAAGATGAAAATCGTCATCGAGTTGTATCTATTTGGGGTATGGGCGGTTTAGGAAAGACCACCCTTGCAAGAAAGGTTTATCATGACAAAAAAGTAAGGCAGCATTTTCATAGTTTTGCTTGGTTCTGTGTATCTCAACGTTATCAAGTAAGAAATGTTTGGGAGGTAATTTTAATTGAACTCATTTCCGCTACCAAGGAACAAAGACAAGAAGTTAAGGGCATGAGAGATGATGAAATAGCAACGAAGCTTTTCCGTGTTTTACAAGAAATGAAATGTTTGGTGATCCTTGATGACATGTGGAGAATCGAGATATGGAATCTTTTGGAGGCTGCATTTCCAAATGTGGAAACAGAGAGCACAATATTGCTTACTACACGCAATCAAAAAGTAGCCACGCTCCCAAATAGAAATGCTTATCTCCACAAACTCCAGCCACTCAATGAGAATGAGAGTTGGAACCTACTTGAGAAGAGAGCAATATCTGAAAGGGCTGATATCGGTATTTTCTCACCCTTACTCTTTTCTATTCCAGGTTCTTAGTTATATAGCAAGCCACATAGAAACCATTACATTGCATATGACACAACTTACGTAGTGTTTTTTTTTCTTTTTTTCATTCATTGTTGGGATTACACTTTACAATTTTTTTAATATTGTCAAACATGTATCAATTTTTGACAAAAAGAAAAAGAAAAAAGAACAAGTAGTAATTGCAATTTTATAAACTGCCTTACTTGGTCGCATATTTGTTAGGTAGCAGATAATTTATCTTATGCAATTGTAAATAATAATCAGGACAATGCTAGACAATTCAAAATTTTCTCCCAATACCTTCTCTTCAATCCAAACATATCCCAAACTTATTTGTGTTGGTCCAGATTTAATCTTTGAATGTTCTCCATTTGGCATGTGTTATAAAATCCAAACTTATAATAAGACAAAGGATATTAGTAAATTTTGGGATTTCACAATATAAATGTCTTAATTGGCATCCTTTGCTATTTCATCATCTCTTAATTTCTTGTTTTTGTTCCTTGGCATGCTCATACTACAAGAATGTATTTGATTTTTTTTTTCTCTTTCTTATTTTTAGATTTGGGAATGGACACAAAAAAGAGAGAATTAGGAACGAATATGCTTCGACATTGTAAAGGTTTGCCATTAGCCATTATTGTGCTTGCCGGAGTTCTAGCAAGAAAAAACACTGTTAGAGAGTGGGAGATAGTGCATGAGAATGTTCATGAATACATAAGGAGAGGGATAGGTCATGAAGAAGAATATGAAGGTGCATCATGGGTTTTGGCATTGAGTTATGATGACCTACCGTATTACTTAAAACCATGTTTTTTATATTTAAGTCATTATCCTGAAGACTCTGAGTTTTTGGTGAGCGAATTGACTAAGTTATGGGTGGCAGAAGGTCTTATCTCCTTGAGACAAAGACATGGTTCGGAGAAAACAATGGAGGATATAGCACGTGATTGTTTAAGCGAGTTGGTGGAAAGGTGTTTGGTTCAAGTGGGAACAAGTGGTTCAACTGGGACAATTAAATGTTGTCGAATCCATGATCTTGTACGAGATATGTGTTTGTTAAAGGCAAAAGATGAAAGCTTTCTCCAGATTAACAATTCTTTGCAAGAAAATACTTCTTCTGGGGCAGTCGAGGCAGCACAATTGGGGAAAATTCGAAGACTTGCAATTTACTTGGATGAGAATGCAGATAGGTTGTTTTCTTCAAGAGATGAAACAAATGGGCACGTAAGGTCTCTATTATTCTTTGGCCTAAAAGAATGGAGGCCAAAAAGTGAAAAAGGATTACTATCTCCGTTGAAGGATTTCAAAGTGCTTAGGGTTTTGAAGGTTGAAGGTCTTATTCAAGTAGAAGTTGAGTTGCCAAGTGAAATTGGAAATATGGTACACTTAAGGTTTCTAAGTGTGAGCAATAGCGGAATAAAAACGTTTCCGCCATCCCTAGGTAATTTAGTATGCTTGCAAACTCTTGATTTTCGTGTTTGAGGTGCCATTGTGGTCATCCCAAATGTGATAATGAAGATGAAACAATTAAGACATTTATATTTACCCTGGGGGTACAGAGCAAAAGGTACCCTGGAGCTGTCTACTCTTGGCCATCTACAGACATTAGATAGCCTTTCAACTGAGTATAGTGATTTGAAAGATGTTGGTAGATTAACCAATCTTAGAAAACTAAGAATAAAAATGTCAAGCTCTTTGCAAAATCTAGAGGAAATCTTAAAATTTACAGGCAGCACGCTTAATCGTATCCGGTCTCTAATTGTGTACAATGACATGAATAAATGTGAAGAGCAAGCTATGCAAATAGTATCAAGTTGTCGGGGTATATACAAATTGGTGTTGGTAGGGCCAATCGTAGAATTACCGAAAGAGCTCCACAACTATCCAAACCTCACCAAGTTAAAATTGTATGATTGTGGTCTCAAGGAGGACCAAATGGGAATACTAGAGAAGCTGCCAAACCTAACAACTCTGCGCCTTGGATATAAAGTTTTCCATGAGAATGCAAAGATACTGGTTTTCTCCAAAGGAGGCTTTCCTTCTCTTCAATTTCTTTATGCTAATGACATGAGTGAAATAACAGAGCTGAGGGTAGAGGAAGGAGCCATGCCTCGTCTCTGTCGATTGGAAATCAAATTTTGCTCGAGATTGACTACACTTCCAGATGGGCTGAGATATCTTACTAATCTCAAGGAATTAACCATCAGAGGGATGCATAGAGAACTCCACCGTCGAATTGAGGAAGATGGAGAGGATTTCTATAAAATTCAGCATGTACCTTCCCTTGTAATTGGAGAACCATTAACCTAGCACCGATGCAATGATGGCAAGGTAATTTCTTTATTTTAATTTTTAAATTAAAAAAAAGGGTGCATTTTAAAGCAAAATGGGTGGTTTGGTTTGTGTTTATTAGTTATAAAATGAAGCACCGAGAGAATATCAAAGTACAAAAGCCAATAGAATATGGGCTCCCTTGTTTAGTTATGTTTTCTTTGTCCATTTTTATTGTTTTTTGCTTGTGCTTGTGAGTTGTGAGTGAGAAGCTTAAAATCCAACGGGTTAAATTTCCTTATTTTGAGACCATTGAAAAACATCTTATAATTTTTGATTTGTTTTCTTTGTCCATTTTTATTGCTTTTTTGCTTGTGAGTCCTAACTCCTGAGCCTTATCATTTCCCAATTTCTAAATATTTTTGCTTTTTTTTTGGGCACCATTACCTCCTTACATCTTGTTTTCCTTGTTTATCCACCATTTATAATTCCATCTCATTCTGAATTCAAGTTTTCGTAGTTCCATGAGAATCTTATAAGAAGTATTTGTCTCCTTCTTCAAGGCTTGTTAAGATACACCACCATTGGATTTTTTTCACAAGGTCAAGTAACAGTTGGATATATATTTCTGGCATTTGAGACTCTTTGAAATGTCAAATCTTTCCCTTGTCATGTGAAAAACAATTAGAAGGCTCCAGTCGATAAGCAATAGGATTTTTTTTATACTAGATCATGTTAACAACTTATCTCTCAGTTGTTTTAGTGAAAAGGCTAAAACATTTACGTACAAGAGTACTAGGTTGAAATAAGTGTTTTTCTTTTCGTACGATTTTACTACTATGTTCATATTGGAATGCAATTTTCACAAGTAAACTGCTGAATTTGTGTTATGGTAACTGCATGTGCGAAGCTGAACTTATAGGGGGAAGAAAGAAATCCTATGTGAAATTCAAGAGGAGCAAAGATGTGGTCAACTAGTTTAAAGTTCGTTACAAGCTTTTGGATCTAATGGTTGTCTAACAGTACATTTATATTATTGTATTATATTCCTATTTCGTGTCTGTTTTCAATTATGAATATTTGAGCCCGTGGACATCATGCCTTTGTTCACAACTTGGTCCCATGTGCCATATGATATGATTTTATCTTTGTGTGACATACATTTACGAAATCGTCCTTGCCAACTGCTGGTAGAAGAATTTAAAAGAATGGTTGGTGCTAGATACAATTCTATGGTGCATTGCCTTTTTTTGTTACATTGGGAGGAAAAAAATTCCTTGGACTTCGAACTTAGGTGTCAAGCAGGTGTAAAGGGGGAGGCCACCGCTGTGGTACATGCAGTCGACTATGGTGCATTGGCAAAGCCCCTTGGTTCCTGTGTGAGTGTAGAATGTACTTTGACTGTTTCACATGAAGCAAAAACCCTTTAATTTGAAACATTTAAAATATTCTCAAGAATTGTTGGTGCTCTCAAGAATTGTTGCAGCAAATGATTTTAATAAAATATGTTTTAAAAAATTAAAAAAACCCGAAATTAGAAGCATGTATGGTATTGTTTATGTATATGCGCGCTGTTTGAAAGCTTCCATGCTCTTGGTTTGAAGCAGTTATCAAGAAACAATTTGAGGTCATGAACAAATTTTGCCATCAAACGTAACAAGCAGTGCAAACGTTGAAGGTATTGTTTGGGACGCTACATTGGCCATCAAAGCACTTGACACAAGTGAAATACGTTCCCTTTATAAAGCTTCCACAGTGCCCATTGCAGAATGGTTTTCCACTGTAAATTATGTAGACGAGAATCACCATGTCCATGAAATCTAACCCTTCCTTTTCTTCCTTCTTGAACTCATTGAAGAAGCTGCAAATACTCATATGCTTGCAGTCTTCATGGATCTCCATGTATGCCAAGAACTCTTGCCGGTTCACTCGGTCATTCCCATCCACGTCCATCTCTACGAAACACTCATCCACCGACCGCTTTATGTGTTGTGGAGCATCCTTGCAATAAGCAAAGCACCGTCTGCCACAGCTCCTCCATTTTCAATTATCCAAACTGTCTATATATACGTATATTTTTTTTTGTTAATAATTTAATTAGGTCGGGTATATGCATGGTTATACATGTAGCAAGTGGGGCGATTGATGAATATTTGTACATTTTGATTTGTTTTCTTTAAAATTTCTCTGGAAGGACTTGAAAGAATCAACAAGGACCTCAAAAGATACTTTAGAAGAAGGATATGGTCCTTGCCGACCACGGCCTTGGAAAGCAGTACATTAGTGTTACTTTGATGCTTAACCGTTCCCAATTAGTCTAATAATGAAGATTAGGATGATTGTGGGAGTGGTTGGGTCAATATTATTATTTTAGGACGTCCAAAGTGTTCAGAAAAGGGAGAAAAATAGAAAAGCACTCTCCTCTCTTTTTCTTTAAGGGGTAGTTAACATGTCATCTATGGATAATATGTTTTGGAAGCTTTTCCAGAAAAAAGTCACACTACACTTGTCCTATAATTCATCTTATGTAATCATGAAAAAATAATAATAAGATTTTCTTAAATTAGGAAGAAAGCTCGGGGGGATGATGAGGTGGGCTAGAAATTATTCTAAAATTCTGAACACATTTCACACATGGAGATTAAGGCCGGGTTTATATATTGCGTGCATAATCTAATGTATGTCACTACTGCCGCCATCATCAACATGGTAAAGACAATATGAACACAAGAATTGTGTGTGGATAGATGAAGAGGCTTTTCATTAAATTTTCCATGACTTGCATGATATACTTACATATTTACTGCAGTTCGTCCTATCTACTTGCTAGAATACAAAATAGTGTGGAAATCTTAGTGTAGTGCGACGCATGTTTCCTTTAAGTTTGATCAATCTTATTGCCTAGCTAGCTAGTGTAGAAATTACATAAAGAAATTTTTTTGCATACATGTCAGACTGTGATTTATCCTAAGAAAGAGACAAGTAGTTTCCAATTTTGTATCCCCACTCCAGCATTTCCCAGCTCTGCCGCTGTGATTGGACTCTTTCTCTCCATTTTAGTTGAGAGTTAAGGAGCCTTGGTTCAGCTTCAGCAGGTGAAGACTACAAATTATTTCACAAGTTTGATGCAAGTGCTTAATTGGAAACAAGAACCTTGAAATTATATAAAATATATATATATACACACACACACATGATTGCTCTAGCTAGCGCTCCTCAGTCTTGATCACATAATGGTACACTGAGTGGAAGCAAAGATATTCCCCAGGGCGAGAAGCACTTCTATCGTTTTCAACGCTTTCCTCCCTGCCCTCTGAAAATTAACATATTCAGCCAAGCAAGCAAGGTCTCCGAATGAGCACGAATCGTTGACGACGAAGTACTAATTAATTAAGGACAAATACATAGAACGAATATGATAGGGTTTGTCCACTAATTAGTCAGAAAGAGAGAAGATATCCGAATTACTTACATTTTTAGGCCTTGGATTCACGGAAACCAGTTCATTGGATGCACCAGAACTGCTTGGCTCATTGGTGAGTCTACGGGAAGAAGAATTATTGCTCGTCTCTGATGTCCTACCAGACTCAGGTGACTTCGACTAGCATTACATAAAGTCGATGGTTTATAAAGTTAATTAATTGCATAATTTGGCTTAGGCCGCCAAGGCCAGCTGTTCTTCAACAATTTTATAAAGCTGCAAATAAATTAAAATTGGCATGACCTGCACTAACTTCATGCATTAGGAGCAAGTTGTTTTTAATATATATATAATTAATTCACAAAATATAATCAACAACGGGATGGTGTTTGGTTTAACTTTAACGTCAGCCCCATTCAAGATTTCAACCAACGGACAAAGATGGGGAACCCTTAATTTATAATATGAAAAATGTTTAACTCTACTAATTAATGATCACTCAGCATAAATAATTATTATCTCCATGAAAAACAAAAGAGGAAATTTGTCCCAAAACAAAAGAGGAAATCGGTGTCGAAGGAGGAAAATTTGGAGGCAAAGCACCGTGCCCTCTGTATCGTCTATTTGAAACATAACATGTTATATAGAATCTAAACTATAAATAAAACTAGTCAAAAAAGGTGTTATGTTGTAACCGGAAAGCGACGACATGCTAATCAGATTGTCACATAACAAGTAGTCCAGGAATTTCAGCATATATACAGTATTGGATATGATTGGATTTCCCTTGCCAATGCCCTAATAAAATTATTTTTTTGTTGACCAGGAATTGAAAAAAACAAATAAAGAAAAGAAAACAAGCCAGTATTCCTTGACCTACCTCATGAATGCTTGATGCTGGCAGCTGGTTCAAAGCTTCCATCCTCTTGGTTTGAAGCAGTAGGAAGTTATCAAGGAATTTCTTGTGGCCATGGACATACTTGCCATCGACATAACAAGCAGTACAAACATTGAATGTGTTGGCGGCATCACTGGCATGATCAAAGCATTTTACACAAGTAAAATAAACTCCCTTTACGAATTTTTTGCAATCCCCATTACAGAAGGGTTTTCCACTATAAACGATGTAGAAGAGAGTCACCACGTCCAAGAAATCAAGCTCTTCACTCCCTTCCTTCTTCAGCTCATTGAAGAATCTAGGGTTACTCAGATGCGTACAATCTTCATGCATCTCCATGTATGTCAAGAACTCATGCAAGCTCACTCGGTCGTCCTCATCATGATCCATTTCCAGGAAAAACTCATCCACCCACCGCCGGATTTGCTCCGGGGCATCCTTGTAATATGCAAATGCTGTTTGGCGCAACTCCTCCATTTTAAAAAAATTTATGTGAACTTCTTGGATTTGATCGATTGGCACAAGCTAGGGAAGTCACAGGGGTATTTATTTATATGTATGTGTATTATCATATGGTTAATTTCAAGGAAATTTCCAAAGTGACTAAGGTCGGCACCATTAGTCAGTGGTGGGGGTTTACACTTGAAGCTTCCTAGCTAATAATGAGGAGGTAATTACGTGTTACTTTCAGGTAATGATACGTAATCTCTGATCTAATGTAACAAATTATTAGTATAAAGTTTGGTTGCCTTTGGAGCCTTGCATGACAAGTAGTACAAGTAGTAGTCAACATGTTTACTTAGTCTTTTCTACTAGCTTTATATTATTTAATTAGTTACCTAAGCTGTCTTAAGTTCAATAATAGAAAATCAAATACTAATATCCCTCCTTGGAGAAGTGATTGTCCATAAAAGAGGTATATTAACTGCTAGATCTCTCTAAATAACACGGAGGCCTTTTAAAATAAAATATAAATTTGCGTAATTAGGACGAGTGGCGTGGTAAATTTAACATATATCAAAGTTATGTGAATCAATATAAGAAGTCAAGCTGTCAAGTATATGATTCAGGGTCATGAGACGAAGAAGTGAGGGATAAAGTAAGTTTTTATGTATGCCCTCGAATAATAAGTTTGTTTAACGATAATCATGTAAAAAGTATCTATGTTATTTATTGGGCTAATTAGGTCGTGAAGTTAAATTATAGTTGTCGAGGAGAACATACAAAAGCTACTTTTTATGAAGATCATCGGGACTTAGAATAATATTAGAAAAGTCTAGGAAATTGTTTGTGGATGTAACAATCAAATACTTGGCCATTCTCACATAATCACATTGTGTGTGCCATCGATGTGGAGGAGGCTTCCGGGAAAGAGAACCTTTCCATATGGAGGGTAAATTGACACCGAATAAAATATGAAACCACTTCAATTTGATTTAATTTAGAAACTACCAAGTACAAAAAACAAAGGAGGTTAATTAATTAATTTCATAGTTTAGTTTAGATATCTAAATCGATTAATCATGTAAATTTATCTGCAACTTCTGAGTGAGAAGATTCCATGGAGAAAAGGTAATATACAAGAAATTTCTTGAATTTAACTTTCTAAAAACCAAAAATAAAAAATAAAAAAAAGAATCCATCGGCGTGATATATAGTTGGCCCCATTCTCCATTCACAAGTTTGACTGTTTGACTCAAGTTTGTATTTGCTGGATCAGTCTTCATCACATAATGGTACACTGACTGGAAGTAACAAAGATATTTCCCAGTGCGAGCAGAATCTCTATCGCTTTCAACGCTTTCCTCCCTGCTCGTGTCTGAAAATATAATATTAAATATTCTCTCAGAGATTATCCCAAAATACAACGGATTTTTTACAGGAATCTCGACAATATGAGAGAAATTTATTCAAAATTAACAAAAATACAATGAGAGGAACAAATAACATGACCTCCCGATCAATCTCATAAATTCAATTTGTTACATGTATATTTTTCCTTTTAATAACTATGTACAGGTGATCATGTTTCATTTTGGTTAAATATGTAAGTCTGCTAATGAAATATGACTTAGTTCAGAGGACTAACATGCCATTTACTCTCAGACCCCAGAGGAAAAAAAAAACGTACAATTTACTACATACACAGTCACAAAAGTTTTAGGCATATGTAATATAATTAGCAATAACAATAATAAATAATAATAAAATGAGAATTAATTATCAATGCTAGGACAGGGGGTCCTTTTGGACTAGGTTGTGAGTCCCACATTACTCCACATAATACAGTCCACACAATCCTCATCCATATGAATGACTGAGAGTCGTTAACAACTAAATAATCACAATTAATTAGAGAATAATTGTGTCCTAATGGGGATGGCAAAAGTTTTGCATATGCTTGAGCTTGTAGTTTTAGTGGTTAAAGAGCATTTTAGTCTCCAACATATCTGAGATCCTAAGTTTGAATTTCCATAGATAAAATTCCTCGTTGGGACAGATCAACCTATCAGTTGGGGGGAAAGAGGAACTTACATCATTAGGCCTTGGATTCACGGGAACCAGTGCATTGATTGTCTCTGCTGGTGTGATGCCAGTGCCAGACTCTGGTGCCTTTGCCTGCATTATATATATAGTGAAAATTAATTAATGAGCTGAATATATAGGAATACACAGCAAAATTTTATGCTATCACACCGTTGTATTTTCCCCATGTTCCATAAAATAAAATAAATGCGTATGTTTAGAGTCTAGATTGTGAATTTCAGATGAGATTAGGATTCACAGTTTGACAACATAATTTTGATAAAAGAACATTAAAATTAGCTTACGTATATATAATCAGTAACAAAAATTGGCCATAGGTAGCTCATTCCGGCACTTACTATATGTATGAACTTAATTTAAGGAGCATACCTTACTAGTTATGCTTGATGCTTCTCCATGCTGGTCCAGGTTCAAATTATCTCCCACTGTCCTCTTGGTTTTTAGCACTAGGAAGTTATCAAGGAAGTTTTTGTGGCCATGGACATACTTGCCGTCAAGGTAACAAACGGGGCAAAGATCGAAGGTTTTGGGGGAATGGTAAAAGCATTGGACGCAAGTGAAATACCCTCCCTTTATGAAGTTTTTGCAGTGGCCATTGCAGAATGGCCTTCCAGTGGAAACAATGTAGAAGAGAGCCAGCAAGTCCATGAACTCTAACTCTTCCCTGCCTTCCTGCTTTAGCTCATCGAAGAAACTTGGGGTACAGAGATGCTTCGAATCTTCATGCATGCCCATGTATGCCAAGAACTCTTGGAGGCTCACTTTTTCGTTCCCATCCTTGTCGATTTCAGACAAGAACTCTTGCACCCACATCTTCATGTGCTCCGGTACATCCTTGTAATATGCTAATGCAATTTGACGCAACTCCTCCATTTCTCTGGTAATGATCTATTCTATATAAACAAAACTTTTTTCTGTGTGTTCTTGATTTTATTGGAAAATTGAAACTATGGAAATTAATTACTAGAGGCCTACTTATATAGACATATTTACTTGATGAGGTAGGAACCTCCTAGGAAAGCTCTCTCTCTCTCTCTCTCTCTGACCTTCTTAAGGAAGGCTTATGATCAATTTCCACTATTCCTTCTCAACAGGTGGAGCCCTTTTTGGCAATAGGGCGGCAACCTACCCTCGCCTTGTAGGAGACGAAGACTTAATGTGTAGGACCTCTCCAAGGTCCCATCATTCTAATTTCTAAGGACAAAATGAAGTGGTTGCATTTCACCTTTCTCCACCTGCGCACTGTTGTTATTTTTGTATATCAATCAATCTGAAAGGGGGGATGAACACACAGTAAATAATAGATGAGGAAGAAGATGCCAAAGAACACTCGAGGTTATGGGTAGACCTGTCAATGGATCGGATTTTGATCCAAATCTGGTGTAATTAATAAAAGATGGATTGGACTTCTCAATCTGATAATCCGATTACAATCCGAATCTGATAATTCGATTATACATGAATCGGGGTATGGATTATAGTTTTATTATTATTATAGGGATATGGATTATAGTTGATCCAATCCGACTTAGTATGAAGTATAATTTAGTTTTTTTGTGCTTTATATTAATATTTTATATGTGTAAATGAGTAATTTTAGCTTTTTATGCACTAAGAATACACTTAATACTAATTATTATGATAAAATATAAAAAAAAATGATATAAAAAGTAGATAAATACAATAAAAGAACGAGGCTACTAATGAAATTTTGATTTCTTTTGTACATCACAAAATAAATCCGATCTGAATCCGATGTAACAAACATGGATTGATAGGTGCAATTTGATAGTCTAAATACAATCTGAATATGATAATCCGATTATAAATAGATTTAGATTTGGATTGAGGTATATTTGATCCGAATCTTACCCGTTTATAAGTCTAATTATGGGGCTCAAATTACTCACACCACCAACTTTTTGGGTAGATGAATAGGAAATATTTTTGCTCACCACTCTTCTTAATACTTAACACGTGTCTATAGACATAACTATAGTTAATGTTTTACTTTGATTATATAACTATGGTTGTACTTATGACCAGTGGCGGATCCACGTTGGGACAACAGGGGTCGGACGACCCCTTGGAAGCTTGGAAAAATGGCCTGGGACTCCATTGAAGCCCCCTTGGACTGCTGCTCGAAGCCCCCATGGATGCATGCCACCTGCTCGACGAAACTCCCAGCAGAAGAAGAGAACCTGCGCAGCTGCTGCGCTGCGCCTTGCGCGCGCGCGCTGCGCTCAATTTTTTTTTAAAACAGCCTTGCCAAACGACGTCGTTTGGCAAAGGCTCAGTCAATTTTTTTTTAAATGACCTGGCCTCAAAACGACGTCGTTTTGGGCCAGGTAAAAAAAAAAAAAAAAAAAAAAACAGAAGAACCCTTCGAATTGCCCAGCACAGCAGCCCCAAATCCTTCATTTCCAATTTCACACTTCCTCTCCCAACCCTCTCAAACCCTAACCTCTCCCCCAACCTCCCAACCTCCATCATCAAGTCTTGGCTGGGCCATCACCAATCACCGCCGTTCGCCGCCGCCGGAGACCTCCTCCCTCCGCCCTTGTTTTCAACTACAAACAAGTAAGCTTGGCTTGACAATGAAATTTATGGATATGTTGATAATTTGGATTGTTGATATTGATTTTTTTTTTTATGTAATGAAATTTATGGATATAATTCATATTGATTGATTGATTGAATTTATGCTTCAAATTTATGGATATGAATAATATTGATATTTTTTGTATGTAATAAAATTTATGGATATTGATATTTTTTGTATGTAATAAAATTTATGGATATTGATATTTTTTGTATGTAATGAAAATGTGAATTGATTGAGTATATTGAATATTATTTGATATTTGATATGATAATTTAGTATATTGAATATTGATTGGTATGAGTTTAGGGAGTATATTGAATTTTGAGAGTGGGTTATTGACATTTTCATATTCATATGATAATTTGGGTAAAAATTAATGATTGATTGAATTAATTGATTTGTAGATTTATGGAACGATTCTTTAAAAGAAAATTATCTACGGATAGTCCTTCTCCGTCTAATCCGGGTAGTTCAAATGCAAGACCAATTGAAGTAGATGAGATCTTAGCTAATCTTCAGGCAGACCCTGGATTAAGAACTCGAATGGCGGATTATAGTCCTAATATTCGGGATGAGATCCGAAGAGCATATCTACAAAAGGGACCTTGTCAACCTAGAAGTTATAAATTCCCACAAACTAATCAATCAGGAATTAATAGACGCTTCATTGCTAATTGGTTTGATGATCATGATTGGTTGGAATATAGTATTGCTAAAGATGCTGCGTTTTGTCTTCATTGTTATCTCTTCAAATCAAATTTTGATCAAGTGGGTGGTGATGCATTCACTGGGGTAGGCTTCAATAATTGGAAGAAGGCGAAAGAAAGATTTAGCCTTCATGTTGGACCGGTTGGTAGTGTTCACAACCAAGCTAGAGAAGTTGCTTACAATTTGATGCATCAAACTACACACATTGAAACAATTGTCATCAAGCAAACAAGTCAAGCTCGCACGGCTTATCGCACTTGCTTGAATGCATCACTTAAGTGCACTAGGTATTTGTTGCGACAAGGTCTTTCTTTTCGTGGTCATGATGAAAGTGCACAATCAAGTAATAGAGGGAATTATTTAGAGCTCTTGCAATTTCTTGCGGATCATGATGAAAAAGTTAAGGCCGTTGTGTTGGAAAATGCTCCAGGAAATTTGAAGTTAATAGCTCCTTCAATTCAAAAAGATCTTGTCAATTCTTGTGCTAAAGAAACCATTGGTCTTATCTTGAGTGATGTAAAAGATAGATATTTTTCAATAATGGTGGATGAAGCACGTGATGTTTCAATAAAGGAGCAAATGGCGATGGTGCTTCGTTATGTGAATGACAAAGGACAAATAATTGAAAGGTTTGTGGGGGTTCAACATGTGACTGACACTACTTCAAGTGCACTAAAGGAAGCCATTGATGAATTCTTTTCTTCCTCGAATTTGAGTTTTTCCAAGCTACGAGGACAAGGTTATGATGGAGCTAGTAATATGAGAGGTGAGTTCAATGGCCTTAAGACAAAGATTTTGAGAGAACAACCTTGTGCATTTTATGTTCATTGTTTTGCTCATCAACTTCAACTAGCTCTTGTTGCAGTAGCAAAGAAAAACATTGATGTCAACTCTTTTTTCACAACGGCTAATAGTTTGGTTAATGTTGTTGGAGCATCTTGTAAGCGTCGGGATGCACTTAGAGCACAATACCAAGAAGAGCTTGTGAGAGCTTTTGAAGAAGATTGTTTGATAACGGGGCGGGGCTTAAATCAAGAAACTACTCTCAAACGTGCCGGTGATACACGATGGAACTCACATTATGGTACGTTGATTAGTATCATTTCTATGTTCCCATCTGTGGTGAATGTGCTTCAAATGATTGTTGATGATAATCCTAATGATAGTTCGGGTGAAGCCTATAAGTTATGGAGAGAAATACAATCTTTTGAGTTTGTGTTTCACTTATTTTTAATGAAAGCTATACTGGGAATTACACACACTTTGTCTCTAGCCTTGCAAAGGAAAGATCAAGACATTGTGAGTGCAATGGGTTTAGTGACAACATGCAAGGAAAACCTGCAGTTTATGAGGGATAATGAGTTTGAAGAATTGGTTGAGCAAGCATCTTTGTTTTGTTACAAACATGATATTACAGTTCCTACCATGGATGAGGAATATGTAATTCCAGGGAGATCACGGCGTAATGCTCCAATGAAGACAAATTATCATCGTTATCGTGTGGAGATCTTTATTCATGTAATTGATGGACAACTTGCGGAATTAAATGATCGCTTCAATGAGGTAAGTACTGAGTTACTTACTTGTTTGGCATGCTTGAGTCCGAAAAATAACTTTGTAGCTTTTGACAAACGAAAGCTAGTTCGTCTTGCTCAATTTTATCCTTATGATTTTTCGGATAGAGACTTATTGATGCTTGAAGATCAACTTGGTGTTTATGTTCATCATATGCGTTCGAGTATTGATTTTTCTCAATTGGAAGGGATTAGTAGTCTTGCGGAAAAAATGGTGGAGAAAGGAATGCATGAAATATTTCCTTATGTGTATTTGCTTCTTACATTGGCTTTGGTTTTACCGGTTGCAACTGCTTCAGTGGAGAGGGCATTTTCCGCCATGAATATTATTAAAAATCCACTTCGCAACAGAATGGGAGATCAATGGTTGAATGATAGCTTGATTGTTTACATTGAGAGAGATGTTTTTGCTTGTATTGATAACGAAACTATAATGCAACGTTTTCAGAATATGAAAACTCGTCGTGGACAATTGTAATTTGTATTATTGGTTTTGTTATGAATTATGAATGGAAGTACTATCTTTCTATCTTTTTAGCATTATTTTCTTTGTAAAAAAATTTCGAAACTTTTACACTAAGCCCCCTTGGCCACATAATCCTGGATCCGCCACTGCTTATGACCATGTATCAAGTATTGAGAATAATAGTAGCTTAAATTAAAATAGTAAACAAAAATATTCTCAAAATGAATAATACTTCGAACAAAAAGCCAGGCTACAAGTTGCAGTTCCCAAAAAAAAACATGCCACCACTTGTAGTGGACTGATAGGTTAGAAAGGCAACGAAAGAAAAATACAATCCAACGACCATATAGCGGGGTCAAGATCCACTTTTTATTATTCGGCCTTTTGAGACTTGTTGTCTTCTTCTGTCTATCATCTAATTCCCTTTTTTGGTATATGATCGCATGGTTATGATTGAAGCTTAGTTAGTACACGTATCTGCTTGATTGTTCTTCCGAGTTCAAAGCGAGCCTTCTTCACGAAGGCACATATGTGTGGCCAATAGCCTTCACTTCATTCTTGGCATTATTTTGAATGTCCCTTTTTCTTCCCTTCTCTTTTTGACTCATCAATTGGTGCCCTTTATGTCTCTCCACTTCCATCGGCCCTTCCCACTTCCCTAGGATCTTGAGCATGCAAATCCACCGTCCATTTCTTTTTGGTTTTTTCTACTTTAACCTCTTCTATGTGTAAAAGTTCATATTCTATTGGAACACTTTCTAATCATTTGAGGTTTCCTAGTCTTGTGTTGATTAGGAATTTATTTAATCCACGCCCAGACCGATAAACTATTCATACTAAAAGGATTATATCCATTAATAAGTTGCGAAGAGTTTGACCATAGATAATCTCTTAACAAGTTGTGCCAAACTTTAAAGCTCAAGTGGATTACAACATCTAATTAGATTGGCTTAAGGAGAGTTCAAGAGTTCCTTGATGGGCAAGACTCTTGAGTGAAGTCTATAAAAGGAGGTCCATGTGCTACCACCCAAAAACACTCACATAAGTATTCTCATCCCATTTAGAGATAGAGAGATGGAGCCATATAACATAGAAGACTTCCTTCCTGCGCAAGCAAGAGTTTTCTTCTTACACATGTCATGTCATATCAAGGTTGGTATTGACTACATCATAAAGCCTATTAGGCCCTGTTTGGTTTGCGGAAAAGATTTGATAGGTAATAATTTCCCATGTCTTTTCCAAAGATGGGAAATGAAAGATTTATTTATCATGTTTAGTAATATTGGGCAAGTAACTAGGAAATACCATTTTATTTCATTTCCCATGTTTAGTTTGAGTAGGAATTCAAAACAAAGTTTGTTTAATTTTTCAATTATATCATATGAAATCAAATTTAAAAACATGCATATAATGCTATATTGTAATTCTAAATGGAGACAAAATGGTCAAATGTGCTTGGCTCATTTTCTCAAAGTTTCTCATGAGAAGGGAAAATGAAACCCAAGGGGGGAGGGAAGGGTTACATTTTCCCCCTATTTTCTCATGTGTTAGGCAACCATTTCCCATATTTGGACTTACCAAACATGGGAAAACAATTGATTTCTCACCCCCAGCCTCATTTCATATCAACCAAACGCAGTGCTTATATATTTTGTTTCTACTCAAGGCTCTTATTAAGGCTGTGGTTTTCTTCCTATAAATAGGAAGGAACTATTCAGAATCAAAGGACACAAAAAGAAAGAAAAAAACCAACAATCAAAATCCAAAGTCACACAACGCCTTTATATTTTCTTTTACGTAGGATTCCACATAAATATATCAACTAAGTTTTTTTTTTTTTCTTGGAGCACCATCTTGACAATCATAACTCTGGGAGAGAGCCTCCTAGCTTAATCGCCGAACTTCTTTGGTTGATTAACAAGGAGAAAGCCTCATGTCGTGAGGAAGAGAAACCTACAGCCAAGATTTGTTCTTTCCTAGCCGCAATCGTTTTTATCAGAACTCATAATAAATATATATATCATTCTTGTTATCCATGTGAGTCGAACCTAAAACCTCATCAAACTAAATTGAGACAAATACCACTAGACCAAAAACTAATTGATCTTATTAATATTATTAGTACTACAAAAGCCTAATAAAAAATGAATAATTGATAACTTGTGAAAGCTATAGCCTTGGTGGCTCGTGTTATGTATTTAATGTTCATTTATGTCTCTTATAAATAAAAGTACTCCAAATGGAACACCGTCATATTGCTCTATGTTCATTATATTCAAGAGATCAAAGTTTGGCTCCTTAAAACTAAAGAGGATCTCCTCTTCAAAACTGAGATTTTGACACTTGTTCCAAAACAAAGAAAGTTAAAAGAATTTCAAAAAATAAAATAAAAAGTTCAATGAAATTGACAAAATTTCAAAATCGCATTTGTTTTGAGGAGAGGAGCTCCTCCTCAAGGATGGTCAAATGCAAGATTTTCAGTTGAAGAAATCTTCAATGTCAGTTATAATATTCCTTTTACAAATCTTCAATATCGGTTATGTGACAATTATGAACTCTTTTACGTTTTTTGTCAAATGAATTCATACTGAGCCATTCCAATTTCACCACATTATTATTCCCATCAAATTGTTACTAGGTTTTATCAACCACATCGGTTACCACAATCTTATTGCACTACAGCAACTACAAAAGCATGTTCCATCCAGTGTCATAAAATAAATTACTTCACAAGCCATAGCTGGCATGGCTCGGTTCAATTATGGAAGCGTAGCTCTGCTCACCATGTTCATTTTCTTCTTCACGTGGGCAGGGCTTGGTCGGAAGACAAGACATGTTAGAGTCACAAATGCATTGGAGGGAGGCTCGACCCTCACCATTAACTGCCGATCCGAGGACGATGACATTGGTATCCAAGTGCTCCAACCTCAAGACTCATTTGAATTCCATTTTAAACCGACGTTTATAGGAATAACACGATTCTACTGCAGTTTTCAGTTGCCGGATGCATCGATTTACTGGTTCGATGTGTATAATCACTGGAGAGATGGTAGAGATTGCAGTGAGTGTTATTGGGTTATACGTGATGGTGGCCCTTGCATGTTTAACTGGGACAACCAACAATATGACATTTGCTATAAGTGGTCGTAAAGGAAGTCCATTATTCAGTTAGTTTTTTGTTTGGTTTGGTTGTTATGTGAATTGTGAATGAAAATGAACTCGATCCGCATGAAGTAAATTATATTTTGAAGAGATCATAAGAGTCTAATTCATTTCTATTGATTTAACTTTTATCAAAACAAAATATGTTAAGAACCATTCAGAAGCTCCTTTACAGAACTGGAAAGTAACTGATTTAACTTCTGTATCCCCACAAATTACAAACCTTGTGCATCTGTGCCTATAATCTGGGTATGTTCTTAATACTTGGATAAGAGTAAGGGCTTCTGAATGGATGACTGCAAAGTTATTGATTTAGCTTCTGAATTGAGTGTAAGAGATTATCACTGAACTGGAAAGTGTTTTTACAAACTAGATAATAAACAGCATGTACAAGCTTTTATATAGGTCAATAACAACAATTACATACACCAGGCTAGTGCCAATTGCCAATTCTTAGCTATTTTACGCAAACAGATAGACACTAACTCTGTTTTTCGGAGGGCAAAAATTTATAAGTTTCGAAGTTTCTGTTGACAAACTAGAATCATTTCTTATTGCTGATTTTGCTGTCTCTGTTGGCCAAAATTGGGATGATTCTGTGGTGTGCCCTGAAGTGCTACCATATTAGGCTGAAGATTCTGAGCATTTGGTGGAATGTTTCCGAATGCACCTTGCGAACCGTGCTGCTGTTGCTGCTGCTGCTGCTGCTGCTGCTGCTGCTGTAGAGGCATCATACCACCAGTATTTGCTGCTCCCATGTTAAACACTGCAAGCAAAGACCCCAACTACTAAATCAAACCAGGAACAAGAAGAACCTGATTGCAATACTCATATATGAGGTTAATATTAGACCAAGAAAGGGCGTATGTCGTACTCTGATCACTCAACATTTGGGAAGCATGGCTTCTCTGGGGATTGTTACCAGACAATTCAAACTGATGAGCAAAAAGAGCAAAAGGGATTAAGTCATCATATTATCAGTCACATGATATCAAAACAATTCATATCATCAAAATACAGCATCCACCTTAGATAAGTTACCCTTTGAGAATAAAGAACTCCACAAGCAAAAAGGAAAAGGCACAAACTAATCAAATGAAGAAACTAATATAAACATGGGAAACACAACAAACCAAATCACATAAGAAATGTACCTGCATTCGAGGCATAAGTGATTGTGAGGGCATAGTGGCCGAAATGTTTGGTATCTGGAACAGGAAAAGAAATGAAGATGTAATGGCATAAATATCATCAAGAAGTAAAAAAAAAAAAATGCAGCACTTTGAATTAAATGAAATAGAAGGGCATAAAGGTGGAGTTATGCAAAACTTACACAATATAAAAATACAAATAGAATCTTCCCACTCTTTTTCATGCAAATAATAAAGTGATAATGAATAGGCACAAAATCTAACCATTTGACTCGGTGTCGTCTGGGCAGCATTAAATAGTGCACTATTTGCAGTGCCAGAAAACTGGCCAAGATGACGATTCATTTGATTTCCTGGATTAAGTTGGTTTTGACCAATGCCATGTTGAACGTGTCCAGAAGGCAACTGCCTACCCTGAAATTGCTGGTGCCCCAGAGGCTGAGAAAATTGCATTTGATGTTGTCCATGTAACTAGAGAAAGAATAATAATTACTAGTTAAGTAACCCCAAAAATGGGGAAATGTGGAAAGACAAATAAATGCTATTTTGCATTGTTGATGCAAAAGCTCAAGTAGTTTTGCCAATAACATGTGAGAGGGAGAGAAAGAAAGAGTAACGCCTAAAATACTACAGTTTTGCAAAATTCTCTAATATGAAGATGAACTCCTCAAGGCTACAAACCACCAAATATAGCACAAGGGAAAAGCACACATTCATTCCCCATGACTCCACAGTCATCCGTTCAGAAGCCCAAACTCTTATCCAAGTATTAAGAACCAACACCCAGATTATAGGCGCAGATGCACAAGGCTTGTAATTTGTGGGGATATGCAGATGCAAATACTTCCACCTTATTAAACAAAAGGGGAACGCAAGTAAATAGATTTTTCATTAATATCTTAAAAGTACATATCTAATTCCTGAAAGTGTGAAAGATTCAACGAAAGCAGCATCTAGATCCTTAGAAAAAGATAAGAGAACTACTAAGAGATGATAACCAGAAAAAGAGACAAGAAAAAAGAAAAAAGGCAAAAAAGGAGTTAGCAACAAAGTTACCGACTGAAACTTCTGCGGCTGGCTCTGCAAATCATGCAGCTGTTGCAGTTGGTTCTGCATAATGAATGTGAGAGTCAAAATGTACATTCTCTAGATGACTGGCCATGGACTTAATCTAGAAAATAAATATTTGGAAACTCGCATTGAGTCTTTAATGAAATGGATGATGTGGCAACAATTCCTAAGCCATAAAATAGCATATAGGATGTTGGCATAAAACCTTACTTGCCCTAGTCCTTGCATTGCAGATTGCCTAAATTGTTGCTGAGCAAGGAGTTGCTGCTGCTGATGCTGAGGTAATTGCATCAATTTTTGCTGCTGTTGCTGCTGTTGTTGTTGCTTCTGTTGTTGGCTTTGTTGTTGAGGTGATGGCGTATTCATCATGTTTGTGCTAGACCTTGGTGAGTTGGCATACGGCAGTGGAGATGTCGTTGTGTTATCAAAGTTTGAAACACTGGTACCACCAGGAGATGCAGCCGGTCTTCCCATTAGTTGTGATCCAGAAACCTGCTTTTGACATTGTCGAGTAAGAGGGCCAGAAGATGTATAGTACGTCTATGTTATTTAAACATTCATCAAAGTAAGGAAACTTGAAAAACAACGTTATGTTGTTGGCTAAGGTTGAACAAGGTTATGTGAGACCCTGACCAAACCCTATTCTCTTTCAAAGAAAAAGTTCAAATCCTATTACAGGCCAAATCAGTCCACTAAATGGGTTTGAGGTGGATCAACTCAACATGTTTACAAAATAAACTTATGAATAATAAAAGTACAAGTTTAGATGAAGGAACCGATAAGGGGTAATGGTAAGGATGCCAAGAACGTAGCCTTGCCAACATGATTAGCAAATAATAGCGCAAGACAACTGGAAGGGATCCCTCACTACTTACCAAACAATAGCTCAAGACAACTGGAAGGGATCCCTCATTACTCAAACACTCATTTTGGTTAGGCCCAGAACGAAAAACCAAAGTGAATACAATAAAGCTACAGAAATAAGAAATTTTAAAACTGTATAATTGACCTCACAAATGCAGAGAATGAAGCAGAGGGTTTCAACAAGATGGAAAACGAAACAGTCCTTTTGTAGAGAGAGTATCTAAGCTGTGTAAACTTTGAGGATGTAGGTCTTGCAACTTCAGGTGATGTGATCAAAGAAGATGGGAATAAATGCAACAACAACAACAACAACAACAAAAAAGCGGCCAAAATGAGTGATGGCAGAGAAAATGTGAGGAAAGATTCAGAGATCCGTGTGCTTATATTCTGAAAAATGTGATTATGTATAGGGTGAGATGATGATGAAAACAATACTTTCTAAGGTAAATTCAATGGGCAACAAAATGAAATAACTTTATCATCATAACTTGATTAGCAATTCCCCTCAATTAAGAATTCAAACTCACAAAGTGGCCCTTTAAGAAGTCTATCATCTAACCTGCATCAAAGGGCTCTGAGCAGTCAAGTTACTTGATGATACAGGGGTATTCTTTAAGTACATACCTGAAAAAACTTTAGTTAAAGTCACCTGAAAAGCAATGGGGTAAAACCTAGTACATCAACTCAAGGTTAAATCATGGTTGAACAACAAGTAACTGATTATTACCAGAAGTTTCGGCAAAAGGCTGAGCTCCATCACCTACAGTGAGCACATCTACCAGATGCATTGGAAGTGCAGTTGTATTCTGTCTTTGGTCTACAGGTAACCTTAATCCTGCATGCATGCATTTACAAACCCATATGAAACCATTCACATATATCCATACTCGGTTTGAATGACAAGTACTAAATCATAAACAAATAGAGACACTACATTTGAAAGTTAAAGCAATAACCCGATTGCAATATAAAGAAAAAAGAACCTAAAGCTGAGCAAGGACCTAAAAAGTAGAGCTTATGAATGAAACGATCACCAAAATCAATCAAGCAAGTCGTTAACAAAAACTGAAACATTGAGAAGCAGAAAGTGTTTCAGAAAGACAATGAATAGTGGTTACCTTCGCCAAAATTAACAGCAGCACGGAGAAGATTTTCTTGCTCTTGAATTTTGGCAGCCTGAGCCTTGTCCAGAGTAGGAACAATGGGTATGCCTTGACGAGTTCCAAAGCAGTAAGCTTTACGAGTATCAGCCAATACTTTCTCAGCACTTTCACAAGCTGCTCCAATCATATCAATCCTTGCCTGCATACAATAATCTGAAGCTTCTGAAATTGAATAGACATACAAAATTGGAACAAAACCCAGATGCTGAAATGAACCCTAAATCACCTTCAGCTTCTCAATTTGCGAACCTATGGGGAGGCTCTGCAAACCATGAAGCAATTGCTCTCTCTTGGCATTGTCTTCAACCTCCATCTCAGGCAATAGCTTCGAGGACAGCATCACGGGTAACACTGTAGAGTTTTCAGCGTTCACATTCTTGGGATGAACCACGAAGGCCTTGGAGACCTTCTTGATTTCATCGACGATATTGAAGAGCTCGAGATTGACCATGGAGTACTGGCTCAAGATGTCTTGCCATTTGGGAGTTGTGTTGGCGTAAGCGTAGGCGTTGAGGTCGTCGAGAATGCGAGAGATAGCTTTGAAGAGGCTGATGGCTCGGGTCTTGACGGACTCTAGGTTCAGCTGTTGCTGCACGGCGTCGTTTAGCCTCTCTACCGCCACGGGTTGCGGTGGTTGTTGCTGTTGGGGCTGAGGAGGTTGGTTCTGTACCACGCCTTCCATGGCTGCCATTGTTGCTTGAGAATCAGAGCGAGTGAGAGAGATTGAATTGAAAGACGAGGCTATTTGCTTTGCTCCATGAAGCATTTTTCATTTCGGTGGGCCAATTGGGCCATTCAGGCCCAATGTAAAATACAAAGTTTCATTCCTAGAATGCCACCCATATCCTTAAAAATAATGGGTGGCGTTCTAAGAATGAAACACAATGTAAAACACAATAATGGGTGGGCCTATCTATACCACCGGGGTGTTATTTCGAGCCAATCACTTATTATTGGGTTTTAACTTTCCGACAAAATAACGAGTGACAAGCTTAGGATACTGGTACGATAGCATGCCCGTTACATGCAAGTTCTTCTCATAATTAAGGATTAATTAGATTGACACCCCTCTCATATTTTGTGTTTTTGTAAAAATTTCTCCAAAAATAAATTTAACAATAAAAATTAAATTGTGCATACATCCCTTGAAATTTATTCATATTTTGACATACCTCCCTCAAACTTTACCAATATTCCACATCATTTTTAATAGTTTTATAATTATAAAAATCTGAAAATTTTCACCTAATTTTCCCCTCCCCCTATTCCATTTTGCAAAACCACCCTTTTGCCATCAAACACATGTATTCAGAGGTGCAATATACTAGTTTAGTGTTATGTTCCATTAAAATCATGCCAAACAAAAGGGTATTTACCTGTTGCATATTTTATGGTCCGAAGCAAAGATAGAGCCACAGTGGGGTCAAACGACCCTATGAAAGCCATTGAAATAGGCTTGGAGGAACACTTAAGCCGATTGTGTGACCCCATGGGAAACCCTCCAAACCCTAACACCCCCAACCCCACTCTAAAAAACACCCTTAACCCTCATCTCCTCTCCTCCATTGCATGCATGCCTACCGTCGTGTCCACCACTTGTGTGTGTGCCCTCCCTTGAATTGAAATTGAATTCATGACTTGATTATATTGTTTTACACTATAACCCTGTAGGGGATTTTTTTTCTTCCAGCAGCTGCAAATGGGCTGGGCCGCCGTAAAAGGAAAATTGCTGAAATTGCCCCCTGTGTCTGAGTTTGAAAATTAAGCCCCAAAAATGCTTCGAAATGGCAGCAGAGCCTTATGAAGTATTTTTGGTTACCTTCACCAGCCAAAACAATGACAACTTACAAGTAATTTTTGCATGCTTACAAATAAACTTTTGAGCTTGACATGAGAGGCATGTGGCATGGAAGCAAAATCAACATGAGTTTAGCACTAAGGAGAAATTTAGGCTTTCTTGGAGGGAAAAAGGGAAGTGTTAAGGTGAGAAATGAGAGATTTGTAGGAGATTTGGCTAGGAAGAGAGAAATGAAGAACAATGCTCTTCTGGCAGCTTAACAGATACTCTGTCTGCCAGAAGAGAAGAATGGAGAAGAGGATGAACAGTGCACGAGATTGCTGGGTTTTTGCAAGTTAAAGAGAAAGCTTGCTCTCTGAATCTGGGTTGGTTTTGTTGGGTAGGAGATGCCTCATTTTATAGCTGCTGGAAATCATCCCTTCCCAAGAAACCCTAATGGTTTCTACCCATTTTGGCTAAGTTTTTCCCTTCCTTTCTCTTCTCCTCCCTTGGCTTTTCCTATCTTTGTGAAATTTCCTCTGTCTATTCGCACAAAATCAGGAACTTTGGGAGCTCAATGCCTCTTTCCCGCAGCTGTTCCAGTGGGAGGCTTCAATTCCCAGCCATCTTCTTCCTTTCTTTCCTCCTCTTTTCTATGGCCAGGTCTGATGGGGGGAAGGAATTGGGGTATGTATGCTGGTTCGAAGAGTGCTTCTCTTCCTGGCAGCTTGCACGTTAATATCCTTTGGTTTTTTGGGTGTTTTGTGCTTGGAAGTTGTTTCTTCTCATGTGCTGGAGCCTTCCAGCAGCTCTGCATATATGGACATTGTGCTCCCTACGTGGCTTCTGTTTCTTTTAGCAAAAAGGCTGATGCTTTTGCTACTTCTTACCTCCAATTATGTGGGCCTTTAAAGTAGCAAGTCAACCTTCCAAACAAATGGGCTATCTTCATCTAACATTGGACTATATGGGTTAATTTTAGTGGATCATTTTGGTTGGGCTATTTTGGTCGGATTATTTTCCCATTTTGTGCTCACCCATATGTTTGGGCCTAAGAAATGGGCTTGGGTTTTGAGGCTCCCAAGCAACCCAGAACCTCCACTTCTCGGTCCATCAATGGGCCTCATGACAATTTATTATCATCCATACCACAACCCACTCAAGCAAGTCCCCGGCATTTGAGTGGCTTGGGCCTACTTATGCTTGTGGCGTGGTTGGGTGTGTAATAATGATTTCCTGCTTGGCATGGCATGTCGCTTGACATGGCATATCGCTTGGCAGGCTTTTAATTATTATGCTTGACGGGATAATTAGCATGGATTTGCAAAGATAATGCATTTTATAATCTTAATCTCGATTTCTAGCACGACGGATTATTTATTTGGCATGGCATGCGAAGTGTGATTCGTGCATAGCGGATCTTTGCATGCTCCAAATTGAGCATTTTCTAAATAATGCGTCACTTTGGGCCAAGAATTTATTCCGACTCAACCGGGGATTTTTTGGGTCTCAACAAACCCTAAGAGACAAGATTCTTGGATCCGTCACAAATTCGGAGCCTATAACAATTTAATCTCTATCTTCCAATGATAAGCATGAGAAATACTCTATTAAGACAAGCTATTAGTTAAGTAACAAATTAATCTTTTGTTAAGACTGAAAAACAAATTTGGATTATCAAACTCTCAGCAAAAGAGATAACCAGAAATGTTATTTAAAGAAGGTAATAAATCTTAACAGACATCAAATCAATATATATATATATATATATAAAGTAACATTTATTACATAGCTTCACCTGAAAAGAAAAAAGTCAAACCTAGCTAGCAGCAAAACCACCATAATGTCAATAAGGTTGTTTTCATTGAAAGATGAAAACTGCTCTGCTGGCAATCACATAATGCTGCAAAGGCACGTGTGTGCAAAGTGTGACAGAAATTAGAAAGAAAATTGGCAAGCAGGGCACTTCTTTTTGGAAGAGAGTACGTACGTACTCGGTTAAAGTGAGAGTTGCCATTATTATATTATCTTTTTCGGTTATATATTATTATACTTTCTTTAATGCTTAATATAGAAATAATATTAATTAATGAACAAATTGTGCCATAGAATTATAAAAAAAAAATTGCTTACAAACTACACTATAGTAGGAGGGAGCTAGCTGCCATTGACAAAGACTCTATAAACAGCTTCGTCATTGAATTACTGCCCTCTTTGCATGCGCTTCTACGCCTGCAAAAGGCTTTTTTTTTAAAAAAAAATTTTAATTTATTTTAGAATTAGAAAAGATAATTGGTAGTTGTACTCCATAAAAATGGGATCCATTATCTGATTTTTCTTCTAATTTTAATTTTTTTTAAAATATGAAAATGTGTGAATTTGCCATATTATCCTCATTTAATTAATAATTTCAATTCTTAACGTTTGCATTAACCAATGGCATTTTCTGGTATTTTGAATGTTTTACCATTGGAGATGCTCTCACTATTAAATTTATTTCAGTTGTTGTTTGCTTAATATTTGAATTTCTCTTTTAACCTAATTCTACTATCAAAACCCTTATAAATTCCATGGTAGTCTTTGCCGTGCAAATTTTGATTATGATGAATAAATTTAATTAAGTTTCTCATCTTATTTTCTTAATTATCTGAATTTTACTATTTTACTATCATCTGGATATAGTAAATGACTACCTTATAAGTCATAAGAGCCTTTGCTTTTTATATCTAAATTCTAGATCAGCAAATAGCCTAATTTTATATCTACATACAGTATCTACTCTTAAGTGTAGTATTAACCACATTCTGTGTGGCTGCCAGAATGAGTCTACATTAATTCTTTTGCGAATTTCAAATCGAAACCACAGCTCATTGTTGATCCAGAACAAAATCCTCCAACGATACCTTGAGTTCAAGCCAAAATTGTGGCATCATGGTATTACTGCTGAGTGATTATGAAGGCAAAAAATATTGCATTTGTAAAAAAGAAATAAGAAAACTTACATCAGAATCTTGATCATGGGACGAGCTTGGCTGCATGCGTATAAACAAATAGCTAGCATCAGTGCAACACAAGATAATTATTTGATGGGAAAAAAAAAAGATTTTATATTCTCAAAACTATATTGTACTGTGAGATCATATATGTACACACATATTATATATAACTTAACTTATTAAGAGGGATCGTTTTGATTATTATACTTTGTTTAAGGGAGAATTTGGCCCTCAAATGCCACGTCCGTGATCGGTGCATAATTACATATCTTTTTGTACCCTTCTAACTTATGATTTGGTTATGTTTTTTAGTTAAACTTGTGCTTTTAATAAGTTTTGTGTTTGTTTCAGTGTAATAAGCTTGAGACTCATTAAATGCATTTTGGAGACAAATTAGCCCAAAACGGTGTCTGCAGATCATTCAATTTCACGGATTAACCTGTACTTGCTCAAGAAGAACCAGATAATGAGTCATACATCATTGGAAAGATATGGAAGTCTAGTTTCCGTACCATTTTACGGTTCATGATTCTGAGTCTTCTAGAGGAAGTTATACATGATCTAGTAGCTCAAGGTCAAAATTCGGCAGCATCTGCTTTACTGGGCCACAAATGACATTTGAAGGTCTTCCCAATTTTTCCTTGAGTTGGGCTGCATATGCTTGGAAAGATAAGACAAAGGGCTTGAAGATCCATATTTTTCCATAATTTTATGAATGTATTAACAAGCCCAAAACAAACCCAAAAGAAGAGTGCAATGCATTGTCATGCATGACATATGTATGATGAAGTGCACTATCTAGTGGGAATTGTTGGTGAAGTACACTAGCCAAAAGAATGAGTTTCTAATTACAAGTGCTATCTAGTGGGAGTTGTTGGTGAAGTGCACTAGCCAAAAGATAAGTTTTTAATTACAAGTGCTATTGGCATAAACCATATTCAATTCAAATATTCCCCTTCCATTCTCCCTATAAATAGCACTTCAATTCTAAACACAACATCATTCACAATTCATCTCATTCACTTCATCCTTCCACAAACACTTCATTCATCCCCAAAACACCAAAATAGCTCCAACAAGCCTCCATTCCAATTCCCTACGAATTTTCTCTTTCTTTTCCATCACCACTCACCCACACTCATCCCAAATCACCTCTTTAGTTACCATACTCTAGATGTGAGGAAGCTCTTGGAGCAGCATTAGACATGGAGAAGCACTTGGAGAAGCCTTGGACACCACAAACAACTTCATAAATGGGTTTTTCTACTCTTGTTGCATTCATTATGTTTTCTCATTTCTGTTTAAGTTTCATTTCCATTATGAGTAGCTAAATTCATAAATAGGGCTTCGATGTAACCTAACATGAATATTCTGGGTTTATAAGTTAAAGTTTTGAGTTTCAAATTTGATTCATGATTCATGTTCTTATTCATTATGCTTATCAGTTAATATGCTTGTTTGGATGATTAATCAGTATTAGAACTTGTTTATTAGCCATCTTGGTTTAAATCAAAAGTAGACACCATGCTTTGATTCGAATTGAACTATGAATAAGAAAAGTATGTATGGACATTCGACAACAGGGATTAGATACATGCTTGGTTGTTTAAATTGTTCTTCTATTCTTAATGGGTTCCTAATGCTTAATTTAGGTTAGACAACAAATGATCAAGTTAGGGAATTAGGAACACAAGGTTAGGACTAGACACCATGGCCTAATCACACTTTAACTAGAATCAATCTTTGAATCCGAATTAGACTTGTCACTTAACTAATTTATAACCCAGAATTGAATTGTTATGGTGAATCGAATGCCCTAGTCTCCCAATCTATTTTCCAACCTACAAACATACTCTTTGCTACATTTGCTCACTTTGCTTTTGTTTGAAACTTCGTTTTTCCTCATTTGTTCAACAATTACAATCACTCTTGCTTTAAATTATGTTTTAGACTTAACCTCCTACTTTCTTGAATTTGGTAATCTAAGTACATAACTAATTTTAACTTCTCAGTCCTCGTGAGTACGACCTCGTACTTGTCTTGCTATACTACTAATTGGCCCGTACAATTGCGAGTTAACATTTTTAACAAACAGTCCGAAAATGAAAAGAAATTATAAAACTACGTTTGTATGGTAACATACATCTTGTACACGTGCTACAAGTAGTTTTTTCCTTTTATAGAAGCATATTTTTCATATGAATAATTAGTGTTAATTACCTGATTCTGTGTCATGGTGGATACAGCAGCCTTGCTGCGCAGTAAGGCGTAGTTGTCTACAAGGTTGGCATGGATGTGAATGTAGTTTCGACTGCTATAGCAGGAAGAGCAGAGGTCGAAAGTTGTAGTTTTATTATAATGGAAGCAGTCAAAACAAGTGAAATATAGTGCCCTGAGGAGGACCCTACATCCATGGCCATCGCGGAAAATTGCCCTCCCACTCTAGTGGATATAGTCAAGGGTATAGCCGCACGGCTATACTATTTTTAAATAATAAAAACCATCGTATTGCCGAGCGGCTATACTATTTATATTATAAAAAAATCCGCGTATAGCCGGACGGCTATACTATTCATAATAAATAAAAAGAGAACGCCTGGAGGCTGCGCCCATTTTGCCACGTGTCAAATATAGTATAGCCGGGCGGCTACACTATTTTATTATTTTTATAGCCGTTCGGCTAGTTTTGTTTTACTAAAAACCCGGGGTATGGCCGCGCGGCTATACTATTTTTATTCTAGAAAATCTGACTATAGCCGCCCGGCTATACTATTTATAAAAAAGAAACCCGGTTGGCTTCAAGCGTTCATTTCGCCATATGTAAAAATAGAACAGCCGTACGGCTATACTATTTTTAGTAATAAAAAAGCATGGTATAGCCGATCGGCTGTTTATTAAAAAAATCCCGAGTATAGCCGGGCGGCTATACTATTTTTAAATAAAAAAGACCGCCCGCTTCGGTATGTGTAAAAATAGTATAGCCGCGCGGCTATACCCTTTTTACAAATAAACCTTCAGTATAGCCGCTCGGCTAGACTATTTATTTTAAAAAAAAAATAAGAGGGCCTGCCTAGCGCAAGAGCCACTTCTCCAAGTGTAAAAACAGTATAGTCGCATGCCTATACTATTATATATATAATGTATGTATCTATATAAAGATTCTGCTTAGTTTAGGAAAAATATCAACGACATTCTATGTGACTACCATGCTGGGTTTACATTCTTCGAGAATTTCAAATCCCAGCAATAGTTGTTTATTTTTCTAAATCAAAATTCACAAAGGATGTGTGCATGCCGTCCGAATTAAAGTTGTAACTTGTGACATCGTGGTATGAAATCTATGAAGTAATCAATATTTGCACTTTGTGGTCAGTTTATATTGGCACTTTGTGGATAATAACTTTTTTGACTAAATTATAATTGAGCACAACGAAAAACACACCAGCAAAGGCATGAGCAACAATATTGGCACCATAACAGGCAGGAGCAACAATACTGGTACCACAACGGAAACACACCAGCAAAGGCACAAACACAGTAGAAGCAACAAAAACAATGTCCCCAGTAAGAGACAACAAAACTGACAACATCAAGAGCAACACAAGGCATTGGCACCAGCAAGACAAGACAAGGCAAACAACTGTGGAAGCAGCAACAACAGAGACAACTTCAATTCACTCCCCCTAAGCAAACAACTGTGGTAGCAGCAACAACAGAGACAACTTCTCTTCACTTCCCCTCTCCCCCTGAAGAGAAGGGGTCGATGAAGCACATATGAGCAGTGGTACTTGAGAAACAGACACGACGGTAGCAAGGTATGTGGCAACACGGTAGCAAGATAGATAGCAGCGGAGGGCTAGGATTATAGGCTAGGTGTATAGTGCAACAGAAATAGGTAGTGTTTAGGGTTAAGGTAGAGACGAATCAAAACACAACAACAACAACATCAACGGTGACAGTAGCGACAACGGCAACAATAAATTCTTCCATATAAACTTTAGCAAGTTCACGTAGACACAACTTCTCTTCACTCCTCCTCTCCCCTTGAAGAGAAGGGGTCGTCAGAGTCAAGAAATAAGCAACATCTTCATGAGAATACGTCAAGGTAATTGGGATATGTCAATAAACATATCCCTTTCACTCCCCTCCTTGAAGAGGAGGGGATGAGAGTACTTTAATTTCAAAGAGAACACAAGCACAGGTCACAAGAAAAACCTGGCTCTGATACCATGTCAAACAAAGTAGGGCAAATATTTATTATGCTCAAATACGCTCATATTGACTCATATTTTCTCATCTTATTATTCTTCTCCAATATGGAGGTATTTATAGAGAAGTACAACCCTAAATAAAATAGGAAATAAATCCAAATTACAATAGAAAATAAATATAAATTATAATAAGAAATAAATCTCAATTATAATATGACTAAATAAATGGTAAGTAACTAAAATCCTAACATAATAAGGAACCAAAATCTTAACTAAGTAAGGACTCGCCAACAATAATTGCAATCACAAAATTTCTAAAAAAAATAATAATAATAAGACCCCACTGTGAATTTCACTTTAGCCCTTGACTAATTATAACACCCTAAAAATTTAGAAACTCTTCCTTTATCAACTCACCTACCAAAAAGATATAATAATAAAAAATTTAACACTCTCATAAATAATCAACTAGCTATTGATTAGGTCTAGGATTATCATACAGAGTTCATGTTTAGACTTGCAACTTGAAGATGCTCGCAATTTTTAATCTTATTGATTGAATTATTATCGTTATTTTTGCCTTTTGTGAACATCTTGAATCATTTCACAGTGTGACACTTCTGCAGAACCTCAACCTGGCCTCCAAAGAGGCACTGTTTTTTTGTGTGTGACTTGTTCTTAAAAAAAACAGCATGAGAATTGCAACGAGGTTACCCTGACTCTTGACTCTGAGGAACCCAAGCTTCCGAACATTATACATACCTTTTAAAAAACCCGACGAAGGGAAATTACAAAACCAAATAAAAGGACTATCAAGACTCGCTCTATAATTTGGCATGTGGTTTAATAAAATGTTTTACTTTGGAAGAAGAAAAAAAGCTAATAAAATAGGATGTTTTTGGGTTGTAAAAAAAATTATTCTATTTTGACGGTCCATTTGTGAGAGCGAGCCTCATACTTTTTTTCTCAGGCCAGGCTCTAGCCTAGTCCATGCCACACCCAATTGCCACTGGTAAAATCCTCTCCAAAGTCCAAAACACAAATTACAGAAAATGTTAAGTGGTTATTATTTGATAAGCTTTAGGCATCAACCTCCAATTTGTCTTTGAAAACCGGCTTGTAAGGAAAGCACTTTTTTTGTTGTGTGGAGTACAAACGATAGTCTAAACTAGAGGGGAGAATAATTTATCACATACATACACACACAACTATGATGCCATGGGGGTTCGAACCTGAGACCTCTGATCTATAAGTCAAGGACCTTTTCCACTGGACTAGACATGTTGACGGTACTCAAGAGCTCTTAAACCACTCTAGGATGCATTTATTTTTTATTTATTTATATATATGAGATCTTGAATCCTAAGCCATTTATTGAGTTTTATTTTTTGGGTTTATTGTATTTCAAGAATGTCTTTCCTTAAATTCATTTATGAGTAATTAAGATTTAATGATATTTATTTTTTAGTGTTAAAAGAAGTCTCAAGTTTGAAACTCATTTTTTCAAAATGGCTTAATATCACAAAACATCTCTAAGGTTTATGAAACTGTCAGATTGCATCCTTAATGTTTTTTGGTGTCATTTGTGGCGGGTGAGGTGGACAAGGGGTTGTGGCGGGTGAGATGGTGGGCGCCCAAACTGGTGGCTGTTTGGTTATAATTATTCTTTTAATGTTTATTTTTTATTTTTCTAATTTATTAGTTAACAGTGTTATATTAGGGTTAAGTTGTTGGACACATGTCAAAAAATTATACAAGGGACACGGAGGGACATGGAAAATGGGGACAGCGGATCCCATCACCTAAGGTTTATGAAACTGTCAGATTGCATCCTTAATGTTTTTTGGTGTCATTCGTAGTCCTCAAGGTTAGTACGTGTGATCACAAATGATCTCTGCCGTTAGGTTCCGGTAAAAACTCCGTTAGTTACCACAAAACATCCCTAAGGTTCAATCACCTATCATAAATGGTCCTTGCCAATTTTGGTTTTCTTTTTAAAATTATTTACAAATATATATTGTATTTTAAATACACATGATACTATATTTTTTAAGATGTGGGCTCCACATATATGTCACATCAACAAACTAATGAAGTTTTAAAAAATAATTTAAATTTCATAAAATTTAAAAATGAAAAAACCATTTATAGAAGGATTTTAACCTTGAGGACTATTTATGAACCCTAAACCCTTAGTTTTTTTCATTTTTAAATTTTATGAATTTTAAATTATTTAAAATATATGTTGTATTTTAAATACACATGACACTATATTATTGGAGATGAAAAAAATCATTTTTAAAAATAATTCAAAATTCATAAAATTTAAAAAAGAAAACCAAAATTTTATGAATTTTAAATGAAAAATATTATGAAATTTCGCAGGGACTATTTGTGATATGTGCGTGAATCTCATTGATGTTTTGTAATATATATATGTATATATATATATATGACACATTAGCAAACTAACGGAGTTTTTTACGGAACCTAACGACAGAGACCATTTGTGATCACGCATACTAACCTTAAGGACCACGAATGACACAAAAAAAAATAATTAAGGATGTAATCTGATAGTTTCATAAACATTAAGGACGTTTTGTGATATTAAGTCTTTCCAAAATAGAACGAACAAAAGTGATAATCCAGATAGATAGACAGAGTGAATTTTTTACAACGCAAAACTTAATTTTACCCTTTGAATAAGATTAAAAAGAACAAAAAAACTAATTAAAATAAAATAGATAAATAAAAGAAAGAAAAATCCGGGAATGTAGCCTGCTTTTTCCACATATTCACTTTTTTAAACAGGTTAAAATTAGTAGCCAATTTAAAAAAAAAAAAAGCACACACGCCTCCACTTGTCATCTGTACTGTGCCCCAATTCTCGCCCTCAGCCGCCGCCTCTCAGTTTCAATAACACAAACAAACACAAAACCAAAACCCCAACTTGTTTTTCATTTTCTTCCTTTCAGCAAACTGTGTTTTGCCGAATAACCACACATTTCACACCCATGGCGACTTGCTCCACTGTTGCTCCACCATCCACCTCTTTCATCAGCAACAAGGTATACTCTTTTTGTTCAATACCCGTATAAAGTTCTCACATTTAAGTCTTTAACTCTCTTTTTTCCTTTTGTTTTCCTGTTCACTAAACCATGTCTTCTGCAATTTGATTTGAACCGCAGAAAGATTTGGGTCTCACTGCTTTCTCTTCCGCATCGCCGCTTTCCAGTCAGAAATGCAAGAGAACATCCAAGACAATCTGTTCGGTCACTGCACCAAAACAATCAGAGCGCAAACCGGCCACTACTGGCTCGGTTAGGATCTTTATTTCCCTTTTTCTTCATTGTTTTGTGCGGTTAGAATTAATGGGAATCTCCAGCTCATGGATTTTTACATTGGGTTTTGATTCATTCTCAGGTCAAGACGGGAATGACGATGACTGAGAAGATATTTGCTAGAGCTTCTGAGAAAACCCAGTTGAGCCCTGGTGAGAATGTTTGGGTTAACGTCGATGTTTTGATGACACATGATGTTTGTGGCCCTGGTTCCTTTGGGATCTTCAAGAAAGAGTTCGGCCAGAACGCCAAGGTACTTCATTTTTTGCCAAAAACATCAGTGTATTAAAAACCTACCAGCCCAACTCCCTCTTAAACTTTAAGAGCTGAACTAGGGAGAGGAAATCGGAATGGCCCCTGAAGCAGCACAATCAGAAGCCATATAGGTTATCTAAACATGCTTTACAAACCAAAAACGAAAAGGAGTTGGCATAAATTTTAAGTGAGACGTAATAGGTTCATTGATCAAGTCAGGGTGACTCTCTTTATCTAGCAATGGTAATGATCACTTTCAGAGATGCATAGAATAGGTTTTGGCAGGAAGTGGGTGCTGTGAATTATTCATTGCTTGAGCTTCTTTAGCTTTTCAATGATTATAGATGGGAGGTCGAAAGGAAGATTTAGAGCTTCTTGGGGGCTACAACAAGTGGGAGTTGCTCTACCCCGTTTTATTTACATTATTTGTTGAGATCTTTAGGAGGTTGTTGTTGAGAGCTAGAAATTGTTATTTCATAGAAGGTTTCACAGTGGGGAAGGAGTGAAAACAAGTGTCTCACCTTCAATTTGCGAATGACATTTCTTTTCTTGACAGTTAGGGTGGAGAAATTTGCCAATTTTGTTCAGATTATCACTCTTTTAAGTTATGTCAGGCCGAAAGATGAACACACCCAAGGTTGTGCTGGTAGCAATCAATGTGAAGGATAGATCCAGAGGTCTCTAGCAAAGGGAGTGGCATGTGACATAGGTAGTGGAAGAAGGCTGTGTTGCTAGATGTGGAGACTTATCTTGACTCAACCTATACTGAGTAGTCTCCCTATGTATTTCATGTCCCTTTTAAGATTGTCTAATAGGGTGGCTAGGAAAGTTGATAAATTAAGGAGTTTCCTGTGCGAGGCGTGGAGGGAAAAAAAATTGATGATTAATAAGTTCGGATATTATTCAAACACCAAAAGAAAGGGGAGGGTGGGTGAACTATCGGAAACTATATACAAAGAGATAGATTAGAGTTGGCTAAATCCTTGTGGTGCTTCCCTCAGGAGCAGAATTGAGTGTTAGGGATCCAAATGCCCCGATAATTGGTTGATGGATTTTATTTGCCTGACTCATAGCTTGATGGCGTATATTTGGTTTTTTTAAGCTTACATCTTCAGCTCTGTCTTGCTGTGTGTATTTTTACTGTTAAAAATGTCTATTTTCCATATCTGAAATTTGTAATCGCTGCATTATTTATGTTTTCTTGGGGAATAAATATTGCATCATCGTTTTGACATTACAGGTTTGGGACCGTGAAAAGATTGTAATTATACCTGACCATTATATATTTACAAGTGATGAACGTGCGAATCGTAATGTGGATATTTTGAGGGATTTCTGCACAGAACAAAACATCAAGTACTTCTATGATATCAAGGATCTGAGTAATTTTAAGGTTTGGCCCTGAAGTCATATTGTTTCTTATGGTTTATTTGCTTTTATTTTCAGATATTGAATCTAACTCACATTTTTGCAGGCTAACCCAGATTATAAGGGTGTGTGCCATGTTGCTCTTGCTCAAGAAGGCCATTGCAGGCCTGGAGAGGTACTTTCATTTTGCAGAGTTCACTACTATTTTATGGCTTTAGAATCCAAAAAACAGCAATCAAACACTTTATATTGCCTTCAGGTCCTACTGGGTACAGATTCTCACACCTGTACTGCGGGAGCTTTTGGACAATTTGCTACTGGAATCGGGAACACTGATGCTGGTTTTGTGTTGGGCACTGGGAAGCTCCTGCTCAAGGTTTGCAGATGTTTCAGATTTGTTTTCATTTCTACTTTCCCAATCACATATAATTATCACTGACCAAAAGATGTCATGCAAATGGTGTAATTCCACGGATATTTTGACTTCCATTAATATAATATTGGTTAATACGGCTCCCATTCTCCCTGTTTAGCTTTCATATTGTGTTTCACACCTATCAAAATTTTCTGAGGCATTGATATTATTTGCTGATCTTGTGACACTAATGATTTGGGAGTTATTTCTTACCTTATGTGCAATTGGTGATGATTTTAGAGTAATTTATAATTAGTGTCTGAGTTTGTGTAATAAATGAAGGGCTAATGAATCATCGACATTGTTATAATGGTACAGATATTTCGACTTGTACGTTGGATTATGTCTTTGGTTTTGGTATGAATAATGACATGTACAAATTGTTTGAGGGGGCAGTGATTCAGTTAATGATCGACATTGGTATATGCATAAACATTTCTATTCTGGATTTGAACATGTCATCTAGGTGATGCCCCATGTGTTAATGTTACATGTATTGATAGAAACATCAATTTTTGACAACTAGTATTTGACTTGAAACATCAGGAACTATGTATGTAGTTGTACAAATTCGTAATTTTACTAAATTATGTCTTAATAAGTGATAAGAAAGCAATATAAAATGTGCTTCGGATAGTAGGTGGTGACAAACAATAGGATTGAATAAGCCGCATGTTATTTAAATGAATGGTGTGTGGGCTGATGTCCAAAGGTGTGTATCTATAAGTTTTCAGAACTATTATGCCATCATTCTGCTTTTTTTATTCGTGGCCATGAAGGTGATGATAGGGCACTTGAAAGGATTTGATTTAGACATTTTTGGATGGCTGTGTTTGGCTAGAAGTAACTAAAATTGCCTGAGCCGGGTACATACATGCAGTATCAATGAACTGACTCTAGTAGCATGTGTTTGTTATGCCAAATTCATGTCAAGTAAGCACTAGTACCACACTTGTGCCATAAACCCTAGATTAAATAATCTAGATGGACTTCTTAGAATATTATTTCTGTTATCGTAGGCATGTTCAGTTTCTAATATTTGAGAATGGGTAATACTCCTCGCTTGGGTTTCTCAATTTTCAAAAAGTCAAAAGCACACAATAGAAGTTGTTAGACACGTAAAAAATAGGTCAGGAATCCACAAACTATGGAGAGCAAAAAGGAAATGGTGCTTTTCTAGAAGCTAAATGTGTTTGTCATTCCTGTATGAGCTGTGTGTGATCTAGGTAGTTAAATCTTTAAACTCATAATTTCTGTTGTGGTCAATAAATTGTGTTGTGTTTTTTTACTTTTCTGATTGCCTTCTTTAAATTGCAGGTACCTCCAACATTGAGATTTGTGATGGATGGTGAAATGCCTGACTATTTGCTTGCCAAAGATTTGATTCTGCAAGTAAGTTTAACCAAGTCTAAAGGCATTTGTTTCCATTCATTGTTCATGACATACTGAAAAGTTATAATATATCAGTTCGATAGAGCTTATGATTTTCAGTTGTTTGATCTTTAACTTGATGAACACAACCAGTCTTCCTGTTGTCGCCCTGATAAATGATTTTCATCTGGCAGATTATTGGTGAAATATCTGTTTCTGGTGCAACATATAAAGCTATGGAGTTTGTTGGCAGCACTGTTGAAAGCTTATCTGTAAGTGAAATTTAAAGGTCTCACTGAATGCATGTATGATGACATGATTCATCTGGTTGCAGTTGTTAATTACTCTTTAATGAACCTGTGCTGGACAGATGGAAGAAAGGATGACATTATGCAACATGGTTGTTGAGGCTGGGGGTAAAAATGGTATTGTTCCTGCTGATAGCACCACATATAAGTACCTTGAGGTTAGTGCTACAAATCATCAAATGCTATGATAGCTCTCTCTCTCGCACACAATGGTATGCCTTATGGCAGCAGGCCCAAGGCTGAGTTTAGAATCAGTAGAATGGGGTTGGGAGCAAGCCTTACCTTAGAGCCATGCATAGGGTTTTGCTTTTATCTTGTTACAGACGTTACTTTTTCGTGGTGGTTTTGCAACAGATCTTGTTCTTTTTTTACCTGTCACATACATTTGTGTTGTCTAGCACAATTTATATAATATTATATGTTGAATTGCAGGATAAGACTTCTGTGCCCTATGAACCTGTATACAGTGATGACAAAGCAAGGTAGTTTATGCTATTAAATACCCACATTTTATTATTCTGTTTCATGATCCAGCTTATAATGTGATACTTCTGTTGTGTAATAACTCTGAAATCTGAAGCATGTATTTGCATTCAATGTAGACATGCACTCTAAAATTTTCTGTTTAGTTTTATGGTTAATGCATTTTTAAGTACCTTCAAGATTTACCAGTATTATGAAGTCAGCTTTTCAGAATATGATTTTACTGGGATTTTGAGGTTCTAATTCTAAGCTAGAATAACCAGAGATCATTCTGCAGTCTTCTTTTTGAAAATATACATATTTAAATGCCATATTTAAGTACTATTTGGTCATTTACCATTGTAGCTTAGTTCAGATTGTATCACTGGCTAGTAACCTTATCATTTGTAAATTTTTGTCAGATTTAAGAGAATTGAATGTTAAAATGAATAATTCATGCTGGCCTTTTGTATCCCTTGTATTGACCTACTTTATTTTGGTCCTTAATAATCATGATATTTGGAAATTCATTTGTATTAATAAGTTTGTTTTGTTTGCATCTAGATTTCTGTCTGAGTACAGATTTGATATCTCAAAACTGGAGCCATTGGTGGCAAAGGTGAGTAGCACATAGATTAATCTCATAATGTTTAGTCTCTGTTTTAGATCTTCAAAGGTTGCTAATTTTTCCTCTCGTCCTAATGTTTTTTAATTATTTTGCAGCCTCATTCTCCTGATAATCGTGCTTTGGCAAGAGAATGCAAAGATGTGAAAATTGACAGAGTATATATTGGTTCTTGTACTGGTGGAAAAACAGAGGATTTTATGGCTGCAGCTAAAGTTTTTCTAGCATCAGTAAGGAGTCAAATCTCTATAGCTCAAGAATTTTAATATTGTTAGCATGTGCTGACTTTGATAAGCATCCGAATGTTTTGTTATCAAATGCATGCATATAAATGTAGTTATGTATTGATGATGATTTGCAATTTGTAAATCACATGCGTTTTACTAATCAAAATTAATGCAGTCAACCTGTATTTTCTTTATCATTATTAAATTTCACCATTATGTGGGTTATGGTATGCTGGAACAGTTTGGATTTTTTTATTCAATGTTTTTATTTGTCATTTTAGCACTTGCTTTTGGTAGTGAGTGCATGTTTGTATTGTAGATCCTTCTACTGTTTCACATCCAGGTTTATATTTGATTTTCTGGGAAATTTTCTCGTTTCTTGGTTTTAGCTTTAAAGATCTAATTGCTTTACTGCAGGGCAAAAAGGTCAAAGTGCCAACATTTCTTGTGCCTGCTACCCAAAAGGTTTGTCATGCTACAGAATTAAGTGCTGAGGCGACAACGTCTGTAGTATAAATTTATGAAGGAATCTATGAAATACATGATGATAAAATCATATATTTTGCATATGCTAAAATCTGTAGGTTTGGATGGACGTGTATAGTCTTCCAGTACCAGGATCTGGTGGCAAGACTTGCTCACAGATATTTGAGGAAGCTGGATGTGACACGCCTGCGAGTCCCAGTTGCGGTGCTTGCTTAGGTGGTCCTAAAGACACCTATGCTCGCTTGAATGAACCTAAGGTAAGTCTATTCCTTAACCTGCAACACATTCGCAATGGTCATGCCCTCATGTTAAGGAAAAATGAATTTGGATTAAGCAACTCTAAAAAATATGTTTTTGGATATTGGGACATCCACTTCTCAGTGCTACTAGCCTACTATTATTGGGTGCCACTTTATATGAACAAGGAAAATATCTTCGTTTGTTAACTTTTTTTTTTCTTTATTTCTGTGGTACATTATACCATTTTGTCTTTGCAGGTATGTGTCTCAACAACAAACAGGAACTTCCCTGGCAGAATGGGCCACAAGGAAGGCGAGATATATCTTGCTTCCCCCTACACGGCTGCTGCATCTGCTTTGACCGGTTATGTCACCGACCCGAGAGAGTTTTTGCAGTAGGCAATTGATATCATCATAAATTTGATCAGTGTGTTTGCTTTGTATTCTTGCCACTATAAGTTATTAGGTAGCGGAGTTTAAGGAATAATGGGAAACCATTCCCAAAGGTTTTGTATGCTGTGTGATTAACAGGTCAGTGCCATATGTATTTATGTGTGTAATTGTTAGTAAGAATGCTAGAATGTTTTATGACCAGTAAATAAAGGGGGTGTCTCTGTGAACATCACTGGACAACTTTTGGTGACCTCTGCTTGCTAAATTTGTTCTAATTTTACCTTATCCTGATTTTAGAAGTCATGTTTAAGTTGTACGGAAAATGCTCCCATACAACAAATGTATACATCTGTCTCACATCCATGCCTCGTGTGCTGGTTGGACCAGTTATTGTAAGAGAGGCATTGTATGTATCTGTTCTATGCAAGAATTTATTGTATGTTACATAGAAGTGCAAGATACAACATAACAGTGAGAGTTTCTCAATTCGAAGACCGAAATCATGTGGGTTTTTTTTCTTCGTTCAAGTTCTTAACTTTCAGCAAAGGAAGGGTGCTTAACAGGTTGAGTGTGATTGCGGGTTCAACCCGTCTTAATAAGCAATTTGCTATTTCTTCGTGCTGTAACATAAAAATTGCAAAACCAGATCCAATGTGGGGGGTTTCTGCCCATGGGGATTTCCGATTGCTTGGTTCAGCTGGAAAATCCTAATTTTTCAGCTAAAATCAATGATTATGAGGCTTAGCTTAAAAGTTCAGGGGAATACTAGCAACCTTCTCTCTGCATTTCCCCATTAATATAGGTTGAACTTGAATCATGGACCTCTGTTTTCTAAATTAGGAGAAATAACACTTTACTTAAAAGCTTATTGTTGCACCCAAAAAAAAAAACTTAAAATCTTATTGCCGCATTTAATCTATTTGTTTCAACATTAAATGTTAAAAGCTTACTGCAGCATTTAATCTATTTGTTTCAACATTAAATGTTTTCATTCAAATTCAGAGGATAGAAATTTTGGTTTTTTCTAGGACAGAAATTTTGGTTTAAACAAACTCTTTTGTGCATTTTGCTGTTGAGCATAGAAGTTGGTGTCTCAGCTGTCATAAAAGAATGCTACACTTTATTTTTGTGGTCTGCATTATATATTTACACTGATTTAAGAGTTTTCAGACAAATTGGTATGACAATGTCCACAATTTTCTCCAGCAAAACAAAAAGAAACCTGAAAAATAGAACTCCAACTTGGGTAACCCCCATCACTTTTGATATATATATTGCTTATAACTTGGTAGACCAAACTTTTGTCTGTTCCTTTGTTCTTCTTATGTTACTCTTGGAAAGGGATTGTCGTTGCAGGTCTGTGTCTCAACAACAGACAGCAACTTCAATTCCCAGGTCGAATCTTGCTTCTCCATATACTTCGGAGGACTTGGAAAGCATCATAAATCTGAACTTTGGTTGCATATGCTTTTCATTTCTCATAGTTATTTTGTTTTCTTCATAATCTAAACTAGAGATGAGGGGAATTTTTCACACACACACACAATTATGATGGTGTGAGGGTTCGAACCTGAGACCTGTGGTATGCAAGTCAAGGCAAGGCTCTCTTTCACTAAGCTAGACCCTGTTGGCTTTGTTCTGTTTTCTTTTATTAAAACTATTTATCTTGAACTTGTTTTTACTAGACCAAAACATTTATCTAGACCAAAACATTTATTCTCTCATTGAATTTTGAAATGCACCAAACAAACACTATTGTTGCTATTTCTATTTTCAGTAACTTTTATGCATCATGGTGAGGATCACTTCCTGCATAATAAATGTACAATACTTGGGGGAGGGTCCTGACTCCTGAGGAAATACCAAGTTTAAAACATCTCTCTCAAATATAATTGACAAAAATGAAGAACGTTTTATAAAAGTAAAAAGTTTTTTTAATTTTTTGCCTAATTCCACAACACAGTAATCAATTAGCAGAACACATGCCAAAATGTCTGCACAAATGAATCCAAAAACCAAACAATTGTCACAATCAAACAGAAGTCTCACAGCCATAATCAATATACCAAACCCCACCACAAACTCTTGCTTGGTCATAGTCTTGATCTAAAATTGGCCACTGTGTGCCCTGTATGGCATTAAAGCTCATCACTTGTGACTGTCTTTTTTCTCCACCCATTAAGGGCTTCCTAGGATCACTTTACAGTGCAACCCAGAAAGGGGGAATGGTAATAAATTAAAGCTTTCCAGCTGTTGGGTTCCAAAGCAATTATAAGTGTTTTTCTTGAGGCTGCATGCCCAGCAAGTTTTGGTGAAAGTGAAGAAGAGCTTTAAATTCAGACCCAAACAAAAATAAAAATTCAAGAAGAGCTTTAATGATGCCTCAGTCATTCAATTACTGTTCAAATTGAGAAAAGGTTGAAATTGGCAGAGTCAATTAGCCATTCTCAGTTGTAACTTTCTGCCAATGAAGTCTTTGAGTTTTTACTTCATCAAAGATATGGAATGGAAACCAGCAAGAAAAAGCATGCAAGTCAGATCAGAAAGTTGAACAGAGACTAGCATGACTGTGAGCATTAATAAGATACAGTTGTCCCACAAATTAATTAAAAGAAGGTAATTATGGTAGAGTAGGACCACCACTGTCCAGTATCCATCAACTCATTGGGTAGTAATCCGAGGTCAAAAACTAAATGATTACATAATTTTTACCCTCTACAAAGAACAACTTTGTTGAGAAAATTACAGAACAAAACAAAAGGCCGTGATGCCAATCAATAAAAGTTTGGAGGTTTATCTAGAGAAATTTTGTTTCCGACGATAACACCAGATGACATCACAGTGTACACCAATTACAACAAGACATGACAGTGTACACCCAGTATAACAAGTTTAGTGCATCTTCACCACTTGGGACTTAGGAGAATTGTTTAGTTATAAACTTATTATCAATTGTACAAGTCTTGTGAGTTTCTGCCAAGTAATATCTGATTTTACAGCAGAGTCACAACGTATGGAGACACAAGCTTTAATCCAATTGACTAAGGTAATTTCTTCTGAAGGCCAGAGCTCTTAGAATTATGACAGTTTGGACCCAAAAGAAAAAATTATTATGAACACGCAGAAGATTGGGTTCCCCTCCATTGTTGTCAGTTGTACCAGTTAGCAAGAGCAGGCAATTGTTGTGAATACAAAACCACAGCCACCACCAATAGAAAATGCATACATATTTTCAGAATTGAGTTATTATGCTACCAGTTCAGTATAATTGTTGTACCATGATTCAAAAGTCAAGTTAAAACTTGAGGCTGAAGTAAATATAAATAAATAAATTGCTAATCAACACAACCAAAATAATTAATAAATAACAAAAACCATACAAGCTTTTCTTCTATCACCAAGAAAAACGAGTCCACTAGATTGAAGCAAACTCAACACTCTAGATATGAAGTGCTCCCATATTTACAGTATGAGAAAGCAGCATATGTAGCCGAGTATGCAGGCCTGTATGCTAGCACTATGTAAGAGGCTGTAAAACCTAAAAAACAATATGGCCTACCAGAAGAAAAAAAAGAAAAAAAAAAACCAGCAAGAACCAGAGAATGGTTTTGAAAGAAAAGCAAGCAAAGCCCAGTGGAAGCCGATCTTCACACTCTGTCTCATCATATTTCTACTTCCTTCTGTTGTCAAACTGTAGGTTTCCTTCATCTTACCAGACTTAAAAATAATCGGGCAGCAGCACCTATTCTAGATAGGTTTGTTTCTTTGTCTCTCACTGCTTTCTTGAAATCTTGGAGCTGTAAATAAATGATTAATCGGGATTAGACAGAGGTCCTCATAATCTCGTACGAATGCGATAAACTAACAAACTGAAATCGGAAAGCTATATATAGGCTTGAAGATTTTAAACACATACCAAGTCCATTAGCCTCAGAGGTCCTCATGATACGAAGCCTTTTCACTGAGCTGATGAACATCCTATATACCATAAAAATAGCAGACACGCTGTCAGCATTATTTACTAGAAAGTAACAGAAGGAAACTCCGGGAATGTCAAATTTGATGTTACAAAGTACATTGCTCTCTTTATTTTTTTAGGTTCACCATCCTGTTTTCTTTTTTTAACAAAACTAATAATTAGAGGTAGAAGCATACCCCCAAGGAACATCTCCTACAAGCATCCAATCTCCTTCTTTATCTTCATAAGTGAGTACAAACTCAGAGGATCCATCCAGAAGCTTAGAGGGTTTTGTTGCTTGTTCCTTGTCTCCACCTGACATGAGCACAAAACCATTGTCATACAATAGTAGTAGCATCACATACACAGTGCATCAAAACTGACCAATTGATGATCATAACATGAACCAAAACAAAAAGCCTGCATTCTTTTGAGTTAAAGTCCTCATTTCGAATGTACCAAAGGTATCAAAAGCAAAGAAAGAGAACTAACCAATGGCTGTAGTGGGGCTGAAAAACATGTCCTCCAGTGTTTGAGCTAAAGTCTCATAGCAAGAGTGAGCATTCATATCCACTTTCCTCCCTATAGGAATTCCATCCATGTTCACCTTCACAAATCCGAGACGCCCTTTCTCTTTAGCAGTAGTCTTATTACCCATGTTAATCTTCTTCTTAGAAGTGTCCTTAGATTTTTCCTCGTCCTCCTTGTCATCTTCAGCCCTTGCAGTCTTTGCTTGGTTAACCAAGCTACTCAACCTTGCAGAACTAATAGGTGGCCATCCCACAACTTGACTGCTTTCATAACACAAAATACAACCATCAATGATCCAAAATACAAAACCAGAGATACAGAGCATTCATAACCTTAATTGTCAGAATAAACAACACATTCTCTGTTTTTTTTTTCCAGAACTTTTTGATAAAATACATTGTGGGCATTCAACAGAGTACAATACAACAACTTAATGGCATATAAAACACAATAAATTTAAATAAAATATTTAGGACTAGATAAAGAGAGTGAAAGATTATAGTTCTTTTTTCTATAATTCAATAGTCAAAAACAGATTAAGAACTAGATGCAATATGAAAAAGATTACAGACTGATAATGATAGACCAATATTAATCAAGAAAAAAGAAAATAAATATATGAAACAGAAAATTGTTATTAAAAAAAATTCTTCTAAATTTTTCTTAAGAGGGCATAAAATAAGCCAAGCGAACACAGCTACTTGGTTTTTCTTAAGTTTTCTATTTTCCTGGACTGGACACAAAAACAAGAAGAGAACGTGCAATTTCTCAGTTTTCTCAGCAGTCAAACACAAGAATATAAGAGTAAAAATTTATACTTTTTTATGAATAAATATATATATAAAGAGCTTGCTTTCCATGAATAGCCTCACCTTACAGCAGTGGGAGAGCCACCCTCTTGAGAAACAGAGTCAGCAGCTCTCTTAGTCCCAGAAACAGCAACAGCAGAAGAAGCATTGGGTCTGTGAGAGAACCTAGAAGAAGGAACTGCAGAGCCCACCATGGAAGGGAAGTCTTTAGCAGTCAAGATTCTACCACGCTCACCCCATGCACATGGCTTTGGCTGCTTCCCTGCACCACCACCACCAAGGCTCAGGCCAAGGCCCAGGCCCAGCTCAAGCTCTGCCTCAGCTGGGTATGAGGTTGCCTCAGATGACATCCCCACGTAGTCTTGCTCCACCACCTCCACCTTTGACATTGCTGACTCATTTGATGAGCCCCCGGAAGACCCACCACCACCACCAAGTAACCCAAGTGTGCCTTCCATGAATTGATCAAGAGAGAGACAGGAGAAAAGGTTGAAGATTTTGAAGAGGTCAAAGAAATTAAGGTTGAAGAAATTGTGGGTTTGAGAGAGAAGACTGGGAGTTTGAAGGTTGAAGAAATTGTGGGTTTGAGAGAGAAGACTGGGAGTTTGAGAGTTGTGGGAATTTGTTTGTTTGTTTGTTTGTTTGAGAGTTGTGTATAATAGATGGACCACAAGGAAGAAGGGGAAGAATGCAAACGCAAAAGCAGAGCAAAGAAGGAAGGGAGGGAGGGGTAGGTTGAAGAGGTGGTGGAGAGAGTGATGATGATGGGGCCCATATGTCTGCTAGTGCGCCTTGCACTCTCACCACCCACCCTCATTTTTCCTTGACATGATTCATATCTTTCAAGAATCTGTTTCTCTCTGTTGGGTCTTGGTGTTGTACTAAAAGAAACAAAATTGATTGTTTTCTAATTTGGCTTTTTTATTTATATTTTATAAAGAGCCAACCAGTCTAGTCCTTTAAAAAAAGATTGTGACTTACAAATCAATAATCTTATGTTCAAATTCCATGACACTTTAATAGTGTATGTGATGAAATTTTTTTTCTCCTGCCTAACTTTGGCACCAACAAAAAAAAAAAAAAAAACTTACCTCCTTACCAGGTAAGTACGAGCTCAGTGTGACATGTATGTAAAAAAATTCCTTTTTATGTTTTTATTGAATTATTTTTGCATATGTGTCAAACTGTGATTCATATAAATGAGGGATATAAAAAGGCAAGTAGTATAAAAAAAAAATTGATAGAGACTACCTTTTTTATAATACAAAAAGTATAGATAGAGAGAATCATATTATAAAATTTTATGTTGAAGCATATACAAATTGGAGCTGTTAGGATGTTGTGTTCCTCTAATTACAAAGATTATCTTTTGCTTTTATGGTCATTTGTGTGGGCATGATAAGGTTTAGAAGAAAGAATTAATGGGAATAATTAAAATAATAGTGTGGTGGTATGATGAGAGGTTGGAAATGATACAAGTTCCTAGCTAGTATGATGGTATTTTTAACTTTTTGGTCTTGGTATGATGGTTAATGATAATATTAAACTTTGGCTTGTCGGACCTTTTAATTTGGACAATGAGGAAAATTGGGATTCTAGTTGCATATACAGAAAAATTATGCAGGTAACAGTGCTAGGTCTTGGGATGTCAATTGCTTTTACTGATTAAGTATTATTATAGGCAGCATAGGGCTCATAAGTAGGTACCCCCTTTTTTTTAATCTAATCAAACAAATTATTTACTTCATTTTTTTTGTTTTTGAGCTGTTATTCAGTCCTAGTTTTTCATTCTGCAATCTAAATGTAATAACTTGTAATTTTAAATAATACAGTAAAGCGTAAGATGACATATTAGAAGTGATAATAACACTTTTCTTCTCTCTTTTTGTTAATTTTAGGTTGTATGGTTATTAACGCGACATTTCTTTTTTTTCGTTAAGAAAATGCAGTTTGAGTAAGAAAGTAAGATTGAGAAATACCATTCTCAGAGTGTCTGTTTAGGTAATGGGCAAAGATTCAAATCTGTGGTTAGCAAATACCACTTCTTTTTAGTTGAAATTGCTGCATAATCCTAGACCTAAATTACAATTATTCTGCTCAAACTAAGGAGCAGGGATCACTATTAATTTGAGCTTAGGTGTCTTTTAGCTTTGCTTAAAGTATAAAAAGCAAAGGTTAAAAACTAAAGGTTGAGTCTTTTTACAAGCAAAAAGCATTATTCTGTTCTTATTTCTCCTTATGTGCTGTCTACTATTGGGAAGACAAAGGGCACAAAACCTTGTTTTAGAAAGGTGAGACCTAAAGAGAGATGCACTGACAGTGGATGGTGGGCCTTCCCAGTAAAGCTGAGAAAAATAACAAGAAAGGGAAAGCATATTGATTATTATAATTAGAACAACTTAATTATCATTAAAAATTATGGAATTAAGGGGACCACTTCTCAAGAATTTGTTTTTGGTAGAGATGGTCTAATCAATTGATTGTTTAGGAAAGAAAGGTACAAACAAGTAAGTCAATGTTGCAATATATAGTTTGCCCCTATGTGTAATTTTCTTACAATTAACTGACAATTGTTGGGTTACTTACTTTGCACTGTAAAAAGTTAAAAACCAAGTTTATTTACCATCTAAATAACCTTTCTGGCTTATTCATTATTTATTATTTTATTTTTGAATAAATATTTTATGTTAAAGATTGGTTACATACTTTTAATATTGGCCGTTGAACTGCGTTGTCTTTTTTTCTATATTAGTATTTTTTTAAAGAAGAGTGAGATCTGAAATTGGTTTCAATTTCTTATGGAGTTCATAGTAAACACTTCAAGGATCAAAAATGAAAAGAATATGCTCTTAGATTTAGAGAGGTGTGCACAAGACAATTAAACACATATGCGCTTGTGGATTTAAAACTCCAATACATGTGTGAAATCAATATTTCTATAAGATTTTCCAAGAAAAAATGTTTGTCTTATGTGAAAATGGAGGAATTATTTATTCCATGCATGACAAAAATTCTCCTATACTTGTTTCGACTCTAACAATTTCGATAATAGGAAGGAATAACATTTTCCAATTTTAAATTGTAGCATTCTATTATAGAAGGATTAAACATTGTTTGTTTTTTTCTAACAAAAGAATATTTCACTTACTACAAGAAAAGGTCACACTGCTCATCAAAAGGAAAACGTAGAGTCATTGTAACTCACAAGAAGGTTTTTTTATTTTATTTTTATTTTTAAATTTAGAAATTCTGAAATTGCATTCATAAAAAAAACACTAATTACAAATGACTATTATAATTACGGAGAAATCTAACATCAACATTAAGATAATCCGGTGCGCCTCCATTAACGATCATGCATGACTGAAGAAACTCCGGCATAAATATCCTAACTAAGATTGCAAACTCATAACAATAAAAAAAATAAAAATAAAGCTTGGAAAAACCAAGCCAAAACAATTTTTTTTAAAAAAAAAAAAACTCTCACACAAGAGAGGTGAAAAACTCTCATAAATGAGAGATGAAAACTAGACGCACAAAAAATCCAAAGAGAGTTTATGGGACTTATTCCCAAAACAAAAAAACTAAATCAGCCGGATTGCAACCCTTGTTGTCACAAAGTCAATCCAATGTCTGAAAGCACCCTGAGAGAAAAGATATGCACCGATCAACTTTCCTCCTTGGCAAATAGAGAAGATACACTGAAAAATGATAGATTTGCATATATCTATTATAGAATTAAACCATAAACGAGCTAACGAAACAAAGAGGGAGACGATGGGGAGAGGAAAGCAAAGAGGATGGGAAGGGGAGGATGTGGAAAGGGAAGGCAAAAGAGAAGAAGAAAGGACAAAAAGCATGGGGGTGGTGTCTAGGGGTTCTCTCTCTATGAATTCAATTAACTCACAACAAGGTTTAGTGGGAGCTGTTTTCATTTGGTTGGAATAAGTCTCTCATTTTGACTCATGAATGCAAAGACAATGCAATTTTGTAATGGGTTCGACAAATAATTATGGTTATCTCATTAATTGGTGGTGTAGTTTTTTTGGGTGATAAATCAGTAATAGCATATATTCTTGATCAGTACCATAAATCACAACTTAACTGATTATGGTCATGGTCATGGGGTTCGTATTGATCAAACTAACAGAGAAAGTTATATTTAGTTTCTGTAGTTGGCCGATTTTACTATTTTGATATTCGTAGTTTCAATTTTATCCTCATAGTTTTAAATTCGAGCATTTCAATGACACGTTACAAATTATGTTAAATTCCTTCCAATTCCATTACGTTTTGAGTATAGAATTTGACATAATTTATAAAGAAATTGGAATGATTTTGACAAAATTTGTAATTTGTTCTTAAATTGCTCGGATTCAAAATTACATAGATAAAATTGACAAATTAAATTACACGAACTAAAATGATAAAACCACCAAATTACAGAAACAAAAAATGACTTTTTACCTATAAAAGTGCACATACACTTATTTTAATATATACATAAACATAGAAATTTAACTGCGAAAAAAATGTTAGGGAGGGAAGACTATTTCTTCTAGACTAACAACTCACCCATGGATCGCCTTCCACACATATATCTTGATTCATTTGATATTAATTATTAAGTATGTATGTAATTTATGTTTATAGAAATTTCTCATTTTCCCTTGAGAAAATTGTGAACTTTCATTCATCTTATATCTTGGATTGAGTTTTATAGCTCTACTCAAATATTATATTTTAAAATATATTCTCCATGCCGAAAGCCAAACTGTCTTGTACAATATATATATATATATATATATATATATTCTAATGAGAAAGGAGAAAGCAGAAATAGCAGGGTATAAAAAGAAAAGGAAAATATAAAACAGACAAATAGCAAGTTTTAAAGCCTGTGGAGAAAAAAAAAAATAGAAAATAGAAAAGAAGTGGGACTATCCAAAGGTAAGAGGAGGTTGTGGGTTGAAGGGACAAGTCGACAAAGTGGGAGCCAAGTCACGTGCCTCAGCTACTCTAGGGCATTTTGGCTCACCGCCACGTAAGCCGACAAAGTCCGCGGCTGACCGGAGGACCTGTGGGGACCACTAGACAATAAACATACATTTTTAGTCTGAGACAGCTCCACACTTTCTGTACTTTACTTTCTTGCCCACGCGCTACAGCCTCTTTTCTTCTATACAAATATATTTATTTTTCTTTTGTTGGATGACAAATTCGAATTTATAATTTCTTTCGAGTTCAAATTTCCTCATCACATATTTGAGTCATTTAAAATCTCGTTATTGTTAATAGCTCTTACCATCTCTACGAGCTGAGCCCATCAAAAGAGAGACATGGCCATAACAGATCAAGTCATCTGCGTACCGACTTTGCAGTGAACAGACTTGACAAGCAAAGAGGGTCAGTTAAATGCGCGTCCCATCCTCGATCAGGTGTCGCCTTACCATTTCATCTCCAAATTGACAGGCTAGTGATAGAAAGAGATCATTTAATATACCTCCCATCCATGTTCAACTGTCATCTCATTGCTTAACTCCTGTCAGGTAGCATGGTGATCTGAAATAGAACATTAAATGTAACTTAGAGTTGGGAAAAGATCTTCTCCGAAAATATCTTGACCTCACCTCCTCCCTCCTATAAATACCTCTCACCAATCTTTAGACGAGGGTAATAAATATCCTCACTGTGAAAACACTATATCTATCTCTATCCAGTTTGAATAAGTTACTAATTTTATCATCGGAGAGGTCTGAAGTGGGATCGAACCCAGTCCACCCTTATTCTGATATTGTTCCGAGTGTGCAGATCTGTTGTCAGAGATTATTCACATTACAACAGGCCCAAGCCCCCAGATAAAGGCCCAGACTACCTACACGAGAAGGATGCACGGTTTACAATTGTCAACAAAAAAAATGCATTTCTTTGGATATTAGAGAGAACTATTATTAAATTGTTAGTGAGTAAATTTCATTTGATAAGTATTTTTCAAGAAAACAAAACATTTATAAAGAACGAAATATTTACGATTGAAGCCGATATGACTTTACAAAATAATTCAATTCACACCAATGGTGGTATTCAAATTGTAGTTGTCTGGCACTCTTAACCAAGGGACGCTACGTAAGAGGCCACATACATAGTTAACTTCTTTAAAAATATGCGTAATCCAAATTGTAGTTGTCTTGATGGAGAAAAACTTGGATCACAGGAGCAGGTAAAAGGATGAATAGTATGTATTTCCACTCAGTTTTTAAGAACATAAGCATTATAAATAATTTTCGCCCAATTTATTGTTGGAAATTTGGCGCGTATGGTGGAGGAAACTTGTTGGTTGTCTGGTGAAAGTATAGTACAGAAGTGTATTTTGGTGTGGCCCGCAAAAGATTGGGTGTATATTCCTCCATAATCAGATTTAGATCTCAGACAGCTGAAATGTGGCCTTTAGGATACGGTTTGGTATCATTTTGTGTCTCCACACACGGTACCCTTTTGGCCGCCAAACTTTTCCCTCTTCATTTCTTCCTCTTTTCTTGGTCAAGTATATGCTTCTTCTATGATCTTCCCCTTTTCTACCTCCTCAGGTGTATGCGCATTTGATATAAGAGTTAGATAGATGAGAGGAAAAGATCTGTTTGATAAGTGTTCATCTGAACTATTGATTAAAAGTAAATTTTTTTTTTAAAAAAAAATTTAAGTTCAAATTAACCATTTGATAAGAGAATAAGCATAAATAAATTGTAACGACCATTATATTGATCACTAAATACCAAATTGTATATCTCTAAAACATCTTTAAAAGGATCGACAACAAGGATTAATAAATACCCAACATGAGATATTTTGATGCTATTAATTGACACACCAACTGGATCATGTAATCAATTTATGTATGTATAAATATAATCCCTTAATTTCATTGATATGGTTTTAAAATATAATCTCTCTAAACATTACTTTTGCAAGTTACTGGTACACCAATATACATAGGACATGTGGTTTGGACTCACCAATTTACTGCACAGTTTTTTAAAAATAAAAAATGAAATATTTCCACATGTCTTATGTATATTGAATGGTGTAACCGGAACACGCAAAAATTTCTACTGCGCACATTAGCCTTGAAACACAGATGTCAAACTCCAATCACCTTCACTCTCATAACCATCAAACTCCTTCCCTCACTTCTTCGCTCTCAAATCCCATTATATTCGATGCTTTATATATATATATATTATATATATATATTGGATGCTTTTTCAATTAAAGATATATGAGGAACCAATATCTTATTCGACCAAAACAAATTTAAAAAAACAAAAAAACTAAAGATATAATATCCCACGCCATATTACTGATAATTCGATAAATGAAAAGATTGTTCGTATAAGATTTATATTCTACATCAACAATAATATAAATAAACACAAATTTGAATTTGGACGGTCCTTTGTATTTTGTTTTTCTGTTTTTTGGGGAAACAATAAATTACACAGCAGAAATTCGATAAATACAAAATTAAAATTGGGAAGAGGAAGAGAATGGCCTAACCAAGTGCAATTCACTATCATCAACCCCTAGTGTGCACTTGCTTATCCTGCGCCCATGTCCTGTCCTTACGTTTCGCTTGTTCTTTCTTCGTTAATAGTATCACCCTTGGCGCAAGTTAGCACGAGCTAAGCGGTTCATTTCAACTTCCATCTTCTTTCACGACCGTTGCCTGCCAAATTATGAAAACAAAAAAACCCTGCCCATTTACCCATCTCCATCCGGGTCCTTTCACATGTAGCTTAGATTTCCGGCTGAGGGGCTCCGTGGGACCTTTCCGCCACCCTTGCTACCATTCTTCTTCCGGGTCTTACTATCCGAATCGCCCGACCCGCATACAATGGAGCACTCGATGCCACAAATATTACTAAAGCACGAGAAGAGCCCGTTTCCGCCGTCGCTGTGCCGCCGCTCGTGGCGCTCGTCGCTGGAAGGAAAGCTCGAGAACTCTCCGCGATCGTAAACCGGCGGCAGCTCCGTGCGCCACCGCTCGAGCTTGGACTGCAAGCCCTCCACGCTGTCTTCTTCGTTCCACGCGCCCACCACCACCGAGCTCTCCGCGTCCTGATCCAAGCGCTCCTTCGCGATCGCTGCCGCCACCTCCGAAGGCGACGGCCCCAGCTCCGACTCCGTTATGAACGGCACCGGCATGATATTCGATTTCCTCGGCGTCGCGTACTGCTCGTACGGCGACTGCAGCTTGTAGAAAGGCGATTTGCCAGCTCGCGGGGCCGACTTCCGTCCGGGAGTAGAACCGTAATTTTCTGCCAGGTTGAATTTCGGCGATGGTTTGTGACTGGCGGGTTTCCTTCTGGGCCTATCTTCCGGTTCGGATGCGCTGGGCATGGAGCTTGCGGGTTTACCGTTACTACTATCACCTTTTTTCTGTGGGTCCCGCACGCTGGCTTCGGAGGCGCTGAGAACGGAGCTCGGCTTTCCTTTTTTGTCTTTTCCGTACTTTGGTGGGGCCACCGAGCTGTTCACGTCTGAGGCGCCGAGTATGGAGCTCGGCTTCCCTTTTTTGTAGCTTATATCTGAGGCGCTAAGCAGGGAGCTTGATTTTCCTTTTTTGTCCTTGCTCTTCCTGATAATTATTTCTGAACCACCAATGATCGAGCTGGCTTTGGACAGACGACCTTTTTTGTTCTTTTTTACGCTGACTTCTGACCCGTTGACCATTGAGCCCGACTTTCCATTTGTGCCCTTGTTTTTAAATTCTGTGGCTCTCAGGTCCGACCCGAACATGGAGCTGGAGTCGCTCTTGCTGCGCCGTAGCTCCGGCTTCGAATACGTCGTCATTTGACTGCCTGCATGATGGTTTTGACTACTGCGATGTGGGTCTTCCTCGCCCATCAAGGTTTTGTATCCGACGGCTGATGTGCTGAGTTGGGAATACAAGGGCATGCTCCTCATGGAGCTGTGAAGCAGCGCCACGCCGATGTTTAGAATCCCCTGCGGCCGACCCGAGGGGCGGCGCACCTGGAGCGCTACAAACCGCATGCCTAGATGAGGGTTGTGGTGGTGGGGCTTTGCCGGGGTGGGGATAAGGTTACCCACCAGGACACGAACCGTGCCCACATGGACGTCCTTGAACCAATGGAGAGCGTAGATCTCAATCATCACGGCGGAGGTGTCCTCGTGTAAAAAATCCTCGTCCACCCGGAACACAAACTTGTCGTTCCATGTGGGATTGTTGTGGCCCTGAGTGTCCACCCGCGTCGATAGCTTTCGATCTGGGTGCACCCATGCAATGGCGTACGTGCGCATGGAGCGTGATATCGGCGCAAGGTCCTGGGCCGATATGACGTTGAGTTCCAGGAGTTGGAACGGAGCTAAGATTGATTGAGACATTGTCGCCGCGATTGAATAATAAATTCAAATCGCGCCTTCTTTAAGGTTTTACGATCGATGGATGTTCAATAGAGGCTAGCTAAGGATCAAAGAGATGGACGTAAATGTGTTTTTAAAAAAGTGATGGTAGTAGTGGGGAAGATGGAGATGGTTCCGCTCGTCGTCCTCTTCTTGGACGACGAGAGGCAAGGGCATGCATCATGGGGGAAGGGAGGTATGGTTGAAAAAAGGGAGGAGGGGAGAGAGAGAATGAGGGCACCTGCAAGGTGGAATTGTGCGAAAACAGCGTAGAATAATGGAGGGTTGGTTACGTGAGGAAGACAATTGTCAATGTGGGAGAGTTTGACCCCACGGTTTTTGGTTACACTGAGGTTTAATTTTGGAAGGTGTGGGGGAGGTGAAGGAGGAGGTTGTTGATTTGGCTTAATTACATGCACAGTCCCTGAGCTAAAATTAGGGTAATTTCAGGGTGAGATTTATGGTCCTTTCAAATTTTCAATCATGTCATTGTCTTAAGCAGCCAACATAACAGTAATTTCTAATTTGGTGAGCCAGAGGGCGTTTACTGTGTGTATTCCAAGTACCATTTTCACTTGCAAAATCAAAAGTGGTTCTACCTATCTTGTATTTAGTAAAAACAAGCCTGGCTAACAACAATTTGATATACCCTAGTCATAGATATAGAACTGAAAAAGATCCTAAATAAAACTAACTTGTTATGGTTGATTGATATCACATCTGAAACTTTTTTAAACAATACAAACAATTAAGGAGAATGCTTAATAGCAAACTGTTTTTGTTTTAGTTTTCGTGTATTAATTTACATGCTATTTGATGTGTACACTACGTCATTGCATTAAAACAACCACCTATTTTCATGTTGGTTTAATTTTTTGTAAGTATAACAGCATCCATCGATTAGTTAGGTGAACACAATCAAACTTTTATATGACAATGACATGACACAAAAAAGTGTGACCTATTCATCAATAATGCAAATAAAGTCATTACTCTATCTTAAGTGCCTCTGCTATGTACCAGAAATCTATAGTGAGTGAGGGCCTTATATATGGCTCTTAGGTGAGACTCTATATCTTGATCGCTAGATTAAGTTGGTTAGTCTGATCCAACAATTAAGAGATAAGACCTCACTATAGAATGACTCATATTATGTAACCCAATTGAAAATCGGTCTTTGTTCAAATTCTAACCAAGTAGTCCATCAATCCAAAACTGCTATCCCACTGAAAGACATACAGGCCCTTAAGTCATGACTCATATAGGCCTTTTGAAATGGGCAAAATTTGTGCAAGCCCATGCCACTTTTCTTGACCTTGGAATCAAAATGAAGTGGTGTAACTCAAGTGTTATCCCTGCACTCCAAGCTCCCAAGTTGGATTCCCCAACTGTAATATCGCTTATATAAAATTAGAAAAAATAAAAATCCAGTGGTGTTGTTTTGGAATGTTGCTTAAAAAAACTGTACCCAAAAGATCAAGAAAGAAAGCATGACACCTTTCAATGAAAGTTACACGTTGCAGAGGTTGCTGTCTCTCCGAGCAGCCAATAAAGAAAATTCACAATAAAAAATACTACTTTATGGGCGAGCTTACATATCTCTCACATTAATGACAAATTCAACTTTTTATAAATAAATAAAAAAACAACAGAAAAACAAAAAAGTACTCTGCCACTGCAATAGAATAGATGCCTTAAACCACATCAAGTTCCTTCCACCTTCTCATTTCTTCCTTACAAGACAATCAGCACAAACCTTCTTTCCTTACAATAAGAAAGGGAAGAAGGGTTTGCTGCATACAGCAAAAGTGAAGGGAGAGAGGTATGCCTTCGAACGCTACTCTTATACTATTCGTGGTTCTTGATGAATACATAAACACTCACCTAAACTAAACCTTGTATGAATTAATTAGATCCCAATGCTCATAACCCACAAATTATTTTTACCAGAAAAGATTAATTTGGTCACAAGCTTCCTCACATTCTTTCTTGTGATTTTCATGTCTTATTTTTCTTTATTCATGGAATTTCGTGCATCTTGTTACTTATTTGGCTTTGATTAATATTGCAACCAAACCAACATGTTATCGCTTTCTATATACCTAAAGATACATGTTCTTCTTTCTTTCTTTGGATGAATGAATGAATGGCGGTTCTTCCATGTGTTCTACATTTAAAGCCATGTGCATAATTGATAAGTTTTTAGCTAAATTTCCAACTTACCTACTATCTGTGATGCAACTTGAGCCTACATATTCCTATGTTTTGGCAACATGAACATGATCTGGTACTGAAATGAGAGGTTCTGATTCAATCTGATTATATATATATGAAAAATTCAATATTGTTTCCATTTACAGGCAAGCCAAAGACTAGTAGTTGTATAAAAAGCTTTATTAAAATGCTGCTCAGAAGCTCATCAACCCCAGCCATTGGAACACTCCTCTCATCCGTCTCAGACAGTCCCAATAGTGCTCATCATCACCATTTCAACTTGACATCTTTTTCATGCAACTCTTCTTCTCCAAACTCTCATTCTGCTTCTGGGTTCATAGTGTTCAACCCAGAATCCAAGAGTTTAGGCCTCAAAGCGATTCGGCGAGCTTGGTCTGATGGAAACTTGGAAGGGCTAGTTGATAGTTCTTGTGACATGGAAGAGTTTCGAAATTTGGTTGCACCAAGAACGTCTTCTTCCTATCAAGATAACAATTCAATGCTGGAAACAGCTCCGTCTTTTTCGATATTTCACTCAGGCATTCTTGACTTTCAAGGTTCAGATCAAGAACCACTGGAGAGGACCATTACAATAGGAGAGAACATAGAATCGATGATGGGAGGTGGGGACTTCTGTTTTGGGAAGAAGAGTATGGGATTGATTGAGGAGAAGGGTGAAGAGGAAGAAGAAGGTTTGGATGGGATCCAGAGTTTGCGTGTTGAAGAACAAGTACGTCCTGCAAGTCCTCCCATGTATCTTGCAGCGGGGCTTGGGGTTCAGGCTGCTGGTTTTGGTTGGGATGCTTGGGATGATGAATTATCTATGGCAAATATCGATGAGAGCGGCAATGGAGAGGAGTATTATAAGAGGATGGTTGATGAATATCCCTGCCACCCTTTGTTCCTTAGGAATTATGCTCAAGCTTTACAAGTAAGATTTTTTGTTGAAGCATGTGTTTTTTTTGCTAGTATTTTCTTTTTTCCCCCATTTTGGTTGTGTTCAATTTATAATGATTATCACATAAAACTGAAAGAGCTATATAGTTAAGAAACTGATGCAGATATCCAATTTTCGATTCTTGATTCTGGAATATAAAGTGCTTATGTTTTGTGTCCAATGAATGAGCAATCCCAACAATTTTTTGTGCCTGATTTTCCAATCTCCATTATTCCAGAGCTACACTGTGAGTTCAAATCTGCATCACAATAGTGGTTGTGTAAGGCAAGGTCTAAGCCTTTTCTAGTTTCTGTTTCTGCGATCCAATCTTTTTGTTGACCATTGGCTGGGCTGCAGACAAATACCCTGCCTAAGACTCAAAGAGTGTGCTTGCAACTGTTGCTGCTATTGTTCTTTTCATTTTTGCAACTGTAGCTCTTGTTGCTTCGGCTACAGCTTTTGTTCCAGTCCTGCTATTAGGCTTAATTATCGTGAAGGTTGTTATTCACGTTGAACAAATCTTCTTCTCGTCTCTATCAGGGAGAACGAAATGTTGCCTTTTAACCTTAGTTATATGTGACTTGAGTTAAAACCACTGAATAGCCTGATCGTTCCGACTAAACTTCTTCCCGATTAAGTGACTTGGGAAGAAGCTAAATTCATACCTCCTATACAGAATAAATCTTGATTTCTAATTTTTGTGCAATGTACTTCAATCCTTTCATGGCAGTCCAAGGGAGATTTCCATGGAGCTGAAGATTACTATTTGCGTGCTACACTAGCGAATCCTCAAGATGGTGAGTCTTTACTTGAGTATGCTAAGCTGGTTTGGCAGCTCCATCATGACCAAGATAGAGCCTTGAGTTACTTTGAACGTGCAGCTCAAGCTGCTCCTGAAGACAGGTGATTAATTTCCTGTATAAATCCATCTCCAAAGAAAATTTGAAATCTAATTTCACAGCAGAAAATCTAGATTATCGTACATATTAAGTTGGGTTAAGTTCCAGGTTGGTTTGTTTGCAAAAAATCAAGTAGTCTCAAAGTTGATGCTCAGTACAAAAAACATGACAGATTGCATTTAGCGCATTTGGAAGTTAATTATTTGTCTTCTTGTTGCAGCCGTGTTCTTGGGGCATATGCTAGTTTTCTATGGGAAATAGAGGATGACCGGGAAGAAGGTGACAAGGGAGATAGTATGAATGAACTTGAAAACACCAATTCCAAAGAAGAAACTAAAAAAGTTAGTCCATCCTCGCACATTGCAGCAGCAAATGGGATTGACATGCTCGATACTGCCGAAGCTGGCTCCAGAAGAGGTGATAATGCTGAGGAGAATTACAAGATGATGATTGAAGAGAATCCCAACAATGCTTTGTTGCTAAGAAATTATGCTCAGTTCTTGTGTCAGGTGAGAGATGCACATTTTGATCTCTATTTTCTCTATACATCTGACTTCTTTTTATTATAGAGCACCTATTTTTTATTTATATAAATATAGTAAGTTGGATTTCTAGTCACACTTGTGTAACTTATCGTGTTGCCTACAGTCCAAGGGAGACCTTCAAGGAGCAGAACAATACTATTTGCGGGCCATGCAAGCTGATCCTGGGGACAGTGAGATCATGGCGCAATATGCTAAACTGGTTTGGGAACTTCATCATGACAGTGAGAAGGCATTGTCTTACTTTGAGAGAGCCGTTCAAGCAAATCCTGAGGACAGGTACATACTCTTACATGATCTCAGAATTTCTACTTGAACATGTTCATGAATATTTTCTATATTATCTTCAATCTGGAACATAGACAATGACATGCAGGACCTTGAATTGGTTATTGAACTTTCAAACTTTGAACAAATCCTGTTTCCCAATCCTCTAGATCACCATTTGTTGGTCCAAATGATTGGAGATGTTTCAAAATATTTGACTAGTAGTAAAGATCTAATCATATAAAAGATAATATAACTGATTAAAATGACCTCTTAAACATTTTGTTCCTTTGTGTTTAGCTATGTTCTTGCGGCATATGCTCATTTCCTCTGGGAAGCTGAAGAAGAGGAAGATACGGTAATGCAAGGCCACATTCAAGTGTCTCTCGTACAAGGAGGAACCATGACCGCTGTGAATGCCTGAATTCCTAACACAGCGGATTGCAGAACTACTGAATCAGGTTCTAATGCTGCATAGGGTCTGAAGCTGTACATAAGAGATACGCCATCACTATCAAAGTTTTAAACTGAGAAACTTGGTGGCCTTAGAAGTTAGTTAAGTGAACATTTTCCAGAGAAAATGGCTGTACTTTTAATCTGTTATAGATGCCATGCCACCAGGTTTATGTTCTATATGTTTCTAATAAAAACGGCAAACTTGTAATAAATAATTGTCGCTCGATAGTTCAGAATGGATCGTAATATGATCAGTTGCTCATTTCCTCAGCTTCATAATTTATGTCTGTAATTTGTCTTGCTGATTTATCAATGGTACCAACTATCAAAATAAAACTGCCATGCCATTTAGTTTCCTTTTTGGCAGAAGAACTGCCATACCATGCAGATTAATTATAAGAAATGCTGAAATGGGCTAAGATTTTTTATTTATTTTTGTATGATTTGTCTCAAAGGGGAAAATTTTATATAATTTATTAAAGTGGTTTTATTGTATTTATTTCATTTATCCTCATCTTCAAAGACTGCAATGAGACCTTGTGCCACTTTTACATGCTTTCATCACTGTTAAAACTCAAAAAGAAAATGATTGGCAGAAATATTTAATTCATCCTTGTTAAAACTTCCGGTATCGAATAAGAGCCTGCATTGATGCAAGCCATATGAAATGAGAGGGAAAACAAAAGAACAAAACCAACTTAAAAGTAAACTAGTAAATATTGATGATTTCAATTTTCAACAATTCAGTCTTCTAGAGACGACATTGTGAGTGATTTTGTTAATTTTACCTTCTTTTTTTTCCCTTTTCGTTTCATGTTCTTATGACAAAAAATTTCCCCTGGAAGTAATGAAAATAAAGCAGATAACCATGTTCATTTCACATTTAAATTGTTTGCTCCACAAATTGGAAGATGGTGAAAGCAAAAGTCTAACAGATTAGACAGGTTAGGAAAGACCATGCAAAGATTTCGCAAAGAACAACTGAGGTCAAAATTGCAAACCCATCACCTCTTGAATTAAGAATTCCAGTATCAAGCAACCCCTTCTTAGAAAAAATATGATTCACATGCCCAACATATCTAAGCTAAACTGCCTCTACAAAATACCAGTATATAGTTTATGCAACCAATAAACGTTATCTGCTGACCCAAAAATTTCCTTTCCTCATTGTAAAATAATCCTAATTAGTGAACTCTAATGAATTTTGCCCGCCTCTTGATGATTGATAACCTGGGTTTGCTCTTTCTTGTCGGGGACTTGGACGATAGTAGCCATTTCCCCTTGGTCGGCTGTAGTCCTGGTCACCTCCGTCATAGCCACCTCCCCTCCCAAAACCCCGAGAGACAAAACGACCCCTCGGTGCCTCTGCTTGGTAGCTGCCCCTTCCTCTACCCCTTCCTGTTCACAACAATTCATCAAAATAAAATTACAACAAGAGCATATCTTTATGTAAAGCCTGGAACATAGAGAGAAGCATAGCAAGATTTGGCTACCACAACAATTCAATCAGAAACAAAGCTCCAATATGTCTAATGCCAGTTGCAGTTACAATCTATCATACTAAGCAGTCATATTGACGAGGGTTTCTTTCATTAGATAACTAGCACAAGAAAGTGGATGAAACTAAGACCATTGATAGTGGCCACATACTAAAAACAGCAGCATAGATTGTAGGATGAAACTGTTATGAAGAAATTCTAAAATTGTTACACAAAATAATCACAATATCACATGCAAGAACTATTAGAATATGGGAGTAGACAATTATCATGACACTAGTACGACAAAACAATAACAGATCCAACCGCTGTCGCCAAATATAGCTAGGGGCGGCTTGATCTTCCAACCAATCACAGTGAGCACATGTAGGAGGCCATTATGTTACCACTATGTAAATGGCCAGGCATTGTTAAATGTAGTAATTTTTTCACTAGAGAATTTAAGACACTTATTTTACATGTTAATAAGATCACAGAATATTAATAAAGGAAACATACTTCCCACTCGAGATGGGATGTTGCTGTTTGGTCTCCGCTCTTCAATGTACACTTGTCGTCCAGCAATCTCAACACTACCAGCCTATAGAAAATAGGACAAGAAAAAATCAATAAAAGATTCAGTAAGCAGATTTGTAGGAGGAAAGGAACTCCGAATTTGCCTCCATCTCCAATTTAAATTCAATTGGTATTGTAAGGGAAGTAATCAGAATTCAAATTTTGCAAACAGCACTCAAGCATTGATGTTTTTAAGAGTGGACCTTGACTGCATTCTGAACACCAGTAATATCTTCAAATTCAACAAACGCATAGCAAACACCAACATCCTGCACAACAATGAAATATTTTAGCTTAATAATTTCAGACTGATATACAATGACACATCTGGAGTGGGACCTGAGCGAACAAAAGAATAAGAAAGAAGAGCATGAACCTTGCGACTCCTAATGACCACTCCTTCAGGCTGCTTGAGTTTTCCAAAATTCACAAATTCCTCCTCAACTTCAGATGGAGATACAGTAGGCGGCAAGTTTCTTACATAAACAGACTTTATTTCGCCTAAAAGCATTCACCAAAAATAATAAGAAGATTATTAAATAAAACTGTTGAAGTGCATATCAAACAGCCCATATGTTGATCTAGAGGAAAAAAGTTAACAAAACTGAGTAAAAACAAAAAAACTTATGAGCAAAACTTAATGGGTTACAAATGAAAGCCCAAAAGCTCACCTTCATCCTCTAGAGTTGCTGCCTCATCTGCTGTCTCTGCAACAGGCCTTTCATATGTATTTGATGATGAAATGGGCTGCTGAGCAGAGGACTGAGAATAGTGATTCCACTCTGAAGCCGGTAGTGCACTCCTGTTAGCTGAATGGTGGGGAGCTACAGAAGGCGCAGGTTGTCCTTTAGCAACACGTAACTTCCAAAAAGAACCAAGCAGACAAAATTGGTCACATATAATGAGCATAAGATTTTATGTATCCATAAGTAAGTGTTTCTGTGAACATAATTAGTTAGTCACAGGTTCAGTGCGTACTATAGAAGCATAGGTCTGCTTTTGGGGCTCTCCAATGGGTTCCTCCACAGATGCAGACAGGTGATCTTGTACAGTATTCACTGTACTATGAAGTGAACCATTTGACTGTTCTACAACACTATCATCCAACAAATTCTCAGTTTCAACAACTTGCTGCAACCGTTGCTCTGCAAAACCATAACTTTTAACTGGACCATTTTCTTTGACAGCAGGAGCCACGAAGTCTCTTGTCTGAATTTCTCCACCCAGCAAATAGCTAGCCACTGCAAAATCAGCAGTTTCATCAATTAAACTACTAAATAAAAAAACTTTTTTTATACGTTGTCATGAAACTTGACTAACTACCAAATCAAATCAAGTTACTAAGAACTTCACAAAAGGCATTTTTAGCCACAACAATTTAAACATATTATTAAAAATGAAATTGAAGGCATTTTCTTATCAGATCGTAATTGTGCATAAACATGGTTTCAAAACAAGTTAACATCACTATTCAACAATTGCACAAAAAGTAGAAACCAATAAACAACACAATTGCCATTGCTAATTATGGAATTTGTTTTGTCGTCATACATAAAATTATTTCTTTTCAAGGAATAGATTCTTGTACATAAATGCAAATATATATCCTTTCTACACTTTTCTTGTAAATAATCATATCTTTTATCCACCACTAAAATAACAGACTTGATAATGCCTACTGAAAATGGAATTCTTCAAATCAACGTAAATTATGAGGCATTACAATACCTGGCTCAGGGATCGTAGTAGGAACACTTAGCTTGGCGTCAAGATTGCTCTGGGCTAATATGACCGATGGATGGTGGTGCATTAGTTCCTCATCAATGAAGTGAAATATATCGTTAAGTACAAAATAACCTTTTTCCTGAGGTGCAAGGAAAAAAGTTTGAACAAATTTCTTCCTTCCAGTGAAATTTTGTGTTTGCAGGGAGCCTGAAACCATCACAAGAACACCTCCATTCCAAGATTCCAAGGAATGTGCTGTGTAGATTTCATATCCAGTATAATTGAGCGACATAACAAGTGCATGGATTTGCTGTTGCATACACACAAAGAAAGGATTAACTTGAGTATTCAACAGAGGGGTACACCAAATGGGCTACACCTTATACAGAAAGAACAAGTAGCATACAACAGCATATATAAACTATGCATGTGGCATCAAATTAATTGTTTCTAACCTAGGCAAAAATGACTGAACATTCCAAGCAATAATTGGGTCAATGTGACTGTGAGTGCTAAGAGTGTGCGAAACATGACAATGTACATCACGTTAAAATAAATATATTCATAGTTATAAAACCAAAAAAAGTTGTACTAAGAAAAAGGCCATGGGTCATTACTCCAACAGCAGGTCAATCAATAAAACTGCAAATGTGCAAGACAAGTTAAAATAGTATTTAATATTTTTGTCATTTAGAACAATTCATACTGTTTTTCTTAAGAGAAGAAAAAAGAAAAGACAGCAAATATATATATATATATATATATATATATTGGCTGGACTCTGATCACAGACGGGTTTCTTGCTGATTGAGTCCTTTGAATGAACCTAAGAGAATCCAGGTTGGAGCAACCCAAATACTGGTTCAACTGACTGGGACAGGCTGTGATTAATAACTATATCAATGTGGGAGATTCATGTTTTGTATCGCTTAAATTCAATTCTTATCGATAACTTTCTAGCAGTAATTGCCCATCAATATATGATGGGCATGCACTACAAAAAACCGCAGATTTATAAAAGCATTCCATGGCTTGTTCTTAATGATACTATTAGTATGTTTCCTACAAAAATTGAACATAAAAATTCATGGCCAAAAAGAAAGAATCTAGAACCCAGCAGTATACTATGAACTGCAACAAGGGGCGCTTCAAGGATAGCCAGGTATCTTATATTCGTAATAGCACACACAGAGTTATTAACAAATTAAAACAAATATTTATGGTATACTAGACATGATTCCTAAACAAGTAACAAAATCAGAGAGATGCTATACAAATGCAATCAATTATTAATCATCTCGGAACCATTGTTTAAACTGTAACTAACTCCAATTATCCAGTACCATCATATGATTGCTTGTTAGAAGTACCGCTTCCTGATTTTCCTCATCACCTAATGAGAGTAAGGACCACTTACCTCAAATGGTTGCCATGTACAACAGAGGTCCATGAATTTACAAGTCAGAGGAGAGTGAATTGATCAAATTAATGAAAACAGAAAATTGACAGTGTTTTGTACAAAAATCAGGGATCTAAAAGAGATTATGGCCTTTATATATGGCTGAATGACAAGATGGAATCCATATTCAACCTACTAAGTTCGGATAATGGTTTAAACCAGTTAAACCTGTACCTAATAACATACTTGACTTATGTCGGAAAAAGAAAACAAAAATGTGAAGGCTAATGCAGCCAATATCCCTATACCAAATAAGCATACTTCTTTTTTTTCAATTTCGCTGATCCACAAATAAGGGGTAACAAAGAAAATAAAAGAAAATGAGGCCTCCAACACGCAATACAATGAGGTAAATATTTCAAGCATGAAAAAAAAAAATACAAACACTTCTCACAGCTAGATGCACAAAGAACCCTCTTTGCAACCAGTACAATCAGCTAATATACACTGATAACAAGTGTATATACGCAGGGAAACTAAATAAATTATTCACCGACCCAGTACATATAGGAACCTAAAAAAATAAATAAACAAAAACCCATAAACCCATCAAGCAGGTTACTTGAAAGTTGAAATACACATCCATACAGCTTTATTCACCCATATCAACTCATATTTATTTGTCAGAAATAGCTGAAAACGTTTGAAGGAACTTAATCATAAAACTAATGAAGAAAAAAAGACGAATAATACCAGCATTGCAGTGGCGGTCTCTCTGGTGTTGCCGTCAATACGAAGCATAGTGCTGGCGTCGGAGTAGAACTGATGAACAAGGTCTGGCTGTTGCTGAAGCACTTGGTAGTACTGCCCCACAAAGTACGTCCCAACCTGAACCACACAAACACAACGAAGATTTCACTCTCAGCGCTAAAGAAACAGAGAGAGAGAGAGAGAGAGAGAGAGAGAGAGAACCTGAGCAGCAGTGACGGGAATGGCAAAGGGCGTGGCCATATTCGAAACCTCTAAAACCCTAAAACAGCAAAATCAAAAACCCTAGATCTGCAAACGCCCCCTCAAATCTGCACCAAAACCCAAAAGATAAGATTAAGCACAAATGCCAAGTACATACAGACATTTACACATGTAGACAAAGAGAGAGAAGGGGGGGATCTGAGAAATGGGGGAGGCTTTAGTCTTAGAGAGAGAAAATGTATATGGAGACACAGAGAGAGAAGGAGACCTTGAGATAGATTTGGGGGAGAGGATCGATCTCTTCACTCAGTGGGTTTAGTTTTTGCTGCTTGCGGCTTTTGTTGGTAGCCGCCACCACAGAAATTGGTGACACTCACTCCACGCGGCGCACTTTAACATGGAATTGCATCACAAAAGGAACCTTTCCCCTTCGTCACTCTTGCTAACTTACGCTTGTGATATTGGGTTGCAATCTTTTTCTTTCCTTTTTTGAAAAGGAAAATATTCTTTGCAAAGGTGCTACAAAAACTAAGAGTTTGAATTGAATTGTATGATTTAGTTGAATTGGGTGAAATAATATGTGTTTACCAATTGTTCCCATGATTATCTAAAAGCATAGTGAAGATAGGAACCAACATAATTAGTAAGATCATGCGAAAAGGTAAGAGACAATTAGCAAGCAATCTCATAATTATTCATCCTAACTGCTATTATAGCAATATAACACACATCATGGAAATGTTTGTCTACTAATAGTCTAATATGTTATGGTGACCCATTGTTAATCTACATCATATAATGCTTTGGATTGTTGTTTTATATGATATGACAGTCTGACATATTATAATATCATATTGTCAATTCAAATTACTAATGAAGTGAATACTTATTTGAATGAATTAATTATATTGGCAATTTAGCGACATTATATTTCATATATCTAAGTAAGACCATGTGTAAATGCTATGGTCATATACTTATACGTTACTCTTATATTGATATATACTATCGTCCTATACTTGTTATATTGTTAAACTGACAATACTCATATTAATATATTCTATTGCCATAAACACACTCGATACGGTTATTTTCCGACACTCTTCCATGCTATGATGCCACATTGTTAGTCCTAATCATTAATCAGGTGGATTATGTCTGACTTTACTCTGAAACATATATATTCTTTAATCAGATACTTAGGGTTGTTCTAGTTGAAGATTTAGAAGTCTAGTAATTGGTATGAAATTGCATCTTCATATTTGGTAGGTGCACTCTTAGGAATGCAATACCTCATGGTTATAAACTTCCCATATAAGGGAGAATTTCATACCATTGACTCTCCTTGACAATCTTTTTCTCCCCACTTGGGAAAGCATTTAATCCACTTTTTTTGGTAACTAAATTACTAGTATTCTAAATTTTAAATAAAATATCAATTTTTATTAAAAAGTTTAAATAAAAAAAATAAAGGGTATTAATTGGAAAACTCAACTTTCCATTACTAATATTGTACAAATCAAACATAAGAATGAGAGAGAGTGGCATTTCTTGGTCCTCATTTCATAGTGTTTCGAAACATGAGAATGAACATATTCCATTACTATCTAGTTGTATTAGACATGAGAGTTTCATTCACAAGAAGTTAAGTCCGTAGACCAAACGAGCCCTTAGTACTAACCTATCAAGATGTTCATTCCACGGAGTGTTATATTATTGTCAATTTGGATGATTTATAATCTAGGTGGTTGTTTAAATTTGTGATCCATATGTATAACCTAGCCACTTAACTTGCTAATTAATTGATATATTTAACAAGAACTAGCCTCTACGACACGGGTTTCCACACCTTTATATTATATAATTTTTCTTTTTAACATTTTCTTTAACAAATTACATTTTTGGGTTTTAAGTGTTTCATGATTTTAAGAAGGAGCTCCTCCTTAGTTTTAAGGAGCTAAGCAATACTCTATTTCGACTACCGAAAGTACATGCGCAACCAAAATGATCAAATAGCTATACACTTTTATAACTGATCAAATTTGATAGTTTTTGCAATGTAGTTTAACAAATGCCATTGACTTGATGAACACAAAAACTTCTCTGTATTAATTTAGCAGATCGATCAGGCAGCAAAATCACCATTATCATTGCCAAAAACAGTCATATCCTCCAGGAATTTCCGGAAGAGTCGTGGGATGAAAAAAAAGAGAGTTACAAAAAGCAACAAGAGATGGAAGGGGAGCTCCAATCAAGTCACTTGTGTGAATACCTCAGCTAACATCTCCAATTAACCCTTTTTTCCAAATTTACACTTAATATTTATGAACGTTTCCCTTCAGCCAAGCTTACACGCAGTGCTCTTCCTTCTAGCTCCTGAGAAGCCAAGAAAACAAAACAAGGGATAGTCAGTTGCCTACCCAATACATAGAAAATGCTGGCCTCAACAAGCCATGCTTTCTCACAAGCAAACTACAATTTGAAACATGGCCACTCATTCTTCTTTTTCTTTTTCTATACTGGAGGAATTATTGTATGTGAGGTAACACGACGTGGTGTTACAAGTTCATGCAAGTTATCTCTCCTTACAAGGGAAAAAATGTCAAATTGTGATTTGTCGTGAGTGCAAATAACTTATATGTGCAGAGGTGGATGGGACTCATAGTAGTACCGCTCCATCGAGAGATTCTAAGGCAGTGTCCATCTCTGACTTCGTTGAGTAGCATACAAATCCATAGCCACGGGACCTTCCTGTTTCCCCATCATATAGCACCCTGGCTCCAACCACATTTCCATATTCTTGAAAAGCTTTCGTCAAGCTCTCAGATGTGACTGACCAGGATAAATTCCCTACAAACAGCTTGAACTCAGTTTCAGGATATAGAGGTAATTTCGGTCTTGGCTTGTCCGCTAAGTTCACCCTCAAGGTTCGCCCCATGAATTCCTGAAATATCAGAATGCTTTTAGCATTAAGATTCGAGTAACGATACATGTACCACATTTGCTGACATCTCTCATAGATATATAATTCATGTGTTACAAGTGAGATGCATTTTCTATTGCCACGAGAGTTGTAATGAGTAAATGTGACACAGTTTTATCGATAGGGTTTTAAGTGAAAGGCTCTTATGTAAGCATGAGAGAGAGAGAGAGAGAGAGAGAGAGAGAGAGAGAGAGAGAGAGAGAGACTTACACGTCCATCAAGATTTTCAATGACAGCATTACAATCTTCAACAGTGCTCATTGTAACGAATGCGAATCCTCTGCTTTTTCCAGTGTCCCTATGATAGAGAACCTTTGATGAAAGGCGTCATCAGTAACAAATAGCAGAATTCAAACTTTCCCCAAAAGAAGGGAAAAACTTTGTCTGGTTACAGTATCTGGTTAATCCATACAACTTTTACAAATATGTGTTCCATTTACAGTTCTCAGAGGCACATCATTAAGTGATGAGAAAGTAGTAGATGAACAAAGTTCATTGAGAGGTAAATGTCTAAACTTTGTGGTTCAGTTTTTAATAACCCCAAAACCTAATCACCCCCTAAATGTTTAAGTCATTTTTCAGTTGTCTGCTACATAACTATAAATCAATTGAAAATTATGGAGTAGGTTCTTCAATTAGATCATATAATTGCTGACATTAAATGTGAGAGGATGAAGGGAAGTAGAAGCTAGGACTAGGATTTGGGAAAAGCACTTCCCCATTTTGATGCCATGTCACATAAAAAGCTTAAACTCTGGGCAAATACATCCTGTTATATATTAAGTGTAGTGTTGTCTCGTTAAATATTTAACATGTTATGTTGTTAGATTATCAATGTGAAGAATTCATTTAATTAATCTAAATTGACAATATGGTATTAGCTACGGTGCATCTTTAGTGCAAAATCCTATTTTATAGTAACCCGATCTAATAAATTGTGACTAATCCATATTCTAATAGAGAATGATGAACCCGTCAATCTAAGGGCTAAAAGTGTTTGCTCAGACAATAAATTAATAACAATACCACATCACCTACTAAACAAACTAATTAATCACAAGGAAATTAATCCGCACCTCAATCAGCTCTGGACTTCCGTAGTCCTGAATTATCCCAGCAAGCTGTGCACTGTCAACGCTGTAAGGAAGGTTCCCAAAGTAAAGCTTTGTGTTCACAGCAACAGCCTCCTCACCTTCATCTCCTCCACCTGAAACTTCAGCTGTCGCTTCTCCTCCCAACTCTTCATCACCTGCGGACAGCACCTGCTCCTCTGCTTTCTTTTCTTCCTGCCGCTCCTCCTCAGCCAATGAGGCCACTTGCTCAATCTCATCAGTCACCGCCACCTCTTCTTGAGCCACGGCAGTACTTACCCTCAGCACACGAAACTTGTTCGAACCGGCATTGATCGAAAGTAGGGGTTCTATGGCACAAGGGTTTGATAGAGATGACGATGAAAGCATCCGGGTAGGGGCCATTTTAAGGTGGAGATGATCAAGTGGGGACATTTGATTGGATGATCGTAGGCATTTGACGGTGTAGATGGAGGGTGAGAAAGATGAGCTCATGGCTGCAGCTGCAGAGGCAGCCATGGTGGCAGAGGTGGGGTTGTGGGGTTGTGAGTGAGGCAGAGGAGGTGGTGGTTACGGTAGTTTTTACAGTTAAAAAGGGGTGTGATCGATGATGAGGTACGGGGTAAGAGGAAGAGAGACTGATGGTGTAGGCTATATCTTGGCTGATGTGGGCAGATTGTGGCCAGTAAGAGTAGAAGAGATATATTGGGGGGATAAGGTATGCCCATGTCAAATCTCCAATCTCCAATCTAGTTCTGCCCAAATAAAAATTCTAAAAGAGGAAAAAAGTTCAATTTGGATCAAACATCGGAGCTCTAATTTACCATTTTCTGTGGTCCATACTCCATAATTTTTTTTTTTTCCAGAGAACAAGTATAATTTCATTAATAAATAGGTAAATATGATGTACAAGAAGAACACACCCGAAATGGAGGTTCTTGCATACAATAAAACAAGAAAAATAAATCTAGCAAGATAGTGAATAATAACTATTACAAATTCAGGCCCATACTCCATACTTAGAAATGCATTTCATATTTTCAATTTCTACATAGTTCTTTCTCCTATTTGATCATTTGTCGTGTCATTTTAAGGATTTTTTTAATAAAAAATCCTTCATGACACATTCTTCATAGAATACAAGATTTCAAGGTAAAAAATACATATGCATTAGTCACCTAAAAATGATAGATATAAAATAAATCAATCAATATTTTTGCGCCCGTAATAATTTAAATTCAGAACGTTTGATGCCGGGGGGATCAAAAACATATGTGTGAAGATGGATATACTCCTGGGTTGATATGCTGATCACGTATTGATTGGTTCAAAATCAAAATGTTTGGGCCTATGCAGGCTAGTCATATGTTGGGTATAAGATTATAATCCTTCATTAACGGGTCAAGGGCAAAGCCCAAGTTACAACGGGTCAAGTCACCATTGCATTTTTGCTTATTTCCGATCCCGCGTAGTTCGTCACTGTTGAACTAATGGAGTATGCTCACTCGACACCTCTCTCTACGACTCACCAGATCACTCTGCACGGCGACCGCAAAACCATTTATACAAAACCAAACTGCAACTCCACACACCAATCTAAAGCCCCTCAACTCCAAAATCTCAACTTTCATGAGGGATGGCTTTGTGGAAGAAGCCCAGAAGCTGTTCGACAAAATGCCACGAAGAAATACCGTCACGTGGAATTCCATGATTCGCGGCTACTTTCTAAATGGGCAGTTCCAAGATGCGATTGATTTATTTAGTCGGATGACTGAGCGTGATGTTTTCTCGTATAACACCATGATTACCGGGTTGATGCAATGTGGGGATTTGGATGGTGCAAGGCAAGTCTTTGACAGGATGATTTATAGAGATGTTGTCACTTGGAATTCAATGGTTTCTAATGGGATGATTGGTGAAGCTGTACAAGTGTTTGATGGGATGCCATTGAAGGATGTGATTTCATGGAACTTGGTGGTTGGGGGTCTTGTGAATTCTGGAGAGTTTGATTTGGCTGAAAAGTATTTTAAGCTAATGAATATTCGAGATTTGGCCTCTTGGACTATAATGATTTCGGGGTTTTCTAGTGCAGGACGTGTTGTTGAAGCCCGAGAACTCTTTGATGGCATGCTTGTGAGAGATGTTCGGGCTTGGAATGCTATGATCCTTGGGTATATAGAAAACGGGTATGTCGCAATTGCTGAGGGGTTGTTCCAGAAAATGCCCGAGCGGGATTTGGAATCTAGGACTCTAATGGTGAATGGGTTGGTCAAGGTTCAAAGAATTAATGATGCCTTGGAGCTTTTCATGGAGATGCCAGAGAAATGTCCAAAAACCTGGAACTCGATTATTTTTAAATTAGTAAGAAATGGGCTCACTAGAGAAGCTCATGCTTTTCTTGAGAAAAACCCTTACAAAGATGTTGTATCATGGACAAATATGATTGTTGGGTATTTGGGAATTGGAGAGGTTGGCAGTGCAATTGAACTCTTTGAATCAATGCCAACTCGAGATACAGCTGCATGGAACGCCACAATATTTGGATTGAGTGAAAATGATCTTGGTGAAGAAGGTTTGAAGCTTTTCATTAGAATGAAAGAATCAGGGCCATCCCCAGACAAAAATACGTTTACTAGTGTTTTGACAATCTGTTCAGACTTACCGACCTTACACCTTGGTAGGCAAACTCATGCACTCACAGTAAAAGCGGAATTTGATCACTTCGTTGCAGTGTCTAAGAGCCTCATCTGGCTGACATGCAACGGGTGTTGTGGTAGCTGCAGCTTGGACTTGACATTGAGAAAGTATGCCGAAGAAGCTCTGCATTTGCCAAGAAAGTGATTAAATTAAACAACTAATAAATTGTTAAAGAGAAAGTGATTAAATTATACAACTTGCAACAATTGTGGAAAAATAATTTATTTGAAGATTCCTGAAGGTTGTCTGGTGTGTGCGATACAAGTGGTTGCACAAATATATATAATTGATGAGAAAGTGATTAAATTGTTGACTATTATTTTTTGAGAGATGTTGGGACGATTATTTATACAGATAAAAATTGCTAAATCAATCGAAAACTAATTCTGGTTCACCTACTACAGCTTGCATTACATAATATTTTAGAACAAGGTGTCACCTACTACAGCATGCATTACATTATATTTCAGAACAAGGTGGTCAGAAAACGACAAAGTTGATGAGTTCTTGTTGGCTGCAAATTAGTTCTGGAGGTTTAGTTGTTGTTTTCGTTTTGGTGAAGAGAGAGTAAGGAGTAGAGAGAATGGCTGAGGCAGTTGTTTCCTTTGTGCTCGGAAGTGTCAGAGACTTCACCAGTCGGGAAGCCGAGTTCTTGTCTGGAGTCAGCCATCAAGTTGAGGTCGCACAAACTGAGCTACAATTGATGCAAGGCTTCCTTGAAGATGCAGATGCAAGACAAGGACAAGATACAAGAGTCCAGATTTGTGTTGCCAAAATTAGAGATGCGGCTTATGATTTGGAAGATATTATTGAAACTTATGGCTTGAAAGTGGATTCCAAGAAGAAGAAAGAGGCCTCAAGAATGTTCTCAAAAGATTTGCCTGCATCTTCAAGGAAGGGGTTCATCTTCACCAGATTGGGGCAGAAATTGAGAATATCACTACCAAAATTTCGGCGTTGAGATCGAGTTTGCAGAGTTATAACATAAAGGAAATAAGGGACCGGGACAGCAGTGGTGGTGAATCTTTCTTGCAATTGCATGAGAGGCAAGGACTACTGAGGCGAAGTTATTCTCATGTTGTTGAACGTGATGTTGTTGGGTTAGAGAACAACGTAGAAGGATTGGTAATGCATGTATTGAAGGATGAAAATCGTCATCAAGTTGTATCTATTTGGGGGATGGGCGGTTTAGGGAAGACCACCCTTGCAAGACGGCTTTATCATCACAAAAAAGTAAGGCAGCATTTTCATAGTTTTGCTTGGGTCTGTGTATCTCAACGGTGTCATGTAAGAAATGTTTGGGAAGGAATTCTGTTTAAACTGATTTCTGCTACCGAGGAACAAAAACGAGGAATTAAGGAAATGACTTATGATGAAATAGCAAAGAAGCTTTTTCGTGTCATGGAAGAAATTAGATGTTTGGTGATTCTTGATGATATTTGGAGTATCGAGACATGGAATCTTTTGAAGGTTGCATTTCCAAACGTGGAAACAGAGAGCACAATACTGCTTACTACACGGAATCAAGCAGTAGCTTTGCTCCCAAATAGAAATGTTTTTCTCCACGAACTCCAGCCACTCAATGAGAATGAGAGTTGGGAACTACTTGAGAAGAAAGCAATACCTGCAAGGGCTGAAATCGGTATTTTCTCACCCTTCATCTTTTCTTTTCCAGTTCCTTAGTTAAATAGCGAGCCACAGAGAGACCATTAAATAGCAATTTTATAAACTGCCTTACTTGGTCCCACATTTGTTAGGTAGCAAGATGTAGCAATTGCATAAGATGGTAATTTATCGTATGCAATTGCAAATAATAATCAGGATAATTTTAGCTAATTCAAAATTTTCTCCCAGCCTCCTCTTCAATCCAACAATATCCCATACGTTTTATGTGTTGGTGCACATTTAATTTTTAAATGTTTTCCAGTTGGCATGTATTATAAAATCCAAACTTATAATGAGATAAAGAATATCAGTAAATTTCAGGATTTCACAATTTTAATTTTAAATCATTCGAGCAAGGAATATCCACTATGATTGCTCATACTACAAGTCCGTATTTAATTTTTTTTTTTTTCCTATTTTTCAGACTTGGGAATGTACAGAGACTTAGGAAGGAAGATGCTTCAATATTGTAAAGGTTTGCCATTAGCCATCATTGTGCTTGCTGGAGTTCTAGCCAGAAAAAACTCCATTAGAGAATGGGAGAGAGTGTATGAGAATGTTCATGAATACATATGTAGAGGCATAGGTCATGAAGAAGAATATGGAGGTGTATCACGAGTGTTGGCATTGAGTTATGATGACCTACCGTATTATTTAAAACCATGTTTTTTATATTTAGGTCATTATCCTGAAGACTTTGAGTTTTCGGTGAGCGAATTGACTAAGTTATGGGTGGCAGAAGGTTTTATCTCCTTGAAACAACAAAGACATGGTTCGAGGAAAACAATGGAGGATATAGCACGTGATTGCTTAAGTGAGTTGGTGGAAAGGTGTTTGGTTCAAGTGGGAACAAGTGGTTCAACTGGGACAATTAAAAATTGTCGAATCCATGACCTTGTACGAGACATGTGTTTGTTAAAAGCAAAAGAGGAAAGCTTTCTCCATATTAACAATTCTTTGCAAGAAAATACTTCTTTTGTGGCAGCCGAGGCAGCACAATTGGGGAAAATTCGAAGACTTGCAATTTACTTGGATGAGAATGCAGATAGGTTGGTTTCTTCAAGAGATGAAACAAATGGGCACATAAGGTCTCTATTATTCTTCGGCCTAAGTGAATGGATGCCAAAAAGTAAAAAAGCATTACTATCTCCGTTGAAGGATTTCAAAGTGCTTAGAGTTTTGAAGGTTGAAGGTCTTGATAAATTAGAAGTAGAGTTGCCAAGTGAAATTGGAAATATGGTACACTTAAGGCTTCTAAGTGTGAGGGGGAGCAAAATAAAAATGTTTCCACCATACCTGGGTAATTTAGTATGCTTGCAAACTCTTGATTTTCGTGCTGTACATGTGCACCCTGCTGTGGTCATCCCAAATGTGATAATGAAGATGAAACAATTAAGATATTTATATTTACCCTGGAATTACAGAGCAAAGGGTAAGCTGGAGTTGTCTACTCTTGGCCATCTACAGACCTTATATAACCTTTCAAGTGAGTATTGTGATTTGAAAGATGTTGGTAGATTAACCAATCTTAGAAAACTGAGAATAAGAGTGTCAAGCTTTTTACAAAATCTGGAGGAAATCTTAAAATCTATCGGCAGCACGGTTAACCGTATCCGGTCTCTAATTGTGGATAACAAAATGAATAGTGGTGAAGAGCAAGCTATGCAAATAGTATCAAGCTGTCGGGGTATATACAAATTGGCATTCATAGGGCCAATCGTAGAATTACCGAAAGAGCTCCACAACTATCCAAACCTCACCAAGTTACAATTCTTTAATTGTGGTCTCAAGGAGGACCAAATGGGAATACTAAAGAAGCTGCCAAACCTAACAATTTTGAAGCTTTTACGAGAAGCTTTTGAGAAGAATACAGAGATACTGGTTTTCTCCAAAGGAGGCTTTCCTTCTCTTGAATTTCTTTTTGTTGGTGGTATGGACCAAATAACAGAGCTGAGGGTAGAGGAAGGAGCCATGCCTCGTCTCTGTCGATTGAGGATTTCATATTGCTGGGGATTGACTACACTTCCAGATGGGCTGAGATATCTTACTAATCTCAAGGAATTAACCATCATAGGGATGTGTAGAGAACTCCACAGTCGGATTCAGGAAGATGGAGAGGATTTCTATAAAATTCAACATGTACCTTCCCTTGTAATTGGAGAACCGTGGGACCCATCACCAAAGCAATGATGGTAAGGTAATTTCTTTCTTTTAATTTTTTAATTTTAAAGCGAAATGGGTGGTTTTGTTTGTATTTATTAGTTATAAAATGAAGCAGCGAGAGAATATTAAAGTAGAAAAGCCAACAGAATATGGGCTCCCTTGTTTAGCTATGTTTTCTTTCTTCATTTTTATTGCTTTTTGCTTCTGCTTGTGACTTGTGTTGTGATTGAGAAGCTTAAAAGCCAACAGGTTAAATTTCCTTATTTTGAGACCATTGATAATTCTATCGCATTCCAAATTCCAAATATCTTATAATTGATTTGTTTTCTTCGTCCATTTTTGCTTGTGAGTCTTATCATTTCCCAATTTCCAAATATTTTATTATTTATATGTTTTCTTTGTCCATTTGATTGCTTTTTTGCTTTTGCTTGTGAGTTGTGAGTGAGAAGCTTAATCTAAAAGCCAACATGTTAAATTTTCTTATTTTATTACTTATAAAATGAAGTACCGACACCGACACCGAGAGCACAATATGATAATTCTATCGCATTCCAAATTCAAGTTTTCGATGGTTTCGTGGCAATCTTATAATAATATTTCAAGGCATGTTAACATACATCACCATTAGATGTTCTTTTTGAAGTCAATCAAGTAAGAGTTGAATATTTGTGTGCATTTCAAAATCTTTGAAATGGAGGATCTTTCCATTGCTACGCGAACAAGCAGCAATATGATTTTTTCTAGTTGATCATGTTAACAAGAAGTTATCCCTTGTTGTTTTAGTAAATACATAAAACACAAAGCTTAAATAAACTATTACGTACAAGAGTACTAGATTGAAATGAGTGTTTTTATTTTCAAAACGTAGTACGATATTACTACTATTTTCATTTTGGAATGCAAGTTTTGACAAGTAAACTGCTGAATTTGAGTTATGGTAGCTAGCTGCAGGTAGGAACTGATATTAAGAAAGTATGTTGAAGCTCTACAGCATAGGGAGCATGTGCGAAGCTGAACTTACCTGGAGAAGAAATAAATGCTCTGTGAAATCAAGAGGAGCAAAGATGGGATCAAGTAGTTTAAAGTTCGTTACAAGCTTTTGGGTTTAGTGGTTGTCCAACAGTACATTTATATTACACAATTGAAATTATTGTATTATATTAAAATTTCCTTGATGAAACCTTGTATTTGTAATTCTCTTTCATGTCTGCTTTCAATTATGAATATTGAGCCTGTGGGCATGGCATGATGCCTTCGTTTATTTCACGGTTAGCATTCCCAACTTGGTCCCATGTACCATATGATATGATTTTATCTTTGTGAGACATACATTTACGAAATCGATATACTGTAATGGATGATGTTCCGAAATCGATATGCTATAATGGATGATTTTATCTTTGTTTATAAAATTTTTAGGTGCCATTGGCCCCCAAGGTAGGACATGTAAAAGAACTCAAATATTTCCCAAGGCGAGTCGTTTTTAATGCTGCCCCCCTTGCACTCTGAAACATATGCACCCCAAGCTTCAATGGCCATTATTATATCAGACTCGTCCTCTCTCTGATCAATTGCTCCAAGTTATTTTTCAAACCTATCAACTCTTCCAAATCGTTACAAGCTCCAATGTTGATGTTCGACAAAGCCTTCAATATCTGTATAATCCACTAAAGTACGAACACTAATCTCGGCTTTTTCCTAATTTTAAAAAGAAATAGTACATCCGAATGGCTATACTTGGTTTTTTCCTAATTTTTTAAAATAGAAATAGTATAGGCAAAAGGCAATATTTGGTTTTTAAATTTTTTATAAGAAATACTATAGCCGCGCGGCTATACTCGGTTTTTGTAATTTTTTAAAATAAGAAATAGTAAAGCCGATCGGCTATACTCGGTTATTTATTTATTTATTTAAAATAGTACAGCCGATCGGCTATACGAGGTTTTAAATAATTTTAAAAGAAATAGTATAGCCGTCGGTTTGTTCCTAAGTTTTTTTATTTAAAAAAAAAAGAGAAATAGTATAGCCAAACGGCTATACTCGGTTTTTAAACAGTATAGCCGTGCGGCTGGACTCTGTTTTTTATTTTTTTGAAAACAGTATAAGGTTCTTGCTATGAAAGGCAATTAGTAATTACAAACAAACCACACGATGTTGCAATAAAAGAAGGCGGACCTAATTTAGAAACAGTAGCTCACTCAATTATGAGCACTGATCTAATGGTTACATCCTTGGTTACGAAAAAGGTCATGCTGTTTCATGAACAAACAGGAAGATCTATTATGTATCAGAGTAATTCATTCAAGCAAGAGTGCCAAACTAATGGCAACTAAAAGACACTCGATTTCCCGTGGAGCTTGGTTTTCCATATCTAGGGGGTCGTCTCTGGCTTGGAATTGTTATCTCTGACCCTTTCCTTTCTTTAAGAGAGTTCTCATCCTTGGACTTTTTGGTTTTTGTAGAATTTTCAGTAATATGGCATGGAACACATTGTGTAGGTTTCCTAACCAAGTTATGATTCTCCAGAGCTGATGGTCGTTCTGCTTTGATCCTGTTTTTATTTCCGATCACCGTATCATTTTCTGAAACAAAATAACCAAACACAAAGGTAAGCAATTGTACATGATGTTGATCATATTTTTTTAAATAGATATACTAATGCTGCTGAAATGCCCGCACAGCATAGGATTAGGAACATGCTGCTGTTTCAAGTACTACATATCAGACTCAATGTTTATCAGTTTATGCTAATTTCTTCAATCTATCAGAAGAAACATCTTAATTATTTAGAGATTAGCCAAATATGATTACATATCGCCCCCATCACTTTGAGGAGTTCATTGGATATCAGACAATAGCTAATTATTAAGCGTCTGCCATGTTCTGTTGTATAATGGACAGTCAGCATAATAGCCAACAAGCTAGGATCCAGTAAAAAGGTAGGATCCAGCATTATTATCAACGACCTCATCCTCAGCTTATCAATTTTATACTTACTGTACAATATCTGCTGTTGACGCAGAAAAATGGTTCAGCACTTTCTCGCGTAACTTAGTGATGTTTTCGCCTTTGGTATGCCTTGGTCCTCGGTAGGGCGCGTGATCTGCAAGAGAACAAATGCTTGGTTAGACCTAAGGCACAGGTGTGGTACCGGCCGAAGGCTCTCCGATGCTTGAGTAAGTACGGATTTAGTAAAGTTGAACTACAGATCAATAGGCAGTATGCCGTAAGTTCTGATTACCTCCATTTTGGGGAATTGTGCTTCTTTTATAAACCTTGGGAGGTGTGCTTGTTGTGTAGATTTTCGATGTGGGACTGTAGACATCGACTGTGGGCCTGCCACGTGTCCTGGAGGACAAGGTTGCCCTAGTCGAGGAATCGGTAGGCAGGGTGCCGAAGGCTCCCCTGTTCAAACTCAGTTTTTGTCCACGTGTCTAGTCCTCATTGGCTGTTCATTCTGGGTATAAACATCTGCTCATTAAGAGTTGAGAGTCCCTATCACGACATCAGTTAGATAAGTGTAAACCACAAAGCCTGATTGCAAGAAATACCTTGATATAGATTAAAAAGGAAGAAAAATTACCAGGACTTGATAAGACAGCAAGCGGCCTTGGGATTGAGCTGGCTCTAATATTTTGTTTACTCAGCTCTTCCATTTTACTGTCCATTTCTCCTGTCAAAAGACACATTCAAATGTCAAAACTGGAAGATATACCATACAGAAAGAAAATCTTTTTCCACCTAATAAATATGATAGAATCTGTATTGTCATGATGCATATGATTTTGTAACTAAACCTTCAGCTACAGATATTGATGGCATCACCACACTTGGGACATAAGATTTTGGAATTCTTGCAATAGTGGGGGGAGAAACATCTTGGTGCTCCTTCTCTGTAGATAAAATCAAATGTCAAATTACCCAATGACCAATAAATCCTCTGGAAAAATAAAAAATGATATGAACAAACATTTTATCCTAACATTAAAATAGGTAAAGCGAAAGGGAAAGGGAAGTAATGCTTCTATAGTGAGGTAGTATTTAAAAGAATGGCATCATTGCTCCGGAGTAAGGATTGGTCAAAGGAGCAAATCAACAATACAAGCTCTGATAAGTCAATCTGAAATCAGACATTTAAACTGAGACTTTTTTCTGAGAAAAAACATATACTGAACCAATGGCCTTAGCTTCATCTACAAAGGTCAAGCCACATGGACGAAATTCATCTGGAAAACCAATAATGAATCATGAGGACTAATAAACATTTTCTTAGGGCTTTGATGTAGGTATACAATCTACCACTTTCCTTAACTTGGAAGTGATACGCATGCCAATCCTAAACTGATAAACTGATTACCTAAACAAATAGCAAACTGGATTATAATAAAGTACATTCTTCCTCATTCCAATACACAGAATATCGCATGACACACTTTTCTAGACCCTACCATGTATGTTTAATCACAGTTCTGAAGAGTATAGACCATTTGTATATTTTTATAAGAGAGTTTTGTTATCAATAGAGATCATGAATTTTCATTTTCTTCTCACATTTTTTTTGTGCAATTCTCATGAGGAGTCTTTTGGTTGATTGGTTTGGTCCATACTCCATAATTTTTTTATTATTATTAATTTTTTTAAGAGAACAAGTATAATTTCATAAATAAATAGGTAAATACAAGAGATGTATAAGAAGAACACACCCGAAATGGAGGTTCTTGCATATAATAACTGAGGAAAAATAAATCCAGCAAAATAATGAGTAATAACTATTACAAATTCAGGCCATACTCCATACTTAGAAATGCATTTCCTATTTTCAATTCTACATGATTCTTTCTCCTATTTGATCATTTGTCGCGTCATTTTAAGGATTTTTTTAATGAAAAATCCTTCATGACACATTCTTCATAGAGTACAAGACTTCAAGGTAAAAAAATCAATATTTTTGCGCTCGTAATAATTTAAATTCAGAACGTTTGATGCGGGGGGATAGATTTTATGGACAATATAAGAAACATATGTGTGAAGATGGATATACTTCTGGGCTGATATGCCGATCACGTATTGATGGGTTCAAAATCCAAAGGTTTGGGCCTATGCAGGCTAGTCATATGTTGGGTATAAGATTATAATCCTTCATTAACGGGTCAAGGGCAAAGCCCAAGTTACAACGGGTCAAGTCACCATTGCATTTTTGCTTATTTCCGATCCCGCGTAGTTCGTCACAGTTGAACTAATGGAGTATGCTCACTCGAAACCTCTCTCTACGACTCACCAGATCACTCTGCACGGCGACCGCAAAACCATTTATACAAAACCAAACTGCAACTCCACACACCAATCTAAAGCCCCTCAACTCCAAAATCTCAACTTTCATGAGGGATGGCTTTGTGGAAGAAGCCCAGAAGCTGTTCGACAAAATGCCTCGAAGAAACACCGTCACGTGGAATGCCATGATTCGCGGCTACTTTCTAAATGGGCAGTTCCAAGATGCGATTGATTTATTTAGTCGGATGACTGAGCGTGATGTTTTCTCGTATAACACCATGATTACCGGGTTGATGCAATGTGGGGATTTGGATGGTGCAAGGCAAGTCTTTGACAGGATGATTTATAGAGATGTTGTCACTTGGAATTCAATGGTTTCCGGGTATATTCATAATGGGATGATTGGTGAAGCGGTACAAGTGTTTGATGGGATGCCATTGAAGGATGTGATTTCATGGAACTTGGTGGTTGGGGGCCTTGTGAATTCTGGAGAGTTTGATTTGGCCGAAAAGTATTTTAAGCGAATGACTATTCGAGATTTGGCCTCTTGGACTATAATGATTTCGGGGTTTTCTAGTGCAGGACGTGTTGTTGAAGCCCGAGAACTCTTTGATGGCATGCTTGTAAGAGATGTTCAGGCTTGGAATGCTATGATCCTTGGGTATATAGAAAACGGGTATGTTGCAATTGCCGAGGGGTTGTTCCAGAAAATGCCCGAGCGGGATTTGGAATCTTGGACTCTAATGGTGAATGGGTTGATCAAGGTTCAAAGAATTAATGATGCCTTGGAGCTTTTCATGGAGATGCCAGAGAAATGTCCAAAAACCTGGAACTCGATTATTTTTAAATTAGTAAGAAATGGGCTCACTAGAGAAGCTCATGCTTTTCTTGAGAAAAACCCTTACAAAGATGTTGTATCATGGACAAATATGATTGTTGGGTATTTGGGAATTGGAGAGGTTGGCAGCGCAATTGAACTCTTTGAATCAATGCCAACTCGAGATACAGCTGCATGGAATGCCACAATATTTGGATTAAGTGAAAATGATCTTGGTGAAGAAGGTTTGAAGCTTTTCATTAGAATGAAAGAATCAGGGCCATCCCCAGACAAAAATACGTTTACTAGTGTTTTGACAATCTGTTCAGACTTACCAACCTTACACCTTGGTAGGCAAACTCATGCACTCACAGTAAAAGCGGGATTTGATCACTTCGTTGCAGTGTCCAATGCTATGGTTACCATGTACTCAAGATGTGGGAATATGGATTTTGCTTTATTGGAATTCTCTTGCATGAAAAGTCATGATGTCATTTCTTGGAATTCTATAATCTGCGGATTCGCTCACCATGGGAATGGTGAAGTAGCTTTGGAGATGTTCGAACAAATGAGATCAACAGATGTTCAACCCAATCACATAACTTTTGTTGGTGTTCTGTCTGCTTGTAGCCATGCGGGGTTGGTGGACCAAGGCAGATACTACTTTCATATGATGAGATGCAAGTATTTCATTGAACCTACAACTGAGCATTATACATGTGTTGTTGATTTGTTGGGGAGATTTGGACTTATAGATGAGGCAATGAGTTTTTTAGATCAAATGAGAGCAGATGGATTTGAAATTCCTGCAAGTGTCTGGGGGGCATTACTTGGAGCCTGTAGAATCCACAAGAATGTTGAGGTGGGTGAGATTGCAGGGGAGAAGGTTTTGGACATAGAGCCTGGTAATTCTGGTATATATTTGATTTTGGCAGAAATGTATTTAAGTATTGGAAGAAAAGAAGATGCGGGGAGGATTTGGACAAGAATGAAAGAGAAAGGAGTCAAGAAGCAACCTGGGTGCAGTTGGATTGAGGTTAACAACATTGGGCATGTATTTCTTTCAGGGGACAAATCACACCCCAAATTTTGTAGGATCTATTCTGTATTAGAGTTACTGCATACAGAGATTGAGGCTGAAATTGCAAAATCAAATGCTGCATCATTTCAGCATGTAAAAGTTGCATAGGTTAGGGTATTATGGCTGAGGTTTTGTTGCACATGCTTTTATATACGTATTTAGGGGTTGAACAAAAGCGAAAGAAGATCTCAGTGTAATTTTCTAATCGGATAATGAGGACTTGGGAAAGTTGGATGGTCATCATTGTCCATATAATCATGCGATGAATGTTAAGGTATCAGATGCAATTGTAGATGGTCAATTGTGTTCAAGGTTCTGAAAATGTTCCCAAGGCATATAAGGATGTTGAGGCAGATTTTTCAGATAACATTTGTAAAAGAAAAGAAGGTGCATTAATAGAGGATAAACATATGCAAAATTTTCTTCATTATGTTAGATACAATTACAAACAAAGCACATCATGCTCTGTTGCATTAAAAGTAGAAGCACTGAGCTACAGGCTAGTACAAAAAATGCACAGATTATCTCAGAGCTTGGTCTACAACAAAGCACATGTTCTTCCATCAGAAAGGAAGATGCATCATATATACTATTTGACCTAACAATAAAGCTAACTCTTCCCAGATGTGTAAACAAGTGAAGTGGAGATTAACAAGATAAAAGACTGCCGTGGAAATTATTATATCAGCCTCGTCCTCTCTGTGATGATTTGCTCCAAGTTATTTTTCAAAGTCATCAACTCTTCCAAATCATTACAAGCTTCAATGTTGATGTCCGACAAAGCCTTCAATGTGTCTTGGAAAGAGCCAGAAGTAGTGGCAGTGGAAGAGCCAACAGTTGCAATGGGCACGATTTGATCGGCAGTGGAATCAACCGAAGGAGAGCCAATAGCGGTGGACAGAAACTCGTCAATCACAGAGTCATAGGAAGGTGAGGCAGCCGTGGTGGAGAGGAATTGATCCACCATAGAATCAACGGAAGTTGATCCAGCATTGGTGGTGGGGAGAAATTGGTCATCCACATAGTCAAATGAAGAAGAACCGTCAGTCACAGTGGAAGAGCCATCAATGGTTTCGGAGAGGAATTGGTCGACCACTGAGTCAAAGGAAGGAGAGGCATAAGTGTAACGGCGGCCCGCTGGAGAGATTACAAGAATTGCAACGGATGAGCCGGAGAGATTTGAGAAATCTTTGGCTTTCTTGAAGAGCCCATTCCTTCTCCTTGAGAAAGTCACAAGGCGAGACTGGTTGTTTTCAATCTTCTCTATAGCAATCTTCTTCTTTCCCATCTCGTTCCTCTGAAACACTGTACGGCACAAACTTAGCAAATGGCCTTTGAATATACGGTGCAAATCATATTGAAGCCCAATTACTTAAGAAAGAATTCTTAGGGTTTTTTCAGAAGCCCAATTACATAAGAAGCCCAACTATTTAGAAATTTAAATGCCGAATTAAGCATTTATAAAAAAAATCACAACTTAAAGCCCAACTAGGACTTTAACAAGTGGCCCAGCTAAGACTTTAGCAAGCAATACAACTAGACCTGACATAATTGTTGGGGTGAAGATAATTTTATAAACTAAAAAAATTTGAAGCTTTTGTTTGGAGTCGATGTGGGACTGCTGTCACGACTGTGCATGCAAGTGTTGAGCATACATTGCATAGGCCCATCACTGTGCATACACGGCATAGGCAAATTTCAATGAATAGTACAATAAAAGAAAGTAAATGGTTAATGGCATTTGTCGGTTACCGGTTATCAAATTGAAATTTGCTCAAGATATCACGTGGAACGCTCGTGGGTGTTGTGCATGGATTCATAGAATCATAGCTGACTTGAGAATAGAGATCCATTTCATCATTGACTTCCCCTCTGCTGGGAAGGGAAGCTTCATCGTAGTGATGGAACGCAGAGATGAGAGCAACACACTTCAGTTAGCAGTGTTGTCCCAAATTGCCATTTCAGCGTGCCAAATGTAAGAGTGTCATTTGCATTCTAGGTTGGTGTTCGAGTTCTAGGGGGTCGTCTCTTGCTTAAAAGTGTTATCTCTGATCTTTTCCTTTCCTGAAGAGAGTTCTCATCCTTGGACTTTCTGGTTTTGTAGAAATTTCAGTAATATGGCCTGGGACACATTGTGTGTGTTTGTTCTTAACCAAGTTATAATTCTTCAGAGCTGATGGTCTTTCTTCTTTGATCCTGTATTTATTTCCAATCACGATATCATTTTATGACACAAAATGACCAAACACAAAGGTAAGCAAATAGATTGTACAAGGTGCTGATCATATTTTCAACTAGATAAAGAAATGCTGCTGAAATTTCCATGCATCCTATGATTAGGAACATGCTGCTGTTTCAAGTACTACTTATCGGACTCAAAACGTATATCAGTTTATGGTAATTTCTCCAATCTATCAGAAAGAAACATCTTAAATATTTGGGGATTAGCCCATCAAATTATATGAGTACATCACCCCATCACTTTGAGACGATGTCTGTAGAACCTGGTCCAAATGTTTGGGGGTCTTTAGTTACTGCTTCTGTGTTGCATGAGAATCGTGACATGCAAGATCTAGCTTACAGGTTCCTTATTCAACTAGAACCCAAAAACCCTTCAAATTATATTTCGCTATAGAACTTCTATGCCTCTTTTAGGAGGTGGGACGTTGTAGTTGAAATGAGAAGAATGATGAAAGAAAGAGGTTTGAAGAAGGCACCTGGGTGGAAGAGTTATTTTTCTTGTACTGTGGAGGTTTTTTTTAATTTTTTTAATTTATAATTAAATTAAAAAGCCTCAATGATCCGGGTTTGGCCACATCAGTATTTTTTTTGTCAAGGCCACATCAGCTTAAGTTAAGGTTTTCTTTTTCATTTTTCACACTTGATGATACCATGTATCCCTGTCCACCACACAAACAACAATACCTCTATCTCCTCTCTCAACCTTAAATTATACGACTTGCATTGGATGCTGTGGTCCAATGAGAATTGAGGGAAGGTGGTCAGAAAGAAAACGCCAAAGTTTACTACTTTTTATTGGGTGGACAGAAAGAAATTGCTCTACTGATAAAGAGATTTTCTCATCAATCAATCTAAAACCTAGATTGGTTTACTTGTTTTCGTTTTGGCCAAGAGAGAGTAAGTAGTAGAGAAAATGGCTGAGGCAGTTGTTTACTTTGTGCTCGAAAGTGTAAGAGACTTCACCATTCAGGAAGCCGAGTTCTTGTCGGGAGTCAGCCATCAAGTTGAGGTCGCACAAACTGAGCTACAATTGATGCAGGGCTTCCTCAAAGATGCAGATGCAAGACAAGGACAAGATGAAACAGTCCGTATTTGGGTTGCCAAGATTAGAGATGCTGCTTATGATTTGGAGGATGTCATCCAAACTTACGGCTTGAAAGTGGTTTCCAAGAAGAAAAGAGGCCTCAAGAATGTTCTCAAAAGATTTGCCTGCATATTCAAGGAAGGGGTTGATGTTCACAGGATTGGGACCGAAATTGAGAATATCACCACCAGAATTTCTGATTTGAGGTCAAGTTTGCAGAAGTATAACATAAAGGAGCTAACAACGGACAGAGACGGTAGTGGTGGTGAATCTTCCTTGCAATTGCATGAGAGGCAAGGACTACTCAGGCGAAGTTATTCTCATGTTGTTGAACTTGATGTTGTTGGGCTAGAGAACAACGTAGAAGGATTGGTAATGAATTTAGTGAAAGATGAAAATCATCATCAAGTTATGTCTATTTGTGGGATGGGCGGTTTAGGGAAGACCACCCTTGCAAGACAGCTTTATCATCACAAAAAAGTAAGGCAGCATTTTCATAGTTTTGCTTGGGTCTGTGTATCTCAACGGTGTCAAGTAAGAAATGTTTGGGAAGGAATTCTGTTTAAACTGATTTCTGCTACCAATGAACAAAAACACGAAATTAAGGAAATGACTTATGATGAAATAGCAAAGAAGCTTTTTCTTGTCATGAAAGAAAAGAGATGTTTGGTGATTCTTGATGACATTTGGTGTATCGAGACATGGGATCTTTTGAAGGTTGCATTTCCAAATGTGGAAACAGAGAGCACAATACTACTTACTACACGGAATCAAGCAGTAGCTTCGCTCCCAAATAGAAATGTTTTTCTCTACAAACTCCAGCCACTCAATGAGAATGAGAGTTGGGAACTACTAGTGAAGAAAGCAATACCTGCAAGGGCTGAAATCGGTATTTTCTCACCCTGCATATGACACAACTTATGTAGTGTACGTTTTTCAGTCATTGTTGGGATTACCCTTTACAATTTTTGAATATTGTCCAACATGTAGCAATTTTTGGGAGGAAAAAAAAATAACATGTAGCAATTTCATAACTTGGTCACACATTTGTTAGGTAGTTTATCTTATGCAATTGCAAATAATAATCAGGATAATTTTAGCTAATTCAAAATTTTCTCCCAGCCTCCTCTTCAATCCAACAATATCCCATACGTTTTATGTGTTGGTGCAGATTTAATTTTTAAATGTTTTCCATTTGGCATGTATTATAAAATCCAAACTTATAATAAGATAAAGAATATTAGTAAATTTTAGGATTTCACAATTTTAATTTTAAATCATTTGAGCAAGGAATATCCACTACGATTGCTCACACTACAAGTCCATATTTAATTTTTTTTGTTCTTTCCTATTTTTTCAGACTTGGGAATGTATAGAGACTTAGGAAGGAAGATGCTTCAATATTGTAAAGGTTTGCCATTAGCCATCATTGTGCTTGCCGGAGTTCTAGCCAGAAAAAACTCCATTAGAGAATGGGAGAGAGTGTATGAGAATGTTCATGAATACATAAGCAGAGGCATATGTCATGAAAAAGAATATGGAGGTGTATCACAAGTGTTGGCATTGAGTTATGATGACCTACCGTATTACTTAAAACCATGTTTTTTATATTTAGGTCATTATCCTGAAGACTCTGAGTTTTTGGTGAGCGAATTGACTAAGTTATGGGTGGCAGAAGGACTTATCTCCTTGAGACAACAAAGACATGGTTCGAGGGAAACAATGGAGGATATAGCACGTGATTGCTTAAGTGAGTTGGTGGAAAGGTGTTTGGTTCAAGTGGGAACAAGTGGTTCAACTGGAACAATTAAAAGTTGTCGAATCCATGATCTTGTACGAGACTTGTGTTTGTTAAAGGCAAAAGAGGAAAGCTTTCTCCAAATGCAAGAAAATACTTCTTCTGTGGCAGCCGAGGCAGAACAATTGGGGAAAATTCGAAGACTTGCAATTTACTTGGATGAGAACATAGATATGTTGGTTTCTTCAAGAGATGAAACAAATGGTCACGTAAGGTCTCTATTATTCTTTGGCCTAAGCGAATGGATTCCAAAAAGTGAAAAAGGATTACTATCTCCTTTGAAGGATTTCAAAATGCTTAGAGTTTTGAAGGTTGAAGGTCTTCGGGCAAGAAGAGTAGAGTTGCCAAGTGAAATTGGAAATATGGTTCACTTAAGGTTTCTAAGTGTGAGGTGGAGCGAAATAAAAACGTTTCCGCCATCCCTAGGTAATTTAGTATGCTTGCAAACTCTTGATTTTCGTGCTTTTAGTTATATTGACATGATCATCCCAAATGTGATAATGAAGATGAAACAATTAAGACATTTATATTTACCATGGAATTACAGAGCAAAGGGTAAGCTGGGGCTGTCTACTCTTGGCCATCTACAGACCTTACATGTCCTTTCAAGTGAGTATTGTGATTTGAAAGATGTTGGTAGATTAACCAATCTTAGAAAACTGAAAATAAGAGTGTTAGGCTGTTTGCAAAATCTGGAGGAAATCTTAAAATCTACAGGCAGCACGCTTAACCGTATCCGGTCTCTAATTGTGAAAAATGACACGAATAGCGGTGAAGAGCAAGCTATGCAAATAGTATCAAGCTGTCGGGGTATATACAAATTGAAGTTGATTGGGCCAATCGCAGAATTACCGAAAGAGCCCCACAACTATCCAAACCTCACCAAGTTAGTATTGTGGAGTTGTGGTCTCAAGGAGGACCAAATGGGAATACTAGAGAAGCTGCCAAACCTAACAATTTTAAAGCTTTGGGAAGAAGCTTTCGAGGAGAATACAAAGATATTGGTTTTCTCCAAAGGAGGCTTTCCTTCTCTTCAATTTCTTGATGTTAGTGGCCTGCACAGAATAACAGAGTGGAGAGTAGAGGAAAGAGCTATGCCTAATCTCTGTCGATTGGAAATTGGATATTGCAGGGGATTGACGACACTTCCAGATGGGCTGAGGTATCTTACTAATCTCAGGGAATTAACCATTAGAAGGATGCCTAGAGAACTCCACCGTCGGATTGAGGAAGATGGAGAAGATTTCTATAAAATTCAACATGTACCTTCCCTTGTAATTGGAGAACCATATCCTAGCTACCAACCACCATCGATGCAATAATGGCAAGGTAATTTCTTTCTTTTAATTTTTTAATTTTAAAGCGAAATGGGTGCATTTTAAAGAGAAATGGGCGGTTTGGTTTTATTAGTTATAAAATGAAGCACCAAGAGAATATTAAAGTAGAAAAGCCAACAGAATATGGGCTCCCTTGTTTAGCTATGTTTTCTTTCTCCATTTTTATTGCTTTTTTGCTTCTGCTTGTGACTTGTGAGTTGTGAGTCCTGACTCCTGAGCCTTATCATTTCCCAATTTCCAAATATTTTATTACTTATATGTTTTCTTTGTCCATTTTGATTGCTTTTTTGCTTGTGAGTTATGAGTGAGAAACTTTAATCTAAAAGCCAACAGGTTAAATTTCCTTATTTTATTACTTATAAAATGAAGCACTGAAACCGACACCGAGAGCACAATATGATAATTCCATCGCATTCCAAAATATTATAATAATATTTCAAGGCGTATTAAAATACATCACCGTTAGATTTAGATGTTCCTTTTGAAGTCAATCAAGCAAGAGTTGAATATTTATGTGCATTTCAGAATCTTTGAAATGGAGAATCTTTCCATTGCTACGGGAACAACAGTTAGAAAGCTCCAGTCCATAAGCAATATGATTTATTTTTTTTTTCTAGTTGATTATGTTAACAACAAGTTATCCTTTGTTGTGTTAGTCAAAACATAAAACACAAAGCTTAAATATATACTCTCTTTTTTGGCATACTGGATAAACTATTACGTACAAGAATACTAGATTGAAATGAGTGTTTTTATTTTCAAAATGTAGTACGATATTACTACTATATTCATTTTGGAATGCAAGTTTTGACAAGTAAACTGCTGAATTTGTGTTATGGTAGCTAGCTGCAAGTAGGAACTGATATTGAGAAAGTATGTCGAAGCACTGCAGCAGAGGGAGCACGTGCGAAGCTGAACTTACCTGGAAAAGAAAGAAATGCTCTGTGAAATCAAGAGGAGCAAAGATGCGGTCAAGTAGTTTAAAGACTCAAAATAATTAGGGTTTGAAACTGATATGTTTATTCTTCTCTCAAGGAGGAAATATATATACTACATACAGAGTGGTTACAAATAGGAAATATGTACAAAATATAAAATAGAAATTCTATTCCTAATAGGAACAAATTCTATTCCTAATAGGAATGTTGACTCACGCCAACACTCCCCCTCAAGTTGGTGCATAGATATCGGTAATGCCCAACTTGTCAAGTGAGTCTTCAAATCGGCGCTGTGACACAGCATGGGTCAACATATCTGCAAGCTGCTCTGAAGAAGGCACAAAAGGTATAGAAATTAATTTATGCTCCAGCTTCTCCTTAATGAAATGCCGATCAACTTCTACATGCTTAGTTCGATCATGTTGCACCGGATTGTTAGCAATTTCAAATGCAGACTGATTATCACAGTGGAGTTTTGTAGCAGCATTCGGTCTAAACCCAATTTCAGCAAGTAACCACCTCAACCACAGTATTTCACAAACCCCTTGGGCAATCCCTCTATACTCAGACTCTGCGGAGGACCGAGACACAACGTTTTGCTTCTTGCTACGCCACGTAACTAGGTTACCACCAACAAAGGTGAAGTAACCTGATGTAGAACGTCTATCTGTAATATTCCTGGCATAATCTGCGTCAGTGTAACCTTCTAGATCCAAGTGACCATTTTTCTTAAATAATAAACCTCTCCCAGGAGCAGACTTTAAATAACTCAGAATACGCATCACAGCAGCCATATGATCCTCACTAGGTGAATGCATAAATTGGCTAGCAACGCTTACAGCACAGGCAATATCAGGGCGTGTCAATGATAAATAAATCAATCTTCCAACTAACCTTTGATATCTTTCTCTGTTAGTTGGGACCTGATCCACATAAACACCAAGTTTATGATTCTCAACAATAGTGTATCATCTGGTTTACAGTCAAGCATTCCAGTATCTGCTAGCAGGTCCATGACATACTTCCTTTGTGAAAGAAATAAGCCATGTTTAGATCGAGTGACTTCCACTCCTAGAAAATATTTCAGACTGCCCAAATCTTTCATCTCAAATTCAGATGCTAAACGTTTCTGTAGTTCCTCGATTTCTACAGTATCATCACCAGTCACAATCATATCATCAACATAAATAATCAACAAAGTCACCTTACCAGCCCTATGTTTAATGAATAGAGTATGATCAGTATTGGCCTGTCGGTAACCAAACTTCTTCATAGCTGTGGTAAATCTGCCAAACCATGCCTGAGGAGACTGCTTTAACCCGTACAACGCCTTTTTCAATTTGCACACGTTCCCCGTTTCACCGATAACCCTATACCCTGGTGGAAGACTCATGTACACTTCTTCTTCTAGTTCACCATGTAAGAATGCATTTTTTACGTCAAATTGCCTCAGGGTCCAATCCAAGTTTACTGCTAAGGACAACAAAACTCTGACATTATTCATCTTAGCCACAGGTGCAAAAGTATCATGATAATCAACTCCATATGTCTGAGTGAACCCTTTAGCTACTAATCTTGCCTTGTACCTCTCCACAGTACCATCTGCATTATATTTAACTGTAAACACCCATCTGCATCCTACAGGCTTCGTTCCCTTTGGTAGATCAACAATGTCCCATGTATTATTTTTTTGCAATGCCTCCATTTCAATATTCATGGCTTCAACCCACTTTGGATCATTAAATGCCTCCTCAACACGGGTTGGAATTTGAATATTGTCCATTCTGGTCACAAACGCTTTGCACTTAGGAGATAACCTGTGATCAGACACATAATGGGCAATAGCATATCTCGCTTTGCCTTTTGGTGAGTAACGATTAAGAGGAACCCCACGGTTTCATCTAGGCGGTAAAACATAAGAATTATCAGAAGTATGAATAGAAGCACTTACCTCAGGAATATCCAGGGGAGCTTGATCGGCTACTATTAGAGAAGCTTCATAGGGGGCAATCGATTCAGTGACAGTAGTAACATCAGTTAAAATAGCAGGTTCATCCAGTGTAGCAGGTTCTGCCGGTGTAGCAGGTTCAGCAGGTTCAGCAGGTTCGGTTGGTTCTTCCCTTTGTATCAAACTATCCAATACTACTCCCCATTGTAAATCTAGCCAGCTATGTCCTTCACTACTAGTCTCCCCCTGAAGGACATGCTCAAGTGTATCAGAGAAGAACATTTCATCCTCAACAAAGGTAACATCCATAGAGACATATAGACGTCGGGTTGCAGGATGATAGCATCAGTAACCTTTCTGATGAGGAGAGAAACCCAGAAAGACACAACGGAGAGCACATGGGTCCAGCTTACTCCTCTGATTCTGATGGAGGTGAACATAGACGACACAACCAAACACCTTTGGAGACAGAGTCAACATAGAAGAGGCAGAGACATGATGGGTCAGTACCTGCATAGGAGTTTGGAAATCCAAAACTCGTGAAGGTAGACGATTCAAGAGATAGACTGCATAGGTAACAGCATCCATCCAGAACCGCTTTGGAACTGATGCACCAAGCAGCAGAGCACGCGCAGCAGCAAGGATCTGCCCATTTTTACGTTCAGCAACCCCATTCTATTGTGGTGTTTGAGGGCAAGTAGTCTCATGGAGGACACCCGTAGTGTGAAAAAAATGGGATAACGCTGAATTAACAAATTCTCCACCATTATCAGATCGAAAAACCTTGATAGGGAGCATAAATTGAGTCTGAATCATCTGATAGAAACGTTGAAAAATTTCGACCACATCACTTTTATTTTTCATCCCATATAACCACATCATACGAGTGCAATCATCCACAAATAACACAAACCAACGAACTCCCAAGGCTGTAGAAACCGGGGAAGGTCCCCAAACATCAGAATGAACTAAATCAAATGGCATAAGCCGTTTATTACAACTTGGAGGGTAGGATACCCGATGACTCTTAGCTAAAATACAAGTCTGACATTGGAAATCAGACTCGCTGACACCACTAAATAATGCAGGAAACAAATGCCGTAAATATCCAAATGAGGCATGACCAAATCAATAATGTAGCAACCAAATCCGGCGATGCTGAGAAGTGTTGGCGCTACAAGCACGAAGAACCCGACTAGTTGTCACAACATCCACATAATAAAGCCCCCCCTTTTTAGTACCACGACCAAAGATCTCCCGAGTCTGGATATCCTGTAGTAAGACAAAAGACGGATACATCAGTACAACACAGTTTAACTGCTCAGTAACTTGCGGTACAAATAATAAATTACTAGACAAAGATGGAACCAGTAACACTTTGTCCAATGGTAAAGCAGGTGTCAAAAGTATAGAACCAGCCCCCGTGACAGGAGCAGCAGCATTATTAGCAGTCAGAACATGATCACGATGAGGCGGAAGAGTAGTAGAGAATAAAGCAGAATTATACGTCATATGGTCAGTAGCTCCTGAATCTATAATCCAACCTGTATCTCGGGTACCATGGGCATGGAAAGCCTTGCCAAAGTTACCTGGAGGCGGAGGTGTTGGAGTGCCTGAGACGGCGGTCAAAGTCGGAGGAGTAGCAGTAAGGTGATCGTGTCCAGTGGTGATGTCAGCCATAGAAGTGAGGGCAACAGCCACATGAGCTTTGCTGTCCAGTTGTTCCTTTTTTAAACGCCTCCGCTCCTTCTCCCAATCTGGTACCCCATGCAAAGTCCAGCAGGTGTCGATAATATGTCTCTTTTCACCACAGTGATCACACTTCAGTTTGTCTTTTTCAGCAGAAGTCAGGCGACGAGGCGGAACAGCAGAAGAGCCAGACCTTGTACGCTGAGAAACCAAAGCAGGGTTTTTGGAAGCAAACACAACAGCAGGTTCCCCAATCTTGGTGCCGGATCCAAGCATAGTAATATGGCGTTGAGCCTCTCGACGAACAATAAAAAATACATTTTCAATACTTGGAACTTTATCACTTCGTAGAATATCACTGCGGACCTTGTCATAGGTATCGTCAAGGCAAGCCAAAAAATCATACACATGATCTGCCACAACAGCAGCCTGAAAAGTCTTCATATCATCAGCACACTTTGTTGCGTCGATTCAGCTGCACCAAAATAGATTCAGCTGCATCCTCAACTTGTGATACTCGCAAGTGCACGAGCCGTTGGTAGTTTAGCATATGTAAGTGCGAGGTCGATCCCATGAGGATTGATGATAGATTGATTTAATTCAATTCCCTGTACAAAACAGAAATGAAAAAAAGGAAGAAAATAAATCAAACAAGAAAGAAAGAAAAGAAATTAACTCAAGCGAATAAGTTCCCAAGTTCAATTTAGATTAACGGATTGATTCTAGCTAAAGTATGATTAAGCCATGGTGTCTGGTCCTAACCTTGTGTTCCTAATTCCCTAACTTGATCATTTGTTGTCTAATCTAAATTAAGCATTAGGAACCCATTAAGCATAGAAGAACATTTTAAACAACCAAGCATGTATCTAATCCCTGTTGTCGAATGTCCATACATACTCTTCCTATTCATAGTTCAATTCGAATTAAAGCATGGTCTCTACTCTTAATTCAAACCAACATGCAAGCCTTAATGGTGATCAATCATTCAAACTAGCATATTAACTTATAAGCATAATGAATAAGAACAAAAACCATAATTGAAACTTGGAAACTACTCAAACTTGAATTGCTAAAGAAAAGAATTTACATTACAATGGAAAGTTAAGAAGAACTCATAAACATTTAGCAAAAGGATTTTATTACAACAATTGAGAACTAGAAAGGAAAACTAAGAGAATTTGAGGGAGAGAAGGGAGAGGAGCTCTAGAGAAATGTTTGAGAGCTCCCCCCCTTGGGGTGTGTTTACAAGCTTGGGAAACCTCACTATTTATAGGCCTAAGGAAGTTGAAAATCTAAATTAAATATTGCTTTCCACTCACTTCATCAACTTCACCTAACACACCATTACATTTGAAAACAATTTTTCTTTCTTTAAACTTAGTGTTGCAGCTCCCACTTCAATTATAAGACTTGAATATGCTTCACCTAACCTTCGCACAATCAACAATACATCATGCATGACATTGCATTGCAGTCAGATTGTGGGCAGGTTTTGGGCTTGGTATTTGCTCCGAACAAATCTGGAAAAATATGGATCTTCAAGCCCTTTGTCTTATCTTTCCAAGAATATGCAGCCCAACTCAAGGAAAAATCGGGAAGACCTTCAAATGTCATTTGTGGCCCAGTAACGCAGATGCTGCCGAATTTTGACCTTAAGCTACTAAATTATGTATAACTTCCTTTAGAAGACTCAGAATCATGAACCGTAAAATGCTACGGAAACTAGACTTCCGTATATTTCCAATGATGTATGGCCAATTATCTGGTTCTTCTTGAGCAAGTACAGGTTAATCCGTGAATTTGAATGATCTGCAGAGACTGTTTTGAGCTAACTTGTCTTCAAAATGCATGTAATGAGTCTCAACCTTATTACACTGAAACATACATAAACTTTATTAAAAGCACAAGTTTAACTCAAAAACATAACCAAATCATAAGTTAGAATGGTATAAAAAGATATGTAATTATGCACCGATCAAATACCCCCAAACCTAGATTTTACTAGTCCTCGAGTAAAACAAAAGGAAAACAAAGATAAAAACAAAACGAGAAATTTATTAGACCACTTTCGTAGGTAACTCGATTGCATTGAGCGCATGCAACAAGCCTTTAAACCTCTAGGCATCCCTAATAGGAGGAGTTGTGTCTCCTGAGGGTTTAACAGAAACGATACCCACAAACGCTTTACTGACTCTACAAAACAAAAGGTTAGAAAACTAACTTTGAAAATAACTAATGAAAGAAAATTTTAATCATACCTCCAACACCATAGAGTTGCCAAGATAGATGATCAATAAGTGTGTAAAGTGGAAGCTATATCTCAAAGGCACACGGCTTCAAAGTAAACATACTCAAATCTTGAAGGAAGAATATGCTTCAACTCTAATTCTCACATATAGCACTCAATCACTCAGAACCTATGGCTTTATTCTTTCAAACAAGCATAATGAGTATATGAAATAGAAGCACAATATTTGGTTAGATCTCAAGAAGGGAATCAAATACTAAGAATACAGATACACTCATACAAACCAGCACCCATGAATACATCCTCAAATATCAGCTAGGTCTTTCACAAGGTTGTAAAGAAAGGCTAAGGTTAGGGGAAATGGAAGAATTGGAAGGAACACGATTAACTTAAGAACATACCAAGATTGCATTCTTCGTTGATCTGCAAGGTATCATTGATTTAGAATGGTATGGCTGCAACTTCATAGCATCATCTGGCATAGACCTTATATTTCACAGTTAGATCAAATCGAAACACTTTCTCTTTATCTTTTTTTTTTTTTTTTTTTTTTGACTTGATCTACTTCTTTTTTAACTTTATTGCACAGATTCACAACAATTTACATTTAGGCATGGGGCAGCACCTTCCTTGCTCAAACTTTATCTTGGCATACCTTGGTATATTTCTAAGCTATAGGGTATGGCTATAATAGGTTTAAATATCTCAGATTGAGATACAAAGTTAGGGGAATTATAAGGGTGATAGAAGAAAATGGCTTGAAGTGTTTGGCTGCAACAGAGCTGATGGAACACACAAATGGGTAGGGTGAAAAGAAAGCACAAAGAATGGTTATACACACATAGCCTAGCATCACTTCAATGAGTTCATTCATGAGTGAAAGCATGCACCTGATATCTGCAAAGAGAATCATCCTTAGTATTCAATCAAAATGGAACAATGAGATCATTTAGAGTGAATTGAAGAAAATAAGTAGAGATGAGGAATAGAAACACTTTAAACCCTCTCAAGAAAGCAATTAGGCTCGAAATAGCTCACTAGGGTAGTCTCCACTATTCTCCTTCAAGAATCTGAGCATGGTACTTTAGCCACCAGAATTCTAAGAGCAAAAGCTTTGTGAAGTGTAAAATGTTTGATATGAAAATCTCAATGGCAGCTCCATAGCATTGGTTGTATGACATTCTAAAAAAAAAAAAAATTAGTAACAAGTGAACGAAAATTGGAAACACAAATGACCAAAAATTGAAAACACAAATGGAAAAAAAAAAATTGAAATACAAGTGAACAAAAATTGAAAACACAAATCAAATGAACAAAAATTGAAATACAAGTGAGCAAAAAATTGAAAACCTCCATTAATACCCCCAGACCTGAATTGGACATTGTCCCTAATGTGAAAGCATATAAGAAAACAGAAAACAGGGATTAAGGGTAACCTGGCACTACACGGTTCATCCTTCAAACATAGCATTTCTCAAAATGCTATCGATGGCTAAGCTCACCCATGGCTCTTCTTCTGACTCACTTTCCGAAGGGTCCGAATCAGAAGAATCAGATTGGGCTCCATCTATCACCTGCTCCACGAAATCTCTGAGCCTTGTGGTCATATACCCTAACTGGAAGTCAAACTTGTTAAGCACACCTAAGTAAATATCAAACTCAACTCGGATGTTACCTGTACAATACATATGACTGCTCAACACAACAGTTCTTGCCACAAACCTCCTATCTAGCAGATATACCCTCCAAGTATCTAGACAATATGCCAGCGCCGCAAGTTGCATATCTTCTAATCCACAATCCAGATCCCAATTTGGAATCATGTCTTCAATTTCCTCTATCACCCTACCTCTATGAAACAAAAAAGGCATCTATGGTAACTTCTGAGGGATCCATGGCAAACACAACCACGAGCACCTCAATCACCTCAAACACCCGTTGCACAATGGTATCCTTTCCCAAAGGATCATCTGGTGGGATAGCTGGTAGTGAGTTCAACAAAACCATTGGGCTAGGCACCTTCACCATGCTCAATTCGGACTCCTCCTCCTTGAGCTTTCCACCGACGGCCTCCTGGAGTTTCTCCATTGACAAGATCTACAATAAACAACAATTTGGAGAAGGTTTGGTTCGGGAGGAAGAGGAAGTTGAGATGTTCAGGGGTTAGCGGGCGGCTAGATAAAATGAAAGATGGAGAATTAATTTTAGGGTTAATGTGGGTAGTGTTTCAGTGTTTGGCAGTCCACAATAACTTAATATCCAGCCACTAATAAACATTTACATATATTAGTATTTAAATAAATAAAAAACACTAATAAAAAAAAAACTTCAAATAATAAGAAAAAGAAAGAGAAGGTTTTTTTTTTTTTAAATATAAATTTTTTTTAAAATTTTTTAATTTTTAATTTTTTTTTTAAAAAAAATTTTAATTCAAAAAGAAAAATGAAGTCCAAATTTCAATTAAGTCATGCAAATATTTATTACACTCTGAAATATACAAGTGACTCACAGATTACCAGTTAAGAGCCTCAGAAAACACAGCCAGGGGATCCGGAAAGTTTGGAGAGGTCACAATGGTCCTGCTTAAAACTCAAACTTCTTAGACACCGAAGGTGTCGCCTAAAGAACTCCTAGACACTGTATTAACAGAGGTGCTCATTGGAGTTACCATAAGTCAACTCATATGAAAAATCTTTTATTTATTTATTTATTATTTATTATAAATTTTGTATAAAAAGAAACATAAATAATACGAAAATAAATTAAGAGAAAGGATTAGAATGCTCCCCCTTGAAGTGTTTAGGTCGAGCGTAGATGTATTTGGAGGTCATGACTTCTCCTACTACTCCACACTTCTCATCATGATTGGAGTTGCATTTTCTCTCCTTTTTTATTTAGCTATCTAAATTGCTAAAACAAACACAAACAAAAACTTGAAAGAGAATTAAAAGGATTAGGACATAAAAACTAAAATGAAAAGAAAAAAAAAAAACAACACACATCTAATTCCATGCTTCAAAGTATTTTTTTTTTGGTATTGTGTAAGCCGGGACTTAAACCCAGTTCTCTTGCTTGTTAGGCAATTGTCCTGTTCCGTTGGACTACAAACACAACTTGTCAATTAACATCATTAATTGTAAAACATGAAAGTGCCTAGTAAGACATGAAAATGAGAGAAAAAAAAGAGTAAAACAAGTAGGGAAAAGAAATATAACCAAACTATGTTGCCAATCCCCGGCAACGGCGCCAAAAACTTGTTGCGTCGATTCAGCTGCACCAAAATAGATTCAGCTGCATCCTCAACTTGTGATACTCGCAAGTGCACGAGCCGTTGGTAGTTTAGCATATGTAAGTGCGAGGTCAATCCCACGAGGATTGATGATAGATTGATTTAATTCAATTCCCTGTACAAAACAGAAATGAAAAAAAGGAAGAAAATAAATCAAACAAGAAAGAAAGAAAAGAAATTAACTCAAGCGAATAAGTTCCCAAGTTCAATTTAGATTAACGGATTGATTCTAGCTAAAGTATGATTAAGCCATAGTGTCTGGTCCTAACCTTGTGTTCCTAATTCCCTAACTTGATCATTTGTTGTCTAACCTAAATTAAGCATTAGGAACCCATTAAGCATAGAAGAACATTTTAAACAACCAAGCATGTATCTAATCCCTGTTGTCGAATGTTCATACATACTCTTCCTATTCATAGTTCAATTCGAATTAAAGCATAGTCTCTACTCTTAATTCAAACCAACATGCAAGCCTTAATGGTGATCAATCATTCAAACTAGCATATTAACTTATAAGCATAATGAATAAGAACAAAAACCATAATTGAAACTTGGAAACTACTCAAACTTGAATTGCTAAAGAAAAGAATTTACATTACAATGGAAAGTTAAGAAGAACTCATAAACATTTAGCAAAAGGATTTTATTACAACAATTGAGAACTAGAAAGGAAAACTAAGAGAATTTGAGGGAGAGAAGGGAGAGGAGCTCTAGAGAAATGTTTGAGAGCTCCCCCCCTTGGGGTGTGTTTACAAGCTTGGGAAACCTCACTATTTATAGGCCTAAGGAAGTTGAAAATCTAAATTAAATATTGCTTTCCACTCACTTCATCAACTTCACCTAATACACCATTACATTTGAAAACAATTTTTCTTTCTTTAAACTTAGTGTTGCAGCTCCCACTTCAATTATAAGACTTAAATATGCTTCACCTAACCTTCGCACAATCAACAATACATCATGCATGACATTGCATTGCAGTCAGATTGTGGGCAGGTTTTGGGCTTGGTATTTGCTCCAAACAAATCTGGAAAAATATGGATCTTCAAGCCCTTTATCTTATCTTTCCAAGCATATGCAGCCCAACTCAAGGAAAAATCGGGAAGACCTTCAAATGTCATTTGTGGCCCAGTAACGCAGATGCTGCCGAATTTTGACCTTAAGCTACTAAATTATGTATAACTTCCTCTAGAAGACTCAGAATCATGAACCGTAAAATGCTACGGAAACTAGACTTCCGTATATTTCCAATGATGTATGGCCAATTATCTGGTTCTTCTTGAGCAAGTACAGGTTAATCCGTGAATTTGAATGATCTGCAGACACTGTTTTAAGCTAACTTGTCTTCAAAATGCATATAATGAGTCTCAACCTTATTACACTGAAACATACACAAACTTTATTAAAAGCACAAGTTTAACTCAAAAACATAACCAAATCATAAGTTAGAAGGGTATAAAAAGATATGTAATTATGCACCGATCACACTTCATCTGAAAAGGACGTCTCTTGTCCAATTCAAGCCAGATTGCCTTAAGTTCGGCAAAATAGGTAGAGACAGGACGACCCTCTTGCTTGAGACGGGTAGCCTGGCACCGCAGTTCATAGAGCTGGGATATGTTAGAGCCATCATAAAATTTAACATCTGATTAACAGCATCCCAAATTTCCTTAGCAGGAGGTAGAGTATGAAACATATATAACAAACTGGGTTCCATAGTTCGCAACATCCAACTTTTCACAATAGCATCAACAATTTTCCACTTCCCAAATTTCGAGTCTTTGGAATCAGGGGCATCAGTGTCGCCAGTCAGGTAACCCAATTTGCCTTGTGTAGTAGCATGGAGTTCGATCATCGAAGCCCATATCTCATAGTTGGATCCATTCAATTTGAATCCCATAGGTAGGTTAGTGGACAATTCGGTATGAACCGTCACAATAGGAGTAGAAGAAGAAGAGTCAATGACATCTGACATGGTGATAGATAGCGGCAGCAGCAAAAGATTAGGTGACGACGACGACAGTAAGAGATATATGACAGTAAGAGATATATGACAGCACAGGCTTAGGTGTATAGGCTAGGTGCAGCGGAAATAGGTATTTTAAGGATTAGGGTTTTGACGTTGTAGAGATGGATCGGAACCCGCTCTGATACCAACTCAAAATAATTAGGGTTTGAAACTGATATGTTTATTCTTCTCTCAAGGAGGAAATATATATAGTACATATAGAGTGGTTACAAATAGGAAATATGTACAAAATATAAAATAGAAATTCTATTCCTAATAGGAACAAATTCTATTCCTAATAGGAACGTTGACTCACGCCAACATAAAGTTCATTACAAGCTTTTGGGTCTAGTGGTTGTCCAACGATACATTTATATTACACAACTGAAATTATTGTATTATATTAAAATTTCCTTGATGAAACCTTGTATTTGTATTCCTCTTTCGTGTCTGCTTTCAATTATGAATATTTGAGCCTGTGGGCATGGCATGATGCCTTTGATTATTTCACGGTTAGCACTCCCAACTTGGTCCCCATTATGATATGATTTTATCTTTGTGAGACATACATTTATGAAATCGATATACTGTAATGGATGATTTTATCTTCGTTTATAAGTTTTTTAAGCACCATTGGCCCCCAAGATAGGACATGTAAAAGAACTCAGATATTTCCCAAGGCGAGTTGTTTTTAATGCTGCCCTCCCTGCACTCTGAAACATACGCACCCCAAGGAATTAACAACAAACTCAGACCTAAAGTTTAAAATACCTGCCCCTTGACTGAACCACTCTAACAAGCAAATTTAAATCTCTACTTTCCATGAAATGAATGGCTCTGAATTTTGGGATTATTCAAAAAGATGTGACTATAAATTGCTTTATGGGTCTTTCTTCCAAAAAGAAAAAAACAATTGCTTTCTGGGTTCTCCCTCTTGTTCTATAATCTAATATGATGATGGAAAGGAGGAACGTGCAAGGAATCATTCCTCAGGTGTTTGTGCAATTTTACCACCCCATAAACTTAAAGGGCAAGAACCCTTTGTGAATGTATTTGTGCTATGTTATCACAAACACAGAAACAAAACTTTTGTAAACCCTAATTTAGTCACTTTAATCAGAATAAATTTCTTCATTATGTGAAAGACAATTACAATTACAAACACTAAAGTACAAGCATAAAAAAGAAAAGGAAGATCATTCTATCTCTGTATAATCCACTAAAGACAACTCTCTATGTAAACAAGTTGAGTGGAGATTTGAAGATAAAAGACTAAACTCCATGGCCATTATTATATCAGCCTCGTCCTCTCTCTCATCACTTGCTCCAAGTTATTTTTCAAACCCATCAACTCTTCCAAATCGTTACAAGCTTCCATGTCGATGTTCGACAAAGCCTTCAATATCTGTATAATCCACTAAAGTACTAGCAGTAATCTCGGTTTTTTCCTAATTTTTTTATTTAAAAAAAAAAAAAAAAAGGAAATCGTACAGCCGACCAGCTATACTCGGTTTTTAATTTCTTTATAAATAAAATAGTATAGCCGCACGGCTATACTTGGTTTTTAATTTTTTTTACAGGGAAGTCGTGTAGCCGGACGGCTATACTTGGTTTTTAAATTTTTTTATAAGAAATAGTATAGCCGGTCGGCTATACCCGGTTTTTCCTAATTTTTAAACCAGCGGCTATACTCGGTTATTTATTTCTTTTTTGCAAATAGTACAGCCAATTGGCTATACTTGGTTAATTTTTTTTATAAAAAAGTAGTACAGCCAGTCGGCTATACTTGGGTTTTAATAATTTTACAAGAAATATTATAGCCGCGCGGCTATATGCGGTATTTTAATTTTTTCTACTTAATAGTATCGCCGCCCGGCTATACCCGGTTCTTTCCTAATATATTTTAAAAAATAGTATAGCCGATCGGCTATACTCGGTTTTTAATTTTTTAAACACCGTATAAGGTTCTTGCTATGAAAGGCAAATATTAATTACAAACAAAGCACATGATGTTCCAATAAAAGAAGGCAGACCTAATTTAGAAACAGTAGTTCACTCAATTATGAGCACTGATCTAATGGTTGCATCCCTGGTTACAAAAAAGCTCATGCTGTTTCATGAACAAACAGGAAGATCTATTATGTATCAGAGTAATTCATTCAAGTAAGAGTGCCAAACTAATGGCAACTAAAAGACACTCGATTTCCCGTAGAGCTTGGTTTTCCATTTCTAGGGGGTCGTCTCTGGCTTGGAAGTGTTATCTCTGACCCTTTCCTTTCTTTAAGAGAGTTCTCATCCTTGGAGGTTTTCGTAGAATTTTCAGTAATATGGCATGGAACACATTGTGTAGGTTTCTTAACCAAGTTATGATTCTTCAAAGCTGATGGTCGTTCTGCTTTGATCCTGTTTTTATTTCCGATCACTGTATCATTTTCTGAAACAAAATAACCAAACACAAAGGTAAGCAATTGTACAAGATGTTGATCATATTTTTAAATAGATATACTAATGCTGCTGAAACGCCCGCACAGCCTAGGATTAGGAACATGCTGCTGTTTCAAGTACTACATATCAGACTCAATGTTTATCAGTTTATGCTAATTTCTTAAATCTATCAGAAAGAAACATCTTAATTGTTTAGAGATTAGCCAAATATGATTACATCGCCCCCATCACTTTGAGGCGTTCATTGGATATCAGACAATTGCTAATTATTAAGCGTCTGCCATGTTCTGTTGTATAATGGACAGTCAGCATAATAGCCAACAAGCTGTCTCCCAGAACCAAAAAGTAGGATCCAGTATTATTATCAATGACCCCATCCTCAGCTTTTCAATTTTACACTTACTGTACAATATCTGCTCATTAAGAGTTGAGAGTCCATATCATGACAGCAGTTAGATAAGTGTAAACCACAAAGCCTGATTGCAAGAAATACCTTGATATAGACTAAAAAGGAAGATAAATTACCAGGACTTGATAAGACAGCACGCGGCCTTGGGATTGAGCTGGCTCTAATATTTTGTTTACTCAGCTCGTCCATTTTACTGTCCTTCATTTCTCCTGTCAAAAGACACATTCAAATGTCAAAACTGGAAGATATACCATACAGAAAGAAATATGATAGAATCTGTATTGTCACGAAGCATATGATTTTGTAACTAAACCTTCAGCTACAGATATTGATGGTACACTTGGGACATAAGATTTTGGAATTCTTGCAATAGTAGGGGGAGAAACATCTTGGTGCTCCTTCTCTGTAGATAAAATCAAATGTCAAATTACCCAATGACCAATAAATCCTCAGGAAAAATAAAAAATGATATGAACAAACATTTTATCCTAACATTAAAATAGGTAAAGCGAAAGGGGAAGGGAAGTAATGCTTCTATAGTGAGGTAGTATTTAAAAGAATGGCATCATTGCTCCGGAGTAAGGATTGGTCAAAGGAGTAAATCAACAATACAAGCTCTGATAACTCAAACTGAAATCAGACATTTAAACTGAGACTTTTTCTGAGGAAAAACATATACTGAACCAGCGGCCTGAGCTTCATCTACAAAAAACATATACTGAACCAATGGCCTGAGCTTCATCTACAAAGGTCAAGCCACATGGCCGAAATTTGTCTGGAAAGCCAATATTGAATCATGAGGACTAATAAACATTTTCCTAGGGCTTTAATGTAGGTATACAATCTACCACTTTCCTTAACTTGGAAGTGATACGCATGCAAATCCTAAACTGATAAACTGATCACCTAAACAAATAGCAAACTGGATTATAATAAAGGAGATTCTTCCTCATTCCAATACACAGAATATCGCATGACACACTTTTCTGGACCCTACCATGTATGTTTAATCACAGTTCTAAATAGTATAGACCATTTGTATATTTTTATAAGAGAGAGTTTTGTTATCAATAGAGATCATGATTTTCATTTTCTTCTCACATTTTTTGGTACAATTCTCATGCTCAGTATTACAATGAAACAGGAATGAAATGAAACAAAAAGGTTTCTTTACACTTTCTTCAACTTGACAACTGCAAATTTAAGAACAATTTTAAATATAAAAGGTATTATTACAAATGAATTCAAAGATACAAATGAGACTGAGCAATCAAAGTTTCAGAGGTCAATTCTGTGGTAGAAATGACAAAATCCATGAGTAAAACAACCGCAATTTATAAAGCAGGAAGCTTCAAAAGTCCTCTTACTCAATACTCCATGGATAACAATAAACCAGGACTGAAATAGAACTCAGAAAGCAAAATTTTGTAAATTGATTAAAGTTTCCAAACTAGGAAATACAGGATTGAAGGAAAACCTGGGAAACAAAAATCAATGACGGCACGACGATCATCTTGGTCTTCTTGTTGCCTGACCTTCACCTTCGGGTACACTTCAAGATTCCAGAGAGAAACAACCATTTCAGAAATTCTACTTTCTAACAACATAATCCATCCAGACAAAGAACCCAAAAGACACAGCAAGCTAAATAAAATGAAAAATGAACACAAACCCATTTCAGAAATTCTACTTTCTAACAACTTAATCCAAACAAAGAACCCAAAAGACAGAGGAAGCTAAATAAAATGAAAAACGAACACAAACCCATTTCTTTTTTCCTCTTCTTCTTTCTCTTCTGAGAGCTTCTTCCGGTGTTGAGGGAACTATAGAGTGGAGGGTCCAATATGCCCAAATGGGGTTTCGGACCATGAAGTCAATGGCTCTGAATTTTGGGAATATTCAAAAAGTTGGGACTTTGCTTTCTGGGTTTTTCAACCAAAAAATAATTGCTTTCTGGGTTCTCTCTCTTATTCTATAATCCAATATGATGGTGGAAAGGAGGAACGTGGAAGGAATCATTCGTCAAGTCAAAGAGGCTCAAGTTTTAGACTGATGATTTCTTGAAGGCAGTCACAGTTGATCACGCCTCTTAGCAAATTGTGACGTTTTGCTAAGTCAGATGTCAACGCGCAACCAACGGCTTCTTTGTTATGAACGGCATGTCGTTTTTAGCCAACGGCTTCCTATTCGTTAAGGGGGAATTCCATTTCAATTCAAAGTTGGAGAATTAACAAAAATGCTTCCACTAGGATTAAGACTCCAAATAAATTTATCTTCAGTTGCCTACAAAGCTAATGTGGAACAATATGAGTTAGAATTTTTAGTTAGAATTTAGAAAAATTCTCTAAGTCTGAGGTTGAGTTAAGATTTTTCAATTTAATTTTGTTAAAGAAGTCAAATTAAAGTATTCTAAATTTCTATACAATCATATAAAAGATGAGGAAATCGAATCTAAAACCTTGGGTGCAGGGTAAATACTTTTAACTATTTGAGCTGCAACTCGTAATCGTTTAAGCTTCACAAATTGGGTTCCAATCCAAGCAATAGGAGGATGCCTATCCCTTGCATCATAAATCTTTGTGGTCTCTATCTCTATCAATACTCACGAAATGGATGAGACCTTGAAGCGCTCCCTCAAGCTTAAATCACGCACATATTTAATATGTAGACTTGAATGCAACACATTAAATATAGCAACGCCAGTGTTTAATTCCCATCAAGCTATCCAAGTAGAAAGTGGTGGTGTTTTCTGCCAGCATTTATTTATGTAGTCTTTCATAATCGAAGAAGCAAATTGGTTTTTTCTTATTTTGTTTCTATATTCATTAATTTGTCCCTTTTATAAAATGTCAAATTACTCACGATAATATCACCAATATTATAAAAAACATTATTATTTGTTAAAAAAGTACGAAGTTTGCATATTAAAAAACACATATTTTTCGTATAATTAAAAAGTATATACACGGATGGAATTATGAATTTTTTGGTCGGTGGGCTAGCTTAAATTTGTATCTTCAAATTTAATGATCTTTTTTTTAAACTTAAAATTTCTATACTTTTTCTATTAATTAAATTACAAATTAAATCATATAAATCACACTATTTCATAACTCCATTGACTAAATTTCAATAAACTTCAAATCATACCTTTGCAGTTTGAATCCATTTGAATCTCTTGGCATCAACCGAATAAGCTTCACAAATGCAAAGTGCAAAAAATATAAATAATTAAGTTTCACATATATAATCGTTGTAAACACAAGAACAATAGAATTAAGTTAACATACTGTTCTGTCTTTGAAAGCCTCTTCCCACCTGTGAATTTCGATTACTTACTCCGTCTGCAATTGTGGGTTGAAGAACTTGGGAGGGTTTTTATTGAGTCCATGTTAAAGAGCTTTCCCTTTTTCTTTGGTCAAAAAAGGATATTTCATTAAACACCGCCAAAAGGGAATGCAAACAGACTTGAGAAAGAAAAAAAAAATTCCCTAATGTATTGTAGTTGATAGTGGGCTATATAGGTTTTTATTTATTTATATTATATATTATTTTTCAAAAACTTACTTTGCGAACAAAAAACCAAAAGGCAGCATACATGTTGTTGGTGGACCACAGCCTTGGTTGTGGTTCTGCCCTTTAGTATATGGAAACACCAATATTTTAAAAAAAATACGTACATACGGATATAATACACATATTTATTAACTAGATTCATAATACTTACACCAATCGAGAAACACCAAAATTCGTTTTTGGTATTCCAATTTCCTTTTTCGTATAGCCAGTTGTATCCAATTTGACATTGGAGGCATGATTGTCTTATAAAGCATTATTATATACTCAATTAGAGGGGAAAAAAAAATACTTTGCCTAGAGTTTACTCCACCTTAATTGTAGGTCAAGCAAATTATAGTTTGAAGCTCACATTTTCAAGCTCAGATAGCCCATGTTTATGATGTATTTTAAAGAAAATTATGTACTTAGGGCTTGTAGTTTAGTTAATTAAATATGGATGGATCCAACATAAAAACAGGCAATGCAATACTCTATGAAATCTTCTTCCATCCTGCATCATGTGCTCTAAAATTAAAAGGGCCTAATTCTTTTCATTTACTTAATTCTTTTCGCTTTCAAAAAGCCCAACTTGTACAGCTAAAGGCTCCTCCTTGCATGCATTTTATTTATATATATGTCATAAAATCTCCTACAAGCCACATGATGTAAACAGTGGACAGATAAACAGATACAGGATTATAATAAAAAAGAATCTAACTTCCCATTTAAAGAAAGCATGAGAAAAAAGGAAAGTAAGTGATATATGCATGCCACATCTACCTTTCTCACACTCCTTCATACATGAGGAGTGCGTGAAATTACTTTTGAAGTGTAAATAACATTATCTAAAATGAAGTAGATGAAAGTATTGGAGCTTGCATTTTACTTTTGCATGTTAACTCTTTTACATGGCTTGAGATAAGTGGAGGTGTGAGTTAAAATGGGTATGATAAACTACTCCCTCATAATCATTTAATTTCTGTTTTTTCAGGTATTGGATTACGGATTCTAATGTGTAACCCATATTAGTTTTGAGTTTTGACTCATTACGTGTTGGTAAACGCAAAGAAAATCAAGAAGTATAAGAATTCAAATATCTATGCATGAGTAAATTTACATGAAGTCATGAACAATACTCATTCTGAATAAGTAAATATGCCACATAAAGTTATTAACTGGACGTACCAAGGTCCATGTATCATATCTCATGGATTATGGAAAAATATACAATTATATGTTTTGGTACATGTGATTGTGAACTAGTGATATTTGAGAAAGGGGAACAAATCATCACAATGCAACATGCAAGGCAAGAATGGTACAAGCATACCAATTACAAATGAATCAAAATTTTGTAAAGAGGCTTTGCCTCCAAGTTAACCAAGTCTTTTGTAAATTTTAGGCCGATGGGCCTACATCCAAACTTATAATAAGGACCACTGATCTCCTGGACCCCACGATCTACCCTTCAATTACTCAAAATGAAAATATGATGTACTTCAGTCAAAGTTCATAACTTTCTTCTCTCCCCAAAATCAGAATCCTTTTCTTTCATACTGCTGCCGCTTCCCAACCCAAAACCTTCTTTAAACAGGGAATATTTATTCTCCTTTCGAGATTATTATTTAATATATAACATTTCGTTCTCATTCTCTTCAAACATTTAAGTACTGCTTAAAATAAAGCTAACTGTCCATTCTCCCCATAATAATAATTTATTTACTACTCTACCATCAATTATACAATGTACATTTTCTGGACCCTGGTGTAAAAAAAGATACCCCTTGCCCCTGCCATGTACAGAGAGGTAGGCCATCCAAAGCCAAAGAGAAGGGGAAAATCCCAGGCACCACGGCTCTGCACCATATACAAAACCAGAAACCAAAACCAAAACCAAAGCCAAAGCCAAAGCCAAAAACCCGAACTTTTTCAGCAAAAAGAAGCACAAAAATCACAGTTTCAAGCACAAAGCTTCAACCTTTACTCAGCTCTCAGCTGGGTTTCTCTCAAAACCCCCAAAAACACCTCCCAGACGTTCCAAAAACTGACATGATTTGATACAAAAAGGAACACAGCAAATGGGTTTTCTCTCAAAACCTGTTCCCAATTTCTTCCTGTATTTGCTTTTGTTCTTCTTCAGTCTTCAGCTCATCATCCCACTTGCTGAATCTGCTACTGATATCACCTCCTTGGTCTACAAGGGCTGTGCAAAGCAGACCTTTTCAGATCCAACTGGGGTTTACTCTCAATCCCTCTCAGCCCTTTTTGGGTCTTTGGTTCAACAGTCCACCAAGGCCAAGTTTTTCAAAACCAACTCTGGTAGTGGCCAAACCACCATCTCTGGTCTCTTTCAATGCAGAGGGGACCTCAGCAATTCTGACTGTTACAACTGTGTGAGCAAATTGCCACAAATGTCTGATAATCTCTGTGGCAAAACCATTGCTGCTAGGGTTCAGCTGATTGGGTGCTACATGCTTTATGAAATCTCTGGTTTTGCCCAAATTTCAGGCATGGAAATGTTGTTCAAGACTTGTGGGGGAACAAATATTGCTGGAAGTGGGTTTGAAGAGAGAAGGGACACTGCCTATACAGTGTTGGAGAATGGTGTTGTGAGTGGCCATGGCTTCTATACAACAAATTACCAACAAGTTTATGTCTTGGGGCAGTGCCAAGGAGATGTGGGAGACTCAGATTGTGGTGAGTGTGTGAAGAATGCTGTGCAGAGAGCTCAGGTTGAATGTGGGAGTGCCATTTCAGGCCAAATCTATCTCCACAAGTGTTTTCTTAGCTATAGTTATTACCCAAATGGGGTTCCCAGGAGATCCTCCTCATCTTCATCATCATCTTCTTCATCTTCATCAGGTAAAATGGAAGTCAGATTTTGTTCTTTTGGATTTGGGGCTATGACTTTTTGTTTTTACAATTTGTCCAATTTCTGGTTAGGTTGTCAAAGAGGGCTTTTTGTTAAGTTGGGTAACTTGGATTAATGTTTCTCTCTCTAAGAATGGTTTCCATTATATTGATCTGAGTTTTGAATGTGCTTGATTGAAATAGGGTCAGGAAATACAGGGAAGACAGTGGCTATCATTTTGGGAGGAGCAGCTGGAGTTGGGTTTCTAGTCATATTTTTGTTGTTTGCCAGAAATTTGATGAAGAAGCATGATGGTACGTGAATTATATACATACAAGAATATGAGATGCATCTTATTCCTGCTTCTAATTTTTATTGTTCTGGTTCTAAATTCTAATCTACCATGGCTGGATCATGTTATTCTGTGCAGATTATTGATAGGAGGACATGGGTTTCTCAAGAAGCAAGCTTTTTTATAGTGGTGGATACTTGCAACAATTTTTTGTTTTGTTAATTTTCTCTCTCTCTTTTTTTTTCTTTTCTTCTTCTAGAGAGAAGAAAATGAGGTTTTTGTGGTGGATAGAATTGGCAAAGGCAAAGTAGGGAAGGAGGAAAAGAAGCATTTAGAGCATGAAATTCAGAAAAAATTTCACCTCTGTGAAAAATTGATGTAGGAATGAATGTTTGTCATTTTGAAATGGATGGAAAAAAAAGAAAAGAAAGAAAGTAAGTAAGACAAAAAAGAATCGGGCAACGAACAGATTTTGGCTTCTTTTCTTTGTTTATTGTTTTACCTTCCTTGTCCCTGATGAGTCATGTGGGTGTGTGTTTGTCTCTTTTTTCTCACTTCCCCGATTTCTTCACAACTTTTATGCTTTTTAGAAAGTTGCAAGTTGCAAACAACTTCTCTTTCTTTCTTTCGCATGAGCGCACATAACACAGAGCACATACTTTTTTATTTATTTATTTTTCTGGGTTTTTTTTCTTTTGTAATTTATTTATTGGCGACATTGACTGACTGTGGCACAAATTGTTTAAGGCAATTTCATTTTCACATTCATTTATACTCGACAGTTTGGCGCGCCTTGGGATTTTGTTGCATGCTAAAAAAATTCTAGGTTAGAAGTAGGCTTGTTTGAAGTCACGGCGCAGAAGGGAAAAAAACAAACTATAACGCTTTTTGAAATGCCAATTTTTCGAAACCAGAGAAATTTGTTTATAGTTTAGAATTTTTCTTATTGGTAGAAGAGGCAAGAGTTGAAATTCGAATCTTTACGGGGTAAAAGTATATGGCATAGCCTTGTCCAAAAGAGTAAGATGTTAGGGAGGCTTATCTTTTTATTACCACATCTCTGAGATGTACTTGTATAACAGGTTCTGCATCTTTGTGGACTTTTATTAGAGATATGGTATATAATGTGGTACGGTTCAATAAAAGTTTGGTGGAACTGTCGACTTCAAATAAGTCATACAGGATGGCGTTGGTGGCCGTTGTACACCCTGATATTTTGTCACTTGAGCTGTAAGTCCTCATAATTCTAGTTGAAACTGAAAAGTGCCATAAGCCACCGACCTTTCTTTTTGGATGAAACTATCAAAATATCATTGTCCTTGTCTGCCATTGTTGTTTGATAGACATTCATTAGTGAGGAAATTATGAAGCTATCCCCGTATCTATACATTTGAGTTTGGCAATGAACGAGGGCAAAAAAAGAAAAAAGCCAAGACCCAAAGGATACTAAAGAAAAGTTGAATCAAGAATGATGTTACATTAGAAGATACTCTCATTTTCAGTAGTGAGTTAAATTTATTAAAATAAATAAATAAATAAAAAAGGGGCCCCAATGAGGATTAGGCCCTACAATTTCGTACTCTCTTATTCAGTGGAAAATCTTGGATGAGTTGTTTTAGATTTTGGATGCTGATGAAATTGCTAACCTAATAATTTTGTGGTAAAAGCTGCCTTGTAGTTTAAGATTTGTTTCCATCTTTTTTACTTCACCAACAACTCAAGATGGAAAAAGATAAAAAGTTTCTATGATGTCACAGCAAATCTTCAACTTCTAACTTCAGCAACAAGAAAAAAGGAAATTCATGAGAAAAAGAAGAAGAAAAAAATCAAAGTTATTTGCAGGATTCTGTTCATATAAATTTAAAGTGAAGCCATAGCTCCTATAACTTAATTTAAAATTTTAGTAGGAACCATACGTCTTAATCAGTTGAAACCTATTTACATCTGAAGGCCATCTAGTCATACTTTGGAATAGAGGATTTTAAAAGGAGAAAAAAGTACTTGGATATGACAACAAGGTTAAATTTGCTACGAAAATTAGAAAACATTTGGTTGAAAATATTGAAATAGCTAGATGTGGTACGTATGGATTTGAAATGTCTATATGTAAAGAATCATTCGAAACCCATTTGTTTTCTTCATATTATTTTTGTCCATATCGTAACATACATGAATTATAATAGTCTTACGGATAAAGTGATCCTATAAGATCATCTAAATTCTTAGATTTGAGATGCCCTAATATTCTGATATATCTTGGCATGCATATTGTTTAACTTTGGTCCAGATTGGAATGTGACTAATCTTGAATGGCCTTTGAATTTCATTCAAACTCATTATTGATTTGTAGCTGCTCAAACAAACATACATGCAGTAGAAAATAAAAGAATAAAAAAGGGGAAAAAGCCAATAACCAGTGGACAACTGAAAAGTCTCATTCCATGCTGTCAACAGGTCATTTTGGTATGCAATGACAGGTCAGACATGGGTGATGGGTCCCACATACATATCTTCCATGCATGCATCTTCTCTCATCTTTGCCCCTTTGGTGGCTAGCTAGCCTTCACACTAGTTATTTACTTGTCCAGTTTATAGTTTTCCTTTTACTCTATAATGCTCTTCTTCAAGATCATTATGACAATTTTCTAACTCGCAAGAATCTTAGAATGTCAAATGGGAAGTTTTGAATACAAAATTTGTGCCGGTGTCCAAAGCTGTGTATAAATGGTCTGTAAAATTTGTGCGGGTGTCCCACCTCTGAAGCTCAGGAAAACGTCATATTTCTTTGGAGGAGGGGGAAGAGTGGTGGAGGAGGTAGAAGCAGCCATTGAAGACTAAGCAGCTCTGTTTGTGGCAGCTTTGGCAATTTACTAACCCATCTAGCATTCCCCTCTGTAATTTGGGGGAAGATGCAAAAATGTTGACCAAGCCGGCCTGCAAGTAGTGCTGAAAAAATAAAACAATGCAGTCGACTACCAGTGCATATGTGAAGTCTTGTCGCAAGTCTCCGAATTTTGGAGATTTTGTGGGCAGCCACATAATTTACAACAAAATTCGCTCATAAAAAATAAATCATATAAAGTCAAAAAGTCACGTTTTTTCCACTTTCATTCTTGTAGTTTCAATTTTCGTAATTTTACAGTTCATTCCTAAGTCGTGGAGGGTATTTTGGACGAAATTTTAGATAGAATTAGATGGAAATTATATGTCCTTGAATTATGATAAAATTAAATTACAAGGGTTAAATTATCAAAACTAAAGCTACAAGAACTAAAGTAAACAAATCAAAAAATTAACGGAACCAAAAGTGACTTCTTTTACAAATACAAGTTATATGAGGGAGATAGAATTTTTCTCACACACTGGTGTCATAGGGATTCCAATCTGAGTCTGCCAAGGCCCTTCTCCACAAAACAAAACAAAAAAAAAAATCTTATAGTTTTGCTATTCTCGGCCAATAACACAATAACGCGTGGGTTAATTTTTTCACGTGTCATTGTGTTAAACTTTGCATGAAAGTTTCTTTCAAAAGTGTTGGCAAGTGACTTTTTTTCTTAAATAAATACATGAAAATATAAGAGAACTCACGTGCCTTCAGCATGCACAGCTAAACCCCTCCAAAAACCCCAACTGCAAGTCTTCGAGTGTCCAACAAGCTCCTCCTCTCCAAAATGAACCAAGTCTCAATACAACCACCCCCTCCTCCACCGCAACCACCCAACGCAGACCCTCGCATCCTCCACGCCCGAGCCATCACCGCCGCCAACATCGACCGTTCCCTCCGCAACAACCTCATCACTCTCTACTCTAAGTCCAATCTCCTCTCCTACTCTCTCCGCCTCTTTCACCAAATCTCTTCTCCCAATGTCGTCTCATGGACGGCCGTGATCTCGGCCCACTGCAACACCCTCTTCGCCCTCCAACACTTTGTTTCCATGCTCCGCCACCCCACTTTCCCCAACCAGCGCACCTTCGCCTCCCTCTTCAAAACCTGCGCTTCTCTCCCTTCTCTCTCCTTCGGCCTTGCCCTCCACTCCCTCTCTCTCAAGCTCGGCGTCTCGGCGCAGCCCTTTTCTGGGTCTGCCCTCATTCATTTCTACTCCAAATGTCGCTTACCCATTGAAGCCCGCAAGATGCTCGATGAAATTCCCCACAAAGACGAGGTTTGTTATGCAGCGGTGATTGTTGGGTTGGCGCAGAACTCGAGACCCGTTGAGGCGTTGTCCACTTTTGCTGACATGAAATGTTCTGATATTGGGTCTACTATGTATAGTGTTTCTGGCGCACTTCGTGCTGCAAGGGAGCTTGCTGTGTTGGAGCAATGTAGGATCATACATTCTCATGCTATAGTTACGGGACTTGATGGAAATATTATTGTGGGCACGGCTTTGATTGATTCGTATGGGAAAGCTGGGCTTGTGTCTGATGCTAGACAGGTTTTTGATGAGAACTTGTCAAGCATGAACATTGTGGGGTGGAATGTGATGCTGGCTGGATATGCACAACAGGGGGATATGAAATCGATGCTTGAGATTTTCAATGCAATGGAAGCTCAGGGTCTTGTGCCGGATGAATATAGTTTTTTGGCAATTTTAACGTCATTTTGCAATGCAGGTTTGGTTTCTGAGACTGATTGGTGGCTGACCCGGATGAAGGTAGATTATGGGTTGGAACCAGCGATCGAGCATTATACGTGTTTGGTTGGTGCAATGGGAAGAGCTGGTCAATTGGAAGAGGCTGAAAGGGCTGCACTGACAATGCCGTTGATACCAGACGCTGCAGTGTGGCGATCATTGCTATCAAGTTCAGCGTATCATAAAGCACCTGATTTCGCTAGGTCCATGGCTAAACGGTTATTGGAAATTGACCCACATGATGACTCTGCTTATGTAATTGCTGCAAATGTGTTATCAAACGCTGGAAGGTGGGATGAAGTTGCAGAAGTGAGGAAGATGATGAAAGATAGGAGGGTACAGAAGGAAGGTGGAAGGAGTTGGATTGAGGTACGGGGGAAAGTTCATGTCTTTTTCGCCCGGGACAGAAGGCATGAAAGAATGAATGAGATCTATGCTAAATTGGTAGAGTTGATGGAGGAGATAGGAAAATTAGGATATGTGCCGGTTTGGGATGAGATATTGCATGAAGTAGGGGAATGGGAGAAAAAGGAAGCCCTTTGGTATCACAGTGAGAAGTTGGCAGTAGCATTTGCAGTGGTGAGTGACGCGGCACCACCAGGCAAGTCAATAAGGATTGTGAAGAATTTGAGGATATGCCGGGATTGCCATGAGGCATTCAAGTATATCTGTAGAGTATTGGAGAGGGAGATCATTGTGAGAGATGTAAACAGATACCATAGATTTGTTAATGGTAGTTGTACTTGTGGAGATATATGGTAGATTGTTTAATATAGTTGAACAGAAGAGGAGAAGAAGAGGAAAAAAAAATGGGTTTGGGTTATTCTTTTGGATTATGTTAATAGAAAGTATAAATAAAATGATTCTGAAATTGGATTTTCTTGTTTTTTTTGGAATCTTGAAGTGTACTGTGTACCCGAAGGTGAAGGTCAGGCAACAACAAGATCTAGATGATCGTCGTGCCATCAATTAATTTTTGTTTTTCCAGGTTTTCCTTAAATCCTGAATTTCCTAGTTTGAAAGTTTAATCTATTTCAGTCCTGGTTTATTGTTATTCATGGAGTATTGAGTAATAGGACTTTTGAACCTGCCTGTTTTGCCAATTGACACATGCAACTATTTTTTTGCTACGTGTTTTGATAAAATTGTGTTTGTTCTACTAATGGGGTTTTGTATTTGTATCACAGAATTGAGCTCTAAAAGTTTGCTTGCTCAGTCTCATATGTATCTTTGAATTCATTTGTAATAATACCTTTTATATTTAGGATTGTTCTGAAATTTGCAGTTGTCAAGTTGAAGAAAGTGTAAAGAAATCTTTTTGTTTTATTTCATTCCTTTTTTCTCTAATACTGAGCATGAAAATTGCACACAAAAGAAAAGGACAGAGAATGAACATTCATATCTGTATGGACAAAACTCTTTCCTACAAAAATATACAAATGGTCTGTACTCTCTAGAACTGTGATTAAACTTACATGGTAGGGTCCAGAAAAGTGTTTCATGCAATATTCTGTGCACTGGAATGAGGAAGAATATGCATAATTATAATCCAGTTTGCTATTTGTTCCAATTTAAGGGAAATGGTAGATTGTATCCCTACATTAATGCCGTAGGAAAATGTTTATTAGTCCTCATGAGTCATTATTGGTTTTCCAGACTAATTCTCTCTCTGTGGCTTGACCTTTGTGTTTGGTTATTTTGTTCCAGAAAATGATACGGTGATAGGAAATAAAAACAGGAGCAAAGCAGAACGACCATCAACTCTGAAGAATGATAACTTGGTTAGGAAACCTACACAATGTGTTCCATGCCATATTACTGAAAATTCTACAAAAACCAAAAAGTCCAAGGATGAGAACTCTCTTAAAGAAAGGAAAGGGTCAGAGATAACAATTCCAAGCCAGAGACGACCACCTAGAAATGGAAAACCAAGCTCTATGGGAAATCGAGTGTCTTTTAGTTGCCATTAGTTTGGCACTCTTACTTGAATGAATTACTCTGATACATAATGATCTTCCTGTTTGTTCATGAAACAGCATGAGCTTTTTTGTAACCAGGGATGTAACCATTAGATCAGTTCTCATAATTGAGTTAACTACTGTTTCCAAATTAGGTCTGCCTTCTTTTATTGCCACATCATGTCGTTTGTTTGTAATTACTAAATGCCTTTCATAGCAAGAACTTTATACTGTTTTACAAAAATAAAAAAACGCGTAGAGCCGCTCGGCTATATGTTTATTAAAAAAAAACCGAGTATCGCCGGGCGGCTATACTATTTCTTTTTTTTAAAAACCACGTATAGCCGTGCGGCTATACTATATCTCTTTCAAAAAATTAAAAACACCGTATAGCCAGGCGGCTATACTGTTTCTTTTAAAATTATTTTAAAACCTAGTATAGCCCTCTACTATTTTTTTTTCAAAAAGGGGGGTATAGCCGTATAGCTGTACTATTCAAAATAAATAAATAAATAACCGTGTATAGCCGGTCGGCTATACTATTTTTAAAAAAAAATTAGGGAAAACCTAGTGTAGCCGCGCGGCGATACTATTTCTTAAAAAAAAAAATTTTAACCAAGTGTAGCCGATCGGCTATATGTTTTCTCTTTTTAAAAAAATTAGGAAAAAAATGACGTATAGCCGCATGGATATACTATTTCTTTTAAAAAATTAGAAAACCCGAGTATAGCCCAGCGGCTGTAGGATTTCTTTTTTAAAAAATTAGGAAAAGCCGCACGGCTATACTTTCTTTTTTTTGGAAAAAAGAGGGAAAAACCTTGTATTTCCAAATTCCATACATTTGAAATGAAGAAGAATGTACTTTATTATAGTTAGACTTCTGTTTCTTATTTATTTAGGCGATCAATTTATCATTTTAGGATTTGGTTTTCCAGACTAATTCTCTCTCTGTGGCTTGATCTTTGTAGATGAAGCTCAGTCCTTGGTGTTATCCCTCGTTATATGTAACTACAAGGATCTGTTCATTCCAATCAGTTTGAACTCATGATATAAAATTTTCAGCTCTAATTTTCTACTGATGTTTTCCTCAGACAAAAGATGTCTCCGTTTAAATGTCTTATTTCCAATTGAGTTTTTGTTCACCTCATTTTTTTTCCTGAGGATTTATTGGTCAATTGAGGATTTTATCTACAGAAAAGGAGCACCAAGATGTTTCTCCACCCACTGTCTACATGGGACTCGATCAACTTAAGTCAATGATCGCACGTGTTGTGATATTAGCTTTTGTCATCAATTGTGCTAAAATTGGTTAACCCCAAAATAAAACATCATCAATTTGATCCACAGGTAAATCTTAATGGGAAATGGCCATTGAACCAAGAGACAAACAAACAAAGAACCTCAGTCAAACTGTGAAGAAGTTTGGCCAGATATATAAACTTGTTATGAAATTAATCAACAACTATAAAACCTCTCTTTATATATTGCAAACAAGAGAATGGCAAGTTGAGAACATTTTCCAGTTCAAAGGATTTGGATATGAGAGTGTTCATGATCACATCTCTGTTGCTATGCCCACCCTTAACCCTAAAGCCTCTGCAGACAACCAGTGACGTATTGCACACCCAAGGAACTGAAACAGTAAACCCCAAACCAGAATCTTTTCCCCCACAACTACTTCCATTACCCACTACCACGTCCTTGTATGCCCGGCAAACCCCCGAGACGTACTTTCCCATTGGCAAGGTTTGCTGCAGAACAGATGGAGCAGAGCCATCAGGGTTCAAGATCTCAGTGTCCGAATGAAGGTTCACCACAACCGTGCCATGTTCAGGGCAAAGCCGATTGCTGAGAGCTTTTAAAAATGGGGAATGTGGATCCCATAATTTGTGAGGGAAGATATCTTCGCCATCATAAGCATCAATGAAGATCATATCGTACAAGCTGGTGTTATTGAGAATGAACTCCTCAGCATCGGACTCATAGAGGAACAGCCTCTCGTGGATGCCTTTCCACAGAACCTCATCCATGGTATCGGGTTTTGAGACAGCACGCTTGCCCGATGGAGTAACAACTGAGAAAGCTGGAAACCCCATAGCTTTAACTGAGGCCGAGATAACAAGAGGGTCGATTTCAACTATGTCAACAACAGCACCTAAAAAGGAGCAGATCATTCTAGGTTAGGTTCAATACCTAACTATTCAGTTCAAAACTTCTGATAGGATGTGTGACAACACATTGGATTTGGAAATAACCAAGAAACAGCAGTAAAGAAATAAAAGACAAAAATGGCACATCCTTTATTCCTTCAACTTCCAACTCCATTAAAACCCAACTTGAAATGCAACCTACCTTGAATCATACTAGCCAAAAACAATGGCAAGCTTCCCCCACCATGGCCAATGCACAAAATACGCATGCTTTCATTCCCAGTCACCGCATCCATGAGATTGTAATCACAAGATGCTATAGCAGCCAACCCAGATGATATCATACTCTTAAGATCTGAAAAAACAGAACCCGACAACATGCCCAAACATTATTCAATTTGAAAGTGAAAGTAACCAAATGTAATGCAATCATTACTGAAACACACTGAAATACTAGATAGAGAAGTTCAATCAATCACCAAGCGATGTGATGCAAATGTGATTCAATTGTAACCAAAAGCTAAATAGAAATTGAATTGGGTACTAAATTGAGACAGAAACCCAAACCAAATCATCAGAGGCCAAAAGGGTTTGCTTACATGGAACAGCCAAGCAATGCGGCTGCTGCATAACGGCGAAAACGCCAGGTTCAGATTGCCGATACGCAGCCAAAACCTTGACGGTGCTTTGGCGAGTGTCATCGTTGAAGCGAAGAGCGCGCCATTGATATCCGAGCACTCTGAATCTGTCGTTCTGTTCATGGCATCCATGTATCTCTTCGTACCTTTTCTGTAGCCATCTCTCCGTTGATGCCCAGTGGAGTTCACTGGGTTTCGACGAAGGGTAGGCGACGACTGAAACGACGCCGTTGCCTTTGTCGGATGTGGATCGGAGGACGGTGTGGCCTTCAGATTCTGTGCCCCACCATTCCGAGGCGTAGGACCAGTCGCCCTCGTCCTCGATACGACGTTGTACTGCGGTAGAGAGCTTCCGGATATTGACACCCGCGCTCGATCTAGCTCGGCGCCACATCATCCCCGGGAAGTAAAACCCTAAACCTGGACCCTCTCTGATCTAGCTCGGCGCCACATCATTCCGGATATGCTAACACAACTTGTTTGCTTAAGGCCCAACTTATTTTGTTTTGTTTTTATTATTCATAGTGTATAGTCTTTTTTAAAAACACAAGCGAGGTTATTCTAATTTACGAGAATGAGGATTGAATGCCTGTAAAGAAACGAGCACACAATGAGGTCTAGCCAAGTAAAAAAGGATCTTGACTTATAGACTAGTGGTTTCATGTTCGAATTCTCATTGCACTTTAGTAGTGTTTGTGTAATAAATTACCTCATATTAGAGAGTTGTGAAAAAAAAAAGTGAACTATGGATTTTGCTTATTAGAGTGGTTCAGTCAGGGGACAGGTATTTTAAACTTTAGGTCTGAGTTTGTTGCTAATTCCTTGGGTGGGGTGCAGATGTTTCGTAGTGCAGGGAGGGCAGCGTTAAAAACACTGCCTGGGGAAATATCCGAGTTCTTTTACATGTCCTATCTTGGGGGCCAATGACAAACTTATAAATGAAGACAAAACCATCCATTATAGTATATCGATTTCGTAAATGTATGTCTCACAAAGATAAAATATTTACAATTGAAAACACACACGAAAGAGGAATACAAATACAAGGTTTCATCAAGGAAATTTTAATATAATACAATAATTTCATTTGTGTAATAACTAGACCCAAAAGCTTGTAACCAACTTTGAACTATTTGACCACATCTTTGCTCCTCTTGATTTTCACAGAGCATTTCTTTCTTCTCTCTGTAAGTTCAGCCTGGTACATGCTCCCTCTGTTACAGAGCTTCGAGATACTTTCTCAATGTCACGTCCTACCTGCAGCTACCATAACACAAATTCAGCAATTTGCTTGTGAAAATTGCATTCCAATATGAACATGGTAGTAAAATTGTACTACATTTCGAAAAGAAAAACACTCATTTCAAGCAATTCAAGAGTATCTCCACATGAACATATATTAAAAATGTCTCAAAATGCCATAAACATATATTCAAATGTTAACTTCCAAAAAACATCCAATCTTTTAACAAGCCTTGAAGAAGAAATCTATCATTAACAAAATGGTCAAAATCAATCCCTTCATTAACTTCAAAATTTCTGGATTCAAATACTTTTAGATTAAGCTTCTCACTCAGAACTTGAAATATTATTATAAGATATTTGGAATTCAGAATGCGATAGAAGGATCAATGGTCTCAAAATAAGGAAATTTAACCTGTTGGCTTTTAAGCTTCTCACTCACAAGTCACAGGCAGAAGCAAAGAGCAATAAAAATGGAGAAAGAAAACATAGCTAAACAAGGGAGCCCATATTTTGTTGGCTTTTCTACTTTAATATTCTCTCGCTGCTTCATTTATAACTAATAAACACAAACCAAACCACCCATTTCACTTTAAAATGCACCCTTTTTTTAAAATTAAAAAAAAGAAATTACCTTGCTATCATTGCATCGGTGGTTAATCGAGTGGTTCTCCAATTACAAGGGAAGGTACATGTTGAATTTTATAGAAATCCTCTCCATCTTCCTCAATCCGACGGTGGAGTTCTCTACACATCCATCTGATGGTTAATTCCTTGAGATAAATAAGATATCTCAGCCCATCTGGAAGTGTAGTCAATCCCGAGCAAAATTGGATGCACAATTGACAAAGACGAGGCATGGCTCCTTTCTCTACCCTCAGCTCTGTTATTTGGTCCATTCTAGAAACATGAAGAAATTCAAGAGAAGGAAATCCTCCTCTGGAGAAAACCAGTATCTTTGTATTCTCCTCGAAAGGTTTTTCAAAAAGCTTCAAATTTGTTAGGTTTGGCAGCTTCTCTAGTATTCCCATTTGGTCCTCCTTGAGACCACAACTCCATAATACTAACTTGGTGAGGTTTGGATAGTTGTGTAGCTTTTTTGGTAATTCTGTGATTGGCCCATCCAACGTCAATTTGTATATACCCCAACAGCTTGATACTATTTGCATAGCTTGCTCTTCACCGCTATTTGTGTCATTTTTCACAATTAGAGACCGGATACGGTTAAGCGTGCTGCCTGTAGATTTTAAGATTTCCTCCAGATTTTGCAAAGAGCCTAACACTCTTATTTTCAGTTTTCTAAGATTGGTTAATCTACCAACATCTTTCAAATCACAATACTCACTTGAAAGGTTATGTAAGGTCTGTAGATGGCCAAGAGTAGACAGCTCCAGCTTACCCTTTGCTCTGTAATTCCAAGGTAAATATAAATGTCTTAATTGTTTCATCTTCTTTATCACATTTGGGATGACCATGTCAATATAACTTGAAACACGAAAATCAAGAGTTTGCAAGCATACTAAATTACCTAGGGATGGCGGAAACGTTTTTATTTCGCTCCTCCTCACACTTAGAAACCTTAAGTGTACCATATTTCCAATTTCACTTGGCAACTCTACTCTTCTTGCCCGAAGACCTTCAACCTTCAAAACTCTAAGCACTTTGAAATCCTTCAACGGAGATAGTAATCCTTTTTCACTTTTTGGCCTCCATTCTCTTAGGCCAAAGAATAATAGAGACCTTACGTGCCCATTTGTTTCATCTCTTGAAGAAACTAACCTATCTGCCTTCTCATCCACGTAAATTGCAAGTCTTCGAATTTTCCCCAATTGTGATGCATGGGTTGTCACAGAAGAAGTATTTTCTTGCAAAGAATAGTTAATTTGGAGAAAGCTTTCATCTTTTGCCTTTAACAAACACATGTCTCGTATAAGATCATGGATTCGACAATCTTTAATTGTCCCAGTTGAACCACTTGTTCCCACTTGAACCAAACACCTTTCCACTAACTCACTTAAGCAATCACGTGCTATATCCTCCATTGTTTTCTCCGAACCATGACCTTGTTGTCTTAAGAAGATAAGACCTTCTGCCACCCATAACTTAGTCAATGTGCTTACCGAAATAATACAATCTTCAGGATAATAACTTAAATACAAAAAACATGGTTTTAAGTAATACGGTAGGTCATCATAACTCAATGCCAACACTCGTGATACACCTTCGTATTCTTCTTCATGTCCGATGCCTCTATTTATGTATTCACGAACATTCTCATACACTCTCACCCATTCTCTAATGGAGTTTTTTCTGGCTAGAACTCCAGCAAGCACAATGATGGCTAATGGCAAACCTTTACAATGTTGAAGCATCTTCATTCCTAAGTCTTTCTTCTTTGTGTACATTCCCAAGTCTGAAAAATAGGAAAGAAAAAAAAAATCAAATACGTACTTGTAGTATGAGCAGTCTTAGTGGATATTCCTTGCCTGAATGATTTAAAATTAAAATTGTGAAATCCCAAAATTTACTGATTTCCTTTATCTTATTATAAGTTTAGATTTTATAATACATGCCCAATGGAGAACATTTAAAAATTAAATCAGCACCAACACAGAAAACGAATGGGATATCGTTGGATTGAAGAGAAGGTTGGGTCAAAATTTTGAAATAGCTAGCATTGTCCTAATTATTATTTGCAATTGCATAAGATAAATTACCATCCATCTTGTTACCTAACAAATGAGTGACCCTAAAAAAAACAAAAACAAATGTGTAACCAAGTAAGGCAGTCAATAAAATTGTTACATGTTCGACAATATTAAAAAATTGTAAAATCCCAACGATTGAAAAAAGAAAAAACACTACATAAGTTGTGTCATATGCAATGTAATGGTTTCTATGTGGCTTGCTATATAACCAAGGACCTGGAAAAGAAAAGATGAAGGGTGAGAAAATACCGATTTCAGCCCTTGCAGGTATTGCTTTCTTCACAAGTAGTTCCCAACTCTCATTCTCATTGAGTGGCTGGAGTTTGTGGAGAAAAACATTTCTATTTGGGAGCGAAGCTACTGCTTGATTCCGGGTAGTAAGCAGTATTGTGCTCTCTGTTTCCACGTTTGGAAATGCAACCTTCAAAAGATTCCATGTCTCGATACTCCAAATGTCATCAAGAATCACCAAACATCTCATTTCTTCCATGACACAAAAAAGCTTCTTTGCTATTTCATCATCTGTCATGTCCTTGATTTCTTGTTTTGGTTCCTTGGTAGCAGAAGTGAGTTCAATTAAAATTCTTTCCCAAACATTTCTGACTTGAAAACGTTGAGATACACAGACCCAAGCAAAACTAAGAAAATGCTGCCTTACTTTTTTGTGATGATAAACCTTTCTTGCAAGGGTGGTCTTCCCTAAACCGCCCATACCCCAAACAGATACAACTTGATGACGGTTTTCATCTTTCACCAAATGCATAACCAATTCCTCAACGTTGGACTCTAACCCAACAACATCACGTTCAACAACATGAGAATAACTTCTCCTTAGCCTCTCATGCAATTGCAAGGAAGATTCACCACCACCGCTGTCCCTGTCCCTTATTTCCTTTATGTTATAACTCTGCAAATTCGATCTCAACGCCGAAATTTTGGTAGTGATATTCTCAATTTCTGCCGCAATCATGTGAACATCAACCCCTTCCTTGAAGATGCAGGCAAATCTTTTGAGAACATTCTTGAGACCTCTTTTCTTCTTCTTGGAATCCACTTTCAAGCCATAAGTTTCAATAATATCTTCCAAATCATAAGCCGCATCTCTAATTTTGGCAACACAAATCTGGACTCTTGTATCTTGTCCTTGTCTTGCATCTGCATCTTTGAGGAATCCCTGCATGAATTCTAGCTCAGTTTGTGCAGCTTCAACTTGACGGCTGACTCCAGACAAGAACTTGGCTTCCTGAATGGTGAAGTCTCTGACACTTTCGAGCACGACGGAAACAACTGCCTCAGCCATTCTCTCTACTGCTTACTCTCTTTTCGCCAAAACGAAAACAAGTAAACCATATCCAGTTTTTAGATTGATTGATGAGAACATCTCTTTGTCGGTAGAGCAATTTCTATGTGCGCGGTCCAATTCCACCCAACAAGAAGTAGCAAATTTTGGCGTTTTCTTTCTGACCACCTTCCCTCAATTATCATTGGACCACAGCATCCAATGCAAGACCACCCTCCCTCAATTTCGGCGTTTACTTTTATTTTTAGAAAGACTATAGAAATTGTAGGTGCTAAAAAATCATCATTAAATTTTAAGCTAACAACTTTAGCTAGCCCATCCGTTGAAAAATTCTTGGTTCCCCTTGCCTATAGGAAATGGCAAGCTCAACCACCTTATCTAGGTTTGACTATACACGCTTGTCACAATCGCCACTCACAAGCAGATCACATAATCAACTATTGTGAAAGGGATGTAGTATACACCAGTTGCATGTAAGCCCGATGAGGCTATTATACATCACTTACATTAGGCAGACCTGAATCTGATAAAGAAAAAAAAAATTACAAAGTTGTGTAGCAACTAACAACAATCATTATATCACTAAATGGTAGTACCAGCCCAATATAAAAAGGATCTATGATGGATGTTCAAAATCATCAAAATAGCAGGCTCCCTTCATCACTAAGATGAGGTAGTCAAGCATCTGATAGATCGAATTAGAACAAGGATGTGCTTTATCAGCAACATAGAAACAATGAGTCTTGGAATTAATGCTTATTCAGCTGCACCCAGGTGCCTTCTTCAAACCTCTTTCTTTCATCATTCTTCTCATTTCAGCTACAACGTCCCACCTTCTAGAAGAAGCATAGAAGTTCGATAGAGAAATATAATTCGAAGGGTTTTTGGGTTCTAGTTGAATAAGGAACCTGTAAGCTAGATCTTGCATGTCATGATTCCCATGCAACACAGAAGCAGTAACTAAAGACCCCCAAACACTTGGACCAGGTTCTACAGGCATCGTTTTGATGAAATTTAATGCTTGATCGAGGTCTCACCTGATCGGCCTAACAGATCCACCACACAAGCACATATCTCCACTGCTGGTTTAATTTCAAAATCAGTTGATAAAGAGCTATAAATGGGAAGGCCTTCGTTTACCAGTCCTGACCTGCCGCAAGCACAAGCAAAAAACAATAAAAATGGACAAAGAAAACACAGCTAAACAGGGGAGCACATATTGTGCTCTGCTCTTGGTGCTTCATTTTATAAGTCATAAACACAAACCAAACCACCAATTTCGCTTAAAATGCACTCATTTTTTTAAAAATAAAAAGAAATAAATTACCTTGGCATTGTCGGTGGTGGTTGATAGTCGAGCGGTTCTCCAATTACAAGGGTTAATTTCCTTTATGTTATACTTCTGCAAGCACGACCTCAACTCAGAAATTTTGGTAGTGATATTCTCAGTTTCTTTCCCAATCCTGTGAAGATTGACCCCTTCCTTTAAGATGCAAGCAAATCTTTTGAGAACATTCTTCACACCTCTTTTCTTCGTGGAAACCACTTTCAAGCTGTAAGTTTCAATAACATCTTCCAAATCATAAACAGCATCTCTATTTGGGCAATTGGTAGTGTTTGTGTAAGAAGTTTTCCACTCCCTTGTAGTTTAGACTATAGCTTATATTTTTTATATATAAAAAATAGGCACAACTAGCCTAACTCACATACGCATGATTTGTATAGTTCGAAATGCTACAATATGGCATGAAACATAACCAAATACCCTAAATTTTGAGTTCAATAAAATTTCTTTAATAGAAATTATAAGCTAAAGGATTATGCTTAATGAGATTTCGAATTTTAACCAATTCATCATGATAATTTTTTTTTAATAATTTGGATAAAATGTTCTCAGAAGTAGATTGTTTTCCTTTATAAAATAATCAAATTGCACATGTCAATAAAATAACACATTTTCTAAAGAACTAGCCGAGATTGAGTCATGATGTGTGTCGATAATCAAATTAGGAGATTGCAACCTACATAACGATGATGTTGACATTATTTTAATTATTTTAAGCCTAAACAATAAAAGTGAATCGGTTTTCCTAGGAGATTTATTTTATTTGAAAAATGATTAAGTTTAGCAACAAATGTTGTGAAACTTGCACTATGTGGGGATTTTTCATTCCGGCATCTACAGATGGGCATGGGCTGCTGTAAAGAGCAAAAATGATAGAGTTGTCCCTGTGCCTGAGTTCAAGGATTAGGCCCCAAGAGTGCTTTGAAATGGTTGTGGAGCCTTAGGAAGAACCTTGGTCTCTTTCACCAACAAAACCAACAGTCGCTCACAGATAAATATATAGTTTGGCTTGAGAAGCTCGTGGCATGGAAGCTAAGCATTCATGAGTTTAGCGTCAAAGAGAGAGAAGGCTTGGATTTCCTATGAGAAATAGGGGTTCAAAGTAATGGGAGAAGGAATTTCAAGAGAGTTTGTTGAGGGGAGAGAGGAATTTCAAAACCTGGTGTGAGATTTCTATATGATCAAAACCCAAATAAGTCCAACATATAGTTTACAAGATACATAAATCCTGATCTGCCGAAACTGAACAGAAAGGAACACAAAGAAAACATAAAATTTGCTCAAAATTAATCCATCTCTAGAAAAAAATTTCCACCAGCTGGCATGAATTAATCGATCAAAACATTGGGAATTCGTTGTTCAAAATTATCACGTCCTCCTCCTCATCATTGAAGTATTGTTCCCATCAAACAAGTACTCCGATTGGTACTTTATATACGTCTCCGCCTGCTTCGTCCCCTCCAAGTACTACCTGAACCTCCCCCAGAAGGACTGGTACGCCGGGATCACCACCGCCAAAACCGAAACCCTAAGCTCTGACTGCAGCTGCTCGTCGCTCACCACCCACGTGCTTTGCATCTTGTGTATCCCGTTGAACAGTGTGTTGAAGCACTTAAACCTCTCCTTGATTACCATCTTCGACACCTTCCCGCTCACCTGCAAACCCTCATGGTTCACGCACTGCAACACCTTCCCCCACAAAATTGATAAATACTTATTGGAGCCTGCTAAGAATCCAAAAAATGTAGGGTTCAATTTGTTGGGTTGGTGGAAAGAACATTCTCCAAAGTTTCCAATCATGTCAAAGGTTGCAAAGGACATATTTGTTGTTCCCATTTCGAGTGTGCCTTTAGAATCCTCCTTTTGTGCTGGAAAAATGGTCGTGGATCCTTTTCGGGCTTGTTTGACTTCCAAAACAGTTGAAGCCCTTATATGCACAAAAGATTGGTTGAGAAGTGAGGGTTTTGACTTCAATAGGGAGCCCACTGAAGATGAACTGGAGTTGTACCTAACTTTGAAGAAACTGGAAAAAGGTAATGATTTGGTATTGTTATTGTTTTTCGTTTTAATTTGTGTGTTTTAACTTTGTAAACATTAATTTATCTTATGTTTTATGTTCTTGCAGAAGTTGAATCGTTTCAATTAAATGGACAACCTCCTAGTGACACTCTCATTCCCACGGATTGATTGAAGAAACAAGATGGCAGCTGCTGCTGCAACAAGCTTAATTTATGTTGCTTTGATGCTTTGTAATTTCTGATGTTGTTGCTTTGTTGTTGTTGAAACTTGTAATATACTAATATCTCTCTTTCATGTTGTGTTGAATTTGTTAAATTGATGTTTGATGTTTGTCATATGTGTGATGATGGATTGTAATGTGTTAAATTCATGTGTGATGATGGATATTGAATATATGATGATGATGATGATGATATACAGTTTTTAACATATGATTTTGGGCTAAAAAATGCTTTGAATATGTACAACTTTATATGCTTTGAATTCATGTATAGGTTTATATGCTTTGAATTGGGCTTATAACTATATTTTATGTGAAATTTGGGCCAATTTCTAAGAAAGCCTAAAAACTCAAACTGAACCAAACCAAACCAATAAGTTCAATTAATCGGAGTGACCGGTTTACACCAGCTATGGTTTGGTTTTGGTTTCCATAATAGCCACACCGCGACCTACAGTTCAATGTCCAGTTGGGCCCAAAACCAAACCAACCCAGACCGAACCCAGCACTATCTTATACTAGTGCAGAAAGACAACTATTAATAACTGTGAACCTCACATCCATCAACGATTTAGAGTTGTCTACATGGGACTCGATCAACTTAATGATCTCACGTGTTGTGATATTAGTTTGTCATCAATTGTGCTAAAATTGGTTAACCCCAAAATAAAACATCATCAATTTGATCCACAGGTAAATCTTAATGGAAAAATGGCAATTGAACCAAGAGAATAAGACAAACAAAGAACCTCTCTTTATATATTGCAAACAAGAGAATGGCAAGTTGAGAACATTTTCCAGTTCAAAGGATTTGGATATGAGAGTGTTCATGATCACATCTCTGTGCCAGGCCCACCCTTAACCCCAAAGCCTCTGCAGACAACCAGAGACGTATTGGCCACCCAAGGAACTGAAACAGTAAACCCCAAACCAGAATCTTTTCCTCCACAACTACTTCCATTACCTACTGCCACGTCCTTGTATGCCCGGCAAACCCCGAGACGTACTTTCCCATTGGCAAGGTTTGCTGCAGAACGGATGGAGCAGAGCCATCAGGGTTCAAGATCTCAGTGTCCGAATGAAGGTTCACCACAACCGTGCCATGTTCAGGGCGAAGCCAATTGCCGAGAGCTTTTAAAAATGGGGAATGTGGATCCCATAACTTGTGAGGGAAGATATCTTCGCCATCATAAGCATCAATGAAGATCATATCGTACAAGCTGGTGTTGTTGAGAATGAACTCCTCAGCATCAGACTCATAGAGGAACAGCCTCTCGTGGATGCATTTCCACAAAACCTCATCCATGGTATCGGGTTTTGAGACAGTACGCTTGCCCGACGGAGTAACAACTGAGAAAGCTGGAAACCCCATAGCTTTAACTGAGGCCGAGATAACAAGAGGGTCGATTTCAACTATGTCTGTCAACAACAGCACCTGAAAAGGAGCAAATCATTCTAGGTTAGGTTCAACACCCAACTATTCAGTTCAAAACTTCTGATAGGATGTGTGACAACACATTGGATTTGGAAATAGCCAAGAAACAGCGGTAAAGAAATAAAAGACAAAAATGGCACATTCTTCATTCCTTCAACTTCCAACTCCATTAAAACCCAACTTGAAATGCAACCTATCTTGAATCTTACTAGCCAAAAACAATGGCAAGCTTCCCCCACCATGGCCAATGCACAAAATACGCATACTTTCATTCCAAGTCACCGCCTCCATGAGATTGTAATCACAAGATGCTATAGCAGCCAACCCAGCTGATATCACACTCTTAAGATCTGGAAAAACAGAACCCAACAACATGCACAAACATTATTCAATTTGAAAGTGAAAGTAACCAAATGTAATGCAATCATTACTGAAACACACTGAAATACTAGATAGAGAAGTTCAATCAATTACCAAGCGATGTGATGCAAATGTGATTCAATTGTAACCAAAAGCTAGATAGAAATTGAATTGGGTATTACATTAAGGAAAACCCCAGATCAAATTTGATGCAATTGTAACCAAATGTTAGATAGAAATTGAATTGGGTATTAAATTGAGACAGAAACCCAAACCAAATCATCAGAGGCCAAAAGGGTTTGCTTACATGGAACAGCCAAGCAATGCGGCTGCTGCATAACGGCGAAAACGCCAGGTTCCGATTGCCGATACGTAGCCAAAACCTTGACGGTGCTTTGGCGAGTGTCATCGTTGAAGCGAAGAGCGCGCCATTGATATCCGAGCACTCTGAATCTGTCGTTCTGTTCATGGCATCCATGTATCTCTTCGTACCTTTTCTGTAGCCATCTCTCCGTTGATGCCCAATGGAGTTCACTGGGTTTTGACGAAGGGTAGGTGACGACTGAAACGACGCCGTTGCCTTTGTCGGATGTGGATCGGAGGACGGTGTGGCCTTCAGATTCTGTGCCCCACCATTCCGAGGCGTAGGACCAGTCGCCCTCGTCCTCGAGACGACGTCGTACTGCAGTAGAGAGCTTCCGGATGTTGACACCCGCGAGCTCGGCGCCACATCATTCCCGGGAAGTAAAACCTAAACCTGAACCATCTCTGATGGTTTTTTTGACAAGTCAGGGTTTTAGTGTTTGGCCTATGGAATTAGGGTAGCCATATTCCGGACATGCTAATACAACTTGTTTGCATAAGGCCCAACTTGTTTTGTTTTGTTTTTATTATTCATATTGTGCAGTCTTTTTTTAAAACACAAGTGATAACCTAGCTATTCTAATTTACGAGATGGAGGATTGAATGTCTGCAAAGAAGCGGGCACACAATGAGGTTTAATCCGATGGAAAATGGTCTTGACTTGTAGATTAGTGGTCTCATGTTCGAATCCTCGTTGCACCTTGGTAGTGTTCGTGTAAGAAACTTCCCTATCCCTTATAATTTAGACTATCGCTTATCTTTTATATATATAATAAAATAAAAAAAATGGGCACAATTGGCCTAACTCACATATACCTTGTAAAGTTCGAAATGCTACTATATGGCATGAAACAGAACCAAAAGCCCTAAATTTTGAGTTCAGTAAACTTCCTCTAATAGAAATTATGAGCTAAAGGATTATGCTTAATGAGATTTAGAATTTTAACCAATTCATAATGATACTTTTATCTCCACCTAACTTGTGTATATATTTGGTGAGAGTTAGCTTTTTTGCCAGGTCAAATAGTATATATGTTGAGTGAATCACACTGATGCTGGATTCATCTTCCTTTTTGATGAAACAGCATGTGCTTTGTTGTAAACCAAGCTCTGAGATAATCTGTGCATTTTTTGTACTAGCCTCTAGATCAGTACTTGTACTTTAGTGAATTATACAGATATAGATTGATCTTCCTTTTCTTTTTCTTTTTTGCAACAGAACATGATGTGCTTTGTTTTGTAGAAAGCACTACAGAACATAGCACAAATACATTCACAAAGGGTTCTTAAGTTGAAGGTGAGGTAAAATTGCATAAATACCTGAGGAATGATTCCTTGCACATTCCTCCTTGAGAGAGAAAACCCAGAAAGCAATTTTGCCATAATTGAATAAACTTCAATAAACAATACCCAAATATATAATATTTTAGCCATAATTGCATAATAGCCCAAATTCTGCAGTTACAAAAATTAACATCACTAAAACAAAAAAGAAACGAAAATTGAAGGGAGGGGAAAGGGCAAGGTGACGAATGGAGAAGACGAAGAGGGCTCCTTGTTGTTAGGTTTTTTTTTTTTACTTTAGAGAGGAAGGGGAACCGAGGATGTTGGCCTGCTGCAACTCGAGTTCGTTGAATTGCTGCTCGCGATCCATGGCGATGATCAGTGGGACCCCCAGGATTAGGAATGTCGTTCCCAAGATCCACGCCGCCTTGCCCGTGCTCTTCATCAGCTTCTTCGTCACCAACGACGCGTCGTTCGCCGCTCGCTTCGTCTGCTGCATCACCCCCGATTGCGATACCCTGGAAAGCAGGCTCTGCTCCTCGCTGCCGTTTCGCAATGACTGTCGCTGTCTGCCCTGTGCCGCCATTCTGATCTCTCCTTTTCTTTCTTCTGTGTCTTTGTGTTACTGTGAGAGAGAGAGAATGGAGAGAGGAGGGGTTTAGGTTCTGGACTTTAGGGTTTTGGAAGCGTGTGGTGGGATTGGTGTTGGACCACCAATCAATTTGTACGGGCCTTGAACCGACATAGGAGAGTTTGTTAACTATAATGGGCCCACGACGGCCCAAAATTAGTAAAAAAAATTAGTAATTTACGTTATGGAATTTGTTTTTTTTCTTTGAATATTTGGTCAGCATAATAAATTACCTCATATTAGAGAGTTGTGAAAACTAATAGAGATTTAAATTTGCTTATTAGAGTGGTTCAGTCAAGGGGCAGGTATGTTAAACTTTAGGTCTGAGTTTATTGCTAATTCCTTGGGAAATATCTGATTTCTTTTACATGTCCTATCTTGAGGGCCAATGGCACTTAAAAGAATTTACTTCATATCAATCTCGTAAATGTATGTCTCACAAAGATAAAATGTTCATAATTGAAAACACACACGAAAGAGGAATACAAATACAAGCTTGTAACAAACTTTAAACTATTTGACCACATCCTTGCTCGTCTTGATTTTCACAGAGCGTTTCTTTCTTCTCCCTGTAAGTTCAGCTTCGCATATGCTCCCTCTACTGCAGAGCTTCGACATACTTTCTCAATGTCAGGTCTTACTTGCAGCTACCAAAACACAAATTCAGAAGTTTGCTTGTGAAAATTGCATTCCAATATGAACATAGCAGTGAAATTGTACTACATTTCGAAAAGAAAAACACTCATTTCAAGCTAGTACTCTTTTACGTAATAGTTTATCCAATATGCCAAAAAAGAGAGTAATGTATTTAAGCTTGTGTTTTACATAGGTTTTGGGTATGTGTTAGCCTTTTTACTAAAACAACGAGAGATAAGTTGTTAACATTATCAAGTATAAAGAAAATCCTATTGCTTATCGACAGGAGCTTTCTAATTGCTTTTCACATGACAAGGGAAAGATTTGACATTTCAAAGAGTCTCAAATGCCAGAAATATATATTCAACTGTTACTTCTTATAAGATTCCCATATGGAACTACGAAAACTTGAATTCAGAATGCGATGGAATTATAAATGGTCAATAAACAAGGAAAACTAGATGTAAAGAGGTAATGGTGCAAAAAAAAATAAAAAAAAAAAAAAAAAAGAGAAGCAAAAATATTTGGAAATTGGGAAATGATAAGGCTCACGAGTCAGGACTCACAAGTCACAAGCAGAAGCACAAAGCAATAAAAATGGAGAAAGAAAACATAGCTAAACAAGGGAGCCCATATTCTGTTGGCTTTTCTACTTTAATATTCTCTTGGTGCTTCATTTTATAACTAATAAAACCAAACCACCCTTTTTTTTTTAAAAATGCACCCATTTTGCTTTAAAATTAAAAAATTAAAAGAAAGAAATTACCTTGCCGTCATTACATCGGTGGTGGTTCGTAGAATGGTTCTCCAATTACAAGGGAAGGTACATGTTGAATTTTATAGAAATCCTCTCCATCTTCCTGAATCCGACCGTGGAGTTCTCTACGCATCCCTGTGATGGTTAATTCCCTGAGATTAGTAAGATATCTCAGCCCATCTGGAAGTGTCCTCAATCCCATGCAATATTCGATGTACAATCGACAAAGACGAGGCATGGCTCCTTCCTCTACTCTCCACTCTATTATTTGGTCCAGACAATAAACATCAAGAAATTGAAGAGAAGGAAAGCCTTCTTTGGAGAAAACCAGTATCATTGTATTCTCATGGAAAACATGCTTTGCAAGGAGCATAGTTGTTAGGTTTGGCAGCTTCTCTAGTATTCCCATTTGGTCCTCCTTGAGACCACAATTATACAATTGTAACTTGGTGAGGTTTGGATAGTTGTGGAGCTCTTTCGGTAATTCTGTGATTGGCCCATTTAACGCCAATTTGTATATACCACAACAGCTTGATACTATTTGCATAGCTTGTTCTTCACCGCTATTCGAATTCGTGTCATTGTCCACAATTAGAGACCGGATACGGTTAAGCGTGCTGCATGTAGATTTTAAGATTTCCTCCAAATTTTGCAAAGAGTTTGACACTCTTATTGTTAGTTTTCTAAGATTGGTTAATCTACCAACATCTTTCAAATCACAATACTCACTTGAAAGGTTATATAGGGTCTGTAGATGGCCAAGAGTAGACAGCTCCAGCTTACCCTTTGCTCTGTAATTCCAGGGTAAATATAAATGTCTTAATTGTTCCATCTTCTTTATCACATTTGGGATGACCATGTCAATAAAACTTGAAACACGAAAATCAAGAGTTTGCAAGCATACTAAATTACCTAGGGATGGCGGAAACGTTTTTATATTGCTATCCTTCACACTTAGAAACCTTAAGTGTACCATATTTCCAATTTCACTTGGCAACTCAACTTCGACTTGATTAAGACATTCAACCTTCAAAACTCTAAGCACTTTGAAATCCTTCAACGGAGATAGTAATCCTTTTTCACTTTTTGGAATCCATTCTCTTAGGCCAAAGAATAATAGAGACCTTACGTGACCATTTGTTTCATCTCTTGAAGCAACCAACATATCTGCGTTCTTATCCAAGTAAATTGCAAGTCTTCGAATTTTCCCCAATTGTGTTGCCTCGGCTGTCATAGAAGAAGTATTTTCTTGCAAAGAATATTTAATCTGGAGAAAACTTTCCTCTTTTGCCCTTAACAAACACATGTCTCGTACAAGATCATGGATTCGACAACCTTTAATTGTCCCAGTTGAACCACTTGTTCCCACTTGAACCAAACACCTTTCTACCAACTCACTTAAGCAATCACGTGCTATATCCTCCATTGTTTCCCCCAAACTATGTCTTTGTTGTCTCGAGAAGATAAGACCTTCTGCCACCCATAACTTAGTCAATTCGCTCACCAAAAAATCAGAGTCTTCAGGATAATGACTTAAATATAAAAAACATGGTTTTAAGTAATACGGTAGGTCATCATAACTCAATGCCAACACTCGTGATACACCTTCGTATTCTTCTTCATGTCCGATGCCTCTGTTTATGTATTCACGAACATTCTCATACACTCTCACCCATTCTCTAATGGAGTTTTTTCTAGCTAGAACTCCAGCAAGCACAATGATGGCTAATGGCAAACCTTTACAATGTTGAAGCATCTTCATTCCTAAGTCTTTCTTCTTTGTGTACATTCCCAAGTCTGAAAAATAGGAAAGAAAAAAAAAAAAAATCAAACACGTACTTGTAGTATGAGCAGTCTTAGTGGATATTCCTTGCCCGAATGATTTAAAATTAAAATTGTGAAATCCCAAAATTTACTAATATCCTTTATCTTATTATAAGTTTGGATTTTATAATACATGCCAAATGGAGAACATTTAAAAATTAAATCAGCACCAACACAGAAAACGAATGGGATATCGTTGGATTGAAGAGAACACAGTCAAAATTTTGAAATAGCTACCATTGTCCTGATTATTATTTGCAATTGCATATGACAAATTACTATCCATTTTGTTACCTAACAAATGAGTGACCCCAAAAAAAAAAACAAAAAACAAATGTGAAACCAACTAAGGCAGTCAATAAAATTGTTTCATGTTCGACAATATTAAAAAATTGTAAAACCCCAACGATTGAAAAAAGAAAAAACACTACATAAGTTGTGTCATATGCAATGTAATGGTTTCTATGTGGCTTGCTATATAACCAAGGACCTGGTAAAGAAAATATGAAGGGTGAGAAAATACCGATTTCAGCCCTTGCAGGTATTGCTTTCTTCTCAAGTAGTTCCCAACTCTCATTCTCATTGAGTGGCTGGAGTTGGTGGCGATAAGCATTTCTATTTGGGAGCGAAGCTACTGCTTGATTGCGTGTAGTAAGCAATATTGTGCTCTCTGTTTCCACATTTGGAAATGCAATTTCCAAAAGATTCCATGTGTTGATTCTCCAAATGTCATCAAGTATCACCAAACATCTCATTTCTTGCAGAACGCGAAAAAGCTTCTTTGCTATTTCATCATCTGTCATGTCCTTAATTTCTTGTTTTTGTTCCCAGGTAGCAGAAATGAGTTCAATTAAAATTCCTTCCCAAACATTTCTGACTTGACACCATTGAGATACACAGACCCAAGCAAAACTATGAAAATGCTGCCTTACTTTTTTGTGATGATAAAGCTGTCTTGCAAGGGTGGTCTTCCCTAAACCGCCCATCCCCCAAATAGATACAACTTGATGACGATTTTTATCCTTCAATACATGCATTACCAATTCTTCAACGTTGGACTCTAACCCAACAACATCACGTTCAACAACATGAGAATAACTTCTCCTTAGCCTCTCATGCAATTGCAAGGAAGATTCACCACCACCGCTTTCCCTGTCCCTTATTTCCTTTATGTTATAACTCTGCAAATTCAATCTCAACGCCGAAATTTTAGTAGTGATATTCTCAATTTCTGCCCCAATCCTGTGAACATCAACCCCTTCCTTGAAGATGCAGGCAAATCTTTTGAGAACATTCTTGAGGTCTCTTTTCTTCTTCTTGGAATCCACTTTCAAGCCATAAGTTTCAATAATATCTTCCAAATCATAAGCCGCATCTCTAATTTTGGCAACACAAATACGGACTCTTGTATCTTGTCCTTGTCTTGCATCTGCATCTTTGAGGAATCCCTGCATGAATTCTAGCTCAGTTTGTGCAGCTTCAACTTGACGGCTGACTCCAGACAAGAACTTGGCTTCCTGAATGGTGAAGTCTCTGACACTTTCGAGCACGACGGAAACAACTGCCTCAGCCATTCTCTCCACTACTTACTCTCTCTTCGCCAAAACGAAAACAACTACTAAACCTCCAGATCTAATTTGCAGCCAACAAGAACTCATCAACTTCGTCGTTTTCTGACCACCTTGTTCTAAAATATAATGTAATGCAAGCTGTAGTAGGTGAACCTGAATTAGTTTTTAGATTGATTTAGCAATTTTCTATCTGTCTATGTTCCAATAAACTAATAAATAATCGTCCCAACATCTCTAAAATAATAAAATAAAAAATAAATAGTCAACATTGGCGTTTGCTGACCACCTTCCTCATCAATTATATATATTTGTGCAACCACTTGTATAGACCTGGCAATATTACACACGACCCGTTAACACGACACGAATTCGCACGAAATTATCAGTATTTGGGTTGAGCTTAATGGGTCGGGTTGAAAACGGGTGAACCCGTTAGCCACCCGTTAAGTTAACGGGTCGTGTCGAGTCAATTCGCGAATATTCGCATCCACCCGTTAAGGAGGGTAATTTTGTAATTTTGCAAAATGTTTTTTTAAAACATATCTTCATTCCTAACACCAAACGAATGCTTCTTTTTTTTTTTCTGTCATTTTTTTATCTCTCCAACTTTCCCACTCTTTTTTTAATATTATTTTTCCTTTAACCCATTCTCTATCCTCTATCCGTGACTCTTCACTTTTTTTCTTCTTCTTTCCCCTTATCTCCAGCTCTCTATTTCTTTTTCATTTTCTTCTTCCTCTTCCTGTCATTCCCTATCTCTCATTTTTTTTATAAAAAAAATTCTCTTCTTCTCTCCACTCAACAGACTTAGCCCAGCCAAGAGAAGATTGTTGTAAACGGAGACCTTCATCACGGCGATGTCACCTTAGATTTTAGATTTCTTCATGTACTTCCCCATTTCTCTTTATTCCTTTTTTTTTTTGCTGCTGTTGTTGGGTTTTAAGGTTGGATTGAAAGAGACTGACTGTGAAAGTGGTTACCAGAGAGAGAGAGAGAGAGATAGGGACCAATTTTGTGAGATACCTGAGAGAGACAGAGGGTGAGACAGAAACGAAGAGGGAAAAGTTAGGGCTGGGGTTTGGGGGAAGAAGAGTTAGCGTTGGGCAAGAATTTTTTTTTTCTTTGTTTATTCTTAACGGGTCGTGCGGATTATTCGCGAATTCTAACGGGTCGTGTTTGGGTTTGATATTTTTCACCCGTTAAGTTAACGGGTCGTGTCGTGTTCAACCCGTTACCTTAACGGGTTAACACGAACACGACCCGAAACCCGTTTTAACGACCCGTTTGCCAGGTCTGCTTGTATCGCACGCACCAGACAACCTTCAGGAATCTTCGAATAAATTATTTTTCCACTTGTATCACAATGTTCACATTGAAAGCAAAGGTTACAGAGAGGCTCTCACGTCTCTTTGCTGATTCACCCGACTCATCATCCTCTTCTTCTCTTCCTCCCTCACTGGACCATCATCATCCTGAGGTAATTTTTGTACCATCCCTGATCCAATTATTTCTCTCTTTTTTGTTCTTTTTCTCTGTGTATTTCATTAGCTTAAATGTTTGAGCTTGATGGGTTTTGCTGGCAATGTTGATGCGATCCTTCTTATTCAAGAATTTTGAGATCTGGGTGTCATAGATAACTTAGGTTTTCAGTTTGGTTGTTTGTATTTCATCATCATCCTGAGGTAATTTTTGTACCTCTCCCTTTCTTTCTTCTGTGTCTGTGTTACTGTGAGAGAGAGAGGGGTGTTTAGGATCTGGACTTTAGGGCTTTGGAAGCGTGTGGTAGAGTTGGGGTTAGACCACCAATCAATGTGTACGGGCCTTGAACCGACATAGGAGAGTTTGTTAACTATAAGAGGCCCAAAACGGCCCATTTAAAAATTAGTAATTTTTATTCTTTTAGCTCAGGTGAAGAAAAAGTAATGGGCCCAATCAATTTGTATGGAACTTACTTCTTTTTTTTATTTTAAGTATTTGTTCCGAAACTGTTACTCGATGTAAATCCTATATGGTCAGCATAATAAATTACCTCAATATTAGAGAGTTGTGAAAAAATAAGTGGACTGTGGAGCTGTAAAAAAATTTTGCTAAAGAAAAACTAGCGTCACTTGTGTTGTGAACACAACGGAAGAGTGGCATCTTCACTTTTGAAGATTATTTAGGGTAAAACACTCGTAGAGATTTAAATTTGCTTATTAGAGTGGTTCAGTCAAGGGGCAAGTATTTTGAACTTGAGGTCTGAGTTTGTTGCTAATTCCTTGGGGTGCATGTGTTTCAGAGTGCAGGGAGGGCAGAATTAAAAACACTCTGCCTTGGGAAATATCTGCCTTCTTTTACACGTCCTATCTTGGGGCCAATGGCACTTTAAAAACTTATAAACGAAGATAAAATTATCCGTTATAGTATATCAATTTCGTAAATGTATGTCTCACAGAGATAAAATATTCATAATTGAAAACACACACGAAAGAGGAATACAAATACAAGGTTTCATCAAGGAAATTTTAATATAATACAATCATTTCAGTTGTGTAATAACTGGACCCAAAAGCTCGTAACCAACTTTGAACTATTTGACCACATCTTTGCTCCTCTTGATTTTCACAGAGCATTTCTTTCTTCTCTCTGTAAGTTCAGCTTCGCACATGCTCCCTCTGTCGCAGAGCTTCGAGATACTTTCTCAATGTCAAGCCCTACCTGCAATTACCATAACACAAATTCAGCAATTTGCTTGTGAAAATTGCATTCCAATATGAACATAGTAGTAAATTCGTACTACATTTCGAAAAGAAAAACACTCATTTCAAGCTAGTCAAGAGTGTCTTCATATGAGCATATATTAAAAATGTCTCAAAATGCCATAAACATATATTCAAATGTTAACTTCCAAAAAACATCCAATCTCTTAACAAGCTTTGAAGAAGAAATCTGTCATTAACAAAATGGTCAAAATCAATCCCTTCATTAACTTCAAAATTTCTGGATTCAAATACTTTTAGATTAAGCTTCTCACTCAGAACTTGAAATATTAGTATAAGATATTTGGAATTCGGAATGCAATAGAATTATCAATGGTCTCAAAATAAGGAAATTTAACTTGTTGGCTTTTAAGCTTCTCACTCACAAGTCACAAGCAGAAGCAAAAAGCAATAAAAATGGAGAAAGAAAACATAGCTAAACAAGGGAGCCCATATTCTGTTGGCTTTTCTACTTTAATATTCTCTCGGTGCCTTCATTTTATAACTAATAAACACAAACCAAACCACCCATTTCGCTTTAAAATTTTAAAATTAAAACAAAGAAATTACCTTGCCATCATTGCATCGGTGCTGGGTTTCACCGTGGTTCTCCAATTACAAGGGAAGGTACATGTTGAATTTTATAGAAATCCTCTCCATCTTCCTCAATCCGGCGGTGGAGTTCCCTACACATCCATTTGATGGTTAATTCCTTGAGATAAGTAAGATATCTCATCCCATCTGGAAGTGTAGTCAATCCCGAGCAAAATTGGATGCACAATCGACAAAGACGAGGCATGGCTCCTTCCTCTACCCTCAGCTCTGTTATTTGGTCAATTCTAGAAACATGAAGAAATTCAAGAGAAGGAAAGCCTCCTTTGGAGAAAACCAGTATCTTTGTATTCTCCTCGAAAGGTTTTTCAAAAAGCTTCAAATTTGTTAGGTTTGGCAGCTTCTCTAGTATTCCCATTTGGTCCTCCTTCAGACCACAACTCCACAATACTAACTTGGTGAGGTTTGGATAATTGTGTAGCTCTTTCGGTAATTCTGCGATTGGCCCATCCAACGTCAATTTGTATATACCCCGACAGCTTGATACTATTTGCATAGCTTGCTCTTCACCGCTATTCGTGTCATTTTTCACAATTAGAGACCGGATACGGTTAAGCGTGCTGCCTGTAGATTTTAAGATTTCCTCCAGATTTTGCAAAGAGCCTAACACTCTTATTTTCAGTTTTCTAAGATTGGTTAATCTACCAACATCTTTCAAATCACAATACTCACTTGAAAGGTTATGTAAGGTCTGTAGATGGCCAAGAGTAGACAGCTCCAGCTTACCCTTTGCTCTGTAATTCCAGGGTAAATATAAATGCCTTAATTGTTTCATCTTTTTTATCACATTTGGGATGACCATGTCAATATAACTTGAAACACGAAAATCAAGAGTTTGCAAGCATACTAAATTACCTAGGGATGGCGGAAACGTTTTTATTTCGCTCCTCCTCACACTTAGAAACCTTAAGTGAACCATATTTCCAATTTCACTTGGCAACTCTACTCTTCTTGCCCGAAGACCTTCAACCTTCAAAACTCTAAGCACTTTGAAATCCTTCAACGGAGATAGTAATCCTTTTTCACTTTTTGGAATCCATTCGCTTAGGCCAAAGAATAATAGAGACCTTACGTGACCATTTGTTTCATCTCTTGAAGAAACCAACATATCTGCGTTCTTATCCAAGTAAATTGCAAGTCTTCGAATTTTCCCCAATTGTGTTGCCTCGGCTGCCATAGAAGAAGTATTTTCTTGCAAAGAATATTTAATCTGGAGAAAACTTTCCTCTTTTACCCTTAACAAACACATGTCTCGTACAAGATCATGGATTCGACAACCTTTAATTGTCCCAATTGAACCACTTGTTCCCACTTGAACCAAACACCTTTCTACCAACTCACTTAACCAATCACGTGCTATATCCTCCATTGTTTCCCCTAAACTATGTCTTTGTTGTCTCGAGAAGATAAGACCTTCTGCCACCCATAACTTAGTCAATGTGCTTACCGAAATAATACAATCTTCAGGATAATGACCTAAATATAAAAAACATGGTTTTAAGTAATATGGTAGGTCATCATAACTCAATGCCAAAACCCATGATGCACCTTTATATTCCTCTTCATGACCTGTCCCTTTCCTTATGTATTCACGAACATTCTCATGCACTCTCTCCCACTCTCTAACAGTGTTTTTTCTTGCTAGAACTCCGGCAAGCACAATAATGGCTAATGGCAAACCTTTACAATGTCGAAGCATATTCATTCCTAATTCTCTCTTCTTTGTGTACATTCCCAAATCTAAAAATAAGAAAGAAAAAAAAAATCAAATACATTAATTCTTGAAGTATGAGCATGCCAAGGAACAAAAGCAAGAAATTAAGGACATGACATATGATGAAATAGCAAAGGATACCAATTAAGACATTTATATTGTGAAATCCTGAAATTTACTAATATCATTTGTCTTATTATAAATTTGGACACATGCCAAATGGAGAACATTCAAAAATTAAATCTGGACCAACACAAAAAAGTTTGGGATATGTTTGGATTGAAGAGAAGGTTGGGAGAAAATTTTGAATTGTCTAGCATTGTCCTGATTATTATTTGCAATTGCATAAGATAAATCATCTGCTACATAACAAATGTGTGACCAAGTAAGGCAGTTTATAAAATTGCAATTTCTACATGTTTTTTTTTTTTGTTGCCAAAAATTGCTACATGTTTGACAATATTAAAAAATTGTAAAGGGTAATCCCAACAATGAATGAAAAAAGAAAAAACACTACATAAGTTGCGTCATATGCAATGTAAGGGTGAGAAAATAATTTCTATATAACTAAGAACTTAGAAAAGAAAAGAGTAAGGGTGAGAAAATACCGATATCAGCATTTTCAGATATTGTTTTCTTCTCAAGTAGTTCCCGACTCTCATTCTCATTGAGTGGCTGGAGTTGGTGGCGATAAGCATTTCTATTTGGGAGCGAAGCTACTGCTTGATTGCGTGTAGTAAGCAATATTGTGCTCTCTGTTTCCACATTTGGAAATGCAATTTCCAAAAGATTCCATGCCTCGGTTCTCCATATGTCATCAAGGATCACCAAACATCTCATTTCTTGCAGAACAAGGAAAAGCTTCTTTGCTATTTCATCATCTGTCATGTCCTTAATTTCTTGTTTTTGTTCCCAGGCAGCAGAAATGAGTTCAATTAAAATTCCTTCCCAAACATTTCTTACTTGAAAACGTTGAGATACACAGACCCAAGCAAAACTATGAAAATGCTGCCTTACTTTTTTGTGATGATAAACCTTTCTTGCAAGGGTAGTCTTCCCTAAACCGCCCATACCCCAAACAGATACAACTTGATGACGGTTTTCATCTTTCACCAAATGCATAACCAATTCTTCAACGTTGGACTCTAACCCAACAACATCACTTTCAACAACATGAGAATAACTTCTCCTTAGCCTCTCATGCAATTGCAAGGAAGATTCACCACCACCGCTGTCCCTGTCCCTTATTTCCTTTATGTTATAACTCTGCAAATTCGATCTCAACGCAGAAATTTTAGTAGTGATATTCTCAATTTCTGCCCCAATCCTGTGAACATCAATCCCTTCCTTGAAGATGCAGGCAAATCTTTTGAGAACATTCTTGAGGCCTCTTTTCTTCTTCTTGGAATCCACTTTCAAGCCATAAGTTGCAATAATATCTTCCAAATCATAAGCCGCGTCTCTGATTTTGGCAACACAAATCTGGACTCTTGTATCTTGTCCTTGTCTTGCATCTGCATCTTTGAGGAATCCCTGCATGAATTCTAGCTCTGTTTGTGCAGCTTCAACTTGATGGCTGACTCCAGACAAGAACTTGGCTTCCTGAATGGTGAAGTCTCTGACACTTTCGAGCACAACGGAAACAACTGCCTCAGCCATTCTCTCTACTGCTTACTCTCTCTTGGCCAAAACGAAAACAAGTAAACCAGATCTAGTTTTTAGATTGATTGATGAGAATATCTCTTTGTCGGTAGAGCAATTTCTTTCTGTCTATGTATGAAGTCCAATTCCACCCAACAAAAAGTAGTCAACTTTGGCGTTCTCGTTCTTTCTGACCACCTTCCCTTAATTATATATTTGTTCTAACTTTTTCGACACTACCACAGCATCCAATGCAAGTTATGTAATTGAAGAAAAAGAAAACCTTATCTTAAGCTGATGTGAATGTGATGACCTGGATCATTGTAGCTGGATGCCCCATTTTTTATATTTTTTATTTTAAAGATAATCTCCACAGTACCCAAAAATAAAATTAAAAAATCTTCCAACAAACGCAGGGCCACCTCTATGCAGGGCATAATTGTGATACTCTACGAGCAGCCCCATCTGCATATCTAAAAGTAGCATGAACTGGTGCGCTGCAAATCTTTTAAGCAATGCGATAATGTCCTCCACAATACAGTCAATAAGAGAGTTGTCCTCCACAATACAGTCAATAAGAGAGTTGTGTAAGCAAACAAATATTTACAAAGTTGTGTAAGCAAACAAATATTTACAAAGTTGTGTAAGCAACTAACAAATATTTACATTATACAACTAAATGGTAGTATCATCAACCCAATATAAAAAGGATCTAATTGGTAGTGTTGTGTAAGAAATTTCCCACTTCCTTGTAGTTTAGACTAGCTTGTATTTTTTATATATAAAAAAGGGGCACAACTGGCCTAACTCACATATGAATGATTTGTAAAGTTCAAAATGCTACAATATAGCATGAAACAGAACCAAATACCCTAAATTTTGTGTTCAATAAAATTTCTCTAATAGAGATTATGAGCTAAAGGATTATGCTTAATGAGATTTAGAATTTTAACCAATTCATCATGATATTTTTTATAATTTGGATAAAATGTTCTCAGAAGTAGATTGTTTTCCTTTATAAAATAATCAAATTGCACATGTCAATAAAATAACACATTTTCTAAAGAACTAGTTAGCCAAGATTGAGTCATAATGTGTGTCAATAATCAAATTAGGAGATCACAACTTACATAACAATGATGTTGACGTTATTTTAATTATTTTAAGCGTACACAATAAAAATGAATCGGTTTTCCTAGGAGATTTATTTTATTTGAAAACTGAATAAGTATTAGCAACAAATGTTGTGAAACTTGCACCTTGGCAACGAAGTTTGTGTTCTAATTTTATTGTACATAGCACCAATAGTTTTTGAGACCACGAAAGTTGGGAAGCAAGCAGAGACAATAAATGTATATTCCAAACATAGATAGCAATCACATAGGATGCGTTATGTGTAGAATGGTAGAATCCAAATCACATTGAAGTTGCCCCAATGACCTAAACCTTTCCTTTTCTCTGTTTGATTTGATTGCTTTCTTTGCCACTGACGTACGGTCCTTTTGTTCCTCCTCCACACAAAAAATCAAAAGCTAAAATCGTTTGGAAATCAAAAACGTTAAAAACCAAAACCCAAAAAAAAAACACAGAGAGAAAGAAAGGCCTGAGACTCATAGACCTGTATGCATCTCTCCTTCTTCCTTCACGTCAGCTGATCACAATGTTCACTTTGAAAGAGAAGGTTACAGAGAGGCTCTCACGTCTCTTTGCTGATTCACCCGACTCATCATCCTCTTCTTCTCTTCCTCCCTCACTGGACCATCATCATCCTGAGGTAATTTTTGTACCATCCCTGATCCAATTATTTCTCTGTTTTTTGTTCTTTTTCTCTCTGTTTTTCATTAGTTTGAATGTTTGAGCTTGATGGGTTTTGCTGGCAATGTTGATGTGATCCTTCTTATTCAAGAATTTTGAGATCTGGGTGTCATAGACAACGTAGGTTTTCCGTTTGGTTGTTTGTGTAATATGGTTCTGTTTGGATTTTGTCTAACTGAGAACTTGAGATCTCATGGCCAACAAGGGAATGCCATTGTCTGAGTGATCTGAAGCTAATTGCTGTCAAAACAACATAGTTGGGCCAATCACTTATTGCTGTTATTGTGATAGTAATCTGCCAGGAAACTTAGGAACTGAGTTTTATGACAATTTCTTGCATTGTTTTAACCCTGAAGTTATATTTTTGCGGTTTCTAAGGGGAGAAGTTTAGCTCCATTTGTAATTTGTTTCAAATTATTTGTGTCCTTGTTCAGTTCCAAAAGTTCATCTCAACCATGCATGCCCAGAGTTATGATTTAGCTCGGTTGATTTATTTATTTTTTCCTCTTTATTCTGGGAATAGTCAGTGCCCTGTTTTTACAATTTCCAATCAGAAGGTAGCTTCTTTAATTTAATTTGTCTTATGTATCATGATTGTTTACATTAGGTCTTTGAATGTGTAGGCCAGGCCTGATTCTAAAGGGGGTAAATCAATGTCTTCATACTTTTCCTACGTTATCCCGTCAATTGGCTTTGGTGAATCCAGATCAGGCAAGCATCAACGATCACTCTCTGTTAGTAATGTAGACTTTGAATCCCAAGATGAATCCCTACATAGATATGTAGAATGTCGTTCACCAGGTGAGAACAAGGAAACAGAAAATAATCGAGAAAGCGATTATGACCATGTTTCCGGTGGGAGCACCAGTGGTTCTGAGGTGTTTGAAGAAGCAACTGATCAGCATAGTCCACAGAAGCATCTACCCTATCTCATGGATGACTCTGTATTTATCTCCTCAGACCTGCATGAATTCTTGCTGTCATCTCTTCCTAATATAGTGAAAGGGTGCCAATGGGTTTTGCTGTATAGGTAAGCTTCTTGAGGAGTTTGCGCCCTGCGTTAAAAGTAGTATACTATTGTTGCATTTGGATTTCGATTCAGTATCAATTCTTTTGATTGAAGGGCAGTACGTTGAAACATGGTATATCACTCCGTACTCTTATCCGCAAGAGTTCTGACCTCTCTGGTCCTTGTTTGCTGGTATGTTAATGTCTCTGCCAAGGAGATCTGAAATTGATAACATCAAATCATTTGTAGTATTGTGAGGATAATGTGGACTGTATTTACACTTTCTAGATTGTTGGAGATAGGCAAGGTGCAGTGTTTGGTGGACTTCTAGAGGGCCCCTTGAAACCTACGGCAAAAAGAAAATATCAAGTAAAGATGTTCTTACCTTAATGAATATATGTCCCTTTCTTTTTATAGGATGAATACTAATATTTGAAAATTATTTTCTTAACTATATACTTGGATGTCTGAAATTTCTCTTTCTTTTTCTTTCCAATATAAGCGTCTTCTTATGCTTTCCTTTTGGTTATAGGGAACAAACCAGACATTTGTCTTTACAACCATATATGGTGAACCAAGGCTATTTAGACCAACTGGTAAGCATTTTGTCCTACGTCTTTGCGAGGGTTTCTTTTTGGAGGATTTGGCATTCAAATTATGGGTTTGCGTAATATGTATGATATGTATAACGTGGGTGGGTTGTGGAGCTTAAGATAGAGATGCTAAATGATACCTCAGTCTCTGACAGAAGGTTACAAGTTACTCCGCCGCATTAACATATCAATTTGTCCTTCGTATGGATTGGCTGGTTCTTGTTTCAAAAATGCTTCATGATAGTAGATGAAATGTAAAGCAATATGTAACTAAATATTTGGACTTTATGATGAATGAATAGCCATAGCTAGGCTTTTCCTTTTTTCATTTAGAAAGAAAAAGGCACTGCTGATGCCGTGTCTAATTTGTGTACATAGGAGCCAACAGGTATTACTACATGTGTTTGAATGACATGCTAGCTCTTGGGGGTGGTGGTAACTATGCTTTATGCTTGGATGGAGATCTGTAAGTTCTTTTCCAATGCTTTCCTTTGAATTCCCACCTGTATCCTGTAGTCAGATGGTGAAATACTTACAGATCCATTTGTTACAATTGTAAACTATTGCTTGAAAAAGGTTAAGTGGAACAAGCGGACCATGTGAAACATTTGGGAACTTGTGCTTGGCTCATAACTCAGAGTTTGAGTTGAAGAATGTTGAGGTAATGTGTTTGAGCAACCTCTTCGCCTTTATGTGTATGCATGCTCAATCTCCATTCAGGTGTAACACTTGAGTGCGTAAACAAACAAATATAACATATGTCGATACTTGATCACGTACTTATGCATTCCTTTCTGTATGCAGCTTTGGGGTTTTACACATGCGTCGCGGTACCTTCCTTGATACAAGCCCAAGATGATGATATACATTTGTATCTGTGTATCATGTTGGTGATTACATTCTTTATTCTTCTATTTCTAGTTTGCTCCATCATTCAGCATAGAAGGGCTTTGATTAACATGGGATGAACAATACTTTTGGAAAGCTATTAGATTTGAAGCTGTAGCTCGTGGGATTATTTTGCTATGCAACAAGGACCGTCTTAAAATTCTAATTTTCCGAAATTTATGTAGTATTTTTATGCTAAAGTTATGTAGTTGTATTGTATGCATATTTGCACATCCTTTGCATAAGAAAATAGAATTATTTGATTCTATCATACATATTTGTAATGGATACTACTTGCCTCATTCCCTAGAAGACGCTCCTCATAATTTGCAAAATAATTCATCAAAAACATACACGAAAAAGCTTACATGCACAAGTCATATTGTCATTAGCAGAAGGGGAGTATTTTCTCTGTAATTTCTAAATTCGATTTTGGGAATATACCTTTGAGCGTGCATTCTTTTCTTTTAGTGCTGCACAATTTATCGTGCCTAAATGGTTGGGAAATTTGGAGAACTAAATTTTTCTTAAAAATGTTCGAATGGTTAAAACTGTACATCTGGGTTAAGAAGTGTTAGATTCGTGCTAATAACCAAAACAACCTAACGGGACATTAATAACCAATTTTGGTTTCAAGTCATGATCAACCATAATGTCATGATGGTATTTGGGGGAATTAAGAACATGAAAAAATAGTAGTACAACCTCAGCCGCCAATATGCCACGAAAATTGAAATCTCTTAAGCATTCAACTATTTCTATCCCCTTTTTTTTTTCCTTTTTTTCCCCGGAATAACGTCTATCACTCAGCTAACACTGCACATGGAAATACAAAACTACATAAATGTTCTACAAGGCACAATTGCTTCAAAACCCTGTTCAATGGCCAACAAGATGAATCCAAATTAACCCGCAGTGAAGGTAACAGCAACTGCAGACGGGGCAACTTTGATAAGACTTCAGGGCTCCATTGCACTATCATCGCCAGGCAGGCCAAAAATGCGTAGGTTACGGTCCATCGATCCTACAGCAATATATTTTGCATCTGGACCAAATTTGACACTTGTTGCTTTACCTAAAACAAGACAAGAATGTAAAGAACATCAGGGACTAATGTAAAGAACCTCAGGGACTAATGTAAAGTAAAGGCCACAAAGGCCCACAATCAACAATTGACAGGCGAGTGGAAGAGAAATAACCTGTGCCAGACATATCAGGAAAAGTCTTTATAGTGTTCCAATCTAATTTGACGCTAGTAGCTTGGATGACTCTGCAAAAGCAAAATACCAAAATTAGTGTTCAAAAGTTTCTGGAAAGCAAGACGGTAGCAGAATATTTGGCATTTGGAGATGAGAATTTACAAATAGAGAAGAAACTATACTTTAAATTCAAAATTTATTGCTAAACTGTTATGCATTTCAAAGAATATCCAGCTTCTGTTGGACTGACGTAATATGCAAATGTCAGCTTTCTCACATTCACTCAGAGAAATATGGCAACTTTCAGACAACTTAAGTAATTAACCACTATTATACCAAATTCCAGTTTTTCACAGGCCACTACACTAATGTCTAGTAAATCTAAGCCAATCATTTCATTTCATAATCTTCTTCAAAAGAGAAATCAGGGAGGGAGAAGGCAGGTAGGAGGAACAGAATGGGTAGTTCCTTGGATATGACATAAACTGTAATCTTCTGTCCTTGGGTGTGCCATAATTGTACTTAGAAGGTTACAGTTCATCGCATATACATATACAATTATGGGATGCTATAATTGTCAGTAGAATATTACAATTTTTAAACTACTCCCATCATGCGTTAAGCTTCTTGATATTATTAACACAAATGAAAAGGCATTTAAAAAAAAATTCAGGTGTTCAATCCAAAAATGTATGCTTTTCAAACACTGACCTTATATCGGAGCCTGCAGCAGCAAGGTAACTTCCACTGTAGTCGAATTCAACTGCATGGATCAGAAACAGAGCTTTCATTATACTTCCATATTTGGCAAGACTTGTATGATATTAAAAGTCTAAATAAGAAATCTTATCCAATTCATTGTTACTAAAGTAATGAGAGATTACATAGGACAATAGGAAGACTATAACAAAAAGGGAAACACATAGATATATGACCTCAGGAAATTTTCTCATCTAGCAAGAAGAATTAGATACATGTAAATGTAAACCAAAAATTCACCATGTCAACCAAGATTCCCCAAGAAGTAGAGTTGCTTTCAAGTGATTCAAAGAATTTTGCACAGTGAAAGCATTGCAATGAAATACTTATCATTTTTTTGCCGGGAAAGAAACTATGAGAAGGCTTGTGGATATACATACCACAGTTTGTTGGTGTGTCAGGACCATATGGAGTGAATGTCCTGAAGTTTTTCAATTTGCGTAGATCCCACAACTTAATGCCATCACTTGCTGCAGTCTGTCCAATTTAAAGGTAAAATATATGAGCATGATATCATATAATTCTCTATCTACTTCATTTTTTTTCTTAGTGGAGCACCTACCGCAAGAAAGTAACCATTCTCAGAGAAGGATATGGAAGTTACTGCACCAGCATGTCCCTCAAACTTCGCAACATTTGTCTGTCAATCAGCAGAAGTAATGAAAGTAGAATCAGAACAGAAAAATAAAGGTTGAAAGCAGAAGAAAAAGTAATGCCTGCACACCTGACTTTTAACATCCCAAATTTTCACAAGGCCCCCAGTGGTCCCTGTTCCAAGGATAAGACCATCAGGATGAAACGCCAAAGATGTATAGCCCTCAGATGCGGAAGGGTCTTCAACCTAAAGAGCCAAAGAAATTTTCATTGCATAATTAAGGACAAGGCAAATTAAGGTACAGATAATGATATCACAGGAGAACATAGGTAGAGAAAAAAAATATGAACTCTGTTTCAAATGAAAAAGTTTCCATTCTCTTTTTTCATTATTTTAGCAAACTCAACTAGTATAGAAGCAGATATACACGTGCATCAGTTTAAACATACAATAACATTTTACAGAAGTTTCGACACTTCATCAACCATAAATATTTTCCCCACTTCATCAACTAATGAAATGCAAAGAGCTGCATACTAAACATATTTAACGACCTGCATAAACATGTCCTCAAGTTTATGCATTTGTATTGTACTGCCTCATGATAGAAGCTGATGTTCAAAAAGAATGATACTTGACAAAGTGCATGATGTTGAAAACATGGCATCCTGCATGCATGCACACACATATACACAGAGAGTGAAGGATTATAACCTGTGTCAGACATAACCCTGAGGAAAGATCGTAAAAGCACCATGTACCATCAAGAGAAGCAGTCACAAAATAGTTATTCGTGGCATGCACAGTAACAGCTTGCACCTGAAATTTTTTTGAGATGTTAAATAAAGTAATATACGTAGCACATAACCAGAATATAGAATGCAATACATAATAAAACTCGGTTGCTGGGCAGTGCCCCTCAAAAAATATCAAATAAAAAGAAAATTGCCAGGTAGCAGTTTATTTTATCAGACATTATTCATTAGTTATCAAACATCTTATAACATAAACCAAAAGTTCCTGAACACAGGAAATACGGAAACATCACGACTTGGACACAGAAAGACAAAAAGTAGAAATGGTTATTGAAGCACAGTAAGTTCACGTTTTTTTCCCTGATTTACTGCTCATTTTTCCACTTAAAGGGACTCGGAGCATTTTTTGGTGAACTTGTTGGGGAAAAGATTGAATCAAAACTATTTACCTCTGCAGTATGGTCCTTCAAAATGTGGTTACAGTTATAGTTCCCATCATCAGACCCTTGCCATATGCGAACTGTCTGCAACATTGATGGAAAAAAATGATATCAAAACATCACAATATAGACTTCACTAGATTGAATATCTGATACGTTACACAAGTAAAACCTATGCATAACCTCTAAATTGCATCATGCACAGTTCTGTGTTTACTCCAATTTTTTATTTTTCTTTTCTATTGTTACCTTTGTGTTCAGGTCAGGGGAGGTTACCCAGTTACAACATGTAAAGCAATATAAAGAAATCTAGCATCTCAATTTGAATTCGTGTAGGTCCACATAGTAAAACTTCAAAAATCCCAACTCAAAACTTGCAATTTAGAGGTATTCAAAGTTCAGTAGTGGCCAGGGTTACACATTGGTACCGAATAATATGCAAAGCTAACAATAGAAGTCCAGAAAATAGTGAAGATGAAATAGCAACGAAGCAATGAACAAATCAATAAAGGGTTGAAAATGTCCATGAACAAGAAGAAATAAATTAAATGTGGCTTACCTTGTCTGCTGACCCAGTTATTAACAGATCATCCCGAGGTACAATTTTGACACTGTTAACCTACCAAGGAAAAGATACATAACCATTCACTATGCATTAATGAAAAGACATCAAGCAATTGTTTGATAGGGTTAATAGATGATACCTTCTTTGAATGACCACTAAGAGTGGATATGATTTGTCCTGATGGTTGATCAAAGATTACTGCATTTGTATCAACCCCTCCAGTTGCAATTATGTTCTGTAAGGAAAAGGAAAAAAAAATAGTTTTGATCAGCAAGATGGAAACATAACTAAGGCGCACATAATTAACAAAAATTGCATAAAGCTAAATTTGATGTGTACTGAACATAACTTTTTATCCTTCTAGGGTATTGTTTTCGACATTTTAGCACAGGATATCAGAAAGACATAAAACACACAGGTGGGCACAGAAGGATGGAAACTTTTTCCTTAATGGGTGTCTACCTTTAAGAGAAAAAACTGGAAAAACTTTTGGAGCAGAGAGTAGATCAAGGTAGAAAAAGCATGCAAAAGATCCAAATTCTCATCTAATAGCAGCATGTGCCATCCATACGGCAAAACTGAACATGCAAATGAACCCTAAAACATAAGAGCTTCCAGATTCATTGAATTTTAAATTGTTCCTTCTAAACTCATTTTCACCACTTTTTTTTTTTTATAAGACCTAAAGATCAATAGAGACATTACAACACCACAAACGCATTTGACAGCAAGTACTGAATAGCAAGGCACACAGCGGCCATACCCATACAGAAGTGATGCTTGAACAAAACCAAATAATAATAAAATAAGAACAAACACATACCTTGTTAGAATGAATATCAATCGATAAAATTCCTGGTTTGCTTGTTTTATGAAGGGGATGGCTAGATATCTGAGTATACCTCTCCAAAGCATCAACTGGAGCCAACGTTGGGGATATCTGAGCACAAAACCCATATACAAATTAAAGATATAACTAGCATAACTTATTAGATAAATGCTGTAAAAATGGCTGACCTTCACCAGCATCTTTTCTCAATAAAAACTATACATGGGATGGAAGGTATACTACTAAAAATCTAGCAAATGACAACAGTTGCATAACAGTACCTGTCGCCTCTTCCTCTGCTGTGAAAGAACCGAATTACATTCAGTCATATCATCTAGGATATTGGGAGATATTCCAGGGCGTACATTCCTCATGCCAGGTCCCAGCTGGTCATCAGCAGCTATGGAAGAAAATAGACCTCAAATGAGTTAACATGTAAACTTATGAAAATATATCAAATGTTCTGAGAAGCATATAGAGAAAGAACCTGGTTTCCCATTGCTATGGACAGAGGCATTTGCTGCAACTGTTGATGGTGCTGACATGGGAATTTGTCTCTCAGCCAGAGCAAGTAATGATCTTGCTTCATCCCTTTCTTTTTTGAGTCTCGCAATAACACGGCATGCAGCATCATGCTGCCAAAATATGGATTACTAAAATTAGATCATTCGACCACATGAAGTCATATTCCAGTTGCAGTTAACCAAAAAAAAATGACTAACAAAATGCAAAATAAGTATAAGCTAAATATGTAGTTCTCAAAAGAAAAAAAATAAAAGAATAAAGGAAATAAAAGAAGGCACCTAGGTACCTTGACTAAGCAAAATATGTAATTGGGAGAAATATCACCTAGTTGCAGTACCTGATACAAAGCATGACTCAACTCTTGCCTTGCTGTATGCAATTGTTGCTCCATCGCAAAATTAGCTAGCATCAAACTATCCCATTCCTATTGGTACGAAGGAAAAAAAAACTCCTTCACTATACAAAGAATACATATAAAATAAACTTCAAAAATTGGAACTACAATGTGAGATGAAAACAAAGCAATAACACTAGGCAACACAATAATAATATTATTAAAAGAAAAAGGTAAAATCATATCATTACATTAAGCACTATCCAAAACCAGTTCTTAAGATTCATAACCCACTAAAAATAGAGGCTCAACTGCTACAATAAACAGAATGAACAATGGACAATGGACAGTTTGTTGGTAACTCATTATAGTGCTTATAACATATTCCACATGATGCACAAGGACCATCCAATAACCCATAAATTTTATCATAATTTTCAAGTTAGGCAGTCCGTGAATGGGGTAATGCTAATGAACTCGTCAACTTCTGAAAGCAAATGCTGGGATTGCTAATGAGTCCCACTTATCATGTGGATGCTTCTGGTTGGTTATAGTCAGAATAATAATGGAGACGGCTATATCAGGAAAAATTAGATCTTATATTTAAAGTTTTTCGGTAATAATCTAAAATTTACTCTTTTTGCATCAAATTAAGAAGTAGCCTAGCCATGACATTTCGCAATTTTGTTTATTTCACTTAACCTTGGACATTATTTAGCTATATTTACATGTCTTCGCCAGGAGTTCCCAAGATTTTATATTTTGGGTAAGAAACAAATCTCTATTTCTGGACAGCAAATCATGATTTATTCTTGGACAATTCCAAGACCATGACATATTGATGATAATCAAGTTGCATATTTGAATGAGATAATTGTAGTATAGCATAAAACACAGATTAAAATTTAGGATCTACAACAACAGTCAAAGATACAAGATAAACGTAAATGCCGAAAGGTGATGAATGAAGACAGTAATAGTATAATAAGAAGACATACAAGCTGGAACATTCCGAGCATGCCAGGGATACTAGCAGCTTGTGCAGGTCTGGGCCTTACAATCTGCACGGGAAGCCATCAGAGTAAATCCACCACATAAGGAGCTATATTAATTACAAAACGCCAACTCGCTTATCAGATAAGGTTTCTTGGGCCTCTTATCAGAGACCCAACACACACACACACACACACACATATATATATATATATATATATATATCTAAACATGTATATACGTTTTTAAATATATAAAAAGATCAACCAAAAGTTGTACTAAGAATGAAATGAAGTAAATATATTGAAATTCAGTATACCTTGCCCGTTCGAACTGGAACAATATCATCAGCGGTAAGTGGTTCTCCAGTTATCGGGCATTTTCCGTATTCCTAGTAAGATAATAGTACAACTACAAACACTTAGTCTTCTATCATATGTAGCATTGAAACAGAAATTTATTAAACAAAACTAAGATATCAAAAATGTGAGTTCTTCTAGCAGCAATAAATGGCATAAACAAAATGCACTCCGAAGTTTTCACATGTTAGTTATTCTTTAATTTTCAGGAATTTTCTCAGTAACCAAACAATAATGGTAAAACCAACGGAAACCCTAGAATGAAGATAGCGAGAGAAATAAACACACCGATATATGTCTCTCGATTAAACGCTTCTCGAAGAGCAAACCAGACTTCTTGGAGACCACAGGCTCTTCCGGCACCTCGCCAGAGACTGTACGGGCAAATAAGAAGAGTAATAGTTAGAAAAAGAGAGATCAGCCAAAAAAGATAAAAGTAAAACAACGAACGCGAGAGAGAGGGAGAGAGAGCTTTACTTGAGCAGTTCATTATGGCAGAGAGAGCTAGGGTTTGTGTAAGCCTTTGTGCTGCTTGCGACTCAGTGAAGTGAAGTCAAGAGAAGAGGGCAGCGCTGTCTGGCAAGGACACAAAGGGATACAATCCAACTTTGTGAAAGAAGGAAAATCAGGTCGATGGTCTTTGGATTTTATGATTTAGGGATTCTATCAAACTTAAGATGAAAATCGGACCGGCTTCAGTTGGGCTTCTATTAAGCTGCTGGCCCAAAGTAAAATGGACTGGTGTAGCAACTTGGGCGGGTTGAGCAAGTTGGGAGGGCGACCCAGATCCAACCCGATATACTCGATTTGGTTTTCGGGCTCAGGTTCAACTCCTTTTGATTTAAATAAACTCAACACGAGTCTAACTCATTATGAATGCTGATTAAGCTCAAATTGTTCAAATTTAGGGGTGACAATTTACGACACATCTTGGTATAGGACTCGAATCTCACACGAAACTTATCCGGATCAACCCGTTAAAAATTTCATATCAATCCACAGCGCACACTTACAAAACCTTTAGAAGGAGAAAACTCCTTGTTGAGAGAAATGACCTTATGAATTGTAATGAAGTTGTGTAACCTAAGAACAGAAGCTGACTAAGCAAAATAAGAGAAATAGAAAGGAAAAATAAAATATGGTAGTTATTGGGTAATGTTCTCTTCATATTGTATCAATATTATTTTCAACTTTAGGCGTGTTTAGATATACGTGGGATTTTACATCAAAAGAGCTACATGCAACTTTAGAAAAATACCCATATTAAATCCCAAATGTTACATTCACTAATCTCTTCTTGTCCCAAATGTTGATGATTAATCAGCGTTATAACTCAGAAAATATTATAGGGACACAGACTCTATGTAAATGTACCCAAAATTATACATCTTCTGCATCAAAAAGTGAGACACATAACCAGACACGTGGTCTGAAGGTTGATATCAAATATTGCTTCAAAGCTCCAAAGCAGATTGTATGGCTAAAATGGTACAAGCCAGATAAAAAAATTCCCACAATAATTTGATTCCCAAAAAATAAAAAATAAAAAATATCCCAGTATAGTATATTGCTCTCCTGATAATAAGATTGTATATGGCATTATTTCTGTCAAATTTGAAATACCATTTATCTAAGAAAAGAAAAACGGAGGCATTCCAAAGTGTAAAAATCGATGCCCTCTTTCCAGTTTTGTAAAATTCTTTAAAAAAAACATGTCTGTTGAATATTGAGCCTAAGAATTTAATGAGAGCCATACAGAAGAAATGGGCATCCATCATGGTTATGTTGTAGCAAAGATTAGATTGATGCTACAGCAGAACCTTGAGTGAAGACGATGAGACACATTACATCAAACATCTATTACAACTTTTTTCTTCTTTCTTCTGTTCAATTAATGCATGCTTAATGAAGTTGTTAAAGAGGTAGCAGTTTCAGTTAGTCCGAAAAGTGGAATTGAGAAATTCTTGTGTATAACGGATGTATGCAATGCTCTGCTTACATGTAGTCACATGACTGATTATTGTGAGAAAAGCGTTTGCGAAAAATTATCTAAGAAAGATGTGTTTGAGGACACATATATATGTCATCTTATAGTGTACATGTTGGTCGCATGACCTCAATTTTCTTGAGTTTTTCTTTTTAAGCAAATGACTAAGGTGTTTGACGAAATCTTTGAACACACCTATTTATATGCCATTTGATAACTTTCTTTATCGCACCTCGACAATGACAAAATTCTTTGCTCCGCCACTGTTGACATGGGATTAACTCCATTGACACTCATGGTTAGTATCGAGCCACACAATATCCCAACAGATCACATGATGTTAATCATTTCATCCCAAGTCATGGGGACGGATGGATGGAGCTAATGCTAATGGACATGTTCCGTAGAATCTTACAGCATATATAATTTGCAAAACCATGTGCACAACCTTCCCGTCCCTTCAACACAGAATTTGCTTGTTTCATATGTTTCCGGTGAGAGTTTGGTATAGTACGTAACTCATCAAACACAATCTTAGATTCCGAGAAAGGGTATATTTCCCTTCTGCAAAATCTAAAACACAAAACATATGAGACATGCAAATCACTTCATGCTGCAGAACTTTTGCCAAAACCAGAAAATGGAAAGCTCTCTAGAAGGATGCACAAACCAAAAGGTTAGCTTAAGTTACCAGAACAACATATAATTGAGCATTGTCGACCCACATTGATTGGAAAGAGGTATAAGCTAAATTGAGGAAGGGGATTGATCCCACTTTTTTTAAACATGTGCACGAGTCATGTTTTTTTGCCTAAATATTTAGAAAGAGAAAATTATTGATGCAAAGCAAATTAACCCTAGTGCACAAAAGGACTATATTTTTTTGGGTGCTCATGGAGTTGGGTTTGCCTTTTTGCATGGGGTTTGGAATAAAAAGGAGGAGGTGGAGCATTTTTTTATGTGATGATAATGATATGTATATGATGGTCAAAATGAAAATGATTCTATATCCAAATTCAAGCATTAAAAGGAAATAAGACATGTATGCATCGTCAAGGCCATGCTTTAGGACCTGTCATCTATAACTTTAGTTTGCTATTATGGATCATGACTCTACATCTTAAATCGAATCCAAAACAAAATTTGCCAATTACCCTTCAGTTTAATAGTAATTTAGTCTTTGTCTTGTTGAATACATTCCTGAATTCAAATCTCATAAACGATAGTTTTTTTTTTTCGTTTTTGTATTGTTGAATCAAAAAGAGAAAAGCAAAAAATTTCAAAAGGAAAGGGACAAAAAAAAAGGACCATGCAACCTTCTTAAGGTATTCATTCATATAACCAAATCTATGATTCCCTAACATAAAACGATCCAGCATGTATGAAACCAAATCTAATGATCTTTTGTCCTAATAGAGCAAATATTCATTATATAAAATTCCAAGTGATTTATCATGAAGTTGTAGCATCTCCATCAATGGAAATTAGGATTTCAAATAAATTTATCTTTCTGTGTTTGTTTTGTCTTCATCCAAAACTACATACTTTTGAGTATCCATACTTAACTGTTTTGAGTTTACAATTTAGCACTCGCCATTTGATTTATAATAAATAAGAAAGTTGTTAGGGACCTTTATGTCACAGATCCTAAAATAAAAAATAACAGACTCTAAAATAAAATATGAAAATGCGTAATTTTAGACGTAAATACGGAGATCGGAGGACTCCCACTAATCTTCTCTCACTCTCAATTTGAATGGCGTAGCTCATAACCAGAAATTGACTCCCATGATTGATCATGAGTAGTTGAGCACCTCTGCATTATCAAGCATAAGATGTCCTGCACGTCCACCTCATATCTTCATCAATATCATATCAATTCTATGCCATAAGGATCTATACAAATAAAGGGCTGAATTATAAGCAATTACACAATATATATTCTCCAGTGATCGAGAAGCATAATTATTTCAGCATCAGTCAATGACTAAGACTAACGTTAAGGTTCTTGAAATGGAGAGTCGCTTTTAATTTTAATTTTAATTTTTAATTTTGGGTTTCATTATTTTCGTGTTACGTTAATTTAGTCATGAATTTTTATCAAAATTATTTTGGATATTGTCCAGAGTGGAATAACTTTATCGTTATCCACTGCGTATAATTCCCCAAATTATTAGCATGTGTACCATTCCATATCTTTTATGTAACTGCAGCAAAATTATCATTCTTCTTCCCTTAGTTGACTGATCTCAAAAATAAATTCCCTTTACGGTAAAAGGGGAAGATATCGACAGCTTGCTTTGTATGGAGTTAAATACAAAGCTCAATGGCTCCAGGAAGGTGATAAGTACTTAAAGTAAAAAATTATTTGTTTGAGTTCAACCTACAATGTAATCATATTTTTTTTTTTAAAGCTACAAAAATCAAATCAGACATCGTTTAGTTTGATTTATGATCAAGAATTCAAAGTTCGAGATTCGAAACCTAAAGTCGGATGTACACGTTCGGGGTTTGAGGCATGATAGCACTATTTAGCTAATTAAGCTCAGTCGTCACATATTAACACCAAATCCTGAATAATAATAATTCAATCCAATATTGTATGCCAAACAAGGACACATTGAGGACGTTCTTCGATTATATATTTACCCACATTGAAGGAATCGGGGGTTACCAAAATAAAACTTAGAAAAGAATCGGGCAACAGGCAAGGCTTGGTCAACCAATTTCCGCTCTAACTGTTGCGAGTTAAGGAAGGTTAGAGACGAAGAAAATCGAACCAAACCAAACCAGCTTTGCCTCTCAACAAAACAAAACAAAATCCATTAGAGACCACTGCCAGGTCACCCCTCCTTTGGTCGAGACTCGAGACCCAGTTCGCCACGTGTCCCGTATCCTTTCACTTGTGTTCATCCAGAGTGCCACGCCATGTACGGACCCCAAGTTAGCGATCCCCCGCGAGCCTCGGGTTGACCAGTGCCAGCCTTGACGGCTAAGTACGGACAGACCCCTACCACTATATATATATATATGAAGTTTAGGCTATTAACTCACTTTTGCCACCCCACACCCTCCATTTTCTTAGCTCACCCTTCTTTTAACCTTCCTCTGTTTTTCTCTCTGTAAATTGTTTTTCTGTTTTTTGCCATGGTCTTTTGGTTTTTGCGATCGTTATAGGCTCTGCTAGCTCTTTGAGATTCTGTTGCATTTGGCTCCTCCTTTGTATAGTTTCCATCCAGATCACAACAACAAGGCCCGTGAGGAGGAGCGATATGCATGTACATATTGGTTGCATTTTAAATACATTCTCTCTTTGATTTTTTTCTTCTTTTTTAATTAAGCAAGCGAACCCATTGATTAAAGCTCAAGCCACGCAACAGAGAGAGAATTGGAACCATGTTGCAGCATGTGATTCAGCAGCAGCAGCAGCAGCAGCAGCAGCAGCAGGTTATTATTAATCCCCCACCCCATTTTTTTTAAATCTCAATCTCCATTGTTGTGTTTAGCTCTCTGTTCATGCATGATGCATGCATGGATTCATATTTGTTAATTTCCTGGACGAAGATTGTGTTTTTGTGCATGTTTGTTGTGATTAATTTGTTAATTAGTGTTTTTTCTGCAAATGGGGTTCTTCAGAATTTGTCTGGAGATGAAACAGAATCAAATTCATTGAGAAGAATAATTTATGTTGTGTTTTGTTTGCAAATTAGTTTGTGTTTCTGCAAATGGGGTTCTTCTTGAGATGAAAGATGGTTGCAAGATAATCAAAATTATTGAATGGAACATTCAAAATCATGCATGCATTCTTTCTTTTTTTGGTTGCCTTTTTGCCTTTTTCATTTGTGCTTTGGTTGGGTAAAATTTCTTGGTCAAAGCAGCAGAAATTTCATATGCTCTCCCTTTCTTTTCGCCTCTTTCTGTAACCATCATCGTCTGCTCAATCCCTTTCGCATCTCTTCCTTTCTAGCTGCGTGTAAATTTCTTGTTGAATGTCTTGTTTGACTTTGACATTTCCAAATAATAATAATAATAATAATAATAATAATAATAATAATAATAAATCATCATCATCTTTATACTTGGCTCTTGTACAATTCAGAATGTTCTGAGTTTGAGAGCCACTGGTTGGAACAAAAGAACAAATTTGTTCCGACGAGCTTATTGTTTCGGACTTGATTCAACTCTCAAACTCCCAAAGAATTTGCGGGGGTTAAGGCATTTTACTCGAAATAGAATGATCCACAAGCAAATCCCATCAAATTTGTACCACCATTCATTGAGCCATTTATATAGGCTATTTCATATGCGCACTCCTGGCAGATATTTCAAACTTGTTTCCAATAATACCCACAAAGTTGTCATTGTCATTGTCTTAGGGTGCCAGCACCTTAGCATTCTAATCCTGAATTCCCTTACTAGTAAATTTCCACTTTTCTTTTGATTAGAATGGGAATATTTATCTTTTTATGCTTCTCCCATAAGCTTCTCTATCTTTGATTCTTTTTGAGTTTAGATGGTTAAAGGAGCCTAGTGACAAACAAGCATTTCACATGGATAACATAAATTGGTTCTTTCAAGTGCCCTTTAAATTCTCACTGTTCGCTCGGACTGAGTCGTTTCTATAAATTGAACAAAACCAACATTCCATGAGCTTCCATCTTAGTTAACTCCATTGATTTCTAGCTGAAATTGGGTAAATTTATTGCTACATGTCACATGCAGCACAAATGCACATCTTTTTCCTACTTTGCACAAAAAATCCACCACCCGACCATCCTTCTTTAAAGAACTCATTGTGTTCATGAATCATATATGTACATATACATGGAAGATTGGTCCACGGAACCCACATAAAAAAACCTGGGAAAACTATCTCATTGTATTTTATACTTTTCATATGCTTGCTTCATGCATATAGAAAGAGAAAAACAGAGGGATGGAGGGAGGGAAAGCTCTACTGTGACACAGGTTGTTATATAAATTTACTGTCATAAGATGTAGCATGCCTCTGTCAAAATCTTGTGTAACAATAATAAAATTTTATTGGTTGCATAAATATGAAGAATGATGCTCCTAGTTGGCTAAAGAAAAAGGTTTTATTATTACAATCTTATTATTGATGACAAGGTTTACATGTAATCTTGTCAAATAATCATATTGTTAACATTGCTCTCTGATGTTTTGCAGGATGAAATTTCCAGCCAGATTAGTGCTCAAATTTTTGATTTTTGTGATCCTGAACTATTCCAAGAGACCCTACAGAATTCAGAGGTTACTTCTTCTCCAAATTGCTGCTATGAAGAAAATTCCTCCTTTGCTACAAATCTTTCACTTCCCCCAGACATAGAAACTAAGTTCAGTACCTACCAGGATAACAATGGCAATACTGACACAACCATTGCACAAACCCCCACAACAACTAGCACCACTACCACAACCACAAGCACCAACACCACCACCACTGCCGCTAGCACGAACACCGTCACCAACACCACCAACAACAATAGTGGCAATCTTTCCATAATCTTTGATTCCCAAGAAGAAATTGATAATGACATATCAGCTTCCATCGATTTTTCTCAGTCCCCTCCTTTTTCTGTGCCTCAATTTCTCGTACCCCAACAAGAACAATTTGATTTCTCTTCAGTGCCACCTCAAATCTCCTTAGCAGATTCTGTTGTTGAGGGATTTTCTCAGTATCCTGCTGAACCTGTAGTGCCTCTTATGCCGGCTCCATTATCATCGGTTTTTGAAGAGGATTGCTTGTCTTCAGTGCCTTCTTATGTTCCTTTGAACCCTTCTTCTCCTCCTTGTTCTTTTCTTGGTCCTGGTATGGGACCACCATACATGACTGGTGGGACTATAAATCCTGCTGCATTATCTGCTGACAGTTCTGGAATTTTCACCAGCAGCATCCTTATGGCTTCTGAACTTCAACCGCAAGATTTGGAATATCAGGGAGACAATGGTGGAATTTTCTGTCCAGAATCATTACCGAGGGTTTTTAACCCCGAAGATCTTCAGGTACTAATCGCTGCGAGAAACTTTTAGTACTTTATAAGTGCTTAGGGAGATCTTATGGAATAGCTATTTTCTTTCTGGCAAGAAACACATATAAACAGTTTAATTCAATCTGTGTGAATTGAAAAACGAACTTGAAGTAACACAACATTTCAACACCTGCCCTCTTAAAAATTCATTTTAGTCCCGTCTCTCACATGAGCTTTAATTGGTCATTAGAGTCAATTTCAAAAGACTTAGAATTCCATATTTAGGAGGCATCGATGGGGGCATATGATCATCTTCTATAAATCCTCTTAGGGCCACATCTATAGAAGTATAATCTTGTTTATCTGCTCTCTTTAAACTCTTATCATCTGCATGGAGACTGGAAAAGTGGTATCACATTCAACTTTGCCAAATAATATCAGCAGGCTTAGCATCAAAATAAGAATATAAGCACTTTCTTTCTTGTGCACTGAAAGGGACTAATGTTATTCTCTGCAACCTTTTTCTTTTTTGGTGTATTTTTCATCTTTTTCCTACTTGAAAGGCACTTAGTGCTGAGAATCAACAACTGGTGAATGGAGCTGGAAATTCTACTTCTTTACCAACAGAGATTCCAATAGCAGAAGACCCAAATTTTAAAGTAGGAAAGCTCTCTGTTGAAGAAAGGAAAGAGAAAATCCATAGGTACATGAAGAAAAGGAATGAAAGGAATTTCACCAAGAAAATCAAGGTTCTCTCTCTCTCTCTCTCTCTCTCTCTCTCTCTCCAACACACACACACACACACACACACACACTAGGGTTCCCTTCTTTTTTTCACCATCCTATTATATCTTCTTACATATAGTTATAAGAGGAAAACATTTGTGAAAAGCATTTGCCTCTACTAGGGGATTAAGATTTAAACTCTCGCTAATTGTGCAAGCAAATATGCAGTACGCCTGCCGCAAAACACTTGCAGACAGCAGACCTCGAGTCAGAGGAAGATTTGCGAAGAACGATGACTTCGGAGAGACTCATAGACCTGCTTGTAGCAACCATGAAGACGACGAAGACGATGAAGTAATACTTCTTACACTACTAAAACATATGCCTCATCTTATATCTACCAAGAATTTTTATTTTCTTTCAAGCTGTTACATTTTCCTTATTCTGATTGTCTTGTCACCTTACAAAGTTTTGTTGTCCTTTTTATTCTGTTATCTCACAGGTAGTTGTGAAAGAGGAAGAGGATTTGGTTGATTCCTCAGATATCTTTGCTCATATCAGTGGAGTGAACTCTTTCAAATGCAGCTATCCCATCCAATCGTGGATATGAGTAGTATACTAGCCATAGACTAATTAATCTACCAATTTTGCAGGACCCTGTTTCCACCAGGATTTGTCTGTCCTTGGTTTAATAATAAAAAATTCAATAAATTGGGTCATTAATATTATCCAATAAATAAGTGAGTCAGGACTGTATAGAAAAGTGCATAACAATGTTAAGTTCTTGTGATGCTATTTCTTGTACAAATTTCAAACTTGTAAGGTGTACATTTTCATGGCATCTTTACTTGAATACCAGTGGAACAATTTTATGTGGGTAAACTGTCGAATACCCCCTATGAACTATCACGCTAGTTGAAATCTACACCTTGAATTAATTTTTCAGTCAATTTAGCACTCCTACTAAATTTTATCGTCAATTTATCCCCCACCGTTACTTTTTAGCAATTTCCATTCAAGTCTCTGTTAAAAAAGTCACATGTCAAGCATGGAGTTGAGGATTTGGGTATGTTTGTACTGGCCCGAGAGTTGAGGATTTGGTGTGGACATTGGTGGTCCATTTCCAAGTAACTTAATTTTATTGGGCCTTTCTATTGAAAAGAAAAAAGACTTCTCTCTTTATTATTTTTGTTATGCCAGAAAAATTATCCTTCACAGATTAATTGACACAAAGTCAAAACGTTTTAATGACAGTTATGCAGGTTTTCAGAAGCTGCTCAAATGAACTGAAGTGAAAAAGGGGCCTTGTTTGTTTGTCCTATCCTAGGTTCTTCTGCATACTTTTGGAGGTCAAAAAAATAAAGCCCAAATGCTATGACTTCGACAAATGTGTAATAGTCATATGAAAACAAACCTCAGAAAAGCAGGGTGTTCGGTTAATTGTTAGGTGTGAAAATTTACAGAGCGCAGACAAAATGCCTTCATTTTTCAACAGGTTTGTTGGTTAGACGGCTCCTGTATAGACACAAACTTTGTTGTCAATGTCACATTTGTCAACCAAAACCAGGTTCACTCATTTCAGTCTGCATTTGCCCAAGATTTTTAGCCCTGCACATGCCCATGCCCAATTTAAGATTCAGTTTGGTCCCACTGATCCCCCCTACTTGCTACCAAATTTGAATATTTGAATATTCACATTGCAGGGAATATTGTTGGATGGAAGAAATATTGTGTGAAAGCCGGTGGATGAGTCCATAGACTTGTATGGATTCTTACGTAAGCTCACACTAAATATGTCAATATGGTCATTCGAGTTTTCAATGAATATGGGATTATATCAATATGTCTCGACATAAGTGTGCGTGGTCTAATTCTTTATATACCAATTGATCACTCGTTACAAATCTGATATGAGATTTTAATATGATTTTAAACGAATCAAAATTTTCAACAAAAAACAACTCTTCTATTTGTTTTTATTCTAACAACCGTATTAGATTTAATCAAATGGAAACAAAAATAGTTATTATCATCATATTGCAGGGAAATTGGTAACCAAGTTTCATATAATGGTGCCTTAGGTTGCGATCATATATTGATTAATTGAGCAAATGTAAAAGCTTTTCCATGCACAAATGATAATGGAGGATAGATGCCATAGAAAAATGCTTGCCTATAATCACAAACATCCAATTCTACTAGTGGTAGTGGGGATGCCAATAGCAATTTCATTTGTCATATAACTCACTACCCATAATTCCACTGCAGAAAATTTAGCCTAGTCTAGAGACCACCAACCACCATCTATTGCTATTACAAGAAAAACTTCCCACCAACTAACTATATCAATCTTGCTCGTGACTAAATTGCCTTTAACAACAAAAAAGCACGTTTTTAGACAGCAAAAGGGTTTTTTTCCTTCCCCAAAAACACTTTTCTTTTTTCCCTTTTGTATCCGACTTTTGTAGCAAGTAGTTGAACTTCACAAAAATGCATTTTGTGGTTCGGAAAAAAAAATTGTGCTTTTATTATCCCCCCCAAAAAAAAAAAACGCTTTTAGGTGAAAATATGCTATCGAGACATAAAATACTTCTCTATCATATGTTGTAATAGAGAAGTTTTACTCCTCAAATTAGTTCCTTTTGTTTGACAAAAAAAGAAAAAGAATATTTTTTACATTGAGATAAACAACAAAACTACATTATCATAATGGATCACCAGATATCGTTTTTGCATCCATGTAAAACGAATTTGAGACATTCTCCAACTAAGCGGAGACAACTACCATTACACAAAAGACTAGTTGATCCTCAAATCAATTCTTTAGACAACACACTCTGTTTTACATTAGATTATTAATTAGGAGAGATCTAAACAAGGGTAACCATAATTAATTTGGTTGGTTTTGGTTTTTAGTAGCCATGATGAATTTTATGATTGCAACCTTGCAACCATTCAATGCTGGAAATAAATCTTTTGAGGTGATGGCCGATCTGATTGTCTGAGTGAGTTGAAGGATGAGATTTAATTTACCCGCCGCCTATATAATAAATAAGTAGGGGAGGAGAATATGAGCACATTGAAGAACAAGAAACTAACATGATTAATAATATAATAATAAATATAAAAATTAGAAACAAATAAGAGAATGTAATGTATGCAGGTGTAGGTATGTTTGTATTTGATCATTTCCTACGCTATATCTCTCTCTCTCTCTCTCTCTCTTCACATGTCCAAGTCCTAGAGACCAAGTCGTAGCCTTGTGGCAATCAAAATTCAAAGCAATGAAAACGAACAAAATTTGTCTGAACTTGAACCCAATTGCCCAATAATAATAATTAAAAAATAATAATAATAATAAAATGTGAACAATTTAGCTGATGTGGCCTTCTCCTATTCGGCTACTTGTAGTGGGGGCCACCCTGACCTACTAGTGGAGTTCTCTGACTCTCAGTATCATGCGCACCAGCTCACCCTCTAAAACCCCCTTTTCCCTCTTTATTTTTGAACCATATACCAATAGTAAAGAGATAAGTTCGTACGAATTATACACTCAAAATGTATATTATATTATATCTTTAATTCAAATTCTCAAGTAAAAATATCAAATTACTTTTTACTTGTGACTTTTGGCTAATTGCAAAGTGTGTGTGTTTAAAATTTTATATCCAATACTCCAAGTTATCTTATATGATAAATTTCTTTGTTAGTATAATGACCAATATCACTAATTAATTTGGGAGTGCTTATGGAATGGAAAACGTTACTTACTATATATGATATAACAATTCAAAAGTACTTTTGGCTTCATAAAACCGCTTTTTGGAGGTGGTGCTTCATTTTTATTTATTTATAATTAAATAGAAACTTCATTAGATAAACTTCAATGGTACAATAAAAGACATTAATAAGATATCTAAAATACCAATTCCAAGAAGGCAACAAACTAAAATACTAAAAGCAAAATTAATGCGGACAAAAACCGCACTAAAAGTACTAGTCCACATAACCACAATTATTCATAAGCCCAAACAAAGCCCACAAACCCAACATAACAAAAACCCTAAATCAACCTATGAGCCTAAACGAACCATATCACCATCACCTGAAGAAGCGCCCTCGCGGCCACACTAGTCACCGCATTCGTAACAGATATGAAGAAAATATGATTTCTAGTGATCTACCTGCGAGGAGGTGTTTCTTCATGAAACACTTACAATTGGATTTATAACAAAAATTTCAACGCTCTTCTAATAAAAGCAATTTTAATAAAAACACTTAGGAGTAAAAGTGTTTTCTATAAATGTAATTCCAAATAGGTATATTCTCAATGTTGAAAGATGTCTATGTTTTAATTCTCCAACTCAATATATAAAAAAAGAAAAACTAGTAAGGCCACTAGCACTCATTACATTTCATATTGTCATGATTGCGGATTACACGTTGGTATAAAAAATTCACATTATCAATGATCAAAAGATAGGGTTAACAATGCGATATGTTCTTCCTCAACCGTGAATGTATCGGCTAATTTTTCTTCTAACATAAAATCAACAAGGCACGCAATTTATAAACTTTTTGTTAAGCATCTACTTTTGTGTAAATTTCTTTGTCAATGTAGTGGCTCACAAAATGCAAGAATATGAGGTGGGGCCCGCCACAGCCCGGGACTTCGTGTAGAACTAAACAAGTACCCAAATTCAACCCAGAAAACGTGGCTTACGAATTAAACCCACTTCATCCCCCACCACGCCTCTTGGTTCAGTTCAGAGGTTTTTTTGTTCCAGTTTTTCAGACCCAAAACAAATAAAGTTCAGGTTTTTTTTCAGGCATTTCTCATAATTTCTTTCGTTCTTTCTTCAATGTTGCCTAAAACAGTTGTAATTTTTTCTTGAAAATGAAAAGAAACAGATGGCTTGGAACCTAGAATTGTGAGACGTGTGATCTCATTAGTAGTGGTGGTGGTGGCTCTTGCTTATCTTTGCTTTTCCATGTGCTTAGCTGGTTGTTTATTCTTCTTCACTTGGCCACCTTTTTTCCTTTACTTTCTTTTTGGTGGTTCCCCATTTGACCTTTCAGTCGTCTTTGTGCTTAAAGTGTGCGGTTGGGACAACAAGCTCAAAGTTTGAGGAGTAAGAACAGTGTTAAATGCATTGCAAATAAGCTGCTTGCTTCTTCTTGGATCCAATTCCTAAGGTAAGAGAAAAAGAAAAAATTGGTCTTTTTAGTTTTTTTTTTATATGTATATTTTAAATTGTTTGAACTTTTCTTCTGGGTGTCTGTTTATTATGTTTTATGGCCACTTTCTGCCTCTTTTTAAAATATTTTATTCATCTATATGATGGGCCACTTTGTTGGTTTGATTGTGATTTTCTAATGTTGTGTTTGAATTTCCTTTCTGGGTTTTATTTATATGGAGTTAAGATGTATAAAGATCAAATTTTTTTGTCTGTCTTCTTCTTTCTCAGTTCTTAGAGAAATTGTACTATAAACAGATGGAAATTAGGAGTTAAGTACTTTCTTTTTACTGAATTAGGAGCTATGTTGGGTTGGTGGGATATTTTTTTTGTATGTGTTCCTGTTTTGGGTTAGGGAGAAACTGTATCTAAGTCACCAAGGGAAAGTTAGAAAACTGTGGAAGATATAATTGCAGTTGGTTTTGATAGCACAACAAATAAATAAAAACCTCCAAGCTTATTTTTTATGATTGTGCCTGGAGCCTAATGCTTCACGCTTCAGATTTTGAAAACAATCTCCCAAGCTTGATTTTGACAGCTTCTATCAATTTCTGGACTTATCTCCGTAGCTTCTGGGTTGGACAAACTTCAAAGTTTCCAATTGATGTCATCTTAAATTTGCAAATTGATAGCTTATGCTTACCGCTTGTGTTTGTGTTCAGGTTTCTTGCAAGATAAGAATTGGACAGTTATACAAGGCCGTCTACCACCAAGTCTATATAATTCGGTTTGAAGCAAAATATAGGGAAGAACTTAGCTGCCATTAATGTGTGGTATTTAATTGGGGTCAGCAGATGGATGATAAGTTAGTAGATGCTCAGAAAGATCACCAGGGACAAGACGATTCGTTGCATAGATTGAGCAAGGAGCGGGAATTGTCAAGAAATGGTACTTTAAAATCCTCTGGGTCAAAATTGAAAAGGTTAGTCACATGGTCAAATCCACAGCATGCCCTAATTTCAAATGTTAAGTGTTCACAAATTAGTAAATGTTGCACAAAAAGTTCATTGTTTCCAAGTGCTCTGGGCTTGGACAGAAGGATTCCAAAACATATACTGAGCTTAGATGAAAAATTTCGTCGTCGTTGCATGGAATTGATTCATATTAGTGCATCCAGAGCTACCCGATGCAGTGCAGTTGTGAATTTGAGCTCGACAAAGATTGGTGCTTTGCCTGAGAGCTTGAATGTGGCTAAAGTTAGAAGTGGAGATACATGTAATTCTACTAGGTTTGTTTTTGAATGTCCATTGGCAGCTGGAGGTGGGAGTGTAGTGATAGGCCCTGCAGGACAGTGGATTGTAGGTACAGTTATGGGGAGCAAGAGCATGGTGAATATATTAAAGAGCCCTTTGTTCCACCAATTCGGTCCCCTCGGTAGCAATACAGACTTGACAAGAATTAATACAAATGATGTGAAAGGCTCAATATGCTATGATTTTACAGAATCTCCTGGTGGATTAAGTTTCTCTTCTTCACCGGTGCTAGAAAAGGAAACACCAAATAAGGGAAGCCATAAAAATGAATCTGATACTGGCCACAAAAGGTTTGTTTCTCTGTGTAGTACAAACTCTGCGTGTTCTGATCAATCTTCTGCTTCTGCTCTCGCCACTGTTTCTCAAGGAATGCTTCAATGCACGTGGAAGGGAGGGAATCCTCATTTTGTTTTCTCCACAGATCAAAAAAGGGAGGTCTATGTAGCCAACTTGTGGAAGGTTGAGTCTGAAGAAGATAAGACTCTGGACTATGTATACTTGTTCCATTCAGGAAAGGGTGGGCAAAAGGACCATGAAATTCGAGATGGTGAGTCACAGCTTGTCGGTAAGATGAAAGTGAATAATTTGGTCTCGCTGTGCTCAAACAATTCAAAGATCATGGAGACTGAGTTTGTTTTGTTTGGTGGTGGTATTGAGATGCATACTTCTAGCCATAATCTCAGGAAGAGTAAGGGGTTATCAAAGAAGGTGGCAGAAGTATTCAGGTCAAGTCACTCATCCAAACAAAAAACCTCCTCCAAATTGAGTGGACCAATTTCGAAACTTGAAAGTTCTTCTCGGGAGTCGTGCCTAGATACAGGCAACAATCAAGATGCTCTAGGTCTGCCCAATTTATTAGAAGATCATCTCCCTCCAAATTTTGAATTGGCTGCCATTGTTGTCAAAGACCATCTCCCTGATGATCATAAGGAGGAGGCTGGAGGTTGGGGTTTGAAATTTCTGAAGAAAGTTGGAGTCAAGAAAACCGCTACTGCGGAAGCCTCAGTACCTATTGAATGTTGTCGAAATAATGGTGATTGCTCTACCAGTATGGATGTTCTAATCCCAGCAGGTCTTCATGGTGGGCCAAGAACCAGAAATGGTGGTGTTTCAAGTCTTACTGAAAGATGGAGATCTGGTGGACATTGTGACTGTGGAGGTTGGGATCTGGGGTGCCCACTCACAGTACTTCAAACCAAACCAAGCAAAGAAGACATTTTCCCTCAATCGGACACTCAGGGGGAGTGCAAGTCATTTGATTTAAATCAAAAGGTATGCCAATCTCCTACCTCACTCCCTTCCCCCTTTAGTTTCTTACAAAATGAAATACAAAATGTTGTTGAGCAAGTATTAAAATTGACTACATCCATACATGTTTACAAAATTTGTGTATCCGGTGCTTGATCTGATGAGTTAATGTTTTTGGACATAAGATCTCAGAATCTGGAAAATAATATTGTTTTTGGCTTGAAAACGAAGGATGAAGTGTTTTTTATGACTTACCTGATGGGAACTGAAACATGGTATTTTATACTTCCAGCACATTTTTGTGTGATGCTAAAGCTATATGGCTCTTTGCAAGGCTACAGAATGTTAGTTGATGTTAAAAATTATCCAGGAACAATTTGTCACATACTTACATCTTTTCGTACTTAACTTTTGAGCATTTATGCAATTATTTGAATATGTATTGAGATGCTTTTCTCCCATTTCAATTCTTCAGGGTTCAGAACATGGCCCTCCCACATTCAGGATGTTGAATGTCCACGATGGTTTATATTTTGTTCATTTTCAACCAACTATGTCTATTCTGCAGTCCTTCTCAATTGCAGTAGCAATTATCCATACACAGAGTCCCACTCTCCGACCAAAATGTACAGGAGTTTTAAGTACCAAAATCCAGGGTTGAAATTTGTGTAGTAGTTGTAACTCTCATACTGTATACAGCAGTGGGCAACTTAAATTATATATGTATGTATACATTGGAATCCAGATGTTTTCTGTTGTGTTTTATGGTTTTCTTCAGTTCCCCGGATACATTGATATCAGACAGTTTTCTGATTCTAGGTTAGTTTGTATTGGTTGGGATTTAGTCCCTTGATTCTTAGGCCAGAAACGCTTGTAATCTGCTCATTAGTATTGAATGTACGAGATTTTGATATAATTAAATTGATAGCAAATCATCTTGAGGGCAATTAGCAACACTGAAATTGGCATTTTAATAATTTTGCTGAGATCAATCTGAACTCGAATTTAATTCTTAGACCAAACCCTGCTATCATAATTTAAAATTTTCATCTTCTGCATGCCTCCACTCCAGCTTTAGAGCGTTTGATTTGCAGCTTGTTAACATGCTTGCTCTGGTCGCCGTTCGTTCATGACCATGTTCATGCGTGGAATACATCATTCTATTGCTCACAAAGTAAGTTTCCTGGATCTTATCTTTTGTTTTCATGTTTTAATTACAGGGATTACATTTGACATATTAGATTGTCTTATATTTTGTTCACCCACTAGGTGTTCATCATATACTCAAACATAGTTGTCTAGCTTAGCTATAAAAAGTGATAGAGAAGAGATTGAGACTAAATAATCGTAGTAGTCCTCTTCATAATCAGAAGATAAAGTTAGAAACTTACCTATAGCCTCTAAACCATGTCATATCAAACCATGGACCTGACCAGTTATAAATGATGGTGGCAAGTTAATTAGATGCGTCAAACATGCCTGAAGCACGTTCGTTTAACTTCAAATTTCCTAGCCAAGATAGAGAAAAATAAGAAAAAAAGGATGACAAAAGCAAACTAACCATAGTCGACAGTACAATAATCCACATAGCCATGCTATAAAGGGAAAAAGAACAAGAAAAATATTTAACTTTATAAAAGTATTATCAAATCATCATGTATGCAGGACCTTTTTTTTTTTTTTTATAAGGGTCAAGCATGTATGCAGGACCTTGTACTGGAAGTATATGGGAGTAAATTTCAGGTAACCATTCTCCAGCAGGCTTTTCACTCCTACCCTGCGTGTGATTACTTTAAGGTTAGTGGAAAGTTCTTTCATATAATTCATTCCTTATAGTTCTATGTAGAAGCAGGTCAAGAATTCTGGATTACTGTAAAATGTCTCAATTGTTGATCTACTTTAATTAATAATCTGAACATTAAACTTGTAGATTGGCATATTTCATGGCTGACAGTTTCCTTAAGAAAATTTCCTCTCACTGGTATTGTAATGATGACTGTCACGTTTCTTGTGGTGATACAGATGCATAAGTACAAGTGTTTGAGTATTTTGATCACAGGGCTGGGTAAAATTGTGGTCAAACCGAATGGAAGGCTTAACAGATGCAGGGTTATTTGCCTCCATATTGATATGGGGTTGAAAGAGATTGATGATTGAACTGCAAGTATTTGGTTAAACCAGGCAAGCAAGGTGTTTCAGGAAAGAGATGGAATTTGATTTTGTCTGCAGGCTGCTTTTCCATTTTTGTTTAAACTTATTAGGAGCTCTTTTGGTGAAGTTTTGGTGCATCATTGGTTGCTTCTATGTCAGTTTCAATTTGTGTTTGTTTTGAATCCCGACAGAAGTTGTTCTTGGCATGTTATGCCTTTACTTTATTTCTAAGCGGTTGATATTTGTCCCAGAACCTGAGTCATTCAATCCTTATAAAAAAAATTTCTATTTAAACCCCACACTTCTCTTAGTTCACCCCAATACTTAAATAATTAAGTTGTAAGTTTTATTATTGTGTAAAAAGACAAAAAAGGTCATCCAATTTAATACTTAACCCTAGTATATCTATACACACACCCCACACACCCCACAACTCTTCAATTGAGCTAGATGAAGTGAAAAAATGAATCAACCCAAAGTAAGTGCCCTAAGCTTCAGTACATAGTGTTTCCATGTTTGAAAACCCCACCAATTCTAGATGGCAATGCGCTGACGGAGTTCTAAGGTGAGATTTTTATAATAGAAGGACGAGAAGAACCAGAGTTACTTACAGAATCCATCAAAGATATATTATGTTCTTTGAACTGAAATTCATTCCTTCCATGATAACTGGAATGACCTGTATTGCTATCAAAATCTTGACTTGCTTGTTGTCGTAGAGCAATAGACTGATCAGATGTGGTCTCACCTGAGTTACCAGCATATTTTTCAAAATCATTATTCATCCCTTTTGTCCCATTGCTATGATTAACGTCTAGTGATCCAGCAAACCCAAAACCGCCATAGCTCTTATATAAAATTGCAACACTAGTTCTTTGAATAAACATTAAGCAATTGACATGCTTATGAGGTCTTGTCAGTTGTTCTCAAGGTACATGTACAACCTTTCATTCATTGCATGTTTTTGGTAAGAATTGAAGCATTAAAATAATAACAAAAAAAGGTTACTTTGAACAGGTAACTTAAGAAAGAACTTACCTCGTGTATATGCAATCTCCACATAACTGCCTTTGGACCAAGTCACATTTGCAGCAATGTGTACGCTGGCCAAGAGTTTTCTGCCTGCAAGGAAGTAAGTCATCTCTAAGCATAGTTTACCAAGTGAAAGGACACCTTTAATTAACAAGTAAAAAGTAAGCTCAAATAACGTATGATGAATGTATTGTGCGATTAAACAATGAAACCAGTATAACAGTAAATTTGGGCACTTTTTCTTATTTTTTTCAACTTGGGGTGTATTTAAGGGTAGTTTGGGAAGATAGTGGGGTTTACTTAGAAATTGTGAAAATTTAAATTAAAAGTTGGGGTGAACTTAGAACATGGGGTAAACTAAGAGAAGTGTGGGGTTTAAATAGAAAATCTCTAAAAAAAACCCACTGTAAATGCAAATTGAGACTCATTTTAGTCTGTTTGATAACGTTTGCGTTTTTTGTTTCATTCTTTCTGACATGGTTGTTTTGAATAGACTAGAGAAAGGAGAAATGGTTGCCCGCCTACAACGCTGTTACAATGACAAGTTGAAAACGAAAAAGAAAAGATGGAAAGCATTGTCCTTAGAAGTAAATGAAGAAATGAGAAACAAATTGTTTATAGTAAAGGAAAAGAAAATCAATAGATATATCTTGCCATTTTTCTCCCCCTTTACCATCTTGCTTCTTTCTTTCCTCTCATTTTCATTTTTCTGATAAATATTTACTCAAATGACTCCTATTCTATTTTTGTGAAATTACCATACTATTCTTTCATCATTCCATCCTCATTTTCCTTTTATGTTTTAGAAGGGCTAAAAGTTCGAGTCATAAACGTGTTTCTTGGAGAAGCACACTTATTTTTTGTATAAAAAATTTCACCGTGTTGTAATAAAGTTTTTTCTAATCAAAAGTTTATAAACATCACATATGGGCTTAGTTAAGTTGGGTAAAGTGGATATGCTCTCCACTTTGCACCCGAGTTCGAATTCCTTTTCTATAATTTAGATTAAATTAAAATAGAATATCGCTTAAAAAAAATTATAAACCAATTACATATAAAAGCAGTACCAAGCTGACGGATGGTTATGACTAAAATTAGCCTCATAAATCTGTCCCTTTATCTGTGTTGGATTGGACTTCTTGTATACCTGGATCGGGCTTCAGTCACACAAATGAGCCTTATGACCCATATTTAAGAGGCAAACTTCCAAGCCCATGATCCCTTCACCTCTTATTGGCTGACCAATTGTAAGTCCACGTGGCACAATTGTTCTCCGCCATATGGCACTCCAGGATGGAGGCGTATCTTGACCTTTTATTCTTTTTAAATTGATTATGCGACGCGTGGCAAGGCTTGACCATTTTGGTCCCACACTTTTTCCAGGTTTGGGACGAGGTTGACAATTAAATATGTCTAAATAACATCATCCCGAGAATCTAGAAGCTCCCTAATTAATTATTTAGCAGGAGGTTATTTTGATATTACCACGGGGTTATCATTTTTGCTTAGCTCAAGATATTTTTTTTTACTTTTTTGTCTGCATTTGATTTTGCGGTACAAAAGAAGGCGAAGAGGCCAGGGAGCTTTTTCACCTCCAACTTTTTCACTCGACCGTACGAGATGGAAAAACCCTAGAGCTCCCTACAACTTCTTGGACCTTTGGTCTTCAAACCAGCACAGCAGCTCTGTCTTGTAGTCTTAGAGGTATATATTTACATACCACGAAATGTAGCTACATTTTTTATCACTCTCTCTGTTTTTATTCACCAAGAAGAAGAGAAGGTAAAGAAAATTCCAAAAAGGATCAAGAAAACAAAATGGGTTTTTGAGTGGCATAGATCTGAAGGCCTCAAGAACATTTTCCCATTTCATCTTATCTGTTTAGCAACTCTCACCTGGGTGAAAGGTGACTTTTTTTATATGATCAGGTTTGAGATTTTTACGAGTCTTTGAGATTTTTTTGGTTTTTGGGGGAGATGATTTTACATATGCTTTTGAAAGCAGAAAAAGAAAGTGTTTTGAAAATGGTGGTTTAGTGTGACATGTCCTGTGGTATCTTTCATATGCTTGTATTTTGCTATTTCTTTTGGGTGAATGCTGTATGGGAAATTTCTATTTTCTTATTTTGTTTTTCGATTTCTCTAACTAGCTTGCGAGTCAAGTAATCATTTTTCCTATTCATTTCTGATGCTTTCGTGTAAAAGATCTTACTTTCTCTCTTTTCGGGTATTTTGCTCTGTATTTCATCAGTTTTTTCTTTGGCTTCAACCTATTGCTTTTCTTATTCAGCTTCAATTTTTTCTCTTTTGAAACAAAAAACCCAAGACTGTTTTTATGTTTGTTTTCTCTGCTGCAAAGAGAATGAGAAATGCACAAATGCACACTCAACTTTCCTTTCATTTCCCCCGCTCTCTCTCTCTCTCTCTCTCTCTCTATCTCTCTCTCTCTCTCTCTCTCTCTCTCTCTCTCTCTCTCTCTCTCTCTCTCTCCGTGACTGTAAGTTTTTGACGTTATCTGTGGTGGTCTTTGCATTTGGGTTGTGCATCATGTTTTGGATGTGTTCTTGTTTGCTGATGATGAAGGACTGTTGTGTTCTTCTTTTGTAGCCTCGAATTTACCTTCATCACCGTTGTTTATGCATATATGGGTCTTGGCCTGTGTACTATTGAAAGAAGAGGCCTTTTGCCAGTTTCCTGTTTGTCTTAATTTCTTACTGTTTCAAATGTTGCTGCTTTATTTGTTTACTGTACATATTGATCGGGGGGATGTTTATGAGTCCATTAGTCGCGTGCTTTTGTTATTGTTGTTGTTTTGATTATTTATTTGAGTAAGATTTACAAAATTCAGGTTTCCTGAAATAATATTCTGCTGTCAATGTAGAACGCAAGCTGATGTCTAAAATAAAGAATTTTTTTTAAGTTTTCAAGAAGACATTGAATCCTTTTCCTTTTACTGAGTTAAACATGGGTGGTATTAAGTCTTAGTCTTTCAATTTTTAATATAATTAACCCATGTTAGGAAATTTGGGCAATGGCTGTCCTGTCAGTTATGTGGGTTTACTAGCTGATCTGAATTTCAAAATTAATTATTTTTCTTTTTAAATCATCTACTTATGCTGGATATGGACAACCAGTGATAGCATTACTACAGTTATATAAGATGATTCATTTTTGTTCTTATGGCATCCATTGTGATCACACCTTGGTTAAATTTTTTGGGTTTTCTTGGCTTCCTAGTTCCCTGCTGCATGTTGTTGACAGTGGTGTTATTCATTGCTTACATAATAATTCAGTCCACCATGAGTGGAATATTAATAAATAATTTTCCAATTTTGGATCCGTTTTGTTGATTCATACCTGTCACTTATTCCACTATTCTGCATATGAAGGAAAGGGAAGGGACACACCAGCAGAACGACCTATCGGAAAACTTTAAATCAGCGATGCCACCAAAAAAGCACACAATTGCAGATGCCTGTAGTGTAATGAAGCGTTATGGCATTTCGGGAGCCAAAACAAAGGCAGCGCTTAAGGAACTTCTAAAATTATATGAAAATAACTGGGAGCTTATTGTAGATGATGATTACAGAGTACTGCTTGACGTTATACTGGACAAGAATTCCAAGGAGGAGGTGCATATTACATATGTTTTAATATCTGGTGTTTGGTTTATTCAATGCTCATTGGTTTCCTCTGTATATGAGGTTATACTTTGTATTCTCATTCCTTATCCTGTTTTGCCCGCTTACAATGGCTTTTTTCAAACAGAGAGTGGAAAGCAAGGAAAAAGAAACTTTAATTCATGAATCAAAGGTGACCTTTTTATTTTCTGCTTTATTGTATAGATTCTATTCCTTATCTACCATGCAGGGATCTATGGGATGTATTGCTTTTTTCAATTTCATTTGAATTCTTAATTTAATGTTTTAATATATGTGTCTTTTCATACCAGGGAGTGAAATCCAAGAAGAAAGAAGTTCCATCATATGATAAAACTAAAGCTGTTGAACTTCCAACCCAGAGAGTATACACAAGACAACAGAAGAAACAGGCGTTGTACCTCTCCAAGTCTTGCTTAGACGCAACTCCATCAATACAGGCACATCCAAGTGATGATGATCTGTTGTCAGATTCTTCATCTGAAAATAATCAACCACCATTGAGAAGATATTCAATGAAACAACAGGAAGCTTCTTCGATACGTGAATCAGAGGTGAGGATCTTTTGCTTTATCTTATAGAATTTACTCCTTATTTTTGTGTTACAATCATTTGGAATTATTATTGTGGTGTTTCATGTCCTGCTCTGTCTACCATGCAGGGGAGATCTGTGGGAACGATAACTTTTGATTTGCATGCTTAATTTAAATGTTTTAAGATTTCGTGTATTTTCATACCAGGGAGTGAAATCTAAGAACAAAGAAGCTCAAACTGAAGATGCTGAACATCCAACAAAGAGATTATGCACAAGACAACAGAGAAAACAGGCATTGTCTCATTCTAAATCTTCCTTGGTAACAACTCCATCAAGAAGTGCACATCCAAATGATGTTGAGCTGTTATCAGATTCTTCATGTGAAGACCTTCAGCCACCATTGAGCAAATATTCCCTGAAACACCAGGAAGAAGAAGCTAGGATACGTGAATCAGTGGTGGGCATCTTTTTCTTTATCTAGATTTTACTCCTTATATTTCTGTTACAAATATTTGAAATTATTAGCGTGGTGTTTCATGTCCTGCTCTGTTACCATGCAGGGCTGATCTATGGGAATAATAACTTTTTTTCCATTTGATTTGCATGCTTAATTTAAATGTTTTAAACTTTCATGAATTTCTGTACCAGGGAGTGAAATCCAAGAACAAAAAATCTCTATCATATGATAAAACTGAAGATGTTGAACTTCCAACCAAGAGATTATGCACAAGTCAGCGGAAAAAACAGGCAGTGTCTCTCTCCAAATCTTCCTTGGAAAAAACTCCATCAAGAAGTGCACATTCGAATGACGATCTGTTTTCAGATTCTTCATCTGAAGAACCTCAAACCCTATCCAGAAGGACTGTCCTAAGACATCAGGAAGAAGTTTTGATTCATGAATCAAAGGTGAGTACTTTTTGGTTCATCTTATTGATTTTTTGCTTATATATATTTTTTTTACTATCATTTCAAATTATGGTTGTGGTGTTTCATGTGCCATAATGCTGCCTCTCACCTTCCATGCAGAGGAGATCTGTGGGACATGTAATTCTTGTTTCAATTGCATTTGCATGCTTAGTTTTCAGTGATGTAACATTGCATGTATTTTTGTTTCAGGGAGTGAAATCTGAGAACAAGGAAGTGCCATCGTATGACAAAACTGAAGTTGATGCTTTCTCAACCAAGAAATTATACACAATACAACAGGAAAAAAAGTCATGTCCCTTGTCTAAATCTTGCTTGGAAACAGCTCCATCAAGAAAGGCACATCAGAATGATGAAGATATGTTTTCAGATTCTGAAGAATCTGAGGAATGTATTCCACTATTGAGAACTAACCAGAGAAACCAGGAAGAAGGCGCTTTAGTCATTTGGAATAACTTAGATCCTGTGCATAGCTGCAATCCAGGGGTGGCAGAAAATCTCAATGTGATATTGTTACATGATTCTTCATATTATGATGGTTGTAATGCTGATGATGGTGAAGACAGCTCAGGGTTGCTGGAAGTGGAACCATTGAATGTGGACAATAGAGATAGTGTTTCTGATTTGTCACAGATGGATGTTTCATCATCTCCTCCAACAGGAGAGGTGCAAATTCCTTTGATTGGTACCTCTTCTCCACAGCATGATTTCCATCTGCCAAATTGTGATGCAGCGGTAGAATGTGGAAGGGATATCATAAAATCATATAGGAATGGGGAATCCCATTGGCAAAGAAACTAATTCCACTGTTGATAAAAAAACAACTTGGAGATTCACCGGATTTAAAAATTTCAATGCACAAGATGTACTTGCCAGAAAAGATGATTACCAACGCATAATATGCAGTGCTCCAAGTTTCCTAGTGAAGTATTGGTATTTCAGATCTTATCAAGAGTGACCCCATATACACAAAACATATGGTTTTCAGTGGATTTGAATGTCTCAAACCACTTAATTGGTTTTTACAACTGAGGACGTTGAGAAAATTGTTGGTGAAAGTGGAAAGAGATTAAAGTTCTCCGAGGGCTACAATCTTCAAAATTATGCAAGGTGGAGGCTGCTCAGAACCACCATTCTTCACTTGGAGTTGTAAAGTCCTTGGTTTTATATTGATGACATAACTAGAGGTGAAGAAAGAGTGAAAATTTCCCTGAAGATGAATCAATTGTTGAAGATCTGCCAACCTTCTATTACATCCCTCGGAATTTAGTTTATAAGAATGCCATGTGAAATTTTCACTTGTTCGTATATCTGATGAGGGTTGCTGTCCACATTGTTATGGGGATTGTCTGGCAACACCAATACCATGTATCTGTGCTATTGAAACTAAGGTGGGTTTGCTTACACACCCGGGGGATTGGTCAAGGACCAGTTTCTGGAAGACTGTATATCATGAAACATGAACCTAAAGAACACCATTACGTATATTGTAAAAAGTGCCCACTTGAAAGCTCTAAGAACAAGAAGAGTATCCTGTGGCATGCAAGGGCCATTTATTTCGGAAATTTATAAAGGAATGCTTGCTAAATGCGGATGTAACATGAACTGTGGAAACCGAATTGTTCAGACAAGCATTACTGTGAAGTTGCAGGTTAGTTTTTTTCTCTGTGAATGTCAGTTGTGCCCCTTAGTTATGTAATAGCTTGATATGATGCTGGTCTATTACATGTTTCAGGTGTTTTTTGACGCCGAAGGAAAAGGGTGGGGCCTTCGAACACTGGAGGACTTGCCAAGAGGGGCTTTGTCTGTTGAATATGTGGAGAAGATAGTTTACCAATACAGAACTATATGAGCGAAATATGCATAGTGTTGGTAAGAAGCATACATGCCCGGTGCTACTAGATGCAGACTGGGGGTTCAGTGAGTGTCTTTTAAAAGATAAGAGGCACTTTGTGCTTATAAGAAGCTACTTTTATGGAAATGTTGCAAGATTTATATCAATCACAGGTGTAAATTCCATACTCTTATACATACGTATCAATCACAGGTGTAGATGCCACAGACACACAAGCACACAAACATATAAAAGTCACCTTTCACCTCTCCCTTCGACCCACATAAATATTTTTTTGATAGTAACTTTTATAATTTGCAGAAGAGTTATATGTTCTCTTTTATATAAATTTCAAGTAATTGTTTTCTCTGGTGTTGTTTGTGTTGCTATTCAAAACATCCTCTCCAAATGAATCTCAGGGTATTGTGTCCATCACAGCCAGCCATGACCCTGGGACTTGTCGTCTATTCTCTTGTCTCTGAATTTCTAGCACTAGGGAAAGCCCTTATGAAACTAAGTTCTTTTTCTGCTACCGTTAAAGATATCTACCTCTTGCAGGATATATATCTACTTAGCCTATTATAAGAGTTAACTTTGGCATAATATTGGTGCAGTATTATCATGCCATGGCCATATATAAGTGTAGTTGGATATAAACTTGCATCTGAACAGATGATAGGAAGAAAATGTGACATATTTTGTTGCTCGAAAAAGAGATGCTAGTTTCATCTTGTATGAGATATCTATATACAATATTAGTGAATACAATTTACAAATATATCTTATTGTTGATTAGGAAGCTCTATTGCTTGATTAAACCATTTATCTTCTCTCAGACCAGAAGTTTTAAGTTAAATGAATTCTCAGTTTAGAGATTTTGAATTTTATCATGAAGTAACGTCTTGTTGATTATCTAATCATTGACTCTACTCCTTTATTTGATTTCCAATTTGTTTTGTACTAATCTTAATTCACTGTTCTTTTCTACCAAAGTTAATTGATTCGGTTACACAAGTCCAACTTCAAATTGCTTGGGGTGTCAGCATGAACTCATCTCAGCCACTTGGTCTACCCAAACTCTAATTTCTTTGTTTAGTATTTAAGTTTTCCTTAGATTACTTGCAAGTTAGTTATTAAAGTACTGTCCAGTAACTTTACATCTGCAGTTCATCTGCAAATTCAAACTTTCACAAGCAATAATAAATAATTGTACTATTGGGGGAGTCTTTCATGTGCAATGCATTTAGTGACCAGTTGTAGATATGTCTTGTTCAATTTCTGTACGTAAAATTCTTCTTTATTAGCACTACTTATTCAAGCTGTGTCAACGTCATATAGGACCTGAATGGTTTATTTTCTTCAATATTTTGATTCATGGGATAGAGTTAATTTACTCTTCGCTCCTTAATTATGGTTCGTGCTAAACTTTTCTCCTCACACATCAATTGTGAATTTCTTTGGCTAGATGTTTTGATGCTACCTTGGTTGAGATTCCTGTTGAAGTGGAGACCCCAGATCATCACTATTATCATGTATGAATTCTGAGCATTTAATTGAAGCATTTCTTCATACAAACAGGTAATGGAAGCATTTATTTATATGTTTTTATGTCTTTTATTGTGCAGGTTGCCCTTTTCACAACAAGGAACGTTGCTGCTATGGAGGAGCTCACTTGGGTACGAAAAATTCACCAAAATCTGATAATTTTGGTATTACTATTTACTTGGCATTGTTATCCTGCTTTTTAATGTCTGTACTTAATGTCTGTACTGTTGCAGGACTATGGCATTGACTTTGATGACCATGATCATCCTGTGAAGGGTTTCCAGTGTCTTTGTGGAAGCCCATTTTGTCGTGGCCGCAACCTTTAAAGTTCTTCAAGCATAATTTCATCTTATAGTTCTAGCATGGTTAAAATACTACAATGAAATGGAAATCATGTCATCTTATGTTTTGTAATCTCACTGGATTCCTTTCATATGAGTATCAATTTGATTGTGAAAGGAATCCAGTGAGAATGTTAATGCCTTCAAGGAATCCAGTTAGACTCTGGACTTGGGAAAGTTAATGCCTTCAAGGCCCCATCTGTTTTTGAGATAATAGAATGTTTTGAAATAACATCTGTTGGAAAAGCTTTCCTGAAATGTTTATTTTCTTTGCTCTCTCTAGAGAAAAACGTATGTGAAGTCCCACATACACCTTCCTCTCTATCTCTCTTGAGAAATTTCACATTTACTTTGGATATGGAATGAAATTTCACATTTAAGTTTACCTATCATAACATATAAAATAATAATGCAAATTCATTGGAGGATGAAAATGTCTAATGTAGTTCCTTTCAATACTTTCATCAACTCAAGCTTTTGACAAATACTACTGATGGCTTTTAGGTCCTATTTGGTTCATGGGAAAGGAGGCTTAGGGATGAGAAATCAATTGATTTCCCATTTTTGGTAAGTCTAGGCATGAGAAATGGTTGCTTAGTACATGGGAAAATAGGGAAAGAGTGAAGCCCTCCTCTCTTATTGAGTTTTGTTTTCCTCATGAGAAAGTTTGAGAAAATGAGCCAACATTAAATATACATTTTTCATGACTATTTTGTCCCCATTAACAATTTAGAATTACAATATAGCATTAAATGCATTTTTCTTAAAATTTAATATGGGTATAATTGGAAAACTAAACAAATTTTGTTTTACATTCCTACACAAACAAAACATGTGAACGGAAATAAAATGGTATTTCCTAGTTACTTTCTCAGGATTACCTATCATGAGAAATGAATTTTCCATTTCTTTCGATCAAATAAAGAATCTTCCATTTCCAATCCATTGAAAAAAACATGGGAAAATATTTCCTTTCAAATCTTTTACACGAACCAAATGGGGCCTTACAGTCTTCACTAGGGATGGAAAATATTGAAAAATCTATTTTATTTGCCCTCAAGTAATAAATATGCGTGATGACTGTGTATGTACAGTCAGAAGTTTCACATGGTTGTCACGTGATAGCTGTTAAGCTTGTTAGAAAACTGTTAGGCGATTGTTAGTTTGTTAGATAGCTTGCTTAATCTCTAAGCAAGTATTATATAAATATACTACTGCATGTATGATGTAATTCATTCTTAATAGGGTATAGTGTAAAGTGAAATATGGAGAATGTTTTCTCTATTGAATTGAAATGAATGAATACAAACCGCTCGAATATAATGGCGATAAAGGAGAGTAATTATGAGCCATAATGAACTATGAGACCTAGCTATTAATTACTATGGGACCTAGCTATTAATTATGTCTAACATCATAATTATGTCTAACATCATGATTATGTCTAATACATAATTACATAAGTTAAGGGATTCCTTTCCTAACACTCCCCCTCAAGTTGGAGAATGAATGTTGTGAAGTCCCAACTTGCTGCTCATTAATTGGAAGTTATTTCTTCCTAATGCCTTCGTAAAAATATCAGCTAGTTGAGCACGTGAAGGAACATGTGAAGTAGAAATGATGCCAGCTAGTAATTTTTCACGAACTATGTGACAATCAATCTCAATATGCTTTGTTCGTTCATGAAACACATGGTTCGCGGCAATGTATAATGCAGCCTGATTGTCACAGTGTAATGGTGCAGGCTCATCTTGTGGCACTTGCAAATCTTGTAGAATATAACGCAACCAAGTTAATTCCAAACAAGTTGTAGCCATAGCACGATATTCTGCCTATGCGGATGATCGTGACACATTAGTTTGTTTCTTGGATTTCCATGAAACTAGAGAGTCACCCAGAAAAATACAGACCGCCTGGTGGTAGGACATCCTGCCCAATCAGAGTCACAGAAAGCTTTCAATTTAAGATTACTGGAAGAAGGGAAGAGCAAACCTTGGCCAGGTGTGCCTTTAACAAATCTCAAAATTCGGAGTGCAGCATCTAAGTGTGGTTTTCTTAGCTGATGCATAAACTGGCTTAAAGTCTGCACTGAATATACCAAGTCTGGCCTGGTTACTGTGAGATAGATTAATTTCCCAACTAGTCTCCTGTATCTAGTCGGATCATTAAGCAAATCACCTTCTGTAGGTGAGAGTTTCAAATTCTGCTCCATAGGAAAGGTTTCAGGTCGTGCTCCCAATAGGCCTGCATCTTGCAATATATCCAAGGCATATTTTCGTTGAGACATAAAGATGCCTTTTCGAGAACGTGACACTTCAATGCCTAAAAAGTATTTCAGATTACCAAGATCCTTGATACGAAATTGACGCAAGAGAGAATCTTTGAGAAGTTGAATTTCTTGTGCATCATTCCCTGTAACAAGTATGTCATCGACATAAATCAATACGCCAACAAATGATGTACCTTTTACTTTGGTGAAAAGTGAATAATCTGCCTTGGATTGTTGAAAACCTGCGTTCTGAATAGCAGTGGAAAATTTAGAGAACCAATTACGAGAAGCTTGTTTGAGGCCATACAGTGACTTGTTGAGCCGACATACTAAGTTCTCCCCCTGTCGGCGAAGACCTGGAGGAGGGACCATATAAACCTCTTCGTCAAGATCGCCATGAAGGAAGGCGTTTTAGACATCCAACTGATGGAGAAACCAATTATGAGAAGCAGCAATGACAAGTAAGCAGCGGAGAGTAGTGAGTTTGGCAGTGGGAGAAAAGGTCTCAAGATAATCCACACCTTCAACTTGAGTATAACCTTTGGCAACGAGACGCGCTTTGTAGCGTTCAATGGTGCCATCAGAGTTATATTTAATACGATAAACCCATTTGCAACCAATGGGTTTGTAACCAGCAGGTAAGGGAACAAGATTCCAAGTTTTGTTGTGTTGCAAGGCATCTAATTCAACTTTCATTGCTTGCTGCCAAAGAGGATCCTGAGCAGCCTGGGCATATGAGGTGGGCTCTTTATGACCTGAAACAGCAGCTAAAAAAGCACGGTGTGGTGTAGACAATTTTGAATATGAAAGAAAATTGGATAATGGATATTGTGTACCTTTAACAGGAGATGGCGTAGAGTCAGATAATTGCACTTGGGTAAACATAGTGTTGGACATGTGGTAGTCTTTATGCCACGATGGTGGTTGGCGGAGTCGAGTAGACTGTCTGGGATTAGTAGGGATAGGAAGAGATGATGAGGTGGGGTCTGAAGTATTGTCATCTGGAGAGGCATTGATGGCCGATTCATTGAGAGGGGTAGGAAAAGTAGTGGAAGGTTGGATGGGGACCTCTTGGGTAGGAAATGTAGTGGAAGGTTGGGTGGGGACAACTTGGGTGGCATCATGGGACAAAGGAGTAGGCAAAAAGAGGGGCAAAACACTTTGTGAGTTTTGTTGATGGTCATCACGGGGTGCAGATGAATAAGGAAAAATATGTTCATGGAATTTGACATCCCTGCTAACAATAAATTGTTTTGTAGCCAAATCATAAAGCCTATAGCCTTTTTGACCTGTTGGATAGCCAACAAAAAGACAACGACGGGCACGTGAATCAAATTTTTGTAATGGTTGAACAACAGTGGCATAGCAAAGACACCCAAATACCTTAAGGTGAGCAAGTGTGGGGGGGGCGATTGTACAGTCTCTCATAGGGTGATTTGTTGGATAATAATGGAGTGGGTAGCCTATTCATAAGATACACGGCAGTGAGAACACATTCCCCCCAAAAAATTAATGGCAAATTGGCTTGGAAGAGCAAAGCACGAGCCACACTGAGAATGTGACGATGCTTGCGTTCAACTACTCCATTTTGCTGTGGAGTGTAAACACATGAACATTGAAATTCAATCCCATTATGAAGAAAAAAATCTCGCAATGAGAGAAATTCGGTTCCATTGTCGGCCTTTATCTCTTTGATAGTGGTATGAAATTGAGTACGAACAAAGGTGAAAAATGATTTGAGGAGGGATTGTGTTTCAGATTTATGAGTCATCAAAAATAGCCAAGTGCACCTAGTGTAATCATCAACAATGGTGAGAAAGTAACGTGCCCCAAAATGAGATTTAATTTTATGGGGACCCCAAATATCACAATGTAACAAGGCAAAAGGCACATTAGAAGAGATGGAACTTAATGAAAAAGGTAATCTTGTCTGTTTCGCCATGGGACAAATATCACAATTATTCTCAAAAGAAACAGTACCAGAAGGAAGCACATTGGAAAGTAATTTGAGTCGAGCATGTGAGGGATGACCAAGACGCTGGTGCCATAGGCTGGATGTGTGGGAAACATGGCAAGAAAGTGAGGCTTTGTTTAGCGGCGACATATAGTAAAGCCCTCCTCGCTGTTTACCCAAGCCAATTGTCATTCCCGTAGCCAAGTCCTGTAACACACAAAAGTCAGGAAAAAGAATGACACAACAATTGGAGGATTTGGTTATTTTGCTGGCAGACATCAAATTAAGGCGGAATGAAGGAACACAAAGAACATTATCCAAAGTGATATTTTTGTCAAAGAGTATTGAGCCAACTGAAGAAATAGGAGAAGAGGAACCAGTGGGTAAATGAACTGAAGGCATGGAAGAACTATGTGTTTGAGTGAAAAGAGAAGAGTCGGATGTGATGTGATCCGTTGCACCACTATCCAAAATCCATGTATGAGAAGATACAGAATTAATTGATGGAAATTCACAAAAAAAATGACCTGCCGCAGTTGCAAATTCATTGCAATTATCTGATTGTTGTAATTTTACCATGGATATAGCTGTTATAAGTTGTTGACATTGATCTGGTGTGAGCGCAGAAAGCAAATTGAAGAGGTGTGCCTGTTGATTGGAGAGAAAAGTGGAGTTGATGTTTGATTCTTCTTCCTTTCCCATGAAGAAAGTGTGATCGAAGGCAAGAGAAATAAAGTCCCTTGAAAGCTTCAACAACACATGAAAAAAATGAAAATCAAGAGCCACTACAAAGGTGCTCTGATACCATGTAAAGTGAAATATGGAGAATGTTTTCTCTATTGAATTGAAATGAATGAATACATATAATGGCGATAAAGAGAGTAATTATGAGGCATAATGAACTATGAGACCTAGCTATTAATTACTATGGGACCTAGCTATTAATTATGTCTAACATCATAATTATGTCTAACATCATGATTATGTCTAATACATAATTACATAAGTTAAGGGATTTCTTTCCTAACATATAGTAGTGATTTACCCTTTGAACTTGTATCTAACTTTCGATTTGCCCCATATTCTTTCTTTTGAAGAAAATTAAGGATATAAAATATTTTTTTTCCTGCCAATTTCCCCCTACCGTCTTAATCCACAACATTTCATCCAATTTGCCGTTAAATATGAGGGCAAAGTGGTCATTTTGTACGTTAAAAATAAATAAAAAAACAGATTATTGAAATAAACTCTCTCTCTCTGGTAATTTGTCGCAGAGGGTGTAGTTGCCTAGAAGCTCCAATTGTTACTCCGATCTGCAAACTCCACTTTGAGCGCAAGGAATCCTCATATGGCGAAAATGTATGGTAACTTCTGAAACTTATTCGATTGAATGCTTCATTCTTCGTCTCAAACATATTCACGATCAGTTGCATGCCATTCGTGTGAAGATATATGATGATGATTTTACCATTGCTGTGTTGAATGGTTTACCGTCGGAATATGATATGATTCTCACTGTCTTGATTGCTCGGGAATCATCTTTGTCTCATAAAGATTTCCGCCCACATCTTCTTGTTGCTGAAACCATTGTTGAAGCGCGTATTGTTCATCATACTACTTTGTATGGATCTACCTGGTTTTTCAGTTGTGGCTCCTCATTCTGGTAAGGTATTCTGCCTACACCTTCTGATTCACGTCATTTTTCACGTATGTGTTATGGTCGTGGCAAGTTCAATGGAGGTCGTAATGACAATTCTCAGTTTCGTCCATCCTCTGGATTTCTTGGTGGGTCGAATACTTCTTTCAAGTCTAATGTGGTGCTGGAATGTCAAATTTGCAGCAAGAGAGGCCATACGATAGCCAATTGCCATTATCGCCACTCCACATCTAATTCAGCTTCTTCTACTATGATTGAATGCCAAATTTGTGGCAAGAAGGCCATGGAGCTTTAAATTGTTTTCAGCGATCGAATTATTCCTGTCAGGTCAAGATCTGCCTTCTTCTTTTACCGCTATGACTGCACAGTCTAGTTTTTCTCCTAAGTAATTTTGGATTGCTGACAGTGGTGACACAAATCACCTGGTTGGCAATACTTCTCAATTTCAGAATGTGACTCCCTATAACACTGAGGAACATGTTACAGTTGGCAATGAGGAAGGTTTGAATATTACAAACCTTGGTACTACTAATCTTTCTTGTGCCAATTCTACATCACTCAATCTACCATATGTCTTTCATGTTCCACAACTCTCAAGGCTAATCTCTTGTCTGTCCATCAACTTTGTAAGGATAAGAATTGCCTTATGATTTTTTATGCCTCTGGTTTTTGTATTCAGGACAAGAGAACCAAGACAATTCTGTTCAGGGGCAAGCGTAATCAAGGATTGTATCCAATTCATGTGGCAGCTAATCATTCATCTGCTATTTCTCCATGGAACTCTTCAACTCCAGCTAGGGCCGGTCCTGAGTTTTCAAAGGCCCAGGGCGAAAATCTAAAGTGTGCCATACACACATTAATCACTAATACTAGTATACTTCTTGTTTTATCAACTAAGCATTGGGTTTTTTGAGAAAGTATTTATTCGAAAATATTTTTAGACTTTGAGCAATGTCTTCCATATTCCTAAATAATGAAAACAAATGTCCAACTATGGATACCATACCAGTGAGTCAAAGAATTTCAAGAATGCAAGTCAAGCCAATATCAAAGAATTTCTTTTAAAACTCTTGTCATGGATCCTTTGTTCCAAAATTTCAAATTCATCTCAATATCCTATTCCTAAAAATTATGGGAAAATATTAAATCAATTTATAATAATATAATATAACACTTATTATAATAAAAAAATTTGGGGCCCCCTTGAATAATGGGCCCAAAGTAGTCGCACTGACTGCCCCTTGACAGGGCCGGGACTGACTCAAGCATCTACTGCGTATATTGGTCAACAAATATTCTTTGTGGCATCAGAGGTTAGGTCATCCCACCAATGAGGTTGCAAAGATTATGCTTCAAGATTCTCAGTTGTCTCTTTCTGCCGAATATGTAGCTAGTATATGTTCTGCTTGTTTGCATGGTAAAATGCACAAGTTGCCTTTTTCCTCTTCTCATAATAGGTCTAGTATTTCTTTTCAAAGGATACATAGTGATATGTGGGGACTTTCCTCTGTTAGATAAGTGGATGGCTATAGGTACTATGTGAATTTTGTTAATGAATGTACTAGGTTCATGTGGCTTTATCCCATGTATAATAGATCAGATGTTTGTGATCTCTTTGTCAAGTTCTTTGCAATGATCACTACTCATTTTGCTGCTCAAGTTCACATTAATAAATACTAGAAATAAAGAGTAGACTTTCTACATATGTATCATTCAAAACAATGATTTTTATCAGTTGTAGCAAAGAAATAAACTTCATAAAAGTCGAAATATGAATATGAAGAAATAGGTATGCCTAGATACTTTACTTTTATTCTATGGATAAAGGATCTAATTGATAGAAGAAGCGCCGTAAAGATAAATTCGCTAGGTTTTGGTCCGATACAATAAGAACTGCTTACTTATGTCATGATATGAGATAAAAGTTAGGAATCCACTTATGTAATAGAGTCGATCCCCTAAGGTATTGAGCAGAGTGATGAGGGTAGGGAGTTTACTGGTAGAATATTTACTAAATTTCTTGAATCAAAAGGAGTTCTGCATCAGTTAAGTTGTCCTTATACTTCCCAGTAGAATGGGTTTACAGAGAGGAGAAATCGTCATGTTATTTGAGACTGTCATTAGACTGTTGCATACTGCTTCTATTCCCGAGAATTTTTAGTTTCATGCTGTTGCTCATGCTGTATATTTGATTAATAGGATGCTAAGTACAGTTTTAGGCAATAAGTCTCCATTCTATAAACTGCTAGGTCATAATCCTAATCCGCGACATCTTAGAGTGTTTGGAACGACTCTTCATCCTTACACTCGACCTTATAATGTGCATAAACTTCAATCCAATATAGTTCAATGTGTCTTCATGGGATATGCATCAGGTTACAAAGGGGTTTCGTGTTATAATCAGGTCACTGGTAAGTTTCTGATTTCCAGGCATGTAGTTCATGATGAGTCCATTTTCCCTTTTACAAAGAAGATTTTGTCATCCTCAATAAACACTATCAAGTCTTCTTCAACAACTCCCATTATTATTTCTTTGCCTGATCTTGAGCTTTTACCATAAGTATCTAGTTCTGTTCAGTCTTCTCCTCCAAGACTTCTATCGGAGGATAGTTTTCCTACTGATTTTGAGTTTGGCACTAATGTATCTCATGCAAGGATTACTACTAAGGTTCATGTTTTGATTGGTCATCAACTACAGGTTCTTTTGCCTCATATTGTTTGTTCTTCTGCCTCAATCTATTGTTTGTTAATTCTCATGGCATGACCACTAGAGCTAAGAATGGTATAGTTCAAAGAAAGGATTTCTCTGATTATCAATTCTTTTATACTTCCTTGCCTTCTCTTTGTGAAGATTATGAACCAACTAATTTTAAGGTAGCTTCTCAATCCTCAGCTTGGATGCAAGCTATGTGCGAAGAGATTGCTGCTTTAAATATGCAAGGTACTTGAATTTTGGTTCCCAAACCACCTCACAAGAATATAGTTGGTGGTAGGTGGGTTTATAAAATCAAAAAGCACTCCGATGGTACTATTTCTAGATATAAGGCTCGGTTGGTGCCATATGTGTGTCAATTGAAGAAGTCTCTTTATGGTCTTAAGCAAGCTCCAAGATCTTGGAATGCCAAGTTCACAGGATATCTACCATCTATTGGTTTTAAATCCTCTCATTCTGACCCGAGCTTGTTTATTAAGCATATTATATCAGATATTGTGATTCTTTTATTGTATGTTGATGATATCATCCTCACCGCTTCTGCTTCTAATTGTATTCAAAAGGTAATTGATGATCTTAGAGCTGTTTTTGAAATGAAAGACATGGGTCAGTTGACATACTTTCTAGGTTTACAAATTGCTTATAATACAAATGACTGTATATTTGTTAGTCAACAGAAGCATGCTCAAGATCTTCTTCAAAAAGCAGGAATGACTACTTCCAGACCTTGCTATACTCCTTGTAAGCCACACAGTCAAGTATTGAAATATGAAGGTTGTTGATGCTAAAAAATGGCTAGGCCAAGATTGAGTCCAACTTAATGATGATGTGTGATGTGTGATGGGTGATGGGTGAAGATGAGGACTTTCATCAAGCGATAAACATACAGAAAACAAGATATACGTGGTTCACCCTTAATGAATGGGCTACGTCCACGGAGAAGTATATTCTCATTATAATAATATTGTGTATTTACATTTGTACATGGGGTTGGACCCAAACTTAAATGTAAGAGAAGGGAAGGTCATGACTAAAGGTCAAGCCCAATCCAAGGGATCCTTTTCTAAGGGGAGAGTGGTCTCCTTTTATAGGTGAGGGGGAGCCTTCACTTCTTGTGATTTTCCGATGTGGGACTCCTCTTGTTTTTCTTAGAGTTGTGACTTGTGATAATGCTCATTTGGCTAAGGTGATGACCTCTCAAAGTATGGCATGTGGATGATCTAGCCAAGCTAGTTGCTTGGTCAGTTACGGTACAAACAGTAGTCCCCCAAGTTCGCGAGTAAGAAGGTACTTCTTGGTTGGGGACTTGTAATTTTAAGTGCACTGGCCGAGCAACACCACAGTTCGTTTTCCAAGCCGTATAGTGCACTACCCATAATCCCCCAAGTCCCCGAGTAAGAAGGACATTGGAGGGAGAGAACTTGGCACGAGGGTGCCGAAAGTTAAGGGGTTGCCGAAGGCGTCGCTCTCGTCGAATGATGATGGGTGCCGAAGGCAGCTCTCTTGTCTAATGATGACAGGGTGCCGAAGGCATCGCTCGCGTCTAATGATGACGGGGTGCCGTAGGCATCGCTCGTGTCTAATGCAGGGTGCCGAGGGCATCGCTCGCGTCTAATGATGACGGGGTGCTGAGGGCATCGCTCGCGTCTAATGATGACGGGGTGCCGAAGGCATCGCTCCCGTCTAATGATGATGCTTGTAGAACAAGCTTACCAATGGCTATTGCCGAGGGCTAATAGTCTTGGGTTTTTCTTTTGTGTTGGCATGAACGCTAAGTGCCACAAGTGGGCCTTTGAAATTTAGTGATTCGGCAGGGGAGCAATTCGTGGGCATCCAGAAGTGTGTCTTGTATGGCCTTGCTGTTTGGCAAGGGCAGCCTGGAGAAGGGAGTTTCATGAAATCAAGGTGCTGGGCCAGTTTGTTTTTGGCATGAGGCCTTGGGTGGCATACGGTAAGACCGTGAGCTGGGCCCTTGCTCTTTTTCCTCTTAAAGGCACATGGGTTGCTGGAAAGGAAAAGGAAAAATATGAAATTGTACATACTTTCGGCTTGGTGGGAGACAAGTTGTTTGTTGCAATGATGTTGTCTTTGAGTCTTTTGACTAGGCATTTTTTGGAATTGAAAAGCAGGTTCCTTTTATGGTTTATAAAAGGAGGGATGGCCTGCAAGTGGAATTTGAGTGCACGGTTTGTGTTGCACCAAAGGCATGAGTGAGGTGTGAGTTGGTTTGCATGTGGGCCGCACCAAAGGAGAAAAAGCATGCACATGGGCTGTTTTTTGGGAGTTAAAAATCAGCCTTTCTTTTATGGTTTATAAAAGGGGTGATTGCATGTGGCTTCTGAAAGCCTTTGGCTAGCTGGAGCTAAATGATTGGAGCTGTGCCTTTTTCTTCTTCTGTATTTTGCTTTGCGTTCGGTTTGATGGGTTTTGTTCAAGGAGCCGAGATTTGGGGATACTTTTGGACAAAGTGTGGGTGTTTTGATAAGATCTTCGGCATGTGTGGATTGTTGTCGTCGGCTTGTTTGGGAAAGAGAACAATAATTAATTGTTTTCTCCAGGTTCTGCACAAAATCAAGGTGGGGATGTGGATGTAGCAGAAACTGTTGACTCCATTGCTGTTTTTGGTTTCAGGTCCAGTGCATCCGAGTTTCGGCACGGGGGCCTTGAGGTTTCGGTAGTGATTTGGGAGCTGGGCCCGTGGGTTTAGTCTTGGACTGGAACCGAATGTAGGCAGGGTCTTCGGCAAGGGAATATTTGCCGCAAGATTTGGGTCAGCCAAAGTCTGGGTCCTTGTACTGTCGATTTCTTGGGTTTCTTGAGAAAATATTTAATATTGGGTGCCGAACGGTACTCCGTATATTCCTGTGGATATGTTTAGGCAGAGGTTTGGTGAGGCTTTGTTGAAGCTTCTGAAATTGTCGATGGGCAACTTGTCTGAGTTGCGTGGCTAGGTGCCTCCATGCCTAGTTATTTTGACAATCGGTATTTGGCCTCTTAATGATTTGCCGAAGAATTGGAGCTGTTTCTTGATAGAGATTATCGCAGGATGTGCAGCATGGTTACTCTCTGGTTTTTGAGCTTTCTGAAGCGGATGGAGATATCATGGTTGTAAGGGCGGTGCCGATCAGTTTGATGTTTTCTTCAATGTTTTTGAACTTGCTGTACGGTTTGAGTGGCTTCCATCAGATGGTGATTAAACATCTGAGATGGGTGGGTGCTGTTTGGCATGTCCATCCAAATTGATCCACACTTCCCTATGACAGATAGGACAAACTAGTATTAAAATGAGAAGAATTGTAGGTGTGGCTAGGCCACCGATTGATCCCACGGTTTATGTCAATCACTTGGATAGTTTATGCCAACCACTTGAATAATATATGGAATCATTGAATTGCATGCTTATAAATATATTGAAATATAAGATAAGGCAATGTGATGTATCTCTTAGAAATAATGCACGTGGCTTGCTTGATCCCAAGAATAACAAGTTCCTTCCATATTAAATAACTAATAAAAATAATGATGTGCCACTTATCTGATGGAGGTTTCGGCAAGTTTAAGAGATGCTGACTGCCGGGGTGCCGAAGGGCACTAAAGAAGGGGAGAATGACAGAAGCTTTTTGTGTCGCTTCCCACAGACGGCGCCAAACTGTTGATGCTAAAAAATGGCTAGGCCAAGATTGAGTCCAACTTAATGATGATGTGTGATGTGTGATGGGTGATGGGTGAAGATGAGGACTTTCATCAAGCGATAAACATACAGAAAACAAGATATACGTGGTTCACCCTTAATGAATGGGCTACGTCCACGGAGAAGTATATTCTCATTATAATAATATTGTGTATTTACATTTGTACATGGGGTTGAACCCAAACTTAAATGTAAGAGAAGGGAAGGTCATGACTAAAGGTCAAGCCCAATCCAAGGGATCCTTTTCTAAGGGGAGAGTGGTCTCCTTTTATAGGTGAGGGGGAGCCTTCACTTCTTGTGATTTTCCGATGTGGGACTCCTCTTGTTTTTCTTAGAGTTGTGACTTGTGATAATGCTCATTTGGCTAAGGTGATGACCTCTCAAAGTATGGCATGTGGATGATCTAGCCAAGCTAGTTGCTTGGTCAGTTACGGTACAAACAAAGGTTTTCCTTTATCAGATCCTTCTCTGTACAGAAGTATCGTTGGAGTTACAATATCTGACTTTTACTCGACCAAATTTATCATATGCTATTAATAGTGTATGTCAGTACATGACTACTCCTTCAGACTTGCATTGGTTATTGGTGAAGAGAATTCTTAGATACATTCAGGGTACGTTGGATTATGGACTTAAGTTTGCTAATGGTCCTTGCAGTTGATTACTTACAGTGATGCAGACTGGGCTGTGTTAATGCAGCTTTCCTTTCCTAGCCTACACGGAAGTCAGCTTCACAATCTCCTCCTAGCAATTAGCCTTTCCTGCTATAAATCAGATTGTATTCATGTGTATATAATTTCCTACCTTAAGTAGATATCCTGTACTAGTATAAATAGGAACTTTGTGTAATCTGTTAAATACAAGGAAATATATTTTCTACAGGCTGGATATGTTAATACAATAAGATCAACTACAGGATTTGTGGTGTTTCTAGGTCCTAATCCAATGTCATGGCAGTCAAAGAAGCAACCATATGTTTCTCAAAGTTCCACAAAAGCTGAATATCGAGCATTAGCTCATACTTCAGCTGATATATCATGGATACAGCATGTGCTACAAGATTTAAATGTGCTTTTACCTTAGCAGCCTATACTTCATTGTGACAATTTTTCAGCTCTTGCATTGAGCTCTAATCCTGTGTACCATTCAAGAATAAAACACTTGGACGTCAACTGTCACTTTATTAGAGAAAGAGTTCAATAAGGAGATTTACTGGTTCATTATATACCAACTGAAGACCAAATCACAGATGTCTTCACTAAAGGGCTACATGGTTCAATCTTTGTCAAGCATTGTATCTCTCTGAAGTTGTGCACCCCAGCTAGGTTTGAGGGGGAATAAGAGCAGTTCCAGCGGGCAACCCCTTACCCGGGCAAGGGGGGGCCCTAGGCTCAAAATGTAACATCCCATATCGACCAACGGAAAGGGGGTGATGTGTCTTATATGTACATGTCCACTTCCATCTAGCATGAGGCCTTTTGGTAGCTCACTGGCTTCGGAGTCATGGGAATTCCAAAGTTAAGCGAGTTGGGGCTAGAGCAATCCCAGGATGGGTGATCCACTGGGAAGTTGCTCGTGAGTTCCCAAAAACAAAACCGTGAGGGCAGAGAGGGGGGCCCAAAACGGACAATATCATGCTACGGCGGAGCCAATCTCGGAATGCAGCCAGGGCAGTTGGTGGGCTCCACAAGCCTGGGCTGGCCCAAAGACAAGAATAGGCTGGGCCGTTGCCTGGGTTTGCTGACGTTAGCAACTAATTTTTTTTTTTTTAAAATTGAAAAAGATACTAAAAATTTCAGAATTTTTTTTAAATAAATACTTAATCATATTCTTCATTTCACATACGAAAACTCTATGCAAGGGTTGTTGCTATTCACATGAATAGTAACAGCCATTGCCTTGCACTTGCCCTTTGCCATGACAAATGGGTAGAAGTGCTCTAATGACTGTGTATGTATAGTTAGCAATTTCACATGGTTGTCACGTGATAGTTGTTAAACTTGTTAGAAAACTGTTATGGGCGATTGTTAGTTTGTTAGATGGCTTAATCTCTAAGCAAGTATTATATAAATATACTATTGTATTATGATGTAATTCATTCTTAATATACATAAATTAGAATATTCATCTTATTCCTCTTTCTCTATGTAGTTTTTTCAAGAGAGATAATGACTTGAAGTCAAGTGATTATCCCGCATTCTTCTCATATATGTTTCTTTCAAATATTTTTTTTTTAATACAAGCAATAATCTAACCTACACTTAATTAATCTACTTTGCATGGAGATGAAACTTGGACGCAAATGGTGGGGCTCACTTCCCTCATCTGATTTAAAAAAAAAAAAACCTGGCTTAGTTCACGTCTGAACAGTTGTCGAATTAATAGCGAAGCATAAGTAATAATTTGTTTGGTTTTACTGCTTATCCGGGTAAAAATTAGAATAGGCCTCTGCCAAACCAAAAATAAAAAAGAATGCTGGGCCCCCACTCTAGAGACTACAATGAAGGACAAAACCAAGGCCCATTACTAAGCGAGGTCACACTCTTTTAATAGGCCCAGGACTTACTCGGTATTTTCATCAAAGAATTTGGAGTGAATTGTAATTTTTGGAATTGTAACCTGGCTGAAAACCCTACGCGGCCCTCTATATATACAACTCCAAAACCCTAATCGCTCTCTCAGTCTCGTTTCAGCAGCAGCCGAAATGTCGAAGCGAGGTCAGCTCGCCTCCTTAGCTCTCTTCCTTTGTTTCTTCTTTGCCTATGTTTCTGCTTAATTCTCTGTTTGTCTCTCATGAAAATGTAGCCCAAGCATGCTAATCAACACCGTAGATTACCAGTATTGTTTATCATGTGTTAAATCTGCTTTGGAGTTTTTGAGTTCTTTGCCCACTGAGCTGTCGTAGGGAAAAAAAATGAAAGGGGTTTTGGTGTTACATTGATTTGATTCAGCAGTTTCTATGTTTACTTTCGTTTTTACCAATCAGAAATTTGTTACGAAAATCTTAATAATATTTCAGTGAATTTTGTATTTCTAAGGATTGCGATGTGGGTTTGTTTGGTTGATAAGAAACCTTGTAGAACCCTAGAAATTATGTTTTTCAATCTTTGATACTCTGCAGATGTATCGATCTATGCTGTTTCATTTTTCCAAAAGAAATTAAATTGACCCTTTTTTTGGGTATTTAGTATCATATGATTCTGATGTTGATCTTCTTGTTTAGGGCGTGGAGGATCCGCTGGTAACAAGTTTAGGATGTCACTGGGTCTTCCAGTGGCAGCCACAGTGAACTGTGCCGATAACACCGGTGCTAAGAACCTTTACATCATATCCGTCAAGGGTATCAAGGGTCGTCTGAACAGATTGCCATCTGCTTGTGTTGGTGACATGGTTATGGCCACTGTCAAGAAGGGGAAGCCTGACCTCAGGAAGAAGGTCCTGCCTGCAGTCATTGTGAGGCAGCGCAAGCCATGGCGCCGAAAGGATGGGGTCTTCATGTACTTTGAAGGTCAATATCATTTTTGTTGAATTTCTCTGATTATTACTGATTGGTAGTGCAGTGTAATTGTACTGTATGTTATGCTCCTTGGATTAAATGATAGGATAGGTCTCTTTTGTATGCACTGCACTATTAAGTTCGCATTATACACAAAAATCTGCTGTGATGTTGAGTTTATTGTGTTCATATTGTTGGTTTCCCGTTGAAAAATGGAGGTGGGTTTGGCTAAATCTTTTATTTATTTATAAGTTTTATTTGTTAATTGTTAATGCTTTCTTTTTTTTTAAAATCTGAAATCTTTGCTTGTTGATTATGATTTTGGTGATTTAAATAGCATGAGAAAAAGGGATGCTGGTTAAGCAGGGTCATGATGTGCACATAACTCCATTGGTGGATTTATGTGTGTATTATGATTTGATGCTTTCTGAAACCAGCTACATTAATGGAACCAACCTGTCGAATAATATTCGAGTGGGTTCTCTTCTGTATGGAATCTTCTCTTTCGCCATTCGATACATGTCCTTTTCCTGTGTCATTTTTTCCTACTGTTGATATGTTTCCCCAGTATTGTCCAATAATTTGCATATTCTTTGTGTTGCATGTGTAGTCTAGAGTTATTGTCTCGCAGTTTCTCTACACCTTTCATACCGTGCAATATTTGATTGCCTTTCTTACCTGAACTGCTGTACCCCCTATCTAGATCTCCTGTAGTCATCCTGTCAGAAAATATGTCTGATAACCAGACAGAAGTCAAGTGTCCTCTTTATCTAGTAGTTGATGCTGTTACACGTCTGGAAAATCAATAGTGCCCATCGTTACAGGCGTGCTTGCATTTATGCTCACATCTGCTCCATTTGGGCACTACATATTTGTTTTGGCATTGAATTGGGATGATGTTTGTATGATTTGACTTGTTTTTTTTCTTGATTCATCTCTATAGTTTGTAATGTGTGTTGCTTGTACTGTTTTTTTTGTTCCCATAGTAAGATAAAACTAGCTATATCGTAACCAGACAGAAGTCAAGTGTCCTCTTTTTCTTGTGGTTGATGCTGTTACAAGTCTGGAAAATCGATAGTGCCCATCGTTACAGGTGTACCTTAGCTTTACATGCTCACATCTGTTACATCTGGTCCCTACATTTTAAAGTGAACATGCATCTTGTTTATTTGACTTACAAAGATAAAAAAAAAAACTTGTAAAAGTTCCAGATGAGTTGGTTGCTTTGTAATTGGTTGGCGGTTGAGCATGTTTATGGACTGGCACTCCATATTCTTTATTGCATGCATTTCACTGTTTGTTACAGTATCTTACCTATCCTTTTTTCTAAAATTTGCAGATAATGCTGGTGTTATTGTCAATCCAAAGGGTGAAATGAAAGGTACAGCTCTTATTTCCTTAGTTGAGGGTTATGCAACATTTTCATCATTCTTTTCGTTATAATAAGTTGTTGGGTCAGCTGAACTAATTGGCTGCTCTCTGTTTGTTTAGGTTCTGCCATTACTGGTCCAATCGGAAAGGAGTGTGCTGATCTTTGGCCAAGGATTGCAAGTGCTGCTAACGCCATCGTCTGAGTGTTACTTTCTCTGAGCTCTATTCATAGGACTGAACTTATATGTGTTATCCTTGTTTTTGATATTAGAAGCAGGTCGCTCCTGGAATTTGACTAAATTTTTGTTTCTTGTTATTCTGGTGTTGTGCAAACTGCAGCGGATTTTGTTTGGATCTAGATATTACTATCATGTTTTATTTTCAGAATTTAGAAATTGCTATGTGCCCCCTGAAGATGTCCATGTTGATTCAATAAGCTTCAGTTTTCAATCGTTCTTTTTGCCCTCCAAATTCACTAGGCAATCAAAATTTCTTCCCTTAAAATTTCACTTGGCAATCAAAATCTCTTCCCTATAAATGATGCGTTCCTACTTTTACTGTCCTGATTTGGTGAGGCATTTTCTAATAATTTACAAGTCGTTTGTTATAACGTACACAAATCCTGCCAAAGAAAGCATTAACGAAAGGCCAAAAGCAAGTTGGTGCATCTAGTTTTGCCACCCTGGTCAGTATGTGGCGACGAAATCGCAATAATTCATGTGGCGACGAAGTAGTAATGTCCTAGCGAAATTGGTCATCAGGCATTTGCCACCCTGGCCGGTAGGCGAATTGATCATAAAACTTGGTTCCATTGCTCCATTTATCTAACAAGACCTACTTGAAATCCACCATTTCTCTAACAAGACCTACTTGAAATCCACCTCCCTCTCTTCTTTGTGTCTTACACCAGAGTCAATGTTTGCGACGAGAACAATGACCAGAAATCTAAGCGTGTTGTTAGGTTGTTTGAGTCATTATTTCTGTAGCAGTAGCAGGGCCAGAATGGAACATTTTGAGTCACAGAACCAAAGATGGACTGAGCATCAGCTTGAGAAACTACTGCGAGAGTTGGAGGATGAATGTCGAGCTGCACAACATCAGAGAGTTCCAAGTCGTGCCCGAAGAATGTGTTGGCTACATTGGAAAATATGTTACTTCAACTCAGTACAAGGTGGACTCAGAGAGGGCGATTGAGGAAGCTATTGTGTATCTGAGCACCAGCTGCAATTTGGAGAAAGATGGTAAAGATGCATGGATTTTCGACATTGACGATACGCTCCTTTCCACCGTGCCTTACTACAAGAAGCAACATTTCGGGTAAGCCTTTTGATATGTTATTCAAAACAAGCAATCTGATCACATATAAAATATTTATGGTGGAGATTTACGTAACCCATTGGAGGATTGAACAAAATTGTTGCAATTGTTTTTTGAACAAAATTGGAAATAGGGGTGAGAAGTTGAACCTGACTTCTCTGGAGGAATGGATGAGCCAGGGCAAGGCACCTGCTCTGGAAAACTCACTCAAACTCTTCAATGAGATGAAAGCCAGAGGGCTGCAGATCATTTTGGTTTCTTCAAGGAGGGAGCATCTCAGATCAGCCACAATTGACAACCTTGTCAATGTTGGCTACTATGGATGGACAAGTCTCATATTGAGGTCTCTGTCTCTCTGTCTCTTGTCTCTCATTAATTAATTAATTTGTTTCACTTGAATATTTGGAAAATTGCATTTGGGGTTGCAGGGGTCCCGATGATGAATTGATGGGGGTGCAAAATTACAAGACTGAAGTGAGAAAACAGTTGATTGGTGAAGGCTACCGCATTTGGGGCATTGTAGGAGATCAATATAGCAGTATTGAGGGGCTTCCAAGGGCCAAAAGAACATTCAAACTTCCAAACCCATTGTACCATGTTTCTTGAACAAAACCCATTATTGTACTATTCATTCCTTTATTTGAAATGTTCATCCAATTCAATTGCCTTGAAATGAAGCATTTTATATGGTAAAAAAAAAAAAAACCATTTGATGGGAAATGTTGTTAACAGCTGAAAATTATGTTCATCATTGGTCAACCTTATGTGAGAACTGTGTGAAGGGACCATCCTTTTTTTTTTTTGGCCACAATTAGAAAGGGGTGGGGTGAAACTCACACACACGGATACCATGAAGTTTGAACTCATGACCACTTATAAACACACCAAAGACCTAAGCCATCCAACGAACACATCCTTTCAATTTATTATCGTTCTTAACATCTCAAACGTAAACTAAGATACATACATAAATCATATCTTTTGGTGCATATAGCTTCCACTGCATGTAGTACATTTTGTTCTGGCTCTAGCCATCTTAGCCATACCAGCTGCATTAATCTTAGCACAATACTCGAATAAGCTTCCGTCAAAGCAGCGCCTAACGGCTTCTTTTAGAAGAAGACCATCCTCATCTCTGGCATGAACATACAGAAGTCCCCATTCCAGTTTACTCGCGATCCTGCAAAAAATCCGCTCAAAGCGATGGCAAAGTGAAGAACCAAAGCTAGTTGACATGGAAATTTTAAGTGAAATGCATTAGGGACCTGAAAAAGGTTACCATCCAAAAGAAGTCGAACGCAACTCTGATCCCCTCGTCATGTCCCAAAGCTCTCCCAGGGTGAACTTGTCTGGCACAGTATTGGCATACTTGCTAAACATGTTCTCAATGCTGACTGGGCTAAACCTGCAAACATGATTTCAGATGAGTCCTAATGATTCATTTCAACCCATCACAACATCAAAGATTGTTACGGTTTGTGTTTGATTTTATTTACATACTTCCTTTGTGTCATATGTTCCAGAATCACTACCGTGCTTTGATTTGTGAATGTTGTAAATGTATACGGGAAGAAGGAGAAGGAATCCACCCCTGTGAAAAATTGGAAAATCGAGAATTACAAATGCAACTTCATATGTCCTACATTTACACTCACATTTATCAGACTTTGACACGCACCAAATTTCCAATACGTGGTCAGCTAAATGAGAAATCGCATTAGCTAACTAAGCACACAAGAAACCGCATTAACTAAGACATGATATAGGCGTTAAATGTACTTCTTCATCAGTTATAGCCAACTTTAATTAAACATGAACATCATGTAGCATGTAGTCAGAATGTGTATCTCTACAAACACTTGCTTAGTATCTAAGGATTGAGAGAAATTACTGTTTGTTACTAATCGCACGTGGTGTTAATAATCCAAATGTAATAGTAAGTTATGATGAATTAGTGACATATACCGTGAAACCGAAATTTTCTTAGGATGCTTATTACTAATTAATTAATACCATTTAAATTCACCACAGTGGTATAAAGAAGTGTAGCAAAAATATACAACTTACGGGCAGAGTGCATAAACTAGAACCCCATTGATAAAAACAGACATAACAACGGCAGCGATGAGATTGAAACCAAGGCTCGCAATCTGATTAAAGGGAAAAGAACAAAGTACATGAAGAACCTAATAAATTCAGTACAAAGGGTGCTTGTTGAGGTTGAACAAATAAGTTGAAGCCAGAAATCAGGCACACATGAAGATTTACCAGTAAAAGTTTCCCAAGGGTAGACGATCCCATTGTCGTCCTGGTCGAAAAAAGCTACATGTGCTGAAGAACACTCATGTTGCGTGCTGATGGCCAGTGTTCCTGTTGGATGGTTTGTGTCCGGAGCAACCAATGCTCTTGGCATGTCTGAAATTGGGATATTTTCAAACAAAATACAAAATATATTAGTGCACTTGAACATGTTATAGTTGCCATTAATTTGTCAAGGAATGTTTCAACTTCAATTAGGTAGCTCGGCTTCAATTGGGGAGTTGCTCAATCTAGAGGTAGAAACTAAAATCAGTCTTGTTACTTTGAATTTTAGTTTAAAGAAATTTTCATTATGTAGATTTATCTCACGGAATGGAAGAGGTTCACTAAGGGGAAAAGAAAAACAGTGTCATAAACCACATGATTTGATTCATATAATCCTAGACTACGTGTCAAATTATTATAGTGCCCCATGATAAATTAATCCTTCCATTAAAAACAAACTTGCCAAATAGATATCACTTGGAATTTTCTTGAAGATCATGTTAGAGAATAGTGGAAGTAGAAGAAACAACCCTAATGTTTATACAGAGAGAGAGAGAGAGAGAGAGAGAGAGAAACGAAGGAACTCACATGGCTTAGGAAGTTTGGTTTCCAAGTCACCCCTGACCTTCCTCTCAATAGTGACTGGTGCATATGGAGCTTCTGTTGCCAATGCTTCACCCTCCATCACAGCAGCCATGATATATGAATATTGAATTTTTTTTCTTCTTCTGTCTCTATGGCATATGGAGGCACAGAGGAGACTGGCTAGCTCAACTTTGCTTTTATAAAGAGCTAGCGGTGGAGGAAGGAGAGAGAGAGAGAGAGAGAGAGAGAGAGAGGCAAAGGCAAGTGAGAAAGTCTTGAGTATCTTGCGTGAGAGAGAGAGAGAGAGAGAGAGAGAGAAGCAAAGGCAAATGAGAAAGTCTTGAGTATCTTGCGTGGCAAGTGATGCAAACAACACCTGATTTTGCAGGGCAAGTTGTGGCTAAATGTGAGAAGGGCATGCAGATCTTGTTTGATAGGCATCTTACACTTGGCCACCCTCCTTGTGCTGTATTGTCTGCGATTATTTTATGTTCTGCTTGACTTTCAGCTACCAAACTCACACAAATCTTAGGTATTTTTTTTTTTTTGAAATATCACCTAAATTTATACAACGATTTTAATTTGTCACATTAAAGAAAAATTTAAGAGAAATGTCATCTTAATTTTTCAAAATTCATCATTTGTCATTTGACTTTAACACCATTCAATTTTCCATATATTTTGGGTATTTTAGTTTTCCATTTTCAAGGAGGAAAAAGAGATCTCTTTCCCTTTCTCTCCCACCGGCCCCCAAAACACATCGCACAGGACCCCCCTCCCCCCACTTCTCTCTCTCTCTCTCTCTCTCTCCATCCACAAATTTTCAATATGCAAATGAAAAAAATACCAAAATGAAAAAAAAGAAGAAAAAGGTGAACTCGGTTTGGGTGGGCTGAGGGAATTTGTGTGTGGTGGGTAAGTGTTCCATGGTAGAGAGAGGATGAAGGGGAAGAGGGAAGGGGGAATGGAGAAAGGGGATGTGAAGAGGGAATGGATTTCAAGGTGGGCGAGGTTGGTCGGAACTGCTGGCGGAGCACATGGGATGGGTGAATGTGAGATTTTTAAAAAAAAACAATTTTTTAATAATGAATTTTCCATATTTAAAATACTCTTGAAAATGAAAAGACTAAAATATCTTCTAAAATGGATGGAAAATTGGATGATGTTTAAAGTCAGATGACAAATCATGGAATTTGAAAAATTAAGGTGACATTTATCTTAAATTTTTCTTTAAGGTGACAAATTGAAATTGAGGTATAAGTTTAGGTGACATTTCTACAAAAATAATTAGGACTAAATTTTACCCCCTATAGGTTTGGGGGCATTATCAAAATGGGCAATAGGATTTCAATTTCATAAATTTGCACCTCAACGTTTTAAGATTTGTTCAATTTACACATTCGGTCAATTTGACTGTATGATATTCTCTTAAGTTGATGATGTGGAAAGTGAGGGACCCACCTTTGTGTTGATGTGTCAATAAAAACAATAAAAATTCCTTAAAATAATAAAACACTAATATTCGGGGACCTCCTTACTTGTCCCCAATTTTAACCCAAAATCGGAGAGTTTTTATTAAAAATAGCCAAAAGTTACCCCCTATTTTCATAAATGTCAATTTTTATAAAAATTTTCAAATATAGCAAAAAGCCTACTTAAATAGACTTAAGTGCCCTCAAAGTTAAAAACAATTTGCATCTAAGAGCATCTCCAACCGATGTGTCAAAAGTGTCACATAGACATATAACGGCTAAAAATAACATCTCACATCACTTTAACCGATGTGTCAAAGCTAATGTGGAATGAAGGTTGGAGGTTGATATGTTATTTTTGACATATCAAAAGTAAGATGTCAAATGAATATTTTATTATTTTTAAAAGATAGTTGGCTATTACTTTCATTTATTTTTTTTCTTTTTTTCCTTTTTTTTTCTTCTTTATCATAAATGATTTGACTATTACAATAATTATTTATTTGACATATCGGATGGAGTGTAAAATTGTGTAAATGTCAAATTGCCACATCAGCCATCAAATTTAAATTTGATGTTTGGTATTTGACATCTCCCTTGGAAATGCTCTAAGAGTTAAAATCAATTCAAACCATATGCATTGTAGTTCAAAGAGAGAGAGATAGAAATGGTTCGTTGTTTGAAAGGGGGAGAAAAGGGAGGAATGACTCGCTCTCATATCACCATCCCCTTTCCCCACCCTCCCGGACCTCACTTTAGCTTCCCCTTCCCAAAAGCCGTTTTCAATCATTTGAAATTCAATTCAGTTCAACAGATTGATAATTATATTACTGTATACAGAGTTTATATAAAAGAATTTTTAAAATTTTTTAATTTTGGTCCAAATCTGTCTTTCATTAAAGAGAAGACATTAAGATGGCAGCAAGCCAAACCCAGATTCAAACACTGAACTTCCTCAGAACAACAAGAGACCAATATTATTACAGATCATTTGAGAATGGTATGGTTATTTCGTTCTTCTTCTCCTTTTAAATTTTTTTAATTCTTCAAGTAATATAATTCTCTTTCTTTGTTATTGCTGGTAAATTGAATTTCAAATTATTGCACAGGATTTTTCTGATGAAACAATTGTTAATTATATATTATTGATTGCTTTCCGGGTTCTTTGTGTTCTGATGCCATCTGGTGCTAATTGATATACGTTCTTATACTCATGTATTGTAGGCTCGTAGTGCTAGAGAGAAGTTGTTGAGTTTCATTTATTATAATTCTGCAGTAGTTTATCTCGTTTAATGTGGTGTTGATAAATTATATTCTAATCATGAATTCAGGCTTCATTCCTTCTTTTATTTGTTTTTAATTTTAAAGGTATTTGAGTATATTTAAGTGAGTTTTTGGCTATTTTTGAAAGTTTTTATAAAAATTGATATGAAAGTAGGGCGTAAATTTTGGCTATTATTGATAAAAACTCGAAATCGGAACCGGTATGCATGGGATTTTTGTCATCCCTAGTTGAGGTTCATCAATGGCAGTTCCTGGTGGTGGGTTCTGCCTTATTATTTTCTTCTTCTTTTTTTCTCCAAGTTAATTTCCATCAGATGATAGCGGTGGTGGTTTGATTTCTCATCTCTATCTTTTATTTTCTTTTTATTTTCTGAACCTACAGGATTTTCCCAACTCGATTATAAATATTCCAGTTGAGATCAGGAAAGCAAAAGAATCAAAACCCTTCGTCGCCAAGCACCTCTCCAACCGTCTCAAATCTATCGCTCTCTGTCTCCCTTTTATCACTTCTCTCATAACGCCTGAGCTTCAGAGCTTGTATTTGATTTCTTTAGGTATGCTTTCAACTTCCCATTAATGTTCTAATCCCTTTTGATTTTGGGTTTTTTTGCTTTCATCTCATATACTGTTGAAAGTTTGGAATTTTTTCACACTTCTCTGTTTACAATTGCATTGTCGATTACAGTTTTTCTTATGTCGTGATATCATCTTATTCATCGATCCCATCGTCTTTGCATTTTCGCTACCTGATTTTGATTTCTGAAACCCTAATTTTTTCAAATTTCCCCAAATTTCTCAAAATTCTTGGTTCCCAAACACCCTCCTGATATCATTTTCATCTTCTTTTTGGCTCTGTTGATGTTTCAAATTGCTGGTCGTAGTTTTCCGGGTGTTACTTAATTTTCGAGTACTTATATTTATTCAATGACCATATTAATGGTTGCTAAGTTGTGCAGTATGGTGGCTATCCTATTTCTTTGTAAAAAAATTAGGGATAATCCGAGTATAGCCGCTCGGATATACTATTTCTTCTTAAAAATTAGGGGAAAAAACCTTGTATAGTTGATCGGAATAGGAAAAATCCGAGTATAGCCGACCGGCTATACTATTTTTTTTTAAAAAAAGGGGTAACACCGAGTATAACCGCACGGCCATACTATTTCTTATAAAAAAATGGAAAAAACCGAGTATAGCCTCTCTTTAAAAAATTTGGAAAAACTGAGTATAGCCGTTCGGCGATACTATTTCTTTAAATAAAATTATAGCGGGTCGGCTGTACTACTTTAAAAAAATAAATAAATAATCGGGTATAGCCGGCCGGCTATACTATTTATTATAAAAAATGTATAAACCAAGTATAGCCGGCTATACTATTTTTTATTTTTTAAAATTAGGAACACCCAAGTATAGCCGTACGGCTATAAATTTTCTTTAAAAAATTTAAACAACCGCGTATAGCCGCCCTGCTATACTATTTCTTTCAAAAAATTAAGAAAAACCGAGTATAGCCGCCCGGCTAGAGTATTTATTTTTAAAAAAAAATAGGGAAACCCGTGTATAGCCGAACGGCTATACTATTTCTTTTTAAAAAATTAGGGAAAAACCGAGATTAGTGCTCGTACTTTAGTGGATTATACAGATATGGATGGCTTTGTCGAACATCAACATTGAAGTTTGTAGCGATCTGGAGGAGTTGATGGGTTTGAAAAATAACTTGGAGCAAGTGATGAGAGAGAGGACGAGGCTGATATAATAATGGCCATGGAGTTAAGTTAGTCTTTTATCTTCAAATCTCCACTCAACTTGTTTATATAGGGAGTTATCTTTTTGGTCAGGTCAAATAGTATATACGTTGAGTGAAACACGCTGATGCAGGATACACTTTGGCTTTGTTGTAACCAAGCTCTGAGATAATCTGTGCATAGTTTTAACTAGCCTCTAGATTAGTGCTTGTACTTTAGTGGATTATACAGAGATAGAATGATCTTCCTTTTCTTTTTTATGCCTGTAATTGTAATTGTCTCTCACATAATGAAGAAATTTATTCTGATTAAAGTGACTAAATTAGGTTGCATTATAAATGAAAGTTTACGAAAGTTTTGTTTCTGTGTTTGTGATAACATAGCACAAATACATTCACAAAGGGTTCTTGCCCTTTCCATCATCATATTAGATCATAGAACAAGAGGGAGAACCCCGAAAGCAATTGTTTTTTTCCTTTTTGGAAGAAATACATAAAGCAATTTAGTCCCATCTTTTTGAATAATCCCAAAATTCAGAGCCATTCACTTCATGGTCCTAAACCCCAACAACTGAAGAAGCTCTCAGAAGAGAGAAGAAGAGGAAAATGGAAAGGTTTGTGTTCATTTTTCATTTATTTATCTATCTTTGTCTTTAAGGTTATTCTTTTGTATTATGTTATTAGAAAGTAGAAATTCAAATGATTCTGAAATGGATTTTCTTGTTTCTCTTGGGAATCTTCGGGGGGTGTAGCCAAAGGTGAAGGTCAGACAACAAGAAGACGAAAATGTTTATTAGTCCTCATGATTCATTATTGGTTTTCCAGACAAATTTCGTCCATGTGGCTTGACCTTTGTAGATGAAGCTCAGGCCGTTGGTTCAGTATATGTTTTTTCTCAGAAAAAGTCTCAGTTTAAATGTCTGATTTCAGTTTGAGTTAGCAGAGCTTGTATTGTTGATTTACTCCTTTGACCAATCCTTACTCCTTTGAGCAATGGTGCCATTCTTTTAAATACTACCTCCTCACTATAGAAGCATTACTTCCCTTCCCCCTTCGCTTTACATATTTTAAAATGTTTGTTCATATCATTTTTTATTTTTCCTGAGGATTTATTGGTCATTGGGTAATTTGACATTTGATTTTATCTACAGAGAAGGAGCACCAAGATGTTTCTCCCCCCACTATTGCAAGAATTCCAAAATCTTATGTCCCAAGTGTAGTGATGCCATCAATATCTGTAGCTGTCTTATCAAGTCCTGGTAATTTCTCTTCCTTTTTAATATATATCAAGGTATTTCTTGCAATCAGGCTTTGTGGTTTACACTTTGTTAGCGAGATCCTAGTCTTATTAGGATATTTCTTTCTTATTCTATTAGGATTTTATTTATTTCCTTTTTGTATAGATATTATGTAATTAGGACTTTTCTTATTTCCTAGTATAACCCTACTAGGGTTTGTAATCTTGTATTATAAATACCTCCTTTCGGAGAATGAAATATATCTGAAAAATATTCTACCCATATTGTTTGACTTGGCATCAGAGCCTACTTTTCTGGTGACCTGTGTGTTGTGCCCACCCGTGTTCTATCCCCATATTTTTTTCTCTGCCTGTGCCGTGTGTGCCCTCCTGGGTTTGCGTGTCGTGTTGTAGTGTTCGTGCATCTACTGTGTTCGTGTCATTCCTGTCTTCGTGCATCTGCCGTATTTGTGCCTTTGCTGCGTTCCGCTGTGTACGTTGCTGTGTTCGTGCCTGTCTTCGTGCATCTGCCGTATTTGTGCCTCTGCTGTGTTCTGCCGTATACTCTGCCGTAATCTGTTGAATTTCTGCTGCAATCATGGGTGATAACTCCATTGTTGGTGCTGTTGCTGCTGCCTCTACAAATTTGTGTGTCTTTGATTCTATTCCAGGTACTGGCTCCAATACTTGGATAATTGACACTGGTGCTTCTGATCATATGACTTATGATGCTAAATTTTTTGATGAGTTGTCTAGTAACACCCGTGACCTATACATAACTAGTGCGAATGGCTTGCCCTCTCCAATTACTGGTGAGGGCACAATCTCTCTCACTCCTACTCTGTCCTTGTCTCGTGCATTACTAGTTCCCAATATCCATTGTAACTTGTTATCTGTGGGTCGATTACTTGATACACTTAATGCTTCTGCTACTTTCTATCCTACGCATTGCTCTTTTCAGGATCTCAAGACTCACGAGACGATTGGGCATGGTAAACGGATAGGGGGGGTTATATTATTTGACATTGCCTTCTGCACCAGTTCGTGATCGTGTCGTTAATATTGTTCAAAGTTGCAGTGTCAAAGACAAACAACAAATTTGGTTATGGCATCGTCGCTTGGGACACCCATCATTTGGCTACCTTAAGCGTCTGTTTCCATCTTTATTCCGCTCTTGTGATAAGTCAAGTTTTAAGTGTGAGAAATGTATTTTGGCCAAGAGTCATCGCACTGTGTTTCCTTTGAGTGACAGTAAAGCTGCAAAGCCTTTTGATTTAGTGCATTCTGATGTGTGGGGTCCAGCTCGCGTTACTTCGAACGGATTTCTTTGGTTCGTCACATTTATTGATGATTGTACCCGACTCACTTGGGTTTTCTTGCTGAAAAATAAACATGATATTGCTTCCATCCTTCCAGAGTTCTGTACTATGGTGTCTACTCAGTTTCATGCTCAGGTCAAAGTATTCCGGACTGATAACGGAGGCGAATATGTGAATAACACTTTGGCATCTTTCTTCCGTGCTCAAGGTATTATTCACCAAACGACAACCCCATTTACTCCTCAGCAGAATGGTGTGTCTGAACGCAAGAATCGTCAGTTACTTGAAGTTGCCCGCTCCCTTATGTTGGACATGTCTGTTCCCCATCATCTTTGGGGGCATGCTGTTTTATCTGCTGCTTATTTGATTAATCGTACTCCTAGCCGGGTTCTTGATTTCAAGACTCCACATGATGTGTTTGGTGACCATGTTTCCCCTGTCTCAGTCTCCAAGTTGCCCCCTAAAGTCTTTGGGTGTGTTGCCTATGTTCATGTCTACTCTCATCAACGGAGTAAACTTGATCCTTGTGTTCTGCGATGTGTTTTTATTGGTTACTCGTCTACTCAGAAAGGGTATAAGTGCTATCATCCACCTACCCAGAAGGTGCATGTTACTTTGGACGTGACTTTCCATGAAGAAGTGCCCTATTATGTATCTCCCTCCTCTCCAATTCAGGGGGAGAGGGGGAGTGAATTGGAGAGTCTTGGATTAGAGAATGATGTGTTTGAAGATGCTGCTCTTGGGAAAGAAATGACCTGTCGCACTGAAGCAAGTGACCGGTCACCCATATCTGAAGATGAAACTTGTGGTCCCTGTGAAGAAACTACTGATCGCCCTTTGGAACTCGATCAATCGCCCATATCTAGAGATGAAGCAGGTGCTCTCGGTGTCACTGAAGCAAGTGACCAGTCGCCTGTATCCGAAAATAATGACAGTGATTCTTGTATGGATGAGTTCGATGTAATACCCCCCTCTGCCCTGCCATTGCCCCAATCTACTCATGATAGTGAATCAAGTGAGGTAATTTCTAATGATCTACCTGTGTCAACTTATCAGTTACCCCCACGAACCACTCGTGGGAAACCTAAAATACAATATTCTCCTGATATACATGCCAAGTCTAAGTATCCCATTAACCATTTTGTGTCAACTCATCGTTTGTCTAAGTCATATGCATCATATTTGTGTCAATTATCTAGTGTATGTATGCCAACTAAGCTGCAGGATGCTTTATCTAACCCAAAATGGATGGATGCCATGAATGTTGAAATGGATGCCTTGAACAAGAATAAAACATGGGATCTAGTTCCTTTGCCACGAAGGAAGAAAGCTGTTGGATGCAGATGGGTGTTTACTTTGAAGCATAAAGCTGATGGTTCCATTGACCGTTACAAGGCTAGATTGGTAGCAAAGGGTTATACTCAGACCTATGGAGTGGATTATTTGGAGACATTTGCTCCAGTGGCAAAGCTCAATACTGTGCGTGTACTATTGTCCTTGGCTGCTAACCGCGACTGGCCCTTATTACAATTCGATGTCAAAAATGCATTTCTACATGGTGACCTTAAAGAGGAGATTTACATGGATCTCCCTCCTGGTATTCCTGTAACCTCTAAGGAGGGTGTTGTGTGTAAGCTGCGGAAGTCTTTATATGGACTAAAGCAGTCCCCAAGAGCGTGGTTTGGGAGATTTGCAGCATCTATGAAGAAATTTGGGTATGTACAGAGTAACTCAGACCATACTTTGTTTCTAAAGCGTCATAAAGGTAAATTGACAGCTTTAATTATTTATGTTGATGATATGATTGTGACTGGAGATGATCAGGCAGAAATGCAAAATCTTCAGAAGTATCTGGCTTCCGAGTTTGAGATGAAATCATTGGGTGATTTAAAGTACTTTCTTGGGATTGAAGTTGCTAGATCTAAACATGGTATTTTTCTGTCTCAAAGAAAATATATTTTGGATTTACTTGCAGAGACTGGAATGTTAGATTGTAAACCAATTGATACCCCTAGTGAACAGAATCATAAGTTGGGGTTGTATCCTGATCAAGTCCCTACAGATAAAGAGCGTTATCAATGACTTGTGGGGAAATTGATTTATTTATCTCATACACGTCCTGATATTACATATGCAGTAAGTGTAATGAGTCAGTTTATGCATTCTCCTAGTGAAGATCATATGGGTGCTGTGATGCGCATCTTGAGGTATCTGAAAGTAACTCCTGGAAAGGGGTTAATGTTTTGCAAGTATGGTCATACAGATGTGGAAGGGTATACGGATGCTGATTGGGCTGGTTCAGTCACTGATAGACGTTCTACGTCTGGGTATTTCACATTTGTTGGTGGTAATCTTGTTACTTGGAGGAGTAAAAAGCAAAAAGTGGTGTCTAGATCTAGTGCCGAGGCCGAGTACCGTGAGATGGCTTAAGGTGTGTGCGAGTTACTATGGTTGAGAAGATTGTTGAGAGATCTTGGGTTTGGACCCCAGAAGCCCATGGATCTGTATTGTGATAATAAAGCTGCAATTGCAATTGCGCATAACCCTGTGCAACATGATCGTACAAAGCACGTGGAGGTTGATCGACATTTTGTTAAAGAGAAGTTAGATGCTGAAATTATTTCTTTTCCGTTTATATCATCCGAGTACCAACTGGCAGATGTTCTTACAAAAGCTGTGTCTACTATGGTCTTTCTCAACTCGCTTGACAAGTTGGGCATGCGTGACATCTTTGCCCCAACTTGAGGGGGGGTGTTAGCGAGATCCTAGTCTTATTAGGATATTTCTTTCTTATTCTATTATGATTTTATTTATTTCCTTTTTGTATAGATATTATGTAATTAGGACTTTTCTTATTTCCTAGTATAACCCTACTAGGGTTTGTAACCTTGTATTATAAATACCTCCTTTCGGAGAATGAAATATATCTGAAAAATATTCTACCCATATTGTTTGACTCACTTATCTAACTGATGTCGTGAGCAGATATTGTCCTTTTTAATATATATCATGATATGGACTCTCAACTCTTAATGAGCAGATATTGTACAGTAAGTATAAAATTGAAAAGCTGAGGATCCTACTTTTTGTTCTGGGAGACAGCTTGTTGGCTATTATGCTGACTGTCCATTGTACAACAGAACATGGCAGACGCTTAATAATTAGCTATTGTCAGAAATTAGCATACTGATAAACATTGAGTCTAATAATTAGCTATTATGCTGACTGTCCATTGTACAACATGAACGCCTCAAAGTGATGGGATGATGTACTCATATTTGGCTAATCTCTAAATAATTAAGATGTTTCTTTCTGATAGATTGAAGAAATTAGCGTACTGATAAACATTGAGTCTAATATGTAGTACTTGAAAGAGCAGCATGTTCCTAATCCTAGGCTGTGCGGGCGTTTCAGCAGCATTAGTATATCTATTTAAAAATATGATCAACATCTTGTACAATTGCTTACCTTTGTGTTTGGAAATAAAAACAGGATCAAAGCAGAACGACCATCAGCTCTGGAGAATCATAACTTGGTTAGGAAACCTACACAATGTGTTCCATGCCATATTACTGAAAATTCTACAAAAACCAAAAAGTCCAAGTATGAGAACTCTCTTAAAGAAAGGAAAGGATCAGAGATAATAGATCTTCCTGTTTGTTCATGAAACAGCATGAGCTTTTTTGTAACCAGGGATGTTTCTAAATTAGGTGAACTACTGTTTATAAATTAGGTCTGCCTTCTTTTATTGCAACATCATGTGGTTTGTTTGTAATTACTAATTGCCTTTCATAGCAAGAACCTTATACTGTTTTATTAAATAAAATAAAAAAACAAATATAGCCGTGCGGCAATAATGTTTAAAATAAAAATAAAAAAATCGAGTATCGCCATGCGGCTATACTATTTAAAAAATAAAAATAAAAATAAAAACACCGAGTATAGCCGTCCGGCTAAATTATGTCTTTTAAAAAAATTAGGAAAAACAGAGTATAGCCAACCGGGTATACTATTTCTTTTAAAATTATTTTAAAAACAGCATATAGCCGAACGGCTGTACTATTTTTTTAAAAATAACCTTGTATAGCCGTGCGGCTGTACTATTTTAAAAAAATAAATAAATAACCGCGTATAGCCGGTCGGCTATACTATGTCTTTTAAAAAAATTTGGGAATAAACAAGTGTAGCCACGCGGCGAGACTATTTCTTATAAAAAAAAATTTGAAAAACCAAGTATAGACGTTCGGCTGTACTATCTCTTTTTTTAGAAATATGAAAAAAAAAACCAAGTATAGCCGAACGGCTATAGTATTTCTGTTAAAAAATTTGAAAAACCGAGAATAGCCGTTCGGCTATACGATTTATGTTTTGAAAATAGGACAAAACCATGTATAGTCCATGTATAGCCGACCGGCTATACTATTTCCTTTTTTTTTTTTTTCAAAAAAAAGAGAGCTTAATATCATAAAACGTCCCTAAGGTTTTCGAAATAGATTGCATCCTTAATTTTTTTTTTTTGGTGTCATTTGTGGTCAGAGTTTGTATTGTTGATTAAGCTCATGCCATTAGTTCAGTATATCACTACAAAAAAAAGTGGCAATAGTCACCATTTTAGTCACCAAAAAAAGCAAAAAAGGTTACTTTTGTGGGGGTTACTAAAGGCTTTTAGTCACTAAAAAAGCAAAAAATGTGACTAAAAGCCTTTTTAGTCACCAAAAAAGTCAAAAATGGTAACTGTTACCTTTAGTAACCCCCACAACAGTCACCAATTGTTGGTGACTGTTGCCACTTTTTTTTGTAGTTTAAATGTTTTTGCTCAGACAAAAGAAGTCTCAGTTTAAATGTTTGATTTCAGTTTGAGTTATCAGAGCTTGTATTGTTAATTTACCCCTATGACCAATCCTTACTACTCCAGATAAATGAAAATGGAAATTCACGTTCTCTGTCGATCTCAAGACTCTCTCTCGCAAAAATATACAAATGGTCTGTACTCTTTAACTCTGCAATTATGCATACATGGTAGGGTCATGAAAGTGTGTCATGCCAAATTCCATACATTTGAAATGAAGAAGAATGTACTTTATTATAATTAGACTTCTGTTTCTTATTTATTTAGGCGATCAGTTTATCAGTTTAGGATTGGTTTTCCAGACTAATTCTCTCTCTGTGGCTTGATCTTTGTAGATGAAGCTCAGGCCATTGGTGTTATCCCTCGTTATATGTAACTACAAGTATCTGTTCATTCCAATCAGTGTGAACTCGGGATATAAAAGTTTGGCTAGGCCAAGAATGAGTCCAACTTAGTGATTATTTGTGATGGATGATGGATGAAGGTGAGGACCTTAAGCATGTATGTAAAGACTTGGGCAAGTGATAAATGTAAAGAAGACAAGATGTACGTGGTTCACCCTTAATGAATGGGCTACGTCCACGGAGAAGTATATTCTCATTATAACAGCGTATCAATACATTTATACATGGAGAGAGGAGTCCCCATTTTAGTTGAGAGAAGTCTCTATTTATAAGGAGGTGAAGGTGGGAGGTTTGTGTAGATTTCCGATGTGGGACTTTGTGCAAGTCGTTGTGATGGTGCTTGGCACTTCGGAAGAGTGTCTTCCTTCGGCGTGAGAGAACGCATGTCTGCCTTTGGTGCTAGTCGCTTTGAGGCTAGATATGCTCGGTTGATTATGGTGTAAACAGTAGTCCCCCAAGTTCGCGGTCAAGAAGTGACTTCTGGGTTGGGAACTTGTGAGTTTTTGTGTAATCATGACCGAGCATTCCAAGTTCGATGGGAGCCGTAGGGCAGTCCCTAGTCCCCCAAGTTGGCAAGCTAGAAGTTGCGTCAATACTTGGTAGCTGTGGGAACCTCTGGGATTGTTGGTAGCTGGGTACCTGTGCATTTTGCATGGAGCTTGTGGTTGGGTTTTGTAGAGCTTAGCTTCGATAGAGGCCGGGGCCTTGTGCTTTTGGTGTAGGTAATCCCTTGAAGTCATTTGTGTTTATGACTTGGGTCCTTTAGTTTCAACTCATTGCTCCCTAAGCCATGCAAGCCATGCAAGGTTTTTTTTTTTTTTTTTTTTTTTTTTTTTTTTTGGAGAAAAAAAAAAATAAATAAATTAAAAATAATAAAATAAAATTTTGAGCCTTCCTCCAAAGTTTTCATGCTCCTTGCCGTTCGGCAAGGAGGCCAAGCCTCTTTTTTTTTTTTTTTTTTTTTTTTTTTTTTTTTTTGAAGTAGCTGGCCCTTTTTTCTTTGAAGGTAGCTGGCCCTTTTTTCTTTGAAGGAGCTAGGCCTTCGGCAAGGTGAAAATGAAAGGGGCTAGGTACTTTGGCTAGGTATTTTATATAGCATAAAAAAAAAAAGGGGGCTAGGCAAAGAGGGGCTGGGTCTTTTGTATTTAGAAGAGGGGGGATAAATAAAATCCCACAATGCTTGCCGTTCGGCAAGACATTTTGGAAAGAGGGTCTTGGCGCCAGCGAGTGCCTGGCTCGTGCACAACCTAGCTTCAGCAAGGGGAGTTCCAGAGAAATTCTTCGTTTGGCAAGGGTATCTAGGCCCTCACCTGCGCACGGCCTGGTTGGCAGAACAGGACCTGACTTGGAGATTTGATTTTTGTTTCCCAAGCTTCAGTCCATTTTTAGAAATAGAGCCATATTCAACCGACTTGGGTCTGGGTCCTTCATTTTGTCGGCAGGTGAATTGGTGAAGGAGAGTTTCTTGTGCTCACAAGTTGAATCCTGGGAGTTTTGGTAGTACCTGGCTGGCTTGGGGCTTGATGGTCCAGAGAGGCTGGGCTATTTGCTCTAGAGAGAAGAGTGCTTCGGCAAGAAGGTAATTTTGTGGTACACCGATCCAATTTGCTCGACCCTTGCCATTCGGCAAGGGTGGATCGAACTGATTTGTGAGTTTCTAGAGCTTGGTCCCGAATTCTGAAGCTGCAGGAGCTAGACCTCGAGTTGTGTTTATTAGCCAAAGCGTAATCCTTGCCGAACGGCAAGGATTGATTAGGAATGTTGAGGTCTTGCTGTCTTCTGCAAGTGGGCTTTTTGACCTAGGCTTTGTAGCTGTGCAGTCAAAACTTGGCTGCTAGGATAGTCAGCAAAACTTCGGTGTATCAGCTTTGGACCTGGTGAAAAATTTTGTGTCCCTCATTCCTTGTTGTGTTCGGTAGTTAGGACTCGGAGGAGTTTGGAGATTTTTGGGAGCTAGACCACTTGAGCTGGGTGTTGCGAGTGTTGAGGTAAATATATATATATATATATATATAATTGGTTTGGCTAGGAAAGTGTTTGATTGATGGGTATGCGAGATGCGGAGAAGTAGAAGTTGCAATGGAATTGTTTGATCAAATGCAGGAGAGAGATTCTTTTTCGTGGACTGTTTTAGTTGACGGGTTATCAAAATGCAGGAAGGTAGAGATGGCTAGGGAGATATTTGAGCCATGCAAGCCATGCAAGGGTTTTTTTTTTTTTTTTTTTTTTGTGTGTGGAGAATTGTGAGCTTCTCAAAAAAAGTTTCACGGGCAAGGAGGCCAAGACTTCGGCATGGTGCTTTGGGAAAAAGGGGCTGGCCCATTTTTTTTTTTTTTTTTTTTTTGCATCAAGGAGTGTAAGCTAAGCCATGCATCCCAAAAAATTTTATGCTCCTTGCCGTTCGGCAAGGAATAGCTAGGACTCTTGTTTTGGCAAGGTAGCTGGGTCTTTGTAGAGCACCAAAAAGGGCTAGGCAAAAATGGCTGGGTATCTTGAGGCTAGGCAAAAATGGCTGGGCATCTTGAGGCTAGGCTCCCTTGAGCTTCGGCAAGTTTCAAGCCGGGTGCCTTGATCAACTTTGGAGCTGGGCAGACGGGTCTGGCCCTTTTTTTTTTTTTTTTAAGCTGGGAGCTAAGGATTTTGTCTGAAAATAGGAGCTGGGGCTATGGCAACCGAGCCAAGTCTCTTATTCTTCATAGCTTCGGTAGTCTGCAGGTGTCTTTTTGGAGACGAAAGGTGTGTAGGACTAGGCCTTCGGCAAAGAGTGAGCTGGGTTCGCGGAGCCAGGCCGAGTCGATAATGGTGGGTTTTTCTGATCTGCACAGGGTGTCTTGATCATTTTTCTGGAGTTTTGGGTTCGTGTGGTTTTGGGGCTGAACCGCTGATCTCTGGGTCCTTGCAGCTGGGCTTTCGACTCAGCAAGTTCAAACTCTCTGCAGCCTGTGTTCGGGGCTGAAGCTTGAAGAAGAACAAAAATTTTGAGCTTGCACTTCCCTTTCATTGCCCCTACCGTTCGGCAGTGCCCATCCAAAATTGATGATGGTTGTTTGATTTTGCAACAGGTTTCTGAGCTTCGGTGATCATGACTTGGTGGGACCATGTTGTCGTGAAACTAGTTAATTTTCGAACGAAGCCTGCCATTAGGTGGCTTCGTGAGCCTTCTGTGGTGAGCTTTGGTGAGTCGGCAAGAGACCTTGGAGGCTTGGGTCCGTTCGTTTTGGCAAGAATCTCCACTTCAGTAATTCGGTAAGAACGTCACAGAACGGCAAGGGTTGATTGGGACTTTTGTGAGGCAATCTACGTGGATCTAACTTTGGTTTTCAACTGGCCTTGTCCATTTGCATGGGAAATGTTCCCATCCAGAAAAATATGCATTGTAATTGTCAACTCAATTAAGTTGGAAAAGAATCTCCACTGGCCTTCTCCATTTGTGTGGGACCAGTTGCACAATTTGAAGGTGAGCCACCACTTGGTGCTGGGCCATTGAATTTGGATGAGCTGGATCCCACCGAAATAAATATACATTCCTCTAATTGATCTTGCCATGCATGTTTTTGTATCTGTGTACAGTGTGACTATGTTGGTTACTGTGGTGAGCCACCAAAATTAAAGATAGCTTGGACCCCTAAAATTAAGAATAGGAGGCTGGGGTCCTAAAATTAAAGATAGGAGGTTGGGCCCCTAAAATAGAGCTAGGCACAAGGTTTAGAGCTGGGACTTCTTCGAGTTAGCTTGCTTCCGCAAGACAAAATTTGGGCCGGGTGTTGGTGTAGCTGAACCTTCGGCAATCCCAATGTTGGACCCCTTTTTTTTTTTTTTTGGTTGGATGTTTGTGCTCTGAACCTTCGGCAGGCGTGAATATTGGCCAAGGAATTTGAAGGAGCTGGGAGCTAAGCCTTCGGCAAGTATGCATAAGTCTGATTTTTGGTTGAGCTTTCCCTTGGTTTCAATGGAGGCCAAGCCCTTCTTGGAGTGACTCTGTTTCGGCAGTTTGGATTTTGGCTCAAACTTGGCTGGGCCTTCGGAGGCTAGGCAAGGTAGTTGGGCCGGCTTTGGTGTGGCTTCCATCAGATGGTGATTAAACATCTGAGATGGGTGGGTGTTGTTTGGCATGTCCATTCAAATTGATCCACACTTTCCTATGACAGATAGGACAAACTAGTATTAAAATGAGAAGAATTGAAGGTGTGGCTAGGCCACCGATTGATCCCATGGTTTATGTCAACCTCTTGAATAGTTTATGTCAACCACTTGAATAATATATGGAATCATTGAATTGCATGCTTATAAATATATTTAAAATACAAGATAAGCAAATGCGTTTTATCTTTTGGAAATAATATACGTGACTTTCCTTGATCCCAAGAGTAATGAGTTCTTCCAATATTAAATAATTCATAAAAATAGTGAATACGCTACTTATCTCATAGATGTAGAAGTCACGTGAGTGTACCAATATGTTTAATGAAATACGCATCTCCTAAGAATTAAATAATAATAGGAAGACAAGAAATATTGCACTTATCTCTTGGAAGTGAATCACGTGGCCTTTTGGATTGGCGTAATGGCTTCTCCCTGGCCATGCAAAGTGATGTTGTTGGTGAATTGGGATACTTGGCCATGCAAGCCATGCAAAGTGAGGTGTCGAAGGCATTGCCCATGTCAGAGAGGTTTGCCAAAAGCATCGCATGAGCCACATAAGGAAGGGCCCTTTGAAAAGAATTTTGAGCTGGCCTCTTTTTGCTGTGTCAGTAAGGCTAACTTTGCGCACGGGCTGGCCCGTGAGTCTTTTGGAGCTAGCTGGGCCTGTTGATGTCAGAGCTAAGGCACGAGAGCTAGGCCCGTATATATAGCTCTATATAAAGAGGCATTATCAGATCAGTCTCTCCAAATTCTAAACCTAGCGCCGCACCCACATTCCTGCGTCCCTCTTTTCCTCTTCGGCCTTGTCTTCCTATTCATTTCTCTTTGGCAATTTCTCATTTCTCTTCGTTCGATCTTGTAGATCCCAGTCAAAGGGAAACTCCAGGAGGCTATCTCCCAAGCCTTTCTTCAAATTGTTGCTTATTGTAGATCTTGTCAATGGCGAAACTCCAGGAGGCCGTCGGTGGAGAGCTCAAGGAGGAGGAGTCCGAATTGAGCATGGTGAAGGTGCCTAGCCCAATGGTTTTGTTGGATCCCTGCCAGCTATCCCACCAGAAGATCCTTTGGGAAAGGACACCATTGTGCGGCCAGTGTTGGAGTTGATTGAGGTGGTCGTGGTTGTGTTTGCCATGGATCCCTCAGAAGTTACCATAGATGCCTTTCTGTTTCATAGAGGTAGGGTGATAGGGGAAATTGAAGACATGGTTCCAAATTGGGATCTGGATTGTGGCTTGGAAGAGATGCAGCTTGCGGCGCTGGCATATTGCCTAGATACCTGGAGGGTATATCTGCTAGATAGGATTTTTGTGGCCAGAACTGTTGTGTTGAGCAGTCACATGTATTGTACAGGTAACATCCGAGATGAGTTTGGCATTTACTTAAGTGTGCTTGACGAGTTTCACTTCCAATTAGTGTACATGACCACAAGGCTCCGAGATTTCGTGGAGCAGATGGATGAGTTGATGATAGATGAAGCCCTATATGATTCTTCTGTTTCAGACCCTTCGGAAAGTGAGTCAGAAGAAGAGCCATGGGTGAGCTCAGCCATCGATAGCATTTTGAGAAATGCTATGTTTGAAGGATGAACCGTGCGGTGCCAGCAATACCATAGTTCATCTTCCAAGCTGTATAGTGCAATACCCATAGTCCCCCAAGTCCCCAAGTAAGAAGGACACTGGAGGGAGTGAACTTGGCGTGAGGGTGCCGAAGGCGCAAAGATGCATGTTGTAGGGTGACGTGGCTGGGCACGAGGGTGCCGAATGTGATACCAAGCTTGCATGTGGCAAGGCACGATGGTGCCGGGGACAACACAAAGCTCGCATGTCCTGAAGGCTTGACCTTCTTTATGTATTCTCGTTATTTATGTAAAACACTTGATATGATATTAGACTTGTTGTCATTTGATATCAATTGTGTTAACCATGTGATTGATGAGAATGAGCCAGAGTCGGGCATTTTATTGAATATGTGCCGAAAGGCAAAAGGTACAAGAGTTGGTTGAGTCAAGGCTCGAGACCAAAATTTAAAAAAACATAAAAACATAATGTCTTAGGGTCTAGACATGCTTACTTGTAGTAGTACTTGAGACGATCGGCATTCCAGGAATGAGGCAAGATCTTGCCCTTGGAATCACGAAGTTGATAAGCGCCGGGGCGAGAGATTCTGGTAACCTCATAAGGACCTTCCCATGTTGGGCCCAAGGTACCTTCAGTAGGATTCTTAGTGGCCAAGGAAACCTTGCGCATGACCCAGTCCCCAACCTTGAAGGCACGGGGTTTGACCCGGGAGTCATAGTACTTAGCGATGCGCTGTTTGTACGCGACGTTGCGCATGTTGGACTGGTCACGGAGCTCATCAATGAAGTCGAGGTTTAGGGCTAACTGCTCGTCATTGGCTTCGGCCTCATAAGTGGAGGTTCGGTATGTGGGCTGGCCAATTTCCACTGGTGCCACGGCTTCAGTACCAAAGGAAAGGGAAAACGGTGTTTCCCCTGTGGAGGTACGGAAGGTGGTGCGATAGGACCAGAGTACTTCTGGGAGTAGCTCTGGCCAGCAACCCTTGGCTTTGTCAAGCTTAGTCTTCAAGGTCCTCTTGATAATCTTGTTCACGGCTTCGACCTGGCCATTGGATTGAGGATGGGCCGGGGAGGCGAAGCAAAGCTTTATCTTGAGGTTGGAACAAAATTGCTTGAACTTTGCACTGTCAAATTGCCGTCCGTTATCCGTGACGATGGTGTTGGGGATGCCGAAGCGACATACGATATTTTGCCAGACAAACGTCTCAATGCGAGCTGCAGTGATGGTGGCTAAGGCCTCAGCTTCAGCCCACTTAGTGAAGTAGTCGACAGCTACGACTGCATACTTGACTTGGCCTTTGCCCTCAGGCATAGGACCAATGAGGTCAAGTCCCCATTGCGCGAATGGCCAGGGACTGACCATGGCTGTCAATGGTTCAGCTGGGAGTTGAGGGATGTTGGCAAATCGTTGACACTTATCGCATTTCTGGGTGAAGGCCTGGGCGTCAGTGTGAAGTGAGGGCCAGAAGTATCCTTGCCTAATGGCCTTATGCGCTAGTGACCGAGCGCCTAAGTGACTACAGATGCCTTCATGGATTTCTTTGAGGACATAATTACCTTCCTCTGGGGTCAGGCACCGAAGGTAGGGGAGACTGAAGCCACGCTTGTATAGGGCGCCATTAAGGATAGGTATCGGGCAGAGCGATAGCGGACACGCCGCGCTTCAGCAGGGTCAGCAGGTAGTGTCTGGTTCTGCAAGAACTGAAGGATGGGATCCATCCATGTGGGGCTGTGATCGATGGCGCAGATGAGTGGTGCCCGTGTGCTGGGCTGATCCAAGATTTCCATGTGGATATTCCGGCCGATGCCCTGCTCTATGGCCGAGGCTAATCTAGCCAGAGCATCGGCGTGACTATTCTCAGAGCGTGGCACCTGGCTTATGAGATAAGCATTGAAAGTTGTAAGCAAATGGCGGGTATGTTGGAGGTAGGCTGTCATGGAGGCGTCCTTGGCGGTGAAGTCTTGGTTCACTTGGTGAACAACGAGCTGTGAGTCGCTGAATATTTGAATTTGCCTGGCGCCCATCTCCTTGGCTAACCGAAGGCCAGCCAAAAGTGCTTCGTATTCGGCCTCATTGTTGGAGGCATGGAATTTGAAGCGAAGGGCGTACTCAAGGACAAACTTGTCTGGGGAGATGAGAACAAGGCCAGCTCCACATCCCTGGGCATTGGAAGAGCCATCTACATACAAGGTCCACAAGGGCTGAGTCAAGTCTAGAGTGCCGTTGCCGGCGACGTGGATCTGGCTTGATGTAGGAGTAGGCTCGATCGTAGTCTGTGAACTGGCCACAGTAGAGGGTTCGGTGAATTCAGATATGAAGTCAGCCACGGCTTGGCCCTTTGTGGCTGGGCGGGGTTTGTAGTGGATATCAAACTCACCAAGTTCGATGGCCCACTTAACTAACCTCCCAGAAGTCTCCGGTTTCTGCAACACTTGCCGGAGCGGGTGGTTGGTTAAGACATGGATGGTGTGAGCTTGAAAGTATGGTCTGAGACGCCTAGCCGAAACCACCAGGGCGAATGCCAATTTCTCGATGTCCGGGTATCGAGCCTCGGCATCTTGTAATGCTTTGCTGACGTAATGCACTGGGTGCTCAGCACCCTCCTTTGTCTGGATGAGTACGGAACTAACCGCTGTAGCCGAGATGGAGAGATAAATCATGAGGGTGTCTCCGGGCTCAGGTGTGGACAATAAGGGGGCTCGGCTCATATACTCCTTGAGCTCGCGAAAGCCTTGTCGCACTCAGCGGTCCAGGTAATGCTCCGCTTGCTACCCTTAAGGGCCTTGAAGAAAGGGGCACAGCGGTCAGTGGCCTTGGAGATGAATCTGGTCAGGGCTGCGACACGCCCAGTAAGGCTCTGGATGTCCTTGATTGTCTTGGGTATCGCCATGTCCAATATGGCCTTGATCTTCTCGGGATTGGCTTCAATACCTCTTTGGCTGATCATGAAGCCAAGGAATTTGCCTGAAGCCACCCCAAATGCACATTTGGTGGGGTTGAGCCTCATCCTATACCGCTTCAGAATGGTGAACATGGCGGAGAGGTTGGGGATGTGTTGGTCAGTAGTGCGACTCTTGACTAGCATATCATCAACATATACCTCCATGGTGTTGCCAATCAATGGAGCGAAGATGTGGTTCACCAGACGCTGATACGTGGCCCCGGCATTCTTGAGGCCGAAGGGCATGACCTTGTAGCAATAGAGGCCACGGTCCGTGATGAAGGATGTATGGGCTTGGTCCTCAGGGTGCATAAAGATCTGGTTGTAGCCTGAGTAGGCATCCATGAAACTGAGGAGAGCGTGGCCAGCTGTGGCGTCAACGAGCTGGTCGATGCGGGGTAGGGGGAAGCTATCCTTCGGGCAGGCCCGATTGAGGTTGGTGTAGTCGACACACATGCGCCAGCCTTTGGTGCCCTTTCGAACCATCACCACATTGGCCAGCCAGGTGGGATAATCCACCTCTTTGATAAATCCAATGGTGCTCAACTTATCCACCTCTGCCCTCATGGCCTCATATCGCTCTGGGTCATAAGCCCGACGCTTCTGCCGAACGGGTCGGACGGCAGGGCTAATGCTTAGCCGATGGGAGATGATGTCTGGTGAGATGCCAGGCATGTCATTGTATGACCAAGCGAAGACCTCAGAGTTAAGACGGAGGAAAGTGATAAGATCAGAGCGAAGTTCCTGTGAGAGGGAGGTGCCGATCCTGACCTGCCGGTCCGGGATGTCTTCATCGAGAGTAACCAGTTCAAGGTCCTCCACAGGCTCGGCCTGTTGGGTGACAGATTCCTCCCTAGGGTCTTCTGGGCGCTCGGTGCCAGCTCGAGGTGGGGCTGGAACCTGGGTTACTGCAAGGGCCTCACCCCTATGCTGGTGATTAGTGGACTTCACTGCTGAAGCATAGCAACTTCGGGCACCAAGTTGGTCGCCACGCACCGTACCTGTGCCATAGGGCGTGGGGAATTTTAGTAGTAGCATATGTGTGGAAATGAATACCTTCATTTGGGTCATGGCCGGGCGTCCAAGGATGACATTGTAGGCTGTTGGGCAGTCAATAATGAGGAAGGGAGTGGTGATTGTCATCCGCTGGGGTGCTGCTCCAATAGAGATGGGGAGATGAATGCTTCCAATGGGCTGGACCACCTCACCAGAGAAGCTCACCAGGGGTGTAATGTTCCGGTCGAGTAAGTGAGACGGGACCTGGAGCTCGTTGAAGGCCTCAGCAAACATCACACTGACCGAGCTGCCGGTGTCCACCAAGATACGCCCAACATCAAAGTTAGAAATGTCGGCGCGGATAATGATTGGGTCATCATGGGGGAGAATGACACCACGCTCCTCCTCCTCGCTGAAGGTAATGGGAGCCCAGCCTGATTTATGTGTTTTTGGCAAGCGTCCCTGCTCAGCGCTGAAGACCTGGTGCGCATAGGTGGAGCGGACATAATGCTTGATGGAGTTGTTAGATGTTCCAGCCAGGGTAGGACCACCACTGATAGTTGAGATCATGTTGATCTGCCGTTGGTGAGGGTTAGGTGGGGGTGGGAGATTGTGCACGTATTTGTCCAGCTTCCCTTCGCGAATAAGTCCCTCAATGATGTTGCGCAAGGCAACACAAGATTCAGTATCGTGGCCACCGAATTGATGAAAGCGACAGAAGACCCCGGTGTTAGGCATAGGCTTGCTGCCTGGTCTCCGAGGGGGAGGCTTGGGTATGATAGGTGCCTCGTTGCACCAGGAGATTCTCGTAGGTAGTGTTCAGGGTGGTGAACACCTCGAACCTTGGCTTGGGTGAGAAGGGGAGTGGAGCCCGATCACTCCGATCACCTGTCCCATGTGGGTTGCCTCTGCTGGACTGGTGGTGGTTGCCGTGTCTGCCCCGCTTGTTATTGTTGAAGGTATGCTGGTAGCTATCCTTCCTTTTGGGGTGCTGGGCATCCTGGGTGCTTGGGGCTGGAGTAGAATGTTGAGGTGGGGCCGGGGTGGGTGCTGAAGCAGGTGGAGGTTTAGCAAAAGGATTACGCGCTTGGGTGGCCGGGCCACGCTTGGAGTTGAAGTACTCAGCTTTGGCATGAACTGCCGCCTGCTTCATTAGCTCAGCATATGTGTTCCAAGGGTTGCTGTGCACCAAGTACCGGAAGTTGGATTCTCGGAGGCCACTCTTGAAAGCACCGAAGGCGGCACGTCATCAGTGTCTGGGCAGCGAGAGTATTCATGGCTGAACCTGGCTGCATACTCTCGAAGGGGCTCGTCCTCGCCCTGCCTAAGCATGTACAGGTCGTCTGCAGAGTAGAGGCGATCAGTCTGGATCATGAAATGGTCCAGGAAGGCCTGCTTCAGACTGTCGAATGTGTTGATGGTGCAAGGGTTCAACCTGTAGAACCAATTCAGGGCCGCGCCGCTGAGGGTGGAAGGGAAGAGGAGGCACATGCCTTCGTCAGTTAGGCCTTGCACCCCAAGGCAGATTGGAAAGAATGTATATGGGTAAGAGGATCCTCCGTGCCAGTGTAGAAGGCGATGCGGAGGGGCTGGATTTCCTTCTCTTGGTGGTAGTTAAGGATGCGTTCCGTAAAGGGCCCAGGTCGTGGCTTCGCCCAAAGGGGTTGATGGGCGCGCTGCTGCTCTCTCAGGCGTCGAACCTTCTCAAAGAGAAGCCTCATGGCCGGGTCGGCATGAGGGAGAGTCTCGTGTGCTGGAGGCCTGGTGTGTGGGTGGCCATGTGCTGGATAAAGTTCTTCGAATGCCTTGGTGTGATAAGACTCGTAGTCTTCCAAGTAATCCTGCCCCCAGTTCTCTGAGTCCCCTAGACCTTCCCCAGGGGGTAGCTGGGTAGGCTTCTCTGGGGGGCCTAGGTGCGTCACCTTTGGGTTTTGGAGATCAACGGAAATATGAATGGGTTTCCCCTGACGGTCCAAGATACGATCCCTGCAATCCCTGTAGACCTTTGTTGGTTCATGAGGCCGGTCCCTTGGTGGGGAGATGCGGAGGGGTCGTGACTTGGAGGGGACCTTTACCCTTGCTGGTCCTAGGCTGGATTGAGGGACTATGGTGGGAGTGCTCTGGCTGGTGTGGCTTGGTATGCTCATGTTCCCTGGTAAGGCTGCGTTGGGAGTCCTGGGCTTGGTTCTTTTCCCAGTTACGCTTCAGGGTGCGGTAGTCGTGCTCGAGCTCAACGTTCTTGGCATGGAGGTGGTCGTACCTTTCAGACATCTTGGTGACACTAGCACGGAGAAGCTCTAGCTCTGCCTGAACGTTGGCATCTGATGAAGGGTTCCTTCGGGAGGTCTCCCCACGGGGGGTATGGTGCTGAGTACCATGGCTATCCTCAGTAGGCATAGCTGAGTGTGGAGTGGAGAAGAGGCGACGGGCCCGGATAGGTGAAGGAGCCAGCTGGGCTGGTAGAGAAAAATGGGATTCAAGTATCGCTTCCCACAGACGGCGCCAAACTGTTGATGCTCAAAATGGCTAGGCCAAGAATGAGTCCAACTTAGTGATTATTTGTGATGGATGATGGATGAAGGTGAGGACCTTAAGCATGTATGTAAAGACTTGGGCAAGTGATAAATGTAAAGAAGACAAGATGTACGTGGTTCACCCTTAATGAATGGGCTACGTCCACGGAGAAGTATATTCTCATTATAACAGCGTATCAATACATTTATACATGGAGAGAGGAGTCCCCATTTTAGTTGAGAGAAGTCTCTATTTATAAGGAGGTGAAGGTGGGAGGTTTGTGTAGATTTCCGATGTGGGACTTTGTGCAAGTCGTTGTGATGGTGCTTGGCACTTCGGAAGAGTGTCTTCCTTCGGCGTGAGAGAACGCATGTCTGCCTTTGGTGCTAGTCGCTTTGAGGCTAGATATGCTCGGTTGATTATGGTGTAAACATGTTTTCCTCAGACAAAAGAAGTCTCAGTTTAAATGCCCACAGGCTCAAATATTCATAATTGAAAGCAGACGTGAAAGAGGAATACAAATACAAGGTTTCATCAAGGAAATTTTAATTAATACAATAATTTCAGTTGTGTAATATAAATGTCCTGTTGGACAACCACTAGACCCAAAGGCTTGTAATGAACTTTAAACTACTTGACCACATCTTTGCTCCTCTTGATTTCACAGAGCATTTCTTTCTTCTCCAAGTAAGTTTAGCTTCGCACATGCTCCCTCTGCTGCAGAGCTTCAACATACTTTCTCAATATCAGTTCCTACATGTAGCTAGCTACCATAACACAAATTCAGCAGTTTACTTGTCAAAATTTGCATTTTAAAATGAATATAGTAGTAATATTGTACTACATTTCGTAAATAAAAACACTCATTTCAAAATAATTACTTGTACGTAATAATTTATCCAGTATGCCAAAAAAGAGAGTATATATTTAAGCTTTGTGTTTTATGTTTTTACTAAAACAACAGGGGATAACTTGTTGTTAACATAATCAACTAGAAAAAAAAAAATCATATTGCTTATGGACTTGAGCTTTCTAATTGTTGTTCCCGTAGCAATGGAAAGATATTCTCCATTTCAAAGATTCTGAAATGCACATAAATATTCAACTCTTACTTGATTAACTTCAAAAGGAACATCTAAATCTAACGGTGATGTATTTTAACATGCCTTGAAATATTATTATAAGATTTTGGAATGCGATAGAATTATTATAAGTAATACAATAAGGAAATTTAACCTGTTGGCTTTTAGATTATTAAAGTTTCTCACTCACAACTCACAAGCACAAGCAGAAAAGCAATCAAAATGGACAAAGAAAACATATAAGTAATAAAATATTTGGAAATTGGAAAATGATAAGGCTAAGGAGTCAGGACTCACAAGCAAAAATGGACAAAGAAAACAAATCAAATATTATTATAAGATATTTGGCCTCAAAGTAAGGAGCTGGCTTTTAAGCTTCTCACTCACAACACAAGTCAAAAGCAGTAGCAAAAAGCAATAAAAATGGGGAAAGAAAACATAGCTAAACAAGGGAGCCCATATTCTGTTGGCTTTTCTACTTTAACATTCTCTAGCTGCTTCATTTTATAACTAATAAACACAAACCAAACCACCCATTTCGCTTTAAAATTAAAAAATTAAAAGAAAGAAATTACCTTGCCATCATTGCATCGGTGGTGGGTCATATGGTTCTCCAATTACAAGGGAAGGTACATGTTGAATTTTATAGAAATCTTCTCCATCTTCCTCAATCCGACGGTGGAGTTCTCTACGCATCCCACTGATGGTTAATTCCCTGAGATTAGTAAGATATCTCAACCCATCTGGAAGTGTAGTCAATCCCGAGCAATGTTCAATTGTCAATTGACAGAGACTAGGCATGGCTCCTTCCTCTACCTTCCACTCTGTTATTTCGTGCATATCAAAAACATCAAGAAGTTCAAGAGAAGGAAAGCCTCCTTTGGAGAAAAACAGTATCTTTGTATTCTCTTTGAAAACTATAAATATAAGGCTCAAAGTTGTTAGGTTTGGCAGCTTCTCTAGTATTCCCATTTGGTCCTCCTTGAGACCACACCTAAACAATTGTAACTTCATGAGGTTTGGATAGTTCGCTAATTCTACGATTGGCCCTTCCAACCTCAATTTGTATATATGCCGACAGCTTGATACTATTTGCATAGCTTGCTCTTCACCATCAGTGTTGTTCACAGACACAATTAGAGACCGGATACGGTTAAGCGTGCTGTCTGTAGATTTTAAGATTTCCTCCAGATTTTGCAAAGAACTTGACACCATTATTGTCAGTTTTCTAAGATTGGTTAATCTACCAACATCTTTCAAATCACAATACTCACTTGAAAGGTTATATAAGGTCTGTAGATGGCCAAGAGTAGACAACTCTAGCCTACCCTTTGCACTATACCTCGAGGGTAAATATAAATGTCTTAATTGTTTCATCTTCATTATCACATTTGGGATGACCACGTCAATATAACTTGAAACACGAAAATCAAGAGTTTGCAAGCATACTAAATTACCCAGGGATGGCGGAAATGTTTTTATTTCGCTCCTCCTCACACTTAGAAACCTTAAGTGTACCATATTTCCAATTTCACTTGACAACTTTACTCTTCTTGCATGAAGACCTTCAACCTTCAAAACTCTAAGCACTTTGAAATCCTTCAACGGAGATAGTAATCCTTTTTCACTTTTTGGCCTCCATTCTCTTAGGCCAAAGAATAATAGAGACCTTACGTGCCCATTTGTTACATCTCTTGAAGAAACCAACATATCTGCGTTCTTATCTAAGTAAATTGCAAGTCTTCGAATTTTCCCCAATTGTGTTGCCTCGGCTGCCACAGAAAAAAGTATTTTCTTGCAAAGAATATTTAATCTGGAGAAAACTTTCCTCTTTTGCCCTCAACAAACACATGTCTCGTACAAGATCATGGATTCGACAACCTTTAATTGTCCCAATTGAAGCTCTTGTTCCCACTTGAACCAAACACCTTTCTACCAACTCACTTAAGCAATCACGTGCTATATCCTCCATTGTTTCCCCCACACTATGTCTTTGTTGTCTCGAGAAAATAAGACCTTCTGCCACCCATAACTTAGTCAATTCGCTCACCAAAAACTCAGAGTCTTCGGGATAATGACTTAAATATAAAAAACATGGTTTTAAGTAATATGGTAGGTCATCATAACTCAATGCCAACACTCGTGATACACCTTCGTATTCTTCTTCATGTCCGATGCCTCTGTTTATGTATTCACGAACATTCTCATACAGTCTCACCCATTCTCTAATGGAGTTTTTTCTAGCTAGAACTCCAGCAAGCACAATGATGGCTAATGGCAAACCTTTACAATGTTGAAGCATCTTCATTCCTAAGTCTTTCTTCTTTGTGTACATTCCCAAGTCTGAAAAATAGGAAAAATCAAATCAAATACATACTTGTAGTATGAGCAGTCTTAGTGGATATTCCTTGCCCGAATGATTTAAAATTAAAATTGTGAAATCCCAAAATTTACTGATATCCTTTATCTTATTATAAGTTTGGATTTTATAATACATGCCAAATGGAGAACATTTAAAAATTAAATCAGCACCAACACAGAAAACGAATGGGATATCGTTGGATTGAAGAGAAGGTTGGGTCAAAATTTTGAAATAGCTAGAATTGTCCTGATTATTATTTGCAATTGCATAAGATAAATTACCATCCATCTTGTTACCTAACAAATGAGTGACCCCAAAAAAAAAAAAAAAATGTGTAACCAAGTAAGGCAGTCAATAAAATTGTTACATGTTCGACAATATTAAAAAATTGTAAAATCCCAACGATTGAAAAAAGAAAAAACACTACATAAGTTGTGTCATATGCAATGTAATGGTTTCTATGTGGCTTGCTATATAACCAAGGACCTGGAAAAGAAAATATGAAGGGTGAGAAAATACCGATTTCAGCCCTTGCAGGTATTGCTTTCTTCTCAAGTAGTTCCCAACTCTCATCCTCATTAAGTGGCTGGGGTTGGTGGATATAAGCATTTCTATTTGCGAGCGAAGCTACTGCTTGATTCCGTGTAGTAAGCAAAATTGTGCTCTCTGTTTCCACATTTGGAAATGCAATTTCCAAAAGATTCCATGTGTTGATTCTCCAAATGTCATCAAGTATCACCAAACATCTCATTTCTTGCAGAACAAGGAAAAGCTTCTTTGCTATTTCATCATCTGTCATGTCCTTAATTTCTTGTTTTTGTTCCCAGGTAGCAGAAATGAGTTCAATTAAAATTCCTTCCCAAACATTTCTGACTTGAAAACGTTGAGATACACAGACCCAAGCAAAACTATGAAAATGCTGCCTTACTTTTTTGTGATGATAAACCTTTCTTGCAAGGGTGGTCTTCCCTAAACCGCCCATACCCCAAACAGATACAACTTGATGACGGTTTTCATCTTTCACCAAATGAATAACCAATTCTTCAACGTTGGACTCTAACCCAACAACATCACGTTCAACAACATGAGAATAACTTCTCCTTAGCCTCTGCAATTGCAAGGAAGATTCACCACCACTACCGTCTCTGTCCGTTGTTAGCTCCTTTATGTTATACTTCTGCAAAGTTGACCTCAAATCAGAAATTCTGGTGGTGATATTCTCAATTTTGTTCCCAATCCTCTGAACATCAACCCCTTTCTTGAAGATGCAGGCAAATCTTTTGAGAACATTCTTGAGGCCTCTTTTCTTCTTCTTGGAATCCACTTTCAAGCCATAAGTTTCAATAATATCTTCCAAATCATAAGCCGCATCTCTAATTTTGGCAACACAAATCTGGACTCTTGTATCTTGTCCTTGTCTTGCATCTGCATCTTTGAGGAATCCCTGCATGAATTCTAGCTCAGTTTGTGCAGCTTCAACTTGACGGCTGACTCCAGACAAGAACTTGGCTTCCTGAATGGTGAAGTCTCTGACACTTTCGAGTACAACGGAAACAACTGCCTCAGCCATTCTCTCTACTACTTACTCTCTCTTGGCCAAAACGAAAACAACAACTAAACCTTCAGATTTAGTTTGCAGATATTGATGATCGATGAAATCTTCTCTCAACTGTTTTCGTCTATATGTATGAAATGTGGCCAATAAACTAAACCAAAAGATAAATAGTTTGCCAAAACCACTTTGTCATTTTCGTATCTTTCTTTTCTTTGTCAGAAAAGAAAAGAAAAGAAACTCGAATCAATGCAAGTTGTGTTCCACAGTTCTTTCTCATCCGAGAGAAATTCTTATCTTCTAATAAAATTATTCGGTGTTCTTTTCTAGTATCACTTTATTCTTATCTTCTGAAATAAAGAAAACAACTGCCTTAGCCATTCTCTCTACTACTTACTCTCTCTTCGCCAAAAAGAAAACAAGTAAACCAGATCGGTTTTTAGATTGATTGATGAGAATATCTCTAAATCGGTAGAGCAATTTCTTGCTGTCTATGTATGAAGTCCAATTCCACCCAACAAAAAGTAGTAAACTTGGGCGTTTTCTTTCTGACCACAGCATCCAATGCAAGTTGTATAATTTAAGAGTGAGAGAGGGATACACGGTATCATCAAGTGTGAAAAATGAGAAAGAAAACCTTAACTTAAGCTGATGTGGCCTTGACAAAAAAAAAACTGATGTGGCCAAACCTGGATCATTGAGGCTGCCACTTCTCTTTTTTTATTTTTTTATTTTTTAAATTTACTAAAAAAAGATAACCTCCACGGTACAAGAAAAATAAATCTTCCACCCAGGTGCCTTCTTCAAACCTCTTTCTTTCATCATTCTTCTCATTTCAGCTACAACGTCCCACCTCCTAGAAGAGGCATAGAAGTTCGATAGCGAAATATAATTTGAAGGGTTTTTGGGTTCTAGTTGAATAAGAAACCTGTAAGCTAGATCTTGCATGTCATGATTCTCATGCAACACAGAAGCAGTAACTAAAGACCCCCAAACACTTGGACCAGGTTCGAAAAATTGGAACTACTGTTTCTAAATTAGGTCTGCTTCTTTTATTGCCACATCATGAGGTTTGTTTGTAATTACTAATTGCCTTTCACAGCAAGAACCTTATTCTGTTCTTAAAAAATAAAAATAAACGAATATAGCCGCGCGGCTATACGTTTTTTATAAAAAGAATTATAAAAACCACGTTTAGCCGCTCGGCTATACTGTGTCTTTTAAAAAATTAAAAAACAAGTATAGCCGTGCGGCTGTACTGTTAAAATTAAAAAGGGCATATAGCCGCGCGGCTATACTATTTAGTTTTTAAAAAAAGAAAAACCATGTATAGCCGAACGGCTATACTATTTCCTTTTTTGAAAAAAAATGCTTAATATCACAAAACGTCCCTAAGGTTTATGAAACTATTAAATTGCATCTTTTTGTGTCATTCGTGGTCAAAGTTTGTATTGTTGATGAAGCCCAGGCCATTGGTTCAGTATATGTTTTTGCTCAGACAAAAGAAGTCTCAGTTTAAATGTTTGATTTCAGTTTGAGTTATCAGAGCTTGTATTGTTGATTTATCCCTATGACCAATCCTTACTACTCCAGACAAATGAAAATGGAAATTCACGTTCTCTGTCGATCTCAGGACTCTCTCAAAAAAATAAAAATGGTCTGTACTCTTTAACTCTGCGATTATGCATACAGGGTAGGGTCATGAAAGTGTGTCATGCCAAATTCCATACATTTGAAATGAAGAAGAATGTACTCTATTATAATTAGACTTCTGTTTCTTATTTATTTAGGCGATCAGTTTATCAGTTTAGGATTTGGTTTTCCAGACTAATTCTAGTTCTGTGGATTGATCTTTGTAGATGAAGCTCAGGCCTTTGGTGTTATACCTCGTTATATGTAACTACAAGGATCTGTTCATTCCAATCAATGTGAACTTGGGATATAAAAGTTTGTGATGTGTTTTCCTCAGACAAAAGAAGTCTCAGTTTAAATGTCTGATTTCCGATTGAGTTTTTGGAGCTTGTTTGATTGATTTACTCCTATGATCAATCCTTACTCCAAAAGAATGATGCAATTCCTTCCCTTCCCCTTTCTCTGTACCTTCTTTAATGTTAGGAAAGAATGTTTGTTCATCCTTTTATTTTTCTGGAGTATTTATTGGTCATTGGATGATTTGACATTGGATTTTATCTACAGAGGAGCACCAAGATGTTTCTCCACCCACTGTTGCAAAAGAATTTCAAAATCTTGCGTCCCAAGTGTATTGATGCCATCAATATCTGTAGCTGAAGGTTTAGTTACAAAATCATATGCTTAGTGACAATACAAATCTCATTTCTATCTATCATATTAGGGAGAAATATATGTCCCTTCTGTATGGTTTAGCTTCCAGTTTTGACATTTGAATCTCTTCTTTTGGCAGGAGAAACGAAGGACAGTAAAATGGAAGAGAGGTAAACAAAATATTAGAGCCAGCTCAATCCCTTTGCCGTGTGCTTTCTTATCAAGTCCAAGTAATTTCTCGTCCCGTATGGTATTTCTTGCAATCAGGCTTTGTGCTTTAGACTTATCTATAGCTGATCCCGTGATATGGACTCTCAAGAACTTGGCATGGACCCTTCTAAGAATAATACTCTTATGATGAACAGGTACTGTACTTGATGATAATACTGGAACCTACTTTTTGGTTCTGGGACATGATAGTCTTCATTACCAAGAATTTGTTACCATTGATCTCCAAGGAACACCTAAATCCTAAATAATTAAGATGTTTCTTTCTGATAGATTGAAGAAATTACCATATGTAGTACTTGAAACAGCAGCATGTTCCAAATCCTAGGTTGTATGGACGTTTCAGCAGCATTAGTGTATCTATTTGAAAATATGATCAACATCTTGTGCAATCTATTTGCTTGTGTTTGGTCATTTTGTTTCAGAAAATGAACGGTGATCGGAAATAAAAACAGCATCAAAGCAGAACGAGCATCAGCTCTGAAGAATCATAACTTGGTTAAGAACAGACATACACAAACAATGTGTTCCATGCCATATTACTGAAAATTCTACAAAAACCAAAAAGTCCCAAGGATGACAACCCTCCGAAGGAAAGGAAAAGATCAGAGATAACATTTCTAGGCCAGGGATTGGAATTCTCATCAGGAATTGAATGAATTACACTAGTGTTTACTACAGGAATTGGAATTCTCATCAGGAATTGAATTTCACATACAGATGATTCCTGCATTTACTTCACATTAAGGAATTGAAAAATAAGTGGGGCCCACACAAAATTAGGAATTGAATTCTTGGGTGGGAGGTGGTATTCTAAGTCCTGGAGAAGTAACCCATTAGGAATACATCTTTTTTACCTATTATATCATTACACAATTTTAAAAAGTCCAAATTTGTCATCTACTTTAACCTAACAACGACAATATTTTAGTAATTAGCACCACTCCTACCCTAATTCCATATGGTTTAGTAAACAACTTCAGTAGAAATTTGGAATCTAACTCCCCTCAATCCATATGGTTTAGTATACAATTTCAATAGGAATTTGAAATCTAATTCTCCTCAATCTAACTCCTCATTTCAATTCCTCCTAATCTATAATTACGGAGTAGTAAACATGCCTCACATAAGAGAATCCACAAGAGAATTTTTCACAATTCATATGCTTGTCCTTTTTTTCCCCTCTTTATTATAAAGTTTTTTCTTTTACACAAATATTAGTGACACATTAATATATCTTTTCGATTTTTGAAGTGGTACTAAAGTGACTATTTCCATCCACCAGTCTTATTTTCCCACCCACCTTATCTTCCAACCCACCATGTAATTTGAAAAAACACAATTCTATTTTTACTCCCACCATTATTCCTAAAATATCCTTTAATTATTCATTCAAGTAAATTCTCCTTACTTTCATTCAAAACATGCTTCAAATCTTCAACCTCTGTCAATCAAAACGCGTGGGATCCTCTGTAAAGTATTATTATAAAATAAAAATAAAAAATTGCTCTAAATGTTCATCGTCTCTCCACTGAACGAAAACAATAATGGAGAGAAATGCTAGAATGGAACATTTTGAGTCACAGAGCCAAAGATGGACTGGCATCAGCTTGAGAAACTACTGCGAGAGTTGGAGGATGAATGTCGAGCTGCACAACATCAGAGAGTTCCAAGTCGTGCCCGAAGAATGTGTTGGCTACATTGGAAAATATGTTACTTCAACTCAGTACAAGGTGGACTCAGAGAGGGCGATTGAGGAAGCTATTGTGTATCTGAGCACCAGCTGCAATTTGGAGAAAGATGGTAAAGATGCATGGATTTTCGACATTGATGATACGCTCCTTTCCACCGTGCCTTACTACAAGAAGCAACATTTCGGGTAAGCCTTTTGATATGTTATTCAAAACAAGCAATCTGATCACATATAAAATATTTATGGTGGAGATTTACGTAACCCATTGGAGGATTGAACAAAATTGTTGCAATTGTTTTTTGAACAAAATTGGAAATAGGGGTGAGAAGTTGAACCTGACTTCTCTGGAGGAATGGATGAGCCAGGGCAAGGCACCTGCTCTGGAAAACTCACTCAAACTCTTCAATGAGATGAAAGCCAGAGGGCTGCAGATCATTTTGGTTTCTTCAAGGAGGGAGCATCTCAGATCAGCCACAATTGACAACCTTGTCAATGTTGGCTACTATGGATGGACAAGTCTCATATTGAGGTCTCTGACTCTCTCTGCCTCTCTCTCTCTCTCTCTCTCTCTCTCTCTCTCTCTCTCTCTCTCTCTCTCTCTCTCTCTCTCTCTCTCTCTCTCTCTCTCATTAATTAATGAATTTGTTTCACTTGAATATTTGGAAAATTGCATTTGGGGTTGCAGGGGTCCCGATGATGAATTGATGGGGGTGCAAAATTACAAGACTGAAGTGAGAAAACAGTTGATTGGTGAAGACTACCGCATTTGGGGCATTATAGGAGATCAATATAGCAGTATTGAGGGGCTTCCAAGGGCCAAAAGAACATTCAAACTTCCAAACCCATTGTACTATGTTTCTTGAACAAAACCCATTATTGTACTATTCATTCCTTTATTTGAAATTGTTCATCCAATTCAATTGCCTTGAAATGAAGCATTTTATATGGTAAAAAAAAAAAAAACCATTTGATGGGAAATGTTGTTAACCAACTGAAATTATGATCATCATTGGTCAACCTTATGTGAGAACTGTGTGAAGGCCCATCCTTTTTTTTTTTGCCACAATTAGAAAGGGGTTGGGGTGAAACTCACACCACGGATACCATGAAGTTTGAACTCAGGACCACTTATAAACACACCAAAGACCTAAGCCAATCCAACGAACACATCCTTCAATTTATTATCGTTCTTAACATCTCAAACGTAAACTAAGATACATACATATACATCATATCTTTTGGTGCATATAGCTTCCACTGCAAGTAGTACATTTTGTTCTGGGCTCTAGCCCATCTTAGCCATACCAGCTGCATTAATCTTAGCCCAATACTCGAATAAGCTTCCGTCAAAGCAGCGCCTAACGGCTTCTTTAGACAGAAGACCATCCTCATCTCTGGCAAGAACATACAGAAGTCCCCATTCCAGTTTACTCGCGATCCTGCAAAAATCACGCTCAAAGCGATGGCAAAGTGAAGAACCAAAGCTAGTTGACATGGAAATTTTAAGTGAAATGCATTAGGGACCTGAAAACGGTTACCATCCAAAGAAGTCGAACGCAACTCTGTTCCCCTCGGTCATGTCCCAAAGCTCTCCCAGGGTGAACTTGTCTGGCACAGCATTGGCATACTTGCTAACCATGTTCTCAATGCGGACTGGGCTAAACCTGCAAAATGATTTCAGATGAGTCCTAATGATTCATTTCGACCCATCACAACATCAAAGATTGTTACGGTTTCGTGTTTAATTTATATTTACATACCTTCCTTCTGTGTCATATGTTCCAGAATCACTACCGTGCTTTGATTTGTGAATGTTGTAAATGTATACGGGAAAGAAAGGAGAAGGAATCCACCCCTGTGAAAAATTGGAAATTCGAGAATTACAAATGCAACTTCATTATGTCCTACATTTACACTCACATTTATCAGACTTTGACACACACCAACTTCCACATAACGTGGTCAGCTAAACGAGAAATCGCATTAGCTAACTAAGCACACAAGAAACCGCATTAACTAAGCACATGATATAGCGGTTAATATGTACTTCTTCCATCAGTTATAGCCAACTTTAATTAACATGAACATCATGTAGCATGTAGTCCAGAATGTAATATCTCTAACAACATTCTGCTTAGTATCTAAAGGATTGAGAGAAATTACTGTTTGTTACTAATCGCCACGTGGTGTTAATAATCCAAATGTAATAGTAAGTTACTGGTGAATTAGTGACATATACCGTGAAACCGAAATTTTCTTAGGATGCTTATTACTAATTAATTAACTACCATTTAAATTCAACCACAGTGGTATAAAGAAGTGTAGCAAACAATATACAACTTACGGGCAGAGTAGCATAACTCAGAGCCCCATTGATAAAAACAGACATAACAACGGCAGCGATGAGATTGAAATCAACGGCTCGCAATCCTGATTAAAGGGAAAAGAACAAAGTACATGAGAACCTAATAAATTCAGTACAAACTACGAAGGGTGCTTGTTGAGGTTGAACAAATAAGTTGAAGCCAGAAAGCAGGCACACATGAAGATTTACCAGTAAAAGTTTCCCAAGGGTAGACGATCCCATTGTCGTCCTGGTCGAAAAAAGCTACATGCTGCTGAAGAACACTCATGTTGCGGTGCTGATGGCCCAGTGTTCCTGTTGGATGGTTTGTGTCCGGAGCAACCAATGCTCTTGGCATGTCTGAAATTGGGATATTGTCGAACAAAATACAAAATATATTAGTGCACTTGAACATGTTATAGTTGCCATTAATTTGTCAAGGAAAGTTTTCCAAAAATATAAAACGAAACAATATCAACTTAAATTAATTAGGTAGCTGGGCTTCAGTTGGGGAGTTGCTCAATCTAGAGGTAGAAATTAAAATCAATCTTGTTAATTTGAATTTTAGTTTAAAGAGATTTTCATTATGTAGATTTATCTCAAGGAATGGATGAGGATTTCTGGAAAAGAAAAACAGAACTAAATCAGTGTCATAAACCACATGATTTTGATTCATATAATCCTAGACCATGTGTCAAATTATTATAGTGCCCCATGATAATTTAATCCTTCCATTAAAAACAAACTTGCCAAATAGATATCACTTAGGATTTTCTTGAAGATCATGTTAGAGAATAGTGGAAGAAGAAGAAACAACCCTAATGTTTATACAGAGAGAGAGAGAGAGAGAGAGAGAGAGAAATGAATGAACTCACATGGCTTAGGAAGTTTGGTTTCCAAGTCACCCCTGACCTTCCTCTCAATAGTGACAGGTGCATATGGAGCTTCTGTTGCCAATGCTTCACCCTCCATCACAGCAGCCATGATATATGAATATTGGTTTTTTTCTTTTCTTCTGCTCTATGGCATATGGAGGCACAGACAAGACTGGCTAGCTCAACTTTGCTTTTATAAAGAGCTAGCCTAGCGGTGGAGGAAGGAGTGAAGTAGAGAGAGAGAGAGAGAGAGAGAGAGAGAGAGAGAGAGAGAGAGAAAACAGCAAAGGCAAATGAGAAAGTCTTGAGTATCTTGCGTGGCAAGTGATGCAAACAACACCTGATTTTGAAGGGCAAGTTGTATCTAAATGTGAGAAGGGCATGCAGATCTTGTTTGATAGGCATCTTACACTTGGCCACCCTCCTTGTGCAGAATTGTCTGCGATTATTTTATGGTTTGCTTGACTTTCAGCCACCAAATTCACACGACTAATAGGAATTTTTGTACAAATATCACATAAACTTATACCTCGTTTTTAATTTGTCATCTTAAAGAAAAATCTAAGAGAAATGTCACCTTAATTTTTCAAAATCCATCATTTATCATTTGACTTTAATACCATTCAATTTTCCATCTATTTTAGGGTATTTTAGTCTTTCCATTTTCAAGGAGAAAAAGAGACCTCTCTCTCCCTTTCTCCCCCACCCCAACCCCACCCGCCCCTAAAATACATCGCACACGACCCCCCTCTCCCAACTTTTCTCTCTCTCTCTCTCTCTCTCTCTCCATCCATAAATTTTCAATATGCAAATGAAAAAAATACCAAAAAGAAAAAATAGAAGAAAAAGGTGAACTCGGTCTGGGTGGGCCGATAGAATTTGTGTGTGGAGAGTAAAGTGTTCTGGTAGAAAAATATGAAATTTCGATGCGATCAAGCTAAGTGACTCACGAACATCCTCTAACGGGAATTACTCCAAAATTCGTCATTTGATTATGTTTTGCTCCAGAGGAAGTCGAAAGTCCTATATTAGGAATATAATTCAAAGTATCAAAATTCTTTCAAAATATTAACCAAAATACACTAAGAATGAGGTTAAATATATAATATAAAATATACCTATCATGTCCCATGGTAGAGAGAGAAGGAGGAAGGGGAAGAGGGAAGGGGTAATGGATTTCAAGGTGGGCAGAGTTGGTCGGAGCCACTGGTGATGCACATGGGATGGGGGAAGGTGAGATTTTTTTTTTAAATACAATTTTTTTTATAATGATTTTTCCATATTTAAAATACTCTTAAAAATGGAAAGACTAAAATACCGTTTAAAATGGATGAAAAGTTGGATGATGTTAAAGTCATATGACAAATCATGGAATTTGAAAAAGAGATTTTCTATTTAAACCCCACACTTCTCTTAGTTCACCCCATGTTCTAAGTTCACCCCAACTTTTAATTTAAAATTTCACAATTTCTAAGTAAACCCCACTATCTTCCCAAAGTACCCTTAAATACACTTCGAGCTAAAAAAAAAGAAATAAAAAGAGATTTTCTATTTAAACCCCACAAGTTACCTTTAGAGGAGGAAATACTTTCTGGACATGAGAAATAGTAAGTATTAAATTAATTTTTTGATGATATTTCAGAGTCTTATTCATTGTCTGCTTTCCCAAAATCACCACCTCATTATCAAAAGGACATTCTTCACCGTAGCACGTTCTCCAGTTTGGTGTAGTTAGAATGAAGGTATGAATGTAAATAGTTCAGTCTGGTCTGGTATTTGGTTTCAATACCAAAAGTATTTTTATTATTAATATTAAAATATTATTAGTTTATGGTGATGAAATTTGAACATGTGCTTTGTATTTTTACGTGGGTAAAGATGGATCAACTTGTACTGTACCATTCATACTCAGTTTTGCAGCTGACCACCTGTGTGGCTTCCCTGGTTTCATGGCTTTTCAACGTGTATGTCAATTAATATAATATGAAGAAAAATTCAAGCAACCCCATACTTTCTAGAGAAAGAGAATAGTTTTACCAAAACATCATGTATAAATTTTAAATTAAAAATCAAAACAATCAAGCAATCAACAACCAAGAGTACCCAAAAAAAAAAAGCAATCAACAAAGGGAAGAGAATAAGATCATTACAACGAAACAATCAACAAAGGGAAGAGAATAAGATCATTACAACGAAACAATCAACAAGTCATTCAATCAGCTTCCGCGCAGATTTCAAAGAGGTTGGCTCGTTAATGTTCTACGTCTTTAAAAGAGAAAAGTAATCTGACATAGGATGTAAAAGAGTTTGTATTTTTCTAAAACTTAATTTGAAGAGTTGTGGGGTGTGTGGGGTGTGTGAGGGTGTGTTGGGGTGTGTATATAGATGTACTAGGGTTGAGTATTAAGTTGGATAACCTTTTTTGTCTTTTTACACAATAATAAAATTACATATTAATGATTTAAGTATATGAGGTGAACTAAGAAAAGTGTGGGGTTTAAATAGAAAATCTCTTTGAAAAATTAAGATGACATTTCTCTTAAATTTTTCATTAAGGTAATAAATTGAAACTAAGGTATAAGTTCATGTGACATTTCTACAAAAAATAATTAGGACTAAATTTTACCCCATATAGGTTTGGGGGCATTATCAAAATGGGCCACAGGATTTCAATTTCATAAATTTGCACCTCAACATTTTAAGATTTGTTCAATTTACACATTCCGTCAATTTGATCGTATGGTATTCTCATAATTGATGATGTGGAAAGTGTGGAACCCACCTTTGTGTTGATGTGTCAATAAAAACAATAAAAATTCCTTAAAATAATAAAACACTATATTCGGGGATCTCCTCACTTGTCCCCAATTTTAACCCGAAATCGGAACTCGGTATGACGTGGATTTTTTTTTTTTTTTTTTTTTTTGTGAAACAGTAGCAATTTCATTGCAGAAACAGGGTACAAACCCAAATTACAGCACTAAGAACACAGCCCTGGAAGGAGGTTCTTGCAATACAGATTTTAACAACATCAACTAAGCTCAAGTATTACAAGATAGTTAGAACACAAAAAAACAACTTTAAACCCATCTAACAACGAGTTGCAGAGTATGAGGACCCTAGATCTGCAGCAACCAAGGCTTGAGAGAGCAAGACAGAGAGCAACCTCTGAAATTTCGTGGGACTGGAGATACCCCAAGAGTGGAGGGCAATACCGCACAACTTCCACCAGGATATTCCAAAGAATATCACAGCATCCCCTTATCCCCCTTGATTCCCAAGCACAGTAAAGTAGATCCATCACAGCCAGCAGCTCCACCTCCGGAACAGAGAGAACGAAAATAGATCTACCACACAAGTAGCAGATCTAGCAAGAACAACCAAAAACCAGCCTCAAGAGGCCAGGAAACAACCCCTCAAGAGAAGAGGGAAGAACAAAAACCCTTGCAACGGCAAGGAGCAAAACAAAACCCAACAAAAGTTGGGAGGGAAAAGCTCTCCACAACATAACGGGGGGGAGAGAGGCCCGGATTATTAAACCGAAGGGGGTGGTTCCAGGGGAGACCCCCTGGAACCAAAGAGAAGATCAGATCTGTGGTGGTCTTGGGTGGGGTGGAGAAGAAGGGTCGAGAGTATTGTATGGTGGATGTTGGTATGACGTGGATTTTTGTCATCCCTAGTTGGGGTTCATCAATGGCAGTTCCTGGTGGTGGGTTCTGCCTTATTATTTTATTCTTCTTTTTTTTCTCCAAGTTAATCTCCATCGGATGATAGCGGTGGTGGTTTGATTTCTCATCTCTATCTTTTATTTTCTTTTTGTTTTCTGAACCCACAGGATTTTCCCAACTCGATTATAAATATTCCAGTTGAGATCAGGAAAGCAAAAGAATCAAAACCCTTCGTCGCCAAGCACCTCTCCAACCGTCTCAAATCTATCGCTCTCTGTCTCCCTTTTATCACTTCTCTCATAACGCCTGAGCTTCAGAGCTTGTATTTGATTTCTTTAGGTATGCTTTCAACTTCCCATCAATGTTCTAATCCCTTTTGATTTTTGGGTTTTTTTGCGTTCATCTCATATACTGTTGAAAGTTTGAAATTTTTTCACACATTTCTGTTTACAATTGCATTGTCGATTACAGTTTTTCTTATGTCGTGATATCGTCTTATTCATCGATCTCATCGTCTTTGCATTTTTGCTACCTGATTTTGATTTCTGAAACCCTAATTTTTTCAAAATTCCCAAAATTCTCAAAATTCTTGGTTCCCAAACACCCTGCTGATATCATTTTCCTCTTCTTTTTGGCTCTGTTGATGTTTCAAATTGCTGGTCGTAGTTTTCCGGGTGTTACTTAATTTTCGAGTACTTATATTTATTCAAAGACCATATAATCGTTGCTAAGTTGTGCAGTATGGTGGCTATACTATATCTTTTTTTTAAATTAGGAAAAAACCGTGTATTTCCAAATTCCATACATTTGAAATGAAGAAGAATGTACTTTATTATAATTAGACTTCTGTTTCTTATTTATTTAGGCGATCAGTTTCAGTTTAGGATTTGGTTTTCCAGACTAATTCTCTCTCTGTGGCTTGATCTTTGTAGATGAAGCTCAGGCCTTTGGTGTTATCCCTCCTTATATGTAACTACAAGGATCTGTTCATTCCAATCACATTGATTAAAAAAAAATGCCCACAGGCTCAAATATTCATAATTGAAAGCAGACACGAAAGAGGAATACAAATACAAGGTTTCATCAAGGAAATTTTAATATAATACAATCATTTCAGTTGTGTAATATAAATGTACTGTTGGACAACCATTAGACCCAAAAGCTTGTAATGAACTTTAAACTACTTGACCACATCTTTGCTCCTCTTGATTTCACAGAGCATTTCTTTCTTCTCCAGGTAAGTTCAGCTTCACACGTGCTCCCTCTGCTGCAGAGCTTCGACATACTTTCTCAATATCAATTCCTACCTGCAGCTAGCTACCATAACACAAATTCAGCAGTTTACTTGTCAAAACTTGCATTCCAAAACGAATATAGTAGTAATATTGTACTACATTTCGTAAATAAAAACACTCATTTCAATCTAGTACTCTTGTACGTAATAGTTTATCTAGTATGCCAAAAAAAAAGAGTATATTTAAGCTTTGTGTTTTATGTTTTTACTAAAACAACAAGGGATAACTTGTTGTTAACATGATCCACTAGAAAAAATCATATTACTTGTTGTTCGCGTAGCAATGGAAAGATTCTCCATTTCAAAGATTTTGAAATGCACATAAATATTCAACTCTTACTTGATTGACTTCAAAAGGAACATCTAAATCTAACGGTGATGTATTTTAACATGCCTTGAAATATTATTATAATATTTTGGAATGCTATAGAATTATCATATTGTGCTCTCAGTGTCGGTGTCGGTATCGGTGTCGGTGCTTCATTTTATAAGTAATAAAATAAAGAAATTTAACCTATTGGCTTTTAGATTAAAGTTTCTCACTCACAACTCACTAGCACAAGCAAAAAAGCAATCAAAATGGACAAAGAAAACATATAAGTAATAAAATATTTGGAAATTGGGAAATGATAAGGCTCAGCCGCTCAGGAGTCAGGACTCACAAGTCACAAGTCACAAGCACAAGCAAAAAGCAATAAAAATGGAGAAAGAAAACATAGCTAAACAAGGGAGCCCATATTCTGTTGGCTGTTCTACTTTAATATTCTCTCACTGCTTCATTTTATAACTAATAAACACAAACCAAACCAACCCTTTCGCTTTAAAATCCACCCATTTCGCTTTAAAATTAAAAAAAATTAAAAGAAAGAAATTACCTTGCCATCATTGCTGATGGGTAATCGAATCGTTCTTCAATTACAAGGGAAGATACATGTTGAATTTTATAGAAATCCTCTCCATCTTCCTCAATCCGACGGTGGAGTTCTCTACGCATCTCTCTGATGGTTAATTACCTTGCCATCATTGTCTGGCACAGTATTGGCATACTTGCTAAACATGTTCTCAACGCTGACTGGGCTAAACCTGCAAAATGATTTCAGATGAGTCCTAATGATTCATTTCGACCCATCACAACATCAAAGATTGTTACGGTTTCGTGTTTAATTTATATTTACATACCTTCCTTCTGTGTCATATGTTCCAGAATCACTACCGTGCTTTGATTTGTGAATGTTGTAAATGTATATGGGAAAGAAAGGAGAAGGAATCCACCCCTGTGAAAAATTGGAAATTCGAGAATTACAAATGCAACTTCATTATGTCCTACATTTACACTCACATTTATCAGACTTTGACACACACCAACTTCCACATAACGTGGTCAGCTAAACGAGAAATCGCATTAGCTAACTAAGCACACAAGAAACCGCATTAACTAAGCACATGATATAGCGGTTAATATGTACTTCTTCCATCAGTTATAGCCAACTTTAATTAACATGAACATCTTGTAGCATGTAGTCCAGAATGTGATATCTCTAACAACACTCTGCTTAGTATCTAAAGGATTGAGAGAAATTACTGTTTGTTACTGATCGCCACGTGGTGTTAATAATCCAAATGTAATAGTAATTTACTGGTGAATTAGTGACATATACCGTGAAACCGAAATTTTCTTAGGATGCTTATTACTAATTAATTAACTACCATTTAAATTCAACCACAGTGGTATAAAGAAGTGTAGCAAACAATATACAACTTACGGGCAGAGTAGCATAACTCAGAGCCCCATTGATAAAAACAGACATAACAACGGCAGCGATGAGATTGAAACCAACGGCTCGCAATCCTGATTAAAGGGAAAAGAACAAAGTACATGAGAACCTAATAAATTAAGTACAAAGGGTGCTTGTTGAGGTTGAACAAATAAGTTGAAGCCAGAAAGCAGGCACACATGAAGATTTACCAGTAAAAGTTTCCCAAGGGTAGACGATCCCATTGTCGTCCTGGTCGAAAAAAGCTACATGCTGCTGAAGAACACTCATGTTGCGGTGCTGATGGCCTGGTGTTCCTGTTGGATGGTTTGTGTCCGGAGCAACCAATGCTCTTGGCATGTCTGAAATTGGGAGTCGAACAAAATACAAAACATATTAGTGCACTTGAACATAAGGGTGGGCTCGGTTTGGTTTGGTTCGGTTATGAGGCCAAACCGTGCGCCGAACCGTGAACCTCGGTTTGGAGAAAATCCAAACCGTGCGCCGAACCAATGAGGTGAGAAACCGATCATCTCGGTTAACCGGTTACCTCGGTTTGATTTGGTTTGGTTTGGTGCAAAACCTGCTTGAAAACATGTAGACTCTAAAATTCATTCAAACTCAAACATTCATTCAAAACCTACTTGAAATTCATTCACCATTCACATCACAACATATTCAAATTCATTCATTCAATCAATCCTTTCAATTCAAACTCAAACATTCATTCAAAACCTACTTGAAATTCATTCACCATTCACATCACAACATATTCAAGTTCATTCATTCAATCAATCCTTCCAAACTAAAACATATGCATCATTCATCATTCACATCTATCCAAAGTTTCAAAGTAAACTATATGCATCATTCACCATTCACATGTATTATAATTATTTAATTACATATAATTTAACATATCCGGTTTAGTTCGGTTAACCGATGGTTTTTAAAATTAGGAACCGAGCGCCGAACTATGACCACTGATTCGGTCCGGTTCATGAACCGTTGACCAAAAAGAGAAGGAAAAAACCAAACCAAACCGGACCGATCGGTTTGGTTTGGCCGGTTTTCGGTCCCATATGCCCAGCTCTACTTGAACATGTTGTAGTTGCCATTAATTTGTCAAGGAAAGTTTTCCAATAATATAAAACGAAACAATATCAACTTAAATTAATTAGGTAGCTGGGCTTCAGTTGGGGAGCTGCTCAATCTAGAGGTAGAAACTAAAATCAATCTTGTTAATTTGAATTTTAGTTTAAAGAAATTTTCATTATGTAGATTTATCTCATGGAACGGATGAGGATCTCTGGAAAAGAAAAACAGAACTAAAGCAGTGTCATAAACCACATGATTTTGATTCATATAATCCTAGACTATGTGTCAAATTATTATAGTGCCCCATGATAAATTAATCCTTCCATTAAGAACAAACTTGCCAAATAGATATCACTTCGGATTTTCTTGAAGATCATGTTAGAGAATAATGGAAGAAGAAGAAACAACCCTAATGTTTATAGAGAGAGAGAGAGAGAGAGAGAGAGAGAGAGAGAGAGAGAGAGAGAGAAATGAATGAACTCACATGGCTTAGGAAGTTTGGTTTCCAAGTCACCCCTGACCTTCCTCTCAATAGTGACAGGTGCATATGGAGCTTCTGTTGCCAATGCTTCACCCTCCATCACAGCAGCCATGATATATGAATATTGGTTTTTTTCTTTTCTTCTGCTCTATGGCATATGGAGGCACAGACAAGACTGGCTAGCTCAACTTTGCTTTTATAAAGAGCTAGCGGTGGAGGAAGGAGTGAGGTAGAGAGAGAGAGAGAGAGAGAGAGAGAACAGCAAAGGCAAATGAGAAAGTCTTGAGTATCTTGCGTGGCAAGTGATGCAAACAACACCTGATTTTGAAGGGCAAGTTGTGGCTAAATGTGAGAAGGGCATGCAGATCTTGTTTGATAGGCATCTTACACTTGGCCACCCTCCTTGTGCTGAATTGTATGCGATTATTTTATGGTTTGCTTGACTTTCAGCCACCAAATTCACACAACTAATAGGAATTTTTGTACAAATATCACATAAACTTATACCTCGTTTTTAATTTGTCATTTTAAAGAAAAATCTAAGAGAAATGTCACCTTAATTTTTCAAAATCCATCATTTATCATTTGACTTTAATACCATTCAATTTTCCATCTATTTTAGGGTATTTTAGTCTTTCCATTTTCAAGGAGAAAAAGAGACCTCTCTCTCCCTTTCTCCCCCACCCCAACCCCACCCGCCCCTAAAATACATCGCACACGACCCCCCTCTCCCAACTTCTCTCTCTCTCTCTCTCTCTCTCTCTCTCTCTCTCTCTCTCTCTCTCTCTCCATCCATAAATTTTCAATATGCAAATGAAAAAAATACCAAAAAGAAAAAATAGAAGAAAAAGGTGAACTCGGTCTGGGTGGGCCGATAGAATTTGTGTGTGGAGAGTAAAGTGTTCTGGTAGAAAAATATGAAATTTCGATGCGATCAAGCTAAGTGACTCACGAACGTCCTCCAACGGGAATTACTCCAAAATTCGTCATTTGATTATGTTTTGCTCCAGAGGAAGTCGAAAGTCCTATATTAGGAATATAATTCAAAGTATCAAAATTCTTTCAAAATATTAACCAAAATACACTAAGAATGAGGTTAAATATATAATATAAAATATACCTATCATGTCCCATGGTAGAGAGAGAAGGAGGAAGGGGAAGAGGGAAGGGGTAATGGATTTCAAGGTGGGCAGAGTTGGTCGGAGCCGCTGGTGGTGCACATGGGATGGGGGAAGGTGAGATTTTTTTTTTAAAATACAATTTTTTTATAATGATTTTTCCATATTTAAAATACTCTTAAAAATGGAAAGACTAAAATACCTTTTAAAATGGATGAAAAGTTGGATGATGTTAAAGTCATATGACAAATCATGGAATTTGAAAAATTAAGGTGACATTTCTCTTAAATTTTTCATTAAGGTAATAAATTGAAACTAAGGTATAAGTCCATGTGACATTTCTACAAAAATAATTAGGACTAAATTTTACCCCATATAGGTTTGGGGGCATTATCAAAATGGGCCACATGATTTCAATTTCATAAATTTGCACCTCAACGTTTTAAGATTTGTTCAATTTACACATTCCGTCAATTTGACCGTATGGTATTCTCATAATTGATGATGTGGAAAGTGTGGAACCCACCTTTGTGTTGATGTGTCAATAAAAACAATAAAAATTCTTTAAAATAATAAAACACTAATATTCGGGGATCTCATCACTTGTCCCCAATTTTAACCCAAAATCGGAACTCGGTATGACGGGGATTTTTGTCATCCCTAGTTGGGGTTCATCAATGGCAGTTCCTGGTGGTGGGTTCTGCCTTATTATTTTCTTCTTCTTTTTTTCTCCAAGTTAATCTCCATCGGATGATAGCGGTGGTGGTTTGATTTCTCATCTCTATCTTTTATTTTCTTTTTATTTTCTGAACGCACAGGATTTTCCCAACTCGATTATAAATATTCCAGTTGAGATCAGGAAAGCAAAAGAATCAAAACCCTTCGTCGCCAAGCACCTCTCCAACCGTCTCAAATCTATCGCTCTCTGTCTCCCTTTTATCACTTCTCTCATAACGCCTGAGCTTCAGAGCTTGTATTTGATTTCTTTAGGTATGCTTTCAACTTCCCATCAATGTTCTAATCCCTTTGATTTTTGGGTTTTTTTGCTTTCATCTCATATACTGTTGAAAGTTTGGAATTTTTATTTAGGCGAAAGTGTGTCATGCCAAATTCCATACATTTGAAATGAAGAAGAATGTACTTTATTATAATTAGACTTCTGTTTGTTATTTATTTAGGCGATCAGTTTATCAGTTTAGGGTTTGGTTTTCCAGACTAATTCTCTCTCTGTGGCTTGATCTTTGTAGATGAAGCTCAGGCCTTTGGTGTTATCCCTCGTTATATGTAACTACAAGGATCTGTTCATTCCAATCAGTGTGAACTCGGGATATAAAAGTTTGTGATATGTTTTCCTCAGACAAAAAAATGCCCACAGGCTCAAATATTCATAATTGAAAGCAGACACGAAAGAGGAATACAAATACAAGGTTTCATCAAGGAAATTTTAATATAATACAATCATTTCAGTTGTGTAATATAAATGTACTGTTGGACAACCACTAGACCCAAAAGCTTGTAATGAACTTTAAACCACTTGACCACATCTTTGCTCCTCTTGATTTCACAGACCATTTCTTTCTTCTCCAGGTAAGTTTAGCTTCGCACATGCTCCCTCTGCTGCAGAGCTTCAGCATACTTTCTCAATATCAGTTCCTACCTGCAGCTAGCTACCATAACACAAATTCAGCAGTTTACTTGTCAAAACTTGCATTCCAAAATGAATATAGTAGTAATATCGTACTACATTTCGTAAATAAAAACACTCATTTCAATCTAGTACTGGAGCTTTCTAACTGTTGTTCCCGTAGCAATGGAAAGATTCTCCATTTCAAAGATTCTGAAATGCACATAAATATTCAACTCTTGCTTGATTGACTTCAAAAGGAACATCTAAATCTAACGGTGATGTATTTTAATACGCCTTGAAATATTATTATAATATTTTGGAATGCGATAGAATTATCATATTGTGCTCTCGGTGTCGGTGCTTCATTTTATAAGTAATAAAATAAAGAAATTTAACCTATTGGCTTTTAGATTAAAGTTTCTCACTCAAAACTCACTAGCACAAGCAAAAAAGCAATCAAAATGGACAAAGAAAACATATAAGTAATAAAATATTTGGAAATTGTGAAATGATAAGGCTCAGGAGTCGGGACTCACAACTCACAAGTCACAAGCAGAAGCAAAAAGCAATAAAAATGGTGAAAGAAAACATAGCTAAACAAGGGAGCCCATATTCTGTTGGCTTTTCTACTTTAATATTCTCTCGCTGCTTCATTTTATAACTAATAAACACAAACCAAACCACCCATTTCACTTTAAAATTAAAAAATTAAAAGAAAGAAATTACCTTGCCATCATTGCATCGGTGGTGGTTAATATTATGGTTCTTCAATTACAAGGGAAGGTACATGTTGAATTTTATAGAAATCCTCTCCATCTTCCTCAATCCGACGGTGGAGTTCTCTACACATCCATCTGATGGTTAATTCCCTGAGATTAGTAAGATATCTCAGCCCATCTGGAAGTGTCGTCAATCCCACGCAATATTCAATTAACAAACGACAAAGACTAGGCATGGCTCCTTCCTCTACCCTCCACTCTATTATTTGGTACAAACTAGAAACATCAAGAAATTGAAGAGAAGGAAAGCCTCCTTTGGAGAAAACCAGTATCTTTGTATTCTCATTGAAAACATTAAGAGCAAGGCGTAGAGTTGTTAGGTTTGGCAACTTCTCTAGTAATCCCATTTGGTCCTCCTTGAGACCACACCTAAACAATTCCAACTTGGTGAGGTTTGGATAGTTGTGGAGCTCTTTCGGTAATTCTGCGATTGACCCATCCAACATCAATTTGTATATACCCCGACAGCTTGATACTATTTGCATAGCTTGCCCTTCACCTCTATTTGTGTCATTTTTCACAATTAGAGACCGGATACGGTTAAGCGTGTTGCCTGTAGATTTTAAGATTTCCTCCAGATTTTGCAAAGAGCTTGACACTATTATTTTCAGTTTCCTAAGATTGGTTAATCTACCAACATCTTTCAAATCACAATACCTAGTTGAAAGGCTATCTAAGGTCTGTAGATGGCCAAGAGTAGACAGCTCCAACTTACCCTTTGCTTTGTAAGTCCAGGGTAAATATAAATGTCTTAATTGTTTCATCTTCATTATCACATTCGGGATGACCATGTAACTGAAAGCACGAAAATCAAGAGTTTGCAAGCATACTAAATTACCTAGGGATGGCAGAAACTTTTTTATTTTGCTATTTCTCACACTTAGAAACCTTAAGTGAACCATATTTCCAATTTCACTTGGCAACTTTACTCTTCTTGCCTGAAGACCTTCAACCTTCAAAACTCTAAGCATTTTGAAATCCTTCAAAGGAGATAGTAATCCTTTTTCACTTTTTGGAATCCATTCACTTAGGCCAAAGAATAATAGAGACCTTACGTGACCATTTGTTTCATCTCTTGAAGAAACCAACATATCTACATTCTCATCCAAGTAAATTGCAAGTCTTCGAATTTTCCCCAATTGTTCTGCCTCGGCTGCCACAGAAGAAGTATTTTCTTGCATTTGGAGAAAGCTTTCCTCTTTTGCCTTTAACAAACACAAGTCTCGTACAAGATCATGGATTCGACAACTTTTAATTGTTCTAGTTGAACCACTTGTTCCCACTTGAACCAAACACCTTTCCACCAACTCACTTAAGCAATCACGTGCTATATCCTCCATTGTTTCCCTCGAACCATGTCTTTGTTGTCTCAAGGAGATAAGTCCTTCTGCCACCCATAACTTAGTCAATTCGCTCACCAAAAACTCAGAGTCTTCAGGATAATGACCTAAATATAAAAAACATGGTTTTAAGTAATACGGTAGGTCATCATAACTCAATGCCAACACTTGTGATACACCTCCATATTCTTTTTCATGACATATGCCTCTGCTTATGTATTCATGAACATTCTCATACACTCTCTCCCATTCTCTAATGGAGTTTTTTCTGGCTAGAACTCCGGCAAGCACAATGATGGCTAATGGCAAACCTTTACAATATTGAAGCATCTTCCTTCCTAAGTCTCTATACATTCCCAAGTCTGAAAAAATAGGAAAGAACAAAAAAAATTAAATATGGACTTGTAGTGTGAGCAATTGTAGTGGATATTCCTTGCTCAAATGATTTAAAATTAAAATTGTGAAATCCTAAAATTTACTAATATTCTTTATCTTATTATAAGTTTGGATTTTATAATACATGCCAAATGAAAAACATTTAAAAATTAAATCTGCACCAACACATAAAACGTATGGGATATTGTTGGATTGAAGAGAAGGCTGGGAAAAGATTTTGAATTAGCTAAAATTGTCCTGATTATTATTTGCAATTGCTACCTAACAAATGTGTGACCAAGTACGGCAGTTTATAAAATTGCTACATGTTGGACAATATTCAAAAACTGTAAAAGGGTAATACCAACAATTACTGAAAAAAAAAAGAAAAAACACTACATAAGTTGTGTCCTGTGCAATATAATGGTTTCTATGTGGCTTGCTATTTAACTAAGGAACTGGAAAAGAAAAGATGAAGGGTGAGAAAATACCGATTTCAGCCCTTGCAGGTATTGCTTTCTTCTCAAGTAGTTCCCAACTCTCATTCTCATTGAGTGGCTGGAGTTTGTGGAGAAAAACATTTGTATTTGGGAGCGAAGCTACTGCTTGATTCCGTGTAGTAAGCAGTATTGTGCTCTCTGTTTCCACATTTGGAAATGCAACCTTCAAAAGATTCCATGTCTCGATACGCCAAATGTCATCAAGAATCACCAAACATCTCTTTTCTTTCATGACAAGAAAAAGCTTCTTTGCTATTTCATCATAAGTCATTTCCTTAATTTCTTGTTTTTGTTCCTTGGTAGCAGAAATCAGTTTAAACAGAATTCCTTCCCAAACATTTCTTACTTGACACCGTTGAGATACACAGACCCAAGCAAAACTATGAAAATGCTGCCTTACTTTTTTGTGATGATAAAGCTGTCCTGCAAGGGTGGTCTTCCCTAAACCGCCCATCCCCCAAATAGATACAACTTGATGACGATTTTCATCTTTCACTAAATTCATTACCAATCCTTCTACGTTGTTCTCTAGCCCAACAACATCACGTTCAAGAACATGAGAATAACTTCGCCTGAGTAGTCCTTGCCTCTCATGCAATTGCAAGGAAGATTCACCACCACTACCGTCTCTGTCCGTTGTTAGCTCCTTTATGTTATACTTCTGCAAACTTGACCTCAAATCAGAAATTCTGGTGGTGATATTCTCAATTTCGGTCCCAATCCTGTGAACATCAACTCCTTCCTTGAAGATGCAGGCAAATCTTCTTAGAATATTCTTCACACCTCTTTTCTTCTTGGAAACCACTTTCAAGCCATAAGTTTGGATGACATCCTCCAAATCATAAGCAGCATCTCTAATCTTGGCAACCCAAATACGAACTGTTTCATCTTGTCCTTGTCTTGTATCTGCATCTTTGAGGAAGCCCTGCATCAATTGTAGCTCAGTTTGTGCGACCTCAACTTGATGGCTGACTCCCGACAAGAACTCGGCTTCCTGAATAGTGAAGTCTCTGACACTTTCGAGTACAAAGGAAACAACCGCCTCAGCCATTCTCTCTACTGCTCACTCTCTCTTCGCCAAAACGAAAACAAGTGAACCAGATCTAGTTTTTAGATTGATTGATGAGAATATCTCTTTGTCGGCAGAGCAATTTCTTTCTGTCTATGTATGAAGTCCAATTCCACCCAACAAAAAGTAGTCAACTTTGGCGTTCTCGTTCTTTCTGACCACCTTCCCTTAATTATATATTTGTTCTAACTTTTTCGACACTACCACAGCATCCAATGCAAGTTGTATAATTGAAGAAAAAGAAAAAGAAAACCTTATCTTAAGCTGATGTGATGACCTGGTTCATTGTAGCTGGATGCCTCATTTTTTTTTTTTTTAATTTTAAAGACAACCTCCACAGCATCCAATGCTATTTTTTTTTAGTTGCCATTAGTTTGGCACTCTTACTTGAACGAATTATTCTGATACATAATAGATCTTCCTGTTTGTTCATGAAACAGCATGAGCTTTTTTGTAACCAGGGAGGGATGTAACCATTAGATCAGTGCTCATAATTGAGTGAACCTTATACATTTCTAAATTAGGTCTGCTTCTTTTATTGCCACATCATGAGGTTTGTTTGTAATTACTAATTGCCTTTCACAGCAAGAACCTTATACTGTTCTTAAAAAATAAAAATAAACGCATATAGCCGCGCGGCTATACGTTTTTTATAAAAAAGAATTATAAAAACCACGTTTCGCCATTCGGCTATACTATGTCTTTTAAAAAATTAAAAAACCAAGTATAGCCGTGCGGCTGTACTATTTCTTTTTAAAAATTAAAAAACGGCGTATAGCCGCGCGGCGATACTATTTAATTTTTTAAAAAAGAAAAAACCATGTATAGCCGAACGGCTATACTATTTCCTTTTTAAAAAAAACGCTCAATATCATAAAACATCCCTAAGGTTTACGAAACTATCAAATTGCATCTTTTTGTGTCATTCGTGGTCAAAGTTTGTATTGTTGATGAAGCCCAGGTCATTGGTTCAGTATATGTTTTTGCTCAGACAAAAGAAGTCTCAGTTTAAATGTTTGATTTCAGTTTGAGTTATCAGAGCTTGTATTGTTGATTTATCCCTATGACCAATCCTTACTACTCCAGACAAATGAAAATGGAAATTCACGTTCTCTGTCGATCTCAGGACTCTCTCAAAAAAATAAAAATGGTCTGTACTCTTTAACTCTGCGATTATGCATACAGGGTAGGGTCATGAAAGTGTGTCATGCCAAATTCCATACATTTGAAATGAAGAAGAATGTACTCTACTATAATTAGATTTCTGTTTCTTATTTATTTAGGCGATCAGTTTATCAGTTTAGGATTTGGTTTTCCAGACTAATTCTCTCTCTGTGGCTTGATCTTTGTAGATGAAGCTCAGGCCTTTTGTGTTATACCTCGTTATATGTAACTACAAGGATCTGTTCATTCCAATCAATGTGAACTTGGGATATAAAAGTTTGTGATGTGTTTTCCTCAGACAAAAGAAGTCTCAGTTTAAATGTCTGATTTCCGATTGAGTTTTTGGAGCTTGTTTGATTGATTTACTCCTCTGATCAATCCTTACTCCAAAAGAATGATGCAATTCCTTCCCTTCCCCTTTCTCTGTACCTTCTTTAATGTTAGGAAAGAATGTTTGTTCATCCTTTTATTTTTCTGGAGTATTTATTGGTCATTGGATGATTTGACATTGGATTTTATCTACAGAGGAGCACCAAGATGTTTCTCCACCCACTGTTGCAAAAGAATTTCAAAATCTTGCGTCCCAAGTGTATTGATGCCATCAATATCTGTAGCTGAAGGTTTAGTTACAAAATCATATGCTTAGTGACAATACAAATCTCATTTCTATCTATCATATTAGGGAGAAAAATATGTCCCTTCTGTATGGTTTAGCTTCCAGTTTTGACATTTGAATCTCTCCTTTTGGCAGGAGAAACGAAGGACAGTAAAATGGAAGAGGGGTAAACAAAATATTAGAGGCAGCTCAATCCCTATGCCGTGTGCTTTCTTATCAAGTCCTGGTAATTTCTCGTCCCGTATGGTATTTCTTGCAATCAGGCTTTGTTCTTTAGACTTATCTATAGCTGATCCCGTGACATGGACTCTCAAGAACTTGGCATGGACCCTTCTAAGAATAATACTCTTCTGATGAACAGGTACTGTACTTGATGATAATACTGGAACCTACTTTTTGGTTCTGGGACATGATAGTCTTCATTACCAAGAATTTGTTACCATTGATCTCCAAGGAACACCTAAATCCTAAATAATTAAGATGTTTCTTTCTGATAGATTGAAGAAATTACCATATGTAGTACTTGAAACAGCAGCATGTTCCAAATCCTAGGTTGTATGAACGTTTCAGCAGCATTAGTGTATCTATTTGAAAATATGATCAACATCTTGTGCAATCTATTTGCTTGTGTTTGGTCATTTTGTTTCAGAAAATGAACGGTGATCGGAAATAAAAACAGGATCAAAGCAGAACGAGCATCAGCTCTGAAGAATCATAACTTGGTTAAGAACAGACATACACAAACAATGTGTTCCATGCCATATTACTGAAAATTCTACGAAAACCATAAAGTCCAAGGATGAGAACTCTCCGAAGGAAAGGAAAGGATCAGAGATAACACTTCCAAGCCAGGGACGACACACTAGCACTGGAAAACCAAGCTCTACGCGCAGTCCCGGCCCTGACCAGGGGTAGTCAGTGTGATTGCCCTGGGCCCATTATTCAGGGGGCCCCAAATTTTTTATTATAATAAGAGTTATATTATATTATTATAAATTGATTTAATATTTTTCCATAATTTTTAGGAATAGGATATTGAGATGAATCTGAAATTTTGGAACAAATGATCCATGACGAGAGTTTTAAAAGAAATTCTTTGGTATTGGCTTGACTTGCATTCTTGAAATTCTTTGACTCACTGGTATGGTATTCATAGTTGGACATTTGTTTTCATTATTTAGGAATATGGAAGACATTGCTCAAAGTCTAAAAATATTTTCGAATAAATACTTTATCAAAAAAACCAATGCTTAGTTGATAAAACAAGAAGTATACTAGAATTAGTGATTAATGTGTGTAGGGCACACTTTAGATTTTCGCCCTGGGCATTTGAAAACTCAGGATCGGCCTTGTCTACGCGAAATCGAGTGTCTTACTTGAATGAATTACACTGATGGTGTGTTTAGTAATTACGAATTGGAATTCTCATGAGAAATTAAATTCCGTATATGGAGGATTCCTGTGTTTACTTCACATCAAGGAATTGAAAAGTAAGTGAGGCCCACACGAAATTAGGAATTGAATTCCTGATTTTGGAAGAATTATTCTTGGGTGGGAGGTGATATTCTAATTCCTAGAGAACTAACCCATTAGGAATTCATCATGTTTACCCATTATATCCTCGCACAATATTCAAAATTTCAAATTTGCTATCTACTTTAACCAAACAACGAGGACATTTGAGTAATTAGTACCATTCATACTCCAATTCCATATGGTTTAGTAAACAACTTCAATAAGAATCCGAAATCTAACTCCCCTAAATCCATATGGTTTAGTAAAAATCTAACTCCTCTCAATCCATATGGTTTAGTAAACAACTTTAATAGGAATCCGAAATCTAAATCTCCTCAATCCAACTCCTCCTCAATTCAATTCCTTTTAATCCAATTAAGGATTAGTAAACATGCCATGAGTGTTTACTAATCAGGAATTGGAATTCTCATCAGGAATTGAATTCCACATATGAAAGATTCCTACGTTTACTTCACATCAAGGAATTGAAAGTAAGTGGGGCTCACACAAAATTAGGAATTGAATTCTTGAGTGGGAGGTGATATTCTAATTCCTGGAGAAATTACCCATTAGGAATTCTTTTTTTTTTACCCATTATATCATCACACAATTTTCAAAATTCCAAATTTGTCATATACCTAACAACAACGACATTTTAGTAATTAGTACCACTCCTACCCAAATTTCATATGGTTTAGTGAACAACTTCAATAGAAATATGAAATCTAACTCCCCTCAATCCATATGATTTAGTATACAACTTTAATAGAAATTCGGAATCTAATTCTCCTCAATCCAACTCCTCAATTCAATTCCTCCTAATCCAATTACGGAGTAGTATACATGCCTCACATAAGAGAATCCACATGAGAATTTTGCACAATTCATACGCTTGTGCTTTTTTTCCTCCTCTCGAAGTTTTTTCTTTTACTTTGATATTAGTGGCACATTAATATATCTTTCCCATTTTTGAAGTGGTACTAAAGTGACTAATTAGGAAAAATAAAAACGTGTAGAGATCTTTCAAGTTTGTGAGATTGGTGTTCGGCCATTTAGTTAGGTACATTTGGGCCAGAGTCATTTTATAGTAAGGGTCTTATAAGACCTTTAAATAAGGTCTTATTTCTTAATCACTAAATTAAAATAATTAATTTAATTCAATAACTAATTAATTTAATCTAATGATTAAAAGATGTGGCCTCACATGAGGCTTAGTAAGCCCTCATTATAGAATTCTACATTCGGGCCTACCCACCGTATCAAGTCAGGGCAAAATCGCAGGCCCGCGGATTCTCCACAATATAAACGCCCGACTGCGAAAAAAGCAAGCCTCTCTTTTCCTCCTCCTCTTCTTCTTCTTCTTCCAAACAACACAACCCCGAGAGACATACAGACGAATCAAAAAGGTTTCCACAGGACAACAATGGCGACAGAGGTAGCAGCAGCAGTTCCGCCACCACAATTAGACGCTGAGGAAAATAGTGGGTTAGAGGCGGCGGCGGCCGAGGCAAAGATACAGCCGAGCAGTGGGCCCCACAAGCTGGAGAGGAAGTGGACCTTTTGGTTCGATAACCAATCCAAGCCCAAGCAAGGTGCTGCTTGGGGTTCCTCTCTTCGCAAGGCCTACACCTTCGAAACCGTTCAAGAATTCTGGTGGTATGCATAACATAATCTAAACCTAATCCCCATCTCCGCCCCTTTTGTTATTTGGTTTTCTTATGCTTCCCTGTATTGTTTTTTGCTTTGTGTTTTCAGATTGTTTACTTTTTTTAGTGATGTGGGTTTGTGCTGATCTTTCTTTGTTGATTGGTAACTGATATGCCTTATCTTCTGTTTGGTTGGGGAAATTTTGGTGAAACTTTCTGTTAAGCCAAGTAATGTACTGGAATATTGGTCAATTTGTTTCCAAAAATTAGAAAACTTGCCAGAATATCTAGAGGAAAATAAATGGTTGAATTTTTTAATTTATGCATTGCTTGATGGGGCTTTTGTTCCCTTTGATAAAAAAAGTGCTAGCTCCAACGTTCTTAACCTTGTTCCCTGTGGTTAATCTTTTCCTGCTTTAATGTCTAGCTTACAGTTCTAGTTGATCCGGTCAAATACGATACCCAGTTAGTCTTTTGATTTTCTAGCCTCTTTTAGTTTGTAGTTTTTTTTTTTTTCCCATCCTGTTATAGTTTCATTCTATTAATTTAAATTAAAGTTTGAGGGGAGAGACTGAGAGGAAAGGGAAGAGAGAACACATATGATAGAGGTGAGGAAGGAATGATTAGGAATGTATTGAATTAAAATTAAAGATATAAAACTATTTAAAGCTTTATGTTTTAGGTTTTAAAACCATTCTATACTTTTTATTCATCTCTCACCTCTCACTTAACTTATCTCCTTCTCTCTCTCCTCTCTCTTTTCCCTTTCTCCCGTTAATTTGGCAAAACAAAAATGCTAGCAGATTGTTCTAAATTTGTAATTTTTGACCCACAAACCTTGGTTGTATGATTCAAGTTCAGGACTTTAATCTGATTCCATTCCCTCAATTTGAATTTGAGATGCGAAATGTATTTGCAGTCTGTATGATCAGGTATTCAAGCCGAGCAAGTTTCCACCAAATGCAGATTTCCACTTGTTCAGGGCTGGGGTTGAACCAAAATGGGAGGATCCTGAGTGTGCTAATGGAGGGAAGTGGACTGTCACCAGCAGGAGTAAGGCCAGCCTTGATACCATGTGGCTAGAGACTGTGAGTTGTTGCTTTCCTCATCATTTTTCATTATATTAATGCACACATATGTAGAGGAATGAGAGTCTGGCATGCTATGTTGTCAGACATTGAATGAAGGCATACATTGAGATTTGATTTCACCTACTTAACTGTCTTGATTGACAGTGCAACATAGCATGCCAAACTATATGGACATTGAGTATTACTCTCATCATCTGCTCATCAGTGAGAACAGTTGATGTATCTTGGTCACTGGGCTGAAGATGACTTTGTGTGTATTGGACTAAGCACTAGGTTGATTCATGTTACGTTAGGGTTTATTTGAATTCTGATAATATGGGCTCTTATTTCATTGGATAGTTGATGGCACTGATTGGAGAGCAATTTGATGAGGCTGATGAGATTTGCGGGGTGGTAGCAAGTGTGCGCCAGAGGCAGGACAAACTTGCATTATGGACTAGGAATGCTGCAAACGAGGCTGCCCAGGTGTGTGTGATTCAAATTACACTTTAAGTTAGTGGGTTTGGTTGATCTATTTTACTCTTTTGATGATTCTTCATCTGCTCTGCTGTTAAACAGCACTAGGGTTAAAGCCCCAACATATTCGAATCTTCACCACAGTCTTTGTTATATTGATATGAGGTGTTTGTTGCTGGGTGCTTTGTGATCGTTGTTTAAATGGAAATGCTTAACCAAAGGAAAATTAAAACCTCAAACATTTGTTCCCTGAAGAAAAAAGAATAAAGAGAAAATTAGACAATCGAAACACTTATAGTGGCTGTGATTTTTTAAACAGAAAAAGATAAGTTGAAAAAGAGAAATCAAATCTGCTAAAATCTTCATCAATGTCATATTATTATCTTTACAAAGGCTCTCCAAGACCTGTTTGTAAAAGAAATGGATCTCCAGCAGTGAGAGGGAGGTTGAAGTTGAGACCATAAGCTGTAGACTTAATGAAAAAAGAAAAGAATGATAAATGACACCTGGCCAGGCTGATGTATAGAACCTTCCCCCTAGGAGTCAGGCATATACGTTCAACAGAGCATAAATCAGTTTGTAGGATTTATACCAGTTCTCTTATTTACTACTCTGATTTTTACTTGTACAGTCTCACAACTGATATTCCACTTTTTTGGTTAGAGTGTACCCATTACAGTTTTGTAGTCCCATGTTTTGTTGCAAATTTGAAATTTGGACAAGTGGCTGAATTTGTTATCTTGTCATGTAGATGGGCATTGGGAGGAAGTGGAAGGAGATAATCGATGTCACTGATAAGATCACCTACAGCTTCCATGTAAATTTTATTCGGTGCTATTTGATTTTAATTTTCAATGTTTGGTTGAAAGTGTTATTTGATTTTGATATTCTATTTCTCACTTCTTCTCTTATTGCAGGACGATTCTAAAAGGGAAAGATCAGCAAAGCCTCGATACAATGTTTGATTATTCCTCAGTTGTTTTGTTGCACGGGTCTTCGCTCTCCATTACCAAAGTTGTGAGCACAGTCACAAATTTTTTTGTTGAGAAAAGCTAGAGGAAACATTTGTCCACTTAGTTTTCTCTAGTGTACTATGATCTTGTTCTTTATGTTCCGGTTTTTGAAAATTTTATCAAGTACTGATTAAGTTTTGTTTGTAATATTGAATATTTCTAAAGTATACTTCAAAAGTATGTTTAGTTTGTAATACACTTGTGATTTATTTGAATTGATAATTGAATGGTTCAAATCTACATGTTTTCTAGATTTTCTATTTAAGCCTCTTATTTGATACAAATGATATTCTATTTTAATCTAATTAAAACAACAGGGAGGGGGATTCAAACTCGGATGCGAGTGGAGAGCGTATTTGCTCTAGTCAACTTGGCTAATCCTATGTTTATCTATTTAAGCCTCTTATAAATAGACGTTGTGTAGCCAATGAGCCATTAAAGATTTGCATGCACTCGAGGTCTGAATTCATGCTTGCATTCCTCTATGTTTTTATAACGGAAACGTGCAATTTTTTCCTTACAAATTTATGTTTTTATAGGGGAGTAGTGCATGATGACTTTATTGTGGCCGCATGCTTCTCCATATAAAATAGGGAGATTCTCCATGTAATCGCTTTTAAGTGAATTTTATGCGAATTCCTCAGTTTTAATTGCAACTAAACTGGAGAATGATCATGACAACTGCATATATAATATATGGAGATGGAGATGAATATGGAGGAGCAGACAACAAATTTTACATTCTGAAAGATGTTCAGGAAACCCCAGCTGGACGAGTATATGCATCTGGAAGTCCTTGAGAATGAAGTGTGAAATTAACTATAACAATAAATTTTTAGTGGAGACAACAAAATGGAGGCACGCATGCTCTACTGATTTCTTTCTCATGCCAGGAACCCTAGCCTTTCTCCATTCTTCTTCGCCAGCCGAATCAGTCCTTGCCTTTGTTTCGCGTCAGCTCCTATGGATTTGCAGAACTCAGTAATTACCTGCAGAGAAATACATGTGTCAAACTTGTTAACAAATTATATAAATACCAAATCTTTATTATAATTATTTATTATGAAATTTTCTTTTTTTGTGGTTTGACAGAGGACGAGAGTCGAACTCTTACTATGATTACACAATAAGATTTTGCAGCTTTAATTATATGCCCCGCAATTCGAAATACCATTTCATTTCATTCCATGTTTGGGAGTGTTTATGTATAGCGCTTTTGTTTAGAACCACACAATCTTTTTGTTAAAAACTTCAGTGTTTCCATTAGTTTATCTGGAAGTGTTTTATGAAAAAGCACCTACTAGACTCTACTTCTCACCTACCAGGCTCTACTTCTGTAACTGCAAAAATTTATTTCATCTAATCTTTGGCAAAACATTGTGAAAACCGCTTTTAATTATCCAGAAGCACTTTTGGCACCTCCCAAACATGTTTAGTATAGCCAAGTTTCCAAAGAGAATTAATTTACTGCTAAGCTTAGTGTAGACTAACTCAAAGCTAGTGAGAAAGGGAATTAAGACCATATTAATTACCTGCGAGTGCAAAGCAATAGCTTTGCCCCTAATTTGGTTGAACCTCTTCTTGCCAATGATGTTACGTGCAACAACAACAGCAGGTGCAAAGATACCTTTGCCTTCATTGACGTTCTTCATCATGGGTTGTGCTCTGATTGGCTTCCCAACTCTCACATGGCTTGGCACTGATTTCATCAGCATGGCATAATCTTCCCCCACCATTGAAGTTGCCCAAGTTCCATGGAATGAGGAACACAAGTTTCCTTTAAACCCAGTTGCAGAAATTGAAGTTGCCATTGAAAAAGAAAGAACCAGAAACTATGCTCTAATCTCTCTGAAAATTTGTGGGCTTTAATGTTTTGCTTGTAAGAAGTTGTGAGAGTTGTTGTTAATGGCCTTTTATTGTGGAAAAGGGGGGGGATATTTTTGGTGTAATTTTGAGAGCCTTTGGTTTGTTTATTTGGATAGCAGTGTGAGAGAGAGTTCAAGAGCTATTAGGAGCCACATAAACTGATGGCCTTGGATTTTAGTTTTTAGTTTTCCACAACATATGTTGTATTATTTGCAGAGTCTTGTTGGGACTGACGGTCTCCATTTGTTAGGAGGATCTGAATCTGAATTTCTAGCCACTGTGTCACATTCTTGGGTTTGGTCCACTTGTCTCCTTCCTAGAAGCCCCTGAGTCATGGATGGGATGATCCTGGCCGTTCATTCTAGAACCCTTTATTGAAATTTTCATATAGGGAGATTTTACGAAGCAAACTATGAATTAAATTGTACGGTGCATAACAAGCAAAGGACATCATTGGGACCGTTGAAATGGCAAGATTTGCATCTTTTACAAGTCCTGGTAGCTTCGTTCCTACCAGGCAGCTGTGCATGTGAACAACATGAATTTTCAGCGTTGAATGTTTGAAGTCATAAGTAGACTCAGAGAATGGTTTTAAATTTGCTTCCTGAGGACGGTGTTTGATGCACATCGCAAGTGTCATTGTAGGAAAAAAAAAGTGCAAGCTTTCCAAAAAAATTGGAATTTCGAAACCCTAGACAAAACAACACGATTAAAATGTTGAACAAAAATCTCAATGAGATCGAACCTAGTGGAAAAAAGACTGGACTTGCAGACCAATGGTCTTAGGTTCAAACATCCATGACACCTTGATGGTGTCTGTGAGAAAACTCTTCTACCCCTTACTAACTTTGCCCCAGAAAAAAATGCTGAACAAACATTTCTACAGAAATTTTTCTTTTTAAAATGTTAAAAAATTAAGAGAGATTCACTATTATACTCAATATAGGAGCCTAAATTATTTATAAAAAAAAACAAAAAACAAAAAACAAACCCTATATGAAATGGACTTTAGAAACACACCTAAAGCCCATTTACAATATAACAAAAAGGCTTTTAACTTCTTTTAAATTACAAAACTGTCATTGATTTCTTAAAACAAATCCAACCCAAAAACCTCATAAAAAAGCTCAAAACACTCAATAGGACATCAAAGTAATGCAATAATCAAAATTAAATTCAATAGGGCCAGTTGTCAATTTTTGGGTTTATTCATAGAAATTAAATAGTGTAGGGTTTATTTATAGTTTTAGTGTTAAGAATTGGTATATGACATAATATCTCAAAAATTAAATTTAGAAAGCCAGTTTGGCATTGCTGTGCTGTGAAAATAATTGCTGTCAGATTTGCTGTGAGAGAAATCAACTGTGAGAGAAAGCAGTTTGGTGTTTGGTAAAATTTTTGTTAAAAGTGTTGTTGGTATTGATTTTATGCATAATCAGAAAATAATTGCCACATAATCATTAAACCCAACGCCTCTTCGAAACTGATCCTGCATAATCAGAAAATGAAAGCACCTCATTAGCTGTTTTCTCTTATAGTTTTCTCTCACAGCAATTTTTAACAATAAGTTATTTTCTTACAGTTTACCAAACGGGTTGGGCTTCTCAAAATTTTTAAAAAATCACTTATCACCCCAAATAAGCAATGCCAAACTGGCTGATGTTCCAAAATCTATTTCTCTGAGATTGGTAATGACATGTGTGTTTATTATTTCTTTTAAAACAACAGACAAGCCAAGTAGACTTACACAATACAAGCAAAAGGAACTGCAATTGTATCCTTGAAAGCCTGGAAGGGAAGAAAAAGACAGGGAAAAAAGGAAATCGATCTTACAGGAAAGAGAATGAAGAAAATCAAACCTGAGAATATAAAAATCAGGGAGGTCCAAAGATTTTCAAATAAAGAACACCGACAAGAGAAGAACACTGAATTTCAGGTGAGTGCTTCCTTGGGTGAAAACTAAACATTGTTTCTAGATTGGAATTGCACTATATATAGATCTGCTTGAGACTTGGTTGGCTGTTTACTCTGTCAAACAAATGAAAAACCCTAGTGAACTTCAGTTTCAAGTATTTTTCACATAGGATTCAAACAGATCAGTATTCAAACTGTTTATTTACAATTGCACCAACTGAATCACCCAAGAACGCAAATAATATGAATAAAGCAAAGTTTAAGAACAAAGAGAGAAGAAAGCAAATCTCCCATTCTATAAACAGAAATATAAACCAACAATGAAGGGAAAAGAAAGAATGTACGTAACATCAAGGCATTAGTTTTTATACAAGTATAAGTTTCCTTACACATACCTTTATGCCAAAGATGAAGCATTTCAACCACACAAGTCCCCAAAATTACATCTCAAGTACAAAACTCTTTGCTTTCCTGCATTTTAAGCTGCAAAGAACCATTAAGGAAAGGATTGTGGCATCCATGCAAGATCCTTCTTCTAGGAGTCTAACTCTTTCTTCTAACTTGGGTACTGGCTTCTCTATATGATCCTAAGTAAAATAACACTTTTTGGGCAACAGAAGCATAGTCTGGACTCTGGACAACCAATATAATAAACAGTTTTAATCCAAAGCAGTGGTCGCAGGTCCATTGGATACATGCAATGAAAGGAGAGAAAATAAAAGAAGACATCAACTCACTCAGGCTGCTAATGTACAAAACCAACTGTACTAACATATATTAAAATGAGTAATATTTAAGCTAGCAACTGCATAAAATAATTATGGAAGGGAGAAAAGGCTCTAAGAAAACATAACAGAGACTCCAATAACTATTTTAAGTGCCCAATACAGTGCATCCAATTTCATATTCAATTTTCCAGACACAAGCAAAAATGTTTCTCACTCTAAATTTAATCGCTCATTAGGAATCGATTGAGAAGTTTTCCCAATAAGGAATTGTTAAAAACTGACAACACCCCTCCCCAGCAACTAAAAAAGGAAACAAGAAGAAAAATTGTTATAAGATGTCCCGAAAGAAACGATAAAGTTACCCATATCAGTGTGCAGCTAGACACCAATACAGCAACTTGCATACTGTCACCACTGGCAACTTGCTTAATATCATCATAGGGTTTCCATGACTGTTAGTGGAAGACAAAATGGATGAACAACCATGTCCTTGGAATCTAAATTTGGAAACAATTCCAACGCATTGGCAAGAACAAGGGCACTGACAAGAACATCCTCTCACATTTTGCCTACTTCTGAACCAATGGAAGCCATGCTTCTGGGCTCCAAATATCAGCTTTGCAGGCAAATTTACCCACACATCCATGTCCTAGATCAAAAAGGTCTTTAACATTTAGTTTTATTATGAGCAGGAAATAGGTGTCCGTGCTATGACAAGCTCAGCACAAAAGGTCGTCAAATGATCTGCAGTTACCACCCCAAACTCTTTCCTCAGTGTAACCAATGTTCTCAGCTGCACACCTTCATAATAATATGTATCTGGGAGCCATAAATACCATATCCTTCAGCACTGTTTGCATTATTCAGATGGTGTTCCTTAGCTCCCATTTTCTTTTCAACAGAAAAATGCAGGTGGAAATGCCTGTGTATTCCAGATGCGTGTGTAGGTACTTTCGAAGCATCAAAATCATATTGCAATTACCCATCATCAGATTCACTGCTCACTAGTTTCGTTCCCAACTCCTCCCTTGGCTTAGCTGAAAGCCCCTTTGCTAGCATCTCTTCATCATACTGCCTAGCCATGTCTAACATACCTTTTTCCACCAGAGCATCGATTAAAGCATTGTAAGCAGACTCATCAGGACTACACCCAAGTTTTTCCATCCTATTCCACACAAGAAACATTGGTCTGAGGAATCCCCATCTTCCAAACTTCCTCATAAGCATCACAAAAGTGTCCATCTTTGGTTGAACCCCACTTTCAGTCATCCTATCAAACAGTCTAAGAATCTCATTTGGCTTCTCTAGATGCTTAAAAATGCAATGATACGTTATCACATCTGGTAGTAATCCCATCCTAGGCATTTGATGAAGCAATGAAAATGCCTCCTTACATCTCCCATTCTCGCACAAAAGCTTTATAATTGTATTATACGTCCCGACATTTGGTTGACAACCCAATTCCTTCATCTCCCTTAGCAACCTCATTGAAAAATCAACACCATCAGAAAGACCAATGGCACGAATAACCGTATTATATGCCACCACATCCAGTTTGATCCCTTTGTTCTTCATCTCCTTGTACAACTTCACAGCCTTCCACGGCTTTCCACTCTTGCATAATATATCCATATATATTGAATACGAATGCAAATCTTTACGAACACCTCTCCTATCCATCTCTTCCCAAAAGTCCCTACACTTACCCCACCACCCCATTTTCAACCACCCGCGAAGAAGTAAATTATAGAGCTTAGTACTGTTATCAAAACCCAAATCTTTGTTCCTCCAAAAACAGAATTCTTGGGCTTCAATCACATGCTTATACTCACAGAGAGCATCAATAAGATTACAATAGGAGGTCTCATCCTTCAAACCAAACTCTTCCAATCTATTATAAGTATCTATAGCTTCCTTTACAAGGTGTGCAGATACATACCTCTTAAACAGTATACGAAATGTAGTATGATCAGGAACAGAAACTGGGTTCTGCTTCATTTTTTGAATTAAGTTCCAACAGAGCTCAAACTCAAAGAACTTACCAAGAATGTCAAGCATGCGATTGTAGGTTACAGTGGTGTGTAGGAAGTGACATTCAGTTTCCAGCCAGTTAAAGAAGTCCAAGGCTTTCTTCCAGTCATTGCAGTAAGAAGAAAGCGTTTCACGCACCGTGGTGTGGTCATAAATTGTTGAACTTGATTGCGGTTCTGGGTTAGAAGGGTTGTGAATCGAAATGGGTTTGGTGGAAACAGAGTGAGGAAGAGAGGAATATACGAGGATTTGAGTGTGACGGATATGAAGAAGAAGAAAGGGTCTCATCCGTTGAGAGGTAATTGAAGAAAGCATTGTAATTTGTAGTTTCTATTGACCCGGCTCCAAGCCCCGAACTTTGCAGAGTGACAAAGAAGAAAAGGGTGGCCGGTGGGTTTTTACAATTATTTGAATGAAAGACAACAAAATTCAGGGTTTAAGCAAATTTTAAGTGGTTTCTTCTTCATCAGAAAAAGGGTGAGCTGGAATGAAACCGCACACTGGCTTCGGTTCGGCTTGAAGATGAGTCAGTGTATTGACACAGAAAATTAAAAGAAAAAAGGAGTAAGTGGGCCTCATATGGGCTCTATCTTACTCATGGCTTCATCTGAGCCCAAAAGCCCAACTAAGGGGTGTCCAATGAGCTAGAATTCTGTTGTGAGGACCTTATATATAGCCCTTAGATGAGGCTCTATCTCTAAACCGTTGGATCATGCTAACTAATTTAATCAAACGGCTAACTAATTTAATCCAATGATTAAGAAATGGGGTCTTACCCAAGACTCATATGTAAGGCCGTTACTATAGAATGACTCGTCCAATGAGTATCAATATTTTTTTTAAGGTGAAAAATACATTTAGTCCACATAGTTTGCAAATTCGTTCTTGTAGTTTCAATTTTTTTGATTTTATCCTCGTAGTTACCAAGTGTTTACAACATTCATCCAAATAATCGAATCTTGTGTTTGCATCGTTAAAATTAGGCACGTTCCCTATCATGTGCAGCGGTATTACTAGGTTGAGTAAAGGGAAATAAAAAAATGTGAAGGCTCATGTTTGCAAGATGATGATATGAACTTGCTCACAGTAGTAGGTTAGGGAAAATACTTACTTAGATATGAATGTCACATTATTACATATAATATCATATATTATAATATGAGGAGACAACATTATGGTGCGTAAATAATAGAAGAAAAGTGAAAACATAAGTCTTTGAAATGTCTTCTCAAAAAAAAAAAATCTTTGAAATGTAATAATTAATATAAGTTAAAGTTAGGATCGCGTTCAATGTAACCAAAAAAAAAAAGCATAGTAGAAAAGATAAAAAAAAGGTGAAAAGTGTCATTTGGCCAATGGTTTTAACTTTTAACATTCTCTTTCTGAAAATTTGAGCCCAAAAACAAAAACAAAAACCGTTTCTGAATTTCACAGCTCTCCTCACAACGTCGACGAGGGAACGAAAACAAAAAAACGCAGGAAAATCAGAAACACATACAGAAGCAGAGAGAAACGCAACAAATTTCACAGCTGCATCACAATTCACATGGCATCACTAGCAACCCACTTCTCAGCGTTCGTGTTGCTCTTTCCCATAGGCCTACGTCGCCTACTCTGCTCCTCCTCTCTCTACCTCAAGAACCCATCTCTCTACCGATCCAAAATCTGGTACTTCTCAGAACCCAAATGGAAAAACTTTGATTTGTACACTCTCACCATAGCCCTCCCCATTGCTTCTTTCTCCGAAATTTTTATCTTTTTGGCCTTTTCGGGCCACCCCACGTATCGTTTCGCGTTTTTCCAGCAATCAGCAGCCATTTTCATGTTCTGGGCACTCATCCTTTTGATCATCTGCCGTGAAAACATTGACACTTTGCATATCGATGAAGGGTTCGTCTTCGTTATTGCAGCCATTTCGTTCCTGGTCGAGTATTCGGTGATCGGCAAGGGAATTTCGGGTCTTGGTGGAGCTATGTATGATATATCAGGTACATTGACCCTTGTTTGTGCTGTTTGTTCCTTGTATTTATCAATTAGGCCCTGTTCGTTTTGCGCCGAGTTTTTCTTGTCCTCTGGATTGGTCTTAAAGGGCACTTGGATTTTGCAACTTGGATTGTCCTTGTACACTGATGCATTTGGATTAAAAGGGTGCAAGAAAATGTCAGTTTGGCCAAACCAGGAGAATGCTGAGTGGAAATGTGATCTTGAGGAGGATGGTTTGAGGGGTGTTTCTTTGATGACGCTGCTGTTCATTGGGCATGCAATTGCAGTCTTGCTATTGAGTTTGATGTTGTTTGCTTTGGTGGCAAGTAACTGGAATTTGAGGTGTGGTGAGGCCAGTGGCCCGTTGCTAGCGCAGCTTGATTCGGGGCATGTGTTGATGCCTTCTAGCCTCGACCTCGATATGGAATGAAATGTATGTTCTGTTTTTGTTTACTGTCAATTTTGGTAGAAACTTTCAGAGATAATGGAGATTTTACTCATTTGTTCATTCCCATGTCGCTAGTGTTTACTTTTTTTTTTTTTTTTATAAAAAAAATTTAAATTTATGGCATGCGGTTATTTGATATTGGATTGTCTCAGATCATGAATTTAAATTAAGTATTAGATGCTTACTTTGTATTATAGTTGTAGCAAATGGATAACTTTCGTTGTGTTCTGAATGTTGCGGAAGTATTAGAGTTCATGCTTATAAAATCACTGCAACATTCATGACTTAAATGCGAATGGCCGCAAATTGTTGGTCAATACATACATGACCTTTTTCACACTCTTTGGCCTCTTGTTTTTCTTTTTCTTTCAATGTGTTTGTAATCCTTATAAAGTGTTTATGATCTAAAAGAGCAGACTTTTCGATATATATGATCAGTAAAACTAGTACTTACATTTCAAAAAATAAAGAATATAAAAACATAAGCACCTGTAATCTGTCTTTGTCGATACCGCATATCTACCTTCAATTTTGGCCCTCCTTATAAGGCAGGTTATTAAGACTTTTGTGAGTTCAAAATAAGTAATGGCAATGCATCTGGTGCACTGGTAGCCTAAGGCGAACTTTTACAATCTGGGCCATTGCATCTGATGCAAATTCGTGGCTACATACACACTTTGGTACAGAAATCATTTACTTTCAGATGTTTATCAATAATTTACCATCTGCATTCAAAGTTGTCACTCTTCAAAAATCAAGCGTACAATGAACCGCATCCATTTGAAGGAAGGAGAATGAGAGTTGAAATTTGAAAGGGTTCCTGAGAAGTTGGAGATACTAGTAACAACTGAAAATTTTAAGGTGTCCTATGATTATGATTCACCGTGGCAGCTGAAAAATTTCCTGGTAAGTCAATCCTAGACCTTTTAATATAATCCAGGAAAAAAAAGGTAAAATACTATTTGATGCTGTTTATGTTCAGATCTTTCTGTTTGAATGTTCGGATCGCAAACTGTTGCTTATTTCATCAGCAACTAAACTAGCTCCCCCAAAACTTATCTTGCTATCCTCTATTTGGCTAAAATGTAATTTCCAAATCTATGTCTACATTAATTTTTCAAGTTTTGAGGTTATACATATCTGCTGTCTTAGTGCTCTTTACTTTGTTCTTTCATTGATGTTGCCAAACTTTATAGCACCAAATGGTTGCGAGGTTATTTTTATTTCTATTTTCAATTCTAAAGCAAATTGAATCCTTTGAATATTTTAAGCAACATGTTGTCTGCTTTGTTTATCTGACTTTCACTGAATGACATATTAAGACATACAAATTAAGCAGTTTTGTCACTATAGTTTGATAAATATGAAGGCTTTAAAACAGCACTCAGTTGCTATTTAAATGTGATGAAACAATGTCATGGTATGTTTCTGAATAAGAAGCAGTATAGGACAACAATTCTTTATCCTAACTTATGTCCTGATATGGAAAGAACTTAATCTAATTTGGTATATCTCATTGAAGAAGAAAACTTTGGCATTTTCAACCATCGTCGACGAAAACGCCCAAATCCCTGGATTTTAATTCGCGAACGGATTCTCTTGATCTTCCCGTGCAAGTCATTATATCTTCGTTTTAGAACTTTAGGTTTTGATACATTGATCCTTTTTCTCATGAACATGCATCCTGCATTTGCTTGAAAGCAAACAATGAGAGAGTTATAACCAGGTTTTAAGAAAATATGAATTGTTGTTGGTCTACCATATCTCTCTTACAGAAGTTACTAAGAATAATGGACTTACCAGTCATTATATCATTGTGAAGATTCTGTTTTTGATAAGTTTTTAAAATACTTTATTTCATATATGGCACAGAATCAGTTGTAATACTTTTTTTTTTTTTTTTTTGGTCCAATAAGAATTATGTGGTAATGAGTTTAGCTAAGCTCATTTCCAACTTTGTGTCCATCAGAAACTGAAGGCACCAGCTGCTGCCTCCTTCTGAGGGAAGTTTTTAGCTCACTCCTTTACTTTACAGCTATCTTTTTATTACTTATTACGAGTTTGTGAAAGTATACAGACTGAAACCGTACCTTGAACCTTATGGTTTCCCTCTTCTTCTTCTTCTTTTTTCTTCTTCCTGCGTGCTTCTCTTATGCAGGACCTACAAGAATGTAAGGAATATTAGTTCTCTCATATTTTTTGGGGTCTTCAATCCAAAATTCCTTTTGATATGAGAGAAGGAAAAGAAATTGTATACTCGTAAACATTGGTCTTGAGTTTCTTGGGTATGAAAGGGTTTCAGTTCTGTACCTCAACTAATCTCTGCAAACGCTTTCTCATCCTTCTCTGAATAAAACTTCTGGTGCTCTGGTTGAACAAACTTGTTAGCTAAAAATGTAACCATTGCTATGCTTAAAAATTTCTAGAATACTAAGGATGAATTTTCACAAGGAAAAAACAAACCAAAAAACAATGTAGAATTATTACCTTTACATGGTATTTAACATAGGCATAGAAATTCAACAAACTCCATACAGTCTTGTCTAGTCTTTTACCTTTGACATGGCGTGAAGAAATATCTGCATATAAGTTAATACCACATGTATTAGACTGAGTATACCAAATCTTTATCAGGTATATGGAAAACCAACCATAAATTAAAAAAGATAAAACAATAGCTAATGCTATTATTTAACTAAGAAACATTATTATAGGATTTATAAAAAAATGTTCCATCTTTCTCTAACTTATTGTTAGATAATCCATGGCGCTTAAGAGGAAAGTTTATATTTGGAGTAGTTTTTGTTCCATTTATTTGGACTAATGGTGAATAGAATTTGGTTTGTAACTACTCAATTCATGAATTTTGCACTTAAAGACTGTAATTTAAGAAGATACCAAAAGACACAAATCCTCCGTTGGTACTCAAATCTTCAAAAGGTTCTCCTCTTAACTCTGGAGGTGGAATGGGTGACCAGCAACAAGGAGGTGCTTTGGCCCATTTTTCAGAACTTCCAACATCCATAAGTTCCTGTCTCCATTCCCCAGAAGGGGATCAAAATAGAAAATCGAGGAAAAGAAAATTTTAACCAATTTTTGTTAGGAATAGAAAGAAGAGTTTGATTTCATTACTAGTATTAATGAGAAAATATTTACTTCACTGCATCAGCCACAAACCTGAAAGAAGGCTGTTGCAATAATGACGTCTGTTTTGTCTTTAAAACGTATCGGGAATACTGCTAAGATTTTCTGTGGCTGTCAAAACATGAATACCTTCATTAAAATCCATTCATTATATGGTGCTCTTATGGGTTTATCTCTAAAGTCACAAGTATTGTTTTGCATTACATGGTAGTCTGATGTTCCCCTTAGGAAGGAAGTTTACCTGTGTAACAATAAAGAAAGGCTCTCTTGGGTGATATACAAGCTTGATTGTCTTATACATTCCTTGAAATGTATCTTGGGAGCTGACATTCATCAACATTTCTTTCAGCTGAGAACTTAAGATTACTGCTTGCACAGCAGAAATGTCTGCAATTACCTTTATAGAATCTGGAGAAAGAAAAAGGAATTTCATGAATAGAATTATGAATATGAGTCAAGAAAATCTTAGCAGAATTTCGCTGTAAATTTTACCATGTTAGCTTAAGCATTTTTCATACTGTCAGTTTTTCTAAAGAAGCAGAATTTTGTGACCAGTACAAAAACTACAAAACTGTGGACAAGAAGTCTGCCTCAACAGTACAGTCAGAAAACTAGGTTATACAGTACTTCAGGACCTAATTAAGTACTAGCGCACCGGACACAGCTGTCTCCAAATTTACTATTCAGACTTGTTTTCGGACTTTCACCAATGTAGTGGTGTGTAACAATATGGACAACTTATGTCATCTTCTTATAGTTTCTGGTTTATGGAGCAGAGGAAAAAGGAGCTTGGAATCCAAGAAAACATTGCTTAGTGTATGTAGTTACAAAGTTTCATTCTTTTTGTTCTTTTGGCTATCAAACTGACCATTGATTTACTCAAAATGAGATAGTCAATGTAACAGCAAGAAGCTCCATGTGTACTGACTTATCAAAGCAGATGGTCATGCATTAAGAAATATCGACGTTTAAGACAAATAATATGATTAAATTTTTCTATATGTTATTGAGGTAATGTGAAATATTGTCAAACCTTTTCCATTTGGAATTTTAGACAAATCAAGTCTCAAAGTAATCTGGTATCCTTCTTTTGCAGGTTCCATGATCTCCACAACATCCGGACAAATTCCCTTTACCATCTGTTTAGTATAATGCGAAATCCCGTTTGGTAGTATGACTCCTTGGGAAAGGAGCGGGGTTGATACTGACAAGTAGGTATAATGTGCATCTGATGTTGAAGACTGTTTCATTTCAAGAAAATCATCATAAAAGTTACTAAAATGCTTGCTGGAAAACCCATATGATTAGGTGTTGACCACTCACACTAATTCTCACACATTATTTTATCTAAACATGAAGGTGTCGTTCCTCTAAAATTGATTTCTTTAAAAGAACCAGTGAAATTCCTAAATCCTAAAATGCTAATCATGTTTTTCCATTTTAGTCTTTTATCTGAGTTGATTTTGAATCTTGAGGATGCATGATAAAACCATTTTCTTGATGCTTTTCCACTGAAGGCTTTGACTGATTTTAGGTAGAAAGGCAGAAAATGAACATTGAACAGATTGACTAGAATATTTCAAATTCGATTTCTGAAGACCAAGGCTTACCTGGATATGGTATTCCACAGACCCAAATTCATACAAGTGATGATCAATCTCTATGGACTTGTTTTCACTGTTATGAAAGCAACAATACTAATCGTCAGAATGAGTATTACTTAGAAAACCATTGACAGCTTCATTGTTTCGCAGATTTGGTTACTAAATATATTGAAGAAAACAGTAGATTGTATACGCTTTAGAAATTGTATTTACTCAAATTTCAGTGTCTAAAAGCCCTGCCATATTGACCATTAGTATCTGAGTACAAACATTTGTTTTTTTATACTAAGCCTAATGAATTTGTTGATAAGTGATTCACGCTGAAAACCAGAAGCATCGCGTACACGCACGACATTGATTCCAAAAGTTCTGATGTATATGATTTATGATTTAAATTTAGTATATTTTTTTAGCAAAGTTATCCTTCCATAGTCTGCTTCCAATCCATTAACAAGTTTTTGAACTTTGGAAGAATCCAAGATCCAAATTTTATTCATTTGCTCATGTATCATTATAACAGTTCTGTTTATGTGATGGGGACCATATTAGTTCTTGTTATTTCCTTGTTTTGATGATATGGTAATCTCCTCTATGCTATTCTGTTATTGTTTTTTTCCCAGCCGCTGGGAAAGTTTTTAGTACTTTATCATGTTGCTTCCATTATTAGTTAAACACCACAAAAACATCCCACAGGGCTGTTTTTGAGTTTGGACAATGATGCTGAACATGACTTTTCTTTTCCATGTGGTGAAGTTTTTTGCAGTTGCTGATTTTAGTGGTAGAACCATACAGGTCTATCCTCCCTACAACTTATTGCTGGACACATAACGCTTATCTACCTGGATACCACATCTTCCTGTCACCAAATTCCTACTATGTATATTGTCAAGATTCGTTAAATCTGTCACTTCGGCTGTATTTTTTACAAAAGAAATTTTATGATGTGGAATTTTGCTTCCAATATTTCTTGATATCAATTTAATTTTCACTCTTCCTACACTTATAGAAGGTCGCCATTTCTGTAACTCATATCGATGGCTCGCAAAACACTACCTTGTAACTTGTTAAATTATGAAGTGGATGGAGATGCTGCTTTTTCTGCTAGTTCAGCAAATAAGCTGTTTCATCAATGACTATAGCAAAAATGCAATATGCTAGTTAACTCTTTTCATGCATGCAGACATGAGACATTGTTGTAATGTAGATTTTCAACCAAAAATGCAATATGCTTATAGCAAAACAGCTGCTACTAAGCTCTGCAAAATATTAACATTATTGTTTTGTTACGATGCATAACTCAAATTAGGCAATCGAAGCACGAATACTGAAAATATACTTACCGGTACAATTTGAGCAGGATTCTCTTCAAAGCTGGGGATGCCCTCTCTAAGCATGCCATCCTGCCTCCAGAAAGTTATCTTTCTATCTCTGATATCTTGTGCTCATCTCAAATGGAACTTATGTGGAGGGATGTATAGTGTGATATACAGTTTCTCACCCAAACTACCTTTGGAGGCTATGAACTTTGAGTAAAATTTAAGTTCAACCTTGCACTCAAGTTTAGCAACCTCTGAAGCAAACTGTCTCTTTCTCTGCTGCTAATGCTAACTTGTAAGAAAAAAAAGAACATACTAAAGTGATTTTCTGTCAGCATCCTCATCTTGGTAGGTTTTGTTTTCCTTATGCCTTTGCATGCAATCCAAGTTATTGAGAAAGAAAAAAAAAACAGAGTAAAGAAGACATTAAAGTAATATCTTCCATTTTAATATATCTGAATTGGTTAAATCCTCAATCTAATCCCATCATCGGAGAAGATTATGAGTTCAAATATCATTAACGACAGTTTTATTGGCGTTGGATAAAACAAAAATTTATATTCAGTGGAGCATTGAGTATATTTATCGTGGTGAACCATTGAGTACTGACTCTTGATTAGAGATCCAACTATCATTTAAGGAAGACTTCAAACCATGCCATCAGTTGGTTAGGTTTGCAATATGATGGGATGTCGAGTGTTTGGCCCCATCATTCTTTGGAAGAGAGATTGCTTCAAATTACAAAATTACAAATTTGCTTTCATTTTCTTATTAAGAGAATCTCTTAGCGAGTTTTTATTATTATATATAGTCAACATTTACTCTATAATTTCATAAATATGTGATAAATAAATGTAACTATTTAATCAAACGCATTATATTTTAACCACAAATCAAATTAGGTAATTTACCGGTTCGGCGAATCAATTTTCTTTGTTGACAGCCTCCAAAAAGTAAAAAATAAAAAATTCTCAAGCATTGAGATCTCTTGGATGAGGATGGGTCTAATTACAATATAAATTATGGGGATTACCACTAATCTAGACTCTTACACGAGTTACATTATAATTATTTTAATGGCCAAATAAAATTCAGATATTTTGCATGAGATGTGTTGTTGTGAGAATGATATATGCCGCCGGATTATCTCTTCTAAGAACATGCGGGATGGCCCCATCAAAATTCCCCTAAAAATAAAGAAGTCAAAGTTGCAAATAGTGGTACAAGATGTATGGCTTATACTAATAGGAAAGAACCTCATGTAGGACAATCAGGTAACCTCATTATTGCAACGTTAATATGACGTACGACTTAAAAATGACTTGTGTTGAAATGACATGTATGGGAATTAAAAATGACCACCCACATGTAAATAGTGATATTAGTAGCAATCATGAGTCACCACTTACAAAATTTTACCCCACTTTTGTTTTTGGCTAAGTTCAAATATAATAACATAACTGCTTAGCTGTTAGTAAGATATCACTTCTTTTTTCAATGATGAAAGAATTTTCAACTATTCATTTTCCGTTGATAATAAAAACATAATTTCGAATAGATTCATCTTATAACGTCAATTTTGTGAAATGACATGACAACTCACAAATTGTAAATTTAATATTCATGTGACGACAATATTAGAGTTCGACGTTTGTTGAATTCTTCTTTTAAACATTAGAAGAAGAAAAAAATAGTGCATGCATTAACAGAGTTGGCTGGCTCATCTAGTAAGCGACTGACTTTAGCATTATAAATTGTACCATAATTGACAAAAATGTAATGTGTTTTATTTTTTGGTACTAAAATGTACTAGGCGCTTGAATAAAAGGAAAATATAAAATATGTTTTTTGTACGTTTTGGTGTATATTCACAGTGAAGATACCGCCAACTCCTCACTGTTACAACGATAATAACTAACACACATAGCCCCATATTATGCCACGTGTGAGCCTCTAAATTTTCAGTATCTTATGGAACGATATACAAAAGGGACCGAGAAAATAAATAAAAAGTAAACGCTGAAAATTGTTGTGAGTTGTTTACTTTTACAATCAAATTATGGGTCTGATCCCCTCTCACTTCAAAGAAACACAACAAAATAAAATCAGAAACTCTCATTGTTAGTATTCATTTGTTTTTTTGCACCAATATGGGTTCAGAATAGTCGTCCCGTTCCTTTCATTTCGTATAGGATCTAAGAAACTGTACATTTTCCGTCACTTTCTCGGGAAAATGTGAAACTTTTCCCGGTTATCTCCCTAGTTAGCAATTATCAGGTTCCTTTTTCTCTCTTTCGAAATTTGATCGTGTTTTCTAGTTTATCTCATTGCTATTCAAGCCCTGGTCGTGTCGAGAATGGGCGTTGACTTTGGGGAAAATGGCAATTCACGTCCGTGATGACCTGCAAGATTTGAACTTTAGGGTTAGGGTTTGCGAATCCTTCAACATCAGGGATTTGGGTCGATTGGGTTTTTGATAAATTACAGAATTTTAAATAGTTTCTGGTTGAATTTGGATATCGGGTGTGCGTTTTTGTTGGTCCTGCTTCGAATTTGTTAATGGATACGGATGCTAAGGATGCTACTAATGGCTGTAAAACTGAGAAGTCGGAGACCACAGACTCTCAAAGAGTTGAGGAAAATGTTAATGGAGATGAAGATAGTGAGTCTAATTCTTTGTTGCCGCCTCGGAGAGGCGGTATGTCAAGGAAAACCAATAAAACCCGACGAAAAGTGCAGTGGAATGATAAGAATGGGAATAAGCTTGTTGAGGTGTTGGAATTCGAACCAAGGTAATGTATTTGCTGAATTCTATTTCTTTACTTGTGCATTGTCTTGATCAAATTATAGGAATTTTGATTTCTTTGTTTAGTTATGCTTGTTGTTTGTGGTGTTGTTGGTTTCATGATGTAGTTTTATGATTTAACTTACCTGTTTGAGCTTTGATTTTTTGCTTGTGCTTTGATGTGGTTTAGCTGTGGTGGTTTTCTTTATAATGGATGCTTATACGATATGTGAACTTTGCAAATGTTTTAATGTGTTTTCTGACTATAAAGAAGAACACTTGCCTTTTTGGTCATGTCAAACTGTTTTAGATTTTATCCAAATTGATTGGCACTTTTTGACCTGAATGCCTTTATGACTATGTTTGCATTTTTCATTATGCATTGAGAATTTTTTTTTAATTGGATTCGGCAATTTTGTTGTGAGCTGAGCTTGACCTATTTGAGTTTTCTCAACGAAGGTGTTGTTGCTTCTGCCTGCTCCATTAACAGAATTACCTGACTAGTGTCAGGAATCAGGATGACAGCTTGGGGTGAGTAACTTAGTGTACCCATTAAATAGTAGTGTTGTGTTTCCTCTCATCAGGGTAATAGTTTGGTCTAAGGAGATTGAAGGAATTTATAAAGCCTTCTTGGGAAATGTTAGAGTGAAAACTGAAAAGCAAAGGGCTAACCAGTTCACTCTTTATAACCATGGCTCCCAATAAAGCAAAAGTGAAAGCATATTCACTGCAAGATAAAATATAAAGAGCAGCCCCTACCTCATGTATTTCTACCTTATTGTGGATACAGGGTATCTGACCCCTGTAAACTCTTGGCAAATCCTTGTCTCCTATTTCTTGTTGGTGTTCTGCTCTATTTCTTCGACTTTGATTTGTGATGTTATTTCAGCCGAACTTTAATTCCAGAATTCAACATCTTCTTTTATCTTTTAATTGTCCTTTTAGCTGTGGTGACACTTAATTTTCAATTCTGCTCTCCAACATCATCCATTTTACATAAGCCATTCTTCTTGTTTAGTCTTTTGTAATGACCATTACCAGCCAACTTTACTTCTTTGGGGTTTGCCTTTCCTTTTACTTCCATGGGCTTCTGACATAGCTGCAACTTGCAAGCCTCTAACCACCTTTTTTGTTTATCCAGTGGTAGTCTTTCTTAGTGCATTTTCCTGCAATCATAGGTTTCGTATTTCCTGAAAAAAGATAGTTTGCATCATATACAGAAGTAATTTTATCATCTGCTGGGAGACCTTTAGCTTATTGGAGTTCAGCTAATTACTTGACTGGCTATTTGTTACAAACGGGAGTTGCAGTGATTATCTACTGTTCCTACTCTAGAAAAACTGTTTGATTTTGAGGCAGTGGATTGTTAGTAAGACTATGAGAGTTGGTCAATTCAGGTTCCATTTTAATGTAGTGCACGATTGTTTTTTTATTATATGTTTAGTCTAGGTTTGTCAGTTGAATATCTAGGTTTGGTCAGTCTAATTTCCATGTTTTCAAGACATAGTTTCCTTTTTCTTTTTGTTAAAGAAAATAGTTATCTTTGACGAAGTTATGCTTCCAATTTGTGAAGTTATGCAGATTTACACTAAACCTTCATGTCTTTGGTCTGTTTGATCATTGGAACCTTTATATCTTTGGTCTGTTTGATCATTGGAACCTTCATATCTCTTGTATTCTGGTGAATCATTATCCTGAAATATCCCTTGATCTAGCACAGAAGTGTCTGCTTACACATAAGGGCACTCTTTGATTTACATATGAAGTAACTTCCTCAGTTGACCCTTAGCGTGTTACTGTGTTTACATGTTTTTGGCTCACTAAAGGAATTGGGAATACAATTTATTCCAAAATTTGTTGGTTTACCACATCTTTATTGATTGCTCAAACCAAGACATCCTTTTCAAGATAATCTGCTTGGTTGCATTTCCGTAGATTGAAATAAACAATCTCCCTATCTACTTGTAATACCAGTTAAAATTGGAAAACAGAATTGCCAAAAGAGCAACTATTATCTACATCAATATTGAATAATTGTTTATAGATTTATTGTGGAGTTACTAGTCTCTCACCCTTTCTCCTGTTCATCTGCAGCGATGTTAGTGATTCTGATGATGAAGATGCAGATTCTTGCATATGTATTATTATGTAGATATCATTCAGTACACGAATTATCAGGGTACATTTGCTGGATCAATTAGGCAATTTCTCCAAGTGGATTTTGATGCTTTTTATACAAACTGGCTCTGTTTTAACCTACCGTGTCAAGGATGGACCAAAGGTCCTGAGACCAAGGCGAGGCAGTCTCCCATGTCTTGCATCTAAGTCTAGTACAATTTTTTTTTCGGTTAACTTGCTGTGAGCTCCCTTACAACCAGATGCAAACTGAGTGGACCATCATCTTCCGGGAGTGAAAGCAGATAAGGATAACGGCAATATGGTTTCATATGTGATATATTAAATACAGTTGAGATTTTGTATGCTTTACAAGGCATATTTGTATGTTGTATGTATTTAGAATGACAGAATACTTTGATAATCATCCTGTTCAATAAAAGGTACTTCAATTCTGTTTATTTATTCTCTTCTGTATTCCTTCAGCACTTGACAGAAAGAAGAAAGTCTATTCATCTTACAGTTTGAATATGGCTGTGTTCCAGACATACTTCTGTTTAATTTGCATCGACTATTTCGGCCAAAATAATGTCTTCTATGTAAGACTAAATGCCTAAGGAATCAATAATTTGAACCTAGTGGATTTGTAATGTTCCTGCAAGAAATAGCATTTGCCAAGCATCCCTCAGGTGGTACCAATTTTTGGCTGTTTGTTTGTATACATTGTTCCTGGAAACCCCAATAAAATATTGAAAATTGTTTGCAAACTTGCAATGATGGAACTTTTAATATATAATTTTCAAAATCCTTGTATAATTTGATATTATTTTGACTCTTCCATAAAATTTTATCCAAAAAATATTGATGAATTGATTCTGCTTCTACATGAAATCTTTATTTGGAATCTATACCTCCATTTGCCCCATTATTGGTCATATCATATACTATATCCTTGCATTATTAGGTAGATGGAATTTTAAAACTCATTCGACCAACTTGCCCCACTCAACATCCGACATAAGGAAATATAATGTAAAGCCAACATGTATTTTTCTGCAAAGCCATTGTTCTGGACTTGCATATTTTCCTCGAACAGAGTTACTGCCCAACACAAGTACAAATCCACCGAACATCTTTATTTACAAGACAATCCAGAGAACCAAAAACAAACAAACCAACACAAACAACAATGCCCTCAAAAAATACACTCTGTCCAAAATGTGCTACAAAGCTAAAAAGCACCCTCAACTACACTTCTGTTTATTGCCCTCTTCACTTTTTGGTATCAAATTAGCTATGTTTACTTCTTTCTCTCATATCGCTTTAGATTTGACTGAGCTTGAATTTCAAATCTGTTAATTTCGTGAATGAGATGGTCCCAGTTACAGAAGCTGTGCTAATATTGGTGATCAATGTGGTCTCGGACTAATTTGTACTTTGTGAATTTAACCAACTTGAAAGACTGGCATGAACTGGGATTTCTTGCAATAGAGGTTTGGACTGGTTATAACTTGATCTGCTAGAAGGCGGCATCCGGGGTTCTTGAGATAATGCTGCTATATTCTCCTTTTGCTGCTTTGGTGCTGCTGCTTTTGCTTTGGCTGCTTTCCACTGAGTCAGATTCTCTACTGGACTCAGTACAGAATGTACATACTGGATATTACCTCTAGCATTTGGACATTCCAATTCTCTTTTTATAGAGGAAGAACAGAATTGCCTTGAAAAACCCTCTTGGCTTATTCTTTGATCATCAATTTCACTGTCATCATCATCATCAATGTCGTTATCATCGTCATCTAAATCACTTTCCTCATCTGCTATATGGTCGTCTTCCTCGTAGCTGTCTCGAACATTTTGGTACCTGTAATTTGAAGGAAAAAGTCCCATCCGCAATGTAGTTGAATCCCTTTGAGATGCTGAAGTGGAAAGGCTTCCTTTTGATACTTCTTCGCCATTCTTTTCCACTTCCTCCTCCTCGTCACTCTCCAAGAAATGATAACCAGTCGAAATAGGCTCATAGGTCTGGACATTTAGATTGAAGCTAACTTTCTTTCTGATTTTCAACCTTGTCTGCTCCTTAGGCTTGTCTCTAAAACAACAAACATTCAAGGAAAGGGAAATTAATATTCCACATATCATCACAAAGTAGGAGACTACAAGCAAGAACTAACCTGAGTTCAGAACCTGCACTATGGAGACTTTCTTTTGCACCATCGACACCAATAATCGTCAGAGATGAATCTAATGGTACATAGCTCCCACGTCCCTGCAGCAAACAAAATCATAAAAATCCCAAATTGGGTTTAATATTCTGACACTAATTAACACAATGAAACACATCCAGGAACAAAAACCAGAGTTTACCTGGTCTCCAGCAGCTGCAACTTTGTTACCTGGTTTTCGCCGCTTTTTTTTCTTAGAAAAACCAAAACAGGCAAGGAAGCACCCCATATTAGAAAGTCCCTAGCTTCTCATTAGTGTCACCAACACTGAGGATTGTGGTTCATATAGGCAGATAGAGGGGAAAGGGGGGGTTAGGGGAATTTTAAATGCATTTGGCTCCAAAGGGTTTTGAAAATAGTTAACGTTGGAGGAGGTAAATGATGTGGTGGGTGCACGAGCTTAATAAAGGAGGAAATGACAAGAAAAAGCTTTGTTTGTTTGTCTGTGATTACAATGTACAATGCGGCTCTCCTACTTGTGCCCTCATTTATTCGTTTACCTTTTTGGCTCGTGAGAATTTATGAAAGGGAGTCAAGAACAGCCCATGTTTGTTTGGTACTTTTGACAAGAAGTGCATTTGGAAGAAAGGAAAAAGAGAAGTTAACGGCTGGCCTACAACAAAATTCGAAGCCACCTTATTGGAGACGGAGAAAATATCAGTGTAGGCTATCTACTAATCTCATTGTTTGAACACATTTATGCTTAGCTCGAATCACATTATTGACCACATTATTTGTTAGCTCAAACTAATTCGCAGACTGACGCGTCCCACAAATATACTAGACTCATGCCTTCCTATGGTCCAAAATTCTTTAGGCTCATGGACGGCTTTTGAACTGAGCTTATTTGACTATACTAAATTTACATTTGATTAGGTTATTTTGACTTTGCCATTTGTTTAAAAAGGGATTTAAACTTGAGATTTGTTAAATCCTTACAAAATTGTAATACCACTTCAACTATAAGCTTTCTTGATTAAAAAAATGATTATAATCATATGAATATACTCTATGATTTTCATAAAGGATCCCGAGCCTTTACATTTACATACGGTGCATTTACCCGCATTTCGCAACATTTAGGCCATTCCAATAATTTGACGACTTAAGATTTGACACTTCATTTTAAAAAATTTTACACTCATCCATTTAATTAACTTTAACTTAACAGTGTTAAGTTTAAATATAATTAAAAAATTAAAAAGAAAAAAGATTGTTGCCCCACCCACACTCACGACAACATCTTCCCTCCTCATAGCCAGCCTCTCTCCTTCCCCCACCCAAAACTCTCATTTGTTAAAAAAGTACTCTTCAAACAAAACAAATTTGAGTGTTTTATTTGTAAAATACATAAATAAACTATAAATTAAGAAAAGGGTTCTTCAAGCTTGCAGATTGCAATGAATCTCAGTTTTAATAAATTCACTGAGACAATACCACCAGCACTTGGAAATCATTGATGTTCAAAACAATTATGAGGCATCTCCACCCATCTAGGATTGGGTTGCCATCTTCTTGTTCTTGCTAAAAAGGCACATTCATGGACGAGGGAGAGAGTTATCGAAGGGGTGGGATAGCTGCTAGGTTTTATTTTAAATTTTTAAGATTTTATTTAAACTTAACATTGTTAAGTTGAAGTTCATTAAATGGATGAGTGTAAAAAGTTTAAAAGTGAAATGTCAAATCTTAAATTGTTAGATTATTGAAATGACCTAGATATTGCGAAATGTGAGTAAATACAAAGTTTGCAAATGTAGAGGCTCGAAATCCTTTCATAAATATTCAATAATTATCAATAATTACAAACAGATCTGGGCATCAGGCCTTACCCGAACAAACGGGCCGGGCAAATGCTACGGGAGTACAAATTTTGAATTCTCGAATAATAGAAGGAAAGAGAAAAGAAAATCATGTCATCTAGTGTGCACGTCACGTGACAAAGAGCCAAAGCTAAGACAAGGGGAGGTTAAAGACTTGGACCTCACTGACGGATGACGACTTACATCAAATCTCAGCCGTACAACATCTACCACCCCCATCAAAATGATTCCCGACCAACCAATCCAGCAAATCTCATCCGTCCAAACGCCTACTTCCCAATCCCTCAAGTCCCAATCCCCACCCCCCCACCAGAGTCTCAAAGCCTACCATACATACTTCACTTTCCCACGCGCGCTCTCTCTCTCTCTCTAGTCGGCCACGAACCCTTCCTTCCTCTTCCCTTCCTCTCCAAATCCCAAACCCCCAAAATCCAAAAAACCCCTCCAAAATAAACAAAGATCGAATCTTTCACTCACGTAGGCAGTGAGAGGGAGAGGAAGTGAAAACCCACATGGATTCAGATCAAGGCAAGCTTTTTATTGGTGGGATTTCATGGGAAACCTCAGAGGATAAGCTGAAGGAGTACTTCAGCAACTACGGCGACGTTTTGCAAACAGTGGTTATGAGGGACAAAGTCACGGGACGCCCTAGAGGTTTTGGGTTTGTGGTTTTTGTAGATCCTGCTGTTCTTGATAGGGTTCTTCAGGATAAGCACACCATCGATGGTAGAACGGTGAGATTCAGATTCCAATTTCTTGGCTCGTTTTCTGAGCTTATTTAAGTGCTAATTAGGTCTAAAGCTAATTGTTTTATGTTTCTATGTGCGTGTTTCAGTTTATTGTTGTTTATTTTATTTTATTTTATTTTTAACAATTAATTTTAGATTTTGGATTTTTAGTTTCCTTTTTGCTTTTGTAATACTGCAATTATGGTTGTATATATCTTTGTCGAGTTCATATGTTGAACTTGATTCCGTTAGATATTAAAGTACATATTTTTTGAGTTATGTTGTTGAGATTGATTCCATTAGATATGAAAGCATGTACTTGCATTTTTTCTGGTTTGCGGGTTGCTGTTAAGTTTGGAAGGTGGAACTTGATTCAATTGATATAGCCGTGGGGTGCGGGGGTGGAATAGAACATGATATTTCCTTGGTTTTTCCCTTTAAGAACTTTAGAATTTGAAGTCATTGATTAATTTTGGTTCAAATATTTTGTCGCTGTATGTTATAAATGTTATAGTTAATTATTAAGAGTTTTGAAGAATTTGTTTACACCCCCACCCCTTTTTACTTTCTTAAAGGCAATTTCACAAATGTCATTATCTAATCCGATGGCATAATAGATTGTATCGTTGCCCTTTTATTGGTCTGCTAGTGTGTAATAGAGTTATTCTTGTAAGCAAATGTGTCTGGAGGTACATTGCTATGAAATAATTCATTGCTACGTATGTGACTGGGTTTAGGGTTTAAGATTTATATTGGTTTGCATGTCAATTGTTTTACATCCCAGAATTATGATGCTGCTAATAATTTTAGCTTGACTAGCACCTCTGGGGACATTTTATTGATTGTATGTGGTCTCTCTTACCACTTTTCAGTGGGTGAGGGTGATCCCCGGGAGAGGATTCGTGTATAATGGGTGGGTGCTGTCAATGGATATAGTAGGTTATGGATGGCAGAGATTTTACTAATCAGAAGAATTTTAGAGAGATGATGATTTTGGGTTGCTGTAATTGCATAAAAATTAGGAAGATGGAAAAAATGAGAAGGGTGAGGACACTATAGGTTATCTTTACTTCTGTTGCATAACCATTGGTTTTATATTTCAGGTTGAGGCTAAGAGGGCCCTATCGAGAGAGGAGCAGCAAACCACTGGCAGAGTTGGAAATGCTAACCCTACTAGAAGTGCTGGAAATGGTGGAAATATTAGGACCAAGAAGATATTTGTTGGAGGGTTGCCTCCCACTCTTAGCGAAGAAGGATTCCGTGAGTATTTTGAAACTTATGGCCATGTAACTGATGTAGTAGTAATGTATGACCAAAGTACCGGACGTCCTCGTGGATTTGGATTTATTTCATTTGATACTGAAGAAGCAGTTGATAGGGTTTTGCACAAAACATTTCATGATTTAAATGGTAAGCAAGTGGAAGTTAAGCGGGCTCTTCCCAAAGATGCCAATCCTGGTGGAGGTGGCCGTAGCATGGGGGGTGGTCAAGGTGGCGGTGGTGCAGCTGGTGGCGGTTATCAAGGATATGGCGCATCTGGTGGCAACCCAAATGCATATGATGGTAGAATGGACTCCAACAGGTACATGCAATCTCAGAGTACTGGAGGTGGTTTTCCACCTTATGGTTCTTCTGGGTATAGTGCACCCAGTTATGGGTATGGTCCTACCAGTAATGGAATTGGTTATGGCGGTTATGGAAGTTACGGTGGTACTAATACTGGCTATGGAGGTCCAGCAGCTGCTGCCTACGGAAACCCTAATGCCCCAAATGCTGGCTATGCTAGTGGTCCGCCAGGTGCCCCTAGAAGTTCATGGAGTTCTCAAGCCCCCTCTGGATATGGTGCTATGGGATACGGGAATACTGCTCCTTGGGGTGTTTCAGGTGGCAGTGCAGGTGCAGGCAGTGGCGGCCCTGGTTCTGCACCTGCTGGTCAATCACCTAGTGCAGCGGCTGGGTATGGAGCTCAAGGTTATGGTTATGGTGGGTACAGTGGAAGTGATGCGTCCTATGCAAATCCGTCTGGTTATGGTGCTGTTGGAGGGCGTTCAGGGAGTGTCCCAAACAACAATGTTGGTGGCGCAGGTGGGGAGCAAGGTAGTGGTGGTGGCTATGTTGGGAGTGGCTATGGCGATTCAAATGGAAATGCAGGTTATGGAAATGCTGGTTGGAGATCTGATCCATCCCAGGCTTCAGGAAACTATGGTGGTCAGGCAAATGGTGGACAAGTTGGTTATGGTGGTGGGTATGGCAGTGCTCAGGCACGACAATCCCAACAGCAGTAATTTTGATGGTCAACTGTTTCAATGGAAATTTCATCCTGTTTTATGGATCTGTAACTCTTTATGCATGAGCTAGTAATGGTTTCTCATCACCAGCGGCAGTAGCAGGAACAGCTCAAGTTGGATGGCAATGCTTTGGGACTGGTTGGATTGCTTAAATTCTAGTAGTTTGCAGTTACTCTTTTGGTAGTCTATAATAAGTAGTATTTTAGTTCGCACTAGATGCTCCTCGTATTTAGTTTTTGCTTTTGAGTGGTGTTAAATTTGGCGTGCTTATAATTGTCTACTTGCTGCTAGTAGCAATTACGTTTTTGGTCGTAGTGTTAAAGCTAAAGTAGCTTATATAACCTTACCTATTTTGGTTTTATTGCATTTGAGTATTCTGTTGTTTGACATCTTATTAGTGCTTTATTTTAATTTAATTTAATTTGGCTGAGGATTAGATGCTGTAGAAAGTTTAGCCATTAGGTGCTTATGCTTGATTTGTTATGACAAGTAGGAGTACAAAGATGTAGTGAGGATATTTTTCTGATAGCAATGGAGCTATGGGCTGGTCACTTCGTTATGGGTAGCGATAATCATAGTGGTAGTTGACACTTTGACGATGGCATAATCATTTTCCCCCTGTATTTGCCCTTGTGTTGTACAGGAGGAGAGGTGCACAAGTTGTAAAGTGAAGTGTCCATCATGGCTGAAACGAGCTTCATGGTGGGGCATGTTCATTGGGGGTGTGTTCAGCATGGAATGAAATATTTGGAAGTTTGTTCACTTGAAATTAATGAGGCATTCTCCAGCCAGGCCATGCCATTGCCAACACTGTCAAATTTCGCAGAGTCCTCAAGCTCATATCACTAATATCGTAAACTTCACCCTGGTTTTGGTTGCATGACAGATTGTGAGGTGAACAGCGTACGGTATGTTGACTTGAGCAGCTTAGCCAGATTCGCTTTAAAATTTGATTGTGAAAGGCTGTGTTTTGATTCATAGGAGCAGATGGTTCCAGAATTTAGAGAAGCAGAAAGGAGGTGCTTCTGTTAAAATAGTTTTTCTAGAACTTTAGAATGAAGTAGAAGACCCATTGCATTTTTATTCATTTAATTTTCCAAATTTGAGAACACAGGCTAGATTTATGATGCATTATTTCAATAAGAATATTGACTGTTGTAATAGTGCAGACTTGTTTTCTCCTGCCCTGTTATAGTATAGAGTAGCCTACCCTATTTCTTGTCTCCTTCCATGTTATCTCAATTCTTTGTGGGGGAGTTTTGTGTTTTGACTGAACTACAGGAATCCGTCAAATAGAAAAGGCAATAATACTGAGGGTGTGAGGGCTTCTTATCTGATTCTGTATTGAACGTTTTGTTCGGTGTTTTAGAATCCTTAGATGTTGCACCCACTAGACGATGATCTGTTTTGAAATGCCTATAGTGATGCATTTGCTTAGCAACTTAAGCATGCATACATGCCTTGTTGTTTTGAGCCTTCCTTGGCTATAACTTATTGGCATCTTCTACCCCTCTCCCCCGCAATTTGGATTATGTAAAGCATATTAGAGATGAAATGGTGTAAAATGGGTTACCCTGGTATGGAAAACCCGGTATGTTTAAAACATGGTCTCTGCATTCTGCAAAACTTGGTATGTCTAAATTTCAATGGCCGATGTTAGACGGTCACTGATTGTGCTAGACGTGGGCATTTTGTTCTGTACAGTTGTATGCCAGCTACGATTTGTGGCAAGGAAAGAGAGAAAATAAACCAACCTTGTGTTATGTTACATTTTATGATCTGCCTCAGTGGAGTGGGCTACTAGGGTCTACTTACTCATGTGTCAAGTAGGCTTTGTTGCAAGGTCTAAACCTAATGGCAACATTTTGCTGTTCAGCATCAACAGAAAGCTAAATGATAAAAAAATATTACTTTTGTGTCTTCTAGTTTTATTAAAAAAAAAAAAAAAGAATAGTAGATGAAGAAGACAGGCAGTTTTACACGGAAGCTTGTTCGATCCAAAACACAGATGATAAAATAACTGCTAACAATAAAAGAAGAAAAAAACAAAAACAAAAACCCGGCAATACACTCGTTTGGTACACCGTATTAGACTCCGGATATGAGTAAATAGTCCATGTCAGGTGTTTGGTGTCAAATTGTATTATTTAAGAGTGCTATTATTTCTACCCACCAGTTTTATTTTCCCACCCACCAGTCTTATTTTCCCACCCACCATGTAAATTTGAAAAAACACAATTCTATTTTTACACCCACCATTATTCCTAAAATATCCTTTAATTATTCATTCAAGTAAATTCTCCTTACTTTCATTCAAAACATGCTTCAAATCTTCAACCTCTGTCAATCAAAACACGTGGGATCCTCTGGAAAGTATTATTAAAAAAATTGTTCTCAATATTCATCGTCTCTCCACTGAACGAAAACAATAACGGAGAGAAATGCTAGAATTAGAAAGAAAACGAAGAGCAAACTGAGCAAATGAAACAGAAAGCTTGTGTCCTTGGGTTTAGAAACTGAGGAGAAATCTGATGGAATTGTATTAGACCCAGTTGGAAATTTTTAAGCTTTATTGGAACTTTGATTTGGGTTTGGTCGGGATGAGGGAGAGAAGGGAGGGGTTGAGGTTGACAGGGATGAAGGAGAATAGGTGTTTTAAAATATATATATATATATATATATATATAATCTAAGTCCTTAAAAGTCATTTTACAAATGGATAAATTTGTTTTTAAATTTTGAAGATAAAGGTGAGTGAGAAATTAAGACAGGTGGTGAAAATAGTAGCACTCTTATTTAATTACCTAACTATTTTAAACGGGTTGGACTTTTAATACGCTCCTTACCCGACTAATTACTACAACCCACACACTCTGGTTTAGATAATACGTACTTAATTATATAGCTAGGGTTAGAGAAAAGAACACACATGTTCATGTGAAAAATCCGACGACGCTATTTTCATCTTCTTCTCCCTAGGGTTCTTCTCTGCTATGTTCTCCAAGGTTATTCTCTTCACTCGTCTCTCTCTCTCTCTCTCTCTCTCTCTCTCTCTCTCTCTCTCTCTCTCTCTCTCTCTCTCTCTCTCTCTTCTGTCTTCATCTTCTCTTTCTTTACATGTTTCCTTTTTTATTAAATTTTTGTGGAAATTTGGTTATGAGTTTTTCTTTTTTGACTTTTTTTCTTGATGTATTGGAACAATACATGCGGCTGTGTATCCAACTCAATAATCAAATTATCATCATGCGGCTATGTATCCAACTCAATACATGTTGTTGAGTTTTTCTTGCATTTTTTTTCTTTATATATTTCATCTTCTCCATGTATCCAACTCAATAATCAAATTATCATCCCAAATCAACAATTAGAACATACATGCGGCTATATTTTTCTTCTTGTAATTTTTTTTTTCTACTTTTGGTGCTTTGTTGGTTTGTTTTCTGGTTATATGCAAAAATATATATATATATATATCTTGTCATATGAATCTTATCCCAAAAAAAAAATAATAATAATCGTGTAATTTCAATTTCAATTTCCACTTAAATTATCAAATAATTTTTTGTAAAAAAATAGTCTGATCCGATGTTATCCGGAATAGCACCAAACACAGTATAGTTTAATCATATTATTTATCCGGAATAGTACCAAACGCCTTATAATATTATGGATAAACAGTCAATACTTTCCGGAACAGAATAATACTATCCGACATATTTTAGTCAATACAGTCCGACGTACCAAACGAGCATATGCTGAATTGTGAAGCCTGATCATATAACAGAACAATCAATATGCTGAAGCTGAAGGGAAGCCTTTGTATGGATCGGTGAAGGCCGGAGTGTTGCCGGGACGCGAAAACACAATCTACATCACACAGGAACAGTTTGCAACTCTTTAGTTGTGGATCCAAAGAGCTTGAAATATCTGAAAATTGCAGGAACATATATGTAATGTGTACCTGGTAATTTCCAAGCGTATATGTCTTAAAACCAGCAGCACAGTAATCAAAATAATATTCCCATGTCCGGATGAAATTCTCATTGAACCCAAGAGCCAGTATTTCACTACAAACATCCAAGCCATTGAGCCAACGTTAAAACCCCAAACTTCAGTTACATATGTACATATATATACATGTATGTCTAAAAACAATTTTTATTAGAGAATAAATTCAGTAAATGCATTTTGCAGCAAAAGCAGAGCACAGAGAGCAACAAGCAGCAATGATAAGTTTATGTTTCTTTGGGGAGGATTATTGCAGTTTGCATGATTTTCTTCTTACCTTTGTCTCTCCAAGAAATTTTTTCTCCAACATCTCAGTGTCTGGTAGTAATGGATTCCAATGTTTTCCAAGTGCTCCACACTGCAGTAATGGAATTCCCGAAAGTCGAATAAAAATACGTACAAGGAAGTTAAACCTAACCATGAAATTGTTGTCATGATAACAGATCATACCAGAGTCTGGAAGAAGCAGCCATTGCTGATGTGACCCTACTTAATGAAGGTAGACATCCACCAGGAAAAATATATTCCTTTATGAAGTCTGAACTTCGTCTGTACTCATCGTAACGTTCATCTGGTATTGATATGAACTGAAGCAAGATCAATAGCCCTTAACTATTAGCAAACGGAGTTTATTTTTTTAGTCAAAATAGTCGAACAACTATATTTACTAGTTCTAGTTCTACCTTGGGACAACATTATATGGGATGTTACCTGTAAAACAAGAAGGCCATTATCTGCTAGCACAGATTCACAGCAAGCAAAAAATTCTTCCATAAATTCATGCCCCACACTTTCAAGCATCTCACTGAAAAATTCCACCGCAGGTCAAGGTATTTTCGAGGAATATTATTAATGAATTAAATTTGGTGGGATCAGTACTCACCAAGATATAATTCTGTCATATTTGTAGTTAGAAAGTTGCCTATAGTCGCACAGAAGAAATCTGATGCGGTCCTGGAAGAAATTTAGTTGAAATTATGCATGAAAGGCTTTTCTAAGTAGGCCTCAAGCCTTGACATGCATCTAGCAGCATGTGCATGTGCTTATATATAAGCGTGGAATTTGCAAAATTTGATACCTGAAGGCCGGCATCTTTCACTTTCTTTTGTGCATATTTGAGTTGTTCCTCAGACAGAGTGATGCCAGTGTATTTACAACCAGTTTGTTTGACAACTTCAATAGCTAAGCTTCCCCAACCACATCCGATCTCTAGAACTTCATGGTTCTTCTCAATTCTAGACTAGATTAATTCAAAGGAAAAACAGATTGGAATAGTACACAGAAAAGGATATCGAAAGCTCACAATTCTTACATAAAAGACTCACCTTTTCAATGAGAAGAGAGATTTTCCTTAGCTGTGCAGTCTTTAAATCTTCATCTTCAGTCTATAAAATAATTCAATACAGAAACAAAAATATAAATTAAACAATACACCTTTTTTCATGCTAGGTTTACTGTAAACTTGATGGAAACTGATGATCTGACCTTAAATACAGCACTGGAATATGTCATTGTTTCATCCAAGAACAGTGAAAATAGATCATTACTCTGCAACACACAAAAAGGTAATAATCAACTTGTGCATGCCTGATGCTAAATGAATTCAGTACCTTAAATGAAAACAAACTAAATCTCTGTGAAAACTAAATCCAGGTCATAAATTGTATACCAGGTCATAATGACGAGAGATATTCCTGCGCGCCTGTGTGAGAGTATTTTGCCTTGAAACATGCTGAAAGAAGTACTTTGCTGAGGCTATACTAGCTGTGAATAACAATGGCGTCCACCATCCCCTATAGCAAACAAATGTGAGTCCTGAGCTCAGTGAGATTCTGATGACTACTAGCTATATCATAATTCAAGTTTAAGCTGGTAACCAAGTGTCATCAAACCTTTTCTTGTTCAATTTTGAGTCAGAAGAATTTGAATCTCTGTTGGCAATGAGAATCTGGAAAATGAATCAGCAAGATGATAACTTATGTGAATTGGCGAAGTAACCAAATGATTTTGCACTGGACACCGATCAATTATCTTACCATAAAAAGATTTAGAAGGCCTTTGTCTTTATCAATGAAAGAAAAATCCCCGTTGATATATGCATCTGCAAGGCCTAAATCAGCCTGTGTCATTACCTGACAAATGCATTCTACTACTTATGAGTGGAAGTGATTAAGAACTTTTCCTTTTAACTTCAATACCATGTAGTTTATAATTCCCATTAAAAAAAAGTGTTACAATCAAACTAAGAATGCATACCTTCCAGTAAAACTGAGGAGTATGAACTCTAAGAACACATTTTAGAGAACACCCTTTTCTGGATCCCTCAAAGTTGAAAATTGTACCTCCTTCCTCTAATAAACTATAGGAGGAGAAGGCACAATATATTAATAATCTCCATGAAAGAAAAAAATTATTCCACATGATGAAAGAAAATTAAAGGAGTATGTAGTGGGGATGCATATATATATATATATATATATCTCATTCTTATGTTAAGAAGAGTTGAATGAGATAATTGGCACATGGAATGCAGATCAGTAACTACAAGCTTGTGATTTATATGATTTAGCTTGAGCTTTATAGTGAAGAAAGTCTAGAATGTTAGCCTTTTAGTATTACTCACATTAAACATCCAGTAGATATATAATGTCTAAGAAACCTAGTAACAAAAAGGCGTGCCCCTGTTTCTGTCAGTGACGGAACCATGTGTTTTGGGTTGCTCAAGAGGGAACATCCTTTTCCAAGCATACCATGTGCTGCAGCCATTCCAGCCTGCAAAGTAGAACACTTCACTGTTAAGCTGAATTCCTCTAATTTGATATAATCTTGAAGGGACCTTGGAGAAAACATAGATTTGGCAGCCCTTCTTCCAAATGGCTGGGGCTTTTATATAGTCAGCATTGTATTGCTCAGCCAAAAATGAATAAAATTACCTAGGACGTCAATCATTCTTTCATACCTTACCCTATAACATATTTGAATTGGTTATACAACAAAATGATCATTAATAACTTATTCCATCATGTCACACCTTTAGTCCATCCTCATGGAAGCCATAACCTGAAAAAGAAAAATATAACATACACTCAGCTGATTTTAGAACACACAAAAAGATCAGCTCTGAGCGATGAAAATGTCGTAATCATCTCTTTAATGCAAGATAGAGCTAAACATAATTCTGGCCACCAGAGAGTAAACCTCACCCTGGTATGCTCCACAAAACCAAATTCCTCTCTTTCCTTGAATGCGATGAAGCTCAACTGAAGCTTTCGACGCAGCAACAGATGGGACTGGATGGCTTGTTGACCACTTAAGCAAGGTATGTTCTGGTGTATGATCTGGGTTGAGAGTCACAAGAAATGGTAGACCTTTTTCATCAATGTTCTGCACATTCAGAAATTCCAGGGAATGGTTAAATCATTTAACAGCGAAGGGAAAAAATTCTAGGCGTTCCTCAACTTTCTACTTCTCTTAACAAAATGAGGCTAAATATCATACCTATTGGATCAAAGTCCATATTTTTAATGTTTCATTTGATGTTGAGAACTAATATGAACTTTATTTCTCACAAGTTGAACACACTTTTACCTGAAGCACATTGAGCCAGTATGTCAAGCATACTTTGTTGCCATTACTTCCAAGAAAATTCCATGCACTCCACGCTGCTGGGTTTTGGGGCATTAAAGTTTTGTCACGATGCAGGAAAATATCACTGCCAATAGAGAGTTGAACAATGATTGTGCATTGAATGAATTAGCTATAGGAGATCACAGGCCAAAGCCAAATCAACTTCAGCATATAACCCATTTTTCCCAAACCAAAAAAAGGCAGAGAAAGCACATGAACAAGTACACTATTACAAATTGATCATATTCTTGAGTACACTTCAAGTGTCCTAGTCCTAAGCTCTGAGAAGCAACAATTACCATCTTCCAATCAAAATGACACTTACTGAATAAATATGAAGAAAGAAAATGGTCACTTTGGGAAAAAACTGAAATGAAAATTGAACTTAATTGTCACTGCAAATGATAATTCAATGAGGAAAAGGAAAGTGTACCTGTATACATATTGGAAAGCACCGAGTACTCTCAACTCATCTGATGTTGCCTGGTCTCCTAGTATTCTCACAGCGTCTGGGGCGTGGACAGCCATTACGCAGCCATCATATATTTCCTCCAAACCATCACCAGAGAGTACACTGCAACCTGCTATCTCTCATATAAACTCTGTTAATACAATGAGGTTATAGTTCTGGTAGATATAATGCATGGTTAGTTTCATATAAAACCAAACTTATCAGGCATAGCTCATAAAATCCACTCAATATACTAGCAAACTGAACCAAGAATTTTTTATTATAATCCTACAGGAATTCTTACAACAGCAAATCAAGAAATGGATAGAAATTTAATTACTCACCCTCATCAGTTGTGGAAACCCTATGTACCTCAGAGCTAGTTCTTATCTGACACCCTTTACTTTCCAGCACTTCTCTGACCTGGAATGTTAACCAAACATCAGCCACAGGGAACATTTACTTCAAAATGAGGCAAGCAATAATGGGTGATTCAGCAACAAAATCAAGACCTTCTTGACATAACAATGTGAACGCCATCTGACAGTAAGCCACTGTGGGCGGCCAAATAGCTGCAAAACCAAACCAGGCCAAGGCAAGAACGTAAGTACCTATAGGCATGAAAACTCTCAAAGCATACAAATTGGGAAAGCATAATTTAATATAAAGGTTTCTTTTTTTAATACACACGATAGTCTAAACTACAAGGACAGGGGGGTTTCGCACACGCATACTACCAACCAAGTTGTCATGGGGGTTCGAACCTGAGTTCACTAGTCTGCAAGTCAATGCCTTTTTCCACTGGGCTAGACCCATTGACATACAAAGGCTTTTAAGGTCAGCTAAAAGGAGAACAAAAACAATGTACCTGAAGTAGATGGTGGTTTCGACAAAATGAGAGAACAGAGAAGGCTGAGAAGCTCATAACCCCTTCTGAAGGGCAAGACCAGATTGAACCACATACTGGAACCTGCAGAATATTTTCCACCAAGGAACGGATTAACTTAACTGGAAACAGGCGACTTGAAAAGCTCCAACTAAAGATGTTACGGAAATTAATGGTTTGGTGATCTCACAAGATAAGCCTTCTGAAATAATTCAGAGTAGCCTCGTGACTTGATAAACTGCCCCAAGGTTTCATTGCGATCAATGTCCGGGTTGTTCTCGAGCTCCTCAAGGTAACTGGAACAGGAAATAAAATAGAAACATACACATATATTGCATCACTACGATATATAACTGCAATAAACCCAACATTTTTATATGCCCGACTCTAGTACCATTTCATTTCGTTATAATATGCGTGAGCTATATGGTTGATATGTCATGGACTTAGTATGTAATAATAACATTAATAATAAATACACGTGTTATAATATAAGTGCATATTGAAGAATTTTTCCAAAAAGTTTATATCCGACTCTACGTGAATCTAGATCATTAATGAGATTGACTCTTGTCTGAATGTGTGGTCTAAATTCACGATACCATAAAAAGTACAAATTTATTTCTGCAAATTTAATACATAATGCGCAGGATGATCACTTAAGTTACTTACTTGATAGCATCATGTTTAAACTTGGTGATTTCTCGAAGCATTTGCCAAAAGTATGGATTGAACAAGTTCCTCTTTTGTGCAAACAAGCTTGACAAGCCATTTCGACTGCCCCATTCACAGCCTTGCCCTTTGTCTAAGCTCGCTGAGAAGGACATATCAGATGTCTCCATATCAACTCCAAGGCTCTCAAACAACTCCATCATATTTGGATAGGTTACCTGTCCAATTTTCAAACCATCAATTTATTTATTTTTTCTTGCTAGAGTATATAAATTCGACATTGAAAATTCCAAGTCTTGCATTACAAAACATAAACTCTTGGAACTCCCTACCATTATCAATTAGTTTTCGATTGATCAAACCTCAGCATCTAAATCAGAACTTAAATAAGTGAGAGAGAGAGAGAGAGAGAGAGAGAGAGAGAGAGAGAGAGAGATTCTTTATTTATTTTTAAAACTTAATTAAAAAAATATATATATGATTAAATCCTAAGATTAACTAACCAAAATATATTTTTTTAGCTAAATACAATTTTTTTTAATTTTTTTAAAACTTAATATAAATGAAACGGGTGTCAGCATCAAATTAAAAGTAGATACCACATTTATTTTGTTAGTACGGCTTTGTGTGACTATTGTTGATGTATAACTTCATTCATTTATTTCGCAAAAAAAAAAAAAAAAAAGAAAAAAAACTTCATTCATTTACATTCATATCAGTTGAGAAAACCCCACACTTCATACGTGAGTTAGGTGACTAAGGAGTGAGCCCGTTACCTAACTCACTAATGGTAGTCCTTCGTCAACCAAAAGGACATAAAATTCAAAAAAAAGGCCCCATTAATTCATATTCTAATCTCTTATTTTTTCCACGTTTATTGAAGTATAAGGAATCAAAAAATTAAGTGAGTTTCATATTAATTCAATATTTGATTAAGGGGAATAGTCGATCTCATATCCATTTCTTTATTTACCAATTGGTGAATCCAGAAATTTTCCTTCCTGGAGGCAAGAACCTGTAAAATCTGGCCTAGCATGCATTGGCTAATGGAGCCTAACAACAACCTGTAAAGACTGGCCTAATGCAGCCCAAGTCTCAGCCATTCCTTTGCCCCCTTGCCCTACTATTCTGTTGGTCCCACTGGAAGTACGAACGTTATCAACTGCCACGACCAAAGGACCAGTAGTACCACCCACTGCGGAAGAGTGGGGACTATATGTAATGTCCTTTCCAAATGCCTCCAATCCAACCCGTTTCTCGTGTTTAATGACGTGCTTATAATAATTTAATATTAAGCTACCAACTAAGGATGTTGCCATGGTTGGGTCCAATATATATATATATATACATCTTTACATATTTATTCTGACCCCCAAAAAAAAAAAAATCTTTACATATTAGTAGTAACAGACCATTAAGTTTGCAATATTACTCAAAATTGCTGTTATTTAAATCACAACAATTTTATTTTAAAGAGGCAAATAAGTAAAACAATAGTGTAATAAAATAAAACATAATTAAAACAAGAAAATAAGAGCTAATACCCATAAAAAGAAATTTTGGAAAAAACAAAATATCAATTTTTACTCCCAACATAGGGGACCCTTCGTTTGCATGGGAACCCATCACTAGTCCCACTTTTTTCTCCATTTAGAAAAATAAAAACAAAATTCTATCAGCTCCATTTTTGCTTTTTATGAAGTTTTTAGTTAAGGCAGGGTCATTTTCTCTGACCCAAAAAAAAAAAAAAAACTAAAGCAGGGTCACTTCAGCTCCTATTTAATTAGGCTTGAGATATTTCCGGATTGTTATTGGCCCAAAATAGAGATTTAAAAAAAAAGGTAAGAAAATGTTTTGAAATTAAATCTGGTCTATGGTTCAATTTTTATTTTTTTTAAAATTAAAATTTTGTTAAAGAAATTAAAGTTTAAAATAATATTTGAAAAAACTTCAGGTTTTTATTAAAATAAAAAATTAAGTTAAAATTGCAGGGAGTTTGTAGTTCAAGTAGTTAAGAGCATTTATCTATGAACCTGAGGTTCTACGTTCGATTCCGCCTTCCCCCAATATCGTTTGTATAAAGAAAACAAATTTAAATAGTAAAACATAAACCAAACAGAATATATATAAACTAACCAAATCAAACTAACTTAAACCTGATAAAAGTTAAGTGTTTTTTTTTAGAATGATAAAAGTTAAGTTTTAGTATTTTAGTTTTTTTTTTCTTATACAAACGATATTGAAGGAGGGGAGAATTGAAACTCAAACATACGTACCAAGAAAGAGAAATGAGATTTTATTCGCAAAAATAAGCAAAGGTACATTGAGATAATAATTACTTACACGATTGAAGACCATAAAGCCAAGGTCCAAATCAACACCATCAAATGTGACAGTCCTGGCATGGCCGCCCAAGTAGTCATCCTTCTCAAACAACACCACCTCCGCCCCTTCTTTTGCAAGAACATAAGCTGAAACCAAACCACTAATCCCAGCACCAATCACTGCCACTCTCATCTTTTCTCTCTGCATTTGAATTTAAAAAGAAAAAAAAAAAACAAGAACAAATGAATCAAAACTGCAAAAGACAGTAAAGGAAAGTAAGTTGAATGGAAGGCCTAAATTAAGGCACATTAACCTTACTCAAACACACAAAAACTCCACTGTTTTTCCTCAAACGCAGACTTCATGTTATACTTTATGCAGATAAATTTAAAGCTCTAAAACTTACCACAAAGTTTGAAGCACTTCCAAGTTGTTGGAGTTTAATTTGCAGATCCAAAAGCCTAAAACCCTGGAAACATAACAGGCATTTTCCCTAAACTCTCTTCCTTCTTCTCTCTTCTCTTTGACTGGAGAAGGAGAAACTAATGCAGCACTGAAAAAGGAACCAAAAGGCCACAAAAACTCTCTCTCCCCCTAAACCCTCTTCCTTCTTCTCTCTTCTCTTCGATTGGAGGAGGAGAAACTAATGCAGCACTGAAAAAGGAACCAGAAGGCCACTAAAACTCTCTCTCTCTCTCTCTCTCTCTCTCTGCATAAATAGATAAGCCAAGTAAGGTCCAGGAACATGGCCCATTTATATTACTGAAAAGATTTTCCAAGCAAAAACATGAAAAAAGACAAGCAAATTGTGAGAAAAATGAACTCATCACATTATTGTGACATAATTAATTAGTTAGGTATAAGAGACTATTTTATTAATTACTTCATCAATTTCGTTTCTAAATTTAGTAATTACTGGAACACAAAAGTTTGCTTTTGATATGATTTTCAAAAACATGGAGCATGGACAGTCGTAGTTGTCTTCTGTCGGATTGTGACGAGCCAATAAAGATTCGATGTAATGTATTACCATCCACTCATTTTTGGTTGCCTGGTTATTGCCAAGTTTCATCGAAACTTGGTCATCAATTAGACACCATATCTCCAATCCAAATCGACCTTCCCAGTCAAACAGTTTGATGTTTAATTTTCCGCCACCGAGAAATACGTGCATGTGTTTGAATTTGAAATGAAGAAAATATAAACTCAATTTTTTTTATTGTATAAAAAAGAGATAGAATTTTATTAGATCAATAAGAAAAAATGTTAAAAAAACACTGTAAAGAGAGTCATTCCAATAGCAATATAGTAGACATGAATATAAACTCAATTTAGGTATCGTCCATATACATGATATTGTTCATTTAGAGAAATTATAGAATAGTACGGTATTACCACGTCAGCATATGATACTCCCATTCAAAATTTGTCATGTGTCCCATTTAAAATAAAATTAAAAATACTTGTACAGTTGGACTTTGACCTCCAATTTTACCCTTTAAAATAACATTAGAAATAAAATAAAATAAAAGAATACTACAGTCAATCTCCGCAGTAACCCTACCCTGCCTCCTCCACATTAGAAATTATAGAAGTCATCTTCTTTTTGTTTTTTTTTTTCTCAACAGTGTCATTGAATCCATCTTCCTTTTATACAGTCTAACCTCCATCTCTCTCTCCCAAGTGCCCTGGTTTCATGGATTTGACATTACTAAATCGTAGTAGCTGTGGCTATGTATGCACTTGGGCATTAGTTTTGTGAATTTGTTAGGAAGGTCATAGTCTTTGCATGAGCCACACAGAGACTTCTAATTGAAATCATTATTTTATGAGCCACCCACTCCCAAGAGATGCCTTCAAGATACGGCAGATCCAGAAGGCTCGCGGTATTGCATCTCAAACTGAATCAGCTTCATTGTAGAAAAGTAGAGGAAGCTGAAAAGGAAAAGGAGAAATAAACGGAGATTGGGGGTGGAGGAGGATTCCCAGTTGAAGGATTTTTTATTTTTTATTTTCTTCATTTTTTATTTTATTCCAAAGGGTAAAATTGGAAGTCAAACTCCAGTTGTATAAATAGTTTTAATTTTCTTTTAAATATGACACATGACAAATTTTGAATGGGAGTATCATATGCTGACGTGGTAATACCGTACTATTCTATAATTTCTCGTGGGCATGGGTTTCTCGGATAAAAGAAACGTGGTGTACTAGTAATCTTGCCATAGAACTCGCGGATATGGTTGTTTTTTATTTTCAATTTTTGTCTTCGGAAGCTTCTTCAATATAATTGTTTTGAGTCGACACTTATACAAATCATCACTAACCAAAAAAACAAACCCTCATGGTAGAAGGGTCAACTGACTCTCCTATACCTTAGCTGGCTCCGCCATTAAGCTTACGATTACTTGCAAAAGATATTTGGAGACCTATTAGGAATTTCAGTTTCATGACTATCAAGCATGTTTATAGAGAAGCTATCATGGATATCTTTAGGCGGCCTTAACGGTTGTTGATGGGCCTCCCCTTGTTGGGAGCATCTTTTACTGTAGGACCTAGTTGGGTTGGGCTTCCCTTGCCTCAGATCAATGGTAATTGGCAAGTCGTCTTTTGGGCCATGAACCCTGTTTCAACCAAAAATATATAGGTAAGATTTTACACTTCGATTTTATCTTTGTATTTTGATTCTCTCTTTTATTTTACTCAATCAATCACATTCATCATTTTACCATTATGTACCACAACTGTTAGGGAGTGCGGCCGTCTCCGCTTAGAGTAGTATAGATCGCTTGTACCAAAAAAAAAAATTTGCATTAGCACTTCAGTATATTGGGCACGAAAATTGTCAATACAAACCCCTTTTATGGACACCAATGTCCATACCTATTGATGCTTCTTTTTAAACTAGTGTAGCCACATATGTTGTATATCTGTGCCTAAAAGATTGACCATGGACCACCCGGTGGCTTGACAACCTCATCTGACATCAAAGGTCGATCGGCAAGGTTGTTTGCCAACCACAGTGGCTACCCCATATGCAAGCTCCATCTCACTGTGTTAGAGCTGCCTCCACGTGATTTTAAACATATTATAATATGAGTGGATGACGAATTTTTACTTTAGGGTACCTAATGATTTTATGACATAAGTGGATGGATGGGTAACACTGCACAACAGTGTTACAATCATGTAGTGCAAAATTCCCCAAACAGAGAAATAGTAAACATGAGGTGTAGATAGAGCCACTACGTCAAGCCTTCGTGGCAAGTAGAGCGCATAAACATAAACAGAAAAGACAGACAAATTACAGTTAAAAAATGCTCTTAATTACCAAAAAGAGATTAGTGGATAATAGCGTAGGGAAACCAACAAATTTCTGGTACAGCAAGGCAAGTACGTGTGAAGCTAAATCAAATCATTCTCCAGATGAGCTGGAGTGTAAGTAGAATCTAACTAGCTTTAAAAGATCAATCTGTTTGTTTGATGAAGACGAATATTAATCTAATCCAAGATTAGCAAAAACAAAAACAATTAAAGAAATAATTAAGAGATTAATAATAATTATTATTATTATTATTAAGAAGGAGCAGAAATATTCGGAAGCGACTTTGCTATCTATGTCGCATTGCATCTCGTTTTCTTCGCACAACAGCGTTTTGGTTCTCTCCTGTATTTGGCTCTCGCCTCTCTTTCCTCGCACAAAACCGCTGTCATAAATCATAACCAATCGAACACAAAACCAACCAAATCATCTCACACACACGCACGCCTCTCAAATCCTCTCTCCTTTCTTTTTTTTTTTCCTCCTCTTTTAAGAGAGAAATGCCCGCTTTGTCTCCCCCGCCGGATATCTGACTCCGACCGCTACATCTCTCCTTTCGTCGCCTGCCGCCGCAGCTGCAATGGGCCCAGGCCACCAGTACCACGCTCGTCGTGACTCCCTATGCAGCTCCTTCCTCGCCCCCCGCCCCGACTACCACGACTCCGACCCCGACCTCATCTGGCCCTTTGGCAAGCTCGAGGGCATAGACCGCGATGACGTACGCGAGACCGCGTACGAGATCTTCTTCACCGCGTGTCGTTCGGCCCCTGGCTTCGGGGGACGAAACGCCCTCGTCTTCTACTCTAACCACGAGAACAATAATAGCACTAGCAACAACAATTGTGGTGGGGGGGGGTGGGTCCGGATCGGGGTCGAAGCCCAATGGGGTGGTGACGACCCCGACGAGCCGTGTGAAGCGGGCACTTGGGCTGAAGATGCTCAAGCGGTCGCCGTCGAGGAGGATGGTGTCGGGCGCCGGAAATGGTGGATGGTCGAGTCCCTCCTCTCCGAATGGATCGAATAGTGGTGGGTCCCCCGGGATATCGTTCACCGTGCCACCGTCGAGGCCAAGGCGGCCGATGACGTCGGCCGAGATCATGAGGCAGCAGATGAGGGTCACGGAAGGGAGCGATAATCGGCTCCGGAAGACGCTCATGAGGACCCTCGTAGGCCAAGTACGTATTCATTTCTATTTTTTATATATATATATATATATATATATATAAACACATGCAATATATATATATGTTTGCATGATAATTAATGAACATAAAATTTAGACACAAAGTGATATAAAATGTATCGTAGGAATTTAGAATGCCTTGATTGCACATTGAAGATGGTGAATCTCACTTTCGTTACAATTGTGATTCTCTACTTCCCTCTCTGTAAATATGGTACAAATAATTTTACTCATCTTCTTAATGAGCAGATGGGTAGGCGAGCAGAGACCATAATCCTCCCACTCGAGCTCCTTCGGCACCTAAAGCCCTCCGAATTTAACGACCCCCACGAGTACCATTTCTGGCAAAAGCGGCAACTCAAGATCCTCGAAGCCGGCCTCCTTCTCCACCCTTCAATCCCACTAGACAAGTCCAACACATTCGCCATGCGTCTTAGAGATATCATAAGATCGGTTGACACCAAAGCCATAGATACTGGAAAGAACTCAGACACCATGAGAACCCTTTGCAACTCTGTTGTCTCCTTATCATGGCGCAGCTCCAACGGAACTCCAACAGATGTTTGTCATTGGGCTGATGGCTACCCTCTCAACATCCACGTCTATATTTCTCTTCTCTATTCAATCTTCGATATCAGAGACGAGACATTAGTACTCGATGAAGTCGATGAACTCCTCGAGCTCGTGAAGAAGACATGGTCGACATTGGGGATCACTAGGCCTATACACAACGTGTGCTTTACATGGGTTTTGTTTCAGCAATATGTCTCAACCGCGCAGATTGAGCCTGACCTTTTGTGTGCTGCACATGCCATGTTGGCTGAAGTTGCGAACAATGCCAAGAGGCCGGATAGGGAGGCTTTGTATGTGAAGATCTTGTCTTCGGTGTTGAGCTCTATGCAGGGGTGGGCAGAAAAGAAATTGTTGAGCTACCATGATTATTTCCAGAGGGGAACAGTTGGCCAAATTGAGAACCTTCTCCCTTTGGCCTTGTCTTCTTCCAAGATCTTGGGTGAAGATGTTACAATCACAGAAAGGGGAGGAGGAGTGAAAGGTGATATTAAGGTGGTGGACAACTCCGGTGATCGCGTGGATTACTACATTCGATCTTCCATGAAAAGCGCTTTTGAAAAGGTATTTATGTGCTCCTTAATTACTACTATATTTGAGTAATGTTTATTAGTTTTTGATATGTTATGTTGTCAGACTGTTAATTAAAATTGCATATTCTAATGTGACTTCACTTAATCAACGGTCATGATTCACAATTTGGTGAGATAGCATGCTAGTGTGACAAGAGACATTTCCCATTATACATAATGTTGTAAATAAGTGTGATTTGCTTCTAATCCTCCCTTTTTTTGTGCCTTACAACAGATTATGGAAGCTGGGAATGTCACTGAAGTGGCAGAGGACGCCGTGACTGAAGCATTGCTTAAACTGGCCAAAGAGACAGAGGATTTAGCCTTGAAAGAGAGGGAGAGCTTCAGTCCCATACTGAAGAGGTGGCACACAACTGCAGCTGGGGTCGCAGCCGTGACACTGCACAATTGCTATGGAGCTGTACTAAAGCAATACTTAAATGGGGTCTCCACACTTACATCTGAGACAGTTGAGATATTGCTGAGGGCAGGAAAGCTAGAAAAGGTTCTGCTCCAAATGGTGGTTGAGGACTCTGCTGAATGTGAAGATGGTGGCAAAGCAATTGTGAGAGAGATGGTTCCATATGAAGTGGATTCAATCATTATGAACCTCTTGAAAAGATGGATTAATGAGAGATTGAAAGCGGGGAAAGAGTGTGTTAACAGAGCAAAAGAAAGCGAGGTAAGTTTTAAGCTTTGCTTTACAATCAAATCCTATTAAAATTGACTTACTTGAACAAGAGTTATCTGTGTTGCAGACATGGAATCCGAAGTCCAAATCGGAGCCATATGCACAATCAGCTGAGGAGCTAATGAAATTGGCCAAGGAAACAGTGGAGGACTTCTTTGAAATTCCAATAGGAATTACCGAAAATATAGTTCATGATCTTGCTAATGGGTTGGAGCATCTTTTCAAGGACTATACTACATTTGTTGCTTCATGTGGTAAGATCATGGAGATACATTACATGTTTCTTAATATCCATATTTTTTTATGTCAAAGTATATTTTGGTCGCAGTTAAAGATTCTTGGAAGGTTTTGAGTCAATCAAAGTCTTTCTATCTCAGGTTCGAAACAAAGTTATATCCCCACGCTTCCTCCTCTAACAAGATGTAACCGGGACTCGAAGTTCCTCAAACTGTGGAAAAAAGCTAGCCCATGTAGTATTGGAGCAGAAGATTGTCACCCAAATGGAATAAATGAAGGTAATAATCCTCGCCCATCAACAAGCAGAGGAACGCAACGCCTCTACATCCGCCTCAACACCTTGCACTATCTTCTTTCCCACCTTCATTCTCTTGATAAAAACCTCTCCCTCTCCCCTAAAATCGTTCCTTCAACACCCCGTAGCCGTTGTTCAAACAGCCGCAGGAATCACGGCAATGCCTCTTCCTACTTTGAACTTGCCCAAGTAGGCATCCAAGCAGCATGCCAACATGTCTCAGAAGTAGCTGCCTACCGCTTGATCTTCCTTGACTCAAACTCTGTCTTCTATGATAGCCTCTACCTTGGTGATGTAGCAAATGCACGAATTAAACCTGCATTGCGGATTCTCAAGCAGAACCTGACTCTCTTGGGTGCAATCCTCACCGACAGGGCTCAGGCCTTGGCGATAAAAGAAGTAATGAGGGCTTCTTTTGAAGCGTTCCTTATGGTTTTGGTTGCTGGAGGAAGCTCCCGGGTGTTTTACCGAACTGACCATGAGATGATTGAGGAAGACTTCGACAGCTTAAAACGTGTTTTTTGCACTTGTGGAGAAGGGTTGATAGCCAAGGATGTGGTGGAACACGAAGGGGAGACAACGGAAGGGGTGATAGAATTGATGGGGCAATGTACTGAACAACTAATGGAAGATTTCAGCATTGTGACTTGCGAAACAAGTGGGATTGGAGTTGCGGGTTCAGGGCAAAGGCTGCCCATGCCTCCAACAACAGGAAGATGGAACAGGTCAGATCCAAACACAATATTGAGGGTTTTGTGCCACAGGAATGTCAAAGCACAACCAATTCTTAAAGAGGACATTCCAGCTAGCAAAGAGGAGGTGATGAGGATGAATTTTCATGTACATTTTGAAATCAGTGTGTTTGTATCCTTGGTGCATTCTAGTACTAACTTCCAGCAGTGTGACCAAAAAGAAAATTTGAGGGAAATGTGAGGGGGCACATTGTATCCAAATTTCCTGAACTTTTAATGCTAAACCAATATATTGCTGGGGATAGAGAGATGATTGTACAAATTCGTTATCATTATTTGTAGGCATTGGGCAAACGGAGTTTGTGAAGGTCATTTTTCTTATCCTTCATCCAAGTTTACAAAACAAATTGAACTCTGAATATATTTGTCCTACCACCATTATTAAAGTTATTGACAAGACTCAAGAGTTTCAAGAAATTGTTTCTATTCAGATATTCTAAGATATTCATGAACACATCCTTCATTTGAGAACTGGAAGTACTATATATTTTTACTTCTAATGATGTACTTACAGGTAAATACTAGCAAGCATTCACAGCTTTATATTTTTCCCCCTCCCCTACACACACTACCATGATCCACCATTCCTATCTAGAAGCTCTGTTAAAGGCCTTTTAACAAACTGAGCTGGGGACTGTCAACAATTTCAGTTTCATCTTCAATTTCTGCGGCATAGATTGCTTATTTTAGCTATGTCTATGATTCTTCTGTGTTAGATGGCTTGTAGGTTGTCTCCTTCAATTCTTCTGTGAGTACTTTTATCGAATCCGAAATTTCAGCCTTGTACACATACATCTTAGACATAACCGAGAAGAAAATGAAGTTCAAGGCGTTTAGTACGGCGAAAAATGCATAGTAGTAGTCAAGATGAGAAGCATTTAGGTTGTTCAGAATCCATCCTTTGTGACCATGCTTCTTGGTGATGTGAGAAACTGTTGAAAGAAGGAAGCTGCTAAGAAAGTTTCCCATCCCCAAAGTGGTCATGGCATAAGAAGTCCCAAGACTCTTCATACTTTCAGGTGCCTGGTCATAGAAGAACTCAATTTTGGCAACCTCTAGAAAAGCATCAGCTGTTCCCATGAGCACAAATTGGGGAAGTAAAATCAATATGGTTATGGGAACTTGTCCTCCATTTTCAACTACGCCATGTTCCTTTGCAAGATTAAGCCTATACCTCTCAGTTAGAGATGCAATGACCATAATTATAATGTGGAGAAGCATTCCAATTGTCATTCTTTGAAGGAGAGTGATTCCTCTAGGATTTTTTGTCAACTTTTGCATGATCTTGACGAAGAACCGGTCATAGAGCACGACACTGACAAGCATGGAGAGGGTCACAAATCCAGATAAACTTGCAGGGGGAATTTTGAAGCTCCCGACCGCTCGATCAAGGGTGGTGCCTTGTTTTACAAACAAGGTATTTATTTGTGCAATCATAATGCTTGGTACAAATGTGGCTACCAAGATGGGGACCATTCGTATCATTTGCTTGGTCTCCTCTACTTGGGTTACTGAGCATAGCTTCCATGGACTGTTCGAGCCTGTTTTCACAGCAGCTTTGTTGAGGAACCTGCATGAATATACACATCACCAAATCTTCAGAACAGAGTTACCTAAATAAATAAAAAAGCCTATTTCAATGAATGTATATTTACAAACCTTAAGGTTGGTGTGGAATCAATTCTGAATTTTCGTTTTTTTGCATAATCCTCCAAGTTAAGCTCATGGAGCTCCTTAGGGTCACTAGGCAGAGTCACAGTCCATTTCCTCACTGCAGCAACTATGACCTTAGCCATCCTTGTGAAGGGGCTGCCAGTAGGCACCTTGTGCCTGTAAAATGGTGTGCCAGCCAAGAAGATTATAACAGATATAAGAAGGCCAAGAGTTGGAAGGCCATATCCCAAGGTCCAGCCCACATTGTCTTGTATGTAGACAAGAACTGTGTTGGCAAAGAGTGTGCCAAAGAAGATGCTGAACATCCACCAGTTGAAAAAGGAGAGCTTCTGGTTCTTCTCTTTGGGATCAAAATCATCAAACTGGTCTGCTCCAATGGTTGATATGTTGGGTTTTGTTCCACCTGTTCCAATGGCTAGAGTGTAGAGGGCACCATAGAACACAGCTAGATGTAATGGGGAGGCCTTCTTGCAGTTTTCGACATGGGGATCTCGGCAGGGAGGTGGTTTCAAAGAAGGAAGTGAAACTGCTAGGGTTAATACAGACATTCCCTGCAAATTAATTATAAATAAATAAAAACAAATGATGAGATTAGATAATTAATTAAGCCCCATCAAATAATTAATTAATTAATTTGTCATTCTTGTATTTTTCTCAACCCAATCTTGACAGCATCATGCCCCTCAGACATATGTCTCCTAGCTTAGACTAAAATGTTTTGGACCATATCCACATGCATGGGTTGATTAATGTGGACCTCTATAGTTGACTCGAGAAAAATACAATGAATCCAGCTCTGTATACTCTGTAAGGCTACGACGAAAATGTATAGACGTAGACAACTACGTAGAAAAAGACGTATACCTAAAATATACATATGACCTGCGCCGGCCAGAAAAATTCAAACTAGTCGCCCAGTTGTTATATCAGACAGATTCTAGATGACAGCGATGTCTTCCTACCACTGTCTTAAAAACACAGATTTTCCAAGCCAATGAACTTTCGTGCACCAATCCAATCAAAGCAATATTATTGAAGTTTCAATAATTATATATGGAGCTTTTATCGATTGATTCCTCAAATTAACTTATTTAAAAGAGAGGATCCACTTCGAATTGTATATTATTAATTCGAAAATATTCTCTTTTTAGATAATCATGTAGCAGGCAATTAGTCCAATTAGACTACGTGCGTACTCGAGTTCAATTCTTTATTCGTGTTAATAACGACACATTTACATTTGAAATCATTGGTAGAAATGGACGGTGCAAACAAATATGTTGACTTAGACCAGTCACAAGTGCATGAGTGGTTTGAACGACTTACCGATAGATAGATAATGGAAGCAATGAGAAATGTCCAATAACGACCCAGATGAGCATCGGCCACATATGCTCCCAAAATAGGAGTGATCCAAATGGTGCCAACCCAATTGGTCACATTATTCGCAGATGTCACAGTCCCTTGGTGAAGCTTTTTGGTCAAATACAAGATCAAATTCGACGATATTCCATAATATGCCATGCGTTCAAACACCTCATACACTGCAATACAAGTCAAAGAAAATCAACTGGGGGGAAGAAATTGCATGCATTTGAAGTCCAAGTTGGCCATATGGATATATGTGGACATTGAAGATTTAAGCTGGTCTATGACATGTGAATGCGATATATATTAGAATTATTTACACTAACATACCCTGAAGTTTTCGGTTTACTACTTTTAAAGTTATCTACAAAGGGTTGATTTCTTCCGTGTCACTTTTAAATTGATCGATGTGTGTGCATGGATGTTGTTGAAAGCCAAAGACAAAATAAATATCTAACGCAACAATTGTTCTTTGAAATATATTATTTTCTTAAAATAATCAAAGCAATATTAAAGATATTTATCAGTTTCATTGGGTGGCTAAGATTGATTACTTACACATTTCATTTTAAACAGTTGTAGGTTTAACTTGTAGGTAAGGTTATAGTCTACACTTTTTCAAGAACCCCAAAGGGACAAAAAGAAGAAGTGCAAATATAGAAATGGGAATCTGTTTCATCCTGTGACTGACCTATGACTTGTATGCAATGCTATTTGTTTGTTTTTGTGTGCTTATGAGAGAGAGAGAGAGAGAGAGAGAGAGAGAGAGAGAGAGAGAGAGAGAGAGAGAATAGCAGTGTAAATGCAAGCAATGTTAGCCAGCCAACTAACTATATGTGCTGGGTTAGGTAGTGAGATAGGTGTGGTGTGGGAGCAATGGGGAAATAAATTGTGGATGCTCTAAGTAGGTAGTGAGATAGCTAGTGAGAGTGGGTATATACACCCTCATTCATTCATAAGCCAGATCAGTCAACCAATCACAATAAACGCACAATAATATATAAGCTGGTAATTAATTAAGCAAATCAGTGAAAGTTCATGCAATTTCATCATCCACTGACTTCTTAATATCTTCTTCATGCAAATTTTCAGACATAGAACCAATAAAACTTCTCATCACAAAAGAGTTGCTTGGCTCAGAAATCAGACCAATTATAATCTGGCCAAATTAACAACTTCCCAGAGCAATTAACTGAGAGAGAGAGAGAGAGAGAGAGATACGTACCAACAACAAAGGAGCAAGCAGTCCATCCACCTCTCTTGGATCGAAGGACAGGGTTTCCTTTAAGATCCACAGTCCCATCTTGTGTGTACTGATCGACCCTTTGCCCTTCTTCAGCTGCCATGCCTTTGTTTGTGCAGCTCTAGTTAGCTCTCTGTAATTTATTGAACTTGGTCTTCCCACTTCACTTGACAAAGCCAATAGCCTTTTTATAGACCTCGATTGAATGCTTTTTCATTCGGCAAACGTATCTGTACAAAAATATACAAACGTAATTTTTCTTTTTTAAAAATGCCAATAAACAAGTTTGCTTTATATTATGTTGCTTCAATAATGGGGACTTCAAATTTCGTTATCCATACAAGAGTTAAAAGTTATGATTGACTTTTTTATTATTGTTTATATCATTAAAAAGACACTCTCTCTGTCAATTGTTATATATATAAAAATCTTATTATACCCTTCTTACTTTTTTTACCATCTACTTTGATTTTTCTGACTGCTTGATCTTTGTTATTCACATGTCACCTCATTAAAATTTAATCTTATGAATTTAAAGTTGATAAATCATCCTTTAAAAAAAAAAAACAAAGCCCTGATTGGATTAACGGGAAACTTAATGTCCTCTAGCAATTTATTCTTCTTCTTTTATTCTTCTTTCTTTTTCTATAATGTCTACCCCAAAAATCTTAGCTCTCAGCAAGCTTTTTTTTTTTTTTGTTAGATTCTATTTGCGTCCATGATCTTTCACACGAAATTAAAATACATATAAACATACCTGACACCATTTTCTGAAATACACAACCTCTGAACTCATTCAGCGGCAGCAACACAAGCAAGAAGACATGAACGGCTTAAGGTTTTTGCTCTCTCTCTTAGAAAAGGTTTCAGTTCTCTCTTTATGATGAGATTAAGGTTAGAGAATGTGTTTGATGAAAGCACTTATATAGGGTCGTCTCTACTCATCACCAAGGCTCGACTTGACTATCAAGCAACGGTTCACGCAAAAGGAAATAAATTGGCTTTAATTGGCTTCAAAATTTTTCTTAATTCACAAGATTTTGAGCCGCAAGGTATAACCTAATTTAAATTTTTATCAAACCTCAATAAGTCAATAACTCATGAAATATAACCTAACATCTAGTGCACCGATCTAAATAGAAATATAATATTTTTTTTCCCCAAAATATGTAAACACATATCTTCAAACCTCACGATACTCAGCGAGGAGATGATCCTTGAAAAAGACATACATGATATACGGTTTAAGTTGAATTGTGAAAAAGCGCCAAGAGTAATTATTTCTTTTCTTAAATAAGGAAACTATCTTCTTCTTTTTTGGGTTATGAATAAGGAATCTATCTTAGATTACACCCAACCATGGGATTAAATTAAACGATAGTTGATCAGAAGTTTCCTAGTCCACATACATTGTAAATAAACGTTGTTTGGCAGTATTAGTTTGTCCAGTAGGGCCAACAATATACAATGCCAAAATATCCAAGTACGTCATTTTGTCGACTTGGGCCATGATCTAGATGAATGGTTTGCGTGTAAAATCATTCAAATAGAGACTTAAAAATATAAATTCTAGATATAATCAAATAATGCGACAGATAATATTATATATAGTGATATTTTAATTACTAAAAACTCAATAGAATCTTCAACGAGTGCAGAGGATCAGTATATATGTATATAATCCAATAAATTGGATAACGGATTTTGTAGTTTGGGATTTATTTTTGGACATAATCTGCTTGATTTTCGTTCTCCACATGCTATCTTATTAAAATTTAATTTAAAGGATTTAAACTTGACACGTTACCATTTAGCAGTAAATTGAGGTTTTATTTTAAGGATGATGTGTCAAGTCCCTTATATTAAATTTTAATAAGGTGATATTTGGAGAATGAAAATCAAGCAAATCATGACAGAGAAAATCATACAAGAGAATCCGGATCCTTATTTTAATCCCTCTAGTATTAATTAGATGTGCATAAGTGATGTCTAAGCCTTTGGTAATCGATTAATTATATATGGAGAAATAAATTAGATGTGATATTCATAATATAACAATTTTAATAGCTTTTGTTAGTTTGCTAATAACTTTAAGCGACTGTGCAATCATACCAACTAACTCTTGATTTAGTAACATATCAACTTCACTAAATATATCACTTGTATTGAAAGAAGTTTATCAAGTTCGAATCACCCTCTCTCTTAATAAGGAAAAAGAAAAACTTTTGAACTAAACAATTTCAGTAAGATATGGTTAATTAACAAAGGAAGAAAACAGGATGATATACAAAGCAGATCATCTTAAGCCTACAGCTCGTTATTTCCTCACCCGTCATGGTCATCGTGTCGCCATATATAACAAGAATGGAATAATGCCAAGCATGACCAAAGCTATCAAAGGACCAGCAACTGTTAGGATAAGAAAAATGGCAACGATGAGAAGAACATTTTTTTCCATCGATCCTATTTTTGGAGCACCAGAAGTTTCAGGGGAAGGGGAAGCTTTGACTGGCCTCGGCCTTGATTTTGATTTTGATTTTGATTTTGATAGTTTGGTTGTGACCTTGTTCTCATCATCCGACCCAGAGTGGTTTTCATTGATGCTTGACATAAAATCTTGCTCAGTTTCTTGCATTATGCGATGATCTGTGGGGCTGCATGGATGTAGATCTGCACATGTTTAAACCGTACGTTAATATAATTAGTCACTTTGAAGTTAGGGATATTCAGTGTTCATATAATTTGATATCATATGAAAGAAAATAGAAGGGAGTTTCACTAAAACACCCAAAATGGGGGCTGAAATTATAAAAAAACCCAACACCCAAAACACTTTATAAACACACCAAAAACCCATCATTACACACTCAAAACCCATTTATAAACACACCCAAAAAGTTGACTTTGGGGTTGATTTTGGGTGTGTTTCTATGTTTAAATAGTGTTTGGGTTTTTTTATAAATACATGCCTAGGATTGGGTTTATTTATAAATTTGTAAAAATGGAAATAAGTTGAACTTAATAAATCATAATGCCGGGTATTTTTTAAGGATCAATTAGAAGCTAGCCAAAAATAAAGCACATAGTAATCATGTAGCTAGGAAGTACAGTAGTTTATGCATATATATAGACCTCGTTCGGTGGCTCGATTATTTCAATTTAGTTGAATTAATGTCATGGTTGATGTTTGGTGAACTTATAAATGCCGAGACTGAAGGTATTAATTGGACAACAATCCAATCGAGTTTAGAATTTTCATCTAAAGGGGCGAGATGACTCATACTCGATTCCAATCGAGTTTAGGCCAAGCCATCAAACGAGGCTATAGGGTTAAGTTCCTGGAACAATATATATGTATACATTATATCCGTTAATTCTCAATCTCTCAAAAGCATTGAAGTAACAAAAAGAAAATCTTTTGTACAACGAGGTTCAGAAAAAGAACTCACCACGAGGCATGTCAACGACAGAAGTGGGGAGATTCTTTGCAGACGACTCTGTAAGCACACAATCTTGAGAAAAAACAAGTCCAATCAAGAAGAAAAGAACCATTGTGGCCTTAATGACAGCCATGGATATAGCCCAGCCAAGTTCCAACCACTCAAGGACACAACGAGAGAGTGATTAAGAACGTAGCTTTTTTGGTGTTAAGAAGGTGCACATATGATTTGATATTTGATATTTTGATTCTCTAGGTTCCCGTTATAAAGGAAGTAAATTTGTTCCTTCTTTTGCAAGGTAATCCTAGAGAAAGTGACCTGGCTAAAAGAGGCAATTAAAATATGTGTGGCCATTCCTAGTATGTTATTGCTTCAATCTTGAATAATCTTCTTGCTAATTTGCTAATATGTTTCACTTACAATGACTTTTTGAACAAAAAGTTAGGAATGTTTTAAAACAAAAAAACTTAGCTTTTTTTTTTCTTTTCTTAGCCTTTTTTTCTTTTAAGGACATTAGAATTTTATTCAATTTGTTGAATTCTTCGTTTTTTATTTTTCTGGATGTTGGTTACATGATGCATTTTCAATGAACGGAATTCACTTGCAAAGGGCCCACTATGTGGTTTGAAGCAATTCTGGGTTCGAGTCTTAGCATCTGTGTACTGTATGTGAGTTTAATATACTATCGCCCCTCTCAATAGGAAATATCCTAAAATAAAATAATGAAATTCACTTGAGATGAACATAATTCCACTTTTTGATCATTAAAGATTGCTTACTTAAAACTATTCTCACTTGAGATGAAGTTTCGCAATTTTTTTTTTTTTTGTCTCAAAGATTGCTTACTTAAAATTATTCTCACTTAAACTCGCTTAACACTATTAAAATTGGTAGAATTGCAACCAAAAAAATTATATAAAAGCATATAAAAAAAAGTATCAAAGAAAAAGAGAATTTGAACTTAAAATCTCTTTCAAGAGAATAATTTTAATTTATATAAAGATTAGCCGCATAACTTATCCACAGAAATCATGTAAAGCAAAACTTATCCAAAGAAACCCAACAACATTGGGCTTCCCTCTTAAAAATCTGTAAAGCTCTAACAGTGACCGTGCGTATGTGTCTATAAAAGCACACAGGGACTTCAGAGAGTGATAAAGAAAACTGAAATGGCTGAGAACAAAGCAATCATAACCCATCAGCTTCAGTCTGTGAAGCGCGAGTCTGGCAAGTCCTATAGTCAGCTAGCGAAGGAGACAGGCCTCACCAACGTGTATGTTGCTCAGCTTCTGAGGCGCCAAGCTCAGCTCAAGCCTGAAACTGCCCCTAAGTTGCAGGCTGCCCTGCCTGGCCTGCCCCAAGAGCTCATTAAGGAGATGATGATTCCACCCTTGAGGTCCTATGACCCTAATTTGATCCAAGATCCCACTATTTACAGGTGGGTCATCTCAATTTGTGTCCTTTAATTTGTCTTGAGTTTAGTTTCTAACTTCTGATAATCAAATGGGTTTTTGTTTGCGAGTGAAAAGCAGTTTGGATGGCTTATACATATGTAATATATAAACCATATTGTTAATTGTTTGTAAACATTGATTTAAGACTTAAAGACTATGATGAAGGTCTCTGTGGATTATATGGGTTATCATATTGATATTGGTATATTGATGGTGAAGTGGATCTTGTTTTCTTGTGTTAAAATGGATGTGATTGAGGCTAAAAGAAGATACTATGGAACCCAACTTTTTTCCAGCATTTCTTTTCCTGACTGTCTCAAATGGTTTGAGTCCCACAGTATCATGAATCCAATTGGAATGCAAGAGATGTGTAATAATGAAAATATTGATAAAATATATGAAACAATGATGATATTTAAATTCAGTGCAAAGCTGATATTGTTCCTTGGAAGGTGTAATATGCAACACCCGCCATGATAGTCACATTCATTACCTTCATATTTTACAAAGATCTTGATGTTAAGAATAGGTCGAAGGAGCTTACTCTTTCCTCAGAGTTATGAATTATCCTTCTAGCTGGTATGCCTTCCATTTGCTGATTTTCAGTTCTGTAGGTTGAATGAAGCAGTTATGCATTTTGGTGAAAGCATCAGGAGATTATCAACGAGGAATTTGGTGATGGAATGTAAGTTTCATTTTGTGTCTTTGTGTCTTGATTAAAATGCTATAGAATTACAATAAAGTTTTGACATACTGGTTCTTGATGAACTTTGCTGAGTTTTTTTTTTTTTTTGGTCAAGAACTTTGCTGAGTTGGTTGTTGCAAAAACTGTTGTGAAATTTGTATATGACATGTTTTTAACCAATATACCTGGCTTTAAAAATCTATTTTGGTTTTTTATTTCTTTAACTGATCAATCTTGTTTTACGTATAGTATGTCAGCTATAGATTTCTACTGTTCAGTCGACAAAGTTAAAGGTGTGGATGGCAAGGACCGGGTAGCCATAGTATTTGATGGGAAATATTTGCCTCATTCTGAGCAGGTCAGTTGCTACTGCTGCCTTATTCTAATAGTAACTTGCAGAAAATTTAAATTGAAAAATAAAAAGTTAAACAAAAAATTGTAGTGAATTAGTAATTTATTGCAGCAGCAGACTTAGAACTTCAATTTTGTTATAGTTTTTTCCTAGTTGAAAATGCTCAGCTCTAATCTTGAGATGCAACAATGAGCAACATCAAACTAATGCGTGCAAGTTTGACACATCTCAGTTGGCAAAATATACTGCTCATGTGACATATTGCTTTTTCTTTTCTAGTTCTTTTTTCCATATGGTGACAGAGAAGTTAGAAATGGTAAAGCATTAACCTTAGAAACTAGGACTATGATTAGATGATAATACTAGGGAGCTGATTTTCCCACTCCTTTTATCCACTTACACTCCCTTTGTTAGAAATTGTATGTTCCCGCTCCTCTTTTGTCCACTAACTCTCCCTTTTTGGTTATAGTAAAAATATTAAAAAACAAAAGGGAGTGTAAGTGTACAAAAGGGGAGTGGGAAAATCACCACCCTAGTAGTAACCTTCTTCATTTGTTCAATTTGGGAAAATTCAAGGCCTGCTGACAAGGCTGGGCCTGTTTAAATTGTTTATTATATTTTTGGCTTGTGAAATGCACGTATACTTTCTAGGCCGAGTCACTGAGATTCTACGCTGACAGTTGAAGAACCTGAAAATTATCTACCTATATATCTTCTGGCCCTTAGAAATACTGCATACTTTATGTCAATCGGTCTGAGCCATGACATATATTCAGTTAACACCCTTTACTATATTTTTCTTTAATTATGCTTACAATGTTTCATTTCCATTGACAGAAGTCAGAGCACATGGTTTCAAGGCTGCATTTGGAATGATAATGTACAGCCTCATGCTTATGCAGGTGATGTAAACTTTTATCAGTAAACTCCTTGCATTTCCATATAGTTGTTGGTGCTTCCTGGCTGTTTTCTGACAAAATCTTATTCAGTTGACATGATGTATGATCCTTTATTAATTATGCTCAAAATCTTCAATGTTTATGGACAGAAATTGGAGCACATATTCAAGGCTTCGATGGAAATAATTTACCTCATTCTCAGGCAGGTGTTGTAAACTTATGCCCCCTTTATCAATACACTCCTTGTATTGCTGTGTAGCTGCTAGTGCTTCCTGGCTTTGTTAAATGAAATCTTAGTTTATAGTATGGTGTTGTAAGAAAGTCGGAAGCACATACGCTGCAAGGAAGATAATAAACTTTCTGCATTTCCCTGTAGTTGATAGTTCCTAGTGCTGTCCGGCTTTGTTAAACAAAATCTTAATTGTTTGTGTGGTGCTTTGACATTGAATAAGCAATAAAACTTATAGGAACACGATGTTTTCGATATCGAGGGAAATGTTCACCATGTATTCAAGTGGCTAAACGATCTCTGATTTGGATGAAATTTTACAGAACTTGTATTTATCCACTTTCCAAATCTAGTAGTCAAGTGAAATGAAACATTACATTTTTTTAACTTTTTTTTTGTCATCCACAACTTTATACTTGAATGTTGAAACAATCACATCAAATATTTCACCAAAATAGCAAACTAACATATATTAAAAATTGATGCCGATGTGTGGGATAAAACATAATAATAAATAACCAATAAGAAAACGTCAAGTGCCAAAAAAGTAATAATTAGTATAGGTGATTTGGTTCGATTTATGGGTTTTCATATAGACCAAATCGAATCAAACTAAACTGACATGATTTAGTTTAAAATTACACTTTTTAGTTTTAAAATCAAATCAAAACCCGCCGTATTAGTTCTATCAGGAAAAATAATCAACATTAATTAATGGTTTATTTTTTATTTTTAGTTTAGATAAGATTGGGGTCCTATGTAACACTTGGCAGTAATTAGCACAAAGTAAGGGATTTAATTAGCAAAACAAATCAAGAATTCACGCATTTCTTTATAAATTCAACGCAGCCCACTTAATTTTCCTTTTCTGGAGATGATATCCATTAGAAATATAAAATACAATGAACCAATTTCTGGCCAAGCATGCCAGCTTTGATGCACGCACTATTTTCCATTTTTCTTTCTGCTTTTAATTGAAGCCAATTCTCAGGGCTTATAGCCTGATTTAAACCCCCACCACCTCTTGGGTTCTCAATCACCCAAAGCATCGGCAAATTAGATCCAAAGCAAAGCAGCAATATTTCAGACCACTTAACCATGGCATCATCTCAAACTTTGCTCTCTCTTCTTTTGGTCACTGTCTTCCTATCAGGTAAGAAAGCATTATGTTTTTTTGTTGGGTTTTTGTTTATGTTATTGTGTATGAAATTAGGATCCTCTATTAATATTTTTTGTGTTAATGTTGTGCTTAAACCTAGTGTTTGGATATTTTTTTTTTGGATACAACCCTAATCTAAACTCCGGGGAGGGGGATTCAAACTTGGGTGTAGAGCGGGGAGCATATCAGTTTCAGCCAACTTGGCTAAGTCCATGTTTAAATTTAATTTGTGTTGGTATTAGCACAAGAAAAATAAAATTTTCCTTTTTTTTTAGCGTTTATGGTTTATGTTAGGAAAATGATTAGGTTTAGACTTGAAACCAACAGTACGATTTTGATGATTAAGTTGAGGATTCGAACATGTTTTGATATATGATTAACTATTTTAATAACATTTATTTTGTACTGATTTAGAATTAATTTTTCTTTTTTCATGTTTACCATAAAATCATTGAACCTATTCATTTTCCATGACGTGCAGGGGCTAATTCAGCTACATTCACATTCACAAACCGTTGCCCCTACACAGTCTGGCCAGGAGCCCTAACTGGGAGTGGTGCACAATTATCTTCAACTGGATTCGAGTTAGCATCAGGCGCCTCCTCATCTTTGGATGTCCCTTCTCCATGGTCCGGCCGCTTTTGGGGCCGGACCCAGTGCTCCACAGATGCCTCAGGAAAGTTTATTTGTGGCACCGCAGACTGCGGCTCTGGTCAAGTCGCATGCAACGGTGCTGGTGCAATCCCACCAGCATCGTTGATAGAATTAACTCTGGCCCCGGGTGGAGGGCAAGATTTCTACGATGTTAGTCTCGTTGACGGCTTCAACGTGCCTCTCGAATTAGCCCCACAAGGAGGGTCTGGTGGATGTAGCACCACAAGCTGCCCAGCTAATGTCAATAGTGTTTGCCCGGCAGAGTTGGCCGTAAAAGGGTCAGATGGCGGTGTGATTGCATGCAAAAGTGCATGTTTGGCTTTCAACCGGCCGGATTATTGTTGCACCGGCACATTCGGGAGCCCTGATACATGCCCTCCTACCGATTATTCAAAGATATTCAAGGGCCAGTGCCCTCAAGCTTATAGTTATGCTTTTGATGATAAAACTAGCACTTTCACATGTGCTGGTGGACCTAACTATGCCATCACTTTTTGTCCTTGATAGAATTAAATGTGCCTACAGTAGCAAGAAATACTGTAAAATAAAAATTACTAGGCAAATACATCATTGCTTATTTCTTGTTACCAAATGTGGTAATTGTTCAAGATCGTTGCTTAATACCAAATGCGTGCTCACTATTATTTATTGTAGTATACTAATTAAGGAGTTATTGTCTCTATTGAGTATCACGCATATTAAATACTTCAAAATCGCGGGGGTTTTTTTTTTTTCTTTTGTATAAGCGATAGTCTATATCACTTTAAATTAATCTAATTTAATGGAAAATGGGATTCGAACTTGGATGTAAGAAGACGGACTCAGTACTACTTTGACCAACTGACCTAACCTATATATGCAGTATAAAATCACGTTGTTACTAAATTAAACGCACACCATCTTCAAGAAAATTTCACTCTTTAGTTTATACCACTAGAAAGATTTGACTGTTAATCTTACTCTGAACATTTTACTCAGGAAAATATATGGGTTAGTGAGAATCAAACCCTTTCATATATGGGCTGGTGAGAAGCAGAAGATGGGCTTATTTTGATCTTCATCATTCAAAGCCCAGAAAGTAACCTTAGTGGCCCAACCCAAAATTCCTAAAAACGGAGATAAATACTTCCTCATACCCTTATCTCCCGGCACCCTAAACCCTCATCTGATTTCCTCACTCTCGCTCTCCCTCAGTCCCATTCACCCAAAAATGGTTCAAACCCTAGTCCGAGCCATTGCCATGGCCGCCGCCGCAACCACCACCGCCGCCTCTCGCCACTCCACAATCTCTCTCCTCGTACCCAAACGTCTCTTCTCCACATCCAAACTCACCCAACCTCCCTCCGTCCCATCTCTTATACTCGGCCGTCGCTCTCTCGCCCCGCTCTCGCATGCCGTCCGATTCCCCACCGCCACCACCCGGTACACTCCGATCCGCTGCCGGGTGAACCGCTCCGGCGGTTCTTACTCGCCCCTTAACTCCGGTTCAAACTTCAGTGACCGTCCACCCACTGAAATGGCCCCGCTTTTCCCGGGATGCGATTACGAGCACTGGCTCATTGTCATGGACAAGCCCGGAGGTGAGGGTGCTACAAAGCAGCAGATGATCGATTGCTATGTTCAGACCCTGGCTAAAATCCTTGGGAGGTAATGATTCTTTGATTTCGAGTTTGATTAGTAGGAAAATGATGGAAATGTAATCGGAAAAAAAGATGATTTTTATTTTATTTATATATATCTGAAATGTTTTTGTAGTGTACTTGATGGAATTTCTTAGATTTTTTTTTATAAAAAATTTATTTGTTCGTAGCTATAATTAAATGTGTTTGTAATTGTAATTGAATAAGCGATTTTTTTATTTTTATTTTTGCATCGTGGGTGTTTGTATGCGTTAAACTTTTGTTGTTTTGTTGTTTTGTTGCTTCTTGTGATCTGACAGCGAGGAAGAAGCGAAGAAGAAAATTTACAATGTGTCCTGCGAGAGGTATTTTGGTTTTGGTTGTGAGATTGACGAGGAGACCTCGAATAAGCTTGAAGGTCAGTGTTTTTAAATTGCATTGATGTTTTAGCTACCTGTTTCTGAGTGATTATACAAACTATTTATATGTGTTTATGTGATCATGAGTGTACATCTCTTTGTTTTCATTCTTTTCAGGCATGCCTGGTGTTCTTTTTGTGCTTCCGGATTCATATGTTGATCCCGAATATAAAGACTACGGGGGTAAGTTTTTTTTTGAGGATTTAATGGTTAACCACTTATGCGTCTTCAGATATCATGTTCTCTTATTTAAAACCTTTTGCACTCACAATTGAATAAAGAAGTTTCTTGAAGTAATTTGATTTCCTTATTGAGGTTTTAGTAATTTGATTTTTTTTACATCTCTGTTCACCCATCTATTTGATAAAATGGCATACGTATTATGCTTTAGAAGATTTTCTTCATTGTTTATCTGTCTCAGTGTGATACTTAACATCACAGTGAGAATGGGTTAACCAGAGTGCGAAGGGATTGATTCTGGCTCCCTCAAAGTTATTTTTATAATTCTCAGTCCATCTTGGAGAAGTTAAATAGGCCTTTGAGGCATTATTTAGCTTTGAATGCTAATTTACTTACATCAAATGTTTCTCTTAACTGTTCTGTGCTTCATATACTTCATGGAGATGCAGAGATGAAACATATATTAGGAATTTTTACTCTTGCCTACAGTTTGTTTGGTTTAACATACATAAGAAGACATCCATACCAAACAGTTTGTTCGGTTTAACTTACATATTTCTTTCTTCCCAGTCCATCTTGGCAAAGCTAATAGCCTTCAATTGGCGATGTCTAGCTTTGAATGCTAATGGACTCATAGCAACTCACTCCATCGTGTTCTGTTGCTTCTTGTATATTTTGGAGTTTCGGAATCATTGGAGTTGATACATTTGGTTACCTTTATCAATAGAAAGATATTTTTGCTGACAGTTGACAGTTTTCGGGATTTAACAAGAAGTTTTCTTTCCTTAACTCCCAGTCCATCTTGGCAATGCTAATAGCCTTTGGCGATGTCTAGCTTTGAATGCTAATGGACTCATAATAATTCCCTCCATCCTGTTCTGTTGCTTCTTGTATGTTGTGGAGTGTCGGAATCATTGGAGTTGATACATTTGGTGACCTTTATCATTAGAAGGACAACTTTGCTGGATTTAGCAAGAATTTTTCTTTCTTTTAACTCCCAGTCCATCTTGGCAATGCTAGTAGCCTTCGGTGATGTCTAGCTTTGAATGCTAATGGACTCATAATAATTCCCTCCATCCTGTTCTGTTGCTTCTTGGATGTTGTGGAGTTTCAGAATCATTGGAGTGGATACATATGGTGACAATTTGTGATTTTGATAGTATGATCATCTCAGAGTTGTAAATCTTCTTCGATTTGGTGCCATATACTCTTAATGGTTCATCAACAAGCATTGTTGTCATGAGTATATATTATTGTTTGATTTGGTGCCATATGCATTGTTGCATTGTTACCTTTTACTACTAAACAGTGTGCCTTCATTGCATGTTCACCCTTATTTTAAAATGATGTCTATTCTTAAATTTATTATTAGTCTCAATTATCTTTGAATTTTCTGAAAGCTTCTTGTTCTTGTAACTAAATATTGTTTACTTTCTTTAATGCAGCTGAGTTATTTGTGAATGGAGAAATTGTTCAAAGGTCGCCTGAAAGGCAGAGGAGGGTGGAGCCACAGCCCTCGAGAGCTCAGGACAGACCAAGATACAATGACAGAACCCGATACGTGCGCCGAAGGGAAAATGTGCGGTAAAATAAATGCAAGGCCAGCTATGTACATATACCTATGGTGAAGAAAAAGGTTGTTTGCCTTGGTAGTTGAACTTGTGAGTTGTAACTACGAAATTTGATGATTATTATTTGCTGTTCTCAAACCCTTCAGTTGTTATGGACCTTCATGGCTTTGAGCAATGCCAAAACTTGAACAAGTTTAGTAGTTTTATGTATGCAATTTGACACTATGTATTAGTGCTCTAGAGACCTTTTGGCCCCATATAAATTATTATTTTGCTCCCATGCCCAGTTTTACAGTTTTCTTTGTAATCGATATTTGTTATTCACAAAATCATTTGCAAAATGGAATGAATTTGAAATTCTCGTGATTGGGGATGAACATTTTCTTTTCACAAAAGCATTTGTTATTCATAATTTGTTTTTGCCGAGCATGGAACTCAATTATTTGTTGCAAAAAAAGGTTGTATTGTTTTGTTTGAAATACGCTTAAAAAATGGATTTTAAATATACTCGGTCTATAAAGCAGTGTATTATGAAGAAAACATTGCATAGATAGACAAAAGAAATTTCAGTTATATCTCTATTCGTCTATATTTACTAGCATTTCCTACTTTAAAACCTCCCAATTTTCTCTTTAATCGCTAAGCTCTTACAAACCAACAACGCTTTTTGTATTGGCTTTAGATGTCAAGTTAAATCCTATTATCTTGTCAATTAATTAACTATTTACTTTTAGACTCATTTATTTATGTGTATTTTCGGAGGAGTAAAACCATTTTTACATCCTCTTTACACCTCTGGAAGGGTTGTAAATATGGTTTTTGCTCCAATGGGTAAGATGTATAATTGATTTTGCTCACTTTTGTCCATATTTTCTCACTTTTTCTCTTGTATAATTGATTGCTGCTCACTTTTGTCCACATTTTCTCACTTTTTCTCTTGTATGTCCCACTTGCAAGGGATGTAAAAAAGAATGCACATGTGCATCTCATGGTTGTGATGCAAATTTACAATCGTTTACACCTCCCCATTAAAGGTGATTCCAATCATAAATGATGTATATTTAACATACACCTCATTATATAACCCTCCACTGGATATGCTATAATGGATAAGATATATCGTGAATTCATGATACTTGATGATTTGGTGACCAATATTTATGAAATCCTTTGATGAGTAGATTATTCCTGTTAATAATAAACAAAGGGTAAATTATCAAATGGTCCCCAAATTTGTACTCGATTTACATTTTGGTCCCTCAATTAAATTATTAATCCAAATGGTCCATTAACTATATATTAATCGATCCATTGGTCATACTGTTTAATTTTCTATTAGATTTAATAAATATGACTTTTCATAATTAACAAATAAAAATAGAGTTAAAATAAATACAAAATTAGAAAAAAAATTAAAGAAGAGGAGGAAAAAAAATTATAATCCTAAGAACATACCCAGAACTCAACAAAACACACCCCCCCCTCCGCCCCCCCCAACCTCCTCTTTCCTTTTGCGATTTCTCCTCCCATTCTCCAAAGAATCTCAACATCTTCAGCAAGAAACAGAGTCATGTGACTAGTGAGATTAAAGGGCGCTGTAAGCCAGCACCCAAGAGGCACATTAGGCTGACCACCGCCTTTTTGGCCTAGCTTGGAAATAGCCAACACAGCCTTATCGAAGGCCTCAGTGTTCAAAGTAACCCCATCACCCACTGCCCCAAAATCAGTCAAATTGAAAGCCACATGTCTTAGTTTTGGCATGGCTCTCACTGGACCTCGCTTAAATATTGAAAACCCATCTACAACATTCCTCTGCCACACAAAAACTGATGCAAATGCCTCGATCCAAAGCACAGTGAAGAGGGTTTTGTGCGAGGACAAGAAGGTCGAGAACCAACACTTCAAGTCCAGCCTTTGGTGGTGGAACCGCCCGAGTGGTAAGGTCTCCACCATGGTCAATTAGACTGTCCAACAACGTAAAGCAATGATCTTTTTCACGGATGAACTATTGGGTTGGGCCGATTTGATGCAGAAAATTGAACGGAGCTGTAGATGGGTGGTTGGGGAAGTCGGGGTGTTTGATTTCTGATAGCATGGAAATTGTGGTGAGACGTTAATGTTGTTGGCAATCAGAGTCAGGTGGGTTTGTTTGGACAATTTGATCATTTATGGGACAGTAATTTGATCATTTATAATGTTTGCAAATACAAACTGCCCAGGCATCTTGGTGGAGAGGGGTTGATGCCCTATGCTACCCAGCTGTTAGATTGGGAAGACGGAGAAGAAGAAGAAATCTGACGAAGAAGAAGAAGAAGAAACTCAGTCGTCAGATTGGGAGGAGGAAGAAGAAGGAGAAGAGAGAGAGAGAGTTGATGGACGAACTGACCAATTTGCCCTCACATTTAACGGAAATATTGAAAGAATGTAACGTTAGGACCAATGGAGCAAATAATATAGAGTTAATGGACTATTTGGATTAATAATTTAATTGACGGAAGAAAATGTAAATCGAATATAAGTTTGAGTACCATTTGAGTAATTTACCCATAAACAAAATAACAAGTGTTAAAATCCAGGAAATTCTTCCAACAAAAAAAACAGGAAAATTTCCAACCAAAAATAAATATCCAGGAAATGTCGGCCGAAGGGCAAGCCAAACTCGCAGGCTCGCAGCTTTCTTTGTGTCTGAGGATATCTGCCTGCCTCTCTGCTTTTCTTTAGGTTTTCCCCATTTTCTCAATTTCTTTGGCCACTTCCGCTTCTTGCTGCTAAGCCCTTCATAAACGCACGTCTCTCTCGGCGTACTGAACTCGCTGCCAGATCTTCGTCCCAAAGGTACAATCTTTACTTGCACCATCTTCTCCTTTTCTACAAATAGAAACGTTTCTTATATAAGAAACTTGTTTTCTCTTTATTTAGTAATGGAGGTTGCTAATAGAATGTTCGTCTGTAATTTAAACTTGGGTTTAATTGGTTTCTTTTGCCTACTCCACTCCGTTTGGTTTCTGGGAAAACAGAGGAAAGGGAAGGAGAAGTAAAAATGGAAATCTTTTTTTCTGGGAAAACAGAGGCAATGCAAAACGTATTGGCTGAGTTAATTGTTTCTTGGTTAGTGAGTGGAGGGTGGAGATTTTAGCTTTCTTCAGTTACATTTTCATTTTGAAATGCAATATGTTTTTTTCGCTTAGTGCTAAATGATAAATTAGATAGCATTATGTTCGTACCCATCTTTTCTAAGATACAATATACGCGGATTTTTTTTGTTCTTTTCATTTTTCATATCCTAAAGTTATATTCAGTTTAACGAGATCTCTGAATTTAGGTAGGTTTTGTGTGGTAATGCAGGAAACGACTCATAATATGTATTGCAAACGTGACGTGTGCATGAGAAAATTCCTCTATTTTAGATTGTTTTTGTTTACGGGGTGATTGGATGACACATCTTGATTTAATTCCTACATGATAAATAGGTTTCTTGAGATAGGCGGATGTAATGGACAATGAATTGCTATAATGCACCTAATTCTATCATATATGTTAACAAGGAGACTGAATTTACTTAGGGAAAGAGTAATTTTGTATTTTAAATTGTTTCAGATGTCTCATTGTAAGTTTCAATAGGCCTCACATGTTTTCTTCAAATGTTTATAAAGATGTAAATATTAGCCTATAGAAGAATTTTCCAAAGTAAAGATAAGAATACAAATGTTTAGGGTCAGTTGGATTGTTTTAGGACCCAAATTCCTTCTGAACTCAGCACTTCTGCTGGGGGTGGCTTGATGTCATCCTAAGCTTCCAAAACAATATCCCATCTGATCCAAGATTTGGCGGGCTTGGATTGGAACAGGAAGTGAGAGGCCTCAATGGAGCCTCAAGTGCTTGACAGAGGTGGCATTGATGATGATTCACGGTGGTAGAAAAGATTGCGAAGAACACATCATGCAAATCTAGACTTGAGCTGTCAAAATTAGTGATGAGAAGATTGAGAATAGAGAGGGTGTGGTTGATTGAGCTGTTGTAGGTTTTAGAGAGCTGAATGAAGGGTTAGGGTTTTGAGGTTCACTAAGGATCCTGTGGGTGCATGCCCACTGTAGTGAAAAGAAGCCTCTAGTGTTATAATATAGAATATATGTTTGGTGAGATTTTTCTTTTCATAAGTTTTATGTAAAATGTATATCCATCCAGATTTGATTGGGTTTCCAGCACTCAAACCTGACAACCAAACCAAAATAATCAGGATCCTGATAATTGCATCTACTGCTGAGCAAAAATAAAGGGAAACCAAGCAAATTTGACCATATCTGGTCGGGCAGGTTGGTTTTCTCAGACAGATGGACAGACCTAGATTAGATTACTAAGTTTTTCGTATGTATACCAGATTGCTTGTTGACTATCTTGCCATCTTTGTCTCCTTATACTGAATTCTAGGATGTAATGGAAACACTGAACGCTTTAAATTTATTACCCTGTTGTAAGGGTGACCATTTCTCTAGTTAGTAGTATTAAGTTAAAATGGCTCTTTCAGTTGTTATGGGGTACTAATTTAATTTTCATTACAAAGTTGTGAACTGAATTTTTGTAAATGGATCAGAGATGTTGCAGCAATGTTGGAAGGAAGTTGTCTTATCGAACGTAAAAGAAGTGAAAGTGCTAGTATAATGCGATTTGCAGTAACATACAGAAAGGCCCACAGGTAGTTTCCAATTGGAGTTGTTTTCTTTGATTACATGGTAGTAGTGGGGTACACAATGGAGTGCAGATCGTGCTTGTTATCCTGCATTTAGCTTACCAATTTGTCACATGATACTGATACACAATTAGATAACACATAATCAGAAAAAAAGAAAAAAGAAAAAAGAAAAAAGAAGCACATGTACTTCACTAGTTTGCATGATGTTATAATTTCTTGACCTATTCTAGTCTTCTTTGTAGTCTACAATTTGGTTACAACTATTTTACCATGCTGTTCTGCATTGTAGTCGGAGGGACTAAAATTTGTTGATCCACATGGGTGTTTGACTAATATCACATGCGTTTTTCCTTTTCTTGGTGCAGCAATATTCACTTTGATATATCCATCACAATACTGGTTAACTGTTCCCCATGCTCTATTAGAACCTCAGAATTGTTTCACTGAATTTATATTGGGCAAGATGAGCACATCTAGTCGGCTACAAGAAAAGAACAGAAAAAGTAGTGGGATTTCCCTGCATCATGATGACGAAAGTGCTGCTAGGACAAGGCCTTTCAGCTGTGAAGAGATTATGCTTAAGAGGAACAACAAAAAGTTATGTGATAATGCCATAGATCTAGGGAATATACCAAGGGAATCTATTGTTGAAAATGTTTCAGATTGTTTTGAATCTGAAAGGGATTACGGACACCATAAAGATTTACCCCCTTTTGTTGAAAAATCTGTCTCAGAGGAAGCTGTGAAGGCAAGTTCCAGAAAGAAAGAAACATATAATTCCAAGAGTGCTAAAACAGAAGTTGATTTTGCTAAAGGGAAAGATAGAGGAGGCCATGAGTCAGAAAGCTTGAAGGATAAACCGAAGAAAGATACAAGAACTGAAGCGAAAGTAGGAAAAACTGAAAAACAAGTACACAGCAGAAAAAAAGTTGACGAACGCTCAATTGATAACTTTCCAAATGAATCTGTGAAGAAGCATTCAAGGGACTCAAAAGGAAAGGAGAGACATGGGGACCTAAGTAGAGGAAACTCTGAACGAGGAAGCAAGAGAAAATACCAGAATGGAAATGAGGACAAAATTAGAGACAGAAATGCTCCAAAGAAACACGATCCAGGGAAACATCATCTTGTAGAAGTTTCAGAGAGAAAGGAGAGGAAAGAACCATCAAAATCACGTTTGGAAAAATCAAGGCTAAAAAGGGGACGGTCAAGAAGTAGAGACCGTGAGGACAGACATGGATTTAGATCTGTCTCACCAAGGGCACAAAAGTATACATCTCATAATTTAGGGATGCGCAGCGAGATACATGTGCTCAAAGATAGATCTGAAAGACAGCATTCCGATATTGACAGGAGCAGAGTATCTAGTAATGGCTCAAGTAGCCACTATCGGCGACATGGTGTGCCTGTGAATAGGCTTGGTGGCTATTCACCAAGGAAGAGAAGAACTGAGTCTGCTATTAAGACTCCATCCCCACCTGATCGTTCACCTGAAAAGAAAAGAGCCAGGTGGGATCATCCCCCTACAGCGACTGACAAGGTATTATCTGGTTCGGTTGCTTCTCGTTTTAATTCATCAAACAGTAATATGTCCTCAAATGTACATGAGATGGCCATTGCTGTTGCTGTTGCTTCGGCTACTAGGAAATCTATTTCTGGGGCTTCTCCTAATTCTTTATTGTCTAAGAAGAATGCTTCCATTGACTCTGTCCAACTAACACAAGCTACCCGGCCTATGAGGAGGCTTTGTGTAGAAAATGTTCCATCTTCAACCTCTGAGAACACTTTAGTGGAATCTCTTAATAATTTTTTGTTGTCTTCGGGTGTCAACCATATCCAAGGAACACGACCATGCATTAGTTGTTCGGTAAGCGTAATAATTTTGAGCATGTAATGTTTATCCTTGTGATACATGCAAGTATGACTTAGGGATGAGGCATGCTTTAACTATTTTAACTGCAGATTAACAAAGAAAAGGGTCAAGCTGTTGTGGAGTTTCTTACGCCTGAAGATGCTTTGGCTGCTCTATCATTTGACGGCAGTGACTTCTCTGGTTCCATTCTTAAAATAAGGCGCCCTAAAGACTTTGTTGAAGTGGCTGTAAGAATGATAATTCTCACCTTTGATTTCTCATCTCACCTTTTCTTTTCTCATCTCATTGTTACTTTATACCATTTTCTGTTACGTTGGTTGTTTGATCTTTTCCTTTTGATATATGATCTACGAAGTTATGTTGCTTGAAGTTGATATTCTTCTTTTAGCTGGTCAACGTATTTTTCTCTGTTTATTTGTTGAATAATGCATTCACCTACTGTGGAATCCTTGTCTTAACTTACTGATTTGTTGTAATTTTTAATTATTTATTACATGTCTTAGGGGCGACTATTAATCTACACTATGATTTGGTCTAATTGTCTTCTTACTTATCAAATTTGTTCAATCAAAGTCCAAGTCCAACTGAATCATGGTCCAACTGTTATCCATCTGCTGCCACACAACAGAGCAGAAACCATTTCAATTCTCGCTTACCTTGATTGAAAAAGGTGTTGCCCAGGCTGCCCAAAAATTCAGCAAAAACGAACTTTTTTCTATAGTAAAATTTGGACTTCGAGCCCTAATTGACTAGGTGGTTATAAAGAGGGGTCAAAGATCTATAGAAAGCCTACAGCCCCATAAGTCAGCATACCGTGTCAAATCCTAAGTTCCTGACCAATGGTTTCTTCCCGGGAGAATTCTTTTGAAAAAAAACAGAACAGATGGCATGATTGCAGAGTGACATGCCTTTTGCCATTTATTGGACAATAGTTAAGCAGGATAAATGGCTAGTTTGTAAGTGATAAAACTCCTTCTTTCCCTGCTTTCCGAGTTAAAGAAACAAATTTTTCCAAATAGCTTTCCAATTTTATGTTCTTTACTTTGTTCACCATATGAGTTTTTTGTCGGCAATTCCATGTTCTATGAATAGGCACTGATTCAGGATAAGATGTGGTCACAAAAGCATGTATAGTACAAATTTTGAATATGTTGACTACTTCATAAGCACACAATTTAGCATGTGTAAAATTATTTTTTATATGAATGGCTTTGCAAATTACACGATCTAACAAAGTGATAATTTTAATTCTTGTTTGACCTTTTATTGTTTTAATACAAACTTCCCTCATCCTTCTTTTCTTTATGAAATGGGAGGGATGGAGGTATTGCAATGCAAGAAAATGCGTAGCCTTGAATATCTGATTGAATCTATCATGGTTTTGAGTCCCTGGTATTTGCACGTTCACTAGATGATGGAGTTGGCCATAGACACCCATTCTTAGGACTAGGATTGGTTCTTAGCTGTAAAATTTTATATGGTCGTATTATTATTGTACGTCGGAAGCAGAATCAAGGTTGTTTGTTAAATTTAACATTGGGATATGTTACTGTAGGTTCACAAGCTTTCTATTGTACATGGAATAATGTCTTTGTCCTGTTACACAAGAATTTTTCTGACTGTCATGTTGGAATCTCTTAAATAGGATGTTTATGTTGGGTGTGTCGTAATTCACATTCAGGGCGATGATGAAGCTGACTCCTAAATAAGAAGATTTCCAGGTGTAGTGACAAGTTTGATGTGCTTGCAGCTTCTTCTCTCGATTTGGATTTGGGTTACTGATCTAGGCTTAAACAGTAATATTTAATGACATGGAGTACAGTGTTTGCTTTATTTGGCGATTAACATATAATTTGCATGTAATATAGTCTTTTAGGACACTGGCTCTCATTCACAGTAGTATTATCTGCAACTTGAATTTTCTGATGGATGTGCTTGACTTAAGTCAATTTAATCATCAGTCATGATATGCTTTCATCCTTTTTGCTATTAGCATGTTGTAATATGCTTCTTGTGTAGTGTTTTTGAAGCTTTTTTGAAATCTTAGCATCACAAGACATGATAGAAACAAGGAACACGCTTAGACGAGTATGACCTTCATGCTGTCACCATGGGTAGTTCTTTGCTTGATTGTTTAGTTAGTACAAATACCATTATGGGCTCAAGATGAATAGATGGAAGCCATCCAGTTTTCTAGCCAATCCAGAGATGCCCTATTTTAACGTTAGGAAGTGGGACAGAGAGAGATACTAAACAGTTAGAGATAAAATCAAGTTCTGTGGTGATTTTCATGTGTCTCTCTTTCATGTTGAATATAAGCATTCGTCCTTTCCATGTTGCCTTTTGTCTTTGTTGCATGCCTGCATGAGAAAAAACTTATCTGGCCAAAAGTTTTCTCCCTTAGTCTTTATGTGCTTTCCCTCTGGTCTATGGCTCTTTAGCTTCTCATGGATGTGTTGTATTCTATTGTTAGAGATATAACACTTGTAGCAATTTCCTTGAAAGTCAGAAGGTTCTATAGTTTAATTATTTTATTTTATTTTTACATTAACAATTTATTGAAATTAGCTTCCCTTTAAATTATTAACCTTGATGACATATGCTATCTGTTAATGCTTATTGGTATTCTTGGAAAAAAAATTGATGATCTCTTTGTATTGACTCTGTGTCAAGAAAGCTGAGAGCCTAGTATAGAGGACAGATTTCAGAATCGGACCTAGCACAGTTTCCTTCTTTCAATTTTAATTACATGGTTTCCTATTCGGAATGAATTAATGGGTCAAAGATAAAAGACTGTATTGAGTTTTGCTTATCATACCACTTTTTCGAATTTGAATCTGAATTGAGATTGTCATAAATGATATTTTCTGGATTTGGGTGGATCCAATCCAATTAAAATCCAAATATGATAAACAAATTAATTACAATGAAACTTATTTATGTATGTTTTCTTTTGGATAATAAGTGCTTTAAATTAAAAGACATAAGTGAAAAGGCTTTGATTTCATTAATTCTTACTTTTAGTACAATCTGGTTATACTCTTCTATGCTGCAAGCTTAACTTTATTTGGTTAAACTACTTTCTATTACTGCTTTTCAAATTCTGAGGTATGTTGTGCTTACTATCCATGGAGCAGGTTTTCAGACAGTTGCTATTTTCATGCAGACTGGTGACCCAGATAAATCAATGGCTGTGGTTGAGACAATTAGTGATGTTGTGAAGGATTCACCCAACAAGGTAAGCTGGTGATGCAACATATAGTAATTGTACATGTAATTTCTGCTACAATTAGTTTAAGACCACTGTGCATGCACTTCCTCATGAATTCAGGGTAGTGGAGAACTAGTTTTGTTAGTTGGTCACATCATCATCCAGGCTTTGTTCTTGTAGATTTGTCCTTGCTTTATTCTCTACATCATTGATAGATTGGGATTCTAACTAAGCTTAAGTAGTTGATCTGTTGCATGCTACTTTTAAGAGATCAGGGTCTTTTGATGTTATTTATCCTCCACCTGATTTTCCCAATAGTGAAAGCTTTTTGCTTCCTGTAATGTTTTAGTAAACATAAAATTTTAAGGTAGCGAAAAGGACTCAATCCTTGTGCATCACCTTTATCATTCATGATCCTTATATTCTTGTTGATTAATCTTGCAATATTGCAAAGTTGCTTTTTATCCTTAAAGATGATTGCAAAATTGCAAACTTCTGTTTTCTAATACAGGGTGATTATCATAAGTTCATAACTGCATGGGGAACCTGATAGGTACTTGTAAATACCTAATGGATGACAGAAATCTTTTTTCTGTCCCTACTTTTGGTAACCATCTTATGCCATGCCTTGGAAATAACTACGGCACTTATAAATATATTTGGATATAACTCTTATTAGTGAAATCAAATATATTTGTGAAGATAATGACACAATATGGCATCAAGAGAACGTTTTTCTACCTCTCTCTCTCTCTCTCTCTCTCTCTCTCAGAGGCTGAAGAGTCTCTAGTGCGTACCCAGAGGCTATTTAAGTATCCATGAAAATACCTATGTGTAGACTCGTATTATTGCATCAATTTTGCTCCACGGACATCATAGACCCTTTTTCTTGTGATGTCTAGCATCTAGGTTCTACTAATATATGCAAGTTTCATAGTTTATGAAGATTGATATTATCTTGTTCTTTGATTCCACACTACATCTCAATGTTGTGATATGCTACTTGCCTTTGTTGTTATCTGGAAAGTCATTAATTTTTCTTTTTCATTTTCCCCTTATTTATGCAGATTTTCATTGGTGGAATTTCAAAGTCTCTTTCATCAAAAATGGTAATATGACACGATGTTTATGATGCAAATAGTTCTCTTTTCCCACCAAAAATTCATCTCCTCTTTTCATTTTCTTTTCCTATGTTCATCCATCAACTTTAGTGACTAGGCCTTTTATCTGCTTTTCCAGCTTATGGAGATCATTAGTGTCTTTGGACCTTTGAAGGCATACCACTTTGAGGTCAATGAGGAACTTAATGAACCATGTGCTTTTCTGGAGGTAATAAAGCACATTTATGGCTCAAGTTAGTTTTTGTTTCTAGTATATTCTTTGTAAACGTTATGTGTTAATTTTTGGTAACAGCATCAGTTTTGTCTGCCTTTGTTTGAAATACTGTTGTTCTTATACATTTATTTGGAAGAGAAGCATGCGTTTTAGTGTTTACCACTGTTGATTTAGAACTGTAATATTGCACTCTTTTTCCTATTCATAAATCAATTCCCCCTCACCCCTGTTTTCCTAATGACATCTGGATGCTGCATCAGTATGTAGACCAGTCGGTTACTCTCAAAGCGTGTGCGGGTCTGAATGGTATGAAATTGGGGGGAAGAGTGCTAACTGCAGTTCAAGCAATTCATGATGCATCATCCTTGGTAGGAAGACCACCCTCTTCCCTTTTTCAAACAACTTTCGATATTTGATTGCTTGACCGCGTTTGTTATTTTACTTGGAGATGTGTACTGATGGAAGAATCGACATATTGTAGGAAAATAGTGGAAATGTGTCATTACATGATATCCCAGAATATGCAAAGCCACTTCTCAAACAACCTTCGCAGGTCCTAAAGCTCAGAAACGTGGTATGCTGTCATGCTTGATTTTATGTTTAATTTATTTAGGAAAATCGACAGTTTGTATGGGATCAATTTTGGGTTAGTAAGAAGTACGGTTTATATGGATCAGTTTATTATTATTTTTCCTAATCTTTTTTTCCTCAATGTGAACTAGTTAAATCTAGAGCGCATTTCACTGCTATCTGAACCAGAGGTAGAAGAAGTTCTGGAAGATGTTCGATTAGAGTGTGCCAGGTCCCAGAGAATTTCATTTTCAGTTTTTGTTTTTGTTTTCTTTATAAATTATACTTGAGTAAATCTTAAAGCCCTTCAATTATGCAGGTTTGGAACTGTCAAATCTGTAAAAGTTGTCAAGCATTGCAACAATTACATCACCACAGGGGTATTTGAAGCCGTCAATGATGCAGAATCTGGGGGGTACCAGAACATCTTAGAGTCCGAACAAAAGGGAGCAAAAACAGATACTTTGGAAGAACATATTGATAATAAGTTTAGCAATGCCAAAGAAGTTATAGAAGATGAAGTCACCAAAGGTAACTGCTTTAGTGTAACTGCTTTAGATGATGAGCCTACAGATGATTTTATGGAGGAAAAATCATGTAAAATGGGTCAATTTGGTGAAGATATCGAAATCAAAGGAAGTGAGAACCCATCTAACAAGGTTCCTGAGCAACTCCACAACCAACTGAACAGCACGAAAGATGATTCCGAATGCTATGATGATAAGGCTACTGAAGCTATTGAAATAAATGACTTAAGTTTGGAAAACAAATTAATGGTTGAAGAAGAGGGATCAACTCAAGAGGAAGCTGATGGTGAGAAACTCAGAAGTTTTGCTGGAAAGGACTTTAGTTTGGGAACAGAGTCGGATGCTAATGAGAAGATTGAAATTAAGGAACAGAATCATGGGAAAGAGCATGATTATGATCTTGGAAGCATATTTGAGCCAGGGTGCGTTTTTGTGGAGTTTGGAAGAATAGAAGCCTCTTTAATGGCAGCACATTGTTTACACGGACGGGTTTTTGAGGATCGGATTGTGACAGTGGAGTACATTTCACTTGATCATTACAGGGCTCATTTCAAAATTGAGCATGTTTGATTGCTAATGACAATGCTCGTGTTGTAATGACATGTTACCCATTTAGGCAGGCTCCATGATCGAACTATGCTGGTGTCTCCATAGTCAAAATTTTCCAGCCCTGTTAATTTGTTATCTTTGAGCTTTGGCCATGACATGTATGGGCATTTTATTAGAGTTTGACCAGGTTGAGGATGCTGAAATCTTATTAAAAAGATTCAGTTTGATGTTTAATCTAACCGGAGCTTCGTTCCAGAGTATGAAATGAAATGTGAAACGGGTATGATGCCCTTTGTTAAAGCCTTACAGTAATGAGGATGATTATGGAGAGGATTTGGCTAACTATACAACTTACCTTCCTATCTGCTAATAATCCTATAGTCTATAATTCATTCCTCTTCACTTAACCCTACCTTGGAGAAATGTGAAAACGAAAATTGGGGTTTCCAACTTCCATATGGAGCAAAGGCCTCGAGGATTTATGCCAAAACAACAAAGAAATAAAAGACTTCATATCAATATTAGATTTTATTGATGTGAAATCAATAATATCAAAAATCTCTCCTCAAAATATCATGCAACTGTGACTGCAGTCCCGCTCGCTCACCCTAAAAATGAGTACATGGGAGGACCTTTTTAATAAAGACCCTTAGATTAGTCCAACGACACATATACGCATAGACTAACCTCACTCATACTATTTGTTTTATTCAAATAACCATTTTAATTATTCTAAATCCCAAAAATAAATATAAAAAACTAAGCGATACTAGAGAGGGAGAATCGAACTTAGAACTTAGAATACATGAGTAAATGTACTTAATCACTTGAGTTATAAGCCCCTTAAACATTTTATGTATTAAGTAATGTTATGGTATATTTTTCATATTTAATAAATTTCTTTCCCATCGTCGAGGTTATCTGAATATATTTTTTAAAGTCTCAGGGTTGAGCCCACTCAAAAGAGATTCAAGGCCCAGTGCCTGCGTTACGCCCATCACACACACGGCGCACACCAAAACCGGAGGCTTCAATCCAATACAAACCCTTTTTCAGAAAAAGAAGATAAGAAGAAAGATAACCAAGAAGAGTGAAGACTGAGGAGCATCAATGGCAGCATCGGCAACAGCTGGAGTGTTTTTCGCAAACACCCGAAGTCTATGCTTTCGCAAAGCAGAGTCTTCCAAGAGATTGCTGCAGCCTTTTAAGCCCGAAGCAGTTTCCGATATTGGGTTCGTTGCCAGTCAGCTGGGTGGCATCAAAATCTCCTACGACATGTCGTCTCAGCTGCCCAAGTCCATCTCCATCTCTTCCCCACCTGCCCTTCAGCCCATTGTTGCCCGTAATTTCTCTAACCTTCAATTTCCCATATTTTCTTTGTTTTTATTTTTCTTCAATGAACACTTTTTCTTTAGGAATTTTGGTAGTCATTTTTCATGTTCTTAATTAGATAACTTAAGGTTGTCCACTTTGATGTTTTTTGAGTGCTGAGAGACTTCAAAATGAATTTGTAGAATTGGAAACTTGATGTTCATAGTTAAAGGTAGAAGCTTCATAGAAAATTGTAGAAAATTGTTTTACATGTTGACAATGTGATATGCTAGTAAAAATGAACCTCAATCTTCTCCAAAAAAAGAAAGAAAAAAGAAGCTGAAACAATTGTTTCCTTTCTTTGTTTTGGGGAGTGGGAATATGGGTTCAATTGCATTTCCTCTATATAGTAGTAGGGGACAGTAATTTTAGTCTGGTAGTGGAATCAAGTTGAATGGTGTTAGATTGTAGGGGAAACAAAGTGATTTTATTAGATTTGAGAAGAATAGTACATAACTTTGTGTAGGCTAATTGGCCTTCTACTCTTAGCATATTGGTTTATTGGCCACCACACTTGGTTTAGAATTAGTTTGGGCTATTTGGCCCTTACATTTTGATTGGTGAGCTTATTGGCTCTCCCTTAGTTTGGGAGTTCTCTTTGTTAGACTCCCAACTTCTTCACTTGATTGATTACATTGGAGGGCTTCATGCCTTTTTATAGTTGCTCCTAACCGACAAAGCCCAAGTTCCACCGACTTGGCTTCTTCATTTCTAGCTTATGTAACTTTCTAGACTTAACTATATTATTCTAATACAATATCTAGTTACTGTAGTCTTGCTCTAGAGAATTCCTCCATTGATATTTATCTTTAGCCATATGTATCTTGCTCTGGAAACTTCATCTTTCTTAGAGATTGATGAGTAGCCGACTTATTCCATAATTCTAGACTCATTTGTTCTCCACCGACTTAGTCTATTAACTCCAGCCACAAGTGTGTGGCTTTCTAGAATAATCTTCATGGTTCACATTGGTTTTGCCGACATGTAAGCTTCTCCAATAGTTTAGGCTCTTCCACCAAGTTAGTCATATTAATGATTCTTCTAGAACCTTTTAAATTTTTTGTCACAAATGGGCATTAGTATTTTCAACAAATGGATTGCCCCATAAATGGGGTTTCTTGATTGATAATTTAGTTGAGAGGTTTCTTGATTGTTCTCATGGTCAATTGGGTTATTACAACTAATTGTTAGAATGGTGGAAATTGATTTACCTTGTGAATTGGTTAATTTCTTCAGGTAGAATTTGTCCTTTCACTGGGAAGAAATCAAACAGGGCAAACAAGATTTCCTTCTCAGCTCACAAGACCAAAAAGTTGCAGTTTGTGAACCTACAATACAAGAGGGTCTGGTGGGAAGCTGGGAAGCGCTTTCTTAAACTGCGTTTGTCAACTAAAGCACTGAAAACCATAGAGAAAAACGGAATTGATGCCGTTGCCAAGAAGGCTGGGATAGATCTTCGCACGTTATGATACTTGGGGTTGTGTTGTTTTCCCCTGCTTCCTTACTGCAGTCTACAAGTCTGTGTTGCTCTCTTATGTATGTTTGGTAGATTGAGTCTATGACTTTTATTTGCTTAAAGCACAAGGAATGTTTTTCTACTGGCAATGCCCTCTTACATTTGTACCTTGCTTTCAATGATAAACCAGGGCCTGAGATATGGAAATTATAAGAGAAAACCAACGTTCTGCAAATGATCGCTTCACCATTTTTCTTGGTAAAGGGCATTGTTTTGCTCTAGTCTCTAGATTAGAAGAGGAACTCCCCTCTCGTGGGTGCAATACCTCTCTCTCTCTCTCTCTCTCTCTCTCTCTCTCTCTCCGGATAGGTAAGTTATTCCCCTAGATTACATCTTTATGTGCATACTCAATATGCATAACAGAGCATGAAAATGTGGTATGCTTTTCTATGCAAATACAGTTGGTTTGTTCTTTTCCTTGGGTGACAAACACATCTTTTGTGCAGGCCCTTTTTATTTACTTAACATGTATACTGGTGTGCATATTTTATCAAAAATACGGTAGAGGATGTTTTACATCAAACATCATGGTCTAGCGAAAGAGTGCACTTCTCCATTTCCATTTTCAGATCACAGCAAAATGCAGGAATGTCTTTTCGTTTCAACCCAGATTTAATAAATTTTATGAAAAGAAGTTGAAGTCGGTTCACTTTGTTTTATTACTCAATTTAGCTGGTCCATTTCTTTCAATGAGTTTAGGCAGCCTAAATTTGTTCATGGATAACAAGGGAATGTCTATTAGCAAATTTTTTCATGCAACCTTCATCAAATTTCTAACTATTTCGGCAGGACTAAATATAATGGTTGGCCAATAACGAAATGATTAGTTCTGGAAAAAAATTAATCAAATGGTTAGTGAAAATGAGTCATATGGTTAGTGATAATGGTGAAAATGAACAAATGGGCCAATTTAGGCATGCTCTTTTCCTGTTGATTTTGGTCCTCTTCTTCTGCAAAATTATGAGTGAATATATATTCGGGTATTTTGAGGACAGCGATACTAATAAGTCATATTAAATTTGGAAAATATATATTCGGGCATGTTGTTTTTTATAATATAATTAAACACGTAGAAGTAAATAATAGAAGTGTTTAACAGTCATACACAATTTGGTCCTCCTTTTCTGGAATATACATATATTGCGGGGTGTTCAGGAGGAGGACACAAACAGCTTAGCACGTTCTAGATAGAGATTTGGTGATGAATATTCTTAAGGCTAAACAGCAAGCTGAACTAGAATGCAACTTCGTATAAAAATAGTTGGTGATTGATTGGGTAGTTTGATGGTGTTGAGCCTTCCCAATCGGACTATAAATTGGCCTCAACTCAAAATTGAGTTGCATCATCCTTCCAAAGAAAAAAAAAACATAGAACAAAATAACAAAGTGGAAGGAAAATCAAGATGGCTCTAAAATTAAGTTTATTGGCAATGCTTTTGTTCTTATTGTTAGCATCTACATCTAAAGCTCATGCTAGTGTGTTTGACGTGACAAGTGCAACATACGGTGCAAAGCCTGACTCTGATGTCAGTAAGGCCTTGGCCAAGGCTTGGAGTGATGCATGTGGATTGCCATCGGCGAGTAAAGTTGTTGTTCCGAGTGGGACATACAAGTTAAAAGAAGCAACTTTCAGAGGCCCCTGTAAGGCTCCTATTGAGATGCAAGTTCGAGGCACATTACAGGCTCCAGCAGACACTGGCCAACTCACAAGACCGAATACTTGGGTTGGTTTTCAGTACATTGACATGCTTACCTTATCAGGTGGGACTTTTGATGGCCAAGGAGCACTTGCTTGGAGTCAAAATGACTACCACAAAAACAAAAATTGCAAACCTATTCCCGTTAAACTGCGGTTCGAATTCCTCACCAATTCCAAAGTTCTAGACATAACTTCACTTAACAGCAAAAATTTCCATATGCATGTTTTCTGGTGCAACTATACTACATTTCAATATCTTACCATCACAGCACCTGACAAGAGCGGAAACACAGATGGAATCCATATTGGGGCTTCGACTAGTATCAACATTACTCATGCAAAGATTGGAACTGGGGATGACTGTTTTTCTATTGGTGATGACTCCCACCAAATCATAGTGATTGATGTTACTCGTGGCCCGGGCCATGGAATAAGCATTGGAAGCCTTGGAAGATATAAGGAAGAAAAGGATGTGACCATGATCATAGTTAAGAACTGCACCCTAACTAATACGCAGAATGGTGTGAGAATCAAAACATAGCCAGATTCTCCTTCGCCTAGCACTGCCTCAGATATACACTATGAGGATATTATAATGGTTAATGTCAGTAACCCTATCCTCATAGACCAATTGTACTACCCATATACTCGGTGTGACCAAAAGCCTCAGTCAAAAGTTAAGATCAGCTATGTGAGCTTCAAGAACATTAAGGGCTCATCTTTCACTCCACTTACAGTCAAGCTTGTATGTACCAGGGGCATACCATGTGAGAATGTGGAGTTGACTAACATTGATCTCACCTACGGTGGAGACCAAGGCCCTCTTACCTCTATGTGTTCTAATATCAAGCCCAAAATTACTGGCGTGATAAAGGAACTTGTGCTTCATCGTCCTTGGCACCTTTTCCTTTATCCAAAAAGTAGAAAGTACTCATTAATGTTCTCTACACATAAATTGATGTGTTCTACTTTGGTTTTGTGCTACATCGTACTTGGCATCAAGATAAATAAATAAATAACATGTAGAACATGTACAAAGAAGAGAAGCATTAACCTAGAGCAATTAACATGAAATAAAGCGTCATATTTCAATTCATATGATGTAGAAAGGTAATAGACTACAAAATCCCTCACCATAGCAATCATGGTATATATTGATTCGATCAAATTTCAAAAACTTAATTAATGAATGATCATAGCAATATATACCGGGTTATTACATGCTTACCATCCAGCTTCGGCATATAGCTATTAAAGCAAAAATTAGTCGTGTTAGATACACCAAATACACCAACTGTGAGAAGTGCAGCAATGTTTCTAGCTAGGTGTTGCACCACGTGATGATGTGATTAATCCACTCATAGTATAATAGGCATATTTATTTATCTATGCTATACGCTCCATAGCATATAAATCTTGTGTTACACATGTCAATATATTATATCTTGGAAGTTCCTATAACATGCTATCAACTAACAAAAATACAAATTGGACTCATAAATTTTAATGAATGAAACATTGTTTGGTCAACACAGTCAGTCGGGTATTCTATATTGCTCATAATTAATAATCTTGCTAAACATGTAACATCCCACATCGACCAACGGAGAGGGGGAGCTCACTGGCTTTGGAGAACTCCGAAGTTAAGTGAGTTAGGGCTAGAGCAATCCCAGGATGGGACCCACTGGGAAGTTGCTCGTGAGTTCTTTGAAACAAAACCGTGAGGGCAGAGAAGGGGGCCCAAAGAGGACAATATTGTGCTACAGCGGAGCTGATCCGGGGATGTGACAAAACATATATAGAGTTCTAATTTTGATCTTTTTACCTATAACTCAGACTCTAGGAACTTGAGTGATCCCTCTTATTCCACCTCTCTTTCTTTTGTCAATGTTGCTATGTCTCTCTTGCTCACAAGCAACTTCCCAGTGGGTCACCCATCCTGGGATTGCTCTAGCCCCCAACTCGCTTAACTTCGGAGTTCCTACGACTTCGAAACCAGTGAGCTCCCAAAAGGCCTTGTGCTAGATGGATGCAGGTGTGCACATATAAGGCACATTACCCCTCTCTGTTGGTGGATGTGGGATCTTACAAACACGGTGCTTTAAGTAAAGATTATAATAACAACCATCTAATTGAGTGCTTAAATGATTTCGAATTTAAGTTATTTTTTGTAGAGATTATCTTATTTGAGGGATCCGCCAACCAAAGCTCTTTGTATATATGTATATGTATATATGTGTGTGTGTGTGTGTGTGTGTGTGTATATATATATATAGGGGATATATATATATATGTATATATAAATTCTCCTATGTGGATGTCTGAACATTATTACCGTGTGGACTCCATGTATTTTCTACCACTCCTCTCCCATTTCCTACCTGTTTACAATGATGCCCGCATGATAATAATGTGGACGTCCAGGCTTGTTACTTGGGCCTCAAGTCACACCACATGCTAATTTGATCCAGCAAGAGTTCAGTTTGCCTGGTCCCGCATCTCTCTTCTCCTGGGTAAACACAGAGGAATGTGCTTATATATGTTGAATCATGAATGGTTTAAAGGAAGGTGCTTGTACATGTATATGATCTAAGGTCATTAACAAGGACAAAAGATCTCAGTTTGCTCCAGCTCTCATTCATTGCAGATGTGACTCCTCACTGTATCTTATTTCATTATCGTGGTCATTTTATCTCACTCCCTGCCAATTGAGTGAGTTGGTTTGTTTGCAGACTAAATTGGATTTTACTTTACAGCAACTTGAGTGCATTTGCAAGAGACCAAGAACGTACGTCTAATCTCAACAAGTGGAATGTTGAAAAGCTATGGAGTCGATTATCTATAGCTAAAGTTTGTATCTTTGCAAGAAAATAGTTTGTATGCTTCAACGGCTTTTGATGAATTATTTTGTATGGTAGATCTTGGTGTTGTGGTATGTACGAGAATGACTTGACGAAATATATGGAAAGTAATATATGAATTTTTTTTGAAGTGTATGTGACCAATTGAAATAGTCCATTAAATGCAAATGAAAACCGAAAATTGTGAAATGAGCAATGCTAGGCATACCACATTTGTATACCATCTTGTGTACCACTCCTCTAATAAAAGTGGAGTTCACCAATACAATGGGGTACACCTCTATTAGAGAGGTGGTATACAAATGTGTTATGACTAGCATTTTTCTACACAAACCATCCAGGGTTATAAGACTCAAAACTGTCATCAACAGAAAATAACTGAATTTGTCTTCTCAAGTTTATCCAGACAACGAAAATAGCATGTTTCGGTCCATTTAAACTCACATAGAAGACAGTTTTTACACTAGAACCGTCGTCTGAATTGTTAACATATGACGGTGAAAAATTGTCGTATGATGCCTTGCAAGAGACAACACTCACTTATACGACAACATTTTTTGTTCTAGTGGATATCTATCCAAAAGTTCAGCCTCAAGAGCAGATCCCTATCCAAGAGAAGCCGCAGGACAGCTCAAAACCGAACTAGTAGAATCTTGAAAAATCCCTCATAATAACCAGCACACCCCGAGAAACCTAACATCCCCGTCAGGATTCAACTTGACCCAAGAAGAACTAGGAGGATATGCCAACGTGAAGGGAATAATTTCCAAAGCACCTAAATTTAATAGTGTGAAAGGGGGAATGATTTCTTGGGATATATATCATGCAAATTTCTTTTTACTGGATATCCCGCACATCATAGTGGGACACTTCCTTTGTGAGAAGGACTGTAATGGGGCAACTGAAAAAAATCCCAGAGTGGATGTACAAGTGTATGGAACTGTTGAATATAATGCTTGTGCTTGATAATTCAAGAAAAATCTAGAGATTCACCGACTATGCAAAGTCGGCAAGCTCAAGGCTGCATTGCATGGCATAATTATTATAAAAGACTAGAAATATCCTATCTACTAGAAAAGTCTAGAGAAATAAAATATGTGGCTGGAGTGAAAAGGCCAAAGTCGGTGGACTTAGGCATTGTCGACAAACTCTCTCTATGCATAAATGAGTGTTGAGAGCTCAATGTAATGATAAAGCTAGAAACCTAGGAAACTAAGCTAATAATAAGCTAGCAATCTGGCCATATGTACACTAAGCTATGTTCTATCCTAAACCCCTTCACCCTTAAACCCAACAATGGTATCAGAGCGAAACACCCTAAAATACCAACAGAAACGTATACAGTCGTACTATTTCTGCAAAACCAATAAATATCTTGCTGATAGAAAGTAATATTGTGCTTGTATATATGTGAACAGAAAGCTGATAGCGAAAGCGTAGAATGAATCTGGATGCGTTAATGAAACTGCGTGAGTGGTTTGTATACAGGCTTTGAGAGTGACTCTGCGTTAGTGGTTCAGTTCATCATAGTCAGTGGAAGTCCTCACGTCCCTTGTTTATTGTTTGTGCTCCTGTCGCAGTGTAAAGCTAATTTACTGCATACTTGTATTAGCCTCATTTTGATGTCATTAGTATTATTGATGATAATGGAGACAGAAACAGTCCGTCTTTAGAGTTGAATGAAATGAAAGGAAATGCCTTACATATCAGTAACAAAAAGACTGGGATCAAATACATGGCCCACATCGGATGCTTAACTTATGTGGAACTCGTGTATTCTTCAACAGGTGTCACATACTCAAATACACATAATAAATTCTGAGATAATATTATTATGTGCTCTAGTCTCTCAAATACATCTTTATGGCGTAAGAATGAAGACATGGTCTGCTTGTCTTTCCGCTAGTACAACATTAATTACTACTTTCCACTTCTTGGATAAATAAAGGGCCAATGACGATGTATCACAAGCAACGGAACTTATCACACCAATAATTGTGGGCTCGACATTAGAACACAGGGAGCTAAGGGGGCCTTTGTCTCCAACGTGGGTGGGATCAATGTCAACCAACTCCACATTCTCACACGGTACACCACTGCAACATACAAGCTTCATTGCAAGTGGAGTGAAAGTTGAGCCCTTAATGTTCTTGAAGCTGACATTGCTGATCTCAACTTTCGACGGAGGCTTTTGGTCACATTGAGTATACTGGCAGTGCTTTTGGTCTATGAGGATAGGGATACTAACATTAACCATGATAATATCCTCATAGTGTAGGGAATTCTTAGAAAATTAAATTGTAAATATTTAATTTTATAATAATGTGAATGGAAATTATATTAAGTTCTGGACCAGTGACTTTTCAGTATTTTACATGATCATTGGATTTTTGTATATGACCATTGGCCTAGTGTGTGACTATTTAAGTTCACAAAATAAAATTAATATTTTATTATCAACATTCATGATTGATGGGATGAGACTTTCTATGAAAAGTCACTAATAAAATAATGTTTTATGAAAGGTTGCAATTCAAAATTGCAAAGAAGTGCTAAACGTTGCCATTACTTTGGTCTTGGTCAACGTGCTAATGTATCTGTTGTGTAAATGGTGTATCTGTATGTATCAAGACTGACAGCCAAAAATAAAAGTTACACTGGTTCTCGCCTGAAAACACACGACAATGTGTAAATTTTCAGTCGCATCTTTCCTGAACAGATGCATAACTCTCTATAAATAGAGAGCAATCTCAAACTTCTGATTAATCCAATTGTCATCTTACAATAGTTGTTTTTGGAGCATTCATAGCATTGTATTTTCAGAAATATAGTGATTTAGTAAGAGAGAGCTCATACACAAGTTTGAGTTAGCTTTTCTTGGGGATTGGAGTGCTACTTCAACAAGAAGTCGATCGTTGTATCTTGGAAGATGTTTGCCAAGTAAATCCTAAAAGCACCTATGAGGAGGCAATTTCGTCTTAAGGAGATAGAACCAAATTCTAGACTCAATCATCTGTAAAGTATTCTTAATTTTCCTTGTCGTTATTTTCTTGTATTTATTTCGAATTTATAGTGAAGTTTTATCTTCGAAATTTTGTAAATATAATAATTAATTATCTTTATTTGACTAACAGTTTAGCCTTAAGAATATTCATCACCAAATCACTCTCTAGAACGTACGCGTTTGTAGTATTGCTGTCCTCCTCAGCACATATGTGTGTGTGTGTGTATAATATGTATCATTTAAAATTTCCATGAAGCAACCCTCTGGCAAATTAGGTCTTCTATCAGCTTTGGACTCACTAGCTTTAATCTTGGAAGAACAAGAAATTTATTTGCAAAAAAAAATACACTAGTATTTCTAGTTCTTAGATAAAGTACAGGTATCTGACCCAAAAAAATCCGGTACATGTAGCAGAAAAAGTCAAAGAACACAATACAATTTGTCTGTAGTGTACTTTCTACTTCTTTAATCCAGCAGAGGTAGCACAAGCGAGAGCTTTTGTCACGCGAGTAATGGTGGGCTTGACATTAGAACATCGAGAGGTTAGAGGGCCTTTTTTTCCATTGTAGGTGAGATCAATGTCAGCCAATTCCACATTCTCACATGGTATGCAACTGCTACATACAATCTTGACTGCAAGTGGAGTGGCAGATGAGCCCTTAATGTTCATGAAGCTGACATTGCTGATCTTAACTCTCGATGGAACGTTTTTTTTACACTGATTCCACGGGCAGTAGTTTTGGTCTATGAGGACAGGGTTACCAACATTAACCATGATAATATCCTCAAAGTGTATATCCGAGGCAGTGCTAGCTGAAGGAGAAGCAGGCCATGTCTTGATTCTCACGCCATTCTGTGTATTTCTCAGGGTGCAGTTGTTAACTCTGATCCCAACAACAGGTTCTTCATTCAGATACTTTCCAAGGCTTCCTATGCTTATGCCATGGCCTGGTCCACAAGTAACTTTGGTCACTGTGATTTCCTTGCTGCCATGACCAATAGAAACACAGTCATCCCCAGTTCCAATATTTGCATCAGTAATGTTGATAGCTGTTGAACGCCCGATATGGATTCCATCTGTGTTTACGCTTTCTCTGGGTGCTGTGATGTTAACATGTTGGAATGTAACATTTTTGCACCCGAAGACATTCATGTGGAAATATTTGCTGTTAAGTGAAGTTATGTCTTGAACTGTGGAATTGGTGATGAAGTTGAACCTGAGATTAATAGCATTAGATTTGCAATTTTTGTTTTTGTTGCAGTCATTTTTACTCCAAGAAAGTGCTCCTTGGCCGTCAAAAGTTCCACCACCTGATAAGCTTAGCATGTTAATGTGCTCAAAACCAATCCATGTATCCTTTTTGGTCAGTTTGCTGCCATCTGTGGGAGCTTGCAATATGCCTTGAACTTGAATCTCAATGGGAGCCTTGCAAGGGCCTTTGAAACTTGCTTCTCTTAACTTGTATGTCCCGCTCGGAACAACAACTATACTTGCCGATGGCGATGCACATGCATCATTCCAAGCTTTGGCCAAAGCCTGAGTAATATCAGGGCCGGAATTTGCACCATATGTTGCAGTTGTAACATCAAAGACACCTGGCTCAGCTTTAGCTGTAGATGCTAACAACAAGAACAAAATCATTGCCATGGTATTCAATTTATGAGCCATCTTGATTTTTCACTTGATTATTTTCTTTCTGTTGGGAAGGATGATGAAGCTCCAGTTTGCTTCGAGGCCAATTTTTAGTCTGACTAGGGTCAAAACCATCAAAAAATCCAACCAACCACTAGCTGTTTTTATAGGTTTCCTTAAGAAGATACATTGTAGTTCAACTTCTATACTATAATTAGTAAGCTGTTTAGCCTAAAAAAAAGGGTCACCAAGAAAACGCAGGTGTTCACCAGAAAACAGCACTATGCTGCAAATATTTCCTTGAAAAGCATCAATGCCAACAGGATTTAGAGCACACCAGTTATCTTATAGCATTTTTTACCTCTTCCATCACGTTTTTCATCACTGAAAGTGTCCACTGAGAATTTAGCAGCAAGATCACTCAATATTTTTTGAGTTTCGGTAGAGTAGAGGACCAACTATGACCTGCAAGACCTTGATAGAGTTAGGATAGAAGATCAGCATGAAAAGACAGTGACCTTGTTGGGGAAAGCCAATAAGAGTTGGCTCAAACTAGTGACTCCATTTTTATCTTGTTGAATATCCATTGAAATTTTGTAATTTTACTTTTGCAATCATCTTCATGCACTCCTCAGACTTCTTTTCATTTTACATTTACTCATCCGAGACTTGTTGTCTAATATCTAATAATTTCTGACTGCCTTTTTTATTATTTGCTAAATACTTAGAAATTGCATGAATGTTGCATGAAATAGTATTAGACATTGCAGTCATTTCCTTGTAGTCAATTAACAAGAACAGGGTACCTGAATTCGGTAAAAATAATTGACTGACCAGCTAAATTAAGAAATAAAGCAAAGTGAAGTTGAACTAAATTTTTTTTTTCATAGTATTAGGCAAGCTGTTGAAGGAAAAGCCATTCCTGTTTTTTTTGTTTTTGTTTTTTTCTGTGATCTGAAAATGGAATGGTGCATTCCTTCACTGAAACTATTATGTTTGATGTTTTTAGGGAGCAGGTTTTTGTTGCAGAGCCAAATATTCAGCAGAGTTATAATCAGAAATGTGCCTATAGATGTATGATGAAGTCTTCCTATTGAGAAGAAGTTAAGAACAATGAGAACTAATATGTTATAGAATCTTGAAGACATCACAATTGTAGAATGAACTTGTTTTTAATAGATACTCGATAGAACAAGTCATTATGAAAAATCTGAGACATGGTTACCTTCAAGAAAATATGAGAAACCTGAAAGTGTATTGTACGCAACTGATCAAGTCGATTCCTCCATCACACTCTATCCAAAGTCTATGCCACCTATTACCCTAAGAATAAGAAGCAGCCATAACTGCCAAAAGTTCAGCCTCAAGAGCAGATCCCTATCCAAGAGAAGCCCCTAGGACAGCTCAAAACCGAACCAGTAGAATCACGAAAAATCACTCCATACCCCGAGAAACCCCTAACAACCCCATCAAAATTCAACTTGACACAAGAAGAACTAAGAGGATGCCAAAGTGAATGGAATAATTTGCGAAGCACCTAAGTTTAATAGTGAAGGGGGGAATGATTGCTTGGGACGTCATGCAAATTTCTTTTTACTGGACATCCGACACATCAAAGTGGCACACTTCCTTAACGAGAAGGACTGTAATGGGGCAACTGACAAAATCCCAGAGTGAAAGTGCAAGTGTATATTGATATATGTAACGTGTACAGTCGTACCATTTGTGCAGAAGCAATAAAACTACCTAACAGAAATCTAAATATCTTGCTTGGTATAAAGTAATATTGTACTTGTATATGTGAACAGAAAGCTGATAGAGAGCGTTGAATGGCTATGCGTTAGGAGACATCCCTTTGAGAGTGACTCTGCGTTAGTGGTTCAGTTCATGCAGAGTCAGTGGAAGTCCTCACATCCCTATGTTTGTGGTTGGTGCTCCTGTCGCAGTGTAGAGCTTTATTGCATGCTTGTATTGTATGGACCTCATTTTGTTGTCCCTAGTATTATTGATGATAATAGAAATAGAAACTGTCTGCCTATGCTTTAGAGTTGATTGAAATGGAAACTTTTTATAAGTATTAAAATAGTAATTAAACTTCAACCATATTAAAATATTGTATAAAGAGTAGGGACAAAATTGGCATGCACATTTCTAAATATAACATCCTTTCAAATTTTCTAACTTGAAAAAGTGGCTTGCATATTTTTGTGCTGTCGAATGTTGGTTGAGGTTGATTTACACCAAAAATCAGTGTCAGCGAAGAAAATCACGATTTTATTTTCAGACCACAGTAAAAATGCAAGAATGGCTTTTTCTTTTTCCATCAACAGCATGCCAAAAAGATTATGAGAAAAAAAAAACTCGGAATTTATCTGGTCGTTTTTCATATAAGATAGAGAATATCATGTGGTATTACTGCCAAATTCACAAGGGAAATTTTAAGTGATGAAAATTGGGATCAAACAGGTCAACAATGCTATAAGAGGGCTCTAAATCCTGTTGTCATCAATGAAAAGTGTGTTGTGTATTTATTTATCTTGATACAAAGGAGAGAACATGCAGCACAAAAGCAATGTAGAATACAGTAATTTATGCATAGAGGACATTAATTAGTGTTGCCTACTTCTTGGATAAAGGAAGAGGTGCCAAGGATGATGTAGCACAAGCAAGAGCCCATATCATGCCAGTAATTTTGGGCTTGACATTAGAACACAGGGAGGTAAGAGGGCCTTGGTTTCCACCGTAGGTGAGATCAATGTTAGTCAACTCCACATTCTCACACGGTATGCCCCTGGTACATACAAGCTTGACTGCAAGTGGAGTGAAAGATGAGCCCTTAATGTTCTTGAAGCTGACATTGTTGATCTTAACTTTTGACTGAGGCTTTTGGTCACACCGAGTATATGGGCAATGAAATTGGTCTATGAGGATAGCGTTACTGACATTAACCATGATAATATCCTCAAAGTGCATATTTGAGGCAGTGCTAGGCGAAGGAGAATCTGGCCATGTCTTGATTCTCACACTGTTCTACGTATTAGTCAAGGTGCAGTTCTTAACTATGATCCCGGTCACATCCTTTTCTTCCTTATATCTTCCAAGGATTCCAATGCTTATTTCATGGCCTGGCCCACAAGTAACATCAGTCACTGTGATTTGGTGGGAGTCATCACCAATAGAAACACAATCATCCTCAGTTCCAATCTTTGCATGAGTAATGTTGATACTAGTCGAAGCCACGATATGGATTCCATCTGTGTTTCTGCTCTCGTCAAGTGCTGTGATGGTAAAATGTTGAAATGTAGTATGGTTGCACCGGAAAACATGCATGTGGAGATTTTTCCTATTAAGTGAAGTTATGTCATGAACTTTGGAATTGGTGAGGAATTCGAACCGCAGATTAACGAGAATAAGTTTGCAATTTTTATTTTTGTGGCAGTCATTTTGACTCCAAGCAAGTGCTCCTTGGCCATCAAAAGTCCCACCACCTGATAAGGTGAGCATGTCAATGTACTGAAAACCAACCCAAGTATCCGGTCTTGTGAGTTGGCCAGCGTCTGCTGGAGCCTACAATGTGCCTCAAACTTGCATCTCAATACGAGCCTTACAGGGACCTCTGAAAGTTGCTTCTTTTAACTTGTATGTCCCACTCAGAACAACAACTTTACTCGCCGATGGCGATGCACATGCATCACTGCAAGCCTTGGCCAAGGCGTTATTGACATCAGAGCCAGGCTTTGCACCGTATGTTGCACTTGCCACGTCAAACACACTAGCAGGCAGGTAGAGGCTTGTAAGACCATTACTCGCGTGATGAAAGCTCTTGCCTATGCCACCTCTGCTGGGTTAAAGAAGTGGAAAGTACTAAAGATAAATTGTTGTGTTCTTTGATTTTTTATTATTTTGTGGTGTGTGTACCGGTCTCTTTTCTTCGGTCAGATACCTTCACATGTTCTGATGACCTATAAAATACTAATATATTTAATCTTTGCAAATAAATTGCTTGTGTTAAAACATGCGTTCACTAATTCATCATTGTCCAGAAAATGCATCAGTTTCTACTCTATACTTTTCTTGGCCTACAACCAGTCCAAAGCCAACAAGAGGGCATTCTTTCTCCCCAAGCTTAGCCAATTCAAGCTGGGATTAGCATGCTAGCTTAATTTTGATCCTTCCACTGTATTAATTTTGATGAAAATCAAAGAAAATAAAAATTCCAAGTTTCTGAATTACCTTTTCCTTCTACTGTATCACTTTCTGACCTAGCTCGCCTCCCAGAATAATCCTAACAAAACGACGGATATTATTAAACATCAAACTATAGCAGGCAGGTAGAGGCTTGTAAGACCAAACTTATCGTTGCATATTATCTGTAAAAAAATTCTTCAAGAGGGTTGGTTCATGGAACACTGATAAAAACTGAGACAATAATTATTATTTCTGTAGTAGAGAGCCATCCTATAACTTGGTAAGCAAAGCAAATACTTTTCTTATATCTTTTCTGTGTTGGTTTTTTATTTTTATTTTCCCGCTAGCATTCTGTGTCTTTATGTTCTGCTTTTCTGATGCAGCTTATCTGCTTCTTTGGACAAAATTTAGGGGGTTCCAAATGCGGTCTGGAGAGCAAATTAATTGGAAGTTGGTATTTGGACCCTGTATCTTGACTTTGAAAAATGAAACAAATTTATCAGCGCAAGTTTGACTAATCTAAAATACACTGTTCATCTTTAGGGGAAATCATGCATCAATGTCTTCTCAGCAAGTTTGACTAATCCAAACTAAACTTTTCATCTTTGGGGGAAATAGTACCAAGTCTTGATATTTAATAACCATGATTTTAAATGTAATACGTATAAATATACCAAAATCATGAGATATCTGAATGTCTTTACAGGCACACTGATAGACACAATCAGTATGCCGGAAAAAGTAAAATGAAGCTATAGTATCTAGGACTTACATCATACAGAGAAAAAATAGCTCCTCTATATGGAATTAGAATGTTCACTTTCAGGAAGCAGTTTTTGTTGCAGAGCCAAATCATCAGCAGAGTAAAATTCAGAAATGAGCCTATAGATGAATGATGGAGTATGCCCCCCACTGCAGAGGAAGTTCAGGAAAATGAAAAAATCATATCATCAGTTAAAGAAAGGAAAGGAAAGATTTGCAAGCACTTAAAGTTGAATTTAGTAGTATAATTTTCAGTTTATAGCGAAAGGTGAATGATTGCTTGGGATGTCGTGCAAGTTGTTTTTGCTTGGCATCCCATCATAGTCGTGCAAGACTACCTAAAGCAAAGTAACTGCGGTTGTATATTGAACAGAAAGCTAAGATTGAACGTTTTGAATGAAATAGCAATTGCACTATAGTAGAATACGAATGGAACTTCAAATTAAGTCTGCACAAAAGGATAGGAAAAAGAATGGTCTTACGTATCAGTGACAAAAAGACTGACTAGTTCTGGTGGCACATAATCAAATGCAGGATTAAGAACATGAAGAAGAGGAGCTTTGCTGCCAATACTAAAATCCATGCAATCTGAGAATTCCCCAAAAGATAAGAGTTCCGATGGGCATCTCATATCATTCAGCAAAACCTCCGGATTATTTGGATACAAAGGACACAACTGTAAAAAAAACAAGGAAATATCAAGACAATATAAATTAATAGGGGAAGAAAACACAAAAGATCAGTAGAATGTGTTCTTAAGCAGCAAAGTTATAATCCTAAAATTGCAAAACAGAAGCTTTGCACTGATCTCCAGTCTTCAACCATAAATTGCTGCCCAGAAATCAGCAATACATGTCTAAAAGTTTCAGCATGACAGGATAGAAACTCCTTACCATAAAAATGTAAAGTTCTAATGAGATCGGTAGTTAACAGTATTGTATATAGACTGTGGCATCTAAATCAACATTCATTCTTTTTTATTTAGTTTCTTGATAAGCATCAGAACATCCATAGAAGATTATATTTGTTCTTTATATACATTGAGTTTTGAGATCTTCTACAATTTTTTTAAAAAAAATTGATGAACAGCTAAATGTTAAGTGAATAAAGACGAAGAGCATTACTGCAATAATGCATCCGTATACTTAATTGATCGGTCTGACATATATACTGAAAGGCTATTTCCCTTTTAGTATTGAAATTCTTCAATTTTTTTGCAAAAGTTCAGTAAATATGTACAAGTTTTTTCATGCCAATACCTTATAAGTGCCAGCAACCACGACAAATGGGACAGCATGCTTTCTTGCAGCAAGTGCAACCATGTTCATGCCAACAGGAGCTATGACTCCACCATTGGCCATCACAGCATGAACCCCAACTACAACCTGTACGCGAAGTTTTTGATAAGTACAGCTAGATTCTACATAACATTAGCACAGCAGTAAAAGAGTAAGCGAAGTTAAAAATTACCATGTTTACTCGTGAAATCATGGCAAACACCGAAGAGTCGGCAATCATTGTAGTTTGTAAACCTTTTGCAGCCAGCCCTTTTGCAAGAACATGTCCAAGATACCTACGCAAGAACCAAGTAAGCAACAAGCCACAAAAAAAGAGTGAAAGATCAATTAATCAACAAGTAGGTTCTAATCATGTACATACTTTGGAGCACCCTCAGCAACGACCACCTGGAACAATCGTTTCTTCTCCTTCGCAGCACATAGGAACTTCTTCACAGTTCTTGAGTGGCCTAAGGTTAGTACCACCTCGCTGAAAAACAGTTGCAGTTGTAATGAAGCTAGTAAATATTCATAAGCAACACATATACGACAAGTTCAACTGTCTATCTGAGGAAACATGTCTATCAGACTATCAATAGATCACTGTGCAGGCAGGCATTTAATCAAGATGAACAAAAATCTCCACTTCATAATATTTGTTCATTGGGCTGTCTACAAGCTTCATTTGGCTAATTATTTCTTCTCAAATACGGGAGGTTGCATGCCAACTAAGATGCATAAGTTATATGAGCTACCGAGCAGCAGAGCTAAGATATTTAAGGCAGGAATAAACTAATAATGATGTTCCACCCAAACCAATTCAATATGGATGTAAAACCGACAGTATATAACAACCGTGTTTATTTTTTGCATGTAAAGTCTTTTCAACTGAATATATAGGGATATAATCCACCTGAATATCATCCTTCACAATCAGAGGGACCATAACCATATAAATATGACTGCAAAGGATGGATTCAATCAAGAAGGAATGATATATGGATCAGAGGATCAGAACAGAGTATTCACAAAATATGACATCAATTTTTTTTTGAAGCTAGAATGCACATATCATAAATCAAATGGATATGAGGAGAAAACAAAATTTCAGGAGATTGTTTAAATATGTGAAGAAAATCCGTAGCAGAAATACGTTCATGGTGTGAAAGAAAAATTACTTCTGATGGATTAGCTCCACTGCCTGATCTGCAATCTGCTCATGGCAAGTTTTTATATCTTCAATGAGATCATTTACTGCCTCCATGATATGGCGCTTCAATGCCAAGCTGCTTGGACTTTTATCAGCTGCAAAGGACAACTGCAATTAGTTTAAAAATGCTTTTCTTAAATGCCTAAATTTGTTTTTATTGGACACTTATTGTACTCTCAGGTAAATAACAACAAAAGCAATGATATATTCTTTGATAACAAAGTGCTACGGGATCTTAGATATGAACTACAAGGATACCTCAAACTTGCCTTTTCCCTCAATATCATGATTCCTTGAAGCTGAAGGATGGCAAGCTGGTGGCATTTCGGGTTTGCTCCCAAGCAGTGTAGCCAATGAAGGTGGGTGCAGAATTCTTTGATAAGTAGCAGCAGACGACAAGAAAAGTTTATCATCTTCCTCATCAATTTCTCTATGACTGCCTTGAGGGGATAAAGTCAATTCTCCAGCTTGAAGTAAAAGCTCCTCCTCTCTAATAATATACAAAACACGCCTCACAATGTTCCCAACAGCAAGTTCTGCAATCCCACCATGCCAAAACATAGTCATTATAATCACATAACAAATTCATAGCTCTCATGTACTTCAACTTAGGGCCATCTTGGGACGTGTGGAACGTCCTGTCATTACTAGTCATACATTGTGTATGTACATATGATGTTTGATTATGATCTTGAAAGTTAAAAACTTGTGATGATGATACTCTAAAACCTAATCCGATAAGTGCTTATGTAATATATTTAATTTCATTAAAAGGGTAATGTTTTTGCTATAGCTATATCGGGTGTGTTATGTTACTATATTATAAATCAGAGCCGCACATTGGGACATGTATCCACCTAATCAATGGCCATGGTTCAATCTAACAACATAACATGCCAGAGTATCTGACAAGAGAATATTTTGACAGATTACAAATATCCGCAACCTAGGTTTTCAGTATAAGTTGCAAATCTTTCAGCCAAAGTAGATAACAAGACAGACACCTTGGCAATTGTAAGTTTGGTAACATTTACTACTATCATGAACAGTTTCTGTTCTAGTCACATCCGAAACGTTATCGGTTCCTAGGGTATTTTCTTAACTTAATTAATTAAAAATAGAAATTGTAATTTCATCAATTTTCCTAAGTAAAACTTCTAATTCTAAAAGAACATACCAACAGGATTAGCATCAATAAGCCGCCGGCCAACACCTCTGACGGCGTCAATAAGAACGGCGGCATGGTTTGTGGATGACGTCATCTTCTGTTGCGATATTACCGTCCGAAGCAACTCCGCCGTCATCCGAGCAGTCTCCCTCGAACCCTCCACCTTCCTGCCACCACATTAAACAACTCTAACCAAACAAAAAACACATAACACAATACAGAGCCGGCACATGCATGCATAGAAAGATACACGTAGCAGAAACAGTTCAAAACGCACCGTTTGCTGAGCTTAGTGGCAAAGTCATTGACGAGACCTTGGACGTCGGCCATAATTAACCTGAACCCAAAGGATGTTTTGAGAAACGGACTCTGAAAGAAAGAGGATGAGATCGTTTCAGTCACCTGAAGAGGCTTCTTCTCGTACGGACTGTGATAACGAACTCAAAATCTTGTGAGGGTTTATGGAGAGAAGAATAATAGATGAAGTTAATTTGATTGGGAAAGATTGAGTGAGAAATAACCACTTCATTCCAATTTTAATTGGGAAAGATTGGGATGAGCACTTCATTCCTATTTTGGTTGGGAAAGAGTGAGATTATGCCATTATTATGAGTTTGTAAATCACAATTTTTTTATTATCATTTTGTATTTTACACACAAACATCTAAACACTTTAAACACTTGAATTACAAACCCCTCGCAATTAGAGTTGGCCTAAGTGGTGTGAGAGAGGGTAAGTGGAAAGCAGATATTGGTCTTCAGAATTCGATTTGCTTTGCCAAGAACAAAGGTAAAGAATTCATGCCAAATCTGTTTTGCGCAGATTATTGCAGAAAATTGAACAGTTGAAATCACTAATCTTGCTCCCAAATTGTATAGGAACTAATCAAACTCAGCACCCCAACTGTTATGTAGTGAACCGCACCACATACAATCAAATCCAATTTCAGCTCAGATCACAATTTGTTGATATACCAACTCTTTTGTGTTATGCCAACTCCAATACAAAGCGTGCACCAAAATAAAGCATAAAAATCCGTACAAGAAACTGGTATTCTACATGTGAAAACAGACTGGCAGAATTAATCAAGAGATGCGCCAACATTTGTCAACAATACTAGAAACAACAATGATCTCAAAACTAAAATTGATTGAAGAAAAACAAAGGGATTACATTCAAACATAAAGCTTTCAAAAAAAAATCCATGACAAAATTGTAAACTAAATATCATGATATTTCCTAAGATGCACTCTCCTTCTTCAGTTTTGCAAGCTCGGTTCTCACCAGCCCAGCTCTCTGCAAATAAGGAAAACCGATTAGCTCCGGAGGGTTCAACATGACAAAGACAAAGAAACTAATAGCAAACATCCATCCATAAGACTCATACGAAACAGTGGCTAATAAAGGAAATATAGGACACTTTTGCATAAAGGAACTCATAGTTAAAACATAAGTATTTGTTTATGGCATAACCAACCTTAATCTTAGCGAGCATGAGCTTGAATCGATCAAAGTCATTAAGAGCTGCCCTTCTCTTCTGAACAATCAGCTTCCTACCCCAAGAGCTATTCTCCCACTTCTTCTTCACATCTACCAACATATATACAATTATCCAAAAGGAAAGTATGACATGAAAACAAGACCATCAATGTTTAAAAGTTATTGAGCTTACCAGCAGCCTCCATGGCAGCAAGCAGTTCCTTCTTCTTGGGGACCCTTTTGATGTCAATTTTGATGTCAGTTAGGGAAAGTCTCTTGAAATTCATTTGGGATCTCACCATATCAGGAGCATCAACAAGAGCCTACAGAGGACAATTAACAATAGAAGAAACATTATAAATATGTTCAAGGAGATGTGAAGCATGTTAACCGAACATACAACTAGGGATGGGCAGAGGTCGGGTTGAATCGGATTGAGGCCCAATACAATACCAACCCAAAATTCTCCAGTTGTGATTTACCAGACCAACACCAATCAAATCATTAATAAACTAGACAAACCCAATCGATTTAGGTTGGATTGGAAATCATGTTAACATTTGGACTTAAATGAAAAGTTCATATCTCCAAATTTTCCCACTTACAAACCAAGAAAAGCCCTAGTAAAGAGGGTTATGTGCTGCTAAAAGATTTAACCCTTCTAATCAGTGCAAAAGAAATTCTGACAAGAATAACCACTTCCCAGCAAATAGAGAACCAAGAAAAGCCCCTGGTAGTCATATTATACTTCTAATGAGCAAAATAGTTATTACCAGCTTCGGAAAACATCGCAGGATACATCAGAGAAGTTGGCATATACAACACAAGGAAGAAAAACAAACTCCCAAGTATTCATATTTCACTCTAAACCCCTTTATTTAATATCAAATCAATCTTTCAGTTGAATTGCAACATTCACATAATCAAATACAAGAAAACCATTAATGTTTACGGAATCGTTTAGTTTGTTGTAAATCTATCCGCTGGGAGGAGATTTAAAAATACAAAATACAAAAAAATAACCCAGCTCATGAAGAAAAATCTCAGCTTGGTAGCTCAGAAAATACCATCCAACGTGCTAATTTAACAGTAAAGCATGAATCCCAAAATTTATTTCCTACAATTCCCTCAGTTGCCAAACAGAACGCAATACAAAATTAACAAAAATTGAAAACTTGATAGAGAAAAAAGGAAAGAGAAGGTACTCGGTTCTGGTCAAGGACGTCGACAATGACGACGAGTTTCCCATAGTCCTCGCCGTAGTTAACGAGAGCCACCCTCCCGATCTCGACGTATCTCTTGAAAGGCTATCCAAACAAAAACAAGAAGAAACAAAGCAGAATGAGATTAAAGAAGAACGGCACGAGGTCGTACAAACAAAGCGAGTTAACAGAAGGCAAACGACTTCGTATGGACGAGGGAGGAGGATAAGAGAGAGCTCACCATTTTTTGTTCTGGTCAAGTGTGCGACTGTGAGAACTTCGAGCAAGGAAGGAGGCGGAGCGTAGAAAAGCAAATGAAGCAAAGGTTGGGGATTTAGGGTTTTTGTTACGGTGAATTAGAAATTATTTAGAGCAATTATTCTCAAAGTCCTTCAACTTGATTATATTCGCACATTTAGTCCTTTATTTCTATCAATTTTATCGTAACTAGGGATACATTAAGAATTTTATTTCAAGTATTTAATAATTACAATTTTGAAGGACTATATAGAAACTTTTGAGTACAAACTATAGTCTAAACTAAGAGGAGAGGGATTTCTCACACACTACTATGATACCATGAGAATTTGAACATGTGACCACAAGTTTGCAAATCAAGGCCCTTTTCTTCTGAGCTAGACCCGTTAACAAGGGCTATACAAACTAAATGATAAGTCTAAGGACTAAAATGTTACTTGCTAATAAGTTAAAGTACCATTGCTTCGAATTAGTCCTTAATTTTTAAAACGTGAGATAAAATCCATAATTTCCTTTAACATTAAAAATAAGGAAAAAAATAACCGAAAAGAAAATACAAATATGGCCGAATCGAATAAACTAACAATTGAGTTCTCCTTTTGGCCTTTTCTGAAACTAATTAAAATATTTCCATACTAATTCAAAATAAATTATAAGTGCACAAAATAATTCAAAATAATTAATTACTATTTATTAAGTAATTTATAAAACTAATTAAAATATTTCAATACTAATTATTCACTAAACAAATAATAACTAAAAGCTAATTACTAATTATATTAATTAAATAACCCTAAATGGTTAAAACCTTAGGTTCGAGCTGTAATGTTGTTTCTTGGAATACAGGCCTGACATTCTTGGGACGGCTCTGCTTGTACAATAAGCTTAATGTCTTCTATTGACACATGCTTTTTCAAAATTAGTTTGTTTAGTTCAATATTTGTAATTAAGTAATATATTAGCCTTATTTTAATTCTATTAATTATTCTTTATTTAATGAATAATTATTATTTAAATATTTTAATTAATTTCATAAATTAGTTCATAAATACTAATTAATTATATTTACTTATTAAAGATAATTTCGTGGACCTTAAATTATTTTCAATTTTTGAATATATTTTTAAAATAGTTTCAATTTTTCAAAAATTATTTTAGTATTCCAAAAATGAATTTGAGCCACCAAATCCTAAATCCAAATCTCAAACCTTTCTCAAAGCCTCCAAACCTTGCAAGTATATCCTCGCGGCTAAACTCTTTAAATAGAATATTTGGAAAGTATAGCCACTCAACTCACATGTGTCAAATCAATCCATCTAACACTTCAATCATTTGTCAAAATTAAAGCACAAATACTTCATTTGTGCTCTAAATACTTGCCACGAAGCAACACATTTGTGCTCTATAATCAATGGAAACTGCTATAGAAGAGATTGATCACTTTAAATGGCTACACCGTGGCCATCTACATAGAGCCCAGTTATCTGTGCTGTTTGAAACAAAGAACACAAAAAAAATTTGTTCTTTTCATGCAAAGCTTTGTGGCTTCTTTTCTTTTCAATTGGCTGGTTCGGGTTGGATCTGAAAAACAATGCTGTCATTTACATAATTGATACAGCCCTTTAAATGATCAAAAGCTGAATATTTGTCGTGGTTGCTCATTGACATGTAAGATATATGTGCACATATATTCATGCAGAGCACGCCTTGTACTTCTCACAAAAGTGGTATGAAAGCTATCAGATCTGAAACTTTCTAATGATCTAATGGCTATTACTTCTGGTTCATTATTGCAGATCTATTTGCAAGATACGGCAGCTTCTGCATTAACGTTGAAATAAGGGGATGCATTTATTACAACTTGCTAGCAAGGTGAAGGTAGTAAACATGAATTTCGTATTAGATGGTTCTGCTTTTCATGCCACGAAATGATATCATTTCAACTTTTGATTGTTCATCAAGATGTTAGTGAATACATGTCACGCTTAAGCTTCTAATTAACGTTTAGGAAAATCATGGTTAAGCTTCTAATTCAGGACTATGGTTTTAGAAAAATCATGGTTAGGCTTCACTTTCTCGAGGTTTCTTGGTTGTGTGTTGATGAACAAAACTTCGTTGAGGTTACTGGTTATACTCTCTGTATTGGAGAAATAATTAGCCACCCCACCCGCATAGAGCTGAAAAGTTTCAATCATAAAAATGATGCCTACTGCCTACTAGCTTTGGCAAGGGTGAAAATAGCGTCCATCAAAGAAATATTATCACAAAAGCGCTTCAGATAATCCAGAATCACACCATATTGTGTAGGAAAAGAAATCAAAAACACCAAACAAACAGCTTGTACGAAGGATAGGAGGTCGCAAGGTAGAGCAAAAGATTAGAACTCAATATAATTTCAGGTGAAGCGAATTCAACACAGATGAGGATACAACAATTTTTCATATTCTATGTTTTAACCTTTTTGTATAATTGACAAACCGCTGGTTGATTGACTATCACACATAGTTTAGAAGGTGCAGAAGAATTATACATGGTTTAGAAGGTGCAGAAGAATCATACATAGTTTAGAAGGTTCAGAAGTATAGGTGGTCATCGGAATGGTTCAATTGGTGCATGTTCTTCAAGGAAAGCTGCTGCCTCAAAGCACTCAGCAGTTTCCAGTGCTGATGCCCCCGCATCGGCTTTGTAGAGCAGCCCGAGATTGTACCAAGCAGAAGGATTTCCTCTGTCAAGTCGTAGTGCATCCATGAGAAAGCTTCTGACTACTGGCAATGATTGCCCACCAAACTGTCTGAGAATACAGGCAGTGGATATCAAGCTCGGGACATGGGTGGGTTCAACATCTAATGCCTTCCTGAATGATTCTAAAGCTTCTTGGTGGAGACCCTTAGCTTCATAGAGTAAACCTAGCAAAATAACCAAGTTTTAAATCCCATAACAAGAGGTCCTTACCTAGTTTTGAACAAATTCTCGGTCTTTCAACATCTGATGAACTATGGTTTCCTTTCAATGTGGGGAGGATCAGAAAAATGGCAAAAAGTTTTTATTCAAACTGACTTCAAGAGAAATGACTTTGAAAACTTTTATGCAAGGTTTTTTAGGATCAAGATCAAAATACAAGTTCATTATTTGAAGCAACTGTTTTGTATAAGTACTGAAAGAAGCAGTTGCCACTCAATTACTGGAAGCCAGAAGTGAAGGCTGATGAAAGAGAGATAGCACTTCAAATTTGAATAATTTGGTCCGAAAGTTACACCCTATGGCGATTTCACTTTGTACTTTAAAATTATATTTCAAGAACTGAGATTCTCTGCTACCAGAGACAATGAGTATCAGGAAGTAATAAAGGCATCAACATAAGCATCCAAGATGGAAAGAGTACCAGTATTACATAAATATATTAGTAGCAATATACCTGTAGAATGCCATCTAGAAGCAGAATGAGGATTGATAGCCTGGGATTTTGAAAGACAGACCTCAGCATCACGCCATTGTGACAAGCTTGTGTATAAATTAGCTAAATCATGCCACGTCTCCATTTCCAAGCTTCTATTAATCTTGCTCCTACTCTGTACAATGTAAAAATAAAAATGTAATATATTCAACAATTTGCTACCTCGGAACAGTCTTCTGTAAACATTAATTGGGTACTGACTTCAAAGCTAATCTTTAAACCCCTCTCCTCCACTTCAATGTTTATTTTTTATAGCATATTTTACGCATCTCAAATAACAAATAATGCATAAAATATTGTCAAACAAAAATTTGATAGTAAACCTAACCATGAATTTATAGTCAGCTAAAGTACTGGAAGAATGCAAATTTTGGCTAATAGTAATAAAAGATTTGCCAGCAAAGCAGATTTTCAAAGATATCAAACATGCAGGGGTTCAAAATAAATGTATCACCATTAATTACTATTACCTTTAGAAGCCTCTTTTCAGCACCTAAGTTCTTAGTCCGAACTTGAAGAACAGCCAGAAGATGGGTATATGTTTCTATGGCATTCTTCAGCTGGCCTTGTGCAATATGGAGTTTTGCTTTAGTTCGCAGAAGTTCTCCTTGATCCCACTTCCCTGTCTGATCTAGAGCAGCATTGATTACAGTCTCAGCATCAATGAACCGTTTTTGAGCTGACAATATTCGTGCCAAAAGAGTATATGCTTTTGTACTGGACCCAGCTTCAAGCTTTAATAGCTGCTTTGCATAATAAAGTGCTAAATCTAACTTCCTTTGGTCAGCGTGTTCTAGACAAAGATGAAATACAACATATGGACTCCTCTCTCTCATAATTTTCTCAGCAGTTTGTAGTGCTTGTAACGCTTCAGACTGCTTCAAAATCCTTTCAGAATCAGAAGCGACTGATCTGGATTTAACCGACAGGGAAACACCCAGTAAGCAATTTGCAATACTTAACATTTGACTGCATTTTCCATCCAAGCGTCCAAGTGCTTTGTATGCATATTTGGTCCCATCATCAATACAAACCAAATTTTCACTGCAAATCTTAGAAGCCAGTAATAATTCCAGAATGCAGTCCGTGTTCTCTCGATTATTTAAAACATTCCTTAAAAGATTCAAAGCAACCAAGTCATCACCTTCCCCATAGTAACAGAGTGCTAGGGTGCAATATCTTTCTTGTCTTCCCATAATTCCAGGAATCAATTCTTCAATCTGATGGGCTAGGGCCCTTATTTTCCCTGAAATGGACAAGGCAAAAGAAAGATGATCAAGGATTGATGGGTCCCATTCAATCCTTCCAGCAACAAATTTCCTTAGTAGAATCAACAACAGCAGAACAGCCTCTTCTATATTGTTTCTTGGCACAAAGGAGCTTTCCATCTGTGAACGTAGATTTGGAGGGTTTGCATCACAACCACTGTACAGAAGAAAAACTGCAAATTCTTTTTCTATCTTTGAAGTAACTTCAATGTCAAGATTCCAATTATAGAGGAGAGCCTGCCGGTATGATAAGATAGCCTCCTGGGGAGCCCCAGCAAGTATCCACAACTCTGGAAGTAACTCAACCACTTTGCCTACAGTCTCTTGCAATTTACAATCAGAAGCAAAGTTTTCAGGCAAGCCTTCTGGCAATGCAGATTCCACAGTATCCAAAATAAGTTTGCATGATTGAGCAGCTTCTGCAAAATGGGTCAGCAAGTAAAATTAGCCCTGCAGAAATTATTATGAAAATGTACTTTCTCAATAATCTTCAAAGTTCATAAACTTGTATGTATAAAGCTCAGCAGAAGCAACCAAATTATGCAAGTTAATGTATCAAAGCACAAGTAAGAATTTCAGTTTTGGTTTGAAATCTAATTGTGTGATTGACTATAGCTATATCCTTTACAAACTACCTATAATTCTAGAAGCGAAAGGATGTTCCCTGGTTCATTCAAAGCTCATGCAATGAATACATCCCAGACAAGACGCAAGAAAGTCACAAAAGTATGAATATATATATATATATATATGACAGCCAGGCGAACAGGAGATGGAAGGAATACCTCCAAACCGTCCAAGACCATGTAATGACTTTGCTTTAAGAAAAATAGCTTCAAGGAGTAAACTAACAGCATGCATAGACATGGGTGGGACAGCATCACTTTGAGAACGACGTCTGTTGGGCTCGCATCTTCTAGAAATGGAGACTTTCATCTTGGGAATCACAGCAGCAATGTCTATTCCTTCAAATACATGAAGAGCAGCTTCTGTGTTACCTTTTTGATACTCAAGCCTTCCTAATAGAGCTCTTGCTTCCTGTAAAATATACAAATCTCTCAGCTTTAATAATTATCTGAATATGGAAAATTCAAGCAAACCACAGTAGCATATAACTGTAACAATGCAGATGATCTGATATGAAGTAATTTTGGGAAATCCCAAGAATCTCCTATTATAGAAAAGTGTTAGAGACTCCTATCAAGAGAAAAATTGGCCTAATTCTTTAACCTTGTTCAGTGTCTCTGTGGAGTGCCCCATGATAATAATCATCCAAAACTAGTGATTTTCTGAAATCAGTGAAAGTCAATAAGTCACTGCTTCAAAAAGTCCTACCATTCAAGGTCCTGGTTCTCAGAAAAGAAAAAAGAAAATTACAAAATAACTAGTAAACCACTGCATCACTAAAGCCATTGATTTATCACAAACATCAGCCATGCCTTCACAATTGATGTCATCCGTGTAATCCCTTCAAAAACATTTCATCACAGGTGGAGCTTGCAGTGCATATTCATGGACTATAACAAATCTATCATACCGTCTTTGGAATTGTTTTAAAGCAAACTTCCAATTTCATCTAAATGTCAAGCAATGGCACTCAGGATTTTGTCAAAATTGGAATTATTTACTGTATTTCCGGATATCTAATTTTGCTGAAGATGATTCTAAATAAGGAACTCATTTGAGTTATATAGTATATAGTAAAACAGCTAATAACTGTAAATTAACCATTAGAAGGATAAACTCAAAGAAACAGTCCCACAATATGAATTGCTACCCGCTCCGAGCATGTGATGAAGATATTCAGATTCTTTCAAGACTTAAAGTTGTTCACCTTATTCAATAATGGTTTACATACAAGGGAGTAAAACAAAAGCCAACAAGAAAGTAAGAGCTATGCAAAACTTATTTGCAACCAACCTCATAGTTGAGATAACCACTCTCACGCAAAGAAGACTCAGCTTCTTCAATATTGCTATTATCCACCTTTGTTTCAATCTCACCTGCTCGACCGGAGTAGCCACCACTAGCTGAATAGTCCCGAGTTGCCAGGGAGTCAGATGAATGAGCAATTTCATCTACCCTTAATTGCTCCCCTGAACGCATGCACTTGAGCATCTTATGCAACCTCCCTTTAATACTGAATCTTCTCTTATTCATCCACTTTTTAGTTCTCATACCGGATCATTCCAATTGAGCTGTTTCCAAATTACCACCAACAAAAATTGAACGAAATGAGAAAAGCAGAGCTCTTCAAAGAACATACATGACAGAGCAGCCCTAGTAGGTCATACATTCTTAGATCATGATCAGAAACACAACCATTGACACTATAAACACATGGTTTACTCAAAAATTCTGATTCCCAGAAAACAAAATTCCAAGCTTTCCACTCAAATGGAAAATTCACAAAGTATTCTGGAAACCCACTTCATAGACTCCAACCACCACCAATTGCAAACACTAATCACCCCACCAGCTCATTAAAGATGAAAAAACAAAGGAAGATTTAAAATGCAGAAATACTTAAAACCCAGTTTCAATTCAGCACGCCCAACACCACAGTCAGAGAAAACACAATGATTTTGGAACATAAAGTTGAAGTAAGAGAAAACCCCATCAAAGCATAAAAACCGCTAAGATCAAAACACCTTCCAAGAAAGTACCTTTTGGTTGGCAAAAAGCATTGACTGAGCCCACAAGCCATCAACTTCCCCATGCATCACTCTCCAATTCATCCAAGGAAAGGTCAGTTGGACTTCTCCTGTTACCCAAGAATCCAAAGCAACCCCCCCTTTTTTATTATTTTTCTCAGGAAAGTTTTGTATATTGCTTTGTATGTGTATTCCTAACAGTTCTGGAGCTCAGAGTTTGTTGCATTAAATTATGAAATCTACCCCCCTGAGTCTTCATTCAAAGGTGTGAACAGAGGAAAGATTTTGGGCACCTGTTAATCACATCAAAACGTGTAATTATATCCTGCTAATTTATAATAATAATAATAATAATATAATTCATTATTAAATTAAATTTAAGAAATGCCAGGCTACTCGAAGGGAAATGCCCCAGGCCCACTTTGAAAATTTACGCCATTCCACTTTATATTTGGTCAACTGCCGGCCCCAGCAAGGTAATTTCTCTCTCTGTCTGTCAAGCATTTTGCCCACTTGCATGTATTGGGTAGCTTCCATTTTTCCCTATGTTTAACCCTTTTAGGTGATTTTCTTCTTCTTTCTTCTTTTTTTTTTTTTTTTTTTTGGGTTGGGTCAGAGCCTTTAGATGATTGAAACGATGACTCTTTTGTTTTTTGTAAGAATTTCTTGTACTTTAGATTGAAGTTGTTTTCTATTGTTTTTGTTTTTGACTAATTCAACTTAGGTGATTTTTTTAACAATGCATATGGCCTTATATCTTCCCTCGTATCTGTCAACCATCCCCTATAGAACCCAACTTTATTCCAAACAATTTTTTGAACTCTCTCACATAATAAATGAAAAAAACTTGTGTAGGTACGAGTGACATGTATTGTTCATTCAAAACATTTATGTTGCACGGAAATAGTTATGGGAATACAGAAACACAACACGGCGATACGAAAAATTTCAAAAAATTAGAATACAGACATGGCTAGAACACGGCAATTAAAATAATAACAAAATTATAATATTATATACTTATATATATATAAGATATTTCATACTCAATACTTCATTGTCATAATACCATAAAACAGATTCATACTCATTTGAGTTAACTTAGAGCATCTCCAACCGATGTGTCAAAAGTGCCATATAGACATTTAACGGTTATAAATAACATCTCACATCACTCCAACCGATATGTCAAAGCTGATGTGGAATGAAGGCTAGAGGTTGAGATGTTATTTTTGACATCCCAAAGGGAAGATGTCAAATGAATATTTTAATATTATTTCTTTTCTTTTCTTTTTAATTAAAAACAAATCAACACTAAAATGTAATAAAATAATAATTTAATTTGACATATCGGGTGGAGTGCAAAGCTGTGTAAGATGTCAAATTGCCACATCAGCCATTAAATTTAAATTTGATGTTTGGTATTTGGCATCTCCCTTGGAGATGCTCTTAGCATTAATCATCTTTCCCTAAATAAAATAAAGAATGATACACATATTCATGATTCATCATAAACCAAATTTCACACATTTTTCATATATGATCTATCGTCTTCAAAATAAGAAAAACGATTTCCCACTTCATAAAATAAGAATCGAGGTTGCATAAATAAATATTTATAAATTTTAAAAAAAAAACAAAGTGAATGAATACTCACTCAAAAAGATGCTTCTCTCACGACCAAATTGCTATGAATAGAAGTCAACCAAAAATACAAGCTCTGCTATGAAGGAACAAAGAAATTTTTTTTAAAAAAGATATTGTTTACATTTTTAGCCCACTTTTTAAAAATATTTTAAATATGTCCACATAGTTTTCAATAATTATGTTTTGATCCTAGTTTTTGTTTTATAATTTTTAAAATGGTCCATGACGTGTCTTAACTTCAGTTGACCGTGTCCAAAACGTGTCTTGACTATTGACCTGTGTCGAAGTCGTGTGTGTCTGAGGCATGTTTGTGTGTCCGTGTGTCCAACACCCTGACACTTTAGCCTGATGGAGTGTTCGTATTACATAGAAAAACATAATAGGTGTTACACAATTTGAATTATAAATAAAAAAAATTTGAAACATGTTATGTCATGATTCAATATTCATATTTATCATCAATATGTATGAATTCATGCCAACGAGGTCTACCCCAGTGAAAAATAGCATTGACTTGCAGACTAGAGGTCTCAGGTTCGAACCCCCATGACATCATAGTTGTGTGTGTATGTGTGAGAAATCCTCATTTCCTGTAATTTAGACTATCGCTTGTACTAAATATATGTTAGGTTTTCCTTTGTGTCAGCCTTCTATTTGGGGCATTTAGTCAAACATCTTGCAGGCTTTGCCTCCATATATGCTCCAAGAAAATAACAATCCAACTAGGCAATTTTATCGGTTGATCCCACATAAAGTGAGGGCAAGTGTCTGCACTCTCGTCCCTCAATGGATCTGCCAATTATTCTCACGTGGTGAGGGAAGTCACTGCCTAAGTTTTTCTCATAATTAAAATGAGTTCTTATGAGTCCCCCAATTGCCACCACTTGCACAATTAGACTCTTATTTTATGTGAGGAATGTGGAGAAAAGGTTATTTCCAAAGCATATTTCATTTCTAAAAGACTTATTTATTATAATGCCCCCTAAAACTATGGTCAAATCTCATTTTACCCCTTAAAAGTTAAAGTGATACAAAATACCCCCTTGACCAAGGTTTGGTGGTTCACTTTGCCCCCAACCATTACCTCTATTAAATATTTTGTTAAAAATATTGACATGGCACGAATGGGACCCTCCCTTGTGCTGAAATGTGTAGCACATAAGCTCCATGTCTGTAAAATAATAATAAACAATAATTTTTATAATTGAAAATAAAATATTTTTAACATCTCTCTCTCTCTCTCTCCTCATTCTTCCCAACCCATCAACCCCTAGCCCCACTCACCCTTCTCCTCACCACCCCTTCCCCCTCTGCTCCCTCCTAAAAATTCTCAACACACACACCCTTATCCTAACACCTCCCTCCCACACACCCTCCCATTTGTTACCCCCAAATTAGAGTACCCATCATCCCCTCCCAAAATTTCTCAGCCTCTACTTTTTTATTTCTCAATTCTCACCACAAAAGCAATGAATATCATTATATTGGCATGTTTTTATTTGATTTGGGAACTAAAAAGTCTCCAAATACCAAAGAATGTTATGCATCATATGTTTTTTTTTTCTCACTAGACCCAAAGAGATAGAGAAAAAGAGGGGGGGGGGGGTGGGTGAGGGAGAGGGGGCAGGGCAAAGGTTGGGCTTTGTCGTGGGTGGGAGGTTGTTTGGGTGGGGTGGGGGAGTGGTGGTTGTCCCAAGTGGGTTGGTGGGGGAAAGGGTCCAATACAGAGAAAGAAAGAGGGAGAGAGAAGTAATTTTTTTTCTCACACGTGGCACTTACATGGCATAGATTTCAACAAGAGAGTACGTCTCATTCATGCCACCTCATTATTTTTAATAGAATTTTTAATAGAGTTAACAGTGGGGAACAAAGTGAAACACCAAAACCTTGGTCAAGAGGGCACTTTGGGTCACTTTAACTTTCAAGGGGAAAATGAGATTTGATTATAGTTTCAGGGGGCACTATAGTGAATAAGTCTTTCTAAAATGCCTATAATCTCGAAAGGAAGCATATATGTTGGAAAAGTTCAGAAAACATCTTCCATGGCGTACACATAATGATCATTATATGGTATATGAGGCTCGTTTGCTTCTCTATATAATCACTTTAAGTGATTTTAAGTGATTTTGTGCAGAAGCACCTCCCATGCGCTTATCCATAAAACCACTTAAAGTGATTATTTGGAGAAGTGATTCTCCATAGAAAAGCTTTTTGGCCTATCTAGAATCACTCCCAAATGAGCTCTTACAGAAGTAGATAGGTCTTGTGCTATGGTGTTAGCATTACAACATTATAAGGAAAGGGGTAAGACGAAGATCATAAATTAAGTAGGTAAAACTTTTGAATTGTTACTGGGAAAGCCCTAAACCCTAGAATGAGCCAGACATGATGAGTTTCTTTTGTTTTTCGTATGTATATCTTCCTACTTGAATTGGCCTTAATGGAGTTTCATTGGAATGGTAATTGGCCTCATTATGTCTGCCAAACACCCAACCAGATTTGAACGTGACTTCAATATGGTATGCATAAACAAAGATATTTATAATATAAAAAAATCATAGCGGGTTGGAAAATAAAAATTACATGTGAGAATAGGCACCACTCATAATATTGGAATTGAGCTTAAATTCAATTACCGCGTTTTATTGACACTTGCAAAATAGGTCGAAATCCAAAAAAGGCTCTCTCTGATGCCTCCAAGTCCTTTTTCAACTAGGAGAAGATATTGTACCGCTATTCAGTATTATGGTTATTTTGTACTTTGTTATGTTTTATCAATAATTATTATCGTTTTTTTCTCAATAAGAAAAAATATATATATTCTACACTCATGTCTTATAAAAATACATTCGAGACAAATTACACTTGAATGAGGGCATAATATAACAATAACAATAATACACACATTCTAGCATAGGCAGCTAGATATGACTAGAGCATAAGCCAAGTACTAGTAAGATAAAACATTGGAAGGCAAATTTTCTCTCAGCATAAAGGAAACTAGGACCAAATTTCAATTGGTTTGGTGGCATCTTAAATTCTACTGTGTGCAGCAGACAAATGCATATGCAAAAGGTCTCACTCACTCACTCTAGTTTTTTCTTTCTCCTCTAAACACTCAAAATTAATGAAGGAATCTAGCAGAATTAATCCTTTTGATCAGTTTTCAAATTTGTCTTTCTTTTGGTGACTTTTGTATTAAAATTGAAACGAGAAGAGTGGTTCTCGTATGTTCGAACATGGTTACAATAGCACCCTAAAAAATAAAAAATAAAAAATAAAAAAGATCTTACTATGAGTATTGTTGCATAAAGAATCAATTGAGGTTGATAAAAAAAAAACAACTGATAATAATACTCAGTTAAGCGATTCAGATTCCCGCTCCAATTTGTAACACCCGCACACAGTGCCTTTGTTTCTTCTTATAGCAATGGTTTTGGTCAACCAGTGCTGAATCGCTGCTTATCTTTTATAGGAATATGGTAAAAGTGCAGTATAATGCCATTAATAACAGAGTATGTTGTAGTGCACCTTTTCCAAATCCACCACCAGCACCGCTGTGAACTCTACCCCCAGCTCCACCATGTACACCACCATGGAATCCACCATGTACACCACCATGCTTGCCACCACCAGCTCTTCCTCCACCACGACCACCACCCCCACCCCCACCCCCACCCCCACCCCCACCTCCACCCCCCTTGAGAATGCGTCGTCCTTTTCCAAAGCCACCACCGCGTACCCCACCACTTTTACCAATGCCACCACCAAGACCACTCCCAACACCACTACCAATGACGCCTCCAAAACCACCACCTTCACCGCCAAATCCCCCTCCCTTCCCAAAAACTAAGTTCTTTCCCTCCTCGTCATGCCGCACACTCACTATATTCCTTGCAACCACACTCGCTGCAAGGATTTGAATGCAAAACAAAGAAAACAAAAGCTTCCAAGCGCTTCCCATTATCAAAATAAAATATTCTTTTAGATGGCTAAGCTAAAACACAATTTCAATTGGTTTGGTGGTATATTTGGAGAATTTTATGTATTGCATTCTTCTCTATAATGAGGTTTATATAGCGTTTACATGTGTAAGAAAAAAGGAAAGTACGAAAGTCCTAATTGTAGAAGGGATTGTTAACTACACAACTAGGAAGTAAATCTTCTAAACCCTAAGCGTAAGGGGAAACTATGGATCAAATTCCTATCTAATTATTTCAAAGAAAAATAAAACTAATAATGAAACTTAACATAAAAGAAATAGAAATTTATAACCATACCAGTTTAGACTCCTACTACTATAAGAGCATCTGTAATGGTTAGGATCAATGCAAATTGCATGAAATTGAACTAAAACTTGCAATTGTGTGATTTAGTTCACTGCAATAGATGCAATTGCAATAGAGGGTGCTATGTGATGAATCCTCTATAAACTAATTTTGGGATCCACATGCCAATAAAAAAATAGAAAAATACAGCAATTAATGCATTATGTTGTTAAGAGCATCCGCAATGGTTGTTCAATAGTTCAATGCAATAGAAAAATTACAACAATTAATTTTTTTTCATTAATATTGGTCTTTTTTTAAAGATCTCCTTGAGAATATTTCAATGGTACAATTCTTTAGTGTTATTAAATTTATCCTTTTTATTTTATTTCAGTATGTAAAAAAAACATGTAAGTAAATAAAACTATTGATATGAAGCTATTGAACTGTACCATTGTAAGTAAAACTGCAATTTAATTCAATAGATGTCAAAATAGTTCAATTTATTGAATTATTGCATTGAACTATTGAACAACGATTGTGGATGCTCTAAAGAAACACAAAACGATTTAATTTTTTTTATTTTAATCAAGTGAGATTTTCATTAAAAGGCCAGAAAAGGCATCGGAACGCAAACAGAAGTAAGCAACCGAAAGAACAAAATACCATCACAAATCATCTCAATGCTCACCAGCCTACGAAAAAAAAAACCCCAAAAGAGACTGAAGAAGAAGGGAAAAATAGGCGCCGCAAACACAGCTGAGTAATATATATTCAACCTTTCAAACCTTTTACTTTGTCCAAAGACGATCCAATATAATCCTGCGCTAAAAGTTTGTCCAGCCACAGGATAAATTGAACAAAATAACATACTCCTTCAAATTCAGAAATAACAAAATAGCATACGCCTTTCTAAATATTAATTGTTTAACACAAAATTAATGAAAGGCGGAAGTACCAGAAATAGTACATTATCAGGACCGCCACCAACTCCACCACCCTTTCCGAAGCCACCGCCAGCACCACTTCCATTTCTTGAACCCATATGTCCAAATCCACCACCAGCTCCTCCGCCTACAACACCTTTTCCAAAGCCCTCTCCGCCGCCTTTTCCACCACCACCAGCACTACCGGCTTTTTCGAACCCAACGCCAGCTCCTCCTCCAACACCACCTCCCTTGCCAACGCCTCCTCCTCCTTTTCCAAAGCCCCCGACAGCTCCCCCACCTTTTCCAATTCCTGCACCTACAACCGCAGCTCCTCCTCTGACTCCAGCCCCAATGCCAGCACCCTTGCCGAAACCACCGCCGCCTTTGCCAAGGATTTGAATGCAAAACAAATAAAACAAAGCAAGCCTCCTAGCGCTTCCCATAGATTCACAATTTCAGCTTATATGGAGCTGGTAAAGTTGTACCTATACATGCTAACGTCAATCTCTTAATTATCTTACTACCTCTTTGGCAAACTCATTAATTACAATCCGTCTAACACTGGCAACAAAATTACTAGCTAATAATGTTCACAATTCTTCTCACGGCAACTATTATAAATATTATTAATTCAGACAAGCATGGGGTTGACCCAAAAAAAAAAAAAACAGTTGTTGTAGGAGGGTAAATTACGCGCGCACACTCAAAAAATTGAATAATGCGACCAATAAATATTGGTTCACTCACTATGGTAAGTTTGATGACGTAGATATATAGGTAATGAGATTATATTGAAAATAAAAATAACGTGGTTTATTCCTAACAAAGTCTAATACTTTTGAGTTTTAATGTAATTTTTAAATTTATTTACTAGCCCCTTGGCACATGCGTGGTTTTATTTTTTATTTTTTATTTTTATTTTTAGAATTAAGAAAATATAACATGGGTAGTTATGTTCCATAAAAGTAGGATCTATTATCTGATTTGTTTTTAATTTTAAATTTTTTTAATATGAAAAAATGTGAATTTACCATATTATCCTCATTTACTTAATAATTTCAATTTTTAATATTTGAATTAACCAAGAGCATTTTCTGGTATTTTGAATGTTTCACCATTCTCTGTCTTTTGCTTTATATATATAGATAGATAAATGCATCTCACATTATCAACATCGTAAGGGACTAACTTTTGTTGTTATCCATTAATGGAGTATAGCTTAGTGAAAAAGATCTTAACTTCCAGACAATGGTCTCATACTCGAAACCCATAATACTTTAGCAGTGTGAGAAACTCTCTTGCTATTTAATTTTTCTCTCATCATCAAGGAAACTTGGACCAAATTTCAATTGATTTGATGGCATGCATTTATCTTTATTGACTTCTCTGATCAGCATAAGGGGAAAATAGGGACCAAATTCCAATTGGTTGGTGGCATCTTAAATTCTACTGTGTGCAGGTTTGGCTGACCACTAAGTGCTGCAGACAAATGCGAATGCAAAGGTGACTCTAGTTTTTTCTTTCTCCTTTAATAAACACTAGTCCAATTGGGTTTTTTTTTTTTTTTTTTTTTTAGAATTAAAAAAGATAATGGGTAGTTGTGTTTCATAAAAATAAGATCCATTATCTGATTTTTATTTTTATTTTAATTCTTTTAACATGAAAAATTGTGAATTTATCATATTATCCTCATTTAATTAATAATTTCAATTCTTAATGTTTGTATTAACCAAGGGCATTTTCTAGTATTTTGAATGTTTCACTATTCTCTGTCTTTTGCTTTATATATATATTCAAAATTAATATGAACACAGTTAATTAGTTTCGATATAGATCATTCACTGTTAATTAATCAATTAATTAGCTAGTAAAATTTATTAGGGGTTAATCCTGCGCCAAAAGTTAAATCCAATGATACTCTTTTAATTTCAGAAAAAAAAAATGTACACTGATATATTGTTGCCCCCTACCCCCAGCATAGTACGATAAGCAGACTAGACTTGAGTCATCATCGATCACCCCAGATAGAATTACTTCTAAATATTAATTGTTTAACAAAATAAATGAAAGGTAGCAGTAAAAGAAATAGTACAATATCACTCGATCACTGTCCCTCCTTCGTACACATGATCATTTAACAAACAGAACGCGAAGTTCAGTGGTGCCCAATACCTCCACCGAAGCCGCCACCACCACCAAATCCACCACCTCCACCTGCACCTCCACCGAATCCACCACCGGCTCCAAACCCACCACCGGAACCTCCTCCTATTCCTCCTCCAACACCACCACCTTTGCCAAATCCGCCACCAATCCCACCACCAGAGCCGCCACCAAATCCCCCTCCTTTACCGATTCCACCTCCAATGCCACCACCTTTCCCAAAACCACCCCCACCACCAATTCCACCACCCTTCCCGATGCCTCCACCTCCACCAATACCACCACCTTTGCCAATCCCACCACCTACTCCACCACCTTTTCCGAAGCCACCACCAGCTCCCCCACCGCCACCGCCACCTTTTCCTATTCCTCCACCAACACCACCACCTTTTCCAAATCCACCACCAGCTCCTCCTCCAACTCCACCACCCTTTCCAATTCCACCCCCTGCACCACCGCCTACTCCGCCACCTTTACCAATCCCACCGCCAACACCACCACCTTTACCAAATCCACCACCAGCTCCTCCTCCAACTCCACCACCCTTTCCAATTCCACCCCCAATGCCACCACCCTTGCCAAAACCACCCCCAGCACCACCGCCTACTCCGCCACCTTTACCAATCCCACCGCCAACACCACCACCTTTACCAAATCCACCACCAGCTCCTCCTCCAACTCCACCACCCTTTCCAATTCCACCCCCAATGCCACCACCCTTGCCAAAACCACCCCCAACACCACCGCCTACTCCGCCACCTTTACCAATCCCACCGCCAACACCACCACCTTTACCAAATCCACCACCAGCTCCTCCTCCAACTCCACCACCCTTTCCAATTCCACCCCCAATGCCACCACCCTTGCCAAAACCACCCCCAGCACCACCGCCCACTCCGCCACCTTTACCAATCCCACCGCCAACACCACCACCTTTACCAAATCCACCACCAGCACCACCACCCATCCCATGCCCCCCACCTAATCCTCCACCTCCACCACTACCACCTCCAAAGCCGCCGCCACCTCCAGCTCCGCCACCAGCACCACCACCAAACCCACCGCCAGCCCCACCGCCAGCACCTCCACCAGCGCCGCCTCCAAAACCACCACCTCCACCTGCTCCACCTCCACCGCCAAACCCACCTCCTCCACCAAATCCCCCTCCCTTCCCAACAGCTAAGTTCTTTTCCTCCTCATCATGCTCCACACTCACTACATTCCTTGCAAGCACACTCACTGCAAGGATTTGAATGCAAAACAAAGAAAACAAAGCAAGCCTTCCAGCGCTTCCCATGTTTAAAATATTCTTTTACAAGGCTGAGCTAAATTCTGAGAGCTACAAGAGATGATAGAGGTTTTTTTATACTGGATTCTGGAGCATGCATATGTCCATTTTGCTTTTGCATTAAATCGGTCTCAACAACTAACTGGTCGCTACATTTAATTACACATGCACCCCACAATTATCAGCTCGGGTACGGTTGTAACTTATACCTGTGGTTTCAGCCGACGAAAACCCTAAGCAGGAAAATAGTAGCTAGGGCAGATCTAAATGCACCCACTTGCGCCCACATGGCTACTTATGTTTGCTTGACAGGAAGTTCTTCCGTCCTGTCACATTACAAACTGGAAGAAGATATTGATTTCATGACTATGTTACTTTCGGCTAATTAGCAAGATTGGTTTGGACATAACAAAAAGATCAAAAATTGGACATTCACTGGGGAAATTTACCAGTTACAGCAGGTTTTTGCTACTGCAAAGACCACCAAGGTGATATATGAGAACATTTTGTATGAACCATTCAATGCAAATCAAGGTCACTCGAAACGGCTCCAGGCGCGTATATCCCATATTAGAATGTATGCTACAGTACTTTCATCTGCCTCAGATCAATTTAAAAAATTTGGGTTATATCACGTAATGAGAACAATAAGATGAGTGATTTTCTATTATCTACATTGCAAACATTAATTTGGCGCATATAGTTTTTAGTTTCAGGCATAGTGATGAAGACTTAATGAAAATATGCTCCGTCAATGACAGTAACTAGGTTAAATATTATGTTCATCTATTTATTCGATTTGATGATGAAGGATTTATATTATGTTCATTTATGCTTCGTCAATGACTTAGGAGAAAAGAAACCTTTCAAGATTTTTGGATCTTTAGCTATGATTTTAAGATGTACATAAAAATGCATTTCACTGTTCTTTGCTAACTGTGCCATGTGCTATGTAGATGAAAAATTTATTGCCTGTTGAAAACTTGCTCTTCCTGTCTTGCCCGCATTTAAATTCTCATCAAACAAAGTATGCATTGAAATATGTCATACAATCTAACTCTTTTCTCATATATATAGAAAGATCTCGCCTTATGAAAGAAAGCTGGAAAAAGAAGCTGGATCGTGAATTAATGTGTTTTGGTCCCTTCGAAACTATTCTGATGACTCGTTATATCTTCTCTGTCGACGGTGTGAAGTGAGGTGGGCACGCTTCAAAAATATGAATGTCATGTCGCTTGTTGAGATATTCTTCTCATCTTACTAACAATGACCATATGACTATCGTTTGGAAACTTCCAGCTGTTCTAATAACTGATTGCAGAGTAATTTGTAATTTTATGAACTAGGTGGTCTGGTAGCACACGTCTTTGATTCTTGGTGACGAGGGAGTCTTGATCTATAATACAAATGGATATCATTTGAGAAGGAAATGTTCATGTCCTACTTGTGTATATGTGTTGTTGAGGTAAAATATCCTATGGACCGGGCTAAGGTAAAACCTAAGCGTTAAGGTATTATCGCCAAATAGCACAACTCTCTCGTATACTTTACTTCTAAACACTCAACTGACTTAAGCATCAGATAGACATTTTCCGGCAAGATGTCTCACATCCCCAATCCATTAATTGATTATTTGGCACAGCTGGTCTCACTTTAATTCAAGCAAATTAAAAGGGATGCCTAAACCGAACCAATATTAATTTGTGATGATTTCAACTTCCTAGGATGAAACCATCGTCGTCGATAGCATCATGCAGCTAAACCGAACCAATATCACTACAAAAAAAAGTGACAACAATTACCATTTTGTCACCAATTTTGGTGACTGTTGTGGGGGTTACTAAATGTTTTAGTCACTAAAAAAACAAAAAAGGTGACTAAAAGCCTTTTTAGTCACCAAAAAAGTCAAAAAAGGTGACTAAAGCTTTTAGTAACCCCACAACAGTCACCAAAATTGGTGACAAAATGATGACTGTTGTCACTTTTTTTTTTTGTAGTGTATTAAATATTTTATTGTAAAATCCAGTTGTAAAACTAGTACCACATGAATAATTTGGTCCAATAATTGGCTGTCATGCATTCAAGGATGGTTTATTAATGAGGTAGGTTACTATATTATTGAGGACCTTGGATTGGACGTCCTTGAAGTAGTGCTAGTACTGGGAATAGTGAAGAGGAGAGAGGTCAAGCAACCGGACAGTTTTTAGGGGGAAATTAATCAGGCCTCCAGTTTTTTCGATCCAGTCTCCCTTTGGTTTGGTGGATCACTTTCCTAGCCCATTAATTTGTGTATAGGGTTATATGCAACTAATGATTAACTAGTATATATACTTTTTCTTTTCTTATAATTGATTTAAAATTGGTTGTATAGGGTCATCCCATAAATCCCCAACGCAAGAAAGCAAAAGATTCAGTTCTTCCTTTGTCAAAAGTTCAAAACTACCAAACGAAGCTGAAAAAGAAATGGTTGAAAGAATAACCCATATGATTAGCAAAAAGATTTAGCACTTCATAAGCGCTTTTATTGAAAACGCATAAATTTTTATTTAAAATCCAAATGCTCCATAGAAAGGCACTTGAAAGTGCTTCCTCAAGAAACATTTGTGTCTCCAGAAAAAAAAAAAAAAAGAATGTTTTAACTCAAAAACATTTTAAGTTTTTCTGTCAAACACTGTCGGAATCATTTTTAGTCGGTTTCCTTGGGGTCGGCTCTGGGCTTGTACTCTTTGTTGAGCTTCTATTTGGTAAGCCTTGCAATCCTTTGGGCTTTGTCTTGAAATTGCTTGTTTGGGCTCGTCCTTGCTCACCCCTTTGTTTTTCTGGTCAAATGTTCTCATATGCTAAGAACATAACACGTGTTGAGTTGAGAGACAAAGTTTGTTAAAAATTTGGCAAGTCTCCTTTGATTTGGCAGCATGATGAAGGCTCTTTCTTTCCATATTTGCCACAACACGCACGCCAAACGTGACAGTGACTGTAATCAGCTGTAGGCTGTAGCCTCCTCCTGAAAATTATTAAGAATTTAACAAGAAGTCATTGTGTTGTGCATGTTATATCTATTGGTAGTTTTCTTCTTATATATACTCATAGCATATATGCTGATCTAGTCATAATTCTCATTATATGTTAGAAGAGATTTTAATCCTCAATTGTATATATCTTATATAAATTTTAAAAATATTACACAAGCATGTGATGTGTCGAATATACAATATGATATAGGTGTCTGAAAAGGATATGTATTAGAATGTAATCGTCGGTGATGACGAATGCTGATAGAAACCTTATTAGACCAAAACTTTTTTCAAAGTCACAATGTAACACAACGGCTTCCTTTATGTGGTAATTGAAGAACATTCAACCAAGTAACATCGGGTCTTGTCCCCTAATAACACTTTAGGGGAAGGTCCCCCCCGGAAATTACAATAATAAAACAAAGTATAGTAGCCAAATCCACCGCAACACAAGGAATTGATTATTCCAAAACTAAAATAACAAAGACTAATAGCAATGCTTTGTTTCATACCTTTCAGTACTTTCTCTTGGTATGTTTTCTCCCCTTATTTGCTTTAATTTTTATTTTTTTAGAGGCTGCCGTTTTTTGTTATGTGATTTCAAAGTCATAATCACATGGAATACTGCTTTGTACCAAGAGCGCTCAAAATTCTTACCAAAATCAATCGATCAAGTTGACTGATTCAACCTAATTCCACCAATTTTAATTGTTTTATCTTAGCTGTAATTGATTTGATTTGATGTGAAATGGCTATTTTTAGGGCTACAACTCGATAAAAACTTAGTTGCAACAGTCATAATACTATTTTGCTATTTCTTGTCAATAATATTATGCCATGTGAAAATGTTATCACGCGTGTCATAACGTTATTGATCAAAAATAACAAAATAATGCTATCCTGATTTCTTTCTCCTAAAACTTCAACTAACACTGAACCAATTCAATAACACATGTTTAACGTGTAACATGTAATTTAACATTTCACATGTTTAGTCCATGTTTTTTTTTTGTTTTTTTTGTTTTGCGTCGGAATGTTTGGTCCTAGACAAGGACAGATGCACGTAGAAGGCTATATTTGCTACAACCCATACGAATTTTTTTTTCATTATTAAATATCATGTAGTCTTTTCACACCCCTAAAAAAACACATGTATTCCCGGTGTGGTTGCTGCCCAACCTTTGTGGTTGGGACACCCGACTAACCCCGAGGGTAGGGGGTGTGCTTTGTGCGACTTCACCCACCAATGTTAAGGTGAACAGCCCAAGACCACTATGCCCCACCTAAGAAGGTTTTTATAGCAACCAATCGCTTTAATATCCTACTTAATTACAAGCCCATGCTAAAAATCATGTATTCAAATAGCCATAAAAGCACACTTGAGTAAGCAAGCAAGTGAGAAACATAGCAAAACTTTCCTCTCTTTTTGTTTGTTGTGGTAATTTTCTTCACTTAATTATTAGGGATTTTGTTAAGATTTTGAATTTTTTATTTTTAAAAAATCATGAATAAGAGTTTGGCGTTGACTCTTCTTATTCTATGTGGACTTTCATCTAAGGGAATTTTCCGATAAGATCGATAATGAATCAATAATTAGTGATTGAAGACTTGAAGGGTCCTTCCCTCCTTACTAAGTGTATGTGCATCATTTTTTGTTATCAAAGAAATTCACCTATGGCGTCAAGTTTCTTTGTAAGGTAAATTTAGTCCAATCAATTTTAAAATCCTGGATCCGTCCCTAGATAATACGTTTGTTTGCTTCCTTAAAATTGTGTTTTTGATGCCAATGGGTTCTAATTAAGTGAAAAAGGGTATTGGCTTGCTGATCAATATTCTCAAGTTTAAATCGAACCCCCATGACATATTAGTAGTGTGTGTATATCTTTTAAACAATTAAAATTTTATAAACAAAATCTCAGTCCAATGATTCCTTGTGACATTGAAAATACCATTGAAAATGGAAAGACTAAAATATCCTTAAAATTTGATGGAAAATTGGATTGTATTAAAGTCAGGTGACAAATCACAGATTTTGAAAAGTTAAGGTGATATTTCTCTTTTTTTTTTTTTTTAAGGTGACAAATTGAAAATAATATATAAATTTAGGTGACATTTCTACAAAAATCTCAATGATTTTATATCTACAATAATTCTGCTCTATGGGTGACTAATTGTTGGGTCAAAGTCTAGTGATAATTTGACATTAATTCCAAAATATAAAGTGATATATTGAGGTATGAACCGAACTTAGATCATTTATGGAATTCTAACTCAACAATAGCTCACTCGTTTGACAATATATATATAACAATAGCTGACCAACAAAATCTTTGGTCTATGAAGACCAAGAGAACTGAGACTCCTACTACTGCCATGTTAGTTTGCTTGGTGAATCATGCAAATTTGGTGTTGTCCACCATATATGCAATTATTTTTCCTTTATCGGAGTAGGTATGGAAAGGTCGCAATACATATCAGTTTTTTTTCTGCGGGATATTAATCTCATTTTTTTCCAGTTGTATCATTACTAATATTCTGGTCTATAAGAGCATCCACAATGATGCTCTCTATTTCTTAGCTAAAATTTGGCTAAGAATATAAGAAAGTTATTTTAGGAGCTCTCTAAAAAATTTCAACTCCAACCATACTCCATAATTTGGAGAGTCATAAATGATATAACTTTTTTTTGATTGGTCCATCTTTATTATAAAATAAAATAAAAAATAGTTAGCATTAAATAAAGGTTTGAAATATTCATTAAATAAAGCAGCATTAAATTATAGGGAGCCACTAGGAGTCCTTTCTCTCTCCTCAGATTTAGGAGCTCCTAGAGGACTCCCTATTTTAGGAGGTGGATAGGGAGCGTGATTGGAGTTGCATTTTTACGATTCCACAATGATGCTCTCTATTTTTTAGCTAAAATTTAGCTAAGAATATAATAAAGCTATTTTAGGAGCTCTCTAAAAAAATTCAACTCCAATCATACTCCCTAATTTGGAGAGTCATAAATGCTATAACTCTTTTTTGATTGGTCCATCACTATTAAAAAATAAAATAAAAAATGGTTAACATTAAATATAGGTTTGAAATACTCATTAAATAAAACAGCATTAAATTATAGGGAGTCACTAGAAGTCCTTTCTCTCTCCTCAGATTTAGGAGCTCCTAGAAGACTCCCTATTTTAGGAGGTTGGATAGGGAGCGTGGTTGGAGTTGCATTTTTACGATTCCTCCCTAAAATTTGTCTAAGGAGGTGGTTTAGGGAGCCCATTGTGGATGCTCTTAGACTTTGTTAACAAAACATGTCTTGTATTAATTTCTCAAAATATGTGTGTTGAAGGGTATATGAATTTTATTATTATTTTACAAACGATATGATATTTTCAAAATACTTTTACGACTGGGCAATACAGTCACAACAAAGTTATATAGTAATATAATAGCGTTAATCACAATTAAATATCCCACTCATCATAAATATATATATATATATATATCATCATCATCATTTATTTGTCAATACACCCAATTTAGTTGATGCAAATACTAATGAAAGAGTTTAGACACAGAAATATGGACCCCCGTTTGACCCTTAACGTCCTTTTCGGGCAACCTCAAACATGGATAAGCTCAAGGCCCTTTGCCCAATAGTTTTTTTTTTAAAAAGATTTTTTTAGGAGCTATTTTTTTCTCAGGAAAAAAAAGTTTTGGCTATTCTTTATAGCTTTACACTTCTTTTATTTATTTATTTATTTTAAAGAACTTACTTACCGACCCAAAAATAACATTCCTTTAAAAGATTCTGGCAAGAGAAAAAAAAACATCGAAATTCCATTCGACAAATTTTCTTTTGTTATATGTTTGAGATGGTAAGCTTCAAGGTACTTAAAGTTGCTAATTATAATCTAAATCATATATTTGAACTTGAATTAATCAAATCAAATATTCAAATTATCGTGCTGTTAAGATGGCATGCCAAATTGTTTGGAAAATATAATATTTTCCGATGTGGGATATTTTCCAAATTATTGGCTCTCATATCACTTGTTGGCAACTCATTGCTTTTGTGTACCTGAGTTGACACCGTCTTAATCACCCTATGTGTGCTCACTTAATTGTCTCTAATTTAACAAATTTATGTGATGAGGTGTTAGTTGTATCATCCAAAGTCTTGTGATTAATTTTATCCTAAAAGATCTCGATGCGATGCAGAGAAAAAAAAATCCATAATGTTGGAAAACTATTTTTGGTCCATGCAATTTCTAAGAATGACTTGAATTTTTTTTTTTTGTTTTTTGTTTTTTTGGGTCAAACAATGACTTGAATGTTAGAAGTGAGATATTGGAGGAGATGTATTTTATGAGTTTCTCACTTAATGAACTTGAGAAAATTGTGGCATTTTTCGGAGAAGACGATAATAATGATGAAGATGACGAAGACTAGAGTAGCATTTACATCGTTATATTTTTTTTGGAATTTTTATACGAATTTTTGTTTTTTCTTTGAAATCTTTTCTTTCGGTTACAATATATATATTTTTTCTATGAAATACTTTGGTGTAGAGTTATGAGTATTTTTGTTTTACATATTTTATGGGGATATTTTACTTTATTATGTTGAATACATTAGTTACGAATTAATTAGTTCCAAGTAGTGCTAACCATAGTCACCCGTATGTTTATTTGGTTGTGTATTTTTTTGTTAGCCGTTTCTACATTGTTAGACAACTCTCCTAAACATTTCTCATTATCATTATAAAAACATCGATCCAAATAATCAAATCTTCGTGTGGAAAATCATGGTAATAAGTTATTCAATACATCTCTCTAGATTTTAAAATAACTTTGACACAATTTCTTTTTGCATGGAAAAATAAATTATTTTATCTACGCCGGCCGTGGCATGCGATTGTGTAGCCGCCATGACCAAACCCGATGGTCTGTCTGACTGCTTTTCATGGCTTTATATGCGATATCACTTAATCTTTTGATAATTAAAAATATAGTTGGTAGCCAACGACGATTGGTTGAGTTGATAAAGATCATTTTCTTCGCTATTTAGATATAAGTTCAAGTCTTACTGTCGACAATCCCTCTTAATGGGTAATTTGTAAAAATCCAAAAAGAGGTTAAGACTCCCTCTGTAAATCGTCACAAAGACCCTGATACACCTTGATCCCGAATGGGGTAGACTCCTCTCCCCCTTAACTTTTTTTCATTAAAAAAAACATAGCTGGTAGTATTTCACAACAAAAGGGCAGTTGAGTCATTTGACAATAGCAATGGCATTTATGTCATTCCTTCAAAACTGCGGGGCATATGTAAAACCAAACCACATATAAATTCATGAACCACGCCGCTTCAGTCAGTCTCCCTCTCTCTCTCTATTTAATCCCCAATCTTCTTTCTTCCTCCTCCTCCTCTCTCTCTCTCTCTCTCTCTCTCTCTCCAATCTCAACCTCTGTATCTCCCCATACTCCGCCAGATTCCGGTGGCCCCACTTCTCTCTTCGCCGTGTGTACACTCCGATACATCACCATCCCAATCGGTTCGGGCCACAGCTACCTGGATCCGATTTCGTCTATCGAATCTAAGCCTCTAACCTAACCCCCAATCCCCACCCCATCTCCTTCCAATTCACAAATAATTATTTTTCTTTTTCAAATTTCCTTTTGTTTCTCTAAAAAGGCATTTTTCTCTTCTTTGTTTTCTTTGTGAAATTACATTTCTAACTCTACAAATCCCCACTCTGGCGTTTTAAAAAAGAGTCCTCCGGTACCTGATTTGACGCATTTGTCCCCCGGCAACGAATCCCCACTTGACGGTTTTGCCCACTCTGGCTTTTTTCCATTTCGAGGTTCGTTCGCTGACGTGGCATGGAGTTTTAAAATCACATCTTTCAAAACTTACAGATGAGTTTCCAACAAAGCCATAGCCGTAGGATCGTGCCACCTGGCGCATCCAGAAAGCGAAAGGAGAGACAAGCCAATGCCTCGCCCAACGGCTTTAAACAGCCGGCTCCAAAGGCTCCAACCCCAAGCCAAACGACAGCTCCGACTTTGTCGTCGAATCGGCTGCTGGCGGGCTACATGGCGTACGAGTATTTAACGAAGGGCACGCTGTTCGGTCAGAAGTTCGACCCGGCTCGAGCCGAGGCGGTGCCGCTGATGAGCTCGTCAGCCGAGCCGAGGAGGGGGAAGCCGGTCGAAGCCGGGAAAGTCGGGGCGGGCTCAGGTTCGGGTGCGGGTGCGGCGCAGGAGAGTTACGCTGAGGTGGCGAGCATGTTGAAGACGGATGGGGCCCACATTCCGGGGATTGTGAACCCGACGCAACTGGCGAAGTGGATTCAGATGTGACAACAGGGATATATATAACGGGCCTTGTATTGTTGCGTAAGTTGGGGACGTGGCGCTTGGTGATTGGCTGGATGGTTTTGGTCCACGTCAGCTAGTTGGCGTAGTAGTTGATAGTAAATAGAAGCGGCTGAGTTTCTGATTCAAAACAAAGCGCAGGATTTCGTGAACAGTGAGAGAGTAAGTGAGTGTGAGAGAGTGTGAAGGTGGCGAGTGAGATCAAAACCATTTCTCTCTCTCTCCCTCTCTCTCTCTCTCTCTTCTGTTTGTGATGACGATAATGTCTGCGTTCTGTGTTTTGTTGTATTTATTTGTAGGAGGATGACGAAGAAGAAGAAGACGAAGAAGAAATTAAGAGAGAGATGACAGAATGCATGTCTGCTGTGTGAAGATCGGAGCCATTTGAAATTCCGGTGCTTAATCTGTTGTTCTTGTTGATTAGCTTATTTAATCTATATATTTAAGGTCGATTTTCGACAATTATATATCTGTGTTTGTGAGTTATTTGTTTTGCATATATTGTTGCATGCATGCTTGATGTGGGTACGTATGTATAATGTATACAAATACACTTGGGCATCGGGTAAGTTGTTGGGTTGTTGTGGTGGCAGATTATTCAGATTTATTACAGTTGCTCCTGCCATTAAGCTTCTAGGCTTTCTGGTATAACTTAAGGTTTTCAGGTGCTGGGTTGGACTCGCGTAGAAGGAAATATCAGTAAACTTTTTATGACCTGTAACTCGAATTATGCGACAACAAGTTTTGTCATCGGTAATTGTATAAGGAGCAATGCTAGGTATACCATATTTTTATACCATCTTGTGTACCATCTCTCTAATAGATAATAAAGGTGGTACACAATGTGGTATGACTCGCATTTTTGTTGCATCATTAAAGCATTCTACGGATTATTTTGTACCAGGTTGTCTATGAATCTAGTTCCTCATTATATTCAGTCTTTTATGGTATGAATAAGAGTGTTCGTATCCAATTTTCTGATTAGTCTAGATTTTCCTAATCAACAACGTGATCCATGAGCTGTGGGTTGTCATGTGTGTACGTACCAAATGCAATGCTCAACAGAAGCTAATCAAAGCACACACAATCATGGCCTCAAGGTCCCCATTAAATATAATTTATAGTATATGAGGCGTAATACATTGTACAAATGGTCAAATTAGCCACACACAAAAAAAAAAAAAAAAGGTGAGGCGATTTTACTAGGGCTGGGCTAGATGCGGTTTGGCTCCTTTTTTGGCTGGAATCGATCATGAACTGCTCTCATAGGTGAGTCATTTCTAGGGTCTAATGCCAAACCGTCCAAAGTTTCCATCAACTGTGATTGGTTCATCGAGAAAGCTCGATTCAGTCGATCTAAATGAGATTCGAGTCGAGATAGAGATAGATGAAACTAGTGGCGGAGATAAAGAGAAAAAAAAGCAGAATCGACCAAACGACAAGATTCAACTAGATGATAAGCCCGAGAGAGAGAGAGAGAGAGAGAGAGAGAGAGATGAGCAGCGGCGGTGGAGAAGAGGAGAAGGAAAAAGAAGATGAGTTTGCGTGGTCGTTTCTGTTCAGTCAGTGTGGCCAGTTTTTCGTTCAAATGCCCAACCCTAGATTTTACATGTATTGTCATAAACAAGCCCCCCAAAACCTCAAAAATGAAATTTTAAAAAAAAAAAACATTGGGATGAATTGTTACCAAAACCTTCCTTTAAAAGGAAAATGTCTTGTCTGGAAACCCACTTCTTGAAGTTAAATGAGAGAGTTGTGCCAAAATTTTAGAGCAATTCTTGTCTGAACAAGCCTTGTGCTTGACGTTTTCCTGTCGAAAATCATCATGTTGCTTTCTTTTCTCTCCTGTTCCATATCCAAAACACACCTTTTTTTTTTTGCGTGTAAGTTTCGAGGAAGTTTCCCCATTAAGCTGTCTTAATACAGTAAGTCATTTATGACACAACTTCTATAAATGAACCCTACATCCACAAAACATCTTGCCGGTACCGTATACAACTCTTATCTCATATTCAGCGCGCCCCCCCCCCCCCCCCCCCCCCCCCCCCCCCCCCCCCCCCCCCCCCCCCCCCCCCCCCCCCCCCCCCCCCCCCCCCCCCCCCCCCCCCCCCCCCCCCCCCCCCCCCCCCCCCCCCCCCCCCCCCCCCCCCCCCCCCCCCCCCCGTTAGTGATGCTATTAATTTTTTTTGAGAGGAAAGTTGTACACAACAACTCTATGCAATAATTTCCTCCATTTTGACAAAATAGTAGAATGAGTGGTATATATAGAGTACGTATTTTCGTTCTGATCAAGATAGTTTGAAAACGTGTAAGATGATGCTTTTTATCATATTGTGAATCTGACAATATAAACATTGATTTTACGTACCGATTAAGATATTTATATTCACACTCCTATAGTACTCGTTTTTTCCCCTATGCATTACACTCATGATCTGGCTTGAAGCTTGGTGCTTTGGTTAGATTGCATTTAAAATGAGTTAGGTGATTTTACATTTGATTTTGATCGAAGTTCCAAATAAAGGATCACCACCATCGGTCATCAATTTCTACCAGCTCTCTCCAACTCCTTACTCTCTTTCATTATGAATTAACACCGCCACGTCAATCATGTCGACCGCAGCTCATGATTTGTATTTTGGACGTTGTAGAGTTATTCTACTCTCTTTTTCTAAAGTTCGTACCTTACTATATGTGAGAGTACTACAACACTTTAGATATCAGCCACTCACACATACTTAGACTTAAAAAAGACAAAAGAATAGTAGCTGATAAAATCAACTTGTCTTATCAAAAGAAGGTCCAAGTTAATGCCAACAGGTCTATATTTCAATGGTAAGATGATTCGCTTACGGATCAATTTTCTCATATTCGAATCTCAATGTTATTTTTCCCGTATCCTTTTCCTTTCAAACTTTCACCAAAAATAAAATGTCCAAGTTAATATTTAATTCAGTTCACTAAAATACTCACCCCGAGTTTGATCTTATTTTCCGTAAACTAAAGTGATTTGGAGTACTTCATTGAGAGTTAGCGACGAAGGGATGAATGAGTTTGCACTTGGATTTAATTTCTGAAAAGCTCCATTATCTCAGTGGCTACACAAACATCCAAAACCAGCAGTCAACAATTCATGCGTGCCCCCCTCTAGTTCTTTGTTTTGAATTGTCTTTAGGCTAAACGATAAACACTGAGGCACGTAACCCTTTCATTCAAAAAGAACAAAAAGGAATAAACGATGTAGCGTGTAGCCAAAAATTATTCATGGGGTCAACAATTCATAATTAACATTGAACTCATCAAACAACACAGAGTTATTAAGTATTGATTCATAATTAATTGCAAATTTTAATTTTTATCCCTAATTAAAATAAACTTAATTTATGTACGCATGTTTTCCTTGAGAATGAATAGTGTATTCTAATCCTAATTATTTGAGCAAAGGACCTACTAGTGTAGTGGTTTGAAGCAATTGCTCCTTCAGGACATGTTCTGGGTTCGAGTCCTAACATCCGTATAGAGTGTGTGAGTTTAGTATATTAACACCACTCTCAATAGAAAAGGTCTTAAAAAAAAAATCCTAACTATTCGAAGACACAACTAATTCTTGATATATTAGCATAAAAACTATGAAAATAATTGTTAAGAATTTTCTTTTTGTTGAGGGTTGTGAAGAAGAAGAACTGATGGAATTAAAATTATAAAAGGGGGTAGGCCTTAAAATTTGGTATTAAATGAGTCAACGTTTTTGGTTACAATATGCAAAACGTCACACCCCGCAGAAGTATTCTCACATGGAATGTACACAAAATGACTGCTATTATCACATGGAATGTATTTTTTTTTAAGAAAAAAGGTGAAGTAACATTGACAAAAGCCACACTCTGGCCTTAGATCTTTGCTCAAAGCCCATATTGAAACCCCAATAAGAAAAAAAAAAAAATTCAACGGCCATGATTTGAGGTGGGAGCCCATGTACAAATCAAACGCGTTTTGAGTAATTTATTTATCAAACCAAACTTCCCACCAAAATCCCATATCTTGGCTCTCATCGATCTTATCTAATTGCAATTCAAGTTTAGTTTGGAATTCTATATAGTCGCAGTTTGAAAGAGTAATTGACAGAGGAGGTCTTTTTGCTTTTGACTAGGAGCTACCTGTATACAAGTAAGTTTCTCAACCTTCTTGGACTTGGAGGTCCTTGGATTTAAGATTGAACAAAACTTTGAAAGCTGAGTCTTATTTGTTTATTCTCTTTTTTGTTTGAGTTTGTAACTATTTTCACTTGTTGGATATATGTCTATGAGGGTTTTAATATATTTTTCTCCTCCTTATAGTTCTTTAATTTACCATAAGGTGCTACTTGTTAAGACTATTTGAGGTTTTGTTCCAAAGATATACTCTTAATTTCTTTGTTCATTTTTTTGAAATTCAAGGAGTGGGAGGACGAGAGTCGAACTCTTATGGTGAGCTCTGTCACTCAAGCTTTAAACTCACCATGATAATCATATAAGCGCACACATCTTAATTTTGGTTATTTATTAACTTGAATCTAATAACTTTCATGATCTTGTTATATAACATTTTAACTGAACCACATATCTGATTGTGGGTTTTGGATTTTGTCATGAAAGCTAACAAGGTAATTACAAAAATCCACAATTGAATGAAAAATCCAGAAAAATATGTACATATTAAAAATTGTAATTTATAAAATCCTAATTTGTTTTCCCCTGCTTAAAATTCATGTCACATATATTTTCAGGTAACCACAAAGAACTAGAAAAGTGAAAAGAACATCAGGTGGGCTCTGATATATTATGGAAATGGACAAGGAGAAGGAATGTTTGACTATGCCTCAAGCTTTGGGAATTTGCATGTATTTTTGCTTCACAGGTGCCATATGGGGATCATTTTGTTTGATTAAGTTTATGAAGAACAATGAAGACCATAAACTATCATTAACCTTGGTCGTTTACTTCGTTGTTGTTTGTCATATTTTGGTCATTTTTTTCTTCGCAGTAATTATGAAGTTTTTTGTTGAAGTGGGGTATGAAGTCATAACCAGACAAAGAAAAGTCGAGCCTCCCTCAACTGTGGAGGCAGGGGAGTGTAAATCCATGGTTTAGTAGTCATGTGGATGTTTGAACAGTTCAAATCATGGATGATGCGGAAGCGTGTTGTGTGCTTGCTTGAACTTATGTGTTCTAGTCTCTCAGCACGCGCTTTCGGCCCCTCATACATTAGCAATTTCTTTCTTTACAATAAAATTGTTAGTTATTTGAAGAAAGATGCTCAATCCAGCTTCTAAAAATAATTGTCACAATTTCTTTTTTGCTCTGGCCATTCCAAGGTAAATCTAAATTTGATCAGATGGCGTTGCAGATTTTGGAATCTAACAGTCAGAAAATAAGATGTCACAAAATCAACTGAAACATTGTTGATCTTCTGCAAATTGAACTAGATTTAAGTTTATCCTACAATAATTCAACCGTATGATAGAACTGGCAGTAAGAAAGGAAATCGACCGCTTCATAGTACTAATTCAGCTAGAAACTTATACAAAGGATACTAATCAGGAAACCATTTTCACAAAATGAGTGTAAGAGCTCCAATCAAACATAGAAAAAGGGAAGAACAAAATTAGGTGTTCTAGGCCTGCTTGATTACCCCCGATCTAGCCTTCAGATTGAGAAAGATTGCCCTGAAATAAGCAATTAAGAGTGAGTAGGTTTAGTTGCACAATGATCTGAATTGCATTAGATATTTATGACACAAGTAAAAAATATGCCACAAAACGATATATATATTCTTTTTCTTTTAAAAATAATATAGGGTTTCATGTTAGTATTAACTCTATGATCATTCATTAGCTATAATCATTACTTAACAGTCTATACGAGGTAATACTAATACCGTATTAGATATGTACAGGAGAGTATCTGAGAAGCACTAATACAATGTGGATACGGCAACGTTGTACAACTATCCTTTTTTCTTATTTTAAAGAGGCAACAAAGGAGAAAAAATATAGCAGCGTACCAGCACGAGGCAACAAAGCTGTGAAACAAGACCCGGAATTGCAGGGGCATATACTGGTAATTCACCCAACCAACAATAGGCCAAAACTGCAACCATCATCAAGTCAGTATTTCCAAATCTTTGTTTCAAGGATAGCCTTGAGTATAAAACAATGAAAGATGGCTAATATTTTATACCTTCCATGCTGTCAATTGAATAGAAGGGTAGTCCTTTCGAACTTTACTCTTGACTAAATTCCATGGTCTTCCTGCAATGCCAAAGTTAAAAAAGCAATGCATCAGTTACAAGTCTACTATCATGATTCTTGATTCAGAGTTCTACCGCATGAGCATTGCAACAAAATCGTCAAGCTTCCGAAGATGTGATTTACATCATGCTTGAGAGTATTAAATTGCCAAAGGAACAAGTGACAGGAGAGAGGTAATTTGTTGGATGATAGATCAAAACATATCAAGGCATGAATTTAATGTGATATATGGATAAAAATCATAAAGACCAAGAAAGAATATGCAGAATAAGATGAATTCAGCTTCAGCACCAAAATTTCATTATCATTTCTTCAGTATCTATTTGGCCTGAACACAGATTCCAAACATACTCTATCAAGATAACACATATTACAGAACTGGAATGCCTAAATGCACATTGTTTTCTAGATGTTTCAAGCAAGCTGCACAGCTCTGCTCTTAAGAACGAAACTGACGTTTGAAATGTTCACACCATCCTGTGTGGAAGGGAACGAAAACAACTCATAAACATGGATAAACTGGAGTTTGGTTTCAAGGCAGGATTCTCTAAAGTAAATAGTTTGGTGGTTTAATAACCTTTAGAAACAAAAAAAAAATTGTGCCTAAATGATAAACTAAACTATGCAATAACTATAACTTTAGACTTCCCCCCTTTTAAACCCAAGCCCACCACAATAACAGCTTAAAAACATCCAATTAAAAGGACAGAGGTCTACACCCTGCAGCTTAAAATGCTCTAAAACCATAAAAATGTGAATTGATATATCCTACTAACTGACTCAAAGAATAGTATACACAGTAGACATCCTCTTGCCCCAGTTGGTGAACCAAAGAAAGAACAAACATAAAAGAAAAAAGACAAAAGAGCAATCAAGTCCCACCAAGCCATCATACTACTATAACTAAAGACCAAAAATTAATGGATACCAGATATCGAATAAGAGACAGATCAGTTAAGAGTATACCAAAGATATGTGCATACCTTCAACCACCAAGCCATAGTACATCATGAAAAGCATGTTGTTCCAAGGGGAAGAAGTTAATTGTTCCAGCAAAACCTGATATTTGAAATTTTCATTCATCAATAGTTGACTCAAAAATTGCATTCAGGCTTCTGGCATTTATTTAACTCAAATTAGCATGAACAAAGCATGAGAATTATATGTTGGAAAGCACAAAAATCGACTTCACAAAAAACGATTACCTTCTTTGCAATAGTTTTGTTGTCCTTCTTTCCCTTGAATATTATATCCATCAATTTGTGGAGGAAGTGCCCAAATGGTCCCCCATACCCGAACCCATAGAGCTGAAAACGAATTTAAGCTTCAGATTCCAACATGATATACATGATCATGACATAACACAATTATATATAACCTGATAAGTATACCAGTCTATCTGAGAAAAGGCCAACGTAAATTTTTTGAACTTCAATTCATTACATGGTTGCTGAGATGAATATATTCTAGGAAACCAAAACTGCATAAGAATCAAGGAAACACATATAGTTCCTTGTTCTGTCCGCCATTTTCTCTGCAGCCACACCAATTTTGATAATCTCTTATAAAGTTCAGACCAAAATTGAGAATATAATCCAACCCACTTAGCAATTTGTTAAAGAAACAATAATTTTAAACACCATGATCAAAATAGGCATACCATTATCAGAAGCAGTCTTCTCAATTGAAGCTTTTTGATCCCAGAAATCTTCTGGGCTATTGCATCACTACACCCAGCTAAAACTCCAGATGTAATTGCCTAGTAACCCATCAATAGAAAGCAAACAAACCAAAAAATTTAACGACTTATACACCAAAAAGCAACAAAATATTCAAAAACAGGCCCAAGTATTCATCTTTGAATTGAAATCTTTACAAAGACAGAGTAAGAAAAACAAAACGAAAAGAAAAACTGGGTATGATTCAAAAACTGAAACAAACCTTAGTTCTCAGAGGGTGGGACTGAAGCTGTATGAGATATTTTCTCCAAGCCTCTTTGACTATTTCAGACATGGCGACTCCAACGTTCTTTCCCTCCGTTTTTCTCAGTAGAGGAGAGGGTGGCGCTTTGAGTCTTATAAAGATTCAGAAGAGCTGAAAAATTGAAATGGGGTTTTATAGCACTCGATTTTTATAATGGTATTCATTTATTTTAATCATTAACGACAAGTTGGGGTTAGGTGGTGTGAGAAAGTAGCGTGTATGATCAAAGAAGACCGGTAGCCTCCAGGAAAATAAGGAAGACGACTACCGGTTTATAGTCTTATAATAACAATTGCCAGGAAAAGTTCAAGCTAAAGTTACAATTTAAGTTTGGAATAATTTTTTTAAAAAAAAAAAAAAACAATTTTGTCCCTCAATTTTAATTTTATCAAACTATTTATTTGGTGCTCACGTGCAAGTTTATTTCGGTTAGCGTTTTATTTTATTTCATTCCACATAAGCTAAATTGGAACGAATGAAATATATAGCAACCAGTACTTTTAACATTTTAGGGCAGATTTAGGAGTGCTTCTAGAATAACTAAAAGCGATTTTGATAGTATTTGGCTGAAAATTTTAGAAACACTTTTGAGGCATAGAAGAGTTTTCTGGAGAAGCCCTACTATGTGCTTCTTTAAGAAGCACTCTCAAATGCTTTTCCAAGAAGCACTGGAATCTTGAATTTTTTTATTTATGAAAATTCAAGATTTTTATAATAAAAGCGCTTTTATTAAAAACACTTATGAACATAAGTACTTCATAGAGAAGCAATCCCCTTAAAATACATGGCGCTTGCATGAAAAGACGAAAATAGCCTATACATGTCCCTTTTAGGTGTGACAGTTACACATTCATTCACGTAGTGTTACTAATCACAAGTTATTGTAAAAAAAAAATATAAATAATATAATAATTCAAACAAATATGAATAATAAGTCAATAGAGACATAAATTTAATATAAACGAGATAAACAAAACAGACTTGATCAATCGATAAAGGCCTGCAAATTACTAAATTGTCCTAAAGACAAACTTCCATGCCATTATTCAATGCTTGTAGTTTTTCCGATGATCATCTATTTAAAGGATATATGATGTTGTTATTTATGTTAGTTCAATTTTCAAGCTAATGTGAAAGTAAATAACCTGAATTTAATCAATCAAACAAGACCTAATTTTTTTTAATCAAAAAATAAAACTTGAAAATTGTAATTTCCTATTAATATTATTTAATATAAGCCTAAGCCCAAATACAAAGTTAGGGCCAAGTCATGTCCACAACTTGGCCCAACTCAACTGACTAATTAGGAGGCAACTCTTATAAAGACTATATGACAAACTTGTAATTTTACAACGTGAGATAAAGATAGACTGAAATTTCACTTTAAGCTCCAATAATTATAACATGAGTGGATAGTATAATTGATATTTCATAAACTTATGATATAATATAAATAAAAGGATAGCTGTCTTATAACACGAGAGAATTAATAACAATACGTGTCAATGTGATGAAAGTTTCTCCAATGTCAACACCTTGCCACTCAATTGATCAAAAATCTTGTTTTTGTCTTAATTGCAATTGTTTAAGCTATAGCCTTTATGATTGATATAATTGAAATTACAATTTTACAAATACTAAAATGGAAATTGACTTGGATTACAAGGATATACATTGTAATGTGGCCAAAGTTTAATGAATTTGTTTTTGTCATTTAAGGACTCCATATATTGTTGGTCAAAAAGGTGACTCCATATACTTTATGGAAAGGCAAAACTATAAAGTTGTAGTTGCAGTTGTGGTCAGGAGTGTTGAGTTAAGGTATTCGTTTGGTTGTTCCAAACTTGTGACTCTTTTGCTTGAATTTCTTAGGTCATGTGTGGCTACAAATGGAGGTACACTTCGTCCGCTTGTTGATGGTAAGTGACAATATTTCAATCTGAATTATGAATGCAATCTATCGCCGCAGTTAAAAAAAAAAAAAAACTTTACAGTATCATTTAAGAGTCTTAAATTTGGTCAACTCATTCGGTTTTGATTAAATTGTAAAATGACAAACGAATTGCGATTAAGCCAATAACCAGTACTTTCTGACCTAAAGAAAGCCAATACTGATACTGACAGCAGCATTACATGAGTGTTGACCGAACCTAAGTTTGACAGAAAACCCAGTCAACTAATAAAAGAAATAGCACCATACAATCAGTGTTTGATCTCTGTCTAAATTGTTGTTTCCGACCAAACATGATTCTTGCACATACAAAATAAATAAATAAATAAACGAACAAACAAGAAGAAATCAAAGTAGAAAATAAACTAGTTTTATTATTTTGAGTAGAAGCAATTAAAGCAAGCCTCATATCATATAAAACCCTTTCACATTTCATTCTTTTTTCCAATCATACCATTTCTTATCTTCCATCGTCTGGCCTTGAGTCAAGTATATCCCATCATCTTTGGCTTTCCATACGCAATGAGCTCCACCACAATCGTAAATAAACTCATACTTGGCTTCGAAGGCATCAAAAACGTTATGGTAGTCCTTATACCAGAAGTTGCAAAAGTAGAGTGTTGAACTGAATATGTTGACACGAAATTTCCATTCGTACTGCTCGTTAGGAGCGAGAGTATGGAGACCAATATCGTTGTCCTTGGATTTACAATGAGATGTGAATGTTTGGTTATTGCTGAGGTTGTTGACGATGCGCACGAAGTTCTTTGTGAAAGGTGTCGACGGCCATCGCCATGGAGTACCTAGACCAAATGATAAGGCAAGGAACAACACAACACAGTAAAACTGCCATATTCCTTTTGATCCCTTCATTATTTTTCAATCTTGATCACTGGGAGAGTCTGATGTGGATGGACTGGGGCATTTGCATTCCTTGTGCTTTTATAGCAAAAGGACCATATTGCTTCTATTTATTATTGTTGTCATTTTCTCTACCCTGTAATTAATACAGATTTTTTTTTTCCTCACAATCACACCGGGTGCAAAGTATTTAGATTAGGTGATATAGATGGTAGATGTTTTCTATGGTATAAGGAGGTTTTTACTTAAAATAAGAATTTTTCTATTCTAGATTGTAAACCATTGATCGAAATTGTTTAGTTTTTAGAGGTTATCTTTCAAGACTATATCTATACGGAAGAATAATTTAAAAAAAGCCATTTCCGCTTCAGTTTTGGATATGACTCAAATAACTTCGGATCTAGATGATTTTTTGGTAAGGATAATGAAAATAAAGATGGTTCCGATGGTTGAAATATACAAAGGTGTTATTAAAATTATCATTGAATTGGGCTCTTGCTGTTCATCTTGTTTAGCATATTGATTCCTCATGTTTACACCGCCTTACTAGTTTGCTGCAGGATTAGTTTGGTCTCCTTAGCCAATTTGTGAATTATATATGTGCTGTGGTGAAAATGTGCAGGGCATTTTAATAATCAAATTAATTTGGATTATGATTCATGAAAATTAGTAAACAATAACAATAGGAATCAACCCCATTCCTTTGCTAATTCTATATGTTTAGTAAACAGCTTAATGTGAATGATTCTTTCCATACCGATTCAATACTTCCCCGATTTCTAAATTCTCTGATTCCTTACTTTCTTCATTACTGATACGTAAACATGCCCTAAGTTTATATGGTTAAATTTTGATGTGTGGTAATGTATATGCTCTCTATGGTATATGACAGCAAAAAAAAAAAAAAAAAAAGTTTTGCTGCATCATCATCGTTATCTTCATGGTCTCCATGTGTCAAATTTTTTGTTAGGTTTGTTTCTCATCTCATCTCATCTTAAGGTCTTGTTTGTTTCGTGGAAAAGATTCGATGAGAAATAATTTTCCATATGTTTTTCTAAGGGATAGGAAATGAAAGATTCTTTTCCCATGTTTGGTAATGCTGGGAAAATAGGAAATACCACTTTATTTCATTTCTCATGTTTGGTTTGCGTAGGAATGTAAAACAAAGTTTGTTTAATTTTCCAATGGGTTTTTAACTCAAATGGTTCTCAAACTTATACTCAAGTTGTATTTTGGTCCCTTAACTAAATTATTCATTCAAATGATCCACCAACTCTTTATTAATTGGCGCATTGGTCCTATCGTTACATTCTGTCTGTTGTCGTCAGATATAGAGTTGAAACAGTCCAGTTAAATAAAATACTAAATAAATTAAAAAATAAAACCAAAAGAAAAAAAATCCTCTCTCCATATCCCACCTCCCAGCCCCCAATGCAATAACCATCGCCTCATCTTCTCCTCCCCGGACCCCACCCTCTCTTCCCCTCCCTCCCTGTCCTCTCATCCTCTTTCCCTTTATCTCTCTTCCCTTTTTAATTCTCTCTTCAAACAGACCCATACCCTAGGGTTTTGTAGCAAACTAGCATGATCAGTAAAATAAGCTAACATGTAAAAGGAAGCCACCATTATAATATGTGAATCCGAGTTATCCAACTCGGGCAAGATCGAAATTAGTACTAGAATGTTAAGAGCCCATGGGTAGAATGTATCCCTAAAAATCGGCTTGTAAGTGAAGGGTGCCCATGAGCTCTTGAGCCATTCTAGGATATGCTATTTTTCTAATGTGGGATCTTGAGTCCTAACATTCCATGCTTCCGTACCCAACATCCTCGTTGGCCCACTCTGTCGACACTGACCCGATGGTAACCCTTTCCTTCGTTTGAGGCGGCTTCACTCACCTATCATATTCAAGGACTCGATATCATGCCATACATGTTAGATTGATGAGAGTTAGAATCCAAATTCCTATTGAAGTTGTTTACTAAATCATATGGAATCGGGGTAGGAGTGATACTAATTCTTTACAAGTTGTTTACTAAATTACCATGAATCAGAATTGAAACCAGTTTGATTACTAAAATGCCTTCATTGTTGGGTTAAAGTAGATGACAAATTTGGAATTTTAAAAATTATGTGAGGATATAATAGGTGAAAAAGATAGATTCTTGATGGGTTAGGTCTCCATGAATTAGAATACCACCTCCCACCCAAGAGTCCAATTCCTCCAAAATCAAGAGTTGAATTCCTGATTTTGTGTGAGTCTCACTTATATTTTAATTCCTCTATGTGAAATAAACACATGAGTAATCCGGAATTCAAATCCTTATTTTGATTATGATTACAAATTAGTAAACATGCCATAAATTTAGTATTGATTATTGGGAGTTTTTTCCTTATATGAATAAAGCCATAAAATTTTACATTGACCTACTTCACAGAAAAAGGGACAAGTACTTATTTGGAACAAAAAAATAGTGATAAGTTACAATTGAGTGTTGCTATTTCCACCCATCGTCCTATTTCTCCATCCATCTTATCTTTCAACCCATCATGTCAATTTGAAAAAACACAATCTTATCTTTTCACTCACTATCAGTCCTAAAATACCCTTTAATTATTAAACAACAAAGAAATTACTAAGAAAAGACCTTTTCAGATTAGCGATAGTGTTTTCTTTGTGCCAAGGAGGCAAGTAATTGTATGGGAAAATGCAATTGAGCTTCTCTTGGATTGCTTTCTTATTTCTAAAAGCGAGTCACTAAGGCCATCTCCAGCCATGAGCTATATCCCAAATATAGCCTTAAATTAATGCAAAATCCATCTCCAGCCATGGGCTAAATAAAATTTTGGCCAAATTTGGAGGGCCACATTTGGCCCTTTAGCCCTCCAACCGGGCCAAATGTAGCCAAGCTTTGGCCTATGCCAAATTCATAGTGGACCCCACCATGTGCTTTTCAATCATCAAATATTAAAGCACTCCCCCACTTGCCTTATTTAAAGCATTCTCAAAATAATAAAATATGAAGGATCCTAAAATATAGCCATGCATGGCTGGAGATGGAAAACTTTAGCCCTACACTATTCTTTAAAAAATTAATATTTTGGGGGGCTAAATTTTTAACCCTAGACTACATTTAGTCCTATAACTGGAGATGGCCTAAGAAACTTTTTTGTTTCAAGATTGTAAAAAGTAGTCATTGAAAAAGCTTCACAAAACCTTTCTTTTTATTAAAGTAATTATTTGACAAAAGTTGAGGAAGTCGTTGGGAAAGCGACAAGACTCTGACGAAAAACGAAGAAGAGAAAAAAAGGGGGCTTCCCACCACACAAATTACTTGTAAGTTGTAATAACAAAGTGGTGCATAAAGTGCTTCATACCAATTGAAAAAATTCCTCTGAAACATTTGATATAGATATATATTTTTGAATTTTTACTGCCCTTTTTGATATGGCCAAACAAACCTCCATTGGCTATTAGGCACGCTTTCACCAACTAGATTCTCCAAAGATAAATTACACCATTCACCCACCCATTTATTCATGACATTTCTTTCATGAAATAAAAAGAAAACCATGCCAAAAAAGAAGGCAAATACACAATACACTCAGGAAGAAAATACTGGAGAGATTAACTATCTAAACATGGAGAAAGCCTTTGGAGCAGCATTTGGTGGCCCAGTCCAACCTACAATAATATTCACAAAAATAAGATGTGTGTATTAGGAGAACCATAATTAATAATAAACACATAATTATATATCATAATTGTGCGGATTAAATTTAGAACCTTTGGATGGATCCAAGCCTCTAATTTTGAGCTCGGCATGCTCTTGGCAAAGGGCGCATGAGTCACAGAAGAAATGAACACCACAATCACAACAAGGTTTGTCTGGTAAGCCAAATTTCGTACGCAATTTCTCTCTGTAGATGCATGAGTACATCCAGTGGAATTGGACCATCATCAAGCAGCAGTATGCACAACCCTGTGCACAGCATGCTAAACGCAAACCAAGCCCACCATATACAAAAGCTCCAATTAGTAAAGCAACAATTAAACTCAGCCCATCACTTGCAGGTTATTAAAAGTATAATTTATGTGTTGATTGCTTTTTTCAAAATTATAGTTCAAATTAATACTCTGACAATGTAGTAACCAGCAAAAGTGTGTTCAACTCGCAAAGAGCTTGTAGCTCGAGTGGTTATGAGCATTTAACTTCGCACTTGGAGAAAGACTTCCATGAAACTATCCCCGACCAATAACATTGTGACACACGTGATAACACTTCCACATGTCATAACATTATTGGCTGGAAATAGCATTGTTTATGCTATCCTGGTTGCAACTATATATTCAACTAATTATTTGGGCAAAAAAAGTCACTAAATATTAAGTTACATGGGCCGAGGATTCCATGGTCTAACTCTAATGAAGAAATGCTTCCAAATTTTAGGTCATGCTTTGATATCAATAAGCCCAGGGGATTAAAGATGCACCTCAGCATTTGATCTGTGCACCCAGTTGGCTAATTATATATACTTACAACTTCGTCCTTCATCTACAACTTCTGCAATCCGGCCGAAGGTAACACATGGGAGAAGGTATGTTATGCAACCTACACCACAGTTACATGAATTAATTCAATAGTAGTGCATGTAATTCAATAGTAGCTTAGAATTAGAGGTGCCAAATTTTAGCAAGAAATAAAGAGAGAGACAGAGAGCTATATATAATTTTACATGTAGAGATCTCATTTCCACAACTGAAAAGGCCAAGAGACCATTCGGGCTTCGGGCGGTTGCGGTTGAAAATATTCATATTTTCACCAAGAAAATGATGAAAAATGATGAAGAATGATGAAGATATATACAACTTAATGTTAATGAAAATAATGCTAAAGGGCTGATGGGAGTGGATCTTAAGAATTTGGCATTTATACTCCACAGTTCATGTCTTGGGGAAGATCGCTGTTGAATTTGATTATTATTTTTGGATCCGTTTACATAGTAAAGCAGGCCTGCTATATAATGAAGCCGGCCATGTCACTGTTAGCATGCGACATATATCTAATAACTCAACTTAATTCCATTGTTGTCCTTATTACTACTTGTATAAGTACCACCTAATTTAAGCAATGTTAGAATGTTAGAGAGGCTACCTTTTTAATAACGGCGGAAGTTACCTTCCTGTGAGAGGTAGTAAATGTTTTAAAGTATTATCTCACATTGATGCAAGTTTTATTTTAATAATTTAAATGATCGTGAGTTTCCCCTCTTCCCAAATTGAAAATTGATTTTGTTTTTTTATTTTTATTTTATAGAGAAAAATGATAATTGTATTTATAAATTAGGCATAAAGATCCATAAGCCACAAGGGTTAGTATAAATACCCACTAAGGGTTAATGTAAAGATGAAAGCATACTAAACATGCAGGGTTAATCCAGATACATAGAAACAAACCAGCAACATCAAACACATAAGGTGTATCTCCATTAATAGTCTCATAAGGCCAAAGAAATTTCGGCATAAAAACTGCAAGCCGGAACAAGCGAGACATGAACCGCAATGCCTAAAACTGCCAATACAACTATAACTTTTAAACTCTCACTAGTAGAAACTACAAGTAGAGACTAGACTATTGTTTGTACCATATCTGACCCCCACTCACGACATGACACGTGGAATGTGAACGACGCTAAAGACCTGCTTGGTAAGCCATGCCGATACGATCAATCGGCACACATCACCGATTGATACACAGTCGTCGAAATCGGCAAGTGCTACTGACTGACTCATCGACATCAATCTTCGGCGTCCTTTGCCGATCGACGAATCAGCACATCCAGCCGATTCTGACAGATGACCTCGGAACTTCCGCCAGAACCTGTCAGAGCATGTGTCGATTGTCAAGGACACTTCCACGAGTCCCACATCGAAACTAAGTACTAAGAGCATCACAAATGCTCTAGAGCCCCTTGGCCCAGCCAAGAGGTAAGACTGTTTACTTGGCTTGTGCTTTCACACTATCAAAAGAATTGCTCTTAGTCACTACCTTTGGCATCGGAGGGTCTTTGGCCAGCGCTACACCGGTGCTCAAGACCTCACTTGCCGTTTCTCTCTTCAGCTCGGATCCAGTGTCCACTTTAGCAGCAAGGCGCCATGGGGAGAAGGCCCCTCCGGTCCACGATCACCAACATACTTGTAAGTTAGCCTTATCTCTATCTGTTTAGATTTAGCACGAACAACTACAAACAAAAATCAAACTCACAAAGAGTTGATGCAATTATTACAACTCAATAAACCGTGAACAGCCAAACTCACCAAAGATTTCAAGCACAACAAAATCACCAATGCAGGCAAGCAGAAAATCTAGCCAAAAAAGTGGTAAACAACCACAAGAAAGCTAGGAGGAGAGGAAGGGAGAAAGGGGTGGGGAGGGAAGGGTAGAGAAGGAGAGGAGAGAAGAGGGGGAGGGAAAGGTAGGAGAGGAGAGGGTTGGGGAAGGAGGCCACTACCCCGAAATGGAGGTGGTGGTTGGAGCTAAGTTCCTAAGGGTTTTATTTTAGAGAGTGTTCCTTAGGGTTTCTAAGAAGAATTGATTTTTTAATTGATTTTGGGTTAGATGCTCACTAACCAATATGGTATTAAGGGAGACTATTTACGTGTTCGACTTAGAGCATCTCCACCCCTAAGGCTAAGGCAAGGGCTACCACTATTCACGTGAATAGTGGCAGCCTTGTCATTTGTGGTTCCACCCCAAAAGGCAAAGGCAATTACTATTCACTTAAATTTATTTTTTATTTTTTATACTTAAATCATTGATTTTGATAAGCTTTTCGGATAAGATTTTCGATTCCCAAGTGTTAATATTTATCATAAAATTCTCACCTAAAAATCAAGATAACATTTTTGGATAAAATTTTGAAATTAAATTTGGTGTGGAAAGTGAATAATATTGGTAGGTATGTATAGAAAAAATTTCCAGAATTTTTTGATATTTAAAAAAAAAAAAAAATTGATATTTTTTTTCAATTTTTTTAAGCCAAAAATTGGACAACCGTTGGATTGTGCAAGATTTTTTGATCGGAGGCTCCAGGAGAAGCCACGTCGCTTGTAACCATTGGCCAATGTGGGCTGGTGGGTCCAACAGTAAAAAAATATTTGAAAATCAGCTGCTGACGTCATGCTGACATCAGTAGCCCGCGGGCAACAACCCAGTCAATTTCTGCTTGTGGGCTTGCCCAGGCTGGTGGGTCCCATGCCTTGCTCGGGTTGGATTTCCTGCGCTAGAGTATGAAACTGAGCTTGGGGGGGCCTGTTGCTAGGGCAAAGCCCTAGCGCTGGAGATGCTCTTAAAGCCTTACATGCTCCCACGTCATAATGTGTTGTCCATGTGTTTGGCTTAAGTATCATCACACATAGATTATCATTTCGTTGAGTCCATGCGTCGAAATGGGTAGGCCTTGAGATGGGCCAAAGCCTGGTTTGACTAGTTCTTTAGGGCCGTTAGGCCTGACTCGCTCTTAAATTGGGTAGGGTTTGGGCTTAGAATTTGAAACCCTTGACCTGCCTAGGCCTGTCTAGACCCTTTGTTTAGACTTAATTGATGCACTCTTTAATCTCATTTTAGACTTAATCAAAATAATATAAGATATACAATAACTTAATAAACTTTTTATTTTGTTCATACATGTTATGAATTAAGTTAATTTTTTCAATGTTGTCTAAAAATTTGTATAATCCAACTCATATCTAAGTGCACTCCCTAACCATATTGTATACCTAATTGAAATAATGTAATATGTAGCATAAATTAATAAACTTCTCTTTTTTTGTTGTTTTATATACGTTATTATTGAGGTAGGTGGAAAACGCCAAAGTTGACTACTTTTTGTTGGGATGAGTTGATTAGTTGCTGGACTTCATAGATGCACGGAAAGAAATTGCTCTACTGCTAAGGAGATATTCTCATCAGTCACCCAAAAAACTAGATCTGGCGTGTTTTTCTTTTGGTGAAGAGAGAGTAAGTTGTAGAGAATGGCTGAGGCAATTGTTTCCTTTGTGCTCCAAAGGGTCGGAGACTTCACCACTCAGGAAGCAAAGTTCTTGTCTGGAGTCAGCCATCAAGTTGAGGTTTCACAAACTGAGCTACAGTTGATGCAGAGATTCTTGAAAGATGCAGATGCAAGACAAGGAGAAGATGCAAGAGTCCAAATTTGGGTTGCCAAGATTAGAGATGCTGCCTATGATTTGGAAGATGTTATTGAAACTTATGGCTTGAAAGTGTCTTCCAAGAAGAAAACAGGTATGAAGAATGTTCTTAAAAGATTTGCCTGCATCTTCAAGGAACGGGTTGATCTTCGCAAGGTCGGGGCAGAAATTGAGAACATTACTGCCAAAATTTCTAATTTGAGGATGAGTTTGCAAAGCTATAACATTGTAAGGGAAACAAGAGAGATTGGAGGTGCATCTTCTTTGCAATCATTTGAGAGACAACAACAACTAAGGCGAACTTATTCTCATGTTATTGAACGTGATGTTGTTGGGATAGAAGACAATGTAAAGGAAATAGTTACACATTTGGTGAAGGAAGAAAGTTGCCTCCGAGTTGTTTCTATTTGGGGTATGGGTGGTGCAGGGAAAACCACACTTGCAAAACAGATTTATCATCACAAAGAGGTTAGGTGTCATTTCAATAGTTTTGCTTGGGTGTGCATATCTCAACAGTATCAAGTAAGAGATGTTTGGGAAGGCATTTTAATTAAACTCATTTCTGCCACCAAGGAACAAAGAGAAGAAATTGCAAAAATGAGGGACTATGAAATAGCCAAGAAACTTTTTCGGGTCCAGCAAGGAAAGAGATGCTTGGTTATACTTGATGACATTTGGAGCATTGAGACATTTAACTCTTTGAAAGCTGCATTTCCATTAACATGTGAGGAAACACAAAGCAGAATTTTACTTACAACACGCAATGAAGCAGTGGCTTTGCATGCTGATAGAAATGGTTTTCTCCACCAACCCCAGGCACTAAATGAAAGCAAAAGTTGGGAACTATTTGAGAAGATAGCATTATTTGGAAGGGTTGATAGAGGTACTTTATCACTCTTTTATCTCAACTTTTTTTATTTATATTAATCGAGCCTCATAGAAACTACCATGTGGAATTCACAGTACCATCATTCGTGATGCATAGATATTCTTTTCTAACAAAATAATTTTTAGGATTGCTCGCCAAATCTGAAAAAACCCAGAGGTTATTTGTATTCCTCGGAAACCCTATCGATATATTCTTATCTTTATAATCATGTTTTTTAGTACAAAACTTTTTTCTTTTGGTTGAAAGGAATCAAGATTCCAGTAATTGAAATAGTCGATTTATTGAACTTACATATTTTGGACCAATCGTGAATGAAAATTGAAGCTCCCACTGTCATTGAATACAAAACAAAAACACTGACCGCACAATGAAGAAGGGAGAAGAACTGCCCTGTTTAGCATTTTTGTTAGCTGCCAATCATACGCAATACATATAATAGCTACAATACATAGGACATTGTGTCTTTCTTTTATACCACTACTGCTATTAGAAGTATTAATTTGGGTTTTCTTTACCTTTTCAGATTCTGGAGTTTACATAAAGATGAAAGAACTCGGAATGGAGATGCTTCGACATTGTGCAGGTTTGCCATTAGCCATCACTGTGCTTGCCGGAGTTCTAGCAAGAAAAAACACTATTAACGAGTGGATTACAGTGCATGCAAATGTTTATGTATACATAAGGAGAGGCATAGGTCCTGAAGAAGAATATGCAGGTGCTTCATGGGTATTGGCATTGAGTTATGATGACTTACCTTATCACTTAAAACCATGCCTATTGTATTTAGGCCATTTTCCTGAAGATTTTGAGATTCCGGTGAAAAGATTGACCCAATTATGGATGGCAGAAGGTCTTGTCTCATTGACACAAGGACAAGGTTTAGGGGAAGCAATGGAGGATATAGCGTACCATTGCTTAAGTGAGTTGATGATAAGGTGTGTGGTTCAAGTTGGAGAAATGGGTTCAATTGGTACGATTAAAACTTGTCGAATCCATGATCTTGTAAGAGACTTGTGTTTGTCAAAGGCGGAAGAGGAGAACTTTCTCCAAGTTGTGAATTCTTCACAGAGAAACGAAGCAATCAGTCCTTTTTCTTCTTCTATGGTAACCAAGGCAGCACCATTGGGGAAAGTTCGAAGACTTGCCATCTACTTGAATGAGAATGCTGATACGTTGGTTCCATCAAGATATGAGAAAGATGACCACCTTAGATCTCTCTTATACTTTGGCTTAAAAGAATGGAGGAGACAATGTAAAAGATTGACACTTACCATGTTCAAGGATTTCAAATTACTTAGAGTTTTGAAGGTTGAAGGTATGAACAGAGAAGCAGAGTTGCCAAGTGAAATTGGAAATATGGTCCACTTAAGGTTTTTAAGCCTGAGGGGAAGTAATATAAAACGGATTCCTGCATCTTTGGGTAACTTGATATGCTTGCAAACTCTAGATCTTCGAGTTGAAGATAGTTGGCTGTTCATCCCAAATGTCATATGGAAGATGAAACATGTAAGACATTTATATTTGCCCTTTTTTCACCGGCTCCGAGTAAGTGGTAAACTGAAAATTTCTACGCTTCACAATTTACAGACTTTATATCCTGTTTCAAGCTCCAATTGTGATTTGAATGATCTTACTGGTCTAACAAATCTTAGAAAACTGAGTATAACGCTGTCAAGCCCCTTGGAAAATCTGGAGGAAATCTTGAAATCTACTGGCAGCACGCTTAACCATCTACGGTCTCTATTCGTGTACACAGATTTGGCAGTCACTGGTTCTACAGAGCAAGTTACGCAAATAGTATCAAGTTGTCGTCATATATACAAACTGAAGCTGGAAGGGCCGACTGCAGAATTACCGAGAGAGCTCCATTGCTTTCCCAACCTCACCAAGTTAATACTGCGTCGCTTCTTTCTCAAGGACGACCAAATGAGAATTATAGAGAAGCTGCCAAACCTAACAACTCTGAGGCTTGAACAAAACACTTTCAACGAGGATGCAAAGATATTGGTTTTTTCCAGAGGAGGCTTTCCTCATCTTCAATTTCTTTCACTTTTTCACATGTCTGAAGTAAAAGAGTGGAGGGTGGAGGAAGGAGCCATGCCTAGTCTCCGCCGACTGAGCATTAAATATTGCAACGGATTGATGACAATTGTAGATGGGCTGAGATATCTTACTACCCTCAGGGAATTAAGCATTGAAGGGATGTCAAGTACATTTCAGAGTAAGCTTAAGGCAGGAGGAGAGGATTTCCATAAAATTCAACATGTGACTTCCCTTGTATTTGGGTAACCCCATGGCCCGCCCACCGCATCTTCCGTGGAAAGGTTAATTCTGTTGTTTTTTGTTTAGCATTTTGTCAATGTTACATGTATGGGCTTTAATATGTTGAATGAAATGATCCAGGGCTGTAGATGCTCTATGTGTTGGTGTTGATCTTCTAAATGGAATGAGTACTGAGTTTGCATTATCCTACTGTACTAGCAGCTGGGACTTGCATGACATGGGGAAAATATATATTTGCAGATCAAGCTGATGATCAAGCAAATTGTTCAGGAGAAGAAAGAAAAGGTTGACAGGTTGAATTGTGCAAGACATGTGATGTGAAATGGAATCAGCTGAGTTTATCTGATGGTTACTTGGAGTTCAAATGGAAATCTACGTTTTGTGGCGTATTTCTGAAATTGGTACTTAGGTGGAGAGGGGTAAATTTAAAAGCTATTCAATCAAGACACCACAATCTTCACATACTTTAGATCTTGACCAAAAACACTTATGACTAGTCAACTGCTAGTCATGAATAGCCACAATCAAGAATGCACACAGAGCATGCCACAATGTACTTGCAACCCTAGAAGATTACTAGTGACAACCTAGGCACTCAGAAGGACCCATCAATCTAGGCATCCCCTGTGCTAGCAACAACTATGGTGAAAGTGTGTGAAGACAGCATAATCAAGCAAACACCAAACAACAGAAAAAGATGATTAGTCAACCGTGAGAACCCAGATGACTAGTCAACTATCAAAAACACAAACCCAGAAAATTTACAGATATGCAAACCAGAATTTGTTCACCCAGAAACCCACCATTGGGAAAAACTGGGGGTCATCAACCGACCAGGCAATCCACTAAGTAGAAAAAGATTCTTACAAAGAACACTAGCAAGCTCAAGAAATTCCTAGGTCTATTTAGGAAGATGAGCTATACCTCATTTGTGCAATCTTCTTCTCCAACTTAGCAAAGCTTGAAGCTCAGTTCTTCATGGCAATGGCAGCTCCTTCTCCAACTCGATCATCCCATGGCACAAGCTTGCAAGCTCTAACTCAAACAGAAACCAAACTTTGGATTCAAAGGAGAATGACCAATTTCTTCAAGAAACCATACTCTTGAAGAAATCAATCTTGAATCTGACCTAGATATATATGAGAGAGTGTTTTAAGTAGCTAGATGTAGATTCGTATTTCAAATGCAGTTTTTCAAAGAAGAAATCATTGGGAAAAACTCATAGATGAAATATTGGGTTCTCTCTTGAGGAACAAGAAGCGAAAGATGGCAAGCCAAACTTTCCAAAACTTTCCACCCAAAAGAGACAGCCGCCAATGACCCAAAATGGTAGCCTTTACAGACCAAAAATTTCATAGGTCAGAAAACCACAGATGGCAGCTCAGCAAGAGAAAAAAGAATAGGACAAAACAGATTGTTATCCAGCTGGAAATCCTACAGAGCAAGGATGACTAGTCATCTGAGAAACGGATGACTAGTCATCATTTTTATGAAGACTGTTTTATGAAATGATATGCAATGCACAATACCTTTGTCAAATTGCATGATCCTCCATACAGCAGAAGTTAGAGAAGAGTACCAAGAAAGGTTTTCCTTAATCTAAACTTGAGCTTGATAAATAACAATAAAATCCTATTACAAAATTGTCAAGGGAAGCCAAAAGAAAAACTCAAAATGCATACATTAACAATTTCAATGTTTGGCGAAAATTGAAATTTTTTGGGTCAATGTTTGCCTGGAATGATTCGATTGTTTGGTGTATATATACAGCATTCTTTTTGTGGCAATTTAGAGTTGTTTCTTGGAGTTAATGCAATTATAAATTTTGAAAACAAGAAATATACTGCAGCAAAGAGTTTCCCTTGTATTTTTTTTTTTGGGTCAAAGTGTTTCCCCTGTATTTTGGAGGGAATGTGTTGATGCAAATTTGATTGTAATCATGAAGCTGTAAAAGCAGAGGCCTTCGGCTTTCTTTGTTTGCTTGTATGTGATATTTTACTTAATGGTCTAGCAGGATATTCTTATATCTACTTCTGTGACAAATTAGTGCATACATCTAAAACCTTTTCAGTTCCATTGTTATTTATAGTAGCAAGGAATTAAAGGTGCCAAAATTTTTAGCAAGAAATTATAATGAGACATATCATTTCCCAGCACAACTGAAAAGGCCAAGAGACCACTTGGGATTGGGGCGATGAGACTTAAAATATTCATATATTGACCAAGAAAATTAGGAAAAATGATATAAATACAAGTTATTATGAATGAAAAGAATGCTGAAAGCAGTGCATTCTGGGAATTAAGGGATGTTGAGATTTTCTTATTTGTAATCCATAATTCATGTCCTTGGGAAGTTCGCTTATGAAATTGATTGAAATAATTTTTTATCAAAGAAGACTTCGTCCTTGCATTGGATAACAACTTGCATGGCAATTACTTACTGGACACGATTGACTTGTATGGTTAAAAGACAAATAGAAGTAGCTAAGAAACAAATAATAGAGGTGATCAGAAAACGAAAAGAAACTGACAAAGATGACTAGTTATTATTGGACCGACTTGAGATTGAATTGATTGGCTGGAATTCATACATAGAGTCGAAAGATTGGAGATAATATTTCATCTTCCAAACTGAAAACCAAATCTGGAGGTTTTCTCTTATTGTTCCTTTTGGCGAAGAGAGAGTTAGTAGTAAAAAGCATGGCTGAGAGGCAGTAGTTTCCTTTGTGCTTGAAAGTGTCAGAGATTTCACCATTCAGGAAGCCAAGTTCTTGTCTGGAGTCAGTCATCAAGTTGAGGTTGCACAAACTGAGCTACAACTGATGCAGGGCTTCCCGAAAGATTCAGATGCAAGACAAGGACAAGATGCAACAGTCCACATTTGGGTTGCCAAGATTAAAGATGCTGCTTATGATTTGGAAGATGTTATTCAAACTTATGGCTTCAAAGTGGCTTCCAAGAAGAAAAGTGGTGTGAAGAATGTTCTGAGAAGATTTGCCTGCATCTTCAAGGAAGGGGTTGAGCTTCACAAGATCGGGGCAAAAGTTGACAACATCACTTCTAAAATTTATAATTTGAGGTCGAGTTTGCAAAGTTATAACATAAAAGAAATAAGGGAGCGTGGTGGTGAATCTTCCCTTCAATTGCATGAGAGGCAACGACTGTTGAGGCGAAGTTATCCTCATGTTGTTGATGTGATGTTGTTGGGTTAGAGTCCAACGTCGAAGAATTAGTTATGCATTTAGTGAAAGATGAAAATCGTCATCAAGTTGTATCTATTTGGGGGATGGGCGGTTTAGGGAAGACCACTCTTGCAAAACAAGTTTATCATAACAAAAAAGTTAGGCACCATTTTGATAGTTTTGCTTGGGTGTGTGTATCTCAAAGGTGCCAAATGAGAAATATTTGGGAAGGAATTTTATGTAAACTCATTTCTGCTACCAAGGAATAAAAACAACAAATTAAGGAGATGACATATGATGAAATTGCAAAGAAGCTTTTTTCGTGTCATGGAAGAAACAAGATGTTCAGTGATCCTCGATGACATTTGGAGTCTAGAGATGTGGAATCTTTTGAAAGTTGCATTTCCGAATGAGAAAACTGAGCACAATATTACTTACAACACCTTATCAAGCAGTTGCTTTGCCTCCAAATAGAAATTGTTTTCTCCACAAACTCCAGCCACTAAATGAGAATGCGAGTTTGGAACTATTTGAGAAGATAGCAATATTTGGAAGGGCTGATATCGGTATTTTCTCACCCGTAATCTGTCCTTTTTCAAGTTCTTAGTTATATATCAAGCTGCATAGAAACAAACATATTGCAAATGACACTAGTTTTGTAGCTTTTTTTAGCCATTGTTGGGATTCTACAGTTTTCAAATATTGCTGAGCACGCAGCAATTTTATCAATTGCCATTCTTGGTAACAAATTTTGTTAGGTAGCATGCAAGGAATTTATCATATATGCAATGCAAATAATAATCAGGACAATGCTAGACAATTCAAAATTTCCTCCCAACCTTTTTCCTCAATCTATTCTCACATTAGAAATGGAGAAATGGAATTTTAAACTTCAAATCTAATGATATCCCATACATACACTTTTGGTGTTTGTCAAAATAATTTTTGTAAATTTTCCATTTGGCATGCATTATAAATCCAAACATATAATAAGATAAACTTTCTACACTTAGTAATTTCAGTTTCAAATATTAGAGCAAGGGATACATCGTGATAAATTGTCCTAGTACACACTGGGACTGCTCAAACTATAAGTACTTATTTAACGTTTTTTTTTCTTTCTTATTTTTCAGATTTGAGAATTTGCACAAAGATGAGAGAATTAGGAATAAAGATGCTTCAACATTGTGTAGGTTTACCATTAGCCATCATTGTGCTTGCAGGAGTATTATCTAGAAAAAACACCATTAAAGAGTGGGAGACAGTGAATGAGAATGTTCATGAATACATAAGGAGAGGCATATGTTAAAAGTTGGTGAAAATATTATAGTATTAAACTAGTGCAGCATGTTTTTTTTTTTAGTGCAGTAGGCATGTTCAAAAAGAATTCAAAGGACATGGGATAGTGGGCTGCCTACTTTGTTCTCACTCAGCTAGTGGAGAATTAACGTGCATCCAGCACCATTGCTTTTATGGGTTATTAAAAGGGCAGCAGCTGTGCCATTTTGATAAGGGGGATGCAAAGGTTGATACATGGGTGAGAGAGGAAAAACAGAGAGTGATCTTTGTGGGTGAGAGAGAAAGGTTCTTGGGAAATACTATGACTTGTGTACAAGGGTAGTTGGGTTTTGGGTTATGTTGATTTAACTCAAACATATCTTGTACTGGTGTTATTCTCATAGTGAAGAAATCATCTCTCCGGGGACGTAGGCAAGAGTTTGCTGAACCTCGTTAAATCTCTTGTGCACTATTTTTATTCCTTGTTTACATTATTTGTTCTACTGTGATTGTGTTGTGGAGTGTGTATTTCTGAATTTCAGTTTATCCAAGGTGAAAAGTACAACAAGTGGTATCAGAGCTCTTTGGTTCTTGTGAGATTCAGATTTGTCCACCATGAGCACTGCAAGCAATTTGCAATTTTCAGTTGAGCAGTTTAATGGGAAAGGCAGCTTTACTCTTTGGCAGAGAAGAGTAAAGGACCTCCTGGTCCAACAAGGTTTGGCTAGACCTTTGAAGGGAGCAGATGGAAGGCCTGAAGGAATAAAAGATGATAAGTGGGAAGAGTTGGAGTCGAGGTGTGTGAGTACAATACGACATTGTATTGCTGATAATATCATAAATAATTTTATGGATGAGGATTCTCCTCCTGCTTTGTGGGAGAAGTTGGAGAAGCTCTATATCGCAAAGAGCTTAACCAACAAGTTACATATGAAGCGGCAATTGTACAAGCTGAAGATGGAGGAAGGCGGGAATCTCATGGACCACATGAACGTGTTCAACGGATGCATAGATCAACTGCGGAAAGTTGATGTTAAAATTGAGGAAGAAGATAAGGCCCTCATACTTCTTACCTCACTTCCTGATTCCTATGAAAATCTTGTTACAACTTTATTGTATGGTAAAGATACAGTGAGCTTGGAACAGGTGCAGACATCATTGGTGTCCCATGATATACAGAAGAAAAGTACCAGAGATGATGGGCATGAGACTGCATTAGCTGTTCAAGGTGGGAATCACGGAAGGAAATTTGATGGTAAATCTGAGAAAGAGAACAGGCTCAGATCTATTACCCGAGAGAGGGGTGTGCAGTGCTACCATTGCAAAGAATTTGGTCACATCAAACGATTTTGTCCTTTGAGGAAGAAAAAGGATGATGCTGGTTCGAGTGGAAATTATTATGTAGCAGAAGAAGATTTCGGATTTGTCCTCACGGTATCCGAAGGTGAAAATACTTCTCCTTGTGATGTTTGGATTTTAGATTCTGGTTGTACTATGCATGTTTGCTCCAAGAAAAATTATTTTGACACATTCCATGCATGTAAGGGCGGTGACCTGTTTATGGGTGATGGACACCCTTGTAAAATTAAGGGATTTGGAACTGTCAAAATAAAGATGTATGATGGAGTGGTGCGCACAATAGGCGATGTGGCATATGTACCAAAGGTGAAAAAGAATCTAATATCTCTTGGAAGATTGGACTCTTTGGGATGCAAATATTTTGTTGCAGGAGGAGCCATGGAAATCACGAGTGGTGGAATGGTCCTAATGAAAGGGAGAAAGTGTGATGGTTTATATTGTCTGGATGGTATTACCATGATGAACTCGATGGATTGTTGCTGGAAACGAGAAGCGTTGATTTGTTTTCAGGGTAAAGACAAGGGTGAGGGAATAAAATCTGTTGATAAAGATGGGGGTGCATCGAGACCCTCCTCTGAAGCTATGTAGAAAAGTAGCTTGGTGCAGCTACACATGTTTATTGGCCGTATAACATGAATGGAGATGGGACCATGTTTGTTGATTCATGTGTTGTGTAGCTGGTGTGTTTTGTAAAGGCCAATAGTATAATATGGTATTAGTTTGTATAGTATTTTCACCAAGGTGGAAATTGTTAAAAGTTGGTGAAAATATTATAGTATTAAACTAGTGCAGCATGTTTTTTTTTAGTGCAGTAGGCATGTTCAAAAAGAATTCAAACGACATGGGATAGTGGGCTGCCTACTTTGTTCTCACTCAGCTAGTGGAGAATTAACGTGCATCCAGCACCATTGCTTTTATGGGTTATTAAAAGGGCAGCAGCTGTGCCATTTTGATAAGGGGGGTGCAAAGGTTGATACACGGGTGAGAGAGGAAAAACAGAGAGTGATCTTTGTGGGTGGGAGAGAAAGGTTCTTGGGAAATACTATGACTTGTGTACAAGGGTAGTTGGGTTTTGGGTTATGTTGATTTAACTCAAACATATCTTGTACTGGTGTTATTCTCATAGTGAAGAAATCATCTCTCCGGGGACGTAGGCAAGAGTTTGCTGAACCTTGTTAAATCTCTTGTGCACTATTTTTATTCCTTGTTTACATTATTTGTTCTACTGTGATTGTGTTGTGGAGTGTGTATTTCTGAATTTCAGTTTATCCAAGGTGAAAAGTACAACAGCATAGGTCATGAAGAAGAATATGAAGGAGCATCATGGGTGTTGGCGCTCAGTTATGATCATCTACCGTATCACTTAAAACCATGCCTTTTATATTTAGGCCATTATTCTGAAGACCTTGAGATTTCAGTGAGCACATTGACTAAGTTATGGTTGGCGTAAGGTCTTATCTTGTTAAGACAGCCAAGACATGATTCGGGGGAAACAGCGGAGGAGATAGCGTCCAATTGCTTAAGTGAGTTGGTGGAAAGGTGTGTGGTTCAAGTGGGAACAACGGGTTCAACTGGGACAATGAAAACTTGTCGGATCCATGACCTTATACGAAACTTGTGTTTAAAGGCAAAAGAGGAAAGCTTTGTACATAATTGCTATTCTTTGCAAGAAAATGAAGCAACTAATCCTTTTACTTCTTCTATGGTAGCCAAGGCAGCACCATTAGGGAAAGTTCGAAGACTTTCAATTTACTTGGATGAGAACCCTGCTAGGTTGCTTTCATCAAGATATGAAACAAATGGCCACGAGAGGTCTCTATTATACTTTGGCCTAACAGAACGGAGGCAGAAAAGTGAAAAGTTGTTACTATCTTTGCTGATGAATTTCAAAGTTCTTAAGAGTCTTGAAGGTTGAAGATATGAAAGTAGAAGTAGAGTTGCCTAGTGAAATTGGAAATATCATCCACCTAAGGTTTCTAAGTGTGAGGGGTAGCAAAATGAAAAGGTTTCCATCATCCCTAGGTAATTTGATATGCTTGCAAACTCTTGATTTTCGTGTTCAAAAAAGCCACGTGGTCATCCCAAATGTGATATGGAATATGAAACACTAAGACATATATATTTACCTATCCATTACACAGCAAGAGGTAACGTGAAGCTAGACACTTAGTCATTTACAGACCTTCGATGTGCTTTCAACTGAGTATTGTGATTTGAAAGATGTTGCTGGATTAACCAATCTTAGTACTGAACATAAAACTGGCAAGCTTCGTCGAAAATCTGGAGGAAAATTTGAAATCTGCAGGCAGCATGCTAAACTGTATCTGGTGGTCTCTATTTGTGTACTTTGATTATAACTCTGCAAGGAAGAGTAGTTATGAGGAGCAGGTTAGGCAAATAGTATCAAGTTGTCGGCATATATACAAATTGAAGCTGTTTGGGCTAACCGCAGAATTACTGAAAGAGCTCCACAACTATCCAAACCTCGCCAAGTTACAATTGCGTAGGTATGGTCTCAAGGAGGACCAAATGGGAATACTAGAGAAGATACCAAACCTGACAACTCTGCGCCTCATAAATGAAGCTTTCTAGGAGAACACAAATTAAGATACTGGTTTTCTCCAAAGGAGGCTTTCCTTCTCTTGAATTTCTTTTCGTTTATGGCATGAGCGAAATAACAAAGTGGAGGGTAGAGGAAGGAGCCATGCCTAGTCTCTGTCGATTGCACATTGAATATTGCAGGGGATTGACGACACTTCTAGATGGGCTAAGATATCTTACTAATCTCAGGGAATTAACCATTACAGGGATGCCTAAGGAACTCCACAGTAGGATTCAGGAAGATGGAGAGGATTTCTGTAAAATTCAACATGTACCTTCCCCTGTAATTGGAGAAGCGTACTGATGCAACGAATAGGTAATTGCTTAATTTCAAACAGTAGATTAATTCTCGTTGTTCTTCATTTTACATGACTATATTACCTGTTCCTTTATTTATTTATTTTTCCTTTCCCTTCTTGTTTATTATTTTTACAATTTAGAAAGCCAGAGTCCATCAGCAATTGGATTTTCTTCGTAGTTGGTCATGTTAATAAGTTATCTCTTGTTCTTATGGTAAAAATGCTAAGGTTCAAGTATGGCAAAAGTGCTGAATTTGTGTTGTGGTAGCTCTGGGACTTGACATTGATAAAGTACGCTGAAGCTCTGCAGCAGAGTGAGAGCATGTGTGAAACTGAACTTACCAGGACAGGAAAGAAATGCCACAATTTGTGTGATTCTCTGTGAAAAGATGATCCAAGCACCTAGCTGTAGTGTATATAGTTTTCTTGCCTCAAAGAAGGCTGACAGGGTGAAGCAGTCTTTTCCTCAGGTTTTATTGTACCTACTAGGATTTAGGAAGTAGGAATTTACTTTTTGTTGTGCTTTTCAGTAATTGAAATACTTTGTAATGGATTTTGCTTGGTTTAGCTGTGATTGTTTGGTTGATAATGTTCTTTTTATTGTCATTTAGACTTCTGTTTTTGTGTTAGTACAACTATCAGTTTTGAAAGCAAAAAGTTCAACTGCATTCCAAATTATATTTTGGAAGGATTATTGCATGGTAAGAGTGTCGGAACTTTGAAAGAAAATTATCCCACATCGGAGGAAACAATGGTTTACATGTTTTATAAGCATGATACTTTGACACCAATTAAATTGATGGGCTGATGGGTTTGATAGTGAAGGCTATACATGGTTGACTTGATTAATAATATTTAATTAATCAACATCTGCTGTCTTCATTTCATTGTGGCTGCAACATCTGATGTTTTCGGTTTTTTTATTTTGGCCTGCGAAACAGTCTTCGCTTTTTCATTTTGAATTCAACTATATAAAGAACGTCAAATTTGGCCAAGTAGTTTTTGAAATACCTCAAATTCTTCGCACATGGGTCAAAAACTGCATTTAAAAAAAGAAAAGAAAAGTGAATCACTGTACGCACCCACTTTTTGCAAGGCCAAGAGTCGCGATTAACACTTTTGCATGGTGCGTTGTTAGTTGTTGAGTTTCTTTTTCAACTTTTGCTTTTATTTAACTAGTTTGTGTTTTTATGCATTTTATTTTCTTTTATTTTCTTTTGTTGGCTTCGTTTTTTTTTATTTAAAATAAAAAATAAAAACCAGAATATTCAAGAAAACTAAAAAATATTTTCTTTTTAGTTTAAGTTTTTTATTGTTTATTTTTTATAGCTACTTCCCAATTCTATGATGAGATTTGGTCTTTATTTTCAATTAACTTTCAAGAAAATGTGAGCATGATAATAATTCTTTACATTATCTTTGTGTTAGCCATAATCTTATGATCTTGGCAAAACTCTATGCATATAGCCATGTAATATGATTTTTGATTGGGAATTTAACATGATTTAAATTGGTAAATAAGAGCTAGTGTAAACTTACAAAACCTCATCATGTGAGATTTTGTTGAGCCTATGCCTTTCTTTCTTGAGTGTTATATTATTCTTTAATTTTCTTGTCTACAAGTCGTTGTGATCTCATTATTCCTTCTTTTGGTCAAGTACTTGAGGATATTTAAATTGTTTGCTAGAACTACTTTCACTATCTATTTGAGGCATATTTCATAAACCACGTGGATTTGAGGAAATGATATAGACCTTGTTTCTTTCGTTTGAGCCTTTCTAGCCAATGCGTTCATTAATTATCCTTAATAATTAACCCTTTGAGCCTTATAAATTGAGCCTATTTCTTTGTTTAAACCACATCACCTGTACCATAATAACCCTTTAGCATATACATACCCTTTCTAGAGAACTAGTAAAGCATATTATATTTTAAAGAGATTCTCAAGAACGCAAGGACTTTAAAGAGCTTACAAAAGAAAAGAAAAAGAAAGAAAGTGTCATATCCTAAGTGTTTCAAAAGCATAAGTTTGGGGTATGGTAACTCATCAAAAGAATTGGCCAATTCAAGAAAAGTAAAGAAGAGAAAAATGACGAGAACAAGAAAAGCTAAAAATTTCTAGTCTACTCTTGCATGATACAAAGTTCAACAATCTCTATCAAAGGATGCTTTATTACTGGTTCTCTAGACCTTGTTGTTTTCCATACATTTTTCTTGTTTCACCTATCACCTTAAGCCCCATTACAATCTTAGTGAAAGTCCTATTTGATCCAAGGAGAAGTGTGGTTCCTCATGTGGAGAATAGGCGTGGAAGGACTATGGTCGGATAGTTTAAAAGTTTTCAAGTATGCGATATTTCTCCATGAGATCTTTTATTCATGTCTTGTGCCTTCATTTCAATTACGTGAGTACATCCTATTACTTTGATTCCTCTCACATATTTATGAGTGACAATACCCTCAAATTTCGAGTGTTTTTATTGAGTGAACATCCTTGGTAAGATTTGAAGTTAAAGCTTGTTTTTTCAACTCCTTAATCCAGTGTTGATGTGAAATGTATCCGAACACAAAACAAACAACGGCACATTCATTACAATACGTTGGATCTGTGAACATCCTCGCTTATACACGCACTTTATCAACATCAATATATATTCATACAACACAAAGCAAATTCCATCAAACATAAACAAAAAAGACAAGGAGAAGACAAACACGACATTAATTGTCTGCCAAGTATATTGGCGATCATTTGGTCATGGAAGGAGGCACCTGTGGAGCAGCAGTTGGTGCCCCAATCCAACCTACATCATAAAAACAAAAACAAAATAAAAATTGATGTACCGCCGAATGATGTAAATAATGATAAATTTAAGATCATAACTATACGATGACGACATATATGTGTGGTGTAGGATTAGTTTAAAACCTTTGGAGGGGTCGAAGCCTCTAGATTTGAGCTCAGCATGTTCTTGGCAGAGAGCACACGATTTACAGAAGAAATGAACACAACAATCACCACAAGGCTCCTCCGGCAGACCAAATTTTTGGCGCAATCTCTTTCTATACATGCATGAGTAGACCCACTGGAAATTAATCGTGCACAACAACCCGTACACTAGGCTATGGCAAAGGCAAGCTAAAATTACAAAATCCAACTGTTAGTAACACACCATTGACCTAATCATCTTAATAATTAAAGTCAGGCAAAGTCGGTGCAAGGAGAAATTAACTTTTCTATATACAATAGTCTATGCATCGCAATCGTTCTCCCACTAAGTGATCACATTATTATTACTGGAGAACTAAATGTGAGAGACCAGTTATATATACAACCACTTTGAAGGAAAAATAATAAATTTGCCATGTTATAGATTTGGGAAATCTTTTTGGTCTTGTGACACTTACAATTTTGTCCTTCGTCGACCATTTCTGCAATTTGGCCGAAGGTGATGCATGGGAGAAACCATGAGATGCAACCTACACCACAAGATCAATTTCACCAATTGGGTGGGTTGAGTATATATATATATATATATATATAAGAAGTCCTAAAAAATGTTACTCGGTATAAACTTAACTTGTCAGGTAAGGTAACTATAATAGACAAAGTGAATTTTGGCCGGAGAGAGAATTTATGTCTTACATGTACAAATATCTTCTCCACAGTTAAAAAGACCACGTGACCACTGCTGAGGGCGATGACCATCATCAACGTCCATGGTTTTCTTTTGAAGGAAATGTAAGAGGAGATGTAAGAGAGAAAGAGAGAGTTGCTAACAAAGAATGTAGAAGTGCCTTGCTTGACAAAAAAAATCAATACAAATGGTTTATATAGACTTACAAAGAATCAATACAAATGGTTTATATCCACTTTCAAAGAATCAATATATACTGAGTAAGACCCTAGACAAGACTAAACCCACCTACAGCTAGAACGCGCTATTATAGGCATATGCTTCTTCTCTTGGTAGAGTTCAAATTTCAGGGTAATAATTGTTAAATATTTATATGGTCGAGGTGTACAAAAGCAAAAGCTCGATCCACATGGGATTGGAAGTACACAAAAGCTCGATCCAAAAACTTAAAAATAATTATGGAAGTGTGAAGCCCTACATTTTATAATAATACTTACTTGTTTGTTTAGATATGTCTTTCTCTTATCACCTCCTGCATGCAAAACTAAATGCTAAGTTTAAGAGTTGTAGTGATCAACTTTGATCATACTGTTGTTGAACACGTCACTTTACTACAGTCAACTTAAAAGCACTATCACCTAGTGAGTTGTCATCTTTATATCTTGAATTCACATTCATATATTCACATGCCAATATTCATATATTCACATGCCAATTGACACCACCTACTTGATATGCCGACATTCTCTTTCTATCTCATCTTTAACCGAATCTTATTTGTACTATAAATAGGAGCCTACTTCACTATTTGTTCAATACTACAAGGTGATAGTTCTTTTAGAGAGAGAGAGAGAGAGAGAGAGAGAGAGAGAGAGAGAGAGAGAGAGGAGCAGAAAAGAAAGCAGAAAAGAAATATGGGAAATACAAAGTGAAAGACAGATGCAAGGAAATATGATATTCGAGGAAACAGAGAACTTTGCTTGTGTTTTACTAATTTGGAGTTATGCTTTGGAATCGAGGTAGAGAGTTTCTTGAGTAGCCTTTATAGAAATTGATTTCATTAAATTTAGTGAGATTATGCTTAATATTAGAATTTGATTAATGTTTTTGATATTGGGTGTTTACATGTTGTTAATTATCATTATATTATTTTATTAATATTGACATGTTCATATGTTATCGATGATGGTTGGAATTTTTGGGGTTAATAAAGAAATTATGGAAAAGAGGGTAATGGGAATGATCTTTTGTGTAGTTGAGTCTGATCATTGTAGGGACCAAGTTCAGGCGAGCCTGTGTGCATGGTAGATTCGGATATTGGCGATATAATTGTTGATTGGGTGATTTGGTGGGCTCGGAGATCAATGGCTTAGACAAGAAGACTAGCAAAAGGGAAATTATGGGATGATTGAGATGATGTGTTAGTTTATATAATAGGACATTTAGAATTACAATGGTAAAATTCATGGTATGGGACATGTAGATTTGCTTGCCCTATTGTAGAGATTAATTAACGGATGGGGTAGAATCGAAGCTCCCCCACCCCCCCCCCCATCTTTATAGACCTTGTAGTTGTAAAACCCAAAAGATGGGTGATAGGTGAGCCGAGGTTGAATTAGATAAGAGTGATAGAACTTCATTTATTTCTTGTACTATTGTATGATTTTGGAGCTATTTTTACAAGAGAAGTTTATTTTAAACCTTTTTTTGGCCTTTTTTTTTTAATTTTCTCATGCACTGAGCGTGGGGATTTTTTTTCCACTGCACTCCGGGTCCGGGGTGTGACAAGAAGACACCGTCTCTTAAGCACACACTTATCAACATTATTAATCCTCAAACATAAATAATACAAATGAACCATTTATTCCCGAAACTGAGTAATTAAACCAAAAAAAAAAAAAAAATTGTTAACAGGCCTTTGTCTGCCCAAGTATATTGAAGATAACTTGTGCATGGATGGAGGCACCTGTGGAGCAGAAGTTGGTGGCCCAATCCAACCTAAATTTTACATACAAAACAAAATAAAAGCGTTAACTGTGATTAGGACCAAATGATGTTGATGATAATGATATAAAATTGATAATTAAGGCTCATAATAACTTGATAATTGTGCTAATATAGGGTTTAGATTAGAACCTCTCGAGGGGTCGAAGCCTCTCTAGAGTTGAGCTGAGAATGTTCTTGACAGACACTTCTACAAAAAGGCTAATTGTGGCATTGGAACATGCTTACATCTTTTATCAATACATATCTTGATGCCTTTCTAAAGTTTATCATAGCCTATATATCTTGTGATGTAGATGAGAATGAGTTGAATTGAATTTACAAAGGAACTTTTCTGCAAAAAAAATTCTCAAGTTGGATAGAGATAATTGGTATTCAAATTTTAACTAGAACATATGCAGTCATATTCCACTAGTGCAAAAGTCATAACTTCGTGCAATGAATCTCTGAATTGGAGGCAGGGGTTAAATCCTACAAAGCCAAGGCTCGCACATGATTGAACGACACCAGAAAAATCTTGTATAGGGGCTAAGAATTGAGTAGAGGCATATATGCTGAAATGCTCTGAGAAGGCAAATACAAAAGTTACAGCTTTCATTTGAAAGTGACAAATATGTTGAAATATAAGTGGTGAGCTGATAAGAATGTAATTAGGCCTCTAAGCTAAATGGTGTATTCACTTAGTCTCTAAGTCAGACCAGTGTTAGGCATTAGTCATGTTAAGTGGTTATAACCACGTGTAAAAATCCTAGAGAGCAGTTTTGGATGTAAGGCTGTGATTCTCAGTGATGTAAGAGAATCCAGTTATTCTTTCTAACAGCCATTTAGCTCACACAGAGCTGGCTCTATTTTGACAGAACAGTGCAATAGAAAAATACACACGAATTGATTCATTCTCAGCTCTCTCTTCTCTCTGCATTCTTTCTTCTCTCTCAACCTATTCAAAACTCTAACATGGCCTCAGAGCCAGGTTGGGTCTCTTGATCTGGGCGTAATCTGTGGGTCACTGAGCTCAATCGAAGCTCAGCTAAACATCTAAGAAGAGGAATTGTTTGATTCGGACCCAAATATGGCTGGATCTGGAAGCTCAGAAGTTCGAACTCCGATTTTCTCCGGTGAGAACTACGAGTTCTGGAGGATTAAGATGGTGACGATATTCAAATCTCTTGGGCTATGGAATCTGGTAGAAAAGGGGATTCCAACCCTTGATTCAAAGAAGAAGACGAAGAAGCTTGAAGAATCATTGGAGGAAGAAGAAGCTGATGCAGAGATGATTGCTGTGCTCATGAAGGACGCAAAGGCTCTGGGCATCATTCAGAATGCAGTTTCTGACCAGATCTTCCCTCGGATTGCAAACGCTGACTCAGCTAAAATGGCATGGAATCTGCTCTACAGTGAGTACCATGGTGGTGATCAGGTCAGATCTGTAAAACTTCTGAACCTTAGAAGAGAATTTGAGTATATGAGAATGCGTGAAGGTGAACAATTAACTGCATATCTGACTCGGTTGAATGAGTTGATAAATCAAATGAAAACATTTGGAGAAGTGTTATCAAATGAGAGGCTGGTTCAAAAGGTATTAATCAGTCTTAGTAGAGTCTATGATCCAATCTGTTTGGTGATTGAAAATACAAAGAGTTTGGAGACTATTGAATTGCATGAGGTTATTGCAATATTGAAGAGTCAAGAGCAGCGGTTTGATATGCATAATGTGGATATAGCTGAGAAGGCATTTGGTTCTTTCTCAGTTGAAACAAAATGGCAGAATAAGAATGGTTCTCAAACTGGTTCTGCTAAGACTCAGAAAAATTGGAAGTCAAATAACAAACCATGGGAGTCTAGGCAGAAGCCACAGCAAGCTGGTGCTGCACAGACCTCAAATGGATCACAATATGTGCATCAAGATGGAGTGAAGCCTCAATGCAAAGTTTGCTCGAAATTCCATTTTGGGGAATGTAGATATAAGGGCCAATCTACGTGCTATAAGTGTGATAGATTTGGACATTGTGCTAGAGATTGTACTGCAAACAAAGGAGTGCAGAAAGCAAACAATGCAAGTCAAGTAGAAGTAAGAGGAAATCTGTTTTTTGCTAATTGTGCAATTTCAGAGAAGAGTGCAAATGGAGAATGGTATGTAGACAGTGGCTGCAGTAATCATATGACTGGGAATAAGGAGCTGTTAACTGACATAAATCCAGGTGTCACAGGCAAGGTACAAATGCCAACAGGGGAGCTTGTAAGCATAGCTGGCATGGGCACTTTAGTGCTTGACACAAACTCTGGTACAAAGTTTATCAAGGAGGTCATGTATCTGCCTGGTTTGAGAGAGAACTTGTTAAGTGTGGGTTAAATGGATGAACATGGTTACCATTTGGTGTTTGGAACCAATATGTGCAGTATTTTTGATGATGCTTCACTGGAAAACCTTATTATGAAGGTGGAAATGAGAAAGAATAAATGTTATCCATTGTCTTTGTCTTCAAATACCTATGTTGCATTAAGATCTGGTGTGTCTCACTCTACCTGGATTTGGCACAAGAGAATGGGGCATTTACATTTAAAAGGGCTGAACCAGCTCAAGGAAAAGGAGATGGTGCATGGTTTGCCACATCTAGAAGCTGTAGATGGAGTCTGTGAAGGCTGTCAGTTTGGGAAACAACATAGAGAATGGTTTCCTAAGAACCAAGCATGGAGGGCAAGTACACCCCTTGAGCTAATACATATGGACTTGTGTGGACCAATGCAAACTGAGTCCCTGGCAGGTAATAAATATTTTATGCTGCTCATAGACGATTTTACAAGGATGACTTGGGTCTACTTCTTGAGATACAAGTCGGATGCACTAAATTGTTTTCGAAAATTCAAGTCTATGGTGGAGTTGCAGAGTAGTTACAAAGTGAAATGTGTTCGAAGTGATAGAGGGGGTAAGTTCACATCTAGTGAATTCAATAAACTGTGTGAAGATGGAGGAATTCAAAGACAGTTCACCATGGCTTACACACCCCAGCAGAATGGAGTGGTAGAAAGGAAGAATAGGACAGTGGTGGAGATGGCTAAGGCTATGCTTCATGAGAAGGGGCTGCCTTATTACTTATGGGCAAAAGCTGTACATACTGCAGTGTACATTTTGAACAGGTGTCCTACCAAGGCTCTTAGAGACAAGACTCCTTTTGAAGCGTATAGCACAAGAAAACCAGGTGTTGCTCATTTGAAGGTATTTGGCAGTGTGTGTTTCGTGCATAAACCAGAAGAAAGTAGACAGAAGTTGGATGCCAAAAGCATAAGGGGAGTGTTTGTTGGATATGCAACATGTGAGAAGGGTTATAGGGTGTTTGATCCTGTCACTAGAAAACTTATACTGTCAAGAGATGTTGTTTTTTATGAAGGGGCAACCTGGAATTGGAAAGAATCAGCTGAAAATTCTGTGATAATGGTGAATGAAGAAGAGCAGCCTAGGAATTCTCAAGTGGAAGTGTTTGAGACACTTGCAGGAAATAGAAATTCTGGTTTCAAACCTTTAGACTCAGTTTCTTATGGAGGATCAAGCAAGGCAAGCAGCAGATTGGAAGACACTCAGAACTTTGATCACACTCCTTTGAAATGGAGGAAGTTGGATGACATTTTGGCACAATGAAATCTGTGCACAATGGAGCCTGAGAAGTTTGAAGAAGCTGTGAAGGATGAGTCATGGATGAAGGCAATGAAAGATGAGTTGAACATGATAGAAAAGAATGATACATGGGAGCTTGTTGACAGGCCTATGGATAAACCAGAGATTGGGGTTAAATGGGTGTTTAAAACTAAGCTAAATCTGGACGGTTCAATACAGAAGAATAAGGCAAGATTGGTGGCTAAAGGATACTCACAAAAACCAGGGGTGGACTACAATGAAACATTCGCACCAGTGGCTAGATTAGACACAATCCGGACTCTAATTGCACTTGCAGCTCAGAAGGGTTGGCAGCTGTATCAATTAGACGTCAAGTCAGCCTTTCTAAATGGTGTCTTAGAGGAAGAAGTGTATGTAGATCAGCCGGAGGGATTTGTGATGAAGGGGAGTGAAAGCAAGGTTTACAAGCTGCACAAAGCTCTCTATGGCTTGAAACAGGCGCCAAGAGCTTGGGATAGTGAAATTGATGGTTATTTTGCTGAATGTGGTTTCACAAAGAGCCAAATTGAAGCTACTCTTTATGTCAAAGCAAGAGGTGAAGCAAGCATATTGATAGCATCCATTTATGTAGATGATATTGTCTACACTGGAAATGATCAAGAGATGTTAGAAGACTTCAAGAAGGACATGAAGGAGAAATATGAAATGACTGATCTGGGGCTCTTGTATCACTTCTTGGGAATGGGAGTCATTCAAACACCAACAAGCATATTCATTCATCAGAAGAAATATGCAACAACTCTGTTAAACAGATTTGGTTTGAGTGAGTGTAAACCGGTGTATATTCCACTAGTTACCTCGGAGAAACTAAGTAAGGATGATGGGAGTGGTTTGGCAAGTGAAGAGCAATATAGAAGGATTGTTGGGAGTCTGCTGTATCTCACAGCTACTAGACCCGACATTATGTTTGTAGCTAGTTTGCTTGCAAGGTTTATGCATTGTCCCACTAGCAAACACCTTGGAACAGCAAAACGTGTCCTTAGATATGTAAAAGGAACCTTGGATTATGGTCTGAAGTATGTGAAAGGAAAAGGGGCAGTTCTAATCGGCTATTGTGACAGCGATTGGAGTGGCTCAGTGGATGATAGCAAGAGCACATCTGGATACGCTTTTTCTTTTGGGAGTGGAGTGTTTGCTTGGGCCTCAGTCAAGCAAAATTGTGTTGCACTCTCTACTGCAGAAGCTGAATACATCAGTGCCTCTGAAGCAACAACACAAGCTATTTGGTTGAGATTTTTCCTAGAAGACTTTGGAGAACTTCAAACAGAAGCTACACCTCTCCACTGTGACAACATTTCAGCTATTGCCATTACAAGGAATCCTGTTTTCCATCAGAAAACCAAGCATATTGATCGAAGGTATCATTTTATTAAAGATGCTTTGCAAGAAGGAACTGTGGATCTGATTTATTGTCCCACAAATGAGCAATTGGCAGATATCTTTACAAAGGCTTTGGCTAAGGATCGTTTCTGCTATCTCAGAGAGAAACTTGGTGTGAAATCAGCTCACAACTTAAAGGGGAGTGTTGAAATATAAGTGGTGAGCTGATAAGAATGTAATTAGGCCTCTAAGCTAAATGGTGTATTCACTTAGTCTCTAAGTCAGACCAGTGTTAGGCATTAGTCATGTTAAGTGGTTATAACCACGTGTAAAAATCCTAGAGAGCAGTTTTGGATGTAAGGCTGTGATTCTCAGTGATGTAAGAGAATCACAGCTATTCTTTCTAACAGCCATTTAGCTCACACAGAGCTGGCTCTATTTTGACAGAACAGTGCAATAGAAAAATACACACGAATTGATTCATTCTCAGCTCTCTCTTCTCTCTGCATTCTTTCTTCTCTCTCAACCTATTCAAAACTCTAACTACTGATCAAAGTATTGGTGATGCCCTTCTATTCAAGAATTCCTGGAAGACATGATACTTGATCAATGGTTTGATGTTCATATTTATTTGATTAAAAGAATGTTCACATTGCAGCAACATGAAATTTTTATTGTTATTAAATTTTCATAACAATCATAGCTGGGAGTACTATCAATTTAACCACATTCGATAATTCATTATCCAATACCACCTCACGTATTCATAGCAAGTGAAGGCACGCAATGAAGTGCTGGGGGCATGTATGCCTCTCCGTAGATGTAACAAAATGGTTTATAATTGTTACAATGTGTAGAGAGCCAAAAGAACCACGTGTGATGTCTACACTGTACAGAAAGGCAGATTTACCAAGGCCAAGGGAAGGTGACTGGTGCAATGCCCCTTGGGCCCAAACATTGCTGCCATCAGAATTCAGCCGGTGCGCGTCTCGGACACGATAACTATGAGCATGCACCACATTGATCTGCAAATGTTGTCAGGTCCAACCTTTTCCGTTGCAGCGAATTGCATGATTTGCAACAAGTAAATAGTGAAGCTATTAGCATTTTACTTATTCTTCTTACATTTGGGAGATGAGAACAGTTTCATGTATGGCTCTATAAAACGCTTGAATTTGAATTTAGTCATATGCTGCTCAATAGCTAAATGCTACTAAACCTATGTATTGATTCAAACGTTGGCGAAACTTTAGAGTACATTGAAAATGATTTTTGTTGTTGAAATTAACATTATATTCTTGTATGGTTAGAATTGGTAGCTTGTTAAAAATGACCACATGAAAACCAGCATGCACCTCTTGACTACATATGCTGAATAACTTTGCGGCAATCATTGCACCACTCAGGATAAAAAAGAAAACTTAAAGAGTTTTCTCTATTGCCTATTTCTCTATATGGAAAATTATAAAGTTAGCAAAGATGCACTCTAAACTGATGGGAGCATGCCAATGCTCAACTTATGGTTGAAGACTGCTCTTGGCTAAGGCGAAATTCATGTCGAAGACAAAACATGGCTGAATGCAAAATTCATTCGAAGATAAAACTTGGCCGAAGGCAAAACTGATGTCGAAGACAAAACTTGGTTGAAGGCATAATTCAAAATCATGGTTGAAGACCATACTCGTTGAAAGCCGAATGCATGATCGAAGATTATACTTATGGTTGAAAACCATACTCACATGCTTGTGATCCAAGATCTTACAAGTCACCTCACAAAATGTTACACACAATGAACTCCCACAAAGAATATTTTCTCTCTCCACACCCGAGACACGTGTCTAGAGAGAGAAAAGAGGACATGTGTGGGAGTAAAAATTACTCCTCAAGAAATCAATCCACTAGCACCTTAAACTTGAGGAAGTGGAGGTACACATGTTTTATTTTCTATCCATGACTACACATGAATTAACCAATCTCCTAAAACTACAGATAAGATTGTGAATTCCCTTAGAAAATCTAGAGGAAATCTTGAAATTTATAGGCAGCACGCTTAATCATATTTGGTCTCTACTTGTATACAACGGTTATTATTCTGTAAGGAATACAAGTTATGAGGAGCAAGGTAATCAAATAGTATCAAGTTGTCGTCGTATATACAAACTGAAGCTGGATTGGCCAACAATAGAATTACCAAAAGAGCTCCACAGGAGGCTTTCCTTCCCTTCAATTTCTTTCCGTTTTTCGTATGGACAAAATAACAAAGTGGAGGGTAGAGGGAGGAGCCATGCCTAGTCTGTGGCGATTGCGAATAGGGTTTTGCAGTGGATTGACGACCCTTCCAGATGGGCTGACATATCTTACTAATCTCAAGGAATTAACCATTTTCGGGATGCCTTGAGAACTCCATAGTAGGATTCAGGAATATGGAGAGGATTTCTGTAAAATTCAACATGTACCTTCCGTTGTAATTGGAGAACCCTACAACCCACCAATGCAATGAAAATGTAATTTCTTAATTTCTCTATTTTTTTTCTTCTTTCTTATTTTTGTCTAGTTTGATTCGCATGTCGTAGTGAAATGGGTTCTGGGTATCAAATGTTTAATTTCATTCACTAGTAAAAGATTTGTGTTAGCAAGTTACATTATTATGGGCATAGTGAAATGTCAAATCTTTCCCTTGTCATGTGAACAACAATTCCATAAGCTAAAGGATTTTCTTTGTAGTTGATCATGTTAACAAGTTATACTAATACTTTTTTACTCCTTACTAATCCAGTTGATGTGAAATGTATCAGAACACAAATCAAACAACGGCACATTCATTACAATACGTTGGATCTGGAACATCCTCGCTTATACACGCAGTTTATCAACATCAATATATATTCATTACAATACGTTGGATCTGGAACATCCTCGCTTATACACGCACTTTATCAACATCAATATTTATTCATGCAACACAAAGCAAATTCCATCAAACAAAAACAAAAAAGACAAGGAGAAGACAACACGACATTAATTGTCTGCCAAGTATATTGGCGATCATTTGGTCATGGAAGGAGGCACCTGTGGAGCAGCAGTTGGTGCCCCAATCCAACCTACATCATAAAAACAAATACAAAATAAAAATTGATGTACCGCCCAAATGATGTAAATAATGATAAATTTAAGGTCATAACTATACGATGATGACATATATATATATGTGTGGTGTAGGATTAGTTTAAAACCTTTGGAGGGGTCGAAGCCTCTAGATTTGAGCTCAGCATGTTCTTGGCAGAGGGCACATGGTTCACAGAAGAAATGAACACAACAATCACCACAAGGCTCCTCCGGCAGACCAAAATTTTGGCGCAATCTCTTTCTATACATGCATGAGTAGACCCACTGGAAATTAATCGTGAGCAACAACCCGTACACTAGGCTGTGGCAAAGGCAAGCTAAAATTACAAAATCCCACCGTTAGTAACACACCATTGACATAATCATCTTAGTAATTAAAGTCAGGCGCAGTCGGTGCAAGGAGAAATTAACTTTTCTATATACAACAGTCTATGCATCGCAACCATTCTCTTACACTAAGTGATCACATTATTATTACTGGAGAACTAAATGTGAGAGACCAGTTACATAACCAACCACTTTAAGGGAAAAATAATAAATTCGCCATGTTTATATATTTGGAAAATCTTTTTGGTGTTGTGACACTTACAACTTCGTCCTTCGTCAACAATTTCTGCGATTCGGCCGAAGGTGATGCATGGGAGACAGCATGTGAGGCAACCTACACCATAAGATCAATTTCACCAATTGGTGGATTGAGTAGATATATATTTATAAAAGAAGTGCTAAAAAATGTCACTTGGTATAAATTTAACTTGTCAGGCAACTATAATAGACAAAGTGAATTTTGGCCCCAGAGAGAATTTATATCTTACATGTACAAAAATTTTCTCCACATTTACAAAGACCACCTGACCACTGCTGAGGGTGATGACCATAATCAACGTTCATGGTTTTCTTTTATGAGATTAGAATTCGACCAAAAAAAAAGATTGCTGGAAAAGGAAAAGTTTCAGTAATGTAAGAGGAGATGTAAGAGAGAGAGAGAGAGAGAGAGAGAGAGAGAGAGAGAGAGAGAGAGAGAGAGAGAGAGAGAGAGAGAGAGAGAGAGAGAGAGAGAGAGACGGTCGGAGAATGAAATGCTTTCGAAAAATGTAGAAGTGCCTTGCTTGACAAAGAATCAGTACAATGGTTTATATAGACTTACAAAGAATAAATACGAAGGGTTTATATCCGCTTACAAAGAATGAGTATATACTGGGTAAGACCCTACTAGTACTAGACGAAACCCTAGAGGACAAAGATGCATGTTGTGCTATCCTTATCCACTTGCAGCTGGAACGCAATATTATAGGCGGTCCTTATTTCGCAACGCAAACATGCATCTTGTGTTATCTTTAAGTTCTACAACGTGCAAAGCATGTTGTGTTATACTTTTATAATAATACTTACTTGTTTGTTATACTTTTATAATAATACGTAGGATGCAAAACTATTTAGATATGTCTTTCTCTTATCACCTCCTGCATGCAAAACTAAATGCTAAGTTTAAGAGTTGTAGTGATCAATTTTGATCATGCTATTGTTGGACACGTCACTTTACTATCGTCAACCTACAAGCACTATCACCTAGTGGGTTGTCAATTGTCATTTCCTGCTTATAGCTGGCAGCCTTACGTTCATATTCTTTGATAGTTCTTTAAGACAAAGTGGAAAGACAAAAGTGAAAGAGAGATGCAAGGAAATATGATATTGGAAGAGATAGAATCGTGTTCGGGGGTTTTTGGGGGAGCTTTTATAAAAATTGATTTAATTAAATTTTGTGAGAACTATATTATACTTGATATTATAAATTGATTAATGTTCTTGGTATTGAGTGTTTACATGTTTTTAATTATTATTATATTATTTTATTAATATTGACATGTTCATATGTTATCGGTGATGGTTGAAATTCTTAGATTAATAAAGAAATTATGGAAAAGAGAGTAATGGGAAGGATCTTTTGTATTGTTGAGTCTAACTATTGTAGGGACCAAGTTCAGGCAAGCCCGTGTGCATAGCAAATTATGATATTGGTGGCATAATTGGCGATTGGGTGATTTGGGCTTGGAAATCCATGACTTAGACAAAACGACTAGCCAAAGAGGAATTATGGGATGATTGAGATGGGGTGTTAGTTTATATAATGGAGCATTCAGAATTACAGTGGTAAAATGCATGGGGACATGCAAATTTGCTTGCCCTATTATATAGATTAATGGGTTGGGTAGAATCGAAGCTCATTCATGCATTATTATCTTTCATTTGTTATGTGATTGCATGTCACTTAATTTAGTTATATCAATTTACTGTGGAAAGGTTTATGTCCCTATTGAGCTGCGGTTTTGCTCACCCTTTTATAGACCTTGCTATTGTAAAACAGAAAAGATGGGTGGTAGGTGAGCCGAAGTTGAATTAGATAAGAGTGATATAACTTTATTTATTTCTTGTACTCTTGTATGATTTTGAAGCTATTTTTATAAGAGAAGTTTATTTTAAACCCTATTTTGGCCTTTTTTTAATTTCCTCATACACAGGGCATGGGGGTTCCCATCGAACCCTGAATCCGGGGTGTGACAGGAAGACACCCGTCTCTTAAGCACACACTTGTCAACATTATTAATCTTCAAACATATAGAATACAAATTAACCATTTATTCCTGAAATTGAGTAATTAAACAAATAAAAAAATTGTTAATAGGCCTTTGTCTGCTAAAGTTGTCACACCCCAATCCACGGATTTACGTAATCTTGGATTAAGACATGATTTACACCTTAATTATAGAATTTAATAAAAACTATAATAAATAAATAAATAAATATTTCACATAGAATATTCAACAGAAACAACAACATCCGAAATCTTACATTTTACATTTATTTTACAAGTTAGAACTACTCAAGAGTTCAATAAAAGAGTAGCTCATTATTCAACCACAAGCTATGTATGCAATACACTCTATAAATAAGCCACAATCATCACAAGTCCTAGATTTGAGGTTTAGTACCTGCAAAATCTGTTAGGGGGTGAGCAAAACCACAGCTCAGTGGGCACATAAACCTTTTCACAGTAAATTGATATAACTAAATTAAGTGACATACAATCACATAGCCAAATATCACATTATTAATAATAATGCATGAATACTCTTCATCTACTCCCGTTAATTCATATAACTGGACAAACAGACATGCACGTCCCATACCATGCTTATACCACTTGGTCCCGAATGCCCATTTATATTAACTAACCTCTATCTCAATCATCCCATAAATCCCCTTTTGTTAGTCATCTTGTCTAAATCCCTGTTGCTAGTCCCGTATCACCCAATAAAAACCATGTGCACTGTAGGATCTCTGAGATCTGGCACATGCCAAGAGTTAGACTCAACTACCCAAAAGATCATTTCCATTACCCTTTTTCCATCATTATTTTCTCAACCCAACAATGACAGCCAATTTCCATGACATGATACAATTATGCCTTTCACATATCCTTCACAACAATGTAACCATTTAAACCATCACCATTGTATATATAATTATGCCAACATTGTTCAAATAGTTAAGAATATGTAAATACCTAATACAAGGAACATCAACCAAACTATAATACCATGCATAATATAATGCTCACGAAATTTAATTAAATCAATCTCTGTAAAAGGCCCCCAAGAAATCCATACATCTTTTTCAAAGCTAATTCCAAATTAAGAAAAACAACCACAAGCTACATATGGGCCCTAACTCCTCCTGAGAAAGCTATCACTATTCTCTCTCTCTCTCTCTCTCTCTCTCTCTCTCTCTCTCTCTCTCTCTCTCCCTCTCTCTCTCTCTCTCTCTCTACGTTTTTCTTTCCCTTTGCATGAACTTTCATGCAAGGTTAGGTACTTTCAAAAACAAAGGAAAAAGGTCCTATTTATAGTAATACTTAGGGAAGAACCAATTAGTTCTAATTGGTGGGGAGGTCATGACCACGTGAGAATTTTGGGCTCCAAGATTAGGATAACTATTACTAGATTGCCAACACCTCATGCTAAAATTGAGCTTAGTCACCTAGATATAATGACACTTGTGAGTCTAAAGTGTGTTTGTAAAAAGATTTAGATGACAACTAGACTATTGAACTTAGCCATTCAAGTACAGTAACAATGAGATAAAGTTGTCTAAATCAAAACATATACTTATTATAATATTACTATTTTTAATAACTAATAAGAAAAATTTCTGAAAATATAACATGTATATATATTTATAGGGCCTTCTCCATTACGGAGTTCTAAGATGCGGAGCAGTTACGAACTTTTGTTTTTAACCGTTGGATGGCTTCTATGGTTTAGATTTAAAACAAAGTTTAATAACTCATTTTTCTCTCTTCCCTTTCCTTTTTCTTCTTTTGCTTCTTCCACGCGAGTTCGCTCATCTCTCTCTCACTGTCTCTCCAGATATTTTATTCTTTTCCTCCGTTGGATATTTTGCAGTGGAGGGTAGAGGAAGGAGTCATGCCTAGTCTCTGGTGATTTTGAATATGGTTTTGCAGTGGATTGACGACGCTTCTAGATGGGCTGACATATCTTACTAATCTCAAGGAACTAACCATTTTCGGGATGCCTAGAGAACTCCATAGTAGGATTCAGGAAGATGGAGAGGATTTCTGTAAAATTCAACATGTACCTTCAATTGTAATTGGAGAACCCTACGACCCACCAATGCAATGAAAATGTAATTTCTTAATTTCTCTCTCTTTTTTCTTCTTTTGTTTTTGTTTTTGTTTTTTTTTTTGGTCTCGTTTGATTCGCATGTTGTAGTGAAATTTCGTTCACTAGTAAAAGATTTTTGTGGCACTTGAAGGCCATGCTGGTGAAGAACAAGCACTGAGGGCACAAAATTGCCTCCCCTGTTATGGTCTGTTTTCTTTGTTCAGTTTGAGAGCTCATAGGTGCGGGAGTTATGAGTGAGAGGCTTAATTTAAAAGCCAACTGCTTGGGATTTTGAAACAATATTGAAGGTATTACTTTTGATCATTGGATGTCCTAAGATCTTTGAAATGTCAAATCTTTCCCTTGTCATGTGAACAACAATTCCATAAGCTATAGGATTTTCTTTGTAGTTGATCATGTTATATATTAATACTTTTTTACTCCTTAGTCCAGTTGATGTGAAATGTATCAGAACACAAAACAAACAACGGCACATTCATTACAATACGTTGGATCTGGAATATCCTCGCTTATACACGCAGTTTATCAACATCAATATATATTCATTACAATACGTTGGATCTGGAACATCCTCGCTTATACACGCACTTTATCAACATCAATATTTATTCATACAACACAAAGCAAATTCCATCAAACAAAAACAAAAAAGACAAGGAGAAGACAAACACGACATTAATTGTCTGCCAAGTATATTGGCGATCATTTGGTCATGGAAGGAGGCACCTGTGGAGCAGCAGTTGGTGCCCCAATCCAACCTACATCATAAAAACAAATACAAAATAAAAATTGATGTACCGCCCAAATGATGTAAATAATGATAAATTTAAGGTCATAACTATACGATGATGACATATATATATATATATATATATGTGTGGTGTAGGATTAGTTTAAAACCTTTGGAGGGGTCGAAGCCTCTAGATTTGAGCTCAGCATGTTCTTGGCAGAGGGCACACGGTTCACAGAAGAAATGAACACAACAATCACCACAAGGCTCCTCCGGCAGACCAAAATTTTGGCGCAATCTCTTTCTATACATGCATGAGTAGACCCACTGGAAATTAATCGTGAGCAACAACCCGTACACTAGGCTATGGCAAAGGCAAGCTAAAATTACAAAATCCAACCGTTAGTAACACACCATTGACCTAATCATCTTAATAATTAAAGTCAGGCGCAGTCGGTGCAAGGAGAAATTAACTTTTCCATATACAACAGTCTATGCATTGCAACCATTCTCCCACACTAAGTGATCACGTTATTATTACCGAAGAACTAAATGTGAGAGACCAGTTATATATACAACCACTTAAGGAAAAAATAATAAATTCGCCATGTTTATATATTTGGGAAATCTTTTTGGTCTTGTGACACTTACAACTTCGTCCTTCGTCAACAATTTCTGCAATTCGGCCGAAGGTGATGCATGGGAGCCAGCATGTGAGGCAACCTACACCATAAGATCAATTTCACCAATTGGGTGGATTGAGTAGATATATATTTATAAAAGAAGTGCTAAAAAATGTCACTTGGTATAAATTTAACTTGTCAGGCAACTATAATAGACCCCCAGAGAGAATTTATATCTTACATGTACAAAAATTTTCTCCACAGTTACAAAGACCACCTGACCACTGCTGAGGGTGATGACCATAATCAACGTTCATGGTTTTCTTTTATGAGATTAGAATTCGACCAAAAAAAAAGATTGCTGGAAAAGGAAAAGTTTCAGTAATGTAAGAGGAGATGTAAGAGAGAGAGAGAGAGAGACTGTCGGAGAATGAAATGTTTTCGAAAAATGTACAAGTGCCTTGCTTGACAAAGAATCAATACAATGGTTTATATAGACTTACAAAGATTCAACACAAATGGTTTACATCCACTTACAAAGAATCAGTACATACTGTGTAAGACCTTAGACTAGTACTAGACAAAACCCTGGAGGACAAAGGTGGGCCTTATCCACTTACACCTAGAACGCACTATTATAGGCATATGCTTCTTCTGTTGGTAGAGCAGGCGCCATGTTATCATTAATGATGTTAACCCAGCAGCAACCCTCTAAGAAAAGACACTGCACTACAACGCGCCGTCTGCTGCACGTTGTTGAAGTATACTCTTGGCAACATGCACCAAGTGCACGTTGTAGTACACTAACGTTCTTTTAACGCGCGTTGTCAAGATGAAATTTAGATAAAATTTCGCAACGCAAATATGAATGTTCTGATATTTTTATGTTCTACAACGTGTAAAACATGTTGTCAAAATTTATGCGGGAGAACCCTCTAAGAAAAGACACTGACAAGGACATTGTTACTTTTTATGCGAGTGGATTGGATTGAGCCACGGACATTGTTAATTTTTCTTCTACGAGTTCAAATATCAGGGTTGAATAAAAACCAATACATTTATATGGTCGAGGTGTACAAAAGCAAAACCCGATCCACATGGGATTGGAAGTATACAATTGTTTGGTGTTATGACTCCAAAAACTTAATTATAATGATGGAAGTGTGAAGCCCTGCATTTTTAAAAATATATTAATATTTTGGGAAATTAAATATTTTACTATATATTTAGTTATATGTTTTAATTGATTATATATATTTAATTATAATTACTTTTGTCCGTAGCATATAAATATATTTTCTGTACTTTTATAATAATACTTGTTTGATATCTCTCTCTTATCACCTCCTGCATGCAAAACTAAATGCTAAGTTTAAGAGTTGTAGTAATCAATTTTCATCATACTATTGTTGGACACGTCACTTTACTATAGTCAGCCTAGAAGCACTATCACCTAGTGAGTTGTCAGTTGTCATCTCCTGCTTATAGCTGGTAGCCTTACGTTCATATTCTTTGATAGTTCTTTAACGTGGCGTGTTATCATTGGCGGACGTCAATGCTGATGCCAACGTTGGCGTTCGTCAAGGCTGATGCCAATTTGGCGTCAGTGCACGTAAATCCAAATTAAGAGTAAGAACAACAAGAGAGCCAAACTAATGCAAATAGTCCCTAGTATTTAGAAAAAGGGGTGAAAATTCGAGAACATTATCCCCAATCAAAGAGGTGAAAAATCGAAATTGAAGGACCCTTCTTATGTGGGGCAAAAGTTGAGGAAATTAAATTGTAAATTTTGATTTTAGACACTTAATTACATACATATATGATGAGTCGATTTTATATTATATATTTAACCCCATTCTTAGTATATTTTGGTTAATATTTTGGAAGAATTTTGATACTTTGAATTATATTTCCAATATAGGACTTTTGACTTCCTCTGGAGCAAAACATAATCAAATGGATGAATTTTGTAGTAATTCCAGTTGGAGGATGTTCGTGAGTCACTTAGCTTGATCGTATCAAAATATCAGACTTTTCCACCAAGCGATGATTTCCTGGCGAATAAATGAAGGAGCGATGTGCAGTGCTGGAATAGTGACGTTTTGGGCTTTTATTGCGTTTTTGGAGCCCAAGATGACCTCGGATGGGTTCGTGGCCTTCTGGAGAAGTGTTCGGAATATTTTTATCTTTAAAACGAGCTATCTTGGGCCAGATTTGGAGGAGATTTGAGACCAAAACGTGGCTGGGCAGATTGTGGGCAGATTCTCCTAATCCAATTTGGACTTTATTTCCTAGTCTTATTTTATTTTAACTTAGTTTCCTTGTGGGGATTGGGTAGTTAGGTTTTAGGAGGTATTTAAGCTCATTTTCACAGCAATTTAGGGGACTCCCTTTTTACTTCTTTTTGGCTTTTGGAGCAATTGCTATGGTTTTGGATTTTTGCGACTTTCAGGTGTTTTCATTCTTATTCTTCTTAATGATATTTTCTTGGATTTCAATTATGAGTATGCGTAACTAAATCTTTTTTGCTAGGGTGAAGCCTTGAGCCTTAGCATGAATATGTGATTTTTATTTAATTGCTTATGATTGAGTGCATGCATGCTTTGAATTGTTAATCACTATTTTAAACTATCTAATTATCTTAATGCCTGATCACCATTAGGACCTTTAGAAAAGTAATTAGATGCAATTTTGGTCGGAAGGTTCCCTGAAATTGATGCTAGCTTTGTGATTAATAATTGTAAGTTCACTTAAGGCGAACATCATGTTCTTAAGGGTTGCATGGTTTTTCAAAGGGTTTTCACAAAACTTAATGAGTCTTTCATGTTCAGATTTGATCCGAACGTCCGGACGGGTCGCATGTTAGATATACGTTCTATGTTGGAGGTTCCAAGTATAATATAAATTAGGAAAACCTAACCTTCAAAGTGGCACGTGCAAATCATAAGTAATTGGTAAAAATTCATAGGATTGCTAGGTGATGGTGGAACCCTAGTGCTTTTACAAATTGATACTTAAAACTTCTTCCTTCAATCGTATTTGTTTTTGTTTAATATTTGTTTTTAGAATCAACCAACTTCATATTCATCTTTCTCTACTTTTAATTTTAGGTAGTTAATAGAAATTGTTCACATAAATTGCTAAATAGTCCTTGTGGAAAACGACCTTGCATGAGCATCTATACTACAATAGCCTTGTATTCTTGTAAGTATTTTACGTGGTTTTAACCATGTTTGCGTAGGTACTAAAAATTCCATCAATATACTACTGTAGGGGTCTTTTTATCCCGGCAGCTTGACGAATGAGCTTGGGCTGCAGAAAAGAGAAACATGTGTGAAATTGCCCCTTGAGTCTGAGTTCAAGGATCAGGCCCCAAGAGTGTTTCGAAAGGGTAGCTGAGCCTTAGGAAACGCCCTGGTCTTCTTCACCAACGAAACCAACAGTTGTTTACAGATAAATTCATGGGCTTGGCATGAGAGCTTGTGGCATGGGAGCTGAGTATTCATGAGTTTAGCATGAGAGAGAGAAGGCTTGGGTTTCCTATGAGGAACAGAGGCTTTGAGAGATGAAGCTTGCTCTCTAGATCTGTGTTGTGGAAAGAGAGATAGAAGATGAAAGCATGGATGGCTTTAGCATATTTCCAGCAGCTTGACGAAAGCTTCGTCAAGCTCATGGGCGATTTCACAGAGGAGAAAAATGGAAGCAATGGAAGAACAAGGCTTGAAATTGAAGGATTCCAGAGTGGATGCTTGCCTTCAATTCGTTCTTGTCTGTTCTGTCCATTGTGAGTTGTTTTGCTGGGAAGAAAGTGTCTCCTTTTATAGGGGCTAGAAGACTCAACTTTATCAAGCCACACTCTCCCCTTTTCCTTCACTTTCTTCCATTTATCTAGTTTGGTGAAATTTCTCTAGCCTGAACCCATAGGCACGCAGCTTTTTGGGGGTTCCAAGGTCCTCCAGCAGCTGGACTCTTTATGTGGGTGAGGAGCCACCCACTTTTGTTTCTTGTTTTCTCACCAAAGCTTGAAGAGGAAAGAATGGGTAAGGGTGCTTGGTAAAAAAAGGTGATCAGCACATGGGTTTGCTTGGTTTTGCTGGTTTGGCTTTGATATGGTTTTAACAGAGATGCTTGATGTTTTCCACGATGCCAGGCTAGACTATTGGTATTTTGTTTCCAGCGGCCTGTGAGTTACCTTTAATTTCGTTAGACTGCTGGAAGCTTTGGCTGATGTGGGATTTTTTATGGGCTATGGCTATTGGACATTTTTTAAAAGATGTTTGGGCCTTTTCTTAAGGTGGTGAGCTATTGGGTTTTCTCTCATGCTTGCTCATATGTTTGGACTCAAGGAATGGGTTTAAGTTTTTGTGCTCCCAAGTAGCCCAAAACTTCCACTCCTTGGACCATCAATAGGCCTCGTGAATACTCGTAACCATCCATACCACAACCCGCTCAGCAAGCCCCAGGCATTAGCGTGGCTTGGGCCCACTTAAGCTTGTAGCGTGGCGTGTTGCTTATTTGTTTGGCGTGGCATGTGTACAAGCGCATGAACTTTTGCGTGCCCAAATCGGGTTTCTTCTTGGTAAGGTATTGCATTGGGCCGAGAATTTATTTGGGCCGAAGCGTGGATTTTTTGGGCCTCAACAACTACTTGAAAGATATAATAGGTAGGTGTTTGTAGGTACTACCCTAGTTAAAATGAGATTACAAATTTGGTAAGAGAACATTACTCTGACAGTATTGGTTTTGTGATGGAATCTCAACTTTTTGGAAGTAGGACTAATTTTCGGACGGATCGGATCAGAATTTTTTTGCAAATCTCTATATACATTCCAATTCCAATCCAATTTTTTATCGGAATTTTTGGAGGTCGAAATTGATTTGGACTTGCCAAAATTAGAAATTGTCATAATAGAATTGATTGGAATCGGATTTTCCAATCCAAATTGCACCCCTAGGTGACAAAACCAGAAATTTTTTATAAAAGTAGATTATTATTTCTTATATGGGTAAATATCTAAATAAAATTCCAGCAATTTTATCATAGGACAAAACTTGAAGCTAACTAGAAATTTGTATGGATATGTCTTTCTCTTATCACCTCCTGCATGCAAAACTAAATGCTAAGTTTAAGAATTGTAGTAATCAACTTTCATCATACTATTGTTGGACACGTCACTTTACTATGGTCAACCTAGAAGCACTGTAACCTAGTGAGTTGTCAATTGTCATCTCCTGCTTATAGTTGGCAGCCTTACGTTCATATTCTTTGATAGTTCTTTAAGAGGATCGGAGTGACCAAAACGCACCACGTGGCGTGTTATTGTTGGCGGATGTCAGGGCTGACACCAGCCTGATGTCAGCGCCCGAGTTTTAATTTTTTTTACTGTTGTCACATTCGCTTGCGGGTTGGCCTGGTTTCGTGGGACTCACAACTTGCCCTGGCAAGTTTGGCACACTAGAAGCTCTCGCCTGGGCTTGGGCCTATCTTGCCTTGGCTGGGGCCAACCGGTGGAAGGGCTCTAAGAGAGAGAGAGAGAGAGAGAGAGAGAGAAGAAGAGAAATGTGGGAAAGACAAAGTGAAAGAGAGATGCAAGGAAATATGATATTGGAGGAGATAGAGAGCTTTGATTGTGTTTTACTAATTTGGAGTTATGCTTTGGAATCGAGGTTGGGGTTTTTTGGGGAGCTTTTATAAAAATTGATTTAATTAAATTTCGTGAAAACAATATTATACTTGATATTAAAAATTAATTAATGTTCTTGATATTGGGTGTTTACAAGTTGTTAATTCATATTAACATGTTCATATGTTATCGCTGATGGTTGGAATTTTTGGGATTAATTTGCTGTGACAGGAAGACACTGTCTCTTAAGCACACACTTGTCAACATTGTTAATCTTCAAACATGAAGAATACAAATTAACTATTTATTCCTAAAACTGAGTAATTAAACAAACAAAAAAATTGTTAACAGGTCTTTGTTGTCTGCCAAAGTATTATCAAGATTACTTGTGCATGGATGGAGGCACCTGTGGAGCAGAAGTTTCGTGGCCAATCCAACCTCAATTTTACATACAAAAACAAAATACAAGCGTTAACTGTAATTAGGACCGAATGATGTTGATGATAATGATATAAAATGTAAGGTTTATTGCCTTAAACCTACTAAATTGATCCTCTAATCAATGAAGGAGGAGGATATAGCACATAAGTGCTTAATTGAGTTGGTGGATAGGTGTTTAGTTCAAGTGGGAAGAAATGGTTCAACTAGTACAATTAAAACTTTCAAGTGCATGACCTTATAAGAGACTTGTGTTTGTTAAAGGCAGAAGAGGAAAATGAGGCAACTAATCCTTTTAATTCTGATATGGTAGCCAAGTCAACACCATTGGGGAAAGTTCGAAGACGTGCAATATTTACTTGGATGAAAATTCTGATGGGTTTGTTTCATCGAGAGATAAAACAAATGACCATTTCATGTCTCTATTACACTCTGTCCTCGGAAAATGGAGGCCAAAAAGTGAAAAAGTATTACTATCTTCTTTGACGGATTTCAAAGTGCTTAGAGTTTTGAAGGTTAAAGATGTTGATGAAGTAGAAGTAGAGTTGCCAAGTGAAATTGGAAATATGGCCCACTTAAAGTTTCTAAGTGTGAGGTATAGCAATATAAAAAGGTTTCCGTCATCCCTTCGTAATTTGATATGCTTGCAAACTCTTGATTTCTGTGTTTGATATTTTGATTTGTTCACCGCAAATGTGATATGGAAGATTAAACACTTAAGACATTTATATTTACCGAAGTGTTACACAGCAAGCGGTAACTTGGAACTATATACTCTTGGCCATTTACAGACCTTAGATTTTCTGTCAAGTAAGTACAGTGATTTAAAAGATGTTGCTAGATTAAACAATCTTAGAACACTGAGCATAAGAGTGTCAAGCCCCTTGCAAAATCTGGAGGAAATCTTGAAATCTATATGCAACACACTTAACCATATCCAATCTCCATTTTTATGCAACGCTTATTATTTTGTAAAGAGCAGAAGTTATGAGGAGCAGGCTAATCAAATAGTATCAAGTTGTCGTCGTATATACAAACTGAATTTGGATGGGCCTGTTGTGTGAAAACACTCTAAGATCTTGGTGATCCCTGAGAAATTCACTAATATGAAAAAACTCCTTTGGTTACCAATTTGATGCCTTAGCTTTCTCATGTTATGAAAACCTAGCGCTAAAGTGCCTGTATATAATTTAACCCAAATAGGCTAGCAAAATACCCAAAACCCAGGTAAAACTCCAAAACATGCTGAGACCACAAGGATGTGGTGACCGGTCGTTTTTTAGCAAAGTGACCAGTTGCTTAGCATAGAGACTAATTCGTTACTCTCAGGTTTGGGCGATCGGTCGTTTCCGGAACTAACGACGAGTCATTTCTGCTCTAGACTTCCTATTTCTGCACCCTTAAGCAAGCCAACTTCAACAATCTCCACCTTGGCGAGCCTTAAACACCTCGTGAAAATCATTGACCCCTAGAACCTCTTCAAACCTCTTGGAAATCGTTCTAGTAACTCCCAAGAGCTCTACCTCAATCTTTAGCATGCAACAAGATTGACCAAGCTCAAACAATGTTTGAACTTCTCAGTTGTAACTGGATTGGTTAAGCAATTCGAAGCGTTGTCGTCTGTATGAACATTCTCTATTGCAATCTCCCCATCATTCACCTAATCCCTTATCCAGTGGTACCATACATCAATATGCTTAGACCTTCAGTGAAACACTTGGTTCTTTACTAAGCATATAACACTTTGACTATCACTTTGAATCGCCACCAAGTCTTGAGCTATCTCGAACACTTTCGCCAATCTTCGCAAGCATATTGCTTCCTTAAAAGCTTTTGTTAGCGCCATATACTCTGCTTCGGTAGTAGACAAGGTACAAACTGATTGAGTACTGCTCTCCAACTACTTGGTCCTCCAACACAAGTAAAAACAAACTCTATAGTAGATCTCCTCTTGTCTAAGTGCCCCGTATAATCTGAATCCACATAACCCGACACACATGCCTTTCTTTGTTGTCTTTCAAATAAAATCCTAAACTTCTTAATGTCCTTTAAACACAAGAAAATCCACTTCATTGCATTCTAATTTTGTTTGCCTAGATTTTTCATGTATCTTGAGACCACATTCATAACTTGAGCTAAGTCGGGACGTATGCAAACCATTGCATACATGAGGCACTCTACCGCGCTTGTATATAGTACCTTACTCATCTCATCCTTCTCCTTGTCATTAGAGGACTTTATTCGGCACTTAGTCTAAAGTGATTGGCCAAAGGAGTAGACACGAGCTTGCAATCCAACATGTTGAATCTTTCAAGTACCTTAGATATGTACTTGCCTTATTACAGCCACAACTTGACCAAATTTTTGTCTCTTCTTATCTCCATTCCTAGGACCTTTTGTACAAGACCAAGATCTTTCATGTCAAACTCTTTCCCAAGTAAACTCTTTAACTTTCGGACCTTTGACATATCTTGACACGCAATTAGCATATCATCCACATAGAGTAACAACATGATGATCTTCCCATCCTTGAACACATGAGAGTACACACAACAATCAGATTCGCATCTTCTATACCCAATCCGCAACATATAGGTGTCAAAGCACTTGTACCATTGTCTTGGAGATTGTTGGAGTCTGTACAAAGAGTTCTTCAACCTACAAACTAGATTTTCTTTACTTGCTTCAATGAACCCTTGAGATTGACTCATGAGATGTCTTCCTCTAAATATCCACAGAGGAACGCCATCTTCACATCTATTTGCTCCACCTCCATGTCTTATCGTGTCATTATGGAGAGCAATAACCGTATAGAAGTATGCTTCACTACCGGGGAGAAGATTTCATCAAAATCAACTTCTTCATTTTGTAAGTACCTTTTGGCTCCTTCTTCCTAAACACCCACTTGCAGCCGATCACCTTCCGATCTTTGGGTTTAGGAATCAACTCCCAAACAGAGTTCCGGTGTAGAGATTCCATCTCATCCATCATAACACTCATCCAACTTTCCCGCTCTGAACTCTCAACTACTTCTTGGAACGTGGTTGAATCTCCTTCACTCATGTTTAGAGCATAGTGAACTACATCTGTTTCCCATCCAAACCATTGAGTAGGTTTTATGGTTTTCTTGGGCATAGACCTAGCTATAAATGGTGTGGCTCCACCTGATCTTGAGCCTCTTCTTCTTCTTTATCTTGAGTTTGTTGTTGTTTTCCAAATTTTTTCATCTTAGTATCAGACTCCACCACCTTATGAACGTTTTCAATTGGCTGCATACTTGGAGTATCCCCGAACACCCCCATACTTGGTGAAATTGTAACGGTTGTCTTTGTTCCAACAATATCCTCATTCGCCTTCAGTTTCTTGACTTTGATCATAGACATGGTCTTTTCATCAAACACAACATCAATACTGAGTATTTTCTTCCAGTTCATTGGATTCCATAACTTGAAACCCTTCACACCGCTCTCAAAGCTGAGGAATATGCACTCAAGATATTTTGGTTTCAACTTGGTTATCTCATTACTAGGTATGAGAGCATAGACAATGCATCCAAATACTTTAAGATTAGTATACTCAATAGATTTATTATACCATACCTTTTTCGTACACTTGAAATTAATATACTTTGATAGCGATCAGTTAACCAAATAGGAAACGTGGATAACCGACTCAGCCCAAAATGCCTCAAGCAAGCCATTATGAATCCCCATGCACCTCTCATGCTCCATGAGAGTTCTAGTTATCCATTCCGTGACTCCATTTTGTTGAGACGTCTTCTTCATGGTAAAATACCTCTTAACACCCTCGTTCTTGCCAAACTCCAGAAATTTGCTATCTTTATATTTTCCTTCTTATCTCCATTCTTAGGATCTTGATCTTCCTTCTCGTAAGGTTTTGTACTTCCGCCTTCCATTTCTTGAATTCAGTGAAGACCTTAGATTTCTCCTTCATGAAATAGACCCAAACCTTCCTAGAAAAATCATCCAAAAATGTAACGTAAGAGCGAGCTCCACCCATCGATTTGGCCGGTGCTAGCCCCCACACATCCAAGTGAATATAATCAAGCACTCCCATGCTCATATTCTCCTTGTATTATAGCTTAAATGTCACATTTGACTGCTTCCCCATGGTACACTATTTTTAGAACTCAAGTTTACAACTGTGTACTCCCTTTAGAAGCTTCTGTTTATGCAACACTTGCATTGCTCGCTCACTCATATGCCCTAGCCTCAAATGCCAAAGCTGAGTATTATCATCTAAGTCATTCTTTGTAGATATAACTGTGCTTCACCAGTCACTATTGTATCACATAATCGATACATGCAGTTAGGTTGAATCTCTCCATTCATTATTACAAGTCAACCCTCTGAGATTATGAGTTTCCCTCCCATGGCCTTGTAGGAATAGTCATTCTAGTCAAAAGTACTAAGGGAGATGAGATTCTTCTTCAACTTTGGTATGTATCTAACCATACCTAATGTCCTAACCATGTTGTCATGCATCTTCACCTTGATTGTCCCCGTTCCTTCAACTCTACAGACCGAGCCGTCCCCTATCATAACTTTGTCGTCGTAGTCCACCTCATACGTGTCAAACCAAGATTGTTTGAACTCATATGATATGAGCAATAGATTGACACTTCCAGATGAGCTAACATATCTTACTAATCTCAGGGAATTAACCATTTTCAGCATGCCTAGAGAACTCTATAAATTCAGAAATAAGGAGAGGATTTCTGTAAAATTCAATGTGTGCCTTCCCTTGTAATTGGAGAACCGTACGACCCACTGATGCAATGAAAGGGTAAGTTTCTTAATTTCTTAATTTCTTTTCTTCTTTTCTTCTTCTTTCTTATTTTTGTCTTGTTTGCTTCTGCATTTCTAAGTGAAATGGGTTCTGGGTGTCAAATGTTTAATGTGTCATGTTTGTGCCACACTTGTGCGACGCTGTGGAGGCTAGCTGACTGGTTGATGAAGGCTTTTGCTTAGGTTTGACTATTTAAGACATTTGAGTTGGAATCAGCTGAGCTTGTCAGATTGTTACTGTTCACCCATTTTGATTTTAATCCTGTGATGGTAGGGTAAAGTTCCCCATTGGCTTGACAATCATCAGTGGTCAACAAGTCAACTTTTTTTTTTTTTTTTTTGTGAGCGTGCCACTACTAGCAGTTTTAAAACCATAGCAAACTTCTAAAAGATAGATAACTTGCGCCCTAAGTTACTGATTCTTAAATAAGCAATTGTGAATTTAGGTGAGAAATATCTCCCAAGTAAGTTCTTTTCTTTGCTTTAGACTGGTGAGGTCTTCACAATTTTTCACAGTACAAAATTGGTAGTTCTGGCCAGAATAGATAAAAGAAGACAAACTGTTTTAGGTAGAACTACCTACTACATGACTCAAAAAGTGAAATGACAACTTCAAAAAAGATAACATAACGTTGTACTTCGATTTCTGCCTGGGTAGCTGCTTCTAAACTGGGCTGGATTGGCTGTGTCTAGGTTGGATTAGATTTTCAACACCTTCAACTGATGAGTTTCAACTGGAAATCGATACCAACGTTTGAGTTTGACAGAGATTCAATTTATTTCAAGCCATGGAAGGCTTGTTGAATGAGCAGAATTGAGGCCTCTTTAGTCTGAAGAGGGCAGAAGTGGCTAGATTGATGGTCACTGAGCTGGAGTTGCGCTATGGTGTAGGTTCTGCTTGACCAAGACTTTCTGTAAATTTGTTGAGGTTTCCGGACTCTGCTTGATTTGGCTTTGTGCTGAACCAAACGAGAGAAGTCTCGCTTTGTAAAATTGTTTCTCTGAACTGAGTTGAAACCAGAGATTTGAATTCTAGCTGATTTGTTTATTGTGGATCAAAGAGCTTTTGGTTGCCTTAGGGTCTGAAAACTTTTGAAATCAGTTGATCTTTTTGAGTTTGTCAGTTGTGACTTTGAAAGTTTTTTTTTTTTTTTTTTTTTTTTTGTGTCTTGATTGATTTTTTGACTGTCCTTTGATTTGTTCACCTCCTCTCATATTTATAGGAAATGTTGGAGTGTGGGTTTTTAATCTTTAATAATGGGCGGCAAATCTTAAAAAATATCTTTTCTTTTTTCAATGTCATAAAAGAAAGAAGCTACTATTTTGGCAAAGAAGGCTATCAACAATCAGTTTTCATGGAGGTCTTTTCCTTGCTTTTCCTAAAAGAAAACCAACTCTCTTTGTTTTCTTTTGTTCCTTGTAAAGAGAAAAAACATAATCTGCCATGATAGTCAGTTTGCTTTTCCTGTTGAACAACTCCCTTGCTCCCTACTTATCTCTTGAAATTTTTGTTTGCTTATCTCTTGGAAAGGTCACCTGCTTTGGTGCAGAGTTTCTTTGTATAAAAAAGGGGATTTGATCTTCTTTCTTTGGCTGCACAAATGGAGAAGTCCTCCTGTAAGACCTGCCTTCATTAACTTCCCTATCAACTCCTCTGTGATAGTTGAAATTTTTTACTTTTCAAAGTCAGGAAGTCGCATATGGCTTTTTTGAGAAAACACATTTTTTTAGTAAGAAAAGATCTGTTTGACTTACTTTTTGGAGTTGAGATCAAGTGATGAGAATCTTTCAGAAGCTAGGTTTAATCCAATTTTTTAGAGGTTTTCGACCTGCTTGGTATTAAGTTACCATTAATTGGCAATCTTATTGGTTATTTTCGTGTTTTTAAACCTCTGCCATTTTTGCAAAAAACATGGGCTTCCAAAGTCGCTTGGGCTGTTTTCTTGAGACAAGGCCCATTCTTCTGTTTTTCTTGTTATGGGCCAGTTTTTAATTTGGCTGGCTTGTAGAATTCTTAGGCCCAAACAGTTACTACTCCTAGGATTTTGCTGTGATTGTTTGATTGGTAGTGTTGTTTATCTTGTGATGTAGACTTGTTTCTTTGTGTTAATGGACGTATCAGTTTTGAAAGCGCAAAGTTCAACTGAAGCAAATTCTATTTTGGAGGGATTATTGCATTCTAGAGCAGCAGCATGATAATGCTGTTAGATATGTAGTTGTCATCATGGACCTGAGCTGCTGAGCTGAGGGCTCCTCATTGTGAGCTTCAAAATACGCAAATTTGGGAACGATAGCTCGAGAAAAAGAGCATAAAAATGTTCATGTTTTGACATCTCTTTTGCTGCATATATAATGTATAGTTCTTACAGGTTTTAGTATCTTGTGACATCTACAAACTTCTGCAAAGTGTTGCAAACTTGACAGCAGAAAGAGATGTCGAAATAAGCTGGGAAAACAATACATTACAATATTGTTCCTCATATACGTTGAATCTGGAACATCCCCGCTTATACACACACTTTGTCAACATCAATTCAAGGAAACACAAAGCAAATTCCATTAAACAAAAACAAAAAAGAGATGGCGAAGACAAACAAGACATTGTCCGGCAAGTATATTAGCGATCATTTGAACATGGAAGGAGGCATCTGTGGAGCAGCAGTTGGTGGCCCAATCCAACCTAAATTATTAATACAAATACAAAATAAAATTTGATGTAGCACCAAATGACGTTGAGTGTTGACAATGATAAATTTCAGTCATAATTATACGATGACGAGATATGTGTGTAGTGTAGGGAAAAAAACTTACCTATACTGGGGATAGCACTGTTTTGCTATCCCCGGCCAATAACAACATGACATGTGGAAAAGTTATCATATGTGTCGAAAAAGTTATCCTATGTGTCATGTTGTTATTGGCCAGGGATAGCAAAAAGTGTTATCCCCGTTTCACGAGAGTTTCTCTCGTAGTGTAGGATTAGTTTGTTAGAACCTTTGGAGGGGTCAAAGCCTCGAGATTTGAGCTCATCATGTTCTCGGCAGAGGGCACATGGGCCACAGCAGAAATGAACACAACAATCACAACAAGGCTCCTCTGGCAGACCAAATTTTTGGCGCAATTTCTCTCTGTACACGTACGCATGAGTAAACCCAATGGCACTGAATCGTGAACAACAACCCGTACACTATGCTATGGGTAACGCAAGCTAAAATTACAAAATCCAACCACCAATTAGTAACGCAACATTGACCTAATCATCTTAATAATTAAAGTCAGGTGCAGCGGGCGCATGGAGAAATTAACTATTTCATATACAATAACAGTCGTATACATCGATCATTCTCTTACACTAAGAGATCATATATACAATAGTTTTAAGGGAAAAAATAAATTCACCATGTTTACAACTTTATCCTTCGTCGACAGTTTCCGCGATTTGGCCGAAGGTGATGCATGGGAGAAAGCATGACATGCAACCTACACCACAAGATCAATTTCACCAATTTGCTTGGTTGAGTAGATGTATATATGTACAAATTTATAAAAGAAGTGCTAAAAAATGTTACTGTTGGTATTTTGGAATGAAAAATTAACTTGTCAGGTAACTATAATAGACAAAGTGAATTTTGCCCGGAGAGAGAATTCATATCTTACATGTAGTAACATCTTCTCCACAGTTACAAAGACCACCCGAACATTTAGACTGCTGAGGGCGATGGCCATATTCAACGTTCATGCTTTCGCAATGCAAACAAATTAATTTTCTTTTCAAATGCAATGCAGAACAAATCCAAGAAAAAATGGTAAGTGCTGGTGAGTAAATTATTGTAAGCAGTTTATGAAGTCTCTCAACTTCAAGTTTTTCAAGTTTGAACGAGTAACTGGTTATGATCGTTTTACAGAGACTCTGAGCTTGAAGGTTTTCAAGCTGTTCTGTGCTCCCCATGGTAGAGACAACATTTGAAGAGACATTGATTCATTATATATGCTTCTTCTCATGGTAGAGCAGGCCATGTTTTGTTTTATCTTCGAGAAAATTAATGTTAAGTTGACCCATTACTGACAGCCAGGATATCCTCTAACAAAAGACACTGGCAAGGTCCATATAGATAACAAAAATGAAAAGGAAAAAATTCCTCAACGATAAAACAAATCATCAACAGCAACAATGGGAATATGCTAATTGGACTAAAAATGAAGTGTTAGAGCAATTGAGTGATAATAAGAATAGGTCAACACGGATACGTTTGATGCTATCCATATACCTATTTAAATAAGATGTTGGATTACATTATTGATCACGCGTATTGAGGCAGAGTTTGAATTGACACATATCTATATACTTCGACGCATATAATTTACAACTAATTCTTTTCCTGGCTTTGTCATTTGGTTCCTAGGATTGGGTTGTGCCATAGACATTTTTACTTTTTCTTCTATGAGTTCAAATTTCATGGAAATAATTGTTAAATAAAAACCAATAAATATGGTCCGGTTTGTTTGGTCGAGCTGTACAAAAGCAAAACGTCGATCCACATGGGTAGTAGGTGGGCACTTGTCAAAAAATTCAAAAGGAGAAATGAAGGGACATGAAAAATGGGGACAGCGGATTCGCTCCCATATCTTATATGTACGATTCTCTACAGCCAAAAGGACTGGCTGACCAATTGGTCTGCTGGGGGTGATAGATTTAGCATTCATATTTTCAGCTTCGGGAAGGGAACCTTGAAGTATGAAGATGTCATGCAAGACATCCTGACACATGACATAATGGTTCAACATCCCGCCCGGAGGTGTCTCTCAAGGTGAAGGTGTTATAGCAAAGTCTAGAGAGAGAGGTCGATTGAGGAAGATCAAAATCCAAGGCGAAAGACGGTTGCTTTGAGTGTAGGTCAAAACATAATTGGAAGAAGAATTGTCCTACATGGAGAGAAAAGAAACAAAGGGAAGAAGACGGATGAAGCATGAGTCCCCTTATATACATATCAGTCCCCTTCTATTGAGGGACACCTTTTAAGGTCCCATACGAAATTTTTTCCAACGATCCAAACGATATATTTTTTAAGTCTACTTTCATAAATCATCCTTGCAAAAAATTAGACAAATCGGAAACCGTTTCGATATCCAATTGTGTCCTACAAAATGAATTAACACAATGCTTCAAGAAAGTACTAAAATTTCAATAATTCAATTGAATGATCAAATGATATCGGATTCAAGTGATTTTTTGTAAAGATGATCTTTGAATGATTATCTACAAAATAGATTGTTTGGATTAGTAAAATACAATACGAAGTGGCCCTACAAGGGTATCCCTTAAATAAGTTTATTTGATGAATCCCTCAACTGAAGCTCCTTATATATATATTTGATTTTTTTTTTATCCCCAAAATCTCCCTGGGCTACAGCCCAAGATAGCCCTGGGAGTAGTTTCACCCATGACAGCAATAAGATGTTGGCTATGCCAATGCGAGATTGTCACAGTGGTTGTGGCCCTCCCCTTCCCTCCAGCCTGGGGTTTCTTTCCTCCCAACGTATCTGAATAGTTGTTGGGCAACTACAATTGAATATTCAACTATGCAAACAAAGAGACTTTTGGAGACTAGAAGCAATAAATAGCAGGCAGGTGGGAAAGTGGGAACACCAATATAGACTAAAAACTTTCCGTTTGAATATTGTAGAAGATGGAAAAGACATTTGTTATATTCTAAACATAGAGTATTTTTATACCCGTTTACACTTTTTTTTTTTTTTTAATACATAGAATAAGCGACAGGCCATGTCACAGCTGTGTTAGGATGAAAGAATTATTTAACATATAAGATTTTTTTTCTGGGTCCAATATTTATCGAAGATGTTAAGCTTGCATTAATTGTTGGATGATAAGTTGCATTCTTCGTGGAAATTATTGGAGACGACTGACTTAGTCGTTAAACGTACAAAACTTGAGGTGGTTAGGAAACGACAAAGCTGTTATTGTGTGGTTGAAACTTGAAATTGAATTGATTGGCTGGAATTCATACATAGACGAAAGAGTGCAGAGAAGACTTCACTGATCAATCTGAAAATTGAATCTAGGGGTTAAGAAGGAGAGCATAGCATGGCTGAGGCAGTTGTTTCATTTGTGCTCGAAAGGGTCGGAGACTTCGCCACTCAGGAAGCCAAGTTCTTGTCTGGAGTGAGCCATCAAGTTGAGGTTGCACAGACTGAGCTACAATTGATGCAGGGCTTCCTCAAAGATGCAGACGCAAGACAAGGACAAGATGCAACAGTACAAGTTTGGGTTGCCAAAACTAGAGATGCTGCTTATGATTTGGAAGATGTTATTGAAACTTATGGCTTGAAAGTGGCTTCCAAGAAGAAAAGGGGCATCAAGAATATTCTCAGAAGATTTGCCTGCATCTTCAGGGAAGGGGTTGATGTTCGAAAGATTGGGTTAGAAATTGAGAACATTACTGCCAAAATTTCTAATTTGAGGTTAAGTTTGCAAAGTTATAATATTGCAAGGGTACCAACAGAGGTTGGAGGTGAATCTTTCTTGCAATTGCATGAGAGGCAACGACTACTGAGGCGAACTTATTCTCATGTTATTGAACGTGATGTTGTTGGATTAGAGTACAACGTTGAAGAATTGGTTATGCATTTAGTAAAAGATGAAAATCGTCATCGAGTGGTATCTATTTGGGGGATGGGTGGTTTAGGGAAGACCACCCTTGCAAGACAGGTTTATCATCACAAAAATGTTAGGCAACATTTTCATAGTTTTGCTTGGGTGTGTGTATCTCAACGGTGTGAAATAAGAAATGTTTGGGAAGGAATTTTCATTAAACTCATTTCTGCTACCAAGGAACAAAGACAAGATATTAAGGAAATGACATATGATGAAATAGCAAAGAAGCTTTTTCGTGTCATGCAAGAAATGAGATGTTTGGTGATACTTGATGACGTTTGGAGTATCGAGACATGGAATTTTTTGAATGTTGCATTTCCAAATGAGAAAACAGAGAGCACAATATTACTCACAACACGCTATGAAGCAGTCGCTTTGCCCCCAAATAGAAATTGTTTCCTCCACAAACTCCAGCCACTAAATGAGAATGAGAGTTTGGCACTATTAGAGAAGATAGCAATATTTGGAAGGCCTGATATCGGTATTTTCTCACCCTTAATATATATTTGTTTTCTATTCTTATTTATATAGAGGCCAAGAGATTCCAAAATTTGGAAGGCCCTATATCTGATGATAGAAAGGTTTATATATATATATATTCCTAAGAATTGTTGGGAGTTTACAGTTTTCAAATATCATCGAGCACTTAGCAAAGAGGGTGGGAATCAATTTGGTCGAACCAACTAAATCTGCCGATTCAAACCGTAATTACCAATTTAGTTTGATTTTGGATAAGAAAAAGTCAAACGTTCTTAAAATCGAATCAGACCGTAAATAGTTTGGTTTGGTCTATAGCATTTGCAATCTAGCCTAAACTAAACCAAACCATCCACTTGTATATTTATCTATTTATATTTTATTATGCAGTGTAGTCATCTCATTGGATAATAACTAGATATGGATGTTGAATTTGAAGTTTGATGTTGAACTTTGAATTTAATGATATTTGAATATTTTGCTATTTTAGTTATTGAACTTTGAAGTTTAATTATATGTTGAGTTTTAGGATGGTTTAAATGGAGTTTCAGGATGGTTTGATATGCTAGAAAATGGACAGAAAAAAAAAAAGGCTAGTCAATTATTATTATTATTAATATTTGGTGTTGTTGTAATTGGGCTAACAATGTTGAAAAAATGCAAAAAAGGAAAAAGAATTGGGCTTATGCCCAAACCGGTAGAACTAAACCATCTTAAATTGATTCGATTTGGTTCGATTTCATCCGTGATTTTTGTCAAAACCGAACCAAATGAAATCGTTATATTGTAATTTGTATGTTCCCTTGAAAATATATCCCGAACATATTTTTCGGGTTTGTCAAAATTTAATTTTTGTCATTTGTCCATTATGCATTATGCTTTTTATAGAATCCGAACCTATAATATTATAAAGGACACTTCTGATAAACTTTCTACATTTTCTAATTGTAGTTCTTAAATCGTTTAAGCAAGGGATACCTTATGATAAATTGTCATAGTACGGTTGCTCATACTACAAGTCGCTGTTTTTCCTTTGCTTATTTTCAGATTCGGGAATTCACTCTAAGATGAGAGAATTAGGTAGGAAGTTGCTTCGACATTGCGCAGGATTGCCACTTGCCATCATTGTGCTTGCCGGAGTTCTTTCCACAAAAAACACTATTAAACAATGGGAGATGGTAAACGAGAATGTATATGCATACATAAGGAGAGGCAGAGGTCATGAACAAGAGTATGAAGGTGCATCATGGGTGTTGGCATTGAGCTATGATGACCTACCGTACCACTTAAAACCATGCTTTTTATATTTAGGCCATTATCCTGAAGATCGTGAGATTTCAGTGAGCACATTAACTAAGTTATGGATGGCAGAAGGTCTTATCTCATGGAGACAACAAAGACATAGTCTAGAGGAAACAATGGAGAATATAGCGCACAATTGCTTAACTGAGTTGGTGGAAAGGTGTGTGGTTCAAGTGGGAAGAAGCGGTTCAACTGGGACAATAAAAACGTGTCAGATCCATGACCTTATAAGAGACTTGTGTTTGTTAAAGGCAGAAGAGGAAAGCTTTCTCCAAATTGGCTATTCTTTGCAGGAAAATAAGGCAACTAATCCTGTTACTTCTTCTATGGTAGCCAAGGCAACACCAATGGGGAAAATTCGAAGACTTGCAATCTACTTGGATGAGAATGCTGATAGGTTGGTTTCATCAAGAGATGAAACAAATGGCCACGTCAGATCTCTATTATACTTTGTCTTAGGAGAATGGAGGCCAAGAAGTGAAAAAGTATTACTATCTCCGCTGACGGATTTCAAAGTGCTTAGAGTTTTGAAGGTTGAAGATGTTGATGAAGTAGAAGTAGAGTTGCCAAGTGAAATTGGAAATATGGTCCACTTGAGGTTTCTAAGTGTCAGGGATAGCAAAATAAAAAGGTTTCCATCATCCCTAGGTAATTTGATATGCTTGCAAACTCTTGATTTCCGTGTTCGATATGTCGAATTGTTCATCCCAAATGTGATATGGAAAATGAAGCAATTAAGGCATTTATATTTACCAAGGCGTTACACAGCAAGTGGTAACCTGAAGCTATCTACTCTTGGCCATTTACAGACCTTAGATTTTCTTTCAAGTGAGTATTGTGATTTGAAGGATGTTGCTGGATTAACCAATCTCCTAAAACTGCAGATAAGATTGTCACTTCCCTTGGAAAATCTGGAGGAAATCTTGAAATCTGTAGGCAGCACGCTTAATCGTATCCAGTCTCTACTTGTATACAACGGTTATTATTCTGTAAGGAATACAAGTTATGAGGAGCAGGGTAATCAAATAGTATCAAGTTGTCGTCGTATATACAAACTGAAGCTGGATGGGCCGACAACAGAATTACCAAAAGAGCTCCACAACTATCCAAACCTCACCAAGTTAGAATTGTGTAGCTGTAGTCTCAAGGACGACCAAATGGGAATACTAGAGAAGCTGTCAAACCTAACAACTTTGCTCCTTATAAGTGAAGTTTTTGAGGAGAATACAAAGATACTGGTTTTCTCCAAAGGAGGCTTTCCGTCCCTTCAATTTCTTTCCGTTTTTCGTATGGACGAAATAACAGAGTGGAGGGTAGAGGAAGGAGCCATGCCTAGTCTGTGGCGATTGCGAATAGGGTTTTGCAGTGGATTGACTACGCTTCCAGATGGGATGACATATCTTACTAATCTCAAGGAACTAACCATTTTCGGGATGCCTAGAGAACTCCATAGTAGGATTCAGGAAGATGGAGAGGATTTCTGTAAAATTCAACATGTGCCTTCCATTGTAATTGGAGAACCCTACGACCCACCAATGCAATGAAAAGGTAATTTCTTAATTTCTCTCTTTTTTTTCTTCTTTCTTTTTTTTATCTCGTTTGATTCGCATGTCGTAGTGAAATGGGTTCTGGGTATCAAATGTTTAATTTCGTTCACTAGTAAAAGATTTGGGTGGCATTTGAAGGCCATGCTGGTGAAGCACAAGCACTGAGGGCACAATATTGCCTCCCCTGTTTTGCTCTGTTTTCTTTCTTCAGTTTGAGAGCTCATAGGTGCGTGAGTTATGAGTGAGGCTCTTAATTTAAAAGCCACCTGCTTGGGATTTTGAAACAATATTGAAGGTATTACTTTTGATCATTGGATGTCCTTCTTGAAGGCTTGTTAACACACACCTAAGATTTTTGAAATGTCAAATCTTTCCTTTGTCATGTGAACAACAATTCCATAAGCTATAGGATTTTCTTTGTAGTTGATCATGTTAACAAGTTATCTAAGGTTCAAGTATGGCAAAAGTGCTGAATTTGTGTTATGGTAGCTGCAGCTGGGACTTGACATTGAAAAAGTAAGGCCACACTTTGTGTCATCATGGAGCTCAGCTGCTGAGCAGAGGGATATTACTTCTTACAGGTTGTACCATCTTCTGAGTTGAAGAAAAAGAGCTTCAAATTTGGCTGCATATATAATACTCCTTACAGGTTGTAGCATCTTCTGCACGTCATAAGGCCGGCCACTGTGCCATTCAGAATGCTGCGGGCGATGGTGATCATGATCAACATTCATATTTTGATGGTGTAAAACTTGACAGGAATGCCAATTCTTGCTTTTATGCACGCACTTTTTTACAATACTTTTTTACAAAACGTTGGATCTGGAACATCCTCGCTTATACACGCACTTTATGAACGTCAATATATATTCATGCAACACAAGGCAAATTCCATCAAACAAAAATAAAAAAGAGATGGCGAAGACAAACACTACATTAATTGTCTGCCAAGTATATTGGCGATCATTTTATCATCGAAGGAGGCATCTGTGGAGCAGCAGTAGGTGGCCCAATCCAACCTACATCATAAAAACAATACAAAATAAAAATTGATGTAAATGATGCCGATAAGGATAAATTTAAGGTCATAACTATACGATGACGACATATTTGTGTGGTGTGGGATTAGTTTAAAACCTTTGGAGGGGTTGAAGCCTCTAGATTTGAGCTCAGCATGTTCTTGGCAGAGGGCACACGGTTCACAGCAGAAATGAACACAACAATCACCACAAGGCTCGTCTGGCAGAACAAATTTTTGGCGCAATCTCTGTCTATACATGCATGAGTAGACCCACTGGCACTGCAGCGTGCACAACAACCCGTACACTACGCTATGGGAAAGGCAAGCTAAAATTACAAAATCCAACCACCAATTAGTAACACACCATTGACCTAATCATCTTGATAATTAAAGTCAGGCGCAGACGGTGCAAGGAGAAATTAACTTTTCTATATACGACAGTCTATGGATCGCAATCGTTCTCTCACACAAAGTGTGAACTAAATGTGAGAGAGCAGTATATATACAATCACTTTAAGGGGACAAATAATAAATTCGCCATGTTTATAGATTTGGGAAATCTTTTTGGTCTTGTGACACTTACAATTTCGCCCTTCGTCGACAATTTCTGCGATTCGGCCGAACGTGATGCATGGGAGAAAGCATGTGATGCAACCTACACCACAAGATCAATTTCACCCATTGGGTTGGTTGAGTAGATGTATAAATTTATAAAAGAAGTGCTAAAAAATGTTACTTGGTATTTTTGAATGAAAAATTAACTTGTCAGGTAACTATAATAGACAAAGGAAATTTTGCCCGGAGAGAGAATTTATATCTTACATGTAGTAACATCCTCTCCACATTTACAAAGACCAACCGACCAGTTGGACTGCTGAGGGCGATCGGCATAATCAACGTCCATGTCTTGCTTTTTGAGCTTTTGGCTTTGTTGTACTCTGTTTCCTTTTCTGATATCAGAATTCGACCCAAAAAAGAAAAATGCAAACAATTAATTTTCTTTTCAAATGCAAGGCAGAACCAACCAAAGAAAAAGATGGAAAGTGCTGGTGGTTCCTAAGATTTTCTATTTATACACCCCCCCAACACCTTTGAAAAGATGCTGGAAATGGAAAAGTTTCAGTAATGTAAGAGAGAGAGACTGTTGGAGAATGAAATGTTTAATGTATAAACGGTTGCCTTCTGCCTTGCTTGACAAAGAATCAATACAATGGTTTATATACTGGGTAAAACCCTACACTAGAGGAAACCCTATAGGACAAAGGTGGTCTTACCCACTTACAGCTGGAACGGTTGGACACGTGGTGGTCCTTGTGATGAGGCACGGTGTGTTGAGTAGATGACACCTTGACTTGGGTGTGCTGAGTAATTTGATCATCACTTGTATTCAGGGTGTGCTAGGCAGATTGTGGAGTCTGGTTAACACTGTGAAATTGATTAAATTATAGGCATATGCTTCTTCTCTTGGTAAAGTAGGCCATGTTCATAAGTACTTTTTATAGGAACTATTTTTATTAGGGCTCCTTTGGAACTATTTTTTTAGGGAGCACTTATGTTCATAAGTACTTTTTATAAAAGCGTTTTTATTATAAATATGCTGAAATTTTCATAAGAAATAAAAAGGGATTTCTGGAGAAACACTTGGATATTCTTCGTCACTCTGCTCACATTATCTGCACAAGATTGGCCAAGATCCCTAGCCACCTGCCCGACTTGTTTACATAGGTGGTTAGCCAGTTTCCCTTTTCCCTGGTGTGTGATTACAGGACATATGCACTATGTAAACGATTGCAAGTATGGCTTTCAAGTAAAAGGGTTTGGTTATGTAAGTGTTCGGATGTACGATGATAAACTAATTGGACATTTATGTATTATCTTAATTGTGATTTGTGGTAGAAAGAACTACGTGTGGCTTGATCCCTCAGTAAGGGTACGTAGGCAACCCAGGCTAACCTAGGTGCAACTGCAAGTTTATGATTTGTTTATTATGTTCAGTTATGTCAAGATTAATTAGCTGACATTCTTATGTTGGTAAAGGGGGGCTTGAAGCCCATTGAAACTTTTGCTAATTGGTGTGTAGTTTATACATTGAGCTTGTTGAACACTTGGAAAAAAAAATTTGTTTAGCTATGCAAATAGATTTCTAGGTTTGAGCTTTTTTCAAGGGAGACTCTGCCAGTTTTCCCATAGAAGTCAAACCCTAAAGTAGTTTTTGGGATTAGGGCAAAGAAAGGTATTTTAGTCATTAGTGCCCAATACCTGCCAAGTGTTGGACACGCACGGGATTCGACACGGATTCCAAAGTCGAAAATTTGGGTCGGGCCCTGTCATTTAGGGTGCCCTACGAATTTTTTTTCAACGATCCAAACAATCTATTTTTTAAGTCTATATTCATAGATCATCCTTACAAAAAATTAAACAAATCGAAAACAATTTCGACATCCAATTTTATCCTACAAAATTAATGAACACGGTGCTTCAAGAAAGTACTAAAATTTCTATAATTCAATTGAGTGGTCAAATGATATTAGATTCAAGTGATTTTTTGCAGAGATGATCTTTGAATGAATATCTACAAAATAGATGGTTTAGATTAGTAAAATACAATACGGAGTGGGCTCTACAAGAGTATCCCTCAAATAATATTTGAGGGATCCCACAATGGAAGCTCTCTATATATTTGAGGGATCCCTCACATGTATTCTCTTATTCGGATGTCCGCACATTATTATCGTATGGATGCCATTGTAAACGGGCAAGAAAGCAGGGAGGGATAGTACAAAATACATGGCATCCACACGATAATAACATTCGGATGTCCACATATGAGAATTTGTGTGTGTGTGTGTGTGTGTGTGTGTGTGTGTGAGCTTCTATTGAGGGATCCCTCAAATAAGTTTATTTAAGGGACACTCTTATAGCGCCCACTCCGCATTGTATTTCACAAATCCAAACCATTTATGTTTTAGATAATCATTCAAAGATCATTTCTACAAAAAATCACTTGAATCCGATATCATTTGACCACTCAATTGAGTTATTGAAATTTTAGTACTCTCTTGAAGCACCGTGTTCATTGATTTTGTAGGACACAATTGGATGTCGAAATGATTTCCAATTTGTCTAATTTTTTGCGAGGATAATCTATGAATATAGACTTAAAAAATAAATGGTTTGAATCATTGAAAAAAAATTCGTAGGAGACCCTAAAGGGTGTCCCTCAAATAAAATTATTTGAGGAATATATATATATATATATATATCCTTAATGATAATAATCAACAACAATAATGGGAATATGCTAATTAATTGGTCCATACTATTGTTGGACACGTCACTTTACTACAATCAACCTAGAAACACTATCACCTAGTGAGTTGTCATCTTTATATGTTGAATTTGCAGAGCTTCAAACACCTCCTGCTTATAGCTGACATCCTTACATTCATATTCACATGCCAATTGACACCACATACTAGATATGTCAACATTCTCTTTCTATCTCATCTTTAACCGACTCTTATTTGTACTATAAATAGGAGCCCACTTCACTATTTGTTCAATTCTACAAGGTGATAGTTCTTTTAGAGAGAGAGAAGAAGAAGAAAAAGAAAAAGGAAAGAAATATGGGAAAGACAAAGTGAAAGAGAGATGCAAGGAAATATGATATTGGAGGTGATAGAGAGGTTTGCTTGTGTTTTACTAATTTGGAGTTATATTTTGGAATCGAGGTAGGGAGTGTCTTGAGGAGCCTTTACAGAAATTGATTTAATTAAATTTCGTGAGAACTATATTATGCTTAATATTATAATTTGATTAATGTTCTTGATATTGGTTGTTTACATGTTGTTAATTATTATTATTTTATTTTATTAATTTTGACATGTTCATATGTTATCGATTATGGTTGGAATTTTTGGGGTTAATAAAGAAATTAGGATAAGAGGGTAATGGGAAGGATCTTTTGTGCAATTGAGTTTGACCTAGGAACCAAATTTAGGCAAGCCCATGTGCACAGTAGATTAGGATATCAGCAATATAATTTTCGATTGGGTGATTTGGGCTTGAAGATCAATGACTTAAACAAGACGACTAGCAAAAGGGAAATTATGGGATGATTGAGATGGATGTTAGTTTATATAATTGGGCATTCATAATTACAGTGGTAAAATGAATGGTATGAGACATGCAGATTTGCTTGTCCTATTATATAGATCAACGGGTTGGGTAGAATCGAAGTTCATTCATGCATTATTATCTTTTATTTGTTATGTGATTGCATGTCACTTAATTTAGTTATATCAATTTACTGTGGAAAAGTTTATGTCCCTATTGAGCTGTGGTTTCGCTCACCCCTTTATAGACCTTGGAGTTGTAAAACCCAAAAGACGGATGGTAGGCGAGCCGAGGTTGAATTAGATAAGAGTGATAGAACTTTATTTATTTCTTGTACTCTTATATGATTTTGGAGTTATTTTTATAAGAGAAATTTATTTTAAACCTTATTTTGGCCTTTTTTATTTTTATTTTTTTTATGTACAGGACATGGATTTTTTTTTTTTTTCCATCGTGCCTCGAATTCGGAGTGTGATAGAATGACACCGTCTCTTAAGCGCACAGGGCGTGGGTTTTTTTTTTTCCATCGTACCCCAAGTTCGGGGCATGACACTTTATGATTGTGCTAATAATTGTTCACAAGGCCTTTGTTAAGTGAATAATTAAACAAACAAAAAAATTGTTAGCAGGGCTTTTGTCTGCCAAGTATATATATTCAAGATCACTTGTGCATGGATACCTGTGGACCAGAAGTTGGTGGCCCAATGATCCAACCTAAATTTTACATACAAAAACAAAATAAAAGCGTTAATTGTAATTAGGACCAAATGATGTTGATGATAATGATATAAAATTGATAATTAAGGCTCATAATAATTTGATGATTATGCTAATATAGGGTTTGGATTAGAACCTCCCGAAGGGTCGAAGCCTCTAGATTTGAGCTGAGAATGTTCTTGACAGAGAGCACAACGTTAGCAGCAGAAATGAACACAACAATCCGACCAGGGCTCCTTCGGCAAATAAAACTTTTGGTTTTGGCGTAATTTCTTTCTATAAATGCACGAGTACAAGTGTACAACCACTGGAAATGAATCAAATATAACAACCCGTACACTAGGCCTCGATGCATTTATAGAAACAAATATCCTCCTTGAAAGTCTGTCACTTAGTATAGAAAACAATTTTCCTCCTTGAAATTGTTATATGCAACCAGTCTCTCACAACAAGTCGTCCTAAGAGAGGGGGAATAAATTTCGCGTGTAGAGATAAATGCTATTAATAACCACTTTAATTGCATGAGACACATCATGCTATCATTTCTTGTAGCTGGCAGCATTTCCTTCATAATCACATGCTAATTGACAACGCATGCTATATATTATGCCGACATTACCTCTCACATCTTTAGCCCAACTCTCATTCGTCCAATAAATAGGAATAGATGTTCATTCCTTTCAAGTAAGAATTATTTGAGAATTCCAAAATGGAGTCCACATGCATGCGGATGGGAGTATCATGCATAAGAATAAGAAGAGAGAGAGAAAGAGAGATGCAATTGGAGGAGATTGAGAGCTTGGATTGATCTTGATATTAAATTTCGTAAGTACTATATTATGCGTGATATTATTATAATTTAATTAATATTTTTTATACTGAGTGATTACGTGTTGTTAATAATTTGATTAATAGCATGACTATATGTATAAAATGAAGAATCAATCCATATTGATTGCTAGAAAGAAACCCTCCAAGAGAATACACTGGTTAAGGACCATAGAGAATAAAATGAAGAAAAAAAAATCTTAACGAAAAAGATAAAAATAAATCATTAAAAAGAACAATGGGCTTCGAAGTTAAGGGACTAATACTCTTATCCGGTAACTGAATGGATTTATAAAAACAACTTCATCCGCACCCCCTACAGGACTTGATGAAGGTTCCAAAGACTATCACCATGGATTGGGTTGCCCATTTTATTATGACGCTTGAAAGGACTCAATCTTGTGACTTGGAAAAAGTGGGTTGGACTGGAACAACCAATTGGGCCTTGGACCTATATCTAAACAAAAATGAAGCTATTGAGCTTACAATCTCAGCCGACGGCAAACGAAAAATTTACACCTTTTTTATTTGATGAAGCGGAAAATGGGGAATTTCAAACTTGAAATTTCTTTCAATATTAAAAAGAGAAATATGATTATATTAAAATTAGAATAGAAAACAAAACGACTGATTAATTAGCCTTTAGTCTAGTTGTATTTATCTCCACTCAATTAAAAAAAGTTTCATATCAACTCACGTGTTGTGGAAATTGCTTAAGCGCTCACACCACTTAAGTGACGTCCAAATACATCAATGCCGTCGAGCCTTTGACTTGTTTGCCAGGACAGACAGAGATTCATTCAATTCAATTCATCACCTTTATATGTATGATCTAAATTATTATAGTGCGCACACTGGAAATCCATAATGGGGTTCCAGCATATACACACTAAAATTATGATCCTATAGAAGAATGAGACTTGTTATAAATATATTTTTATCATATAAAATTCCCCATGACATCAGCACATCAGGTTTCACATCAAATTATTTACGGAACTTTCCAACTTTCCAAGTTCCAGCCATGGACCAATGCTTGGTGTAAGTTGGATTTTTTGGCATTATTTAAATCTGATCTGTGCTCTCAGCTCTTACTAAATAAGTTGACGAAACCATTCTTCGCGTGACCCTTCTTTTGTTTGATTGGCTTGGCGGTAGTGTTTTGTGTCGTCTCCATTTATCTTCACCTATATCCTGCCACTAACATCAAATAAAACCTTAATGGTTTTCGCTTTTCTTGTTAGTCATAACATATTATGCATCTCATATTGTTTCCCACTTAAACACCAGACCACCCCCACACTTACATGAAATGGAATAACATTATTTTGCTATTCTTGATCAATCATGATATGTTATGTGTGATAATTTTTTCATATGTCAGTTTGTGATTGACTGAGAATAGCAAAACAGTATTATTCATGTTTTATACAAATTTTTCTGCCCCCTTCCACTATGAGTTCTCTTGTAGATTCTTAATGCAGATATGAGTGAGTGGTGTAGCGTTGTAGGGTGGCCCTCAAATTCTTTGATACTTAAAGCCTTAAAAAGGTACCACTTCCTTTCATTTTTATATCCATCCATTTTATGTGGATGATATATGGAGTACGTAGTTTGCTTATATAATACAAGTCCCCTAGCTTTCTGTTCATTCTCTTTTTGTTATATATCTAGCATGTTATATTATTAGACTGTTAATTAAATTATATATTTAAATAAAAATAATATATTTGGTTAATATTCAAGATTAATGGAATCGCTAAATGAAAAAACTTTTTTAATGAAAGAGAATATATATATAGCATGTATGTTCAGTTGCTTGACAGGAAATTGGTTCGATTTTAATGCGTATCGTTCAGCGATGCACGGATAACTTGATCACCTTATTGTACTAGTATGAACTGTGCTCTTGAGAACAACCATATGCGTGCATGATTTGGATGGCAATGGGGACTCTTGTGCTGGTATAACCAAGTCTATATCAGTGTGGGAAAGAGAATATGGCCCCTTCCCATGAATTTCTTTAAATCAAATGGACGTTTGTTCTGTCCTATTCTTACACAATTATAAGTTCCATTTGATTTGATGATACGGCGTCCATATTTATTTCGTTAAATTTACTCAAAAAATGTGTTCGAACACATATTAATACCCTGTTGGAAATAAATAATGTTCAAAATGAGCTAAGATTTAAATAATTAATAAAACGCTAGGACATTATTTAATGAACAAATTCGGATATACTTGGATTTACTAAAAGAGTCATGCCAGGGAAATCACATTATTCGACCACATTGCAAATCACCTCTTATTAAAGTTGAAATAGACCAGTCGCATGAGTGCTCAATTTCCTTATTTTACAAGAATATATGTATTATGAGCAGTCCTTAGGTGAGAGCGGGACTGGGATTATGAGTGATGAATAGCAACAAAATTAGTAATGTTTTCCCATCGTGGGATCCTGGTGGTGTCAAGTTATAGAAGATCCATGAGGAGATTGATTACAGTTATTTTTATCAGACCAATCTATTAAGTTGTTCCCATATCATCTGCATCACTTAAAAGGAACTTTCATACAAGCCAGTATATTTTGGATTTGTATTCGCTCTTTTTTTGGCCAGACATTGTGGCCGCCGAATTCACGTAGTTTCAGCATTGCTAAAAGCTGATTTGACCTCTTGTTTGGTAACGTGTGTGCTTTCTCTCTTAAGGACATTTGATGTCGATGTATGCGTTTAGGATAAGTATGAATATACATGGGGCTTGTAAGGGATGATGAAATCATCAATTGGCCGAAGTACTTTAGTTTGGGAACACATTTTTGGAATCTAAACGTCAATATGTTTAGAGTACTTAAATTTTTTTGCACGGACTTATAAGAAGTTGAGTTACTCTGAACTTCAACTATCATTTATATGTGAAAGGCATTCTTATTCGGTTAAGGAACCTTGCACCGGTTATCATTTATACATAAACGGCATTAGTACTAAAAAAGAAATCTTACAAAAATATAAACTTTAACTACTCACCTATTTGTGATTTCTTGCTTGTTTTATATTTCCCTTTCTCTTTAATTTCCTTGTGTTCTGCAATGCATTATGCATACACCAATTGTGTCAAAAGCTTTAGCAATGTCTAATTAGATACGAAAAGGAATGATTTATCTTTCTAATAAGATCCTTGTTTTAGTGCTTACACTATGAACTCGCTAATGGGCTTCTGGTGTATAATGTTATACTGTCAGTATTGGTGTTACTGATGATCAATTATGGTAATGCTACAGGCTACGTTTTTATTTTTTAATATTTTTATTGTGACATCAGCCTTCCATATTTGGACTGATGCTAATGATTCTGTCTTTATTCTTTTTATAAAAATAAAAATAAAAACTATGCAAGAGTAGGGGTGGTTGCGGTTCGGTAACCGCGAACTTTTCCCCGAACCGCAAACCGACTAACTATTTGCGGTAAGGTGATTTTTGAAACCGCAAAAATAGGTCGGTTATCGTGAATTAACGGTTTAAACCAATTTGAATATTTTGGGCCTAAATTAGACAATTTTAGATCTTTAAGTGTGATTTTTTTGTGTCATAAAAATTCAATTTTCCACACTTTTAAGCCTAGGTTTGATGCTTCTTTTGAAGCTTTTTGAATTCAAGCATACTTTAACCAAAAAATATAAATTCACAACCTAAAGAAATAAATTCACAACCTCAACTTAAACATATATAAATTTACAACCTAAAGAAATAAATTCACAACCTCAATTTCTCAAGTATATATAAATTCACAACCGCAACTTCAACTTCTCAAGCATTTCACAACCTAAAGAAAAATCCAATTCAAAGTTAATTAAAGTTACAAACCAAAAGGAGAACTCAAGTGTAGGTGGTGGTGAGTGGATTTTATTATAAGAACAAGCCCTTCTTTATGAGTTGGAGTGGAGGTTGTGTTTCGGGTGTATCGGTTTGTGTTTGAGGGATTATAGGCATTAGGTGTGTTATAGTGGCTAGACTTCATCTATAACACAACACAACACAAAAGCAACAACATAAAAGCATATTAATAATATATTAAACTCAACCAAATTAAAACACAACATCTACCTACTAAAATGCAATTTTTTTTAAAATATATTTGCGGTTTGCCGTAACCACGAGTTGCCAAAATCACATTCTGCAACCACAACTGCAATTGCGGTTCGGTTTCTAAAACCGCAATTTTCGATCGGTTTTTAGCTATTGCGATTCCAATGCGATATAATATAGGTTGGTTTTTGCGGTTTTTGGGTCTAAAATGCCACCTCTATTTAAGAGTATCAATTGCCCATTAAATAAGAGGCTAATTAGAATGGTTCAGAGTGAGCTACTGTGCTTGAATCCAAGACTGGGCCAAGAACCATGGTGCATCCACTATTTCTCTTTCTTCTTTTGCTCACTTTCTTAGTTGCTTTAGGGCTAATGTCTCTGTCAATTTTGTAATTTACACCTTTTATCGCACTAGGTTGGGTCATCTCCTTCGTATCAATTACACCTATAGAATAGATATTATCGACACTAACGATAACCAACTTTCAGTATATTTTTCACTCTAGCTAAGTTAACGGCTGGGAGTCCCATGAGGCGACTGTTTGCCATTGACGCTTACAAGCACATGAATGTATTAATGACAAATGATCTATACTCAAGAATAACGACAAAAAATTTCTCCAAGATGGATCTTGGGTTATGATTGTACATGTCTCCATGATGCTTGGACAAGTTGACCAAAGCTTGAAATGAGGCTCAATAAGTACTGGCGTGAATTCGTGAGACGTCAGTGAGGACTGTAAGTCTCTGCAAATTGGTTGAATATATATGTTTGTCTCTATCAAATAAGTGGAAGACATGACCCATAATTGTGCCAAGCACCCACGAGAGAGGAAGATATGCTTCTAGTTCTATTCTAATAGTACTGACGCTATTATGGTACGGCTCCAGTGCAGCTCTTTTCCAACTTATTTGGTTTAAGATCAGGAGGAATCTCTCCCTCTCCTCTTTTTCTTTCTCCTGTTCCTTTTCCAGACACCTGCATCCTTTCACTTTTTACTCTTCTGTGCAGTAGTACACATGATTCAGATGATGGTCGGACATCATCTTAACAAGATTAGTGCTCCCCCACCCCCATTAGTGCAAAAACCCTTAGACTAAAGTACTTATCGAATGTAAATTGTGTAACAAATGTTGAATTAATGATGAATTAATCGTTACATTAATATTAATATATGACTACTTTCTGTGGTCGGTGTAAAGAACGCAGTATGAATTCATGTATTCTGCTCTGCTAATCATATTTTTCCAAATCCACCTCTGATATTATCAAAATCAGTATATACAACTTATTGTCAAATGCTCCCACTTTGACCAAAGATATTCCCACTCAACAAGAAAGACGTTACTTTTACAGACAAATGTAAACCACAAAACGATCATGGTGGGGGTCACATTACAACCTCTAGCTTCACCAATCCTTGTTTACCATTTGATATAGTTGCACAGAAAAGAATCCTTAGTGCTCACCTAATTAACACGCATGCATTGGTATTAACAGGCCGGTATTGAGATTTTGAGAGCTCTGTGTAAAATTTAAACGGGAGTCCTCACATCATCTAATATGAAAATATTTATGATTAAAAAAATTTGCCATGACTTAATACCATAAGATAATTTTTTTAAGAACTAAAATTCATCATCGATTAACATGCAATGACAATCATAAATCAAATTCACACAAATTTTAATGTTTCAATTTGAGAAAAAGGAAGAGGAAAAGAAGACAAGAACTTTTTTTGTTTTTGTTTTTGTTTTGAGTGGGTGAAAATATACACTACAAATTTTTTTGGTTGATTGGAGAAAGCTTGTATATATTGCTTTCCTCTTCTTTGGCGTGTTTCCTTATTTTTATTTTTTTAACATGTTTTTCATTTTTTTTCTTGTTAACAAAAAGAGAAGAAATGTAAATACAACTACTGAATGACACAATACTGACTCAAACCCGACTTGCCTACTAAAATCATTAAGGCGTTGATTTCCCACTCAACTAAATAGTCGCTTGTGTTATTGTCATGCACGCTCAAGTATATATATAATAACTATAATATTAATATATATATTTAATATACACATAAAAAAAAATTTGGGGCACTTAAAAATCAGGGCCCCTATGCGATGGCACCACTTGCATACTCTGAGGGCCGCACCTGGGTATTAAACCCGTCAATCTACACATCTCTTGGCAACCAATCCTACGTCATTAATCCGTATAAAGAACCCTGAAAAACCATAGGCCCTAAATTACATATACAGCTAGATATATGTTTTTTGTGAACCGAAATTTTTTAGTACAACTGTAAAACTGCTGCGCGATATTGCCCGTCCATCCACTTATAACATGTGACACAATATGAATAAAATAATTTACGACAACAATACGTAAAGGATTTAACATCTAATAAGCTAGGATTAGATGCTACTCCATCTAATCCACTTCCTGCATGCCAATTGTGGAATTTTGGTTGTCGATCGACCAGAGATGGGCAATTTGGCATCCTCTAACCAATAACCATGCAGACTTTAATTCCTCTATTCAAACATAATGGATTACGCACCATTTTGTGACACCGTAGTCTACCTAAAACAGTGCTCAGCTAAAAATTAAAGTAAACACACAAAAGCTAAAACGAAGAAAAAGAAAGTTAGCCACCACCTTAATTATAAAATAAAATAAAATATATTTATTAGTGGGGGGTGCATTAAGTTTTCTTGGGTTACATTAAAGTACATTTCAAATGGAAAGGTGACTTAGAAAGGTGAGTGTACGTTGTTACCAATTTGATATTGGTCTCTCCTCTCGTCTCCTGGAAAGTGGACACTCAACCGTACAACCTTGTAATTAGAATATGTTATATGACCTGAATTTAACAAGCAACTAATTCAAGGCACTTAAGGAAAATATGGGACATTTTTCAACAAGATTAGGTTAAGTAAAGGGGCTTCCGACCGAAAAAAAAAAAAAGGTTAAGTAAAGGGGCAAACCTTGGTTCCCCTAAGACCACTATCCAAATAGGTAACTTCCAATAAGGATTTTCTTCTTTTAAAGGAAAGAAAGAGAGATACGTGAGACTCGCATCCTACTGCGATCCAATTATCTGAGTATATTTCTACTTCCCAATTAAGCATCATTTTTCTAAGAAATGAGCCAAATTAGAAAAGCAATTAATCATAGAGCCATGACTAAATAAATATAGTGGACCCGATTATAATTTATCAACAAGACGATTTAGAGGGTCATATACCCTCAACAGACCATGCAGGGATAATTTATAACTGAAACTCAAAGTGCCCTTAAGCCAGCTGATGCTTCTGATCAAGTACAGTCCTGTAAGATTCTCATTTTCCCCTTTTCTTACCTTAAAAGAGTACCTGGACACAAGATGAACCCCATAAGGTATTTGACCACCTCATGTGTCATCCAATGTCAAGGACAGCCCTTAAATCCATATATGCTTCCCTTGATATAAAGGGTATCCCAAAAGTGATGGGCAATCTTTGGCTTAAAGTTAGTTTTTGAGAAGAAAAAAAGGCTAACCCTCACAATCTCATTAATTTTGATAATAAAATTGTGGTAGCTAGTCATAGTGGAGGAACACAAAAGGGATAGAAATGTATGTTCCAACGTCATGCACACTCATGGGAAATAATAAGTATTGAGCAAAATGGCTCTGCACACCCATTGATCACCAAATCCCACTGAAACCAGTGTCGTTGTCCCTTCCACTGTAGAAAACAACTCCCCAATAGTCTCAGAGCCTGACCTAGAGGCCCTCATAAAGTAAGTGTATATCATGCAAGGAATCTATATATATTTACCTTGGTGAAAATATAAAGTCCCACATCGGAAACTTGATTAAATAAATTAAAATATATAATGGGTGGTTCCACTACAAATAGCACCGAGGCCTTTTGTGATAAAACTCCACACCTACTCGACTGTGTAGGTAGTTAAGTTAAGGACAACCTCGCTATTGCTAGCTAATAGATTTTAAGAAATTTAACATATATAACCATGACTCAATGCGCCCAAGAGCCACCACACTTGTTCTTGTGTTTTTCTACATCAGATGGGGTGACTTGGAGAGTAATTAATGATGCTTAATCAGGTTTAAGAATCTCTAATATGATTTGTGTTGACATCTATATGCAAATTAAGCTTTACTTAATGCAAGTAGATGCCATCCCACTAGCATTGTATATGATGACTGATTACATTAACCCACAACGACAGGCCAAAATGGCACTACCATATATTTAAATAATAGCAGTAAATCACGGTTTTACAAAATATAATACAAAATGTCAAATCATTCAATGATTATGGTTTAACAAATAGTCACTAAAATATGTTGATTGGTGAATGAAGGACTTACTAGTGCCGACGGATCTAACTTGATGGAAGAGCTTTAACTTGTGGATCAATGGTATCAAGTTCGAACTCCCATGATACTTTAGTAATGTGTGTATGAGAAAAACCCAAACCCCTTCTTAACTTTGACAAAAAAGGACCTACCATGCTACACTAACATATCAAAATATGAGCTCAAATACAACTTCAGGAACCCAACAATATTTAGAAGGGGATACAAGACAGTACAAGATGGAGCAATGTCCATATTTTTCGTGCCTTGAAATTGCAATGGACTTGAAAGTGAAACGTGAATTCTAACAAACCTAGGGTTATCTCATAAATTTATAATCGATCACCATTTTAGCACAAAATTCAGGAAAACGTTCTCTTACTAAATTGTATGACAATATGAGATGTTTATATTGCTAGATTGTGCAATATAATGGAGTGGCATGTCTTGTAGGGTTAAGTCAGCACTTGTAGAAACTAGCTAGCAATAATGGAGAACATGCAAGATCCAGGTTCCAATTTAAACTAATTTAGCTGATGTTATGAGTGCTTTTTTGGTATACCCCAGTTAATGCTTCACTTATAAATTTCTTTACATGGGAATATTCTCGGAATTGATGCTTTACTCTAAAGCATATAATAAACCCTTTTGGGTCTCCACTAAGAAAGAAACGAAAGGTGAACATTATAGGTATTGATCTAGAAATAGAATGCTTCCTAGTTGCATTCCAGAAACCTTTTAGACGTAATCAGTAGGATTTTAACAACTCACGGGCATAATCATTTGCCAGTTTTACTATCTTGTTGTGCTGCTTGATTTTTTTTTTATTTTTAAGCTGGGAGCTGAGGTTGTGCCACGAAATAGACGATTTCCATTAGGAAAAGGAAACTGATTTTGAGAACTTGGCTGAGTTGAGGTAATGAATTATTAATAAGTTTGTGTTAAGTCTATCTATGATCCACTAAAGGATATCACTTTTCTTAATTAAATTATATGAAAACTTCATGGTTTTAGAAATGTCTAGACCCAGCCGTGCTGCATACTCAAAGATCGCACGAACACTAAACAGAAAAGTAGATACAGAAAACAAGCAAACAACACAAAATTTGTCTCCGTAAGTTTCTCTCTCACCTGGTTTATCTCTCAAACCGGTAACCCTGGAATCACACCCTAAAAGTTACATCTTACAAACCTGGTATAACTAAGTTCCACCAAAAGTCACAAAGAAACTAATACGTAAGTGATATATTTATAGGCTCCTTAGAACCCTAGATTCCACTAGAACAAGTTACCCAAGCTGGCTCTCGGAATAGCTCTGTTCATCTACTATACGCTTGTAATCTCTCCAGCAATCATAAATCTCAGAACTCCCTTTACTCCTCTTGTTCTTTCTTTGTCATCACTTGAGCTACCTTAATCTTCCTCATCTTACTACGTTGACCCCTGAGATTTCATGAGATTATTAAAAATTCTACAACGCTAGATGATACACTGCCCTTCTTAACTAGAAAATTTCTTCTCCTACTTCCTCGTGCCCTTTCCTTTGTTAGATTCTTGCTTAGTTGGCATGCGAACTTTCTCTGTTGTTTGACTAAACTATTTCCATGCTATTTGTTCTTTTCTTTTTCTTTTTTAAATTTACCTTGAAATATATATGAATTTAAAGACTCGTTTGGAACGGCTTCTATCATAAACACTTTTGCTTATAAATGCTTTTATTAAAAAAATGTGAAATTTTTGTTAAAAATTCTATGACCCCTACGCATTTTTAAATAAATTGTTCTGCCAAACGCACTTAGAAGCCTTTTTAATTCGGAAAGGTAATTTTAACTATTTCAAAAGCACTCCTAACTAGGCCCTAAAGAGACGTAGAGAACTTAACCCCAAACGTACGAGTAATTATATTTTATTCTCCTTAATATTACGTGGGTGTGCCCCATGTAGTATAATTTGAGATTTAGATACAGCTCCCACCAAACAAAAGAGAGACAAGAGGTAGTGTGATCTTTTTTGCAAATTATGTGGAGCCAACGGCAATACCATCCACAACTATACTTTTTACAAACCCATTATGACTTTTTAACCTCCACCTTGCAACGTGGCACAACTACAGCCAAGTTACAATGGCCAATCCGAGCAACCAGCCCAGGGCTGCACAACCACAAACTGCAGGCACCAGCTTCTCTGGCCGATGCAGATGCCGACCAATAGAGAGTTCACAACTTATTACATCACAATTGAAATGAAATATGGACCGTACACAGTCTCTCTCTCTCTCTCTCAAGTCTCAAGTGTCGACAAATAATTTGCACATTTTTTCCACCGGAAAATGTGCGCTTAGAAGATTACCTGAAGATTTATCGAAACGTTAATTGGTGCTTAAGACCAAAGTGAATTGAGGTAAATTAGTGGGATGAAAGTTCATTTTATTGCATTATTATAATGTTCAACTGGTTAACATATAGACCACTTTGTAGTTGCTTTAGTCGTGGATCACAAGGTAATTACCTCCCATTCAAAAAAACCTAACCTAATGTTATCTTTTTTTTTTTTTTTACACAAGTGATATTTATAAAGAGGGATTCAAACACAGAACATCAAGGACAAAAGTCATTCCTCTTAACCACTTGATCTACGAGCTCTAACCTTATGTTTTGATATAAGGAAAATTCTTTTGGTACCCTCATTCAATTTGCTGGATTCAGTTTGTTAATTAAAGTAACTCAGTAAGAAGAACCAAATATAAGTTTTCGCGTTACTGTTAATCTAGTGATTAAGAGTATTTACCTCTAAATTAAGTTTCCACTACAATATGACAAAAAGAATAAATAAATTAATATAATATGTACAACACATGACAAACGTGTATTTTAGAGTTTACACATGACATGTTGGGAGTGGATATTAACTTTGCATTATTAACAAACACAAGCAAATGAATATACATTGTGAATACATTAACATAAAATATAGAGATATACACTTTTGGGAGATGTATCTAATTTTATTTTGATCATTGAAGAGATGAAAAAAGGATAAACTATTTGGGGATGCTTAGGGAAAAAAAAAAAGGAAGGGAAAAAGTAGGGTCAACAAAACAATCACATTGTTAACTTATATGCAGTACAACGTCTAGAGAAGAACAAATTAAATTGACAATTGCACATATATCTCACTAGTGGTGCACGTGAAAATTAATCACTTGGTGATATAGCTTTTAATTTTATGAAGAAAAAAAAAATAGAAAAGAAATCTTGACTAGAGTTCCACTAGTCTCCATTGTAGCGTAAAAAGAAAGCTTTTGTTTTTAATATTTTATGGAAAAAAAAATCTTTAGATTTGGCATTTATTGTAACAAATAGTGATTATCATGTTAAATAATATAAAATCACACATCGGAAACTTGACTAACTAAATACAATATATAATGAGTGGTTCCATTACTAATATCACCGAGACTTTTTGTAATAAAACCTCACATCTACTGGGCTTTGTAAGCAGCTATGTTGAGGACAATATCGATATTGCTACTAGTAGGCCGCTGATCCATCTCTTTAAAATTGAACACATCAATTATGTGATAATTTTGGTACTTGGGTATAGAGAGAAGCATAAAGCACTTATTATCAGTAAAAGTCCTTTTTTTGCCTCACATAAAAGAAAAAAAAAATTATGGGACTGTCTCTGCCTAAAGCCCAATTTCTAAAAAGAAAAGTTGGACATTACCGTGGAGCTTTATAGCTCTCGCCCCATATGACCTTCAACTGAATCAACTCTCTCACCTTTCTAAATTCTAAAGGAAAAAAGTGCAAAAGTCTTTTCTTTTTTTACTGTTCATGTATAAGCAAGAAAAAGAATGTATAACATTACATATGTTATTTATTGAAGTACGTCTAAGTTGTTACCTAAATGTTTTGTCTCAAAAGCAAAATCTTTCAGTTTTTTACTACACGTCTTCTCTTTCTCTCTCCCATCTCTCTATATATAAACCTCTCCCATGTCTCTCTAATACCTCTTAAGCTCTCCTCTCTTCTCCTCCTCCTCCTCCTTTCCCTTCACATCACGTAACAAAAATGGTGAAGTTCTCAAAGGAGCTTGAGGCTCAACTTATCCCAGAATGGAAAGATGCCTTTGTCAACTACTGGCAACTCAAGAAACAAGTTAAGAAGATCAAGCTTGCAAGAGTCCACAACAAACAACACCCCGACGCAGCCCGAGATTTCAGTGTCTCCGTTTTTGATCCGGTTCGCCTTGTCACCAAGAAAATCAGTGACAAGTTGTTCAATTTCGATAAGAAAACTGAGATAATTCAGGTAACCAATTAATGCACACATATAGAACCTGTTATTAGTTATATCTAATCTTTTGAGGTTTAAAGGTGGTTGATAGAAATGGGTTTTGCTCACTTTGGATTTTCAGGCGAGTTTCCGGCCACCATAAACAAAGTTCACAAATCTAAGGACCCAAACTTTGTTAGCTTATCTTTTATTCTTTTTTTTTTTTTTTCCCAACAAAAATAAAGTTGGTGCGTTTTGAGTTTTGTCTTTTATAGTGGGTTGTGTTCAGACCTGTAAAGTACTCCAATAAATCACGTCATTTTCGGGCTAAAAGTTTTGGGTTGGGTTTCCGATACTCTGATGATACCGAAACTGATTCTCCGATTTGTCTGCTTAAAATCGCGTTCATTCCTCGTCCCTCTCTCTCAGAAGTTATGTCCTTTTAGTCCTATGTAACTTCCACTTTAGTGACAGAAGCACCAAAGCTTTACTTTATAGCTGGTGCCTTGAATGTTTTTGAGTGTGTGATTAGTGTGCATGGCACAATGAACATGATTATGCACTTATTCTACCTAGCCTTCTCTAAAGAACCTTTTACAAAATCCCCGTAAAAAAGTTACAATTATAGTTATCAATCTACAGTATCTGATACATTATCGATATTACGAAATATCAACAAAATCCCTTCTTCATCAAGAAGCATAAAAACCGGGTCCTTTCTAAGGTGGACTGTTGCTACTGGTCTATGGGGATGACTTGTAGTGGTTTCACTAACCTTTTCCTCATCAATATCTCCTCTTTTGGTTTTCCATCAGTTGGGGTTTTATTTTCTCCTTTTTCTTTTTGTTTTTACACAAAGAAAAGACCAGGATAAATGTCAATAAAGTGGCCGGAAATGTCGGAATGTTTGAGTCCAGCAAGTATGGTGCCCCTTTTCAGGTCTTGTTACGTAAGTTTTGAGGATTTCGATTTTTCTCACGAAAGCAAAATCTGAAACGGTTGTAGCTAGAGATATACTCATATCACGAAACCATCGTGACTAAAGAAAATCCAAAACCAACATGAAAAAGACACTAGCAAACAAAGACAGGCATCAATCTAATAAATATGGATCATTTTTTTCTGTTGCACAGGTGAACAGTAAAATAATGGAGGATGGTGAAGAGGAGGAAATTTTTGAGACTGAGCTCGCTCAGTTGTTTTCTGCCGAGGATGAGGTAATTAATTTTAAAAAAATTATTGGTACAAAGTTTTCAACCAACTAATTGTCAATTAATTTTGAGTTATACGTAATTACTATAACGTGACTATAATTAATTAATTTTATATATATATTAAAACCTTTAATCAGAGATATTGATACTTATGTATCCATGTAGGTGAAGGTGTTCTTTGAGGGACTAGATGAGGAACTTAACAAAGTGAACCAATTTTACAAGACCAAAGAGACTGAGTTTATTGAGAGAGGAGAGATTCTCAACAAACAGCTACAGATTTTGCTAGACCTCAAGCAAATTCTCAATGATCGGCGGTGGAAGAATTCTGGGTCGAGGCACGTGCCGAGTGTTCCCAGCTCATGGTCTTCTTCTCCCCGGAATTCTGACTGTAGTAGTGGTAAGCCCTCTTCTTTTGAAATAGTAGGGCATGTGCGCATGTTTTTGGTGCCGATATTACACTTAGTATTAGAACGACGTAGTTTTGCATTTAAGCAAAAAAAAACCATTAGGAGAAGACACAACCTTTACATGTACATGATGAGGTCAGTGGAAACACATGGAAACTTGGAGACTATTTAGACCAATTAATGTTGGTTTTGGATTAGGACAAGGCCATGGACCACATACGTAATTTCAAGCAATGGAGAAACATGGGTCATGTCACAATTTCAATAAAACCAGGAATAAATTCCACCTCCTCTCTTCAGGATGATATGGCTTCTTTAGGCTACGCCTAGGTGCATAAATAATTAATATATTTCTGTTTCATTAATTTTTTTCTTAAATGCTTCAAATTAAAATATGATAAGTAGCTCATCGTAAAAAAGTACCATAATAGTTACTAATTTACAATATCTGATACATTCTCGATAAAATATCGAGTAAATCCTGATTGCAAGTATGCTTTCATTTCAATAATCCTCTTTCACATACATCTCCATTTGCAAGTGTTAATTAGTCAAAGTTGTAGGTTTAAGGGATATATATATATAGATGATCAGCAAAGAAATCTTTTTGGTATGCAAAACGTATGGGAATTTTCGTTTCCTTTATGACACAACTTTGGCTCTCAAGTCGCAAGTCTTATCGTTAGTGCACCTATCTATCACAGCTGGAGAAAGAAAGATTTCGGACGAATCCAAATCCTTAACGCTATTGTTCATGAACGGTTCTCCTTTTTTGAGAAAGCGATAGAGGAAATCTATTAAAACCTTGCCCTTTCTCTTTATGTCACAAATATTTCCCACTGTAAATAAATTTGCTAAAAATGAATATAATTAGCTCTCAATAATTGAAAACTATTTAAATGAACAAAAAAAAAAATGTTGTTAGATTAGTCACTAAATGATACGATAGCGACAAGAAAATGAGGTAGAACCAAAAAAAATGTCTTGGTATTTGTTTTTTCAACTCTCTCACATAGTGATGGGTCTTAAATGAGTTACACAAATGTTATACGTCTTATATAATGCGAGAAGTAGAAAAATAGTCGAGAAAAGAGTTGGATTCGAAAGCATTTTCTAACTAGAAAATTTGTTTGCTAGCATTTAATTACTAATTATAGACCTTGATGCAGAGTGCTTGGAGGAATCCAATACGACCCCTACAGAAATAACACAAAGAGGTGAAGCAATTGCTGCACTAGAAAAAAATGGTGTTAACTTCATTCACGGGGCAACTAGGGGTAAGACCAAGAAAGGCAAACCGAAAGTGGCCATGAGGATTGATATTCCAAACACAACACCAACACGAACCATCACAGCTGTTACATCAATGCTTTGGGAAGATTTAGTGAACAATCCCAAAAAGGAAGGCCCTGGAGAATTCATCAATAGAAAGAAGATACAGTGTGCTGAAAAAATGATTAGAGGGGCTTTTGTGGAGCTCTACAGAGGCCTTGGTCTACTTAGAACTTACAGGTTCTTTCTATTTCTTTATTTATATATATTTGTGGTTATTTTTATAAAATTATTATGATTTATACAAGGGATAAGAAAATAAATTAAAAATAGTAAGGTTGAATTACAATTACTATTTTAGCCACAGTTGAAAGCAATCAAACCAATAGGTGCTATTTGGAATTAATTTTTGCTGGCCAGTTCTTTGAAGCAATAAGACCAATTGACAAAACATGGGTCTTATCTCGGTTTAGATAGTAAGATGATCAATAAATGTAGCTTAAATAGTTTGTCAGAAATGGACGGGATTCTCATTAGTTTGGACAGCATTTTGTACTTTCTTTCTAGAGTATGAAATGTTTAAGCACATAGGTAACATCTTTTCAGAAATCCCTCACTTCATCAAATGTTTTGAGTAAATATCCTCAAGTAGGAAGTAAGAGAAACGTTTACGAAAGTAGTATAAGAAATGTATTCTTTCACTGAACTGCTGATATCGGCGTTGGGTGAAATTTGTCAAAATGGTGATAGTTGCAGTACTATTTCTAGAACTAAAACAGTTCTTAAAAATGAACTCTACTTATATGTAGTTCCTACATTAGATCTACGCGTCATTTACCTTTAGTTTGCAAGAATTTTTTTTAACTCGATTAACGTTCTAACCGAAAATTGCTACTTATTTTGGCAGCTCACTGAACATGGTGGCTTTCACAAAGATCCTGAAGAAGTTTGACAAGGTGAGATATATATAAATGGTGCCATTTTTTCAGACTTCATGACACAAGAATATACAGGATATTTTGGGTACCCATTTATATCAATCTTGTTGTTTCTTATATGCATTTACCACACTAACTTTTGGTGCAAGTAAACTGAAGCAAACAACCTTTTTTTTTCTTTTCCTTTGTGTAGGTATCAAACCAGCAGGCGTCAGCAAGCTATCTGAAAGCAGTGAAGAGATCACATTTTATCAGTTCTGATAAGGTAACTGATCAGATGCCCTGCAACCCTAGCTCATTGTCCTGAATATAATATAAATATATTTCTGAATACTTTTTTGTTGAGAAGAATGGGTTTAATGGTTTTCTGATGGGGACTCTCTGTGTTATTATATTTGGTTTGGAAAGGTTGTTAAACTAATGGATGAAGTGGAGTCCATTTTCACAAAGAACTTTGCCAGTAATGACAAGAAAAAGGCAATGAAGTTTCTGAGGCCCCAACAAAACAAAGATTCTCATATGCTCACCTTTTTTGTTGGTAATCTCTCTCTCCTGCCTTAACAGTAGTAATCAAATTGGCCACAAAAGCTAAACAGTATAATCACTGAAAATGTCTGATGTCTTCCCATTAATGACAGCAACATCACTTGTGTAATGCAATATCATGTCCGTATGGTTTAGTCTTTGGGCCAACATGAACCGCATTATAATTCTCCATGAAAAATGCACTACGAAGCTCTGCTTCCCACTAATCCAGAAAGTGGGATTGCTCAATACTTAATTGAATGAATCATCACCACACGTTTTCCTGGGGCCCACCAAGCAGGGGCCCAATTTTTCTATGAGTTTTCTTTCTTATTGTTTTTAGTTTTTTGTGGTGACTTTTTAATAAAGTCGTTTTCCTCTATCTTATTTCTAGAAAATAAAGAAGTTTTTTCTTTCTGTTGCTGCAGGTTTGTTTACAGGTTGTTTTGTATCATTGTTTAGTGTGTACGCAATCTTAGCGCACTTGTCTGGTATTTTCTCCCCTACCACAGAAAGAGATTACTTGGAAACTGTCTACCCTGTTTTCAGGTGCCCTCTTCATCTCATTAGCCTTTTCTGTTTTCACATATACTGCTATTAAAATAATAAAAACAAATAGAAACTATATCATGATAATGAGAAAGTTTCTATCATGAACTCCTCAAATAAAATTATTTGGACTATAATTGTGAACTATATTGTGCATAATAGAGGTGGGACTCACTTGTATAGATCGAACGTAACGTAGCTCTACTAGTAGTGTGGAATATGATCTTTCTGTCACTTGAATGCATTGATTTAAGCTAATATATCCTAACATCTCATTAGCTGCTAGATAATGAAGTTTTTAAGCTTAATTAAGTGGAATTTGTTAACTTGTTGGCTCATTCCGTAACAACTTAACCTTTTCGGGGCAAATAAACTATCATAGCTCTGGTTGTAGGAGGTCCTGAGTTCAAAATCTCTTTGTCTGCATTTCTCTGCAATCTTAAAGTGAGGGAAACTTAACTTTATCAGTGTGCTAATTCTGCGGGTGTGAATTTTGTGCAGTGTTTTTGCTTTGCTCAGCCTGCACTTGTTTATGTATGGTTGCAACCTTTTCATGTGGAAGAATACAAGAATCAATTACAACTTCATATTTGAATTTCAACCAAGCACAGCCCTAAAATATCGCGATGCCTTCCTCATATGTACAACCTTCATGACAGCTGTGGTTGGTGCAATGGTTGTGCACTTGATATTAAGGGCCAATGGCTTCTCAAGCCAAGTTGATGCCATTCCTGGAATTTTCCTTCTGGTTAGTTCTGTTACTTTCATCAAGGTCTTGTTCAAGTCAAGGTAGCTAGGACTTGAGCAACTTACGTGGAACATAATAATCATAACTCAGGCTTCAAAGAAAGTAACTAAGAAAATTGAGACACATAGCAAGAAGCATTGTACTAATCATCAATTGAATTTTGCAGTTCTCCATTGCCCTGCTCATATGCCCGTTCGACATCTTCTATCGACCAACTCGTTACTGCTTCATCAGAGTAATTCGCAACATAGTCTGCTCCCCACTTTACAAGGTACATTTACTTCTTTGCTCATTGTCTCATCAATTGCTTGGCTTATTTTAAGCAAATGTTTTGAAATTAGCATTAAGAAGCATTGCTTTTTTATCTGAAACCTGTGCAGGTTTTGATGGTAGACTTTTTTATGGCTGATCAACTAACTAGCCAGGTAATTACATTATGATCCACTGATAAAAGAAAATTTCTAATGCCACCATAAACCAATTCACAAAAGAAAATTTCATTAATCAAACACCTTTTATCTCCCTGCTTATAGATCCCATTGCTGAGACACATGGAATCCACAGCCTGTTACTTTCTTGCTGGAAGTTTCAGAACGCACCAATACGAAACCTGCCGAACTGGAAGGCTGTTTAGAGAGCTGCTTTATGTTATCTCATTCTTGCCATACTACTGGCGTGCCATGCAAGTAAGACCACAAAAACCTTATGCAGATTCTCCCATTATTTTATTGTGTTATTATTTTCATTCTTACGCCAAATTTATCAGCATCAATATCAGTTGTCCCCTGGAAATTAGTTTGAAATAAATCCATTTTAGGATTAACAAACAGCATTTGACTTAAAATTATGATTGGAAATATGAATGTGTATTCTTTTTTTACTTGAAGAACCAATATAATAGACATTTGAACACTTCTGTAATGTTATAATTATTCAGTCCAACTAACATGTGGCCTTTGAATGCAATGAACTACCAGTGTGCAAGACGATGGTTGGACGAAGGTGACGTTAACCAGTTGGCTAACATGGGAAAGTATGTCTCGGCCATGGTGGCAGCCGGAGCCAGGATTACATATTCTAATAACCCCCACAACCACCTATGGTTTTATATGGTAGTGATCACATCTGTGGTGGCTACAGTGTACCAGTTGTACTGGGATTTTGTCATGGACTGGGGGCTTTTCGACCCAAAATCCAAGAACCTGTGGCTAAGAGATGATCTCATTCTGAAAAACAAAAGCATCTATTATGCTTCCATTGTAAGTTTTTCTTTAAATTTCTGTGATCTATTACTTCATTGTCTCCTTAATTAAAACAGATGCAGACAATTTCTCAAACTAAATGTAAAAATTTGTTCCAGATCTTGAATGCGGTTTTAAGAGTTGCTTGGGTGGAAACAGTGATGGGGTTCCAGAGAATTCCGGACGTTGAATCACGATTGCTAGACTTTCTCTTGGCTTCATTAGAGGTTATCCGGCGAGGGCATTGGAACTTTTACAGGTACTATATGTCTCACAAGTCTGATAATCAATTCCAATAGTTATCCTCTGTTACAAGAGAAATGTTTTTCAAAACCTGAGCCACATATTCTTCAGTGCAAGCACTAGAAATAAAAGCACAAGCTTCTCAACATGATATGTTTTGTATCAAACAGGTTAGAGAATGAGCATCTGAATAATGTTGGGAAGTACAGGGCAGTGAAGGCAGTTCCTCTACCGTTCCGTGAGACCGATTCTGATGGCTGAGAAAATTTAGTCTTGATATGTATAGAAACCCCGAAATGCTGATATGGGACAATTTAAGCCAAGGCAGAAGGGATCCACATTTTCTTATATCAATGTGTGAGATCCTGCCATCCATTCATCTCATATCCAATTCGGAACATGAATTGTAAGGCGCTAAGTGTAATGAAGAAAAGCGCTTCTCAAATGGAATTACGTTTCTTTGTCGTACGTTTGGCATTTTAATTTGGATTTGCTAATGTAGGTGTATCATATATTCTGGAAAGACAGATCCTTCTTCAACTGACTATCAAGATGCTGGCATTTAAAAAGATATATAGCCATCTATATGAACCCTGCTACATGAAATAAAAATTGGAATGACTGATCCGATTCCAACACATTGTCTTAATTGGATGAGAATAAGCAGAAAACGATTCTTTGTTATCTGATGACTGTTACAGACATGATTAGGGGCTCACCATTTCTTTATGGAAATTGGTCAAATATGATTCTTCAAAGCAAAGTTTCATCTTGGAAGTTCTGCATTAGAAATGTTACTGTGAGAATGAGGCTTTGCAGTCAAGTTTCCTAATCTGTAATCCTAGTGGCAGATTAAGTAATGTTACATCTGCAATGGCAGAAAAGGAAGCTCTATAAGCACACCAGCTCTCTCCCTACATAAATGGTGAGTCTTACAGAACTTGAATGAAGTTCAAGCCATAGGGCCTCTTATATTGTAGTTTTTCCTTAGTATTTTAACATGCAAAGAATGTGCATAACATGCATAGTATACGTAATACATTGTGCTACAATGCTTGAGCTGGTTCCCATAAGGTAGTAGTATAGGATATAATTTGAATCTTACCAAGCTCTGCATGCATTGGAAAAGAAAGCATCCATCTTTAAATAAGTATACATCCAAATAAATATTGGAGCACTTATATGCACCTGCTAAAACATTATAATACATGATAATTTAGAAGTTTGCTATCGACTCTGTCGGGCAGTGTCTTGTGTATGTGTCTCTGCACACCTTCAGAACAAGGCATCAATCAACTTTACTAGACTGTTCCTTTTTTAAAGAGCCTGCTATTCTCTTACTAGACTGTTCCTTTTTTAAAGAGCCTGCTATTCTCTTTGAGAGACAGTAAGCAGTTGATTGGATGGTGATCATGGGATTGACACCAACAGCACTAGGCAGAACACTAGCATCACAGACGAAAAGGCCTTCTGCTTCCCAACTCTCCCCATTCTCATCAACCGCTCCTTCTTTTTCATTGATTCCCATTCTACAGCTCCCCATCTGATGAGCTGAGGAGTAGGTTGTCCAATTCTCTACCAGTGACTGTGGCCCTTTCTCTGCAGAGACCATGTCTAAAAACTCCTCTAGTTTCTCCTTTTCAATCCCTTTACATTTGATTCTCAGCCCATCACTCCGATGAGTGCCAACTTCAACTGCTCCTGCTGCTATCAGGATTCTAAGCGCCTGCCTCAAACCAGCCTCCAAGTTCTCTTTGTCTGATGCCTCAAACTCATAGCTTACTCTTCCTCCTTTCATAACTATCCCCGAACCTCTATCCCTGATAATTGAAATCAAATGGCAAGTTCTTCCATACTTCAGCATTCTTTTCTTTATGTCTTCCCCAGACTCCCAAGGGCACAAAGAAGAAAATGCTCCAGGCCCTAATGCAGGCGTTTCGATGATTGCTTTTACCTTGGAGTCAGCTGAGGCCACCTTATGCACCGATGTAATTATTCCACCCTCATAGATTTTACCCTTGAACTCTGAATTTGATTCAGGAAAGTATCCCCAGGCCATTAAAACAGGGTGGAGATGAAGATTTCGACCGATGTTCTTGTTCTTGAGTCCACTAGAGATCATTAAAGGGGGTGTCAAAAGAGCTCCACATGCTGAGATTGTCACTTTGGCCTCAATTTGCAACTTTTTACTTATATTGTTGCTTAAACTTTTTGCCATTACTCCGGAGCATTTCTTTTTCCTTAAACTTCCACTTTTGATGTTCTCCAATACAAATTTCTCAGCTCTGCATCCAGTTAAGATCACTGCACCATGATCCACAGCATCTAGCAGCCATGTAGAATCCGTCCCCTTTTTCTCTCCTTTTCTGCAGCCATAACCACAAGATCCACAATAATGCTTCTCCGATGAATTTCGAGGCACAAAATCAACTCCAAGGCCCAGATTTTCACACCCTTTCCGAAGCACTTGATTTTGGAATCCCTCCTCTACACAATTGTCTGTAACACCAATTCTCTCACACACAGTATCCATTGCAGAAACATATTCAGGTTCTCCAAAGAATCTGATCTCATGATCCTTAGCCCATTCCTCAAGCACATTATCTGGTGTTCTGATGCAGGCTGACCAGTTAACAGCAGAGCCACCACCAACCGTTGATCCGGCCTGGATCACCAATTTCCCATCAATAGTTGCAAAAATACCTCCCAACTCATACATTTGATCCTGGGAAGGACCTTCCAAAGAAGAATAATCTGAATGAGTGAAATAGTTTCCTTTTTCAAGAACAATGACTTTCTGGCCAGAACTTGCAAGAACAGCAGCTGCAACACCTCCTCCACAACCAGAGCCAACAACTACCACATCACATTTGATCTTGTAAAGGTTCTCTTGGGGGTCATGTCTGACTGTGAGGCCTTTTTCAGCAAGGGAGTGCAGGAGGGTAGTGTCAGTTTCATAAATGGTTTCTATTATTCCCTTCTGAAGAGGTCTCTCTTTTGGGGCTGTTGGGGTGTTCTGATCATCAATGTCTACATGATATCCAATGGCTTGCCATATTGGGTTTTCAGCATTTTTATCAACCTGAGAAAAGAACAAAGATAGAAAAATTAAAATGCTCTTTGACTGCTTGGAATCTACTCTTTAGTTAATTACTGGTAAATCATGGTTATCTTTCCCATGTACTTTGACATCAATGTGAAATTATTCGACGTAACTGTCACACACCACCACATGTTGTTACATTATTCGACGTGACTGTCACAAAAAGAAATTTAATTAAACACTATATGCTTGCTTGAGCCTTGAGAACACACAAAAAATATCCCCTGATTTTAAGGGCATGACATATATACTAGCATTATGAGGAGAGTGGTTGGTGTAGGTGATACATCACGTGACATCACGTGAGACACTCCCAAAGCTTAATTGATTATAAATTTGTCCAGTGTACAAAAAAAGTCCTAATTAAATGTCCAAAAATAGGCTGATGCGCAACCACCTGATTAGCTCAACGGCACGGCATCGGTGGTGATGATGATGATGTTTCAACTACTGCCTGATTTCAATATTTTATTTTATCATGTCTCATTTGATTATGATTTGATAAAGCTTTTGTCAATTCAATATTTCTTAATTTATTGGAATCAATACCATATTATTATTTTAGAGCATGCTCTTTGTCAACCGAAAGATTACGCCCTCTCTTTTTTTGGAACTAGGGGGAAAACCTTGAGTGCAAGGGCAAATATTTTTAACCACTTAAACTACGAACTCCTTTTATGCAGTAATATTTGGCAACTCAAACACTAATGTTTCATTATATAAGAATGTTGAATTGAAATTTTTTATGAAAAACTCATATATATGTCGACTGCCCAATAACTCAAAAACAATAAAGTTATATGATAAAATAAAAATTTAAAAAAAAAAAAAAAAGAATAAGTAAGCTAAATATCATAAGTTCAAAATGATTTATTATGAAAACTGTTGAGAGAGAGAGAGGAAATATTACCCGAGAGAAGAAAATGTAGAGGCAAAGGAACTTGATGTAAACAAATGCAAGCCTAATGGGTGTCAAAAACCTGTGCTTGAACCACTTCTGCAGCAGCCTCTCTCTTTTCGCCAACGGCAAACTTGAAAAGTTGAGAATGAAGGGCCATCTCTCACCAAAACAAAGCGAGCCACAAAGCAGTAGGGTCCCCAACCGAGTAGACAGGACCCATAAAACCACTCTAACCAACACCACAGCTTCTATAAAGGCCCTCTTCACCAGTAGTTCTGCAACCTGCAGTCCACGAGCGTCGCCAAATGATATAAAATTATTTGAAGGTAACAGACAATTTTATGTATATGTTTTTTCATAACTTATAGGTAACCCCAGCGTCCACAAAGCATAGGTATATATATATTTTTTCATATTTTCAACGATGTGTAATAGTATTTTATGTACTTTTTTTTTATAGGTAACATACAATTTTATTTTATCTATTTTTGTATCTGACTTATACAGTCTTCTAATTTATGTTCCTAACTTATAGGTAACATGATTTATCACAAAGTATTTTTCATTGCTAATAATAATACTATTTACCTGTATGTCATGTACATAATTTAATGTGGATGCTTGTCTGATCGATTGGTATAATATGTGGGTCTTTAATTTTTATTGATTAAATTGTATTTTATCCATATATTAGGAATATTATCAAAGAAAGAATTTAAATTTTAAATTTTGGAATTCAATTACAAGGAAATAATGTATTAAATTTAGATTTTCAATGTGTTTTCCTTATTTACCTCAAGGAGTAAAATCGACACAACAAAAAAAGTAATAAATATCAAAGGATCTACATCTAAAACCAAAAACGTGAGGACTAAACCCAATGACAGTTAATCATTTTGAACCTGGATCTAAGAAGCCCTTAATATTTCTTTCACAAAAGATATTATAGTATAAGTGCAGTCCATGTACACCTAACCTGTTTATTTATTTTTTGGGTCAACTAGTACACCTAACCTGCAATTTAATATAATTAATTTTTCTCATTAAAATATTTTCTAAAGTGTAAGTGGTGAGATTTTTTTTCCTTTCTTTTCATATATGTGATATTGAATGAGGGGGATTCGAACACAATATCTCATGTGCATGAATAAATATTCTTAACCACTTGAGCTTTAAGCCGACTTGCATAAGTGGTGGCATCTTAGTTACATCATAACACATAAAAATTGCTACCACTAGAGAGAGAGAGAGAGAGAGAGAGAGAGAGATGAACCTCATCAGGGATTGGAGTTTGAGCCCCAGAAGCCTTGTGGAAGGACTGAACAGCCTTATTTGTCCGTTGTTCCTCCTTCCCTTCAAAACAAAAATCATTTAATGGCAAAGCAGGCAATAAAGCCTCGCAAACACTTGCCAAAGACTGCATCTCAGCTGAAGAGAATCCATGACTGTATTTTCCTGATCTTCTCCCCCCACTCAACAAAGGATGACACTCCTTTCTCATCTCTCTCTCTCTCTCTCTCTCTCTCTCTCTCTCTCTGTGTGAAAACTAAGTATGTTGTGTTATACACAGTGGAGCATTTCAAGAGAGAACAAAAAGGGAAAGACACCCCACCAAAGTTATTATGATACAAAACTATTACTTACTATATATATATATATGTAGGCAGATGCATATAGGCCCTTTTGCTTGGTTAGCCACAGGCTTATCATAAAGTCAACATTGCAGCATGCATACGTGCCACTTTTGTAAACCAGAATTGGATTGCCCCACCAACAAAGGCTTTAAAATTCCCTAACCATAGTTACTAACTTACTATAGAACCAATTTGATATGATTTTCTAGACTATAGCAACAGTTTTGTCTAAAGTTTTTTTTTTTTTTTTTTTTTTGGAGGGCGTAGACTTTTTTCTTTGAGAATGAGAGAAACTTATTGTTTAAGAAATATTGCGAAGCTATATATTTGATTAGATTAATGTTCTTGGTAGTCCAAAAAATTGATCATGCATTTCTCTTTATATTTTTATAGAACCGGAAAAGCAAAATTACATGACAACTTTTTTACCGCGCCAATAACCGTTCTTAAAAAACTTTTACAAGTAAAATATTAGTACTTTCCATTAAATACACAATTTTATGTGTTAGTCAATACACATAACATAAAGTGAATGAAAAAGGCAAGAAAAGAAAGACAAGAGAAAAGGTGGCTAGCATTATGTGGAAAATCTTGACTAACCAAAAGCACCTAAAACAAAATTTAAAATGTCAGAAATGTTTAATATGAAAACAAATGTGTTGAAAGAGGTGGGGATTCTAATTTTATCTATTTGAATTTGAGCAACACCTCTCACAATTATTAATGCCATAATTTTTTATCGTATATAGTCTTTTTTAATATTTTTTTACTATAACATACAAATGAGTGTAAGTGGAAAAAAGATGAGCAAGAACATAAAATTTTCAACAAAATGAGTGTAACCGGACAAAAAGGGAGTCAGAAAATCAGCTCCCTTTATTTATTTTTTATTTTAAAAAAATAGACGTCTTTTATTCCTTAATATGTTTACACCTACACGTGGCAAGAGAATAACCAACCATTAGTACTGGTTAAGTATCATTTTCTTCAAGTTGATGTTATAGCCAATCGGTGGGCACAAGAGGACACCATCAATCCCCAATAATACGGTTATATGTCCAATTAGCGAAAGCTATCGTCTAAAATAGACTGATCCTGTCATTTAACCAAAACTGTTGAAGCCATTTTTGTAGCTTAAATTGGAGACACACACACACTGCCAAATATTGCAAAATAAGAGAGTGGATGTTACAAAATTTAAGTAGCCGACAATATAGGTAATCTTCCTTGCATATGAAGCTTCTGCGCTACATGAGAGTCACAAACACACCAAGCTTCTCCGTACCAAGCTTCTACGCACGGCACCAAACAAAAGTACATGATCCGTCAAGAAAGAGCTTTCAAATGTAAATAAATATGTAACTTGATAGTCAGGAAGCGTCAAGGTTGACCATCTGTTGACGGGTTTAGCCATTTCGTGACGGGTTTTACCCGTTAGGAAACCTTTTGTTTGATGGATCAAAAGCTTCAAGAATACAGATGAACGGAACTAGAATTGCATGTGTGGAGGGGCCGAATTATAACATGAGGTTTTGAAAAGAAAATTAAATCTTACAACAGTAAATAATAGACTGAAAAAAAAAACATTGGTATAAATTATGGACTATTAGTAGACTGAAAAAAAAAACAGTAAATAATATAACCTTTATACTTTATATTAATATAAATTTGTATATTTGGCTTAAAATTCTAATTGAATTTCCTAATCATTTGTCTCAAATCAATGGTTAAACTAGTAATGTCGTAAAGCTTGTATTTTTTCATTGCGGGACAAATATTTTCAACACATCCCGCCACGTGCATATACTTCCAGACTCCAGTTCCTGTACAGGACAAATACTTGACTGTCAGTTTGAAGGATCATGAAGGGTAAGTGTTTGGCAGTTGCCACCAGCCACAACTCCTTTTATAAAGGTTTCACGCTTTCCAAATCCTTCTCTAGGAATATGACCTCCATTAACCCAACCAATATAAAGTCTATTTTCTTTCTAGGTCAAGCAACCAATATTAAGCTTCTTTTGTTTAATTTCGCAATGAATCAAATCTAATGCTTGTAATTTGTTTAACTTTGACATTGACGGGCTAAACGATCGAGAAACATAATTTGCTGAATATAGCATAAAAATTCTAGATTTCTAAGTTTTTGTATTGACTTTAGCATTTCTTTTTTTAATGAATTCGTGTAACTTGAACTCTAAATGTTGAACTTCATGTTGTAGTGCTGTTTTTTAAAATTTATTTATGTCTATTTAGAACATATGGTATTTTCTATCAAATTGAATTCTATACGATTATCTTTGCGATTATCATATTTTCATAAAAACCTATCATAATTGGATTGGATTGGATCCTGACATCTGAACACATTGGATCGGATTGTAAAATCTCAAATCCGATAAAAAAAATTGAATTGGATTGGATTGATAAAAATTAAGTGGTTTCGAACTGATGTACACCCCTAGTTAGGTGTCACCGAAGTAAAAGATTATTGTCAACATCACTCAAATTGTATCATAAAAGAAAATACATGGCTCTTTCTTCTTTGCATATAAATTATAGCCTGACATATGTGCATAATTTTTTCTATTTTATTTATAATTTTAATACATTACCTTCCTAAGTGTCAAAATGTGATTTCTTTGTACGAAGAATGACTCCTTAATGAGCCCACCCAGACTTAAACATTTTAAATATTTTAATGGTGGGATTGGCCTCCTCATTTTAAACTAATCATCGTAGCATCTCCCATTAGAAATGTGAATCTTCTTAATTTGAAAAGCAACATGCAAGAATTCTATAGTGAGGGCTTGCCTTAGGTGAGGCCCTATCTCTTAACCGTTGGATCAAATTGATTAACCGTTTGATAAGTTAATTAGCCTAATCCAACTGCTAAGGCATAGGACATCACCTAAGAACCATATATAAGACCCTCACTATAGAAGGACTCAAGCAACATGACATATCCCATAATGACACATGGTCCAATTGGGCCCAATCAAATGGGCATGCTTTAACATTTGAAATCCCGACTCCACAAGGCACAGGTCATGAAACACGTTCATCCTCCAACAACCTCCATAATAATTCAGCAAATAACAATGACCTACCTACCGATGGAACGCTTGTGATTCTCAAGGCTTTCTATACTGATAATATTTATGTAATTATTTTGAGGTTACATGTGGGCCAGTTGCCAAGAAACCCAAGAACACTATAGCTCCTAGTCTGGGCCCTAGCCCGGTCCCTTACAAACTACAGTGAAAGGTTGGGGGTCCTCAAGTTAATGAACACCAAAATCTGCTTCGTGTGAAAAAACACACACAAAAAAAGGTTTATATTTGTTGTAACGAGCCTTCAAGCCATCTCCAACTGTGGACGGCTAAATATAAATAACTGGGCTCTAACGAGGACTCCTAAATGAGGACACTATGTGAGGATCAATTTCAGCCATCCAATCTAATCTCAACGGCTGTAGAGAAAAAACAAGCTTACTATGTAAGTGTGTACGCTACAATTTCCCTCCTTTGGCATTCGCGCCTTTTCTTCTTCCTTCATTGTTTTGTGAATTATGACTACAAACCCCAAAATTTGAAAACCCAAATACCCAGAAGCTCATAACGCCACCCAAATTCCAGATTGAAGAAAAAATTGTTTTCATTTGTGCAAAATCTTACAACCCAAAATCTCATTCCGTTTTCCATCTGGATTTTGAGGCAAGAGTAGCAGAATAGAAAGCAAAAACAGCACGTTGGTCATCCACATCACGCGTCTTAGATACACCAAAACACACATACACACACACACTCTCACGCGTTTTAAAATATCTCTCTCTATATGCATCAATTCTCACTGTCAGAACCCTATCTCCACTGAATCTGCCTCCAAGCTCTATCACCGTAAGCACTTCGTCTTTGTCAACCTCGTAAGCACTCGGTTTCTCTCACCCAATGACTCTTCGTTTGTCGCTGTCAACCAGAAGAGGTACTTCACCTCTCTCTCTCTCTCTCTCTCTCTCTCTCTCTCTCTCTCTCTCTCTCTCTCTCTCTTCAATTTATTGATTTTGCCTATAATTTCAGATACACTTTCTTTGAATTTGAAATATATGGGAATCTTGTAATTTCATATACAACTTAGAGAATTTTTCGGTGGAAAACAGAGGGGTGGGTGTTGTGCTGGGTTATTGTGCATTGATGGCATTTTTTGGGTGATTTGGGAGGAGAGAAATAGGAGAATCTTTGAGAATTCTATATGGCATGCTATTTTGCAAAGGAGGATATTTCGTTTGGTAAAGAGGAGAATCTTTGAAATACGCCAAATTTCAATTCATTATTGAAATTTTCAAGAAAACTAGATCTTAGGTATTCTTCATGGAACTCCTGTTTTCTATCAAATTGAGGTGCAAGATCTTGTACTTGTGTCTCAGGCTTTGGAATATTGCTAATCCTGGGTAATGCAAGAGCTGGCTGAGCATTGGCAGTAGATGGATGTGCATTGCCACCATTTGAATTTAAGTGATTACTGTTTCTCGCTGCAGGCACTTCATGGTTCTGTTTTTCCTCATAAGATGTAATTACAAATTTCAGATTGTGGGAGGCCCTTCACATGCTTCCTTACTAAACAGCCCACACCACACTAGTACATTTGTAGTAGCTACTATAAGATAGAGAATAAGTAGAAAGATTAATTGCACACATATTTATTATTGGAAGCACAAGCCCTGTCCAGCCATCATGCAACCTAAATTGTGAAAATAAGGAATATGAGATTTAATCTTATTTGAAGAAATACACTAGACCAGGACATTAATATTCAGTTTGTTCTGATGTTCTTGTTGGCTCTCGTGGTCACCCCTGCTGTTTTGTAGCCCTGATGTTTCTTGTGAAATATATAGCTGTTAATCTTCCTTTTTTTTTTTTTTTTTTTTCATGTAAACCAGGTTAGAAAAATGAGATGATTGCCATGAGGCAGATTGTTGCTTTGAATTTGCTGGAGGACTAGGATATTTGGTGCAATAAGCTTATACTTGCTGGTATTTTCTTTCTTTCAACTATGTGCTAGTTCAATTATTTGTATATGCTTATACTTGCTGGTATTTTCTTTCTTTCTTTCTTTAACTTGATATTGTTTTGTGTGATTAGTTTTTTCGTGTGGTGGATGTTTTGTGTGAAATGGTTTTTTATTCTCTGTCCTCATTGTTTTATGATGTATATGTTGATATATCGAGAAACTTGAAAGATAGCCATTCACGTTGCTGCCCCAATTTGATTAGGATGAAATTAAGGATGATTCTGATGTTGCTGATGATGATATCTTTAGTATTTAATTGTTTTTGGTTGTATAGAAAACAAAGACGAAAAATTTTGATTTTGAATGATTTAGGTGATTATTTCATAGGGGTAAATGCTAAGTGATTATCTTTTAGTCTTGAATATGGGTGATCTGACAAGATATATTGAATTTCTATCTGAGTTAGATTCTGTATCTGAATATGTTAATAATAACGTGTGTAGTATGGGTATGGGTGTCTGTTTTGTATCTTGCAAATAAGTGGGTAATATGGATTTGGGTATCTTATGATGTATCTTTTTTTTTTTAAGAAAGAGGTATCCGATTGTGTATCTGAATGTCTTGATAACAGTGTGAATAATATGGATTTGGGTATCATATGAGTATTTTTTAGAAAGATGAGTAGGAAACTATTACAATGGCTAGAATAATGTCATTTATGTTTAATGGAAAGAATACTCTTAAGTCTGAACTGGCCACATAAACAATCCAGTCTTCCTTTATCACCGATAATAGTGTGGATGTATATCAGAACCAACACGATAATACTGTGAGTAGTTTGGATATCAGTATCATATGAGTATCTTAATGTGTTCATTATAGTGTATGGATACTGGTATCATAGTCTGTATCTGAATGTGTTGATTATATGTCATTCGTATGGATTTAGGTATCCTTTTTGTATTATAATGTGTTTATTGTAATGTGAGTAGTATAAATATGAGTATATATGAAGTTGGGTAAATGGTGTATGTTGCAGGTCAAAAATGGAATCTGGGTTTGAGCTTTGTTTTCCTGAATCAGAGGTGTATTCGGCGAGGGTGAATAATCTATGTGTGCCGAGTACAGTACTCTCTAATTTTGCGTTGAAGTTTAATAATGAACAAATGAGAAGATTTAGAGAGACCTGCTTTGGGCACTTGATGGAGCTGGATAAAATATCATTTAGTGGTCAAATGGTGCATGGTATGGCCCTTCGGCGCGTGGCTGGACTTGGTGTGAAGGACATACACGGGCTTAGTTATGCAATAGGGTCGAATGTGGTGCAGTTCAGTGCAAAAGTATTTTGTCTAATTAGTGGTCTGAAATTTGGAGTAGAGCCTCACATAACGGCTGAGGATGAAGGTGTAAATCGGCTACTTGATGCTCATATTACCAATAAGAATCACATTACATTACAAGACATAGAGAAAGCATTCTTAAGCGCCAAATTTGGAAGTGAGGACGTGTTCAAATTGGGAATGCTATGCTTTATAGAGTTTGTGATATTGGGGAAAGCCCCCAATGTTAGGATAAACGAGGAGTATTTACACTTGGTACATAATATGGAGGAATTAAACAACTTTCCGTGGGGTTCGATATCATTTGAGCAGCTCCAGGATTCTTTGTTGTTTAGTCCTGGAAAAAGAGAGAGTGATGAGAATGATGATGAGAAAGAGAAACGACAGAGAAAAGGAAAAGAAGAGGTGAAAAGGAAGAAGAAGTTGGAGGATAAGAAGCGTAAAAGAATTAACAGACCGGCATGGACTATAAAGGGATTGAGCTTTGCTTTCCAGGTAATGTTTAATTCATATTTTCTGCTTTGTAAAGTTGAGTTCATAATTTCTGTTTTGTAAAGTCATGTTCATAAATAATTATTGACTTTGAAATTAACTTGGAGCAGGTTTGGGCATATGAATTGATTCCTGAATTGGAAATGGCGCCTCTGAGATATTGTAAGAGGAAGGACAAAACTGAATTAGTTCCTCGTATTTGCTGGTGGGAATCTACTGATAAAACCCCTGAGTTTAGAAAGTTGAATGCATATATTTTTCAAAGCAAACAGGTATTCAGTAAATAATATGTTTATTTCATGACTCAAGTTGTTAAGTGTATTGTATATGACATGTGAACTATGTTTTTGTGACAGCATGTTTCGTTACGCCCCCTACGACCAAGTGCACTCGAGCTGAGGCAAAAGTACTGGACTTGGGGAACTAAATTTCATGAAGAGGATGCACCCAGTATGGGTCCTCGAGTATGTACGGACCTTGCTGAAGTAAGCTCTCATGTGCAGCGATTGGAGGATGAGATTGAAATTTTGCATCGTGAAAAGAGTGAGCAATGGGCAAATTTTGTAGATTTCAAGAACGCAACCAATCATGGGATGGAAGTTATGAGGTTAGAATTGACTGCATTGAGAAAAATGATAGGTCATGGAGGTGGAACTGTGGTTGTGCCATCTGTTGTAAAGGTGAAACGAGTACAAAGGGAAGAGAGTGTATGTGAGGCACAGGTTGAAGACAGTGAAATGAAAGATGAAAAGCTGGATGACGAAGAGGAGAGAGAGGATGAAGATGAGAAGGGTGGAGAGAAGGTACATGCTGTAGAAAATGACAAGGGAGACGTGGAATACATAACCCCAGAGATTAACTGGGATGATCCTGCATTGGTTTGTGTGACCCTTGTTAACTTTCTTAAAAACCCTTGTCGAAAATGGAAAGTGGCAATGGAAGAGGGTGATGCCGATGATGATAATAATCTTGATGATGATGTAGTTGTGCGTAAGGTCCAAAAAAAGCGGGGTCGAGCACAGAGTTCAATTGTTGAGCCTGCCATGAAGCGGCCAAGGTCTGTGGAATGCAAAACTCCTTGGCAAATGCAGGAGATTTCGAATATTGGGGAGGAGACAGTTGGTCTTACTTTTGACCCCCTGAGGCCAGTTCGTCGTGGTTTGCTTCTAGAGACAGCGAAATTCTTCTGGGAATGGGGACAAAAAGAAAAGTAGGTTCTCCCTGCTTTGGTACTTATTGGAATTCAAATGACTGTATTATGAGAACTTATTGAGTTGTTGGTGAATCTGATTTATTTTTCTGGTAAGGAACTTGGTGAAACTGATTTGATTTTAATATTTGGTGATACCTGCAGTACGCATGTGAGATTATGTGGAAAACACGGTGTGGACACTTCGCATGACTTCTTTATTCACCTTTTGACCAAGGATGGTTGGTTGAATGACACAGTAAGTATAAAGTAACTGAAACATAATATTTGTTTGGGTGGTAAAATGACATTAGTCAAAGTATAAGAAGTAAATAATGTTATAGATTCAAATAAATTTCATAAAAGATTGCATATAAATACATAGAAACTTCATTGTTGTTTTATAGTATTTGCATTGTGCCCAAATGACTGCTGTTATACGATTTATTGGGGTAATATTGGAAATTTGTTGGTGTAGAACATCGACATGGGATTGTATTTGCTAAGGGTACGGCAGACAATGTATGCAAACTTGGTGCGTTCGGACTGGGCAATAGTAGATACTATGTTCCAGGTATGTATCTTCCATAATTAATTATGCATGCCAAATTGGTTCATTTGGTATCTGAACTGATGCATAACTGGTATGCCATTATGTAGACGTATGCTGCAATAGATTTGCAACATATGCGGCTTTATGGTGGAAAGGAAGCCAGGACCCATAGCAATGCTTTGGTGAAAATGGTTAATGGCAAACTGCCCATGTGGGGTAAACCTTGGTCTTCTGTGAAAAAAGTTTTTATGCCGTACAATGTGAGGCAAAAGCACTGGGTGGGACTTGTTTTAGATTTAACAAGTTGTGAAATTTTTGTGTACGATTCAAAAATAGATTTGTTTAGGACCCACATATTGGTAAAGGCAGTGCAGCCACTTGCGAAATTGATCACTCCCTTGTTAGAAGAAGCTGGGTATGTTGGTGATTTTCCTCTGCGAAAAGGTGAGTGGCCAATTCATCGTGTAATGGATTCTGCCCAACAAGTTGGAGGGTGAGTAACTTTCTACCTAACCATTTACATATGTTATTTGCGAATGGGGAATGATTCACAGTTTATTACCTATTTTCAGCGGTGACTGCGGGATGTTTGTCATCAAATATTGTGACTTTCTGAGCTGGAATGTAGACTTGGGGAAAATTTCAAATGAGGCCATGCATTTATTCCGGCTAAAGCTTACTGTAGACTTGTTGCAGGGATGCTACAATATATAGCTGTATGATTATGGCTGAATGTTTAACGCCTTAGTTTTGAACTTGAGAGGTATTACCAACCGTGTGAACACACATGCAACACTATTTTGTTTTGATTACGGTGATGTGAATATATTCACTCTGAACACAGAGGTGCATGTTGTTTAATTAGAAACGTTTTTTTTAACTTCAGAAGCCGAAGAAAATATGTACATACAATAACCGTGATACAATATGAGAAGGGTGGATAATAACATTGTCATACAATAACCGTGAAAGCACTTCCATACCAATGTACATATGTGAAAACAAAAGTAGTAGACGTTTGGGTTTTGCCCCTTACTAGTTGATCAGTTTACAAAAAAAAGTTTACGAACAGAATGTTGAAAGCGATTCCCCATGTATCCCAGTGGTGGGTTTGGGGTTGGTTTCGGTTTCTTTATCCTTGGTTTCGGTTTCTTTGTCCTTTAATCGTGAGACTCAAGACGACAGGGTTGATTTCAACATATCTTGTTGTTGCTTTGGTATATTTTTTTGTCCTTACTTTTTGACTAGTTTTGTCCTCTTGTTGCTTTGGTTTAACCTTGGTTTTTGCCACATCTAGTATTAGCATTAACTTGGTTTTTGAAGACGGCACATGCATAATATCATTAATTATGCATGGTGGAAAGGAAGCCAGGACCCATAGCAATGCTCTCGGTCGCCACTCTCTTTATTTTTTTATTTATTCTTTTCTCTCTCTCTCTCTCTCTCTCTCTCTCTCTCTCTCTCTCTCTCTCTCTCTCTCTCTCTCTCTCTCTCTTTTCTTCTCCTTCTCACATCCTTAACCTCGTCCTCCTCTGTTTTTTCCCTTGTTTTATCATCTGGGTAGCTCTAGTTTTTTGTTTTTTGTTTTCTTATTCATTCATTACTGGTTTTGGGTTCAAATTTGTTTTTTATTTTGAGTTTTGAGTTTTCTTAAAAAACACCAGATTACATAACACACAAATGCCATTGTGCTCAACCATTCCCAAAACACTTGCAGATTACAAACTTCCCTCCTTCCCTTCAGTACAGTCAAGATTACTAAACCTACATTACATAGTCAACTTTAAACCTAATGATGATTATCCCTTAAGCCACCAACCATCATGGAAATCAACATTATCCAAGAAAAAAACAGAAATCCCCACAACAATTTTTCTCTACTTCGAAGCTGGGCTAGATCTTGTTCCAGTTTTCCTCTATTCTTCAGCAACCCAGGTATTATATCCTTTGAACGAGAACACATCTCTGGATCAAACCACTCAAAGAAGCAACAACCTCTGTTCCTTCCCTGTAACACCATAATATCATCAAAAACTACCATAAATAAGTAGAAATCTACAAATTTTAAAGTGGTTATTACCAGTGGGCAGACTAGAAACCTCCGACCTGGGTTGGAATCTGTCCATGAGGTCTGAACTCGGCAGAGCTTCCCACAATGGCAATGCTTTCTTTGTCGACCCTCCATCACAACTTCAGTTCAATTGTTGAAGGAGGTCTTTATGGTTCACAATTGTTTGCAATTTGGGACCAATTTGTGCAGAGTTAATTAATACCCATAAATTCTTATATGGACAAATGAACCAAGAAAAATGGCACTCACGTGTGGAAGTTTAACGATTTCTGTTATGACTGGATGGAAGTCAGGCAAAGTGAGACATTATATGGAGTTTCATAGGGGAAAGTGAGACACTTGGAGTTTCAGGGGGGAAACTGATACTGAAATTGAGTTATTTCAATAATTTAGCCTATTTTTTTGTCCTTGCTTTTTGACTAGTTTTGTCCTCTTGGTGGTTTTTTATCCTCTTGTTGCTTTGGTTTAACCACATATAGTATTAGCATTAACTTGGTTTTTGCCACATGTAGTATTAGCATTAACTTGGTTTTTGAAGACGCCACATGCATAATATCATTTAATACCCATCCCAAAGTTATTATTTGTTGATAGCATAAAAACATACCCATCCCAAGAAATTATTTAGTACCTAAATTCCTCAACAGAGGAATGGTATTTAGTACCTTCTCTCGGTCGCCACTCTCTTTATTTTTGGTATCTGTGCCTTTTGTGTGTTATGGATCGGTTTGTGTATTTTTGGTATGTCATGGGCATTTTTTTATGAATAAGAAGAAATAAGGAGGAGATAAGAGACGGAGGGCGATGGAAAATTTATAGAGATGGAAAGAAGATAAGGAACGAGAGAGAGAGAGAGAGAGAGAGAGAAAACTGATGGAGAAAAAAGAATTAAAAAAGAGAAAGAGAGAGCCAATTGAGCGAAGAAAGAGAAAATATTTTAAACTAAGAGAGACAGAGAGAGAGAGAGAATATCATGCAAAATCGAAAGAAGATAAGGAACGAGAGAGAGAGAGAGAGAGAGAGAGAGAGACACAATACTTTATTTTTGTCCTTATGCATGTGGTCTTTGACCAGTTTTTTAGTAGACATTACCTTGGTTTTTTAACACAGCATGTAGAATATCATTTTAATACCAAGCCCAAGTTATTGTTTGTTGATAGCACTCATCTCAAGTTATTCTTTAGTACCCTAATTCCTGACCAAAGGAATGCTATTCAGAATCCCATTAAGTGGTCAGCTTTGGTTTTGGTTAATTTCATGTTATAATAGCTAACAATATAGTCTGTATACTTTTATTTCAATTTCCTAAATAGACGGTATTCAGATCAATACCCTATTTCCTTTTAGTCTTAAATCTTGCCATACATCTAAACTACAAACTCCTTATAATGATCCAATGAAAAAGATATAGTTTAATGATCCTAAACCCTAAACCCTAACTCTTAACCCCAAACCCCTACAACCTAAACCCTAAACCCTAACTCTTAACCCCAAACCCCTAAACCCTAAACCCTAAGCCCCTACAACCTAAACCCTAAACCCTAACTCTTAACCCCAAACCCCTAAACCCTAAACCCTAAACCCCTACAACCTCGGATATATACCCTAACTCTTAATCCCAAACCTCTAAAACCTAACCCCTTTAATACCAAATCTATACCCTAACTCTTAACTCCAAACCTCTAAACCCTAACCCCTAGAACCTAAAACCTAAACCCTAACTCTTAACCCCAAACCTTTAAAACCTAAATAAATTTTGAAGTACAATTTGGGGGACAACCATAAATGTGAATTATGCAAAGCAAATGATAACATAACCATAATTTGTTGGTGTAAACCCTAAGCTATTGTTTGTTTGATCACATAAGGACGGGATCAAAATTTAATGACAATGACAAGATTTGAAGTATGTGATCGAAGGAAATGTCGTACCAATCCCGACAAATAGAGTTTGAGCATTTTTTTAATTATGATCGATTTTTGAATAAGTTCTAAGTAAAATGAAATAATTCATTGCATAGGAAAAATACAATAACACAACAATATATACGTACTTGTCACAACAATACATACATCGTATTCCCAGTGTAATTGGTAAATAATAATTTGAAACTCTCTTTTTAAAATACTTCCCCCAAGGCATCGTAAAGTTATCAGGAACAGTGATTTAATCCCTTAGGAGTTGAAACAACATCGGGGTTGGCCCTCCACTTAACACCCAGCCGAAGTGGATATACAATATAATTAGTTTTGGTTGGAAACTACATATAATATTGAGCATTCAACATAGAGGGGAACAAAAAAATTAAATAGCAGCAAAATCTAGAAAATTTTATTTGGATTTGTCTGAATGAGTGAGTTTTAAATATATATATATATATATATAATTGAGCATAGTCCGAATTAGTGAGTTTGAAATATATATAAAATTGAGCAGGGTCCAGTCGCACATAAATATCATACTAATATTTATGTTTTGTAGTTGTTGTTGCACTACAAAATCCTTACCATGCATGCATGTGTTCTTGGTTTTGGAATAGGAACTTCCCCATTGACAACGTTGGGCAAACCTTTGCAATGTTGACGAGTTCATGAAATAATCTGCATACACCGTTAGTCAAAAAGAAAAAAGCACTTTTGGCTATTAATTGGGTAATCACTTTTGGCTATTAATTGGGTGGTGCTTTTTTGGCTGTTTGTCTTGGCATGTGGCAGACAAACATTATGATAAAGCTATACAATTGATGATGTGGCAGACAAACATTATGATAAAGCTATACAATTATGATAAAGCTATACATTATGATAAAGCTATACAATTGATGATAAAGCTATACATTATGATAAAGCTATACAATTGGTGATGTGGCATATAAACATTATAATATTCGACAAATCTGAAAGAGATCCATATCCATCAGTAGTAATAGGACGTTAATTTTGGCGGGCAAAAAGTGACGACTGAGGATATTTATACCCCCCCCCCCCCCCCACACCAAGCAATTACTACAAAATTCCCAACACTGATAATGTCTTCTTCACCTACCAAAGTTCCCATAATACTTATAAATACTCCACCACAAAAATGTACGTCAGTATTGTCACGAAGGAAGAATGAAGCTGAAGATGATGTTCAACGTGTTGCCAAGTGCCAGCGTTTTTCATATGACATTGAGGATGCAACTGGTATCGGGCAATCAAGGTATGAGGCGTTGATGCTGGCCATCAAACGCCAACAGCTACGTCTAAATTGGCATCAAGAAACCTTGACATCGGAGAAAAAAAAAGCGAAATTCTACCTAGGCACCGTAAAAACACTGAAAGTAAGGGTTAGGCTTGCGAAAGAGAATGGTTTTAAAAAGTTTTGTGCTTCCAATGAGGCAATGCAGATGAGGGAAGCTGAAGCACGTAAAGGTTTTGATCTATTCCGCAAGTATGCAAAAAGGGTTGTGCCGGAGTATAATTGGGATGCCATTACCATCAACTAAATCCAAAATTGTAATATGTTTTGCTTTATTTTAATATCTTTGTTTTGCAATGTACAAATGGTTGGTTTGGAGTCACAATAAAGTTGTACGTGTGTCAGTGATGTCAGATCTGAATATGGTTTTAGTTGTATAATGTGTATGATAATGTTAAATACCCATGTCTAAATATATCATAAATGTTTCTAATGGGGTCATTAACAGGAGGGGATGCTTCTCAGAAAGGAAAATTATAGTTGCTTTCATCTTACAAAATGAGTGACGGTTGGTAAACTTGTAATTAAGCTCACAAAATTTCAATTAATATAGGGTCAAATGGTAAAACAACACTTACACTAGACCGGGGGACAGGAAGTGTAGTTTAAAACAAAAATTACTCTAATATGTTTTCATGTTTAAGTTGGGTGTCGTGTCTCCATTCGCTTTGGGTCTCTCAAAATCTTGGGAACATGAGATTTACAATCTGGCTATTTATAATTGTAATCAACAAGCTTAAAAACAGAGACTTTGTGTGCAGAAAACTCTTCGTTTCCATTTTGAATATCCATGGCTAGTTCGAGTGGACATGCGACCGAGTGGGACTCTGATGGGTCCTTCGAGTATGTCCCCAAATTTCCAAAGTCTCCTCCACCACCACTTCCATTTCCAACTTCCTCAGCAAGCGAGGGGGACTCCGATGATCCCGCTGTGGAAATAAATGATATAAACAACAAATTGGCCCACAATTCCTCAATGGTCCATTATTGGACAGAAAAGTGTGTCAGAGCTGAGCGAAAGTTAGCTTATGTGACTAGGCAAGTTAACAAGGCTCATTACAGAAAAGAGAAGCACAGACTTCGAGCTCAAAGAAGAAAGTGGTTAGCTGAGGATTTGCAGATGACAGAGGAGGATCTCATGTTTGAAACCACAACCATCCACAAAGGAGGCAACATGCATCGTCAGGCCATGCATGCGGCTTTCAAAGAAGGTTTCGAAAAATTTAGACGCATCGCTGCTGATGCTCACAAAGATATTGACTGGGACGTCATAACAGTATCTGCTGCCCAAGAATTCACCTATGGCAGTGTGGACCCAACCCAACACAGCCACCAACCAAGTGGTGAATACACATCTTTAACAACGAATGAGAATGCATGAGTAGTGATCTCTTTATGAATCCTTGATTAAATGTATTCAGTCGTTTTTCTATTCAGTACTTTTCTACTAATACGAGTGGGGGTATCCTGGGGTCATGCTTTTGTACTGCTGAATTTTTTGTTCATGTCTTGGAAAAGGTGTCATGTGCATTTCCAAGGGGTTGGGCTCCTAAATTTTGAACATTCACTTTCATAAAACTTCTGCAGAAAAATGATGCATGCAAAATATTTCACCCCAACATGAACATCACCTTTTTGGAGTTTATTGAAATAGAATGGCTTGGCTTCCACGCACATAATGTCACAAATCAATAAATCTATGGTATCATTAGCGATAATGTTCAACAACAAAGGAAAAAATGCTTTGGTATTAGACATGAACCGATTACAAGAGTATCAAAAACGCTTGTCGTTCATTCAAAACCAACATATATATGTATCACTAGATATTCAAAACATACAGAGTGAGAGTTATGAAGAGGAAAATAAAGTAGAACAAATTTAGAGAGAATTTCACAAGGGGCATCAAAATGGTTTGAGCTTCGTGAGAGAAAAGTGAGCTAAGTGAGAGTATAGTATCAAAGCACTTGTGTGTACCATAAATCCGTTGAAACAGCAATTCTGGGAGACCGATCGCAAGCATTGAGATACCGATCGCAAGCATTGAGATACTGATTAGATAAGTGTCATAAATACTTGCCGAGCATTCACAGGAAACGTAAATACGTATCACTACATACTCAAACTCAGGGTTCGCAAAAAAAAAAAAAAACCAATCAGACATGAACCGATTACATAAGTGTCACAAAAGCTTTCCATACAATAAAAACCAACGCCAATAGGTATCAGTAAATACTCAAACGCTGGGTCCGTGCATTAAATCAAACTCCTGCATAAATGCCTGAGTCATACTTGGCTGAGTTCCTTTACTGTTCTGCGCACTCTGATTGGGCTGCATATTCTCAGCAACTGGAGCAGCAATATCAGCGTCAGGACATGAAGAACTGCAATTCAAAATTCATACATAATTACAAATCATTACAAGTAAATATATTGGAGTAATATATACGTTATATTTGCTTACAGGCTAGTAAGTTTTGGACATTTCCTTCTATTATGATCACTCTTCCTGCACTCAGTGCACCGACGTTTATATCGTCCTGCTGGCTTCTCATGTTGTCCTTTTTTTGGACGACCTTTTGATTTAACTCGATTAGGATCTTTTATTCTCACTTGGGCAGAACTACCTTCCCCATCTTCATTGGGTTCTTCAACATCAGCGGTTGATGAAACTAAGCTAGTAAGCTTCCCACGAATGTCGTCAAATGTTTTTTGCAGTAGGTCAGCACCTTCAGCAGACAACAACGCCGAATCAATCAAATCAGCTGCAACTTTGCATAATGTCGATTTCTTAACCAAAATACAACCATCAACGCTATCCTTAACTTCTTTTCCATCCTTATCAAAAACTACACCTAACTTTGCACTTTTCATCCATCTTTCCAATATATACTTCTCTGGTAAATACGCAACCTGCTTCATTCTTAAAAATGATATGATATGTCGGCACGGAATACCACGAAATTCAAATCCCCGACAGCTACAACAAGCTAGATCGATATCTTTATTATGCACAAGCTCTTTTATCCGTGTAACCCCCGGTTGTACCCTCTCAATTACTTTGTACGTGCAATGAGTCTCATCTTCCTTTACAACTTCAAAGAAGCATAAAAGGCTTTCGAAGTCCTCTCGCTCAAAGATGTCAAGAATCCCTCTTGTGTAAATGCCTCCCATTTGAAGTTGCATTGGTGTGAGAAATGGAGTTGGAGGTTTTTCATTTTGATCAACATGATCAGCCAATAACTCCTTATGCCTTTGTGAAGCAAGAGCTCTTTCAAAACGTACTATAAATTCCATCAATGTGTTGTTCTTGTTAATATATTGTTTGAAAAAAGAATGACAGCTTTCGGCCCGTTGACTACTTGACATCCCAGCTGAAAACACATGTTTTACATATGATGGAACCCAATTCTCCCGCAAGGCATGAATTGCGCTCAGCCACATATGCTCTTTCAGCCTATTTTTTGTAATAACTTCATCCCATTTGGCATCAAATTCTTCTCTGCTGTCTATATCCCATATGCAATTGCACAGTTCTGAAAAACACTCTCTAATGCCCACTTTCTCTGTCAATTTATTCATTATATGCCATATGCAATATCTATGGAATGTTGTCGGGAAGCTTATCGCAATCGCCTTTGCAATAGCTGCATCTTGATCTGTAATGATCATTTTGGGTGCCCCATGTGGCATGGCTTTCTTAAATTCCTCAAACAACCAAACAAATGCTTCTGTGGTTTCACTTGTTAGGAAAGCACAACCAAACAATATTGTTTGACGATGGTTATTAACACCTAACAAAGGCGCAAATACCATGCCATAACGGTTGGTGTTGAACGTCGTATCAAATACCACCACATCTCCAAAAATCCCATAAGCTCTTCTTGACCTTGCATCTGCCCAAAAAACTTTACCCATCCTTCCTTCCGAATCTAACTCCATCTTGAAATAGAATGATTCATTTTTTTCTTGCTCTCCCAAAAAATGCTCTTTAAGAAGATCTGCATCATGGCCAGTAACCTCTGCTCGTATGTCCCTTCGGTAATTATAGACATCTTTTCTTAAAAACCCAATATTTTCCAATCCCCCTGCTAGCACCTCAAGAAGGCTTACTTGTTGATGTACTGGGATGTTAACTTCGGAAAGATGTGCATTATACACCTTTGTAGAATCTGTAAGTTTACGGTGAGATCTCAACAAATGGACTCTATCGTATGCTGTCATTTCATGGTTGTGTTCCTCCTTGAACTTTACAACAGTGTACTTATTCTTTTCATATGGCTTCAAAACTGCAAGTTTAGCCATGCAACCAGTTCGAACACATCCTCGCCTTCTTTTCTTCCGACCAACCTTGCTCTCCGTATGCCCTTGTTTACAACATACAAATTCTTTCCTTACTACCTCCCCTGTGACTCTGGAAGTTTTGGTTGTATAACACCGAACGCCAAATCCTGCTTTTTTTGCATACACATTATACATTTTTAACACATCCTCAAGGGAATCAAATTCAAGTCCCACTTGTGGTTTGAACTCCACACTTACTTCCGGAGTCACCTCCAATTCAGACTCCATTTCAGAATTCTTTCAATTTAATCCTGGATATCACATAAACATCATAATAATGTCGGCACATGCTCCCAACCAACATTCAAATATATATTAACTACATATTTATATGCATAATAAATATAAACATGTGGTTATATTTTCACGAAACATAGTTATGAATTTGTCATGTATGGCAAATGAAACCTGAACACAAATTCTTGCTAGCATAGTTTATTCTTAATATGTGAAAAACATTTATGAACCTCTGCTGTATGGCAAATGATACCTTCCACATAGACTCTTTTTAGCATAGTTTATTCTTAATCTGTGAAAACCATTTTTCAACTTGTGATGTATTGCAAATCAACCAATAACACAGCTTTTTGCTACCATAGTTTATTCTTAATCTGTGAAAGAGTTCTGAACTACTGATGTGTGGTATTCTTCTGAATTGATTGTACTAATCAACAATACTATAGTCTCTTCATAATCTGTTTTTTCTGGTCAATCTTAATCAGTTCAAACACCGTGCTACCCCCCTCCCCCCTTAGGAAGCCTTTCTGAGTCTCTAGTGAAACAATGAAACAGCTAACATTCAAAGTAGTGTAACTATTCAACCAAAACAAAAGTTGCGTAACTAATGGTCATATACTTGGTCAAATACTCAATTTCACAAATATATGATATCTCTTACCTTAGAATTCGGAGCTTCCTGTAGAAATATGACAATGGAGCAACAATCTAGCTCGATTTCAACCCCAAATATTTCTAGATTCCTCAAATATCACAATGGAGCAACAACACAGCTTCTACAAATATGGATTCCAACTCAGAGATTTTAAAACCCACAGTATAGAACCAGAGCCAAGTACTCATTTTGTGGTCTCCAATCATCAAGTAATGAACTCAAGGAAAAAAAATATTACACAGGTAGATGAAACTTGCTTTGTATGGTATGGTATGAATCACCAAACTAGACAAATGAAAAGAGAGAAATGAATTACAGAGTAGATGAAACTTGCTTTGTAGGTATGAATGACCAAACAAGAAAAGAGAATTAGAGGGGTAGACCGTAGGGAGGGAGGGAGGAGAATATCAAACCAGAAGAGGAAAAAAAAATTGTGTTCTTCAACAGAGCTTCTGTTTTTGGAGGGAGTGAGGAGAGAGCATGCGCAAGAAGAAAAAAAGAAAGAGAATTACAGTGGTAGATCGTAGGGAGGGAGGGAAGAGAATACCAAAGCAGAAAAGAAATTGTGTTCTTCAAGATAGTATTGTTTTTGGAGGGAGGGATATTTTTGGAGGGAGAGAGGAGAGAGCATGCGCATAACAGGGAGTGTTCTAGTGCAATATTTACAGCTAGAATTGCTTTTCAGAGAACCGTTGGATTATATCCAACGGTGTTCTCATATTAAGTCCTCATTTAGAGGTTCTTGCTAGAGCCTTGCCCAAATATAAACCACCCATAAAATTTAACCCATCATTTATAGTTTTGAAAGAAATAATACTAAATTATTTTTAAACGTCTCTAGCAATGCAAAACTAAATCATAGCCCCTTTAATATTTTATTAATTTTTAGTATATTCTATTGGTTAATTTAATTAAAGTACTACTTAGACCCTATTTAAAATACATTTTAGAAGAGAAAAATATGAAAAGAAGTTGGAAATTATCAGAATAGGGGCCTCACTCACCTGGATACTGAAAATTTTGTTTCAAACCACAACCTCAGAACCAACAAGCAATGGCAAAAGATTACACTCCACGGTACACCGTACTGTCCAAGATTCTTTACCCTCAAGTTGCTCAAGGCAAGATGACAGACTCTTGAGAGAAGGCCTCACAACCTGGAGGCTTTGGGATTCTGGGAGATGTTTAATATCTTCATACATATAAGATATAGCTAAAAAGAAGCCTGGCCAAAAATGAATTACAAAGAGGACAATTAGCCACATCAAACATATTCCTCTTCATCCTCTGGGTTTGGTGAGGAGCTTGCGTTGGGCTGACCAGTCAAATAAAATGTTCAATTGTTGTTGTCATTAAAAAGCTCCAAACTAAGCCTATAAAACTCCTAATATGAGAGGTCAACTTGAAAGGAAAAAATACCAAAAAGGTCTTACAAAAAAAAAGATGCATATGACACAGAAAGGAGAAGTTTACATCTAAATAGATAAGCCAATACATTATACATTACACATTACAGCAGCATCTTAGCACACAAAACGCATTACGGAAGCACACTTGTATATACTCTTTCCTAGATAATCATAAATGTATGATAAGAATTTAAACGCATGTGCAAACCTATGATAAGTGCCTCCACAGTGCTGGGCGATCTCTTGATATAAGAAGAGCCCGAGAATCCAAGTAATCAAAAGAAGGTGCATACAAGTCATCTGGACCAATAACTTCTCTGGTGTTTTGAGTCCCATCGTCATTGGTCAACGAAGGCACTCCATCATCCTTCAAAGCATCAAATACAAACAGCCCTAATCCACAAACACCCATGACAAGGTTTGAGTTCCCCCAAACTTGCGTAATCGCTGTGCAATGGCTGTGAGCATTTGATTCTGGCAAGGAATAAGTGCTGAATAGCCTTTGTTTTCGCACAGAGAACTGTTGCACCTGTGAAGAGGACTGTTTTTTCCATCCTGACCTTGCACTACTGCAGCCAAGGAAGATAGAATCTCCGCGAGAGGAAACTGACTGCACATTTACACCAAGTTTTGGTATCTTAAGACCAACGCCAGACGGATGGCGAAAGTCTAGAATGTTAATAGAATCTTGGGTACAGAACACTCCATCATTTCCTTCTGCTTCCGAGGAACTTACTCTGCAATCCAAATAACCACTGAAAATGTTAATAGAGGTTCTTTGCAAATGTTTCAAAGATGGAAAAGCAGATTTCTACATCGCTTGTATATTCTCATGCTAACACTAATTTCCCACCTCATACAGTATCAACTATAAGCAAGAGAAGAAAATGACGTCCAGATGAAAAAGGGTTTATCACACATAGAAAACTAGTGAAGCAGTGACATATTCAAGCGGATGATGGAGGCCAAATCCATTAGAAAATCAATGTTGAGAGCAAATTCATCAAGCAATGCTAGCAAAACAAGTAAAAATATGCAGGAACCAGAAAATGTAGAAAACGGAAAAAAGTAAAAGCCAAAAGAAGGTTTGACATCCACCTGTGTCGAACACCACCACCTAGTTCAGCATCCGTGTTATTCACATGAAGTGCGGAGATTTTTCGACCAGAAGAAGAAACAGATAGTAAAGCTTGAGGGTTGAGAGAGCTAACATCCCATAGAGAAATTGATTCAGCTTCAGCTACAACAACTTTTCCTCTGTTTCTCCACTGCAAGGGACTTGAATTGTCCATTGTTATCACAGGCTTCGCTACATCCCATTTCATAACTTGCTCGCCATCACGGATGTCGTAAATTCTCACAACTCTCTGACAGCTGGCAGTTGAGACAATAAGAGGTCCGCAAGGTCTATACCACCATTGTTGAGTTTCAGGATCCAGAAGATTAGACAAAGCATTTCTTCCATATGAGATGTTGTTGGGCAAAGGGCCGAGCACTGTTCTTGAAGGGGCTAAACCATCCTCAATATGGAAAGCACGCACATCTTTGGCATAGAAATCCCATGAGCAAAATCCTGAATCCATCGTATTTCCTGCAGATGCTGCCACAACATACCTTCCTGAACAACCATCAGCACTAGGAGCACGGATTATCCAACAGTCTCTCCACATATTAGGTGAAACTCTTACAGGAGGCTTGTACACCACTTTCTCCTGAAGAGACAATGAACCATCAGTCAATAAAGCAAATTTCATATGCAGCGGTTACGATTTTATGTCCATCTTTTCATACTGCAGTATATATCCATGTGTTGTATCTTGCTATTCCATGTCAATATTTGATATGGGATAATTGAAAGAAAATAAAAAGAAATTTGGAATGAAAGTAATATCAGATAAACAATTCAAATTCAAACTGAATATGCACAGGATCTGAGATTCCTTTTATTTCTCAATCAGTAAAGGGAAAATAGCAAGTAAAGGAAGGAATTTGAATACTGATCAAGGCACGATGAAGCTCCAACAATAAAGGGGAAAAGTTAAATACCTCACAATTTACGATATCATAGAAGGTGCATGAGCTATCATCATGAGCAAGAAGAACTGATTCTCCCTCAGAAACAAACCACCCTCCAGTTGATGTTTTTTGGCCTATTTCGTTCAGCTGGTAAATGCAAGTGTCCTCAGTTTCCTCATCAATAATCATTTTCTGTGTATTCTCCTGATCATCAAACTCATCAAGTGTTTCATCCGTTGTGAGAATGAGCTCCGCATTTTGCTTTCCAGTGACCAGTTTTGAAGATTTTTCAACTCCCGCAGTGGTGATACCCTCCACTTCTTGAACTTCACAACATTCCAGAACTCCCTGAACATCCCTCGTTGTAACTTTAGTTTGTTCCAAGGAAGCCAAGAACTCTATTGCAATTGGATTGTCATCTATAAGGATCAAAGACTTCTTATCAACCTTTGATTCACAACTGGATTCAACTTCTTGGGATCCATGACTTTGAGAGCTTTCTGATGATTCTTTCAATGCCGTGCGGTTTCGAAGCAACTTATGATGAGGAAAGAGTCTAGCTTCCAAGTCCTCGCTATTCAACCCTTTCACCAAACTCTTAGCATTAATCTCCTGCTCAATATGACCCTTTTCAACCACTTTGGAATTCTGTTCGATATGCTCATCACTTTTCGGCAACCCCGTCTTACCACCTAAATCATTCGGAACATGTCCCATGGCCTTCTCAATCCCCGAAATCTTTTCCTGAATATCAGAGAGTATCACCTTTGACGTATCTGGATTATTCATATCCAATATCTCCTTTGTCTTCTTAATATCGGAGGCAATCCGCTTAACCTTCCCTTCCAAGAAAGCAAGCTTCTCATGAAGCTTACTCGGATATTTGATACCAGAACGACTGCCATTACTACCTTCTTCAGTCAATGCCTTCCCTTTTAAACCCTCCAAAACCTTTGCACTATTCACAGATTTTTCACGAGACTCCTTCAGTCCCAAAGCAACACCATTTCCACTCTTCACAGCTTTGTCATCAACCCTGACAAAATTTTGATCCTTTGTATCAACACTCAAGCTACTTCTATTACTACTGCAACTCTGTAAAGTCCTATTACCATCAACCCCATCTGGGTTTTTCAGAACAGAGCTCAAGTTAGCTTCTCCATCACCACTTCCCAGAACCCTAAGCCTAACCCCATCTGAATTCTTCTCACTTGCAACCCCTTTCAGTTCTTTTTCTCCACAAGTTCCATTCTTTTTATCCGAACTCAACCCAATTTTACCACTTTCTTTGATATCCCTCAAAACCCTAATCCCATTGGCGCCCACTTCACTCACCTTCACATCCAAATCCCTAAACCCTGTTCTCTGTTTCCCACTCGCTGATCCCCTAACCCTACTCAAACCCTTCCCTGTACTCGACACCGCCCTATCTCTCTCTCCGACAGAACTCAAAGTCGAACCGGAACCCCTTTCGGTCCGGTCCACCGAAGCCCTCCGTTCTTTACTAGAATGAGAAAATGCCCGTATAAACTCAGAAGGGCTAGAACTCCTACCTCTGGGCAAAGAAGACATGGACCACCGAGCACGCGCGTCACCGCCGCCACCACTGGTCGCCGCCGTCACAGACGCCTTGTCGACACGTGGGACGGGCCGGATCGTGGGCTTCTGGGCCGATGATCGGAAAGTGGACCAAGGTAAAGGGTTCTCTTTTCCGGCGCTGGAGGACCTCTTGTCAGAGATGGGTATCGGCGTGAGGGGCTTCGATTGCTTCAGAGTGGAACCGGCTTTGGCTCCGATGGTGCCTCCGGCGACGCCGCGGTCTTTGAGCCGGCGAGCGGATGAGGCCGACATGGAAATTTGTCAGTAAATTAATTGATTATTAATAGACTAATCGAAAATGTTTAGGTAGAGGAGATGAGTTTTTTAAGAGAGACTGGAAGATGAATGAATGGAAGTCTTTTGATCTAATTTGAGTTTCAAGTTTACTCGTTTCAATTCGAGTTTGGGCGGGAAATGAATTTTAGTTTTGAAAATTTGAAATTTTCGTTTTTTTTTTTTTTTTTTTTTGGGAAGGTTGTTGGCCTTTGTTTGGAAGCGTTGGGCCTTGAAAGTTATATAGTAAATGGGCCTCAATGTGAAAAGAACAAAACAAAGGTGTGGACCGCCACCCAGCCATCTGCTCAGTGCACCCAGCACCTAAAAAATTTGCAGAACTTTCAAATTTACCCTTGACTGCACCAAGAATTCAAGAAACAATAATTATGAAGTTTAAGAACAAAAGAAGGTAAGCAATGGCTGGCGAGAATGAGGCTACACCTCCATCTCAAAATGGAGGTGTAGCAGTCTCGCTAGTTATGGCAAACTTTTCATTCCTTTTATCTAAACATTTAAGAAAATTAGCCATCCAAAAAAAGGGAGGTTAGCGACCTTACCGGCCACTGCTAGTTCCCGGAAGTTATGGTTATGTTTTTTCTTTTAAATTGTCAAATCATTGGTACATTGATGGACAAAGTCGAAACTCTGCATTTTTCATTTTTGGAGTGCTGGGTGCACTGATCAAATTAGCCAGATGCATATAGAACTTTCTTTGGGTATATTCTATGTGAACAAGTTTTAAAATCAGTGTTTGGTAGTACTTAAAAGATTGTTTTTTGTTTAATTTTATAAAATCAGTTGGATTCATTGCTATGCAAAGAAGAATTTGGACCCTTGGCCATATTGTAGGCCCAAATTTCATGGAACCTTCGAGTTTCATCCATCCATTGCAAATTGCAATTGCGTTGAATAATTTACTTTGAAGATGATACAAACGCGCGCACTCTCACTAACCACCAATCCAATCACATCCCGACAAATAAAAACTCCAAACCAATAAACACCGTGAATACTGAAAAGACTCAAAATCAAAAACAAGACTTTAGCCATGGCCATGGCTTCTCTAAGCTGTCTTCCTCAATCTCTGCCCGTTTTCTCTCATTCTTCACCTTCCTCTTCTTCTACAAAATATCTTATTCAGAGCAACCCTCCCTACCCAAAACGTCTTCGTTTTGATTCGAGAAACAGCAATCACAGCAAAAGCTTTGCTCTGAGAGCGGCTTTGGAGGGGGTATCTGTTATTGACCCAGCTCCTCCTTCATCTTCTGGAAGTAAGGGCAAACCCAACCCTGAGCTCATAGCATCTTTGAAGCTCAAGTTATTGGTACGTTGTTCAAATTGCAAGATGCCCATTTGTGGTGAATTTAGCTTATTTTGCTCGTGTTTTGATATGCGTTTTTAAAGGTGCTTGCTTTTGCTTTTGGTCTTACTGGGTACCTGTCTGTTGATTGCTTAATTGTGTGCTTTATCCTTGTGTGTGTAGCTATGTTGATATAAACTATTTCAATTTGGTTGAAATACTTTGGCAGGCCTTTGTGATTCTGATTCAAAAACCCTGAGTTCATTCCCTGTGGGTTAATATAAGATCTTTTTGGACTGGATTGATTTTATGATTGGAGGACGCCAATTAAACTGATAGCTTCTACTAGTGTCATAAGATTCAATAAGAGCTCTTGAAAAAGACTATTTTAAAATGCTTCAACAGATGCCATGCTTTCACCCCTATAAAAAGTAACAGACTTGATAGCCAACTAGTTATCATACGCTTTAGGACACAAAAATAGAAGTTTTCTGTTGTTAGTTTTTGTTATAATCTTTCTTTCTGATGCATGCTTCAGTTCTTTGAACTCTTATAACTTATTACAAAAGAAGGTTCTTGAATATTGATATGCAGCTTCATCAATATTTTCTATCTGTGGAGCTTAATCAAATCATGCCCCTCAATTTAAAGCTCCTTTTTTAAACTTGTGGACAGAGCTTTGATTGTTGTCCCTTATAATGTGAATGTGCACACGTGGGCTTACGGTAGTTATGGGCATTTTTATATGTATTTAACTATTTATCCTGCTTTGTAGTCATAATGGTTTTTTTTTAATGTGTGGATTATTCCGGTGCAGAGTGCTGTTTCTGGGCTAAATAGAGGTCTTGCAGCTTCTGAAGATGATCTACGAAAGGCAGATGCTGCTGCCAAGGAGATTGAAGCTGTTGGAGGTCCAGTGGATCTCTCAACTGATCTTGATAAACTGCAAGGGAGATGGAAACTGATATATAGTAGTGCATTTTCTTCTCGTACTCTAGGTGGGAGCCGTCCTGGACCTCCCACTGGAAGGCTACTCCCAATTACTCTAGGCCAGGTATGCTATAAAAACTCTTCTGTTATGTTCCTGGACATTAGTGATAAAGTTTCACCCATTTGCATGTTTGTTAACTAGAAACACCTTTTGAAATGTTATTTATGAATTTCTAGTGACTTTACCTGAGTCTAAGGTCTCAAGACACCAAACCTTGGATACATGACACTCAGTTTGGGTATAAAATCCACCACAAAGATGGGTTCCATGCCGAATATTCAACAAAAGCCTACTGCAAAGTGACTACAAGACACAATGACTCGCATCAGAAGAAAGAAAAAAAAACAGAACAAGCGGCCATAAGCACAACCACCAGAGCAGAAAAATATCGGAACAAACTCCAAACTTACAATTGATGAAAACGAAAACAGAGAACTATCATGTACCAAAAAGAACAAAAGCAGAGAACTTTCTAAAAAGCTCCTTAACTTAGGGAACGCACATGCCCCAATCCAATACCTACAAAGTCTTTTAACCATTGAGTCTGCTAGACCTTTCCAGTTTACTCTGTTAGTTAAACCTTTCCGGTTTCCCAGGCCAAGTTAGTTTATTCCCCAGGTTTTCTGTATGCTAGAGGTTGTGGGGATCTGGTTTTCGTCTAGTTGTTATATCTATGTTTTAGCTTTCTTAAAGTAACAGTTTGATGATGTTGGTTCAACTTAGAAAACAATCTGACCTTGTTGAATACTCACTTATCATTTTCCTCCAAATGTAACATATGGTGTGCGAATAGGTATTTCAACGAATTGATATCTTCAGCAAAGACTTTGATAACATAGTGGAGCTTGTACTAGGTGCTCCATGGCCCCTGCCGCCTGTTGAAGCAACTGCCACATTAGCCCACAAATTTGAACTCATAGGTACTTATGAACTCTGTCTCTTGGTGTATTTTAGTTTACATGGTAAACCAATGAATAATCTTTCTAATAAAGTTCCCCGTCATAATGATTACAGGAGATGCAAGGGTTAAGATCGTATTTGAGAAAACTACCGTGAAGACAACGGGAAACTTATCGCAACTTCCTCTATTGGAGTTACCTAAGTTACCAGACGGACTAAGACCTCCATCTAACCCAGGAAGTGGTGAGTTTGACGTTACTTACCTTGATGCTGACATCCGCATCACCAGAGGAGATAGAGAGGAGCTGAGGGTTTTTGTGGTTTCATAGTCTCTTGGTAGTTTCTCTTTCAACTTCCACTGTATCACCAATTGTTTCGCCTCACGCATTTTTGGTGTCTTTTGATCTTATGTTATTACTTTAGATTGTTGTATGCATGAACAGGTGGATGGAAGTTCCATGAAACAGTGTTCGACAAGGAACTACTGCTATATACTTGTAAATTTGTCATTGATAGGGTTGTAACTTTGTTATAAAAAGCTTATAAAAAAAACTTTGTTGAAAAGTTAGATTTTCATGTACAGAAAGGAATTTATACCCCCTCATTCTCATTGGTATTATTCTTGCATGAAAACATTGGTATATTTTTTTTCTAATCAATCACGTGACAATTGAGGAAGGAGAGTTGAAATTCAGATCTCCGTAGAAAATATGTGGTAATAAATTCGGCAAAATTGTAGAAAAGATTGAGAGATTTAATCAAGCCCAGTCTTTTTTGACAAACGATTGACTATTTTAACTATGGAATAATTCTTCACAACAGAATTAAGAAACAACAATGAATCAGCGAGGAGTTAGTAAAAACAAATGAGGGTTCTTCATACTTAAATGAACTTCTGAAATCTTATCAGAAGAGCTACAACTATTAAAAAATAATTATTTAAACTAATTCGAATTAATAAAAAATTATTAATCTGAAACTAAAAAAATAAATTAAATCTGAAGTGCCCAAGTGCTACCAAGGCCCATTTTTTTATGATTAAATATTATGTATTACTAGCCCCTGAGCATGTGCCAATTGGTTTTCTTTTTTATTTTTTATTTTATTCTTAGAATTAAGAAAAGATAACATGGGTAGTTATGTTCCATAAAAGTAGGAGTTATTATCTTATTTTGTTTTTAATTTTAATTTTTTTAAATATGAAAAATGTGAATTTACCATATTATCCTCATTTAATTAATAATCTCAATTCTTAATATTTGAATTAACCAAAGGTATTTTCTAGTATTTTGAATGTTTCACCATTCTCTGCCTTTGGCGGATCCATGACACCATATTTTTTACATAAGTTTTGACACAATTTTTGGATCATTAGATTACTCCACTTTTAATAGTTGAGATTAAACCTGACATGGCAAAAAGTTTTAATGTTTTAAATAAACAATGATTCATTTTATTTTCTCTCTCCTCCCTTTTTTCTTGAAAACGTAATCTCTCTTCTTGGTAATATCCCTTTTTTCTTGGTAATCTAATCTCTCTCTCTCTCTCTCTCTCTCTCTCTCTCTCTCTCTCTCTCTCTCTCTCTCTCTCTCTCTCCTCTCCTCTCTCTCTCTCTCTCTCTCTCTCCTCTCTCTCTTCTCTCTCTCTCTCTCTCTCTCTCTCTCTCTCTCTCTCTCTCTCTCTCTCTCTCTCTCTCTCATGGTTATAGTTTAAAGAGTTTCACATGCAAACAATGCTCAATATCATCTCTCCTCAGACTGATACCAATTCGAAAAAGTTGTCAACAACCACAAGATTCAATTGCTTAACCTATAGATCGTAACATGATACAACTGATTCATGAAAAAATAATCTAAATCAAGAAAATTGAGTTGACTATTTGAGTCATAATTCATCAAAATTGCATTCTTCATCATAATTGTATTCGTCATCGTAATTGTACCCATTAAATTCGTCATTCACAACATACGTCATCTTGGCCTTGTCTGGCTTCAGCCTCTTCACTGTATCCATTACTTTCATGCTCAAACTCATCATCACGAGTGTTCTTCTTATTTGACAGTTGCATATCACCACTGCCACAATTAGACTGTGCCTTCTTCAAATGCAAGTGCATAACCCTGATTTTACACATGAAGAAAAAGTTAAGATGAATCAAATTCGGTTAAAAAGTTCTGGCAATTACTCACAGAGAGATACCTCCATTTTCTAAAACCTACCAGGATTTCTAACTAGGAACTACATTGCAAAGTCATTATAAAATGGCAACCAAAAAAAAAAAAAAAAAAAACTTTTTAACCATATAACCAGATGAAAGATTTTCCTATTTTTTAAAGTCTCCCATTGACTGCCCAATTAGTAAACAAGCTGCATAATTGATCATTCTATTAAACCACCAGTTTGATTTTCAGATATCACAGTTTCATGTCTTAATCCATGCTTAATAAAAATATACCATCTTCCAAAGATTATTCTTTTAGCATTAAGTTCTATCCTGGAATAGTTTGTGTGACTTGGATATACCTTTATTCCATTAAACAGGAATGAAGAGTGCAATAAATTCCCATTTATTCTTGTTTCTTTTTCTTTTCCCTCAATTACATCTTCATATTTATATATGAACATCACTAATTAAGTTCTCATCAAATCATACAAAAACAGAAACAGTTGAAGAAAAAACAGTATAAAACCAGAGACAACCTGATGAATCCTTCTGTCTTCCTATGATGACGGACCACATATCAACACTGGTAGAGCAATGAGCTGAACCACAGAACTTCCGGTGCTTTGTACCAGAGAGTAACAATCTCGTGCATGTAACTCTTGAGAGGTACAGTGAAGGCGCGGCCAAGTCCAAGATCGGCGATCTTCAAAATCCCTCTTTTCTTGTCTAGAAGCGATGGCGTTACCGGAGAGAGAGAGAGAGAGAGTCCCTGTGATTTGTGGTTTAGGTAGGGTAGGGGTTGGAGTGGTGGTGGTGGCGAGGGTGGCTTTGGGGATGAGAAGGGGACAAGAGAGAGAGAAAGAAGAAGCAGAAGCAGAGGAGGAGGCGTCAATTCTTGGTAGAAGAAAGATAGAGAATGAATTAATTAAAGATAATTAATGACATGAGAGAGAATGAATTCTTAATTAATATGATATCAGAATTTTAATCCCAATGTATAAATATTAATTACAGAAAAAAATATTGTTTTGCCATGTCATGTTTAACACAATTATATATATATATAGGGGCGGATCCGTGGCACTATATTTTTTACACAATTTTTGGGCCATTAGATTACTCCACTTTCAATGGCTAAGATTAAATATTATATAGCAAGTAGTTTTAATTTTTTTAAATAGATAATCATTAATTTTATTTTCTCTCTCATAAAAATAAAAGGAAAATTTTCTCTCTCCAACCTTTTTGCTAGAAGACATAATCTCTCCTGCCTCTTTAATCTCAAATATTTCTTAGGGTCTAATAAATAAACAATCTCACCAAAAACTAAATACCCAAACCACAATCCCACTTCTCACGCCTCTCTCTCTCTCTTCTCTCTCTCTCTCTCTCTCTCTCTCTCTCTCCTCTTTAATCTCAAATATTTATTAAGGTCTAATAAGGACTCGTTTCAGTTTATCCTTCTTCATGCGCAGCATATACGCAACCATGAATTCTTCTTCAGTATAGTTCTTTTATGTCAAAGCAATTTCTCATATCTGAGTACAATATTACCTCATCAAAATGTTGGAGCACACACAAGATATTTCCTCCAACTCTCAGTCCATATCTTCGGTATGTTACCTTCATATGAAAATAAATATAAACTAATTATCTTTAGGTCAATAAACTTCTTAAAAACTAATTATTCACTAAGTGAACAATAATTAAAGTAATTAAAATAGAGAAATTTAGATTATGGTATTTATAAAACTAGTCTAGAGTATTATCCTTTACGTTTAGGCCGTATAATACACGTATTGTACGCATACGCACGTATTTTAATGATTGTTCAATATCAAAGAACAAAAAACAAAGTCCACAAAATCATTCAAAACAATTATGTACTATTTACCAAGTAATTACTCATTAAAGTAATTAAAAAAAAGGCTAAGGTATTACTTAATTACATGTATTAAATTAAATGACTTGGCCAAAATAAAAAAGTGAAGAATATAATTTTATATTTTAAAATTAACCCCAAAAAAAAAACCACAGTATAGCCGAACGGCTATACCTTTGAAACATTTTCCTGACCATTAAATAGTACAGCCGCGCGGCTATACTCCTCAAATGGAATATTTGAACATTATAGCAGTCCGATATACCCCAAAATAGAATTATTTAGAGTATAGCCGCTCGGCTATACCCTGTGAATAGCAAACTAAGAAAATAAATATAAACTTATTATCCTTAGGTGAATAAACTTCTTAAAAACTAATTATTCACCAAGTAAACAATAATTAAAGTAATAAAAATAGAGAAATTCAGATTATGGTGTTTATATAACCAGTTTAGAGTATTATCCTTTCCATTTAGGCTGTATAATACACGTATTATACGCATACACACGTATTTTAATGATTGTTCAATATCAAAGAACCAAAAACAAAGTCCACAAAATCATTCAAAATAATTAAGTACTATTTACCAAGTAATTGAAAAAAGGCTAAGGTATTACTTAATTACATGTATTAAATTAAAGGACTTGGCCAAAATACAAAAGTGAAGAATATAATTCTATATTTTAAAAATTCACATCCAAAAAAGAAAAAAAAACAACAGTATAGCCGCACGGCTATACCTTTGAACATTTTCCTGCCATTTAAATAGTATAGCCGCTCGGCTATACTCCTCAAATTGAATATTTGAACATTATAGCAGTCCGGCTGTACCCGAAAATAGAATTATTTAGAGTATAGCCGCCAGGCTATACCCTGTGAATAGCAAACTAAGAAAATAAATATAAACTTGTTATCATTAGGTCAATAAACTTCTTAAAAACTAATTATTCACTAAGTAAATAATAATTAAAGTAATTAAAATTGAGAAATTCAGATTATGGTATTTATAAAACTATTCTAGAGTATTATCCTTTACGTTTAGGCCGTATAATACACATATTGTATGTGTATGCACGTATTTTAATGATTGTTCAATATCAAAGAACCAAAAACAAAGTCCACGAAATCATTCAACACAATTAAGTACCACTTACCAAAAAAATTACTAATTAAAGTAATTCAAAAGAGGCTAAGGTATTACTTAATGTCATGTACTAAATTAAAGGACTTGGCCAAAATACATCAGTGAAGAATATAATTTTATATTTTTAAAATTTACCCTCCAAAAAAAAAAACAGTATAGCCGCACGGCTATAACGTAGAGACATTTTTCTGGCCTTTAAATAGTATAGCCGCCTGGCGATACTCCTCAAATTGAAGATTTGAACACTATAGCCATCCGGCCATACACCAAAATAGAATTATTTAGAGTATAGCCGCCGGCTAGACCCTGTGAATAGCAAACTAAGAAAATAAATATAAACTTATTATCTTTAGGTCAATAAACTTCTTAAAAACTAATTATTCACTAAGTTAACAATAATTAAAATAGAGAAATTCAGATTATGGTGTTTATAAAACAAGTCTACAGTATTATCCTTTGCGTTTACGCTGTATAATACATGTATTATACACGTACGCATGTATTTTAATGATTGTTCAATATCAAAGAACCAAAAACAAAGTCCACAAAATCATTCAAAACAATTAAGTACTATTTACCAAGTAATTACTAATTAAAGTAATTAAAAAAAGGCTAAGGTATTACTTAATTACATATTCTAAATTAAATGACTTGGCCAAAATACAAAAGTGAAGAATATAATTTTATATTTTAAAAATTTACCCTTAAAAAAAACAACCTTGAAACATTTTCCTGACATTTAAATAGTATAGCCGCTCGGCTATACTCCTCAAATTGAATACTTGAACATTAAAGCAGTCCGGCTGCACCCCAAAATAGAATTATTTAGAGTATAGCCGACCGGCTATACCCTGTGAATAGCAAACTAAGAAAATAAATATAAACTTGTTATCCTTACGTCAATAAACTTCTTAAAAACTAGTTATTCACTAAGTAAACAATAATTAAAGTAATTAAAATAGAGAAATTCACATTATGGTATTTAATAAAACTAGTCTAGAGTATTATCCTTTACGTTTAGGCCGTATAATACACATATTGTATGCGTACGGACGTATTTACATGATTGTTCAGTATCAAAGAACCAAAAACAAAGTACACAAAATCATTCAAAACAATTACGTACTATTTACCAAGTAATTACTCATTAAAGTAATTAAAAAAAGGCTAAGGTATTACTTAATTACATGCATTAAATTAAATGACTTGGCCAAAATACAAAAGTGAAGAATATAATTTTATATTTTAAAATTTTCCACCAAAAAATAAAAAAAAACAACAGTACAGCCGCGCGCCCATACCTTTTAAACATTTTTCTGACCTTTAAATAGTATAGCCACGCGGCGATACTCCTCAAATTGAATATTTGAACATTATAGCAGTCCGGCTGTACCCCAAAATAGAATTATTTAGAGTATAGCCGACCGGCTATACCCTGTGAATAGCAAACTAAGAAAATAAATATAAACTTATTGTCCTTGGTCAATAAACTTCTTAAAAACTAATTATTCACTAAGTAAACAATAATTAAAGTAATTAAAATAGAGAAATTCAGATTACGGTATTTATAAAACTAGTCTAGAGTATTATCCTTTACATTCAGGCCGTATAATACACGTATTGTATGCATACGCACATATGTAAATGATTGTTCAATATCAAAGAACCAAAAAGAAAGTCCACAAAATCATTCAAAACAATTAAGTACTATTTACCAAGTAATTACTCGTTAAAGTAATTAAAAACTGGTTAAGGTATTACTTAATTACATGTATTAAATTAAATGACTTGGCCAAAATACAAAAGTGAAGAATATAATTTTATATTTTAAAAATTTACCTAAAAAAAAAAAGAAACATAGGTATAGCCGCACGTTAAAGTAAAAAGAAACGGCTATACTCCTCGAATTGAATATTTGAACATTATAGCAGTCCCTCTATACACCAAAATAGAATTATTTAGAATATAGCCACCCGGCTATACCCTGTGAATAGCAAACTAAGAAAATAAATATAAACTTATTGTCCTTTGGTCAATAAACTTCTTAAAAACTAATTATTCACTAAGTAAACAATAATTAAAGTAATTAAAATAGAGAAATTCAGATTATGGTATTTAGAAAACTAGTCTAGAGTATTATCCTTTACGTTTAGGCCGTATAATACACGTATTGTATGCGTACGCACGTATTTATATGATTGTTCAGTATCAAAGTTAAAAATTTACCCAAAAAAAAAAATGAAACATAGGTATAGCCGGCTATACCTTTAAAACATTTTCCTGACCTTTAAATAGTATAGCCGCGCGGCAATACTCCTCGAATTGAATATTTGAACATTATAGCAGTCCGGCTGTACCCCAAAATAGAATTATTTAGAGTATAGCCGCCCGGCTATACCCTGTGAATATCAAACTAAGAAAATAAATATAAACTTGTTATCCTTACGTCAATAAACTTCTTAAAAACTAATTATTCACTAATTAAACAGTAATTAAAGTAATTAAAATAGAGAAATTCAGATTATGGTATTTATAAAACTAGTCTAGAGTATTATCCTTTATGTTTAGGCCGTATAATACACGTATTGTATGCGTACATACGTATTTAAATGATTGTTCAATATCAAAGAACCAAAAAGAAAGTCCAAAAAATCATTCAAAACAATTAAGTACTATTTACCAAGTAATTACTAATTAAAGTAATTAAAAAAAACGCTAAGGTATTACTTAATTACATATGTATTAAATTAAATGACTTGGCCAAAATACAAAAGTGAAGAATATAATTTTATATTTTAAAATTTTACCCCCAAAAAAAAAAAAAAACACGTATAGCCGTGCGGCTATACCTTTAAACATTTTCCTGACCTTTAAATAGTATGGCCGCTCGGCTGTACCTCTCAAATTGAATATTTGAACATTATAGCAGTCCGGCTGTACCCCAAAATAGAATTATTTAGAGATAGCCGCCCGGCTATACCCCGTGAATAGAAAACTAAGAAAATAAATATAAACTTGTTTTGCTTACGTCAATAAACTTCTGAAAAACTAATTATTCACTAAGTAAACAATAATTAAAGTAATTAAAATTGAGAAATTCAGATTATGGTATTATAAAACTATTCTAGAGTATTATCCTTTACGTTTAGGCTGTATAATACACGTATTGTATGCATACGAACGTATTTTAATGATTGTTCAATATCAAAGAACCAAAAGCAAAGTCCACGAAATCATTCAAATAATTAAGTACCACTTACCAAATAATTACTAATTAAAGTAATTTAAAAAATGCTAAGGTATTACTTAATGTCATGTATTAAATTAAAGGACTTGGCCAAAATACAAAAGTGAAGAATATAAATTTATATTTTTAAAATTTACCGCCCAAAAAAAAAAAACAACAGTATAGCCGCACGGCTATAACTTAGAGCATCTCCAAGGGAGATGTCAAATACCAAACATCAAATTTAAATTTGATGGCTGATGTGGCAATTTTACATCTTACACAGCTTTACACTCCACCCGATATGTCAAATTAAATTAGTATTTTATTACATTTTGGTGTTGATTCTTTTTTAATTAAAAAGAAAAGAAAAGAAAAAATAATAAAATATTCATTTGACATCTTGCTTTTGGGATGTCAAAAATAACATCTCAACCTCCAACCTTCATTCCACATCAGCTTTGACACATCGGTTGGAGTGATGTGAGATGTTATTTCTAGCTGTTAAATGTTTATGTGGCACGTTTGAGATATCGGTTGGAGATGCTCTTAGAGACATTTATCTGGCCTTCAAAATAGTATAGCCGCGCAGCTATACTCCTCAATTTGAAGATTTGAACATTATAGCCATCCGGCCATACACCAAAATAGAATTATTTAGAGTATAGCCGGTATACACCAAAATAGAACTATTTAGAGTATAGCCGACCGGCTATACCCTGTGAATAGCAAACTAAGAAAATAAATATAAACTTATTACCTATAGGTCAATAAACTTCTTAAAAACTAATTATTCACTAAGTTAACAATAATTAAAATAGAGAAATTCAGATTATGGTGTTTATAAAACTAGTCTAGAGTATTGTCCTTTACGATTAGACCATATAATTCACGTATTGTATGCGTACGCATGTATGTAAATGATTGTTCAATATCAAAGAACCAAAAAGAAAGTCCACGAAATCATTCAACACAATTAAGTACTATTTACGAAGTAATTACTCATTAAAGTAATTAAAAAAAGGCTAAGGTATTACTTAATTACATATATTAAATTAAATGACTTTGCCAAAATACAAAAGTGAAGAATATAATTTTATATTTTTAAAATTTACACCAAAAAAAAAAAAAAACAACATTATCGCCGCACGGCTATACCTTTGAAACATTTTCCTGACCTTTAAATAGTATAGCCGCGCGGCTATACTCCTCAAATTGAATATTTGAACATTATAGCAGTCCGGCTGTACCCCAAAATAGAATTATATAGCGTATAGCCGCCCGGCTATACTATGTGAATAGCAAACTAAGAAAATAAATATAAACTTATTATCTTTAGGTCAATAAACTTCTTGAAAACTAATTATTCACTAAGTTAACAATAATTAAAATATAGAAATTCAGATTATGGTGTTTGTAAAACTAGGCTAGAGTATTATCCTTTGCGTTTCGGCTGTATAATACACGTATTGTACGTGTACGCATGTATTTTAATGATTGTTCAATATCAAAGAACCAAAAACAAAGTCCACAAAATCATTCAAAACAATTAAGTACTATTTACCAAGTAATTACTAATTAAAGCAATTAAAAAAAGGCTAAGGTATTACTTAATTACATGTATTAAAATAAATGACTTGGCCAAAATACAAAAGTGAAGAATATAATTTTATATTTTAAAACTTCACCCCAAAAAAAAAACAGTATAGGCGCTCGGCTATACCCTTGAAACATTTTCCTGACCTTTAAATAGTATAGCCGAGCGGCTATACTCCTCAAATTGAATATTTGAACATTATAGCAGTCCGGCTGTACCCCAAAATAAAATTATTTAGAGTATAGCCGCCCGGCTATACCCCGTCAATAGAAAACTAAGAAAATAAATATAAACTTGTTTTCCTTACGTCAATAAACTTCTGAAAAACTAATTATTCACCAAGTAAACAATAATTAAAGTAATTAAAATTGAGAAATTCAGATTATGGTATTGTAAAACTATTCTAGAGTATTATGCTTTACGTTTAGGCTGTATAATACACGTATTGTATGCGTACGAATGTATTTTAATGATTGTTCAATATCAAAGAACCAAAAGCAAAGTCCACGAAATCATTCAAATCAATTAAGTACCACTTACCAAATAATTACTAATTAAAGTAATTTAAAAAATGCTAAGGTATTACTTAATGTCATGTATTAAATTAAAGGGCTTGGCCAAAATACATCAGTGAAGAATATAATTTTATATTTTTAAAATTTACCACCCAAAAAAAAAAAGAAAAACAACAGTATAGCCGCACGGGTATAACTTAGAGACATATTAATGGCCTTCAAAATAGTACAGCCGCGCGGCTATACTCCCCAAATTGAAGATTTGAACATTATAGCCATCCGGCCATACACCAAAATAGAATTATTTATAGCAAACTAAGAAAATAAATATAAACTTGTTATCCTTACGTCAATAAACTTCTTAAAAACTAATTATTCACTAAGTAAACAATAATTAAAGTAATTAAAATAGAGAAATTCATATTATGGTATTTATAAAACAAGTCTAGAGTATTATCTTTTACATTTAGGCCGTATAATACATGATTGTACGCGTACGCACGTATTTTAATGATTGTTCAACATCAAAGAACCAAAAGCAAAGTCCACAAAATCATTCAAAACAATTAAGTACTATTTACCAAGTAATTACTCATTAAAGTAATTAAAAAAAGGCTAAGGTATTACTTAATTACATGTATTAAATTAAATGACTTGGCCAAAATACAAAAGTGAAGAATATAATTTTATATTCTAAAAATTTACCCTTAAAAAAAACAACATTTGAAAAATTTTCCTGACATTCAAATAGTCTAGCCGCGCGGCTATACTCCTCGGATTGAATATTTGAAATTATAGCAGTCCGGCTATACCCTGTGAATAGCAACCTAAGAAAATAAATATAAAATTCTTATCCTTGGGTCAATAAACTTCTTAATAACTAATTATTCACTAAGTAAACAAGAATTAAAGTAATTAAAATAGAGAAATTCAGATTATGGTGTTTATAAAACAAGTCTAGAGTATTATCCTTTACGTTTAGGCTGTATAATACATGTATTGTACGCGTACGCATGTATTTTAATGATTGTTCAATATCAAAGAACCAAAAACAAAGTCCACAAAATCATTCAAAACAATTAAGTACTATTTACCAAGTAATTGCTCATTAAAGTAATTAAAAAAAGGCTAAGGTATTACTTAATTACATGTATTAAATCAAATGACTTGGCCAAATACAAAAGTGAAGAATATAATTTTATATTTTAAAAATTTACCCCAAAAAAAAAAAAACAACAGTATAGCCGCGGCTATACGCTTCGAATTGAATATTTGAACATTATAGCAGTCCCTGTACACCCCAAAATAGAATTATTTAGAGTATAGCCGACCGGCTATACCCTGTGAATAGCAAATTAAGAAAATAAATACAAACTTATTGTCCTTCGGTCAATAAACTTCTTAAAAACTAATTATTCACAAAGTAAACAATAATTAAAGTAATTAAAAAAGAGAAATTCAGATTATGGTGTTTATAAAACCAGTCTGGAGTATTATCCTTTACGTTTAGGCTGTATAATACACGTATTGTACGCGTACGCATGTATTTTAATGATTGTTCAATATCAAAGAACCAAAAACAAAATCCACAAAATCATTCAAAACAATTAAGTACTATTTACCAAGTAATTACTCATTAAAGTAATTAAAAAAAGGCTAAGGTATTACTTAATTACATGTATTAAATTAAATGACATGGCCAAAATACAAAGGTGAAGAATATAATTTTATATTTTAAAATTTTCCCCCAGAAAAAAAAAAAACAACAGTGTAGCCGTACGGATATACCTTTGAAACATTTTCCTGACCTTTAAATAGTATAGCCGCGCGGCTATACTCTTCGAATTGAATATTTGAACATTATAGAAGTCCGTGTACACCCCAAACTAGAATTATTTAGAGTATAGCCGGCCGGCTATACCCTGTGAATAGCAAACTAAGAAAATAAATACAAACTTATTGTCCTTAGGTCAATAAACTTCTTAAAAACTAATTATTCACTAATTAAACAGTAACTAAAGTAATTAAAATAGAGAAATTCAGATTATGGTATTTATAAAACTAGTCTAGAGTATTATCCTTTATGTTTAGGCCATATAATACACGTATTGTATGCATACATACGTATTTAAATGATTGTTCAATATCAAAGAACCAAAAAGAAAGTCCAAAAAATCATTCAAAACAATTAAGTACTATTTACCAAGTAATTAAAAAAACGCTAAGGTATTACTTAATTACATATGTATTAAATTAAATGACTTGGCCAAAATACAAAAGTGAAGAATATAATTTTATATTTTAAAAATTTACCCCAAAAAAAAAAAACAACAGTATAGCCGAACGGCTATACCTTTGAAAGATTTTCCTGAACTTTAAATAGTATAGCCGCCCGGCTATACTCCTCAAATTGAATATTTGAACATTATAGCAGTCCGGCTGAACCCCAAAATTGAATTATTTAGAGTATAGGCGCCCGGCGATACCCTGTGAATAGCAAACTAAGAAAACAAATATAAACTTGTTATCCTTACTGTTGAGGCCCAAAAAATCCACGCTTTGGCCCAAATAAATTCTCAGCCCAATGCAATACTTTACCGGAAAGAAACCCGATTTGGGCATGCAAAAGTTCGTCATATGCGCTTGTACACATGCCACGCCAAGCAAATAAACAACACGCCATGCTACAAGCTTAAGTGGGCCCAAGCCACGCAAAATGCCTGGGGCTTGCTTGAGTGGGTTGTGGTATGATGGTAATAAATTGTCATGAGGCCCATTGATGAGCCGAGAAATGGAGGTTTCGGGTTGCTTGGGAGCCTCGGAACCCAAGCCCATTTCTTAGGCTCAAACATGTGGGTGAGCACAAAGAGAAAATATCCCAACCAAAATAGCCTATTGACTCAACCAAAAGCCCAACACCTCAAGCCAAATCTTGGTGAAGTTGGCCCATTTATTTGATAAGCCAATCCATTGTTCTAGAAGGCCCACTTAAATAAAATAAAAACCTGCAAAACCATCAGCTCTTTGCTGGAAAACAGAAGCCACGAAGGAGCATGGAAGACCACGCTGGTTGCTGGGAGGGAAGGAACAAGCTTTCAACCAAGAAACACCCAGCGAACCATGGGATATTAGAGCGCATATCATCCTTCGAACCAGCATGCACACCCATTCTCTTTCCCTTATCAGACCTGGCCATAAAAAAAGGAAGAAAGGAAAGGAAGGAGATAGCTGAAAATGGGAATTCTGAGGCAGTTGCAGGAAATGGCTTTAAGCACCCAAAATCCCTAATTTTATGCAAATGGGCAGAGGAAATTTCACCAAAATAGGATGATTGAAAAGATGAGGGGAGAAAGGAAGGGAAAGACTTGGCCAAATTGGATAGAAACCATTAGGGTTTCTTGGAAAATGTCAGCTTCCATTGTCTATAAAAGGGGCCTCTTCCACCCAACAAGCATCAACCCACATCTAGAGAGCAAGCTTCATCTCTCACCATGAAATCTCTGCAATTTCGTGCCCTATTCCTCCATCTCCTCCCACTTTCCATTCTGCCATGCCATTCCAGAGTCTGACATAGCTTTTGTCAGGCTGTTGGAAACTTACCCAAACCACCAAATACTTCACCATCAACCACTCAGAGAGCAAGCTTCCTCTCTTACTCCAAAACCCATCAATTTCGTGCTCTGCCCATGCTTTTCCTTGGTTTTCCCTCTTGGCAAGCTGTTCTGACACTTGACAGTCTTTGTCAAGCTGCCGGAAAAAATCTCAAGCCATCTTTTTCTCTCTTTTTCATCATGCTCAACCAACCTCTCTGCCAAAATCCTTTCTCTCCAAGCTTAATATCCCTTTTCCCTGGAACACTTGATTTTCTCTTCGGTGCTATAACTCATGACAATTTTGCTCCCGTGCCATAAGCTTTTCATGCAAAGCCAATGATTTATCTGTAAGCAGCTGTTGGTTTCATTGGGTGAAGAAGACCAAGGTGTTTCCTAAGGCTCACTACCCTTTCGAAACACCCTTGGGGCTTGATCTTCGAACTCAGGCTCAAGGGGCAATTTCTTCCATTTTGCTCTTTACGGCAGCCCAGCCCGTAGTAACTGCCGGAAACGAAAAAGCCCTACTTAAAATGGCGACTTCACTGGTGATCAGACCGTTTATTTCCCAACACTAACGCCGAAGAAGCCTAGAAGCAATAAACAGAGAAATAAAGAGATAAGAACATCCTCTTTCTTTTTCTACTTTCTTTTGTTGGCTCTCTACTTCGCATAACAAGCATAATAACAGTTCTGACATGTGCATTTTGCTTGTGTCTTAGATCTCCATTCTCAAGCAATACCAGATCTTGTACAAGGGCTAGGGGCTTAGGCAAATCTATCATTTATGCCATTGAAGCAAACGACACATGCAACTCCAAAATACTTGGGGGCTTCATGCCAAGCAAATCTGTTTAAAAAAAAAAAAAGAGGGTCAAAAATTCAGTTCCAATGACTTGGCCATAGGGGCTTCCTGCCAATTAGAAAAAAAGTCATAGCACAAGCACTTCAATGTTTCTCATGCTAAACCAGCTATGCCTTGGTCCCAAGAGCTGTGTAAACATTATTCACATCAGCAAGTCCAACTATATCATTCCAAGCCAAGTTACATCTATGGCATTTGCCTCATTTCAATTTTCTTAGCCCCTGCCCTATTTAAACATCATGCTAGTGTATATGTTACTTAACTCCCCAAAGCTCCATTTATCCTTGCAACAATTCAACAAAATCATTACATCTTCGAAAGTAACCAAAAACTCACCTTTATTCTGTCAAGTTCCAGCAAATCAGTAGGAAGAAAGCATTCCTTATGCTTTGGAACCTCTCAATCAGCTGAAAAAGAAGCAAGGGAGTAGTTGGCCAGATCAGGTTGCCGGAAGGGAACTCGTAAACGAAAAAGGGGTGCCGGAAGATAATCACTATTGAAGCATAATTTTTTCCAAAGACAAGTTACAAGCAGCCAAGTTCTCACTTTCATGTTATCAAATCCTAGAAAATTAGACTTCTCATGCTTTATCATGCTTTGGAGCTTCTAAACAAGAGTCTACGTTAGCCAAAATCTTACGCGGAAAGGTACTCATACACAAAGGAAGCGCTGGAAGCATAAATTTCTCAAAGTGCAAGCAAATCTATTCTATCAAGCATTTGACAAAATTCACGGGCTTGATACCAATCCACATGCCAAGAAATTTCATTCCATTCAGCATTTCAAGCAATTTTCGAGCATTTCAAGCAAATTGAAGAACTCATGCTCTTACGACAATACCTTTCAACATCATGCTTTCACAACAATATTGCTCAAGTACATGCTCTAGCAATACTCAGATCAGCACTCAATGCCAACATAAAGGACATGCTAAATCCAAGCAAAAGCAACATGCCAAAGCAAAATCTATACACAAGCTTTCCAACCATCCTAGCTAGAACATCCCACCTTAGAAAATCACTATAAATATAAAGCTTACAACCAACAAATCCCAGACTTTCCAGTTTAGAAACTAGACACATCAGCTTCATTTTTCCAAAATTTCGTTGCATTCGAGCTAGGCAAGCATGTCAAACAGATTTCTAAATAGCCTATGCAGCTGGAACTGTAAAACTCCAACCCTTACTTTGAAATTCCACCGAATATTCATTTTTGCTTCAAGTGAAGAAAGACCATTCCAAAAATAACCATCGAGAAGTCCATTTTCATGCCTCAAAAGCTCCAACTCAGATTCGAAAAGAAACATTTCAAAAGGTCAAAGAATAGTCAACAAGCTATTGTGAGACATTCTCACTAACACTTGGCATATGCATTACCGAAGTGAGCTTGTGTGACTCTTTTTATCACCAAGCTAGAATCCTAAACCAGAATCTCAACCTCAGAATTCGATTTCTAGTTCACAATTCTGGGAAATACAGAGGAATCAAGCATTCAAGCATAGAAGACAAGCATGCAACAAAAGGCATCAACATCAACTCATGAACATGCTTCAGTAAAATGGAGGCAAAGAGCACTACAATGGGTGGATGATCCTCAATTTTTGATATGTTATTAAACAACATAATTTCGAGCAAGTTTTGTTGAAGCAATCGCATATCATCCGAGTATCATAAGTTAAAGAAGCAGAATCTGCAGAAACTCATCAGCCATGGATGAATGCAGAAGTTGCAGACCAGCTTTGAGGTATCAGAAAAAATTCAAAAAATTCTACAAATTTTACAGGCTATAGTAGTCGAGCAGATGAACAACTTTCATCAAGGAAGTTTTCTGACCCGGCTTCTGAAGTATGACTTATGTACTGATGCACAATACCCACGGGTTTGGGTCTTGAAGAGGAAGAGAGAAAGAAGAGAATGAGAGAAAATCAGAATATAAAAGCATTCCATGCCAAACGAAAGGAAAAGAGGGCAGCCACTTGCGACTAATAAAAATTCAAAAGGAAGGGGCAACAGAATTTTGCCCATGTGAAGGCCAAGCCAGCAAGGAGACGACGCGCCCAGCTCTCTTATGCTATCTCAAGCCCGTATCTCTTCTTCAATCCATCATGCATCAATACAAGCATTTGTGAATTAATCCACACAAACCATGCAACTCGAGCATTTCACTTGTTACAATCATTTCAAGACAAACCAAACCAGTATCAAAAGATCAGCTTTTCAAGTAACACAGTCATCATAAAATGAGAACTTGGCATTTCTAGCTGTCGGGAGCACAGAGAAGAAGCCATGCTGTCATGCAATTGTCCCCATTGCAACAAAGGGATATCCTAAGCTCATCAAGCCATGCTTGTCCCAAACAAAGACTCAGAAGGCTACGCTTGCAAGAGTTTTGCAGCTCATGCCAATCAAACCTTTTTCTGATGATTATGGTGCACTTGGGGGCTGAGGAAGGAATTCATTGCAATCACCACCACCAACAATTCCAAAACCCCAATAACCAAGATTCAAGCCAAGCAAACATGGAAGATAATGAGGCGATATATGGAAAAATAACAAGCTCTATAGTCATGCTGTCGGATGAGTGAATCCTCATGCCATGCCAAGCTATATCTTGATTCAACTCAACCGTTAGATTATCCACATCCTCATAGCAAGTCCAAGCTAATCATGCCAAGCCAAGTCACGTTTTTTTTTCAGCTCTATTCCATGCCAAACAAAACAGTTTCCAGCATGTCCTGTTTCAAATATCCTTTCAGCACTTGCCATATTTCAAATACCCTTCTAGCACATGCCATATTTCAAACATCCTTCCAGCACATGCCCTATTTCAAACATCCTTCCAGCACATGCCCTCTTTCAAACATTCTTCCAGCACCTGCCTTATTTCAAACATCCTTCCAGCACATGCCCTATTTTAAGCATTCTTCTAATATCTAGCCATCATGTCGCATGCTATCACCTTCACTAAGGTTTTGTCTGCAAAGTTCAAGTGTTCTAGGGCTGGTGCTGTAAACTCAATACAAGCCAAAGTCAAGCAATACCAAGCATACAAGCCAAAGCCATGCATACATGCCAATACCAAGCATTACAAGCAAAGATCAAGCATACGCCAATGCCAAGCATCCGAGCATCCAAGCCAAAATCAAGCATACATGCCAATGCCAAGCATCAAGCCAAAATCAGCATACACATGCCAAGCATCCAAGCGTACAAGCCAATATCAACCATGCAAAATTGAGCCTCTCTAGTCACTCAAGCAAATAAATAATGCAAGCTAAGTAGTTATCTTGGGCTAATCCACCAAGCTTTTTTCTTATATATCATGCATGTCAACCTTGGTTAACTCCAGTAAGTGACCTCCAAAATTACAGTGTCTAGGAAAGTTCTTCAAGGCAACACCCTCGCTGTTTAAGAAGGATTGGGTTTTAAGCGGGACCATTGTGACCCCTCCAACCTTCCCGGAAAAGACCTGGTCGTAATTTCAAGAGACCCTTAACTGGTCATCCTTGAGTTACTCCTAAACTCATGTCATGCCATGCCATTGCAATTTGTTTTGGGCAGGAAATTGATTATTTGGACCATTTCAATACACATTCATGGCCCCAATAATCAAGGGGGCTAATGTTGAGGCCCAAAAAATCCACGCTTCGGCCCAAATAAATTCTCAGCCCAATGCAATGCCTTACCGAAAAGAAACCCCGATTTGGGCATGCAAAAGTTCGTCATATGCGCTTGTACACATGCCACGCCAAGCAAATAAACAACACGCCATGCTACAAGCTTAAGTGGGCCCAAGCCACGCAAAATGCCTGGGGCTTGCTTGAGTGGGTTGTGGTATGGATGGTAATAAATTGTCATGAGGCCCATTGATGAGCCGAGAAATGGAGGTTTCGGGTTGCTTGGGAGCCTCGGAACCTAAGCCCATTTCTTAGGCTCAAACATGTGGGTGAGCACAAAGAGAAATATCCCAACCAAAATATCCCAACCAAAATAGCCTATTGACTCAACCAAAATCCCAACACCTCAAGCCAAATCTTGGTGAAGTTGGCCCATTTATTTGATAAGCCAATCCATTATTCTAGAAGGCCCACATAAATAAGCTTTCAACCAAGAAACACCCAGCGAACCATGGGATATTAGAGCGCATATCATCCTTCGAACCAGTATGCACACCCATTCTCTTTCCCCTCATCAGACCTGGCCATAAAAAAAGGAAGAAAGGAAAGGAAGGAGATAGCTGAAAATGGGAATTCTGAGGCAGTTGCAGGAAATGGCTTTAAGCACCCAAAATCCCTAATTTTATGCAAATGGGCAGAAGAAATTTCACCAAAATAGGATGATTGAAAAGATGAGGGGAGAAAGGAAGGGAAAGACTTGGCCAAATTGGATAGAAACCATTAGGGTTTCTTGGAAAATGTCAGCTTCCATGTCTATAAAGGGGCCTCTTCCACCCAACAAGCATCAACCCACATCTAGAGAGCAAGCTTCATCTCTCACCATGAAATCTCTGCAATTTCGTGCCCTATTCCTCCATCTCCTCCCACTTTCCATTCTGCCATGCCATTCCAGAGTCTGGCATAGCTTTTGTCAGGCTGTTGGAAACTTACCCAAACCAACCAAATACTTCCACCATCAACCACATCAGAGAGCAAGCTTCCTCTCTTACTCCCAAAACCCATCAATTTCGTGCTCAGCCCATGCTTTTCCCTTGGTTTTCCCTCTTGGCAAGCTGTTCTGACACTTGACAGAGTCTCTGTCAAACTGCCGGAAAAACACTCAAGCCACCTTTTTCTCTCTTTTTCATCATGCTCAACCAAACCTATCTGCAAAATCCTTTCTCTCCAAGCTTAATATCCCTTTTTCCCCTAGGAACACTTGATTTTCTCTTCGGTGCTAAACTCATGACAATTTTGCTCCCGTGCCACAAGCGTCTCATGCAAAGCCAATGATTTATCTGTAAGAAGCTATTGGTTTCATTGGTGAAGAAGACCAAGGTGTTTCCTAAGGCTCAACTACCCTTTCGAAACACCCTCGGGGCTTGATCTTCGAAATCAGGCTCAAGGCGCAATTTCTTCCATTTTGTTCTTTACGGCAGCCCAGGCCCGTAGTAACTACCGGAACGAAAAAGCCCCTACACTTACGTCAATAAACTTCTTAAAAACTAAATAGTATAGCCGCGCGGCTATACCTCTCAAATTGAATATTTGAACATTATAGCAGTCCGGCTGTACCCCAAAACAGACTTATTTAGAGTATAGCCGCCCGTCTATACCCTGTGAATAGTAATCTAAGAAAATAAATATAAACTTATTGTCCTTAGGTCAATGAACTTCTTAAAAACTAATTATTCACTAAGTAAACAATAATTAAAGTAATTCAAATAGAGAAATTCAAATTACGGTATTTATAAAACTAGTCTAGAGTATTATCCTTTACGTTTAGGCCGTATAATACATGTATTGTACGCGTATGCACGTATTTAAATGATTGTTCAGTATCAAAGAACCAAAAACAAAGTACACAAAATCATTCAAAACAATTAACGTACTATTTACCAAGTAATTACTCATTAAAGTAATTAAAAAAGGGGTAAGGTATTACTTAGTTACATGTATTAAATTAAATGACTTGGCCAAATACAAAAGTGAAGAATATAATTTTATATTTTAAAATTTTACAAACAAAAAAAAAAAAAAACAGTATAGCCGCGCCGGCTTATACCGTTTCAAACATTTTCCTAACCTTTAAATAGTATAGCCGCCCGGCTATACTCCTCAAATTGAATATTTGAAACATTGTAGCAGTCCGGCTGTACCCCAAAATAGAATTATTTAGAGTATAGCACCCGGCTATACCCTGTGAATAACAAACTAAGAAAATAAATATAAACTTATTGTCCTTAGGTCACTAAACTTCTTAAAAAAATAATTATTCACTAAGTAAACAATAATTAAAGTAATTAAAATAGAGAAATTCAGAATTACGGTATTTATAAAAGTAGTCTAGAGTATTATCCTTTACGTTCAGGCCATATAATACACGTATTGTATGCATTACGCATATGTAAATGAATGTTCGATATCAAAGAACCAAAAAGAAAGTCCAAAAAATCATTCAAAACAATTAAGTACTATTTACCAAGTAATTACTAGTTAAAGTAATTAAAAAAACGCTAAGGTATTACTTAATTACATATGTATTAAATTAAATGACTTGGCCAAAATACAAAAGTGAAGAATATAATTTTATATTTTAAAATTTTACCAAACAAGGCTATACCTTCTAAACATTTTCCTGACCTTTAAATAGTATAGCCGCGCGGCTATACCTCTCAAATTGAATATTTGAACATTGTAGCAGTCCGACTGTACCCCAAAACAGAATTATTTAGAGTATGCCGCCCGGCTATACCCTGTGAATAGAAAACTAAGAAAATAAATATAAACTTATTGTCCTTAGGTCAATAAACTTCTTAAAAACTAATTATTCACTAAGTAAACAATAATTAAAGTAATTAAAATAGAGAAATTCAGATTACGGTATTTATAAAACTAGTCTAGAGTATTGTCCTTTACGTTCAGGCCATATAATACACGTATTGTACGTATGCACATATGTAAATGATTGTTCAATATCAAAGAACCAAAAAGAAAGTCCAAAAAATCATTCAAAACAATTAAGTACTATTTTACCAAGTAATTACTAGTTAAAGTAATTAAAAAAACGCTAAGGTATTACTTAATTACATATGTATTAAATTAAATGACTTGGCCGAAATACAAAAGTGAAGATATAATTTTATATTTTAAAATTTTAACCAAAAAAAAAACAACCGTATACGCACGGCTATACCTTTTAAACATTTTCCTGACCTCTATATAGTATAGCCGCGCGGCTATACCGTCAAATTGAATATTTGAACGTTTAGCAGTCCGGCTGTACCCCAAAACAGAATTATTTTAGAGTATCCGCCGGCTATACCCTGTGAATAGTAATCTAAGAAAATAAATATAAACTTATTGTCCTTAGGTCAATCAACTTCTTAAAAACTAATTATTCACTAAGTAAACAATAATTAAAGTAATTAAAATAGAGAAATTCAAATTACGGTATTTATAAAACTAGTCTAGAGTATTATCCTTTACATTTAGGCCATATAATACACGTATTGTACGCGTATGCACTTATTTAAATGATTGTTCAGTATCAAAGAACCAAAAACAAAGTACACAAAATCATTCAAAACAATTACGTACTATTTACCAAGTAATTACTCATTAAAGTAATTAAAAAAGGGGTAAGGTATTCCTTAGTTACATGTATTAAATTAAATGACTTGGCCAAAATACAAAAGTGAAGAATATAATTTTATATTTTAAAATTTTACAAACAAAAAAAAAAAACAGTATAGCCGCGCGGCTATACCGTTTCAACATTTTCCTGACCTTTAAATAGTATAGCCGCCCGGCTATACTCCTCAAATTGAATATTTGAACATTGTAGCAGTCCGGCTGTACCCCAAAATAGAATTATTTAGAGTATAGCCACCCGGCTATACCCTGTGAATAACAAACTAAGAAAATAAATATAAACTTATTGTCCTTAGGTCACTAAACTTCTTAAAAACTAATTATTCACTAAGTAAACAATAATTAAAGTAATTAAAATAGAGAAATTCAGATTACGGTATTTATAAAACTAGTCTAGAGTATTATCCTTTACGTTCAGGCATATAATACACTTATTGTTGCATACGCACATAATGTAAATGAATGTTCGATATCAAAGAACCAAAAAGAAAGTCCAAAAAATCATTCAAAACAATTAAGTACTATTTACCAAGTAATTACTAGTTAAAGTAATTAAAAAAACGCTAAGGTATTACTTAATTACATATGTATTAAATTAAATGACTTGGCCAAAATACAAAAGTGAAGAATATAATTTTATATTTTAAAATTTTACCAAACAAGGCTATACCTTCTAAACATTTTCCTGACCTTTAAATAGTATAGCCGCGCGGCTATACCTCTCAAATTGAATATTTGAACATTGTAGCAGTCCGACTGTACCCCAAAACAGAATTATTTAGAGTATAGCCGCCCGGCTATACCCTGTGAATAGTATTCTGAGAAAATAAATATAAACTTATTGTCCTTAGGTCAATAAACTTCTTAAAAACTAATTATTCACTAAGTAAACAATAATTAAAGTAATTCAAATAGAGAAATTCAAATTACGGTATTTATAAAACTAGTCTAGAGTATTATCCTTTACATTTAGGCCATATAATACACATATTGTACGCGTATGCACGTATTCAAATGATTGTTCAGTATCAAAGAACCAAAAACAAAGTAACAAAATCATTCAAAACAATTACGTACTATTTACCAAGTAATTACTCATTAAAGTAATTAAAAAAGGGGTAAGGTATTACTTAGTTACATGTATTAAATTAAATGACTTGGCCAAAATACAAAAGTGAAGAATATTTTATATTTTTAAAATTTTACAAACAAAAAAAAAAAAACAGTATAGCCGCGCGGCTATACGTTTCAACATTTTCCTAACCTTTAAATAGTATAGCCGCCCGGCTATACTCCTCAAATTGAATATTTGAACATTGTAGCAGTCCGACTGTACCCCAAAATAGAATTATTTAGAGTATAGCCACCCGGCTATACCCTGTGAATAGAAAACTAAGAAAATAAATATAAACTTATTGTCCTTAGGTCAATAAACTTCTTAAAAACTAATTATTCACTAAGTAAACAATAATTAAAGTAATTAAATAAAGAAATTCAGATTACGGTATTTATAAAACTAGTCTAGAGTATTATCCTTCACGTTCAAGCCACATAATACACATATTGTACGCGTACGCACATATGTAAATGATTGTTCAATATCAAACAACCAAAAAGAAAGTTCACAAAATCATTCAAAACAATTAAGTACTATTTACCGAGTAATTACTCATTAAAGTAATTAAAAACTCGTTAAGGTATTACTTAATTACATGTATTAAATTAAATGACTTGGCCAAAATACAGAAGTGAAGAATATAATTTTATATTTTAAAATTTAACCCAAAAAAAAAGGTATAGCCGCACGGCTATACTCCTCGAATTGAATATTTGAACATTATAGCAGTCCGGCTGTACCCCAAAATAGAATTATTTAGAGTATATCCACCCTATACCCTGTGAATAGAAAACTAAGAAAATAAATATAAACTTATTGTCCTTAGGTCAATAAACTTCTTAAAAACTAATTATTCACTAAGTAAACAATAATTAAAGTAATTAAAATAGAGAAATTCAGATTACGGTATTTATAAAACTAGTCTAGAGTATTGTCCTTTACGTTCAGGCCATATAATACACGTATTGTACGCGTATGCACATATGTAAATGATTGTTCAATATCAAAGAACCAAAAAGAAAGTCCAAAAAATCATTCAAAACAATTAAGTACTATTTACCAAGTAATTACTAGTTAAAGTAATTAAAAAAACGCTAAGGTATTACTTAATTACATATGTATTAAATTAAATGACTTGGCCGAAATACAAAAGTGAAGAATATAATTTTATATTTTAAAATTTTAACCCAAAAAAAAAAAAACAACCGTATAGCCGCACGGCTATACCTTTTAAACATTTTCCTGACCTCTAAATAGTATAGCCGTGCGGCTATACCGCTCAAATTGAATATTTGAACATTATAGCAGTCCGGCTGTACCCCAAAACAGAATTATTTAGAGTATATCCGCCCGGCTATACCCTGTGAATAGTATTCTAAGAAAATAAATATAAACTTATTGTCCTTAGGTCAATCAACTTCTTAAAAACTAATTATTCACTAAGTAAACAATAATTAAAGTAATTAAAATAGAGAAATTCAAATTACGGTATTTATAAAACTAGTCTAGAGTATTATCCTTTACATTTAGGCCATATAATACACGTATTGTACGCGTATGCACTTATTTAAATGATTGTTCAGTATCAAAGAACCAAAAACAAAGTACACAAAATCATTCAAAACAATTACGTACTATTTACCAAGTAATTACTCATTAAAGTAATTAAAAAAGGGGTAAGGTATTCCTTAGTTACATGTATTAAATTAAATGACTTGGCCAAAATACAAAAGTGAAGAATATTATTTTATATTTTAAAATTTTACACAAAAAAAAAAAACAGTATAGCCGCGCGGCTATACCGTTTCAACATTTTCCTAACCTTTAAATAGTATAGCCGCCCGGCTATACTCCTCAAATTGAATATTTGAACATTTTTGCAGTCCGGCTGTACCCCAAAATAGAATTATTTAGAGTATAGCCACCACCCTGTGAATAGCAAACTAAGAAAATATATATAAACTTATTGTCCTTAGGTCAATAAACTTCTTAAAAACTAATTATTCACTAAGTAAACAATAATTAAAGTAATTAAAATAGAGAAAGTCAGATTATGGTATTTATAAAACTAGTCTAGAGTATTGTCCTTTACGTTCAGGCCATATAATACACGTATTGTACACGTACGCACATATGTCAATGATTGTTCAATATCAAAGAACCAAAAAGAAAGTCCAAAAAATCATTCAAAACAATTAAGTACTATTTACCAAGTAATTACTAGTTAAAGTAATTAAAAAAATGCTAAGGTATTACTTAATTACATATGTATTAAATTAAATGACTTGGCCAAAACACAAAAGTGAAGAATATAATTTTATATTTTAAAATTTTACACCAAAAAAAAAAAAAACAACCGTATAGCCGCACGGCTATACCGCGGCTATACCTTTTAAACATTTTCCTGACCTTTAAATAGTATAGCCGCGCGGCTATACCTCTCAAATTGAATATTTGAACATTATAGCAGTCCGGCTGTACCCCAAAACAGAATTATTTAGAGTATAGCTGCCCGTCCATACCCTGTGAATAGTAATCTAAGAAAATAAATATAAACTTATTGTCCTTAGGTCAATAAACTTCTTAAAAACTAATTATTCACTAAGTAAACAATAATCAAAGTAATTAAATAGAGAAATTCAAATTACGGTATTTATAAAACTAGTCTAGAATATTATCCTTTACGTTTATGCCGTATAATACACGTATTGTACACGTATGCACGTATTTAAATGATTGTTCAGTATCAAAGAACCAAAAACAAAGTACACAAAATCATTCAAAACAATTACGTACTATTTACCAAGTAATTACTCAGTAAAGTAATTAAAAAAGGGGTAAGGTATTACTTAGTAACATGTATTAAATTAAATGACTTGGCCAAAATACAAAAGTGAAGAATATAATTTTATATTTTAAAATTTTACAAAAAAAAAAAAACCAACAGTATAGCCTCGCGGCTATACCGTTTCAACATTTTCTTGACATTTAAATAGTATAGCCGCGAGGCTATACTCCTCAAATTGAATATTTGAACATTGTACCAGTCCGGCTGTACCCCAAAATAGAATTATTTAGAGTATAACCACCCGGCTATACCCTGTGAATAACAAACTAAGAAAATAAATATAAACTTATTGTCCTTAGGTCACTAAACTTCTTAAAAACTAATTATTCACTAAGTAAACAATAATTAAAGTAATTAAAATAGAGAAATTCAGATTACGGTATTTATAAAACTAGTCTAGAGTATTATCCTTTACGTTCAGGCCATATAATACACGTATTGTACGCATACGCACATATGTAAATGAATGTTCGATATCAAAGAACCAAAAAGAAAGTCCAAAAAATCATTCAAAACAATTAAGTACTATTTACCAAGTAATTACTAGTTAGAGTAATTAAAAAAATGCCAAGGTATTACTTAATTACATATGTATTAAATTAAATGACTTGGCCAAAATACAAAAGTGAAGAATATAATTTTATATTTTAAAATTTTACCCAAAAAAAAAAAAAACAACCGTATAGCCGCGGCTTTACCTTTTAAACATTTTCCTGACCTTTAAATAGTATAGCCGCGCGGCTATACCTCTCAAATTGAATATTTGAACATTGTAGCAGTCCGACTGTACCCCAAAACAGAATTATTTAGAGTATAGCCGCCCGGCTATACCCTGTGAATAGTATTCTGAGAAAATAAATATAAAACTTATTGTCCTTAGGTCAATAAACTTCTTAAAAACTAATTATTCACTAAGTAAACAATAATTAAAGTAATTCAAATAGAGAAATTCAAATTACGGTATTTATAAAACTAGTCTAGAGTATTATCCTTTACATTTAGGCCATATAATACACATATTGTACGCGTATGCACGTATTCAAATGATTGTTCAGTATCAAAGAACCAAAAACAAAGTACACAAAATCATTCAAAACAATTACGTACTATTTACCAAGTAATTACTCATTAAAGTAATTAAAAAAGGGGTAAGGTATTACTTAGTTACATGTATTAAATTAAATGACTTGGCCAAAATACAAAAGTGAAGAATATAATTTTATATTTTAAAATTTTACAAACAAAAAAAAAAAAAACAGTATAGCCGCGCGGCTATACCGTTTCAACATTTTCCTAACCTTTAAATAGTATAGCCGCCCGGCTATACTCCTCAAATTGAATATTTGAACATTGTAGCAGTCCGACTGTACCCCAAAATAGAATTATTTAGAGTATAGCCACCCGGCTATACCCTGTGAATAGAAAACTAAGAAAATAAATATAAACTTATTGTCCTTAGGTCAATAAACTTCTTAAAAACTAATTATTCACTAAGTAAACAATAATTAAAGTAATTAAAATAAAGAAATTCAGATTACGGTATTTATAAAACTAGTCTAGAGTATTATCCTTCACGTTCAAGCCACATAATACACATATTGTACGCGTACGCACATATGTAAATGATTGTTCAATATCAAACAACCAAAAAGAAAGTTCACAAAATCATTCAAAACAATTAAGTACTATTTACCGAGTAATTACTCATTAAAGTAATTAAAAACTCGTTAAGGTATTACTTAATTACATGTATTAAATTAAATGACTTGGCCAAAATACAGAAGTGAAGAATATAATTTTATATTTTAAAAGTTTAACCCAAAAAAAAAGGTATAGCCGCACGGCTATACTCCTCGAATTGAATATTTGAACATTATAGCAGTCCGGCTGTACCCCAAAATAGAATTATTTAGAGTATATCCACCCGGCTATACCCTGTGAATAGAAAACTAAGAAAATAAATATAAACTTATTGTCCTTAGGTCAATAAACTTCTTAAAAACTAATTATTCACTAAGTAAACAATAATTAAAGTAATTAAAATAGAGAAATTCAGATTACGGTATTTATAAAACTAGTCTAGAGTATTGTCCTTTACGTTCAGGCCATATAATACACGTATTGTACGCGTATGCACATATGTAAATGATTGTTCAATATCAAAGAACCAAAAAGAAAGTCCAAAAAATCATTCAAAACAATTAAGTACTATTTACCAAGTAATTACTAGTTAAAGTAATTAAAAAAACGCTAAGGTATTACTTAATTACATATGTATTAAATTAAATGACTTGGCCGAAATACAAAAGTGAAGAATATAATTTTATATTTTAAAATTTTAACCCAAAAAAAAAAAAAACAACCGTATAGCCGCACGGCTATACCTTTTAAACATTTTCCTGACCTCTAAATAGTATAGCCGTGCGGCTATACCGCTCAAATTGAATATTTGAACATTATAGCAGTCCGGCTGTACCCCAAAACAGAATTATTTAGAGTTATCCGCCCGGCTATACCCTGTGAATAGTATTCTAAGAAAATAAATATAAACTTATTGTCCTTAGGTCAATCAACTTCTTAAAAACTAATTATTCACTAAGTAAACAATAATTAAAGTAATTAAAATAGAGAAATTCAAATTACGGTATTTATAAAACTAGTCTAGAGTATTATCCTTTACATTTAGGCCATATAATACACGTATTGTACGCGTATGCACTTATTTAAATGATTGTTCAGTATCAAAGAACCAAAAACAAAGTACACAAAATCATTCAAAACAATTACGTACTATTTACCAAGTAATTACTCATTAAAGTAATTAAAAAAGGGGTAAGGTATTCCTTAGTTACATGTATTAAATTAAATGACTTGGCCAAAATACAAAAGTGAAGAATATTATTTTATATTTTAAAATTTTACACAAAAAAAAAAAAAACAGTATAGCCGCGCGGCTATACCGTTTCAACATTTTCCTAACCTTTAAATAGTATAGCCGCCCGGCTATACTCCTCAAATTGAATATTTGAACATTTTTGCAGTCCGGCTGTACCCCAAAATAGAATTATTTAGAGTATAGCCACCACCCTGTGAATAGCAAACTAAGAAAATATATATAAACTTATTGTCCTTAGGTCAATAAACTTCTTAAAAACTAATTATTCACTAAGTAAACAATAATTAAAGTAATTAAAATAGAGAAAGTCAGATTATGGTATTTATAAAACTAGTCTAGAGTATTGTCCTTTACGTTCAGGCCATATAATACACGTATTGTACACGTACGCACATATGTCAATGATTGTTCAATATCAAAGAACCAAAAAGAAAGTCCAAAAAATCATTCAAAACAATTAAGTACTATTTACCAAGTAATTACTAGTTAAAGTAATTAAAAAAATGCTAAGGTATTACTTAATTACATATGTATTAAATTAAATGACTTGGCCAAAACACAAAAGTGAAGAATATAATTTTATATTTTAAAATTTTACACCAAAAAAAAAAAAAAAACAACCGTATAGCCGCACGGCTATACCGCGGCTATACCTTTTAAACATTTTCCTGACCTTTAAATAGTATAGCCGCGCGGCTATACCTCTCAAATTGAATATTTGAACATTATAGCAGTCCGGCTGTACCCCAAAACAGAATTATTTAGAGTATAGCTGCCCGTCCATACCCTGTGAATAGTAATCTAAGAAAATAAATATAAACTTATTGTCCTTAGGTCAATAAACTTCTTAAAAACTAATTATTCACTAAGTAAACAATAATCAAAGTAATTAAAATAGAGAAATTCAAATTACGGTATTTATAAAACTAGTCTAGAATATTATCCTTTACGTTTATGCCGTATAATACACGTATTGTACACGTATGCACGTATTTAAATGATTGTTCAGTATCAAAGAACCAAAAACAAAGTACACAAAATCATTCAAAACAATTACGTACTATTTACCAAGTAATTACTCAGTAAAGTAATTAAAAAAGGGGTAAGGTATTACTTAGTAACATGTATTAAATTAAATGACTTGGCCAAAATACAAAAGTGAAGAATATAATTTTATATTTTAAAATTTTACAAAAAAAAAAAACCAACAGTATAGCCTCGCGGCTATACCGTTTCAACATTTTCTTGACATTTAAATAGTATAGCCGCGAGGCTATACTCCTCAAATTGAATATTTGAACATTGTACCAGTCCGGCTGTACCCCAAAATAGAATTATTTAGAGTATAACCACCCGGCTATACCCTGTGAATAACAAACTAAGAAAATAAATATAAACTTATTGTCCTTAGGTCACTAAACTTCTTAAAAACTAATTATTCACTAAGTAAACAATAATTAAAGTAATTAAAATAGAGAAATTCAGATTACGGTATTTATAAAACTAGTCTAGAGTATTATCCTTTACGTTCAGGCCATATAATACACGTATTGTACGCATACGCACATATGTAAATGAATGTTCGATATCAAAGAACCAAAAAGAAAGTCCAAAAAATCATTCAAAACAATTAAGTACTATTTACCAAGTAATTACTAGTTAGAGTAATTAAAAAAATGCCAAGGTATTACTTAATTACATATGTATTAAATTAAATGACTTGGCCAAAATACAAAAGTGAAGAATATAATTTTATATTTTAAAATTTTACCCAAAAAAAAAAAAACAACCGTATAGCCGCGCGGCTTTACCTTTTAAACATTTTCCTGACCTTTAAATAGTATAGCCGCGCGGCTATACCTCTCAAATTGAATATTTGAACATTGTAGCAGTCCGACTGTACCCCAAAACAGAATTATTTAGAGTATAGCCGCCCGGCTATACCCTGTGAATAGTATTCTGAGAAAATAAATATAAACTTATTGTCCTTAGGTCAATAAACTTCTTAAAAACTAATTATTCACTAAGTAAACAATAATTAAAGTAATTCAAATAGAGAAATTCAAATTACGGTATTTATAAAACTAGTCTAGAGTATTATCCTTTACATTTAGGCCATATAATACACATATTGTACGCGTATGCACGTATTCAAATGATTGTTCAGTATCAAAGAACCAAAAACAAAGTACACAAAATCATTCAAAACAATTACGTACTATTTACCAAGTAATTACTCATTAAAGTAATTAAAAAAGGGGTAAGGTATTACTTAGTTACATGTATTAAATTAAATGACTTGGCCAAAATACAAAAGTGAAGAATATAATTTTATATTTTAAAATTTTACAAACAAAAAAAAAAAAACAGTATAGCCGCGCGGCTATACCGTTTCAACATTTTCCTAACCTTTAAATAGTATAGCCGCCCGGCTATACTCCTCAAATTGAATATTTGAACATTGTAGCAGTCCGACTGTACCCCAAAATAGAATTATTTAGAGTATAGCCACCCGGCTATACCCTGTGAATAGAAAACTAAGAAAATAAATATAAACTTATTGTCCTTAGGTCAATAAACTTCTTAAAAACTAATTATTCACTAAGTAAACAATAATTAAAGTAATTAAAATAAAGAAATTCAGATTACGGTATTTATAAAACTAGTCTAGAGTATTATCCTTCACGTTCAAGCCACATAATACACATATTGTACGCGTACGCACATATGTAAATGATTGTTCAATATCAAACAACCAAAAAGAAAGTTCACAAAATCATTCAAAACAATTAAGTACTATTTACCGAGTAATTACTCATTAAAGTAATTAAAAACTCGTTAAGGTATTACTTAATTACATGTATTAAATTAAATGACTTGGCCAAAATACAGAAGTGAAGAATATAATTTTATATTTTAAAAGTTTAACCCAAAAAAAAAGGTATAGCCGCACGGCTATACTCCTCGAATTGAATATTTGAACATTATAGCAGTCCGGCTGTACCCCAAAATAGAATTATTTAGAGTATATCCACCCGGCTATACCCTGTGAATAGAAAACTAAGAAAATAAATATAAACTTATTGTCCTTAGGTCAATAAACTTCTTAAAAACTAATTATTCACTAAGTAAACAATAATTAAAGTAATTAAAATAGAGAAATTCAGATTACGGTATTTATAAAACTAGTCTAGAGTATTGTCCTTTACGTTCAGGCCATATAATACACGTATTGTACGCGTATGCACATATGTAAATGATTGTTCAATATCAAAGAACCAAAAAGAAAGTCCAAAAAATCATTCAAAACAATTAAGTACTATTTACCAAGTAATTACTAGTTAAAGTAATTAAAAAAACGCTAAGGTATTACTTAATTACATATGTATTAAATTAAATGACTTGGCCGAAATACAAAAGTGAAGAATATAATTTTATATTTTAAAATTTTAACCCAAAAAAAAAAAACAACCGTATAGCCGCACGGCTATACCTTTTAAACATTTTCCTGACCTCTAAATAGTATAGCCGTGCGGCTATACCGCTCAAATTGAATATTTGAACATTATAGCAGTCCGGCTGTACCCCAAAACAGAATTATTTAGAGTATATCCGCCCGGCTATACCCTGTGAATAGTATTCTAAGAAAATAAATATAAACTTATTGTCCTTAGGTCAATCAACTTCTTAAAAACTAATTATTCACTAAGTAAACAATAATTAAAGTAATTAAAATAGAGAAATTCAAATTACGGTATTTATAAAACTAGTCTAGAGTATTATCCTTTACATTTAGGCCATATAATACACGTATTGTACGCGTATGCACTTATTTAAATGATTGTTCAGTATCAAAGAACCAAAAACAAAGTACACAAAATCATTCAAAACAATTACGTACTATTTACCAAGTAATTACTCATTAAAGTAATTAAAAAAGGGGTAAGGTATTCCTTAGTTACATGTATTAAATTAAATGACTTGGCCAAAATACAAAAGTGAAGAATATTATTTTATATTTTAAAATTTTACACAAAAAAAAAAAAACAGTATAGCCGCGCGGCTATACCGTTTCAACATTTTCCTAACCTTTAAATAGTATAGCCGCCCGGCTATACTCCTCAAATTGAATATTTGAACATTTTTGCAGTCCGGCTGTACCCCAAAATAGAATTATTTAGAGTATAGCCACCACCCTGTGAATAGCAAACTAAGAAAATATATATAAACTTATTGTCCTTAGGTCAATAAACTTCTTAAAAACTAATTATTCACTAAGTAAACAATAATTAAAGTAATTAAAATAGAGAAAGTCAGATTATGGTATTTATAAAACTAGTCTAGAGTATTGTCCTTTACGTTCAGGCCATATAATACACGTATTGTACACGTACGCACATATGTCAATGATTGTTCAATATCAAAGAACCAAAAAGAAAGTCCAAAAAATCATTCAAAACAATTAAGTACTATTTACCAAGTAATTACTAGTTAAAGTAATTAAAAAAATGCTAAGGTATTACTTAATTACATATGTATTAAATTAAATGACTTGGCCAAAACACAAAAGTGAAGAATATAATTTTATATTTTAAAATTTTACACCAAAAAAAAAAAAAACAACCGTATAGCCGCACGGCTATACCGCGGCTATACCTTTTAAACATTTTCCTGACCTTTAAATAGTATAGCCGCGCGGCTATACCTCTCAAATTGAATATTTGAACATTATAGCAGTCCGGCTGTACCCCAAAACAGAATTATTTAGAGTATAGCTGCCCGTCCATACCCTGTGAATAGTAATCTAAGAAAATAAATATAAACTTATTGTCCTTAGGTCAATAAACTTCTTAAAAACTAATTATTCACTAAGTAAACAATAATCAAAGTAATTAAAATAGAGAAATTCAAATTACGGTATTTATAAAACTAGTCTAGAATATTATCCTTTACGTTTATGCCGTATAATACACGTATTGTACACGTATGCACGTATTTAAATGATTGTTCAGTATCAAAGAACCAAAAACAAAGTACACAAAATCATTCAAAACAATTACGTACTATTTACCAAGTAATTACTCAGTAAAGTAATTAAAAAAGGGGTAAGGTATTACTTAGTAACATGTATTAAATTAAATGACTTGGCCAAAATACAAAAGTGAAGAATATAATTTTATATTTTAAAATTTTACAAAAAAAAAAAACCAACAGTATAGCCTCGCGGCTATACCGTTTCAACATTTTCTTGACATTTAAATAGTATAGCCGCGAGGCTATACTCCTCAAATTGAATATTTGAACATTGTACCAGTCCGGCTGTACCCCAAAATAGAATTATTTAGAGTATAACCACCCGGCTATACCCTGTGAATAACAAACTAAGAAAATAAATATAAACTTATTGTCCTTAGGTCACTAAACTTCTTAAAAACTAATTATTCACTAAGTAAACAATAATTAAAGTAATTAAAATAGAGAAATTCAGATTACGGTATTTATAAAACTAGTCTAGAGTATTATCCTTTACGTTCAGGCCATATAATACACGTATTGTACGCATACGCACATATGTAAATGAATGTTCGATATCAAAGAACCAAAAAGAAAGTCCAAAAAATCATTCAAAACAATTAAGTACTATTTACCAAGTAATTACTAGTTAGAGTAATTAAAAAAATGCCAAGGTATTACTTAATTACATATGTATTAAATTAAATGACTTGGCCAAAATACAAAAGTGAAGAATATAATTTTATATTTTAAAATTTTACCCAAAAAAAAAAAAAACAACCGTATAGCCGCGCGGCTTTACCTTTTAAACATTTTCCTGACCTTTAAATAGTATAGCCGCGCGGCTATACCGCTCAAATTTAATATTTGAACATTATAGCTGTCCGGCTGTACCCCAAAACAGAATTATCTAGAGTATAGCCGCCCGGCTATACCCTGTGAATAGCAATCTAAGAAAATAAATATAAACTTATTGTACTTAGGTCAATAAACTTCTTAAAAACTAATTATTCACTAAGTAAACAATAATTAAAGTAAGCCAAATAGAGAAATTCAAATTATGGTATTTATCACCACTACAAAAAAGGCCAAAGACGACGGGCATTCACCGTCGTGTATTCGATTTCTCAATGGTCGTGGAATCCACCGTCATCTTTTCCCTAAGAAACCACGACGCGAAATCACCGTCGTTGTTATAACAAACAACGTCATCAAAAACATAAAAACCGACGTCTTTGTACTGCAAAAGATCTAAAAAATCAGTCGAGGATAAGAATAGACGACTACATCAAACAAAAAAACCGTCGTTAAAAAGGAAAAATATGACAAATATTAACAGAACAACGACGCAAGATAGACATACAACGACGAACACTAAAACCTAACGCCGTTAAATAATCTTTTAACGACAACAAAAAGTATGACGTCTTCAATATGAGACGACGACGTTATTTAAATGTACTACGTCACTTAGTTACAAAAAACCGTCGTAAAATAAGTTTTCTACTTCGATTTTTCTATGAAAGATGACATGGAAATAGTTGTCAGTGTCATTTTTTACGACGTATGTATTTCTACAGATGACGTTGACATATGAAACAACGTCGGTTTCAAATATATGAGAGCCGTATTACAGAATTTATACGTCGTATTTTTCTATTCAAACAACGACGATAATAACTCGTCGTTGTTAAGAATATCAACGTCAAAAAAACAAAAAACCGACGTTCTAAAGAGCTAATAGACGACGTACTTTAACAAACAATCGTCGTTAAAAATAAAACATATGACATATATTAACAGAACATGGCCGCCAAATAGACAGACAACGACGGTATTTAAAACATAGCGCCGTGAAAAAATCATTTAACGACAAGAAGAAAAATGACGTCTTTAAAAACATAAAGACGACGTTATCTACGTCACTACATTTAAAAAATCCGACGTGAAATATATTTTCCACTTCGATTTTTCTATGAATGATGACGTGGAAATAGATGACATTGTCATTACTCACGACGCATGAGTTTATATAGACGACGTGGAACGAAGAAACAACGTCGGATATAAATAAATGACACTGTATTACAAAATAACGTCGTCTAATATTTATTAGACGGCGTTTAAAATGAATTACCGTCGGGAATTACATCTGTTCCTCTTCGTTTTGAAAGAACTGCGACGTGGTAAATTAATCATGACGTCGTGTTTTTAAATTAATGATTATTTATATTTTCTTTTAGACGTCGGTATTATGGGATTGGAGTCGTGATATTTTTAATTACATGGCGGTTCTTATTGATTCCCCGACGTTATATCCTGAATATCTTTTCACAATAGCGTCGTGGTTCTTCATTGTTACGTTGCTTTAAGACGTCGGTAAATATGCTGAATAACTTGTTCACAATTACGTCGTTTGTTATTTGAACAGACGTCGGTTTTTTACTTTTTTATCAAGACCGTCGTGTTTGTAATCTGGAACCTGTATTTTTTGCACTGATTGTTTTGTGGACAAAACCTGTATAATGAAAGTGAAGAAATCACATTACAATATATTACAAAATTAATGTCATACACTGCCAATTACATAAGCATCATTCAATCCATATATCTTCACACCCATCTCTAATATTTTGACCACCTAACTCACCCACCAGTTCATCAAATGTGTCAACATTTGGCATCCCTCTAGTAAATGGCTCACACTCAATTATCACATCACCTAAGACATCATCACCAATAGCATCATTATATTCTCTATTAGGCATTGATAACACTACCGACCAACCACGATGCATGGGGTCATCAACAAAAAATACTTGTTTGACTTGAGAAGCCAAAACAAATTGGTCATTCCTATGTCCAATTTTACTCAAATCTACAAGGGTAAATCCAAGTTCGTCGAGTACAAGACCAGAAGCACTATCTATCCAATCACACCTAAAGACTGGGATTGTAAACTTTTGGTAGTCAAGGTCCCAAATTTCTTGAATGACACCATAGAAACCCATATTTGAGAGAATTGGGTTTTTATCCTTGGCACTAGCAACTTGCATGGTATGTGCAAGTAAATAAACTCCACTATTTTGAGTTGTCCGCACATCATCTTGTGCCTTGATGTTGAATTTAATACCTTTAATAAGATAGCTCCTATATAATGGCACTGCTATGTTTGGACCAGCTGCTAGCCACCTTAAATTTTCTGATACGCCATGATTGTCTTCCTCAAGTTCACTTTGAACCTGCAAATTAATCATATCTTAATTCAATCAAACATAGAAATAAGAAGAAAATTAAAAGAGAAATATGTTATTCAATAACATATACCTTGAAGCGTAGCCATTGAATGAAAGTGCTATTGTGCTTATCCTGCAGCCACTTTGTTCTCTTTCTAAATTTTGGATAAGTGGTCTTAATGTAGATCATATGTTGCCTACATGACACGAAAAATTCAAGCATTACGGTCCCAAATATATAAGATAAACATAAGAAATAATTTAAAATGGAAACTTAAGGAATAAAACTCATACGTACTCGATATAAGGTAGGACTTCCTCCGTATTCTCCAAGACATATAGATGTGCTTGATTCAACAGGTCCTGATCAACTACGCTCACTGTGCAACCTGATAATGGCTTTGAAACTCCCATCTTTTGGCTTGAAGGCACTCCAACTGTACTAACATCAGATAAATGCTCGGTACAAAACTCTACAGCTTCTTCAGCTATATACCGCTCAGCAATGCAACCTTCGGGACGAGTACGATTCTGAACATACCCCTTTAGCACTTTCATATATCTTTCAAACGGATACATCCACCTAAAATATACTGGCCCACATAGACGAACTTCTCTGACAAGATGTACTACTAGATGAACCATGATATCAAAGAATGAAGGGGGAAAGTACTTCTCAAGCAAACACAGAGTAACTACTACATCTTCTTCCAACTTATCTAGCTTGGAAACATCAACAGTCTTTGCACATATAGCATTGAAGAAGAAGCACAAACGAGTTATTGCATACCTTGCAGGCTTCTCCAAAACAGAACGAATTGCCACAGGGAGCAATTGTTGCATTAAGGTATGACAATCATGTGATTTAAGGCCCAGAAGTCTTGAATCTTGTAAAGATACAAGATTTTTTATATTTGAAGAATAACTTTCAGGGACCTTCATACCATAGAAAGAATTGCAAACCTCTCTCTTCTCTGCTCTCGACAAATTCCAAGGCCCAGGAGGCAAACGAGTACGCCTTTCTCCATACTCGGGTTGCAAATCAGTTTTGACCCCCATGTTCAATAAATCTAATCGAGCAGCAATCCCATCTTTATTTTTTCCAGGGATCTCCAGCAATGTACCAATGATACTATCGCAAACATTCTTCTCAATGTGCATAACATCTAACGCATGTCTCACAGGAAGGTATTTCCAATACTCGAGATCAAAGAATATTGATTTCTTCTTCCAACAAACGCTGTCACCATCTTCAACCATATGCAGCACTTCTTCTCCGGTTAATGGCTCGGGAGGTGTGCCATATTCAGGTTTCCCATTAAAAGCTGCACGTTGCCTCCTATATGGATGATTGATTGGTAACCATTTTCTATGCCCAATGTAACAAATTTTGTGGCCATTTTTCAACCTGTGACTAGGTGTATCATCGCCGCATATTGGACAAGCTTTATATCCTTTAACAACACAACCAGATAAGTTTCCATAAGCGGGGAAATCATTAATTGTCCACATTAATGCAGCTCTGAGTGTAAAGTATTCTCCATTATGTGCATCATACACTCCTCTAATCCCATCCCACAAAGATTTTAAATCATCAATCAAAGGCTCCAAGTAGACGTCTATATCATTTCCGGGTTGTTTAGGACCGGAAATCAATAAGGTCAACATCATGAACTTTCGTTTCATGCACATCCATGGAGGGAGATTATATGTAACTAAGATAACTGGCCAACAACTATATCTGCTACTTAGAGAACTGTGGGGATTGAATCCATCAGATGAAAGAGCCAATCTCAAGTTTCTCGGGTCATTACCAAACTCAGGCCATTTATCATCAAGAAGTTTCCAAGACGGGGAATCCGCCGGATGAGACATCTGACCGTCAATTGATTTTCTAGCAGCATGCCAAGTCAAACTCTTAGCTGTCTCATGTGATTGAAACATCCTTTTAAACCTTGGAATTGGAGGAAAATACCACACCACCTTTGCTGGCACACCCTCTTTCAAGATTGAATCTTTGCCTTCCTTCCACCTTGAGATACCACAACTAGGACAATTAGTTGAATCCTCATACTCCTTCCTATACAAGATGCAATCATTGGGGCATGCGTGCATTTTCTCATAACTCAGCCCCAATGCACACAAAGTCTTTTTAGCCTCATACATAGAGGTGGGTATTGTATTTCCTTCTGGAAGCAAATCGCCTTGAAGTATCAATAATTCTGTAAAACAGACATCACTCATCCCATGTTTTGCCTTCAAATTATACAACTTCACTAATGCCGATAACTTCGTGTACTTTCTACAACCAGGGTACACTGGTTGATCTCCATCCCCAATCACATTGGCAAACTCATAAGGATCGGATCCAAAATCACCAAAATCATTATCATCCATATCAATTTCTTCAGACACGAAACTGTACCTACTATGGCCATCATCTTCTTCAACATTTCTACTAGCATTAGTAGTTGCTTCCCAAGGTTCTCCGTGAAATGTCCAATTCTTATAGCTTTGGTCAACTCCATTAAAGTATAAGTGATCCCTTATAATTCCAACCCCAAACATCTTCAAATTAACACATTTAACACATGGACAACGGATATGTGTTGTAGTTAGAAGATTTTCTACAGAAAAGTTCAAAAATGCTTCAACCCCAAACTCATATGCCTTCGATCTTCTATCAGAGTGCATCCATGACTTATCCATCTCCGACACTATAACCTATTATCTATAATAAAGTGAAAATACAGGCAATGACCATCACTATAGCAGATTTAATACAAAGATCTAATGGCAAGTAACAGACGACGGTTTTTAAAAAAAACAGACGTATTTGGCATATATAGACGACGGCTTTTCAACAAACGTCGTCTAATGTAAGTAATACACACGACGGTAGTTAATTTACCGTCGTTTATACGTTATACAAACGACGGTAGTTAAAAAAACACCGTCGTGTTTAGGTAATACAAACGACGGTTTATGAAAAAACCGTCGTCAAAAGCGTCGTAGCTCAGTTTATTTTCCAGAACCCAAAACCCTATTAAGAACACAACAAATACAAAGCATGAAACCAACATATACAAAACCCTATATGAAACCAAGCATGAACCCTATTAAGAACACAACATATACAAAGCATGAAAACAATAAAGGAATTCAACATAACATAGAGTGATTAAAAGATCCGACAAAATTAAATCCATTGCCAATTCAACATACCTAAAACCCATCAATGAAAACATTAAACAGAAAATCCATCAATGAATTTACAGATCGCAAACCATATACCTAAAACCCTTTAACAAAACAACCTAATATCATTCAATGAATTTACAAGGGGAAGATAGGGTTTGTACTTACAGGTTGGACGAGTTCACAGATTATGGATTCGACGGAGCTTGGAGAGCCCAACTTTGAATTAGAGCAGAAGAGAGAGAGCGAAATGTTATGTTGCGCGAAATCTGAAAATTTTGGGGTTCAGGGCTGGAAGTATAAGAATAAAAGCCAAATGTAAAAATTTTAGGTCGCGCGAAAATTTTTAGGAACCGCGCTTTTTAAAACGTCGACATAAAAACCATGGCGAAAGTTCTACAAGAACCGACGTAAATATAGTATTCCACGACGAAAAACCTGAACGTTACGCCGTCTATTTTGACGATTCATTTTTCGGATTTATTTTAAATTTATTTTGAATATTTGGAAATAAAAATAATAAAATATTATTAGCACAACATAAAACCACGTCGGTGTTATTAAATAGAGGACGTTGTAAATAATAATAAACGATTCACTTGTAAAAGTGACGTCGTTTAAATTTGAAACCATGGCGGATATTTTATAAATTCGACGTAAATTAAGTATTCCACGACGCAATCACCGTCGTTAAAAAGTATTACACTAAACCCTTAAAACTAAATTATATATTTTAAAAAATTAATTTTATAAAAGGGTTCATGGTTTTACCTCCTAATATATAACAAACATAAACCCTAAACCCCAAAACTTATTCTTAAAAAATAAACCCTAATAAATAACAACCCTAAACTCTAAACCCTAGACTCTAAACCCTAAACCATAAAAACTATAAGTGATGTTAGGACAAACCAAAACAATTTGGTTTTGGTTGGACATTTTAAAATTTTATTATTCAAAATGAATTTTTTCAAGGTTTAGGGGGAAGAAAATATATCAATGACTTCATAGGAGTTGACGTTGCATTTTTCGTATTTATTTTAAATTTATTTTGAATATTTGAAAATAAAAATAATAAAATATTATTATAACAACAAAAAACCACGTCGGTGTTGTAAATAATAATAAACGACTTAATTTTAAAAATGTCGTCGTTTAAATTTGAAACCATGGCGGATATTTTAATATACGACGTAAATTAAGTATTCCACGACTCAATCACCGTCGTTAAAAAGTATTACACTAAACATAAACGTCGTCTAATCATCCTTTTACGTCGTCTTTGTTTAAATCCAACCAACAAAAAACGACGGTTTTTCACTTAATTAGGTCGTTGGAATTTTATTACACGTCGGTTACGAAATTTGTTTGTTTGTTTGTTTTTTTTAATTTATTGATCCTCAACATATTTTCAGGGAGAAAAAAGGATGTATATTATATAAAATTTGTACATTATATATTACAGACAAAATTTGTATATTATACAAAAAAATCAAGTTTTCTATGATTCCAAATGAAGGCTAACAAACTCTGCCCATTCATTACGGACTTCATCAATGGATTCTTGGGGGTATGGCGCTTCCTCTTTTCTCTTGGCAAACTGCAATCCATAACAATGAATATTAGGGTTTAAAAAAAAAAAATTCAATAACAGACGACGCTATTTTTATAACCGACGTAGTATATATATTCAACGACGCTAATTTTAAATCTACCGTCGTTGATAATACAAAAAACTACATAAAATATATGAAGATAATTTCTTCTTACCGTCTTCTCAAACGCCAAGGAAGGATCCATGATGATGTCCCTCATGAAGCGCATCACATAATATCCGCATTCCACACTGCTGGGTTGCTTTGCTGTCCCTGGAAGAGTTTTCCATATTGGTGCTTTACGGCCTTGCCTGCCAATGTGGAATTATAAATTTTTATAGCACTGTTGACGATGTTTTTGGCCTCCTCATCAACCACACGAGGTCCAGGCAGAGGATCTACAAAGTAGACGGTTTCCCTCTTTGCTCTCACAATCAGCAAGATCCAATGACGGCTGCACAAAAACGACAGTTATTTATAAAATGGACGTATTATAAAATTTCGCACGACTATTATTTATAAAAACGACGTATTATATTATTTCACACGACGAAATAAGTAGAAATCGACGACATTATAAACTTATAACGACGCAAAATAAAAACCGACGTGGTTACTAATTTCAAACGACTCGATAAAATAAAACACCGACGTGGTTAGATATTTCAAACGGCAAAAAATTATTGAAAATCATAAAAACAAAATCCTGTTAAGGAGACTAACCCTGGATTGTAAGGCATCATGAAAATCTGTTCACCGTCAGTCTTCTGAAGTCGACCTGCTACGATTCGTGATCTGGAAGAGATTGTACCAGCGTTGGCACTAACTGCAGCAGGGTCGATAAAGCCAACCATGCTGCACATATTTGCTTTTTTCAATTTTTCATATAAGACCCTAAACATATAAACAAAGATATATAAAAAAGTCAGCACAAAAAACACACGACGGTTATGTATAAACTAACGACGTATTATATAATTTAAAACGACGGGCTGATATAGAAAACGACGTTATTTGTTCCATGCCTCATACGACGGGCTGGGACATACTAACGACGTGGTTAGTGAGTTAAAACGACGAAATAAATACTACCGACGTCTTATGTTAGAAATCACAAACCTCATATATACAGCAATCACAGTAGCCCCTATTTCATCCATGGCTGCAAGTTGTGTAATATCTTCAGGCAGTAAGAAGGTACTGCGATCTTCACCAAACACCTCCTTCTCAATTGTAAAGTTAATTGTCTGCTCCTTAGGTTTGGTTTCCACATAAGTACAGAGGGATTTTAAAGAAGATGGCGCCTCAGTATTTGAATAATCCACACCTTCAATCACCTGTTTAAAGAAATGAAAAAATGACGTGGTAATTCAATAAACACGACTGTTTAAATAATAAAACGTCGTCCGAAAAGAATTTAAACGACGGTAACAAAAACAACGTCGTGTTGAACAACTTATTACGTCGTAGGAAAAAATTCCGACGTCTAAATTGAAAACAAACGACGGTTTAAAAGACAAATTTCGACGTCTGAAATTTTTAAAAACAAATGAAAAGGAAAAGTTATGAGAACATACCTCCACGTCATGCTTTTCTTCATCTTCTTTTTTGTCTTTTTCATTTTCATTTTTTTTTTCTTCTTCCTTCTCTTCAGATTTTTTTTCTTCTTCCTTCTCTTCAGACTTTTTTTCTTCTGTCTTCTCTGCTTTTTTTTTTCTTCACCCTTCTGTTCATCTTGTTTTTCTTCATTCTTCTGTTTATCTTGATTTCCTTCATTTTCCTGTTTTAAGTAATAAAGAAAGTAGAGAAAGTAAAAAAAATTAAATTAAAACGTCGTGGTAAGCCATAAAACAGGACGGTATGTAAGAATTACGACGTCTTAAAATTATTAAACGACGGTACATAGTAAACGTCGTGGGAGTTATATATTACGTCGTAATTATTAAAAACGTCGTCTAAAGAGAACAAAGTTTTAAAAATAACGACGTTTAAAGGCGTGTAACACAAGTAAAATAAATACGACGTGGTATTGAAATACAAACGACGGTTTATTTTACAATCGTCGTGGTATGTATTTCAAACGACGTTTTAGTCATAATAACGACGTCTTATAATTTAAAAAAAAACAGAGAAGATATGTTACCTTTTCTTCATGATGTTCCCCATTTTTGGCAGTATCATCCTCAAAGTGTAGGGATCTCACATCACCACCAGAGCAGCTTGCTTTGTCAGACATTGGATTTTTGGGACTTTGGTTTTGACAGTGGCTAATTTTCGGTTTAAGCAAGCTTGGATCAAAATTGGGAATGAATTGGGAAAGCTGACTCAGTAAATGCTCCCTCTCAGCCTCCACCAATTGTTTGGTTCTAGCCTCCATCCTTAAAGCCTCTTCCCTTGCCTTAGCTTCCATCTTTTTAGTCTCTTCTTGAAGGAGAACTCTTAAACTGTCCTTTAAACGGTCGTCAAAGCTCATCCTGTGTGGTTTGGGTAAATTGAAATATTGCTTTGGGGAAATCCCAGCACCTACACCTCTCACTCTGCCTGGATGCTCGGGACCCAAAGCCATGGTCAGCACATCATTGCTGCCAGATACACTGACTTTGCCTTCCGAGACTTTTTTTTGCAACTCATCCTAAAACAAAAACAAGAAAACACACGACGGTTATTTATAAACAAACGACGTATTATACAATTTCAAACGACGCAATAACACAGAAATCGACGTTATTATAATTTATCACGACGGTATTTCTACCGACGTGGTTATTTATTTAAAACGACGCAATGAATAAACATCGACGTCTTATGCTATAATGACAGATAACAGAGTAATTCAATTTCATACATTTAACGACGTTGTTTTAAAACATTTCGACGTAGTAGTATAATTAAACGACGCGAAATTAATCACCGACGTCTTATGCTATAATTACAGGTGATTCCAGATTTAGAACTTTAACGACGGTTTTTTAAACATTTCGACGTGGTAATATCATTCACACGACGTATAATATAACATAAGACGTAATAAGAATTATGCACAGTTTAATAAAAAATTAAAACAGAGTGAGTAGGCTTACAATTAATTTTGCTTTCTCTGCCACCTTTGGATCAGGGATGTTACCATGTTTGTCCGTTCTAGCTCTCTTCCATAAGGTAGATCGATCAATTTCTACCCCAGGCATGGTTTCCTCCAATTCATCCTCCAAACCAGCATATCCTTTTCGAGACAATCGATGATTGTACTCAAGTTTCTCCCTAATCCCTGCATGTTGAGAATGCACAGACTGAAATTCTTTGGATAACCTTGAAGCTACAAAGGCATCCCATTGTGCTTTCTCTATGAATTTATATGTTTCAGGGGGGTGGCTTAATCTCTCCCTGTCATTGATGTATGGAAGGATATAATGCCTCGTTAGTGTAGACTTGAAATCCTTCCATTTCTTGGCAGCAGAAGATAACACAGAGTTCTTGCCCCCTTGACCTACCACAAAAGCCATGTCAACGGCTTCCCAAATCTGCTCCTTTATATCCTTGGGGATTTCAGCCCATTTCTTGTCCACAAGTGGTACTCTGGAGCGTGCCAACACACCAATGTAGGACTGCATCTCAATATGTGCTTGGCCAATTCCTTTCCCCCTTTTATTGTACTCAACAATTGGCTTGATTTTCTGAAGTTTTCTCTTCACAACACGAGGCATTGTGCTCATACCTCTACCTGACTTTGAATCATCAGAAATTGTTGTCGTGCTGGTTGGTTCTGTCTCAGCAGATGAAACAAACTTCATCTTCTTCGAAGACTTCTCTTGAGGAGTTACCATTCCAACCTCCTCACCTCCATTTCTCTTGGAGCCAGATTGCTTACTTTGGTCTTGAGAAACCATTTTTACAGACAAAACAAACCTGCATGTGAAAATATTTCAGGAAAAAAATAAGAACACAAACGACGGTTATTAATAAAAGACGACGTATGATATGATTTTAAACGACGCAATGAATAATCTCAGACGTAATAAATGTTTAAAACAAAGTACTTGAACAACGACGAAATAATATAAAATAAGACGTAATAAGATATTATTACGGCGATATTTACATGACGTCGTGATAATTAAATATAAACGACGCAAATATTTACATGACGTCGTGGTATGTCTATTCACACGACGTCAATATAAATATTTGCGTCGTCTATACCGTCGTCTATCTTAGATAACAAACCCTACTTTCTTTCTCTTTATATTTTATCAAATTAGGAAAAACAAAAACCATGTTCAGTGAAATCAAACTTGCAATTAAACAACCTAATAAAAAAAAGACTGTCATTTTAAAAGCAACTTTGATCAATTTTCAGACGACGCAAGGACGACGGAAGAAGCTACCGTCGTCTTACTTAGTTGAGGTAGTTGCTTTCAAAGTTGGAAACTTTCCCTCATTGTCTGTAAATTTTATCAAACTTGGAAAGTAAAAACCTCAACCCAGAAAAAAAGTGAGAAATGATTTTGCCCAGAAAAAAAGTAAAAACCTCAACCCAAATAGTGAGAAATGAAAGCTTACCTTTTGCGTGCAATGAAAGTTTCTCTCGGAGTTTGTTGTTTAAGTTCAGAGACGAGAAGAAGACAAGAGGAAGACGATGAACTACTCTGACAGTGCTCTGACAAGGAAAAAAGACGAAAAGTTTTCTCTGGGCGAAATGTTTCGAAACAGTTCATGTGTAACTAAGGTAGACGAAAAGTTGCCTATGTATACGAACCGTTTCAAAAAAATAAGACGGCGGTTATATATAACGACGACGTAAAAATAAAAAACAACGACGTATAAATACTTTTAAAATGTCGACGTGGTAGACCATTTAAAATGTCGTTTTTAATAATATACCGACGTGGAATTTATAAAATACGTCTGTTATATCGACGTTGATTGTATAATTAAACGGCGGTTTTTTTAAAAACCGCCGTTGGTTTTAAAATTTATTCTATAAATTTTTCGCTTTCATTCAGTTTCAGTTTATATTTAGGGTTCCAAGTTCTTCCTCTCTCACAGACACTCTCTCTCACATCTCAAAGACAATAATTTAGATGTCTTTCTCAAAGAGAAATGGAGCTTACTCGCATCAAATCTATGTCCACAAGAAGAAGTTTGTCAACTAGCCTTCTCACTTCCGTGTACAAGCCTGATAGGACACTTAGTGCTTCTGAATACTCCTTGCTTTCCATCAAAAGAGATGCAAGCCTGGCCTCCACTCGCTGTCGAAGGAAAGTTTGCTTCTCAGGGAAATCTGAAGATCAGATGCGCCTGATCCTCTGCTTGATTTTCTTGGCTAAAAAGATCCGCAGATTTGTGATAGCCTGTTCCTTTATCCGTAGAGCTTCAGAAGAAGAAGATGGGTTTCAAGAATGCGATAAAGAATAGAAATGGCTTCAGATGGCCTCTAAAGCATGAGCAATCGAATCAGTAGTTGCTGGGAGATATGATGAAGACATTGTCAATGCTTTGAACAATACTGCAGACGTAGATTATTCTGACGACGTGTTTCTGTTCTACCGTCGTCTTTTAGTATAAGTGAGATGGCGGTATATTTATAATTACCGACGTAGATTATTCTGTTAAACGTCGTTAAGTGTAATACAACCGACGTGGATTTTATTTTTAAATTATAAATAGAGTTTTTTTTCGAATACTTTCAGTTTTAGTTTTCAATTACAATGCGTTATAAATAGATTTTTCTTTCCCGAGGATAATTAAAATGAGGGAAATTAATGTTCTAGAATTTGTAAACTAACACGACGCATTATTACTAACCCGAGGAAATTATAAATAGATTTTTCTTTCCCGAGGAAATTTTAAATTAATTCAATTTGGGACATAAATTGTTAAAGAAAAAAATTATAAGTAGATCTACGTAGGATAAGAAAATCAAAGAAAAAAATTCTTATTAAGACGACGGTTTAAATTAAAGGTACGACGTATAAAGTGAATAATACGACGTTAAAGTTTATAATACGTCGATTAAAAATACAACGTCGTCATATTTAAAGATAACGTCGTAGAACCTATAAGATAATGACGTCGATATATTTATATTTAACGTCGTTGTAAATTAATTTAATACGGCGATACTTTTTATTTTAACGCCGTGAATTTATTTATAATTATACGGCGTATTATACGAAAACATGGTCGTGTTATTGTCTGAGTAAATACGGCGGCTTTTTTTGAAATCGTCGTCTTTACTTTCTACGTCGGTATATTCATATCTTCTGCCGTTGTTTTTTGGCTTTGATTTTACATTCGGAAATCTTGTTTCAAATAGACGTCGGTTGTTGAATTAGGTACGTCGTTGTTTTTGAACAGCCATTTGAATCTCGATTGTTTAGGTGTCTAAGGTTGTATTACACGGCGGTTTTTTTATAACCGTCGTCTTTTTAAAAACCACGACGGCTCTTACTCCGACCGTCGTCCTTTTCTTGTCGTCTTTTACCCTTTTTGTAGTAGTGTATAAAACTAGTCTAGAGTATTATCCTTTACGTTTAGGCCATATAATACACGTATTGTACGCGTATGCACGTATTTAAATGATTGTTCAGTATCAAAGAACCAAAAACAAAGTACACAAAATCATTCAAAACAATTACGTACTATTTACCAAGTAATTACTCATTAAAGTAATTAAAAAAGGGGTAAGGTATTACTTAGTTACATGTATTAAATTAAATGACTTGGCCAAAATACAAAAGTGAAGAATATAATTTTATATTTTAAAATTTTACGCAAAAAAAAAAAAAAAACAGTATAGCCGCGCGGCTATACCGTTTCAACTGACATTTAAATAGTATAGCCGCGCGGCTATACTCCTCAAATTGAATATTTGAACATTGTAGCAGTCCGGCTGCACCCCGAAATAGAATTATTTAGAGTATAGCCGCTCCTCAAATTGAATATTTGAACATTGTAGCAGTCCGGCTGCACCAAAAAATAGAATTATTTAGAGTATAGCCACCCGGCTATACCCTGTGAATAACAAACTAAGAAAATAAATATAAACTTATTGTCCTTAAGTCACTAAACTTCTTAAAAACTAATTATTCACTAAGTAAACAATAATTAAAGTAATTAAAATAGAGAAATTCAGATTACGGTATTTATAAAACTAGTCTAGAGTATTATCGTTTACGTTCAGGCCATATAATACACATATTGTACGCATACGCACATATGTAAATGAATGTTCGATATCAAAGAACCAAAAAGAAAGTCCAAAAAATCATTCAAAACAATTAAGTACTATTTACCAAGTAATTACTAGTTAAAGTAATTAAAAAAACGATAAGGTATTACTTAATTACCTATGTATAAAATTAAATAACTTGGCCAAAATACAAAAGTGAAGAATATAATTTTATATTTTAAAATTTTACCCCAACAAAAAAAAACAACCGTATAGCCGCACGGCTATACCTTTTAAACATTTTCCTGACCTTTAAATAGTATAGCCGCGCGGCTATACCGCTCAAATTTAATATTTGAACATTATAGCAGTCCGGCTGTACCCCAAAACAGAATTATCTAGAGTATTGCCACCCGGCTATACCCTGTGAATAACAAACTAAGAAAATAAATGTAAACTTATTGTCCTTAGGTCACTAAGCTTCTTAAAAACTAATTATTCACTAAGTAAACAATAATTAAAGTAATTAAAATAGAGAAATTCAGATTACGGTATTTATAAAACTAGTCTACAGTATTATCCTTTACGTTCAGGCTGTATAATACACGTATTGTTCGCGTATGCACGTATTTAAATGATTGTTCAGTATCAAAGAACCAAAAACAAAGTACACAAAATCATTCAAAACAATTACGTACTATTTACCAAGTAATTACTCATTAAAGAAATTAAAAAAGGGGTAAGGTATTACTTAGTTACATGTATTAAATTAAATGATTTGGCCAAAATACAAAAGTGAAGAATATACTTTTATATTTTAAAATTTTACACCAAAAAAAAAAAAAAAAAACAGTATAGCCGCGCGGCTATACCGTTTCAACATTTTCCTGACCTTTAAATAGTATAGCCGCGAGGCTATTCTCCTCAAATTGAATATTTGAACATTGTACCAGTCCGGCTGTACCCCAAAATAGAATTATTTAGAGTATAGCCACCCGGCTATACCCTGTGAATAACAAACTAAGAAAATAAATGTAAACTTATTGTCCTTAAGGCACTAAGCTTCTTAAAAACTAATTATTCACTAAGTAAACAATAATTAAAGTAATTAAAATAGAGAAATTCAGATTACGGTATTTATAAAACTAGTCTACAGTATTATCCTTTACGTTCAGGCTGTATAATACACGTATTGTTCGCATACGCACATATGTAAATGATTGTTCAATATCAAAGAACCAAAAAGAAAGTCCACAAAATCATTCAAAACAATTAAGTACTATTTACCAAGTAATTACTAATTAAAGTAATTAAAAACTGGTTAAGGTATTACTTAATTACATGTATTAAATTAAATGACTTGGCCAAAATACAAAAGTGAAGAATATAATTTTATATTTTAAAATTTTACCCCAAAAAAAAAAAAACAACCGTATAGCCGCTCGGCTATACCTTTTAAACATTTTCCTGACCTTTAAATAGTATAGCCGCGCGGCTATACCGCTCAAATTGAATATTTGAACATTATAGCAGTCCGGCTGTACCCCAAAACAGAATTATTTAGAGTATAGCCGCCCGGCGATACCCTGTGAATAGAAATATTACAAAATAAATATAAACTTATTGTCCTTAGGTCAATAAACTTCTTAAAAACTAATTATTCACTAAGTAAACAATAATTAAAGTAATTCAAATAGAGAAATTCAAATTACGGTATTTATAAAAATAGTCTAGAGTATTATCCTTTACGTTTAGGACGTATAATACACGTATTGTACGCGTATGCACGTATTTAAATGATCGTTCAGTATCAAAGAACCAAAAACAAAGTACACAAAATCATTCAAAACAATTACGTACTATTTACCAAGTAATTACTCATTAAAGTAATTAAAAAAGGGGTAAGGTATTACTTAGTTACATGTATTAAATTAAATGACTTGGCCAAAATACAAAAGTGAAGAATATAATTTTATATTTTAAAATTTTACCCCAACAAAAAAAAACAACCGTATAGCCGGACGGCTATACCTTTTAAACATTTTCCTGACCTTTAAATCGTATAGCCGCGCGGCTATACCGCTCAAATTTAATATTTGAACATTATAGCAGTCCGGCTGAACCCCAAAACAGAATTATCTAGAGTATAGCCGCCCGGCTATACCCTGTGAATAGTAATCTAAGAAAATAAATATAAACTTATTGTCCTTAGGTCAATAAACTTCTTAAAAACTAATTATTCACTAAGTAAACAATAATTAAAGTAATTCAAATAGAGAAATTCAAATTACGGTATTTATAAAACTAGTCTAGAGTATTATCCTTTACGTTCAGGCCGTATAATACATGTATTGTACGCGTATGCACGTATTTAAATGATTGTTCAGTATCAAAGAACCAAAAACAAAGTACACAAAATCATTCAAAACAATTACGTACTATTTACCAAGTAATTACTCATTAAAGTAATTAAAAAAGGGGTAAGGTATTACTTAGTTACATGTATTAAATTAAATGACTTGGCCAAAATACAAAAGTGAAGAATATAATTTTATATTTTAAAATTTTACACAAAAAAAAAAACTGTATAGCGAAGCGGCTATACCGTTTCAACATTTTCCTGACCTTTAAATAGTATAGCCGCGCGGCTATACTCCTCAAATTGAATATTTGAATATTGTAGCAGTCCGGCTGTACCCCAAAATAGAATTATTTAGAGTATAGCCACCCGGCTATACCCTGTGAATAACAAACTAAGAAAATAAATATAAATTTATTGTCCTTAGGTCACTAAACTTCTTAAAAACTAATTATTCACTAAAGTAAACAATAATTAAAGTAATTAAAATAGAGAAATTTAGATTACGGTATTTATAAAACTAGTCTAGAGTATTATCCTTTACGTTCAGGCCATATAATACACGTATTGTACGCATACGCACATATGTAAATGAATGTTCGATATCAATGAACCAAAAAGAAAGTCCAAAAAATCATTCAAAACAATTAAGTACTATTTACCAAGTAATTACTAGTTAAAGTAATTAAAAAAACGCTAAGGTATTACTTAATTACATATGTATTAAATTAAATAACTTGGCCAAAGTACAAAAGTGAAGAATATAACTTTATATTTTAAAATTTTAGCCCAAAAAAAAAAAAACCGTATAGCCGCACGGCTATACCTTTTAAACATTTTCCTGACCTTTAAATAGTATAGCCGCGCGGCTATACCGCTCAAATTTAATATTTGAACATTATAGCAGTCCGGCTGTACCCCAAAACAGAATTATCTAGAGTATAGCCGCCCGGATATACCCTGTGAATAGTAATCTAAGAAAATAAATATAAACTTATTGTCCTTAGCTCAATAAACTTCTTAAAAACTAATTATTCACTAAGTAAACAATAATTAAAGTAATTCAAATAGAGAAATTCAAATTACGGTATTTATAAAACTAGTCTAGAGTATTATCCTTTACGTTCAGGCCGTATAATACATGTATTGTACGCGTATGCACGTATTTAAATGATTGTTCAGTATCAAAGAACCAAAAACAAAGTACACAAAATCATTCAAAACAATTACGTACTATTTACCAAGTAATTACTCATTAAACTATTTAAAAAAGGGGTAAGGTATTACTTAGTTACATGTATTAAATTAAATGACTTGGCCAAAATACAAAAGTGAAGAATATAATTTTATATTTTAAAATTTTACAAAAAAAAAAAAAAACAGTATAGCCGCGCGGCAATACCGTTTCAACATTTTCCTGACCTTTAAATAGTATAGCCGCGCGGCTATACTCCTCAAATTGAATATTTGAACATTGTACCAGTCCGGCTGTACCCCCAAATAGAATTATTTAGAGTATAGCCATCTGGCTATACCCTGTGAATAACAAACTAAGAAAATAAATATAAACTTATTGTCCTTAGGTCACTAAACTTCTTAAAAACTAATTATTCACTAAGTAAACAATAATTAAAGTAATTAAAATAGAGAAATTCAGATTACGGTATTTATAAAACTAGTCTAGATTATTATCCTTTACGTTCAGGCCATATAATACACGTATTGTACGCATACGCACATATGTAAATGAATTTTCGATATCAAAGAACCAAAAACAAAGTACACAAAATCATTCAAAACAATTACGTACTATTTACCAAGTAATTACTCATTAAACTAATTAAAAAAGGGGTAAGGTATTACTTAGTTACATGTATTAAATTAAATGACTTGGCCAAAATACAAAAGTGAAGAATATAATTTTATATTTTAAAATTTTAAACAAAAAAAAAACAGTATAGCCAAGCGGCTATACCGTTTCAACATTTTCCTGACGTTGAAATAGTATAGCCGCGCGGCTATACTCTTCAAATTGAATATTTGAACATTGTAGCAGTCCGGCTGTACCCCAAAATAGAATTATTTAGAGTATAGCCACCCGGCTATACCCTGTGAATAACAAACTAAGAAAATAAATATAAACTTATTGTCCTTAGGTCACTAAACTTCTTAAAAACTAATTATTCACTAAAGTAAACAATAATTAAAGTAATTAAAATAGAGAAATTTAGATTACGGTATTTATAAAACTAGTCTAGAGTATTATCCTTTACGTTCAGGCCATATAATACACGTATTGTATGCATACGCACATATGTAAATGAATGTTCGATATCAAAGAACCAAAAAGAAAGTCCAAAAAATCATTCAAAACAATTAAGTACTATTTACCAAGTAATTACTAGTTAAAGTAATTAAAAAAACGCTAAGGTATTACTTAATTACATATGTATTAAATTAAATAACTTGGCCAAAATACAAAAGTGAAGAATATAATTTTATATTTTAAAATTTTACCCCAAAAAAAAAAAAAACAACCGTATAGCCGCACGGCTATACCTTTTAAACATTTTCCTGACCTTTAAATAGTATAGCGTGCGGCTATACCTTTTAAACATTTTCCTGACCTTTAAATAGTATAGCCGCGCGGCTATACCGCTCAAATTTAATATTTGAACATTATAGCAGTCCGGCTGTACCCCAAAACAGAATTATCTAGAGTATAGCCACCCGGCTATACCCTGTGAATAACAAACTAAGAAAATAAATGTAAACTTATTGTCCTTAGGTCACTAAACTTCTTAAAAACTAATTATTCACTAAGTAAACAATAATTAAAGTAATTAAAACAGAGAAATTCAGATTACGGTATTTATAAAACTAGTCTACAGTATTATCCTTTACGTTCAGGCTGTAGAATACACGTATTGTACGCGTACGCACATATGTAAATGATTGTTCAATATCAAAGAACCAAAAAGAAAGTCCACAAAATCATTCAAAACAATTAAGTACTATTTACCAAGTAATTACTAATTAAAGTAATTAAAAACTGGTTAAGGTATTACTTAGTTACATGTATTAAATTAAATGATTTGGCCAAAATACAAAAGTGAAGAATATAATTTTATATTTTAAAATTTTACAAACAAAAAAAAAACAGTATAGCCGCGCGGCTATACCGTTGCAACATTTTCCTGACCTTTAAATAGGATAGCCGCGCGGCTATACTCCTCAAATTGAATATTTGAACATTGTACCAGTCCGGCTGTACCCCAAAATAGAATTATTTAGAGTATAGGCGGAAATAACAAACTAAGAAAATAAAGATAAACTTATTGTCCTTAGGTCACTAAACTTCTTAAAAACTAATTACTCACTAAGTAAACAATAATTAAAGTAATTAAAATAGAGAAATTCAGATTACGGTATTTATAAAACTAGTCTAGATTATTATCCTTTACGTTCAGGCCATATAATACACGTATTGTACGCATACGCACATATGTAAATGAATGTTCGATATCAAAGAACCAAAAAGAAAGTCCAAAAAATCATTCAAAACAATTAAGTACCATTTACCAAGTAATTACTAGTTAAAGTAATTAAAAAAACGCTAAGGTATTACTTAATTACGTATGTATTAAATTAAATGACTTGGCCAAAATACAAAAGTGAAGAATATAATTTTATATTTTAAAAGTTTACCCCAAAAAAAAAAAACAACCGTATAGCAGGCTATACCTTTTAAACATTTTCCTGACCTTTAAATAGTATAGCCGCGCGGCTATACCGCTCAAATTGAACCAAAACAGAATTATTTAGAGTATAGCCGACCGGCTATACCCTGTGAATAACAAACTAAGAAAATAAATGTAAACTTATTGTCCTTAGGTCACTAAACTTCTTAAAAACTAATTATTCACTAAGTAAGCAATAATTAAAGTAATTAAAATAGAGAAATTCAGATTACGGTATTTATAAAACTAGTCTACAGTATTATCCTTTACGTTCAGGCCATATAATACACGTATTGTACGCGTACGCACATATGTAAATGATTGTTCAATATCAAAGAACCAAAAAGAAAGTCCAAAAAATCATTCAAAACAATTAAGTACTATTTACCAAGTAATTACTAGTTAAAGTAATTAAAAAAACGCTAAGGTATTACTTAATTACAAATGTATTAAATTAAATAACTTGGGCAAAATACAAAAGTGAAGAATATAATTTTATATTTTAAAATTTTACCCCAAAAAAAAAAAAAACAACCGTATAGCCGCACGGCTATACCTTTTAAACATTTTCCTGACCTTTAAATACTATAGCCGCCCGGCTATACCGCTCAAATTTAATATTTGAACATTATAGCAGTCCGGCTGTACCCCAAAACAGAATTATTTAGAGTATAGCCGCCCGGCTATACCCTGTGAATAGTAATCTAAGAAAATAAATATAAACTTATTGTCCTTAGGTCAATAAACTTCTTAAAAACTAATTATTCACTAAGTAAACAGTAATTAAAGTAATTCAAATAGAGAAATTCAAATTACGGTATTTATAAAACTAGTCTAGAGTATTATCCTTTACGTTTAGGCCATATAATACACGTATTGTATGCATATGCACGTATTTAAATGATTGTTCAGTATCAAAGAACCAAAAACAAAGTACACAAAATCATTCAAAACAATTACTTACTATTTACCAAGTAATTACTCATTAAAGTAATTAAAAAAGGGGTAAGGTATTACTTAGTTACATGTATTAAATTAAATGACTTGGCCAAAATACAAAAGTGAAGAATATACTTTTATATTTTAAAATTTTACAACAAAAAAAAAAACGTATAGCCGCGCGGCTATACCGTTTCAACATTTTCCTGACCTTTAAATAGTATAGCCGCGCGGCTATACTCCTCAAATTGAATATTTGAACATTGTACCAGTCCGGCTGTACCCCAAAATAGAATTATTTAGAGTATAGCCACCCGGCTATACCCTGTGAATAACAAACTAAGAAAATAAATGTAAACTTATTGTCCTTAGGTCACTAAACTTCTTAAAAACTAATTATTCACTAAGTAAACAATAATTAAAGTAATTAAAATAGAGAGATTCAGATTACGGTATTTATAAAACTAGTCTACAGTATTATCCTTTACGTTCAGGCTGTATAATACACGTATTGTACGCGTACGCACATATGTAAATGATTGTTCAATATCAAAGAACCAAAAAGAAAGTCCACAAAATCATTCAAAACAATTAAGTACTATTTACCAAGTAATTACTAATTAAAGTAATTAAAAACTGGTTAAGGTATTACTTAATTACATGTATTAAATTAAATGACTTGACCAAAATACAAAAGTGAAGAATATAATTTTATATTTTAAAATTTTACCCCAAAAAAAAAAAACAACCGTATAGCCGCTCGGCTATACCTTTTAAACACTTTCCTGACATTTAAATAGTATAGCCGCGCGGCTATACCGCTCAAATTGAATATTTGAACATTATAGCAGTCCGGCTGTACCCCAAAACAGAATTATTTAGAGTATAGCCGCCCGGCTATACCCTGTGAATAGAAATCTAAGAAAATAAATATAAACTTATTGTCCTTAGGTCAATAAACTTCTTAAAAACTAATTATTCACTAAGTAAACAATAATTAAAGTAATTCAAATAGAGAAATTCAAATTACGGTATTTATAAAACTAGTCTAGAGTATTATCCTTTACGTCCAGGCAGTATAATACACGTATTGTACGCGTATGCACGTATTTAAATGATTATTCAGTATCAAAGAACCAAAAACAAAGTACACAAAATCATTCAAAACAATTACGTACTATTTACCAAGTAATTACTCATTAAACTAATTAAAAAAAGGGTAAGGTATTACTTAGTTACATGTATTAAATTAAATGACTTGGCCAAAATACAAAAGTGAAGAATGTAATTTTATATTTTAAAATTTTACACACAAAAAAAAACAGTATAGCCGCGCGGCTATACCGTTTCAACATTTTCCTGACTTTTAAATAGTATAGCCGCGCGGCTATACTCCTCAAATTGAATATTTGAACATTGTACCAGTCCGGCTGTACCCCAAAATATAATTATTTAGAGTATAGCCATCCGGCTATACCCTGTGAATAACAAACTAAGAAAATAAATATAAACTTATTGTCCTTAGGTCACTAAACTTCTTAAATAGTATAGCCGCGCGGCTATACTCCTCAAATTGAATATTTGAACATTGTACCAGTCCGGCTGTACCCCAAAATATAATTATTTAGAGTATAGCCATCCGGCTATACCCTGTGAATTGCAAACTAAGAAAATAAATATAAACTTGTTATCCTTACGTCAATAAACTTCTTAAAAACTAATTATTCACTAAGTAGCCAATAATTAAAGTAATTAAAATAGAGAAATTCAGATTATGGTATTTATAAAACTGGTCTAGAGTATTATCCTTTACGTTTAGGCCATATAATACACGTATTGTACTCATACGCACGTATTTTAATGATTGTTCAATATCAAAGAACCAAAAACGAAGTCCACAAAATCATTCAAAACAATTAAGTACTATTTTCCAAGTAATTTACGAAATCCGTAAAATATTTAAATATTCACTATAGAAATAATTACTAATTAAAGTAATTAGAAAAAGGCTAGAGTATTATCCATTACGTTGCAATAATACTTCCGTTTTCTGTAGCCGTCTTAAAGACTCGGTATAATGAAGGCAAAAATGTAGAAGTAAAAAATATAATTTTCTTTTTGGTGTCTTAATTAAATTTCCCCAAAGCCCATGAGGCCCAAGGCCCAAGGCCCAAGTCTATGATTAATATAATTAATAATGAAAGCCTAATCCAAAGCTTGGGCTATAGCCTAGTCCATTAGCCCAACTCTCCAATATTAACCACACTTTCAAAACCATCATAGTGCTTTTTTTATAAACAACACCTTTATAAGAGTATGGATTTTCGATATGGGATTTTCACAAAGGGCACTTCAAAAGATAACATATTATGTTCGAAGTCAAACCTTAGAAATTTCATATTATGCTGTCACTTTTGTAGCTGGGAAACTTGTATCTCTTTGGGGCAAAAATGAAGAAGAAGAAAACAATGACGAAGAAAATGTTCCCAAAAAGAACTCACGTTATGAAATCTACTTTCTGAAAGTCACGGGTTTGCCCAATGTGAAATGACTTGACCCACCTTTCACAAGTCAATTTTTAAAGGACAAAAAGAAAAAAAAACATATGAAAAAAGAAGAAAAAACAAAATAAGAAAACTAGACGTTGCAAATCATAACGGCTAGATTTTTGTTTCAAAGTTTGAATAGAATTCTGAGAGCCCTCATTTTGAAATTTCATTCCTTTTGTCTTCGTTTCCTTTCCAAGACTCTTCCATCTCTCTCTCTCTCTCTCTCTCTCTCTCTCTCTCTCTCTCTCTCTCTCATCATCTTCAAGATCTGTCTGCAACTGATCTTGAATCTTTTTGTAGTAATGGCTCCAACGCCTTCTTCTTCCAAATCCAATCACAGCCACACATCTCTGATGAAGACCCCACAATCCAAGCAGCGTCTCCAGTTCTTGAAAGCACACCCATCTCCAAACCCTAACTCTGCCGCAAAAGAACCACCCGCAGAGCACCCAGTTGAAGTCCTAGCCCGGATCCGAGATTACCCAGATCGAAAAGAACCACAACCAACATCGGTTCTTCAGATCAATCCTCAAAAGCAGAGTATTCGTGTCCGTGCTGATTTTGGGTACCGAGATTTCGCTCTCGACGGGGTTTCTTTATCGGAAGAAGACGATTTGGGGTCGTTTTACAGCAAGTTTGTTCAGTCCAGGATTGACAGTGTGAAATTGGGTGAAAAATGTACAATAATGATGTACGGTCCTACTGGTTCAGGCAAGAGTCACACCATGTTTGGGTGTTGCAAGCAACCTGGGATTGTGTACAGGTCGCTGAAAGACATTCTTGGCGATGGTGGAGAAGATGATTGTGCGGGTTCTATGGCTGGGGCCTTTGTGCAGGTCACTGTTTTGGAGATATATAATGAGGAGATTTATGATTTGTTGTCAACCAATGGTGGCGGAGGATTCGGCTTTGGATGGTCGAAGGGCAACGGCTCCAATTCTAAGGTGATAACATTAATTGGGTCTCTTTCTTTTTATTTATTGAATTCTTGATGATTTATGAGTTTTTTTTAATTGTTCTTTGTGTTTAGAACTGTAAGCCTGGGTTTTCTGTGCAAGTTTCGATTTTTAGATTTGGTTGTGTGTGGCTCACTGTTGATTTTGGTAAAGTTGATTGTGTTGGCTCAAATTAGAGAGAAGTAAAATTTCTGACTGTTTCCATTTTTTTTTTTAAGAGTACAGCACTTGTGATGATGATGAGTTTTCTGTTCAAGTCTGGATATTTGGATATGGTTGTGTAGGCTAAAATTAGAGGGAATGGCTCCAATTCTAATATGATTACATTAACTGGGTCTCTTTTCTTTGACTGGATTCTTAATTATTTATGAGTTTTCTGTCAAATGTTTTTTGTGTTTAGAACTGTAAGGTTGTGTTGGCTCAAATTGGAGAGAAGTAAAATTTCTGACTGTTTTCATTTTCTTGAGAGTACAGCACGTGTGATGATGATGAGTTTTCTGTTCAAGTCTGGATATTTGGATATGGTTGTGTAGGCTAAAATTAGAGGGAATGGCTCCAATTCTAAGATGATTACATTAACTGGGTCTCTTTTCTTTGACTGAATTCTTAATTATTTATGAGTTTTCTGTCAAATGTTTTTTGTGTTTAGAACTGTAAGTTTGGATATGGAAATGGGTTTTCTGTGCAAGCTTGAATTTGTAGATTTGGTTGTGTACCCTGTAAATTTGGTTGAGTTGGTGTAAATTAAAGAGAACTCGTTATAAAAATCTAAAGACTCTCAATTTTTGAGGGAGCATCTCTTGTGATGATGATGATAAAGGTTAGTACGAGGGATGTGGCTTAATCTCATAAATCATAAAGGGGAATATTCTTTTTGCTGCTCTTTTCTGCACTAATACTTGTACGTGCAGGTTAGGCTTGAAGTGATGGGAAAGAAGGCAAAGAATGCAACCTACATTTCTGGAAATGAGGCTGGGAAAATTTCCAAAGAAATTCAGAAAGTGGAGAAGAGAAGGATTGTTAAGAGTACTCTTTGCAATGAAAGAAGTTCTCGGAGCCATTGCATGGTAGGATTCCCTTGGAGTTTCAAATATGATAGTTCTTCCCCAAGTCTTGGCACTAGGTGGATATAACTTGCTTTCTATTTCTGCACAGATAATCCTTGATGTCCCAACAGTAGGAGGACGCCTGATGCTTGTGGACATGGCTGGCTCTGAAAATATTGAGCAAGCTGGCCAAATTGGATTTGAGGCAAAAATGCAGGTAAGGTCTTGGTGGTGCTTAATTTATGCTGATACTGTATGCAGCACTTTCATTGTCATTGTAACAAATGTTAAATTATGGTTATATTGAATTCACAGACTGCAAAGATCAACCAAGGAAACATTGCTCTCAAAAGAGTGGTTGAATCCATTGCCAATGGTGATTCTCATGTGCCTTTCAGAGACAGCAAACTGACCATGCTTCTACAGGTAACTTTTATTCACACTAATGTCAGTTACTATTCACACTAATGTCAGTTACTAAGGATTATATAGTGCCCTGCCCTCTAACCTTGTATGTGAATGACAGTTCTCATGTTCTTTTTGTGCAGGATTCTTTCGAAGATGATAAAACAAAAATTTTAATGGTACTGTGTGCAAGCCCAGACCCAAAGGAAATACACAAGACAATCTCCACCCTTGAATATGGTGCAAAAGCAAAATGTATTGTCCGTGGCCCTCATACGCCAATCAAGGATAAAATTGGGACTGAAGATTCATCTGCTGTTATTTTAGGATCAAGGATTGCTGCCATGGATGAATTCATCCTTAAACTGCAAAGGGAAAATAAGCTCAAAGAGAAAGAGCGAAATGAAGCACACAGGGAGTTACAGAAGAAAGAAGAAGAGGTTGCTGCACTGAGAGCTAAACTTGAGCTTATGGAAGGGACGGGATCTGGGAAAAAGGAGGAAGAAATCAACTTGAAGGTGACTGAAGTGGCCCAGACTCTGAAACGTGAGTTGGAAAAGAAGTTGGAGGAATGCCAGCGTATGGCAAATGAGTTTGTTGAATTGGAGAGGAGGAGAATGGAAGAAAGGATATTGCAGCAGCAGCAGGAAGTTGAAATGCTGAGGCGGCGGTTGGAGGAAATTGAGCTTGAGCTATGCCGCTCAGGTGATGGAAATGGTAAGGAGAGTGGGACAAAGGACCATGATGGAACCCAGTTTGCCAAAAGGTTGTTAGGGATCTATGCCAGTGATGATGCAGGAGGAATGGTAAAGTCAATGGATTTGGACATGGATGATCAAGAACCTTTTGCCCGTGAGGTGAAATATGTAGGTGGGGTTGCTTATCAATCTGACAGCAGTATTGTAAATGCTGTAAACATTGATTCTTTTGAACCAAAATATGCTGATAGGGTATGCCTAAGCACTGTTTTTGAGGAAGAAGAAATGGAAGAAGAGGAAGGACTTAAGGAAAATGTGGAAGCTGAAGAAGTGGAGAAAGAAGTTATAGAGGAAAAAAGAGTGTGCATGGTTGATGGGTCTAGCCTCCAGAGTAATTATAATATGGGATCCCTGACATCTTTACCTAAGGATTATCAACATACACCAACTGTGAATCGGCCAAGCAGAAATCCAGGGGAAGAAGATGGCAAGGGGGGACCAGATGATAGGCTTCTCAGGATCCGCAACATATTTACACTATGTGGAAACTACAGAGAGCTCTCTCAACATGTGACAAGTCCAGCACCTACTGTTGCATCAGTTAAATCGGAAAATGAGCAGAAACTGACAGAAGAGATAAACAAAAGTCGAGTATGTGATGAGATGGCATTGGCTTCCAAGGAGAACTACAACCCTTCAGATGTGGTCACTGATGCAGATACTGAAGTGTATGTGAAATGGGAGGCTTCAAAAGAGAATCCAGGGAAGTTCATTACAACACTTAAGGTTGTAAAAGATGCAAGCCTTGCTGACCTGCGAAAGTTGATTGAAATTTATCTTGGTGCAGACAATCAAGCATTCACTTTTCTCATGCTTGGGGTATGTCATTTCTAAATTCTCTAGCTTGTTGATCTCGTCTTAAAAAATGGAAAACTTTACTAAGACAATCATGCTAACATGGTTGTTTTTATTGACAAAAAAGTTCTTATAAATCAAGAAATATAGTGCATCTCTGTGATTAAGAAACACTTGATTTAAACTTCTATTGTGTATATATGCAGGACCCCACTGGAGCTTCAGTACCAAAGGAGAAGGAAGCAACAATTCAGGCCACTAAGCTTCCTCTATGCAACAATAAATCAAATGGCTACCTTGCTAGCTTGAGACCACTGAAGGGAATGCAAAGCCCAAGTCAGCTCCCTTTAAGTCCTCTCCCATTGAAATCACTGGAAAATAGACTACCACTCACCCCAAGTTCCTGCTTCTCTGTCCAAGGTGATTGTATGACACCCAAAGTAGCACCAAACTTAGGTTCTACTCCTTATATTACTGTCAGGAGACATTAGTGGTTCTGATTGTGTTGGTTGTAAGAAGTGCACTTAGACACTGCAACTTTTGTAATGAAAACTCCTGTGTCATACTCAGACAGTTCAACTTTCAACCCTAGTTTGGTTGTTTAACACCGAAAAAGTAGGATCAAACTTGTGTATTGAAAGTGCACTATATATAACTATGTTTCTTTTGATTGTGCCTCGCGTTTGTGTCCCTCTAATTTCTTTTGGTATATGTGCCAGTATGGTTATGTACTGTACATCTTATGAAAGTTAGTGAACTGAAAAGATCACGTATTACAGTGCTAACCCAATATTTTGAAACAGTGCAATGTAAGTCATCCGTTAATTTATGAGCGAGAACACCAAATTTGCATCACATGGACAAATAAATCCTAACAAAATTCAGCTGCAATTTACAAATGTTTTAACCAAAAAAAGAAAAAAACAAAACAAAATAAATAAATTGAAAATCATTTTTTTTTAAATTGGGATTTTGTTAGATTGGTTGTGTTGGCATGACTTGTGGACTATTGACTTTCTTTCCTTCCACACCAGGATTCTCATTATAATTGTATTTGATTTACTTTAATTTCTGATTTCCTGCTGTAAATAGAAATATGAATTTATTATTTACTTGGAGAGAAATACATAGAAAATTCCAACAAACAAATATTCTCTCATAGTTCTCATATTTTTACATGGAATCAGAGTGGCGATCTTGGAATTGCTGACTCTAGTTTCAAACCCCTGTCGCCCTTATGGGGGTTGATGATTTTTTCAACCTTCATGGAGGTAGCATCGCCGACTTCTTCTCTCCTTGTCAATCAACCATAGCTGAGTTGAGTGCCTAGGTGGCTCAGCTCCGACAGATGCAGATTTCGACCTTGAACCCAATTTTGAATAAGAATCCTATTTTGATGACCTCGAACCCGATGCCGAATTAGGATCATATTTTGACGACCCCAGCCCCGACTACGACGACGTCCTCAACCCTGACCCCGAATCTGTCTCTAATTCAGACCCAGATCTTGACTTCGACTTAGACTCCAACTCCAACCCTGACTCATACTCAAATCCTGATCCCAATCAAGATTCTTACTAAACATGTATCTTATGCATCTTCTGCTGCATAGATTATGACTTCCCGACTAACGACCTCAACACATGGATGAGATTGCGCATACTGTGGTGATCCGAGACACACTCGTGAGACTTGTTTTAAATTGCATGGCTACTCCGTATTGCGCATACGCGATACGACCAGTAATGGTACTGGTTATGGATTTCATACTTCGGACAAGAGTGATTCCATGAGCTAGATAATTGATTCCGGTGCAACTGATCGTATAATATTTGATCTTGATGATTTTCTGAATACTACCTAACCCCAACGAACTTGTATTGCTAAGGCCAATAGAGTTACTTATCCTGTGACAGGGGCTAACACTGTTGCATCTCATCCTCTCTCTCACTATCTAATACTTTACTTGTTCCATCTTTATCCAATAAATTAATATCCGTTAGTCAGCTTACTAAACAATTGAATTGTTGTGTACTCATTTACCCGATTTTTTATTTGCTTTAGGATATTCACACTAAGGAGATTCTTGGTCATGGTACTAAGAGATAGAGTCTCTATTATGCAGATGACTTCAATCCCGATATGGCTAACAATGTGACACATCCCTCTAATAGTAAATAAAAGCCAATTTGCTTGTGGCATCGTTGATTGGGACATTCGACTTTTAGTTATCTGAACCATCTTATACCAGATTTATTCTCAGGTTTCAAGGACTTCGACTTCAAATATGATACTTGTATTTTGGTCAAGAGTCACCATGTGCCCTATCCGCTAAGTACCAACAAGTGTACTACTCCGTTTACGTTAATTCACTCTGATGTCTGGGGACCTTCACCTATCACTGCTCCTTCTGGTGTTCCGGGATTTGTCACATTTGTAGATGATTGTACACAGATGACATGGTTTTATTTGCTAAAGAATAAAAACAAAATATTTTCCTTGTTTTTCAGTTCTTCCACAAACATATGAAAACTCAGTTCAATGCTCAAATATAGATTCTTTGCTCAGACGGTGGTGGAGAATTTGTCAATCATTACTTTCAGACTTACTTCCAACAACATGGAATTATCCACGAGACGAATTGTCCTTAGACACCACAACAAAATGGTGTGGCTAAACGAAAGAATCGATATCCATGAACCCGAGCACTTCTGATTGGCGTTCATGTTCCTTGTCATCACTAGGATGATGTTATTGTCACCGCAATTCACATGATCAACAACATGCCTTCTGGTGTATTGAACTTTAAAACTCCCTTACAAGTGCTTGCACAACACGGGCCCTTGCCCTCTGTTTGGTACTCACGCCCCAAATATTTGGATGTGTGGCCTTCATTCATCTCCACAAAAATCAACATAGAAACTTGATCCATATGTGCTTCATTGTGTTTTCTTGAGTTATGTCACTCATTAGAAAGGCTATCGTTGTTATCACCTTTTTACTCAACATACCTATGCCACTTTGGATATGACTTCTCTGGAATCTAAGATGTTCTTTCATGACCCAGCATCCAATTCTACGCTTCATAGGGAGATACGAAGTGAAAAGCAGAATTGGAGCAACTTGAAAAACAAAGAAACGATTGATTGTCTAAACCCGATGATAAATAGTCTAGAGTCTAGAGCACGAGATTGTTCTCTACCGAAGAGCAATCAATCGCCCATTCACAGCAATGGATCGCCAGACCCGCCAGACCCTTGCGACGATGTTTCTGATCTAATTCCCACACATACAGACAATATAGAAGAACGAGATGAATACCCCATCTCTAACTCAACAGTGCCAACAGACCAATCTTCTGAGAATATCATTGAGGTAACTACTCCTACTAAACTTGTGAATTTATATGATAAATATATTGGATACAAATTACCTTTCATGCAAAATCTTGCGAAGCCACCAAACTGTTATTCACCTAATATTGGCAAGACATCAAAGTATCCAATTGCGAATCATGTATCCACTAAAAGTTTGTCTGAACCCCTTAAGGCATTTGTGCATCAGTTGTCCGCTATTTATATCCGAACTAAGGTTGCTGAAGCATTGAAAGATCCTAAGTGGGTTCAAGCTATAAAGAAAGAAATGAAAGCTTTTGAGAAGAATCAGACTTGGACACAGGAAACTTTACCACAAAGAAAAATGATTGTCGAATCTAGATGGGTATTTACCATAAAACACAGCACAAGACTTGTGGTGATAGGGTACACACAGACTTATGGTGTAGATTATGAAGAAACCTTTGCACTAGTTGCAAAATTGAACACAGTCAGAGCTTTACTGTCCCTCGTAGCTAATTTGGTCTGGCCACTACACCAGTTCGATGTAAACAATGCTTTCCTACATGGAGAACTCACGGAGGATGTGTATATGGACATTCCTCTTGGATATAATATTACTCAAATTGGAACAATATGCAAATTACGAAATGCGTTGTATGGATTGAAATAGTCACCATGTGTATGATTTGAGCAGTTCACCATGGCAATGAAGATCAATGATTTCAGACAGAGTAACTCAGATCATACTTTGTTCTTGAAACATCAGAAAGGGAATGTAACATCTTTAATAATCTATGTTGACAATATGATTATCATTGGGAATGATAAACATGAAATATCTTAGTTACAAGACTATTTGGCTACTGAATTTGAGATGAAGAATCTAGGTCGACTCAAATATTTCTTAGGAATTAAGGTGGCCCGATCACAACAAGACATATTTCTCTTTAAAAGGATATATGTCTTGGACTTGTTGATAGACATGGGAATGTTAGATTGCAAATCTGTTGACACTCCTATTGTTCAAAATCATCATCTTGGAGAATACCCGAATCAAGTTCCAACTAACAAAGAAAGATACCAAAGGTTAGTGGGATGATTGATTAACTTGTCTTCTACTCAACCAGACATTGCTTATGCAGTGAGCGTCATTAGTCAATTTATGCATTCTTCGGATACTTAGATATTTGAAGTTTGAACCCGGAAAAGGATGTTCTCAAAACATGGTCATCTAAATATTGATGGTTATTCAAATGCAGATTAGGCAGGTAATGTAACAAATAGAAGATCGACATCGGGTTACTTCACGTTTGTGAGAGGTAATTTTGTGACATGGAGAAGCAAGAAACAGAAGGTAGTCTATTTATCCAATGCAGAAGCCGAGTTCAGAGGCATGATTACAGGAATTTGTGAGCTCCTTTGGTTAAGGAAGTTGCTTACTGAACTTGAGTATAAACCTACGTCCACAATGAATCTCTTTTGTGACAACAAGGTTGCTATAGCTATTGGACATAATCTGGTTCAACATGATTGCACTAAAAATGTTGAGGTGGATCGACACTTCATCAAACATAAGCTTAAGGTTAAAGTGATTCAGTTTCCTTTAGTGAAGTCTGAGGATCAATTGGCGTATATTTTGACAAAAGCGATTTCCAGTAGAGCGTTTCACAATTCACTGGATCAGTTGGGCATTAGTGACATCTATGCACCAATGTGAGGGGAGTGTTGGCGTGACCTGTGAACCACTGACTTTCTTTCCTTATACGTCAAGGATTCCCATTATAATTGTATTTGATTTACTTTAATTTCTGATTTTCTATTGTAAATAGAAATATGAATTTATTATTTACTTGGCCATTAAGGCTTTGTTGTATTATAAATATGACATTCTATAATGAGAGGAATACACATAAAATTCCTACAAACAAATATTCTCTCATAGTTCTCATATTTTAACATGTTGGACTTACATGGTTCCTAAGGTGGAACCAAGAATTTACATAGGGGTGGGCTAATAATATTTTGTTTTTGTTGGAGCATGGACTGTTGTTTATATGACAAAACAAACGAACAAATAATTCTACTTTAATCCAAGATGTATAATAATCACCTTTCTCAATAACTTTCTTAACACTTGACAAGTTGACACGTGTACCATCACCACTTTAATCCATGGGAGAAACCATAGTTACACAAGTATAAAACAAATAGTTAACTATAGTTATGCCGATGAACACATGTCAAAATGTTGAGAATGACGATGAGGTGTACCCTATTATGATAGGAACACATGCCATTAATATAAAAATAAATAAATAAAAGCAAGGGGCTTCTACAATATCTCCTTCGGATGTGGGGATACCTCGTGGTATTTACCCAAAAAAAAATTATAATAAAACAAGGAAACGAAAAGTGTGAATCTGCTAGGAGCATCGATTTTCGTCCTGGGATTCATCTCTTTGAGACGGCTCCTGACTTCCTGACGGATACTTTGTATGCTGACGCCATGGTCCAGGCATCGTTTTGTTGCTGCTTAGGTGTTGCTGTGCTGGGCTTTTAGACCCCCATGTTACCAAAAAAAAGTGTAAATCCGCATATTACAAAAAGGAAAATGTAAAGAGAATTATGAGATAATAAATAACCCATTAAAGAACATAAACTCCAAACAATCGAGGTCTGTCAAAGTTCTCTCTTTCTCTACCACCTTGGTTCTTTGTTTGGTTTTAGAGTTAGGGTTTCAAACCAAAAAAAAAAAAAAAAAATGAAAGGGCAGGGGACTTGACAGTCATGGCAGCGAGCAGTAGTCGGATGGAAACAGTACTTACTTCTACTCAACACCACCAGTCCAGTTCAAACCAAGAAGAAGAGGTTAACAATTTTCAGTCTTTCATCTTTTGTTCTTTTCTTTATATATAATTTAGTTTTCTCTTCATTTTGTGTATATTAGTGTTTGATACTGATCACTGAGTCTCTGGTTTCCTTGTGATTAGTTTCCCATAAAACATAGTAGAAAATGTGGTTATGTGTTCTTCTTCATTTTCACTTTATTTTGAGTGTCAAACTACTTTTTCATTTTCATTTTACGTCTCTTTGGGAGTTTAACACATTGTAAGCATTTCACCTGTATGCTCAGTCAAGTCCATAATATTTCAGTGGTTGTTTAACACATTCTTTAGATGCATGTCTGTTTGGTTATAAGTTTATAAGACATTCTTTAAATTCTAGAAATTCAAGATAATCCTTCACTAATATTTTAGTTTCCTGTGAAAAATTTAGAACCTTTCATTAATATTACGTATCTCCAGGAATTCTGAACTTCAACCATAGCCTTATCATTTGATCTCCAAAATAGCAACTTTATGAAATGGTAACAAAGAAAAATGTAATAGCTTTCCTTTGAAATTTAGTGTAGGGTTGGAGACTCCAAACTGTTCACTCTAAGAAATTTTGCAGTGGTGTAACAGTATGCTGTGTTGCCTGTTGGAGTTGTTTCTGAGCTTTTAAATCTCCGGTAGAATTTCTATTAGGCTAGAAAGCTTGATTATCTCCTCAAAGAAAAGGAGGGCTTATCTCATTTGGTTTCGCTTTTGTGGCATTAGCCTCCCTTGCATTATGTTTGCTGTTGGAATGTGTCTTGTTACCAATGGCCTAGTCATTTCTTTTACCTGTGGATCACATTTCATGTGCCAAGTTCCCCTTAATGTGGATTGCAGACTGCATGATCTGTGTATTTATTTTATGCTCTCCTACTGTCCTTGAAAAATAATATAAATAGACTTTTTATTTATAGGATATTAAAGTTGGACTCTCAAGGAAGAATTGTAATTTTGTATTAGACGTTAGGCCTTATCATGAATGTCCATATCCTAGAGTTTCCTCCCTGGGACATGGCCACAGTTGGTGTTAGAATCTTTTATAAGCTCATTCATTGATTCTTGATGCTTGGTGTGAAGCATAGATTGCTTTTCCTTTTTCTTTTCTAGTCAACCAGATATGGGAACAATTATTCTGGTTGTAAAATTATTGTAAATTAAGCAGGTTTTTGGTTCAGCCTTTGTTATAGTATTGTTTGGGTTAAGTACATGTATCTTTTTATTTGTTGCAGATTAATGTTTTCTTGAAGATTATGAGAACTGTGGCCTTAACAGTCAAAAGCTCTGAGACGATAAAAGATCTTAAAGCACTGTTATGTGAGAAGTATGGATTTGCTGAAAATCATCAGGAGCTCTTCTTGGGTGGTGATATGCTCATGGACTACCAAACTCTAGTTGACTGTGGAGTTCAGAGGGACTCAACTCTTCATCTTGTTCTCCAGAATACTGTCAGAATCAAATTATTTGTCAAATTACCATCAAGTCAGGGCACCATTGAGATTGAAGCAAAAGCTCATGATACCATCCAAAACATCAGGGCCATGATTCAGGCCAAGGAGATGATTCCATTGGATCAGTTCACTCTTGTCTATGGTGGAGAATTGCTTGAAGAGGACAGCACACTGGCCTCATTAGGTATCAAGAGCGAGTCAACCCTGCAAATGATTTATGCTCCTAAAGATACCCTTTCAATATCTGTGAAAGCACCATCAAGAGAGACTGTGAAACTCAAGGTTAGAGCCTTGTTCACTGTCAGTGATGTCAAAAATATAGTTGGGAACACTATAGGTGTCTCAGTCAGTTATCAGAGTCTGATCTATGCCGGAAAACAGCTTGAAGATCTCAAGACATTGGCTTTTTATGACATCAAAGATGAATATGTATTGGAGATGTCACCTCGTTTGTTTCAGATATTTGTTAAAGTTTTTGATGGGAGGAGAACCCTAACTGTCGATGTGAAGCAGACTGATGTTGTTGAAGATGTGAAGGTCAAGGTTTTTCGCAAGCTTAAAGTGTCTATGAAGCGTTACTATTGTTGTAGGCTTTTGTTTGGTGGGAAACGTCTTCGTAATGGTCGGGATCTAGCAAGCTACAACATACAGAAGGACTCCACCCTTAGTTTCGTTATGTCAACAAACATTTTCTAGAGGGTCGTAGGCTAGCGTGGTTAGCTATCTTTTGCAGATTAGCAGCAGCAACAATATTTTGGCACAGGTAAGGGTAGAGAAATGATGAGTCACATGTGAGATTATCTAGGTAAGATTAATTTCAAATGTAATGTACTTAGAATAGGGTACAACTGTGCAGAGCTCACTGTAGGTATGTGCAATGTTCAAGCCAAAAAGTAGGATCAAACTTAAATTGTGCAACTTTTGTATATAAATATGTTTCTTTTGATTGTGCCTCATCATGTTTGTGTCCCTCTAATTTCTTTTTCTTTCATATCTCTTTTTGTAAATGAAAATTGTATTAAAACCAACTGCATTTTAAATTTATAAAGACTCTGTCTCAAATTTATGATCTTTGCTTGAAATAGTGTTCCTTTTGGAGCAAACATCCAATTGATAGTGCAGTACAATCTATTCCTAGATTGTGCTTTCCAAAGGCTCATGTTGGGTTAAAGCTTTCACGTGATTCTCACGTGCAATGTAGTGTGTTATCTTCTAAAGTGAATTGTTTTGGTCCTTTTTCTTTAATTATTTGAAGCCTTTCTTTACAAGGACGATTCAATCCCATTCCTATAGGCTATACTTAACCGCATATAGTGAAGAGGGCTTCCTTGTCAAGGAAGGTTTTGTTTTTGTTCTTGTCTTTTATCGAAACTTGTCAAGGAAGGTTGAGAATCTTTTGAGTCCATAACAAGTGACCAACGGCTTGGAAGTAAAACTTTTCAATCATTGATCTCGTTGCCTTTGGTAGAGCTGAAAAGATGAAGAGGCAGATGCTATGATAGTAAAAGCACCGTTTGATTAAAGATAGGAGAGAAAGAGGAAGAAGAAGAGGAGGAAAAAAGGAAGAAAGAGGGGAAAGTGACAGTAGAAAAAGAAAGAAGGAGAGCAGTGCGGGTCCGGTCTGTTTTTAGAGAAAATACGGGTAAATACAAAGCAATTGGAAATTAACTATGCAAACACATGTATATGCAATTCAAATTGAGCATCTTCAAGGGATGAGGTAAAAGAGTAGGCAAACCTTATTTGCTTTGACACATCAGCATTTTCATGCTAAAAGGTAATAGGTAAATAGGTAGGTAAAATATACGTACTCTTCCCAACAAAACTATGTGGACTACTTCAAAATAAATAGGTATATTGGGCGCCACTTGCTTTTTATGATAAAATATCATATATGCTCATTCAAACTTTCTATAAAATATAATAATAAAAGATAAAAGTTCATAATATAATAATAGTTTGTACAATTCCATTGTCTAGTCCCTTGGGGTGGCACTAGCAATGTGTCAAATCCCGCCTTTATATCCACAATATTCATATCCGGAATTCATCAACCCCATCTTCATTGGGGAAGGGGTTCCCCGACCAGCACCATTATGGAAGAAAAAACCAACATCATGTGAGAAAATATAAGAATGTTTACATATTGGCGGGAGGTTAACTTATAAGACTCTATAATATACCTATATATATATATGTGCGTTCGGGTTGCGGATTCAAAATACTATCCCCGCCCCTTCCCGAACATTATACCCGTAAAATTCCCCATATCGATCTCTTTATCCTTCATACTCGACCCATTAGGGTCGAATTCCAACGAAGTTTTACCCTCAGAGAAAATTGTCATCCCACTGATCAATTTTTTTCATAAGGCAAATGGATAAGCAACATGCCACCTAAGTTATTATAGTGTATTTTTTTTTCCTTATTTACATACTCCTTGGAGATGCTCACCATATTCGTAGTTCATTGGTGAATGTATCTGCTGGAGTTGAAAAAAAAAAAATCAATGGAATAACCGCAAGCAACGGGAAGAGGGTCTACCCAGCGAGTGAAGACTGTAGTAGAGGGCCCCGCAAAAAATGACCTTAATTCTCCTTAGCCTTTTCGTTTCCCTTTAAAAAAAATATATTTATAAATAAATGACCCATTAAGGAGCATCACTCTGTCTCCAAACAATACAGAGAGGTCTGTCAAATTTCTCTCGTTCTCTACAACCTTGGTTATAAAATAAACAGAGACAGTAGGGTTTGACAGTCATGGCAGCCAGCAGTAGTCGGATTGCAACAGTACTTTCTTCTACTCAACACCACCAGTCCAGTTCAAGCGAAGAAGAAGAGGTCGTTAACGATTTTCAACCTTTCATCTTTGCTTTATATACTATTTTGTTTTCTCTTCATTTTGTGTACTGTATATTAATGATTTGTTTCTGATCACTGAGTCTCTGGTTTCGTTGTAATTGGTTTTACCATAAAATAGAGAAAAACAGAAAACACAGTAGAAAATGTTGTCATAACACATTCTTTATACTTTAGAGATTCAAGATAGAATCTTTCACTAATATTTTTGTTTCCTACAAAAAGAAGTTACAATCTATGAATAATATTTTGTTTCCTATGAAAGAACTTTGAACTTTTCACTAACATTATGTATTTCCAGAAATCGTGAACTTGAACCACAACCTTATCATTTGATCTCCAAAATAGCAATTTCATGAGTATTCTATTTTTAAACCGACTTTTCCTTTTGAATTTAGTCTAGGGTTGGAGACTCCAAATGTTCACTCTAAGAAATTTTGCATTGGTAGTAACTGTGTGCTGTGGTTGCCTGTTGGCGTTTTTTTTTTATAGCTTTTAAATCTCCGGTAGAGTTTCTATTAGGCTAGAAAGCTTGATTATCTCCTGAAATCTGGTTTCTATTTTGTGGCATTAGGCTCCCCTGCATTCGATTTGCTGTTGGAACGTGTATAATGTTACCAGTGGCCTAGTCATTAACATATTCTGTGTGCCGAGTTCTCCTTAATGTGAATTGTAGACTCTATGATCTATATATTTCTGTTATGCCCTCCTACGGTCCTTGAAAAATAATATATATATATATATAGAGAGAGAGTTTTTATTAATCAGAGATTAGAGTTAGACTCTCAAGGAAGAATTGTAATTTTGTATTAGACGTTAGGCCTTATCATGGATGTCTATATCCTAGAGTCTCCTCCCTGGAACACGGGCCACAGTTGGTGTTAGAATCTTTTGTAAGCTCATTCATTGCTGCGTGGGGTGACATATTGCTGCTTTTCCTTTTTCTTTACTAGTATATTTTTGATGGCCCAACCTGATATGGATAATGGGAACAATTGTTCCGGTTGTAAAAATATTTCAAATTAACGTTTTCGGTTTGGTCTTTGTTATAGTATTGTTTTGGTGAAGTACATTTATCTTTTTCTTTGTATCAGATTAATATTTTTTTGAAGATTATGAGAACTGTGGCCTTAACGGTCAATAGATCTGAGACGATAAAAGATCTTAAAGCACTGTTATGTGAGAAGTATGGATTTCCAGAAAATCATCAGGAGCTCTTCTTGGGTGGTGATATGCTCGTGGACTGCCAAAGTCTAGTTGACTGTGGAGTTCAGAGGGACTCCACTGTTCATCTTGTTCTCCAGAATACTGTCGGGATCAAATTATTTGTCAAACTACCATCAAGTCAGCGCACCATTGAGATTGAAGCAAAAGCTCATGACACCATCCGAAACATCAAGGCCATGATTCAGGCCAAGAAGATGATTCCATCGGATCAGTTTACTCTTTTATATGGTGGAGAATTACTTGAAGAGGACAGCACTCTGACCTCATTAGGTATCAATAACATGTCAACCCTGCAAATGATTTCTGCTCCTAAAGATGTCCTTTCAATATCTGTGAAATCACCATCAGGCGAGACTGTTAAACTCAAGGTTAGAACCTTGTTCACTGTCAATGATGTCAAAAACATAGTTGGGAACACTTTAGGTATCTCAGTCAGTGATCAGAATCTGATCTATTCCGGAAATCAGCTTGAGGATCTCAAGACATTGGCTTTTTATGACATCAAAGATAAATATGTATTGGAGATGTCACCTCCTTTGTTTCAGATATTTGTTAAAGTTTTTGATGGCAGAACCCTAACTATTTATGTGAAGCAGTCTGATTTTGTTGAAGATGTGAAGGTCAAGGTTTTTCGCAAGCTTGAAGTGTCCATGAAGCCTTATTATTATTGTAGGCTTTTGTTTGGTGGGAAATTTCTTATTAATGGTCGGGATCTAGCAAGCTACAACATACAGAAGGACTCCACCCTTAGTTTGGTTCTGTCAACAAACGTTGTCTAGAGGGTCGTAGGTTAGCGTGGCTAGCTATCTTTTGCAGATTAGCAGCAGCAACTGTATTTTGGCACAGGTGATGTTATCTAGAAAAGATTAATTTGAAATGCAATGTACTTAGAATAGGGTACAACTGTGGAGAGCTCACTGTAGGTATGTGCAATGTTGGCCTGAACAGAACAAGTTGCTACATGTGGATCTTGGCTTAAGAAGGAAAACAAACCTGCTTTAATTGCATTTTCCTTCTCTTTTAAAAATGACTTTTGACTTACTGAGTTTTATGTTCAGTATTTGGATGATAATTCGACGAACGTCTAAAATGAGAGAACTTTGGCCGTAAGCACAATATCAGTAAAAAAATCCGTGTGGTCATATTTTCTTATATGCAACATGAATTATTAAAAATCAGAATACTTGAATCTTGCAGTAGTTCCTGGTTCAATAATTCTTTCTTCTTTACTCAGTTGAACCCCATCAATAAATTATTTGAAGTACAAAGAGAGTTGACATTCTTAGAGATTTCTTTTTGTCCTTCCATTCAAATGTCAGTGTCTAGTTTTGGACTATTACTATACTATTCTATTGATTTTCCAAATTCTTTTACAATACCCGTGCTTTGTGTGAACCTACCAACTTGTATTAAAATTGAACCAAATTGAAGACTTTGGCTAGAGCCTAGGCTAAATAATTGTTTCATTATTATTAAAGACCAATTATTCAACAGAGAAGCACTTATCCAATAAACAATATACAAGATTTATATTAAAAGAATTCTATTTGTGTTTGTTAAAGAAAAGAACTCTACATAAGGCAGTCTTCAAACTCTTGAGTTTCATCAGAAATGTAAAGTTTTGCTAAAACCTGGCAATCTGAACAATCACTCAAGTCTTGAAAATTTCCAATGGAACAAGCACTGAGACTTCGTAGACCCTCACACCGGGGATACCGAACGCTCCCATCAAGTTACCCTGGTTCATCTCAGCAAAAGGTTGTTATTGCCTTTTATTTACATATCATATTATTTTTCACTGGAACAATTTGAAGTAATCTCTTCCCTTTCTGTTTTCTCTCACAATGTCTTATGTATCCTTCAAATGATTGAAATTAGCTTCACAAGATTTGTTTCTTCTTTGTAGCAGAGGAATATACTGTGGAAGGTCTTGAAACAAGTAGCTCTGAGCGTTAAGAAATCCGTAGGACACAGGAAGGAAAGCAATTCAGAAAAGCTTCAGGAGCCTCTCTTGGATGATAGTAGTAATTGGCTTCACGATGGCCAAATACCAGCTGATCAAGGAATTCAAAGGGAACCCAGTTACCATATACGTCATCAGAATTCAATGAGAATGAAAATATATGTGAAAATTCCATCAAATCAGAAGACCATTGTATTTGAAGCAAAAGGGTACTATACCATCAATGACATCAAATCCATGATTCAGTTGAAGGAGGGAATTCAATCAGACCAGTACACTTTAGTTTATGGTGGGAAACTACTTCAAGATTATCGGACATTGGCCTCGCTTGATATACGGACAGAATCAACCCTTTATATGATTTTTCATCCAAGAGATATTATGCCAATTTTTGTGAAAACACCAAGTGGAAAGATTGTCAAGGTTGAAGTTAAGGTCTTGTACACTCTCCGGGATGTCAAAGCAATTGTTGAGAGCTTTATAGGATGTCCTGTTGCTGATTGTAGAATGATTTATGCAGGAAATGAGCTGCAGGATTGCAAGACTTTGGCTTTCTACAACATTGAAGAAAATTCCACTTTAGAGGTGCTGCCTTCTTGGATTCAGATATTTATTAAGACATGGAATGGGAAAACCATTACGCTTGATGTGGCACGATCGAATACTGTCGGAGAGGTGAAGGACAAGATATTTTGTAAGGTTAGAGTGCCAGTTCATTTTCAGAGTATTGTATTTTCCGGAAAACGCCTTGAAGATAAATGGCGTCTTGCAAGATACAACATCGAGAAAGACTCCACTCTCCACATGGTTTTGGCTTGGTGAACCAAATTCCACAATCATTCATGATACCAGAGGAAATGCAAGCAAGAGTTGAACTTCTGTAATAAGGGCGCTGTTAGATATATCATATATTCCTTCGGGTTTGATGAAGATGTATAGCGGTTCCCAGTGAAAGATTTTATATAGAAAAAGGGTGCAAGTCGTTATATGTTTGCAACAAATTTAATTTTTTTTTGCATTTAAAAGTTTGATGAACTCATCTGGTGATGAATATGCTTTGCTTCACGTGGAACAATCTGAATTCCTTAAAATTACATTTCATTAAAACGATAGAAATTCGATGGAATTTTATTCTTGATTCCTTCATGAAATCATTTTTTGCAAGAACAATTGCATAAAAATTATGGCATGGCAACACTCAAAGTTCTTTGGTAAATGAGATGAATGTCCTGCAGAGACTTAATTTGTATTCGACCTAAATTGGGTCAGAGATCTCCTACTCCTCCAACAAATAAGGCTATTTGCTTCCTCTGTTTCAATTTGAATTTTGAGTTGGCACCAGAATGAAATCTTTAGGCTGCAGAAGAACCTCACATGTGAGTTTGGAACAGTAATTTGGCATAAATACTTGGCTTGGAAACAACATGAAAACCAAGAAGTTTTCTCTGAACACCAGGCTGTTGTAGATTCAACTCATCAAATTCTTTTCTATGTATTCTAGGCAGTAAGACAGTACATAAATTGGAAACCAACTTCTCAAATCTCACTTGGAGCTTCGCAAGTCACAGATATCAACATGATGACGAAAAATAAAAATGATCAATGAAGTAAGCCAGCAGAAGTCACACTTTGTTTGAGTTAGAGGGTTATGTTAAGACCTCCCTTTCTGCCATCAGTTAAGATTCCCTCCTGAAAATCCCTCAGAACTCTTCTCTCCTGCCAAAACTGTGTGCATTGGACTCTCACCACTCTTGGATCCATGCTCTGAACCTTCCAATGAAATATCTGTCATAGAATTCTGGCCTTTGGATCTTGATGACCTTCTTGATGATCTTGCTGACCCGCTTTCAGAGGAACCCTTTTTCCTCCTTTGTTTCGGTATCCCAGGTGGATCTTGTGAGGGAGATTCAGATCCAAGGTTGTTAGAATTCCTGCTTCTTCTTGAATGACGGCTACTACCTTCTTTAGCCTCTCGAGAAGGGGAATCCATTACTCCATCCTTGGAGCGGTGGCGCCTAGAATGCTTCTTTGGTCCATCAGAGATCTTCTTGGTGGGAGAACTTTCAGGTTCATCTGTAGGCGAATGGCGCCTCGACCTTGGAATGTCACTTCGATGCACCACCAATTGTTGGCCAGGTTTATGCATATCTGCAGAGAGAAGCATACAACATTGAAATGTGAATTGTTGCACATTTTTGTTGATTGCATTTCCACATAACAGGAGTTAACAAGAAATAGGTTACAGAAAGATCATGATCAATTTTAACTTCACATTAAAAGTGACATGTTATATTGCCAGACTGTCAATACAAACTTTTAGTGTCAACATCATTAAGTGAAAAGATATGTTGTGTTAGAAAATAAGCAAACCTTGGGAGGACAATTCTTTAACAGCCAGTTGCCCAGCGGATGAGACTTCAGGAGAAGATTTGAAATCGTTCATCTGCAAGATGAAATTTTATGTAGTCGCAATTGTTTGTATCATGGGGAGAGAGAGAGAGAGAGAGGGGTTTACCCAGCTTGGCGTACTATTTGCAGAAGGACCATCCCATCCAATGTGTGCAACATGCTTTACATCCGTGGGAAAGCCAATTTGTATTTCATCATCTTTCTCTTCTGCAAAATTTGTACCACTTGGTCAATCAATTTGCTCTTTCTTTTCAATCTCTATTAAAATAAATATTATTTACAACACAATGAAGAGAGATTAAACTAAGAAGAAAATTTATGCTCATGATTTCACTGGAAAGAAAAAAAAATTTCCTGCAAAATTTTCGATCATTAGTTCTCGCTGACCAAAGAAAAACATGCAGAAAAACCCAACTGGAATTTATGCCACAAGACCTTGTAAAACTTGAAAAAGAAAATTATTCGAATTTAGGGAAAATCAATGGAAATCGCACGTACCAAACATATGTGAAATGTATCTTAGGCCTTTCAAGAGGCCCTTCACCTTGGTTGCCATTTTGTTGGCTCAAGTGCTTTAGGACATGCACTTCAGAAACCTTCAGCTGGAAATTAAGTTGCTGGTAGAAATGGTGCTTATTCTCAACTTCAAATACAAAGAAAGCAAGAATGTATATGACAAGCTCCTGATCATGGAAACCACAAGAAGGAGAAAAGAATAAATATATACTATCAAAAACCATTTGGAAACTCCTCTGCCCAAAGAATATTCAGCTGCTAGTTGCTACATCACCATATTATTTTTTATTATAATTTAGTTTTCCAAATTGATCCCCAATAAATGTAACACCAAAAGAAAAAATGTGACAGGAAAAAGAACTATGTGTACCTTGAGAAGAAAAGGCAGAGAAAAAGGCATCAGCATGATACAACCAGCTCCTGCAATCTCAAACCCACATCATGGTAAGTGTTCCCAAGCGTACCCATATAATCCAACAGTGCAAAGAGCGGTCTCATCTCTCTCAAACAATTTACAAATAAAAATTTGCAATTGTTGATTGTGATGCCATGGGGCCAGAAATTTTTTTGAATTGGCAAATCCGAAAAGAATCAGAGTGGAAATGAGAGCATCGGTTTTGTTGGATGGCCCGGTGGCGATGCAGTGCTCATTCCCGGTGACCGGTCATCAAAACCTGTTGCTCACCGGATTTTCGGGTGGGAAAGTAGAGAGATAGAACTAGAAATGGCCAGGACCAGAGGCTAAATTTGGGTGGAGGGGGCTTGTTAACGGTTTTTCAGTGAATGCGCGGGAAAAGCGGTTGGTGAAAACAATTGTGTGGCAATTGTGGAATTACTAGCTCACATCTCATCATCTTAATTTGTATATCTTCTTCCTCTAGAACTTGTGTGACAACCATGACGTACCAATCACTCAAATAGAACAATCTGTTCATATTCTTTTTTCTATAATAAACTAATTTAAATTTAAATTTTGGATTTTCAATTACCCTGGACAGAATGGAAGACAACAATGACATGGTAGTCTAATCTTTTCTTCTTATTTTTGCCAAAATTAGGAAGAAGATGAGGAAAACTCACACGGGTATTATGGAGACTTAAATCCAGGACCAGCACATCAAAGGCTTGGGCCAATCCAACTAACACCTCATTGGTGACATGATCCAATGGACGGAATGGAAGACAACGATGACATGGCAGGTCTAATCACTCAAATAAAAACAATTTCTACATTTTTTCTAATAAAGGGATACATCTTTGATTTTCAATTACCATGCATAGAAAAGACTGGAACAGAAAGAACTTTCTTTTTGGCACAATTGAAAACTTCCGTTTTAGTTTCAGCTCATTCTAGAGAACACGTTCATTATTAATACACCCTAAAGTATAAACTTGTCGACTATATTGTACCATACAGAGTAATAACACCACATGACAACGTTACAAGTAGAAACAAAAATGTGTTCATCTGTCTGTGCCTTCAAGAATTCTATTTGCCAGTCTACATTAGAGGCGCTCAAACCTAAGAATCCATCGGGACCGCTTTCTTTTATTTTTCAATGGAAACTAGCCATGTTTTTTGGTCAGGTGAAACTAGCCATGAAGAATTTGATTAGAGAGTGGGGATCTACATTTGACAAATTAACAGAGTTTTGCTACATGTAATTACATTGTTCTAATAGAGAAATTCCATACACCTAGCACCCTGAGACGAGGAAAAATGCTTCGAGGAGTTGAAAATAAGCATAGGTCTGACTCTGAGTATTCCGAAATATGAATTATTCTAGGAGAAGTTTGAATCCGTTCTGTTCGGATCTTCATCGGCATTGGTTTGGTTCGGACACCAGACTACCCAAGCCCATCCCAGTCACCGGCCACCAAAAAGTAAAAACAAAAGAACCTAAAGCACATGCTTATATAACCTTAGCATTTGATTATACTGAATTACCCATCTCTATGATATCTTTGCTGTGTAGAACATAGTTTCATTCGAATCCTCTCAGGTCAACCTCAACACACTAGAAAGAAGCAGGGAAGAAAACAACTTTCCACCGCACAGGCAAGACATATGGAACCAAATAATAATAACTGGCTCTGTAACAACCGATTATAAGTACAAATTTAGCATTAAAACATTAATCAAATAGCCATATGAATTCAGGAAAAAGTCGCATTATTTTTCATCTTTGAAGTTGAAGGATTAGCCCACAAGGAGAAGGAAATGGAAGGCAAGGCAACCGAATGCACAAGCCTCCTCTCATCAGGAAACCTTCTCATTCATGAAGCCTTCAATTCATCCATGCCAACACTAGCCTGTGTTAAAGAGTAAAAGTTCGTCAGCATACTAGCAGTTTACAATAACAAATGAGTTAATAATTTATTATCTTCTTTTTCTCATTGTTTTTTCTAAGTATAAAATCAATGGCATCACAACTGAAGCAACTTATGGAACTTTCCTTCCAACCAATGGACAATATTTCAGCCCTTTGAGTTTCACTAATCTTACAACCACCTGCTTTACTTTTCAATAAAATGGACTGCGTCAAGCACACCAGCTGGAAAACTTCAAAATTGAGCACTAAAGCTTCCAAAAGCAAAACCTTATGTAGCTAATTAATGGAATATATCTTTTCCTTCAACTTCTCCTTTTAAACATCTATCAGTCATTAAACCCAACTATTGTGGTCAATATATGGCAACCTTCAATCTCAAAACTCAACAAGGATGTTAAAGAGGTAACGATCTCACTAAATTCTGCAACATAATAAATTATCTTACCAAAAACTTGTGATTCTCTTTAAGTAGAGGCGTAAAGGTAGTACAAAATTTCTCTATATCACCCATGATATCACCATTGCCTCCTATCACCTCCATGAACTTCTTCCTGTCAGGAGCAAGCTTCATGGCAACCTATCATTACAGAGACTAATAAGTCCAAATTTCAACAAAAATGAAGTTCTTGTTTGCAATTTCTTTCAGACTTTCAGTAAAGAAAAAGGCGGGGATACTGAATATTAATTAAATCATAGAGTACAAGTAATTATGAATCAGTAGATAAGCTAAGTGAACTTTGCTGGTACTTAGTATTCAAAAATATCCTTTATCAAAACAGTGAACTACACTAAAGAGCAGGGTTTTTCTCTAATATGGGAAACACAGAAATGCTTTCAGGTTTAATAAATACAATAGCTTCATGCTTTCAGATGAGTTCTGTATTTTTTACATGCTACATTCTTGAATTAGAAACTAGCATCAAAGCGTAGCTAGCAAAGATGCTGATCATGAGAAGTATATAAAAATGCATCCAGGGCCAAATAATTAACAATGCTAAAGTTAAGCAGTAAAGCATTTAGAAAGGAAGCAATCCACTTTAGAATATAATCACCATAATTCTATTAGAGTCCAGCATGGGACAGTCAAAGGATAAAGCCAGTATGAAAAATGGTTGCACATCAAATAATTGAAGGGGCATCAAAGACATTTACACTGAAACTTGAACTAGCAAGCCATCCATGCCATTTTTTCAGGGTCTTGCCATAGGAATCTGTACAAGCCTGTGACATTGTCCAATCTGGATGATCCAGTAAGTTCCGAAACAGCTCCACCAAGAAATCCATGGCTCTGAAAATAAATCAAGAATAGTATCATATATATAAGGTATTGCATTTCAACAATGTGCAAAGGCATAAAAGCAAGAAAAACACGAGTTAATGATTATATATAGTGTTCACCTTGTCAGCCAAAGAAGACCATTGGTGCAGCTGGATGATGCTTTTGCAGTTTTTGTTTCAACCTCAAGTTGCACCAAGCTGTACAAGTAGTTGAACTTGGAAGGATTCGATGAATATTTAGATTCCAATCTCTACACAGCCAAAATTGAAGAAAGTGAGAATACTGATGGGCATTCAAACTCAATGAACAAAAAAAAAAAAAAATCTTACTTTCAACAAATATATCACCTACAAGATGTTCTAAGCAAATTGATGCATAAATGGGTAGATTAGCATTGCCATATCCAAGTCAGACAAGACAAAGCATATCTATGACTACTAAAAACAAATAATTCAAGTTAACCGAGAATCACAAAAGCAGGAAGAAGTACTAAACTGGCAACGAACACGAATGGTGAAAAATACATGTCAAAGAAACATATCTTACCGTTATATTACCACCTATGTCTGATTTAACAAGGGTCATAGCAGCTCCAAACTTATCTGGCATCAGAATTTGTAATTGCACTTGTTAAGTCAATGGGTCATGCCCAGAACCAAAGCACAAAGCTCGTATTGTAAAAATTACAAATGGAAGGAAACATTATGCTTAAAAATCATGTACAAGCGACAAGCATGCATTGTGGAAACTGAAAACTGGTTCAAAGTTTTGGAATCAAAGAGGTTAAAGCAATTTGGGATCAAAACAAAACAGGGAGGAGAGAATTGATGAACCTATAACAGGCAGAATCTGCTTGCACACTTCCAAGAAAGGCTTGGTCAGAATCTCTCCTGCATCAGACTTGACAGTCTTGAATCCTTCCAAGGCAGGAGCGAACACAGTCCCCTCCATCTTCCCAATTCACTGCGTACCCACATCATCATTTCAAATTCACATACCAAAAATATAAGTAAATTTTGCAAGCAAGCTCCAATCTTTATCAATAAACAGCTTAATCAAAACATTTCAACTAAAACCAATGATTTTAAAACAAGTTCCAGATGAACATACACTGTATCCAAATTTACAACATAACTTGATCATCGCATGTATAATTCAAAGAGAGTGAGGAAAAGATCGGAGCTTACAAGCAAGCTGCTGTTACAATTTGCAGAGTTGGGTAGCTTCGGATGGCTTGGATCTGAGTAAGATCACAGAAAATGGTGAAGATCAAAACCAAAACAACAATAAAAATGATGATAAACGAATAAAAAAAAAAGGAAGGAAATGTGGGTTGGATTCGAAATTCCGAAAATGGGAAACCTTTGCGGAATTGGAGAAATTACGAGAGAATCGAATTCTTCTATGACTTGAGAAATGGTGGTGGTGGGATTGGGATCAGGATTGAAATTGAATTGCTTTTGCGAAGTGAACAATTTTTAAAAGCTCAAGTGATTGAAGGGAAAGGATTTGACTAATTGACTGCTGGGACTGTGTCGTTTGGTGATTTGGGTGAGTGAATTGCGCGAATCCGCGGCATCTGGCATACGACATGTTGTACGCCAGCGGGCTTTGTGGCCGTTATGATGTTTTATTTTTACTTTTTTTATCTGTTAGACTTTTACTGTTACTGGTGCCGTTGCTGCTTCTTGTTGCATCTTTTTTTTTCTTTCTTCCCGATGAAATTATCTGTTACTTGTTAAGCGGAGATATTCATGGATTTAAAAGCGTTTCTTATCTTCCTCAAAAGTCATAACCTCTCCAGCTGAAGTTACCTTTGCATAATCATGAATCTTAAGATCCTGAATGAGTTAGATTAGGTCGAGTAAACTGATCAAAGTGGGGTGGTGGATCGGTTCAAGCCTAGACCTACAAATCGTTAGTTGATCAACATATCAAGTTAGACGGAAATGCTATGATGGGGGTTTCCATGTAGTTTCATCCAATTTTCCATTAAAAATAATTAAATCTTTAAAAACTAAAAAAGCGAACAGACAAAAAAAATAAATAAATAAACCCTAGCAATCAACGTCTTCCCCACCCCATCCCCCATACCCTCTCTCTGCAATCCCATATCCGCAAGGTTTTTCCAGTGAAAGAGCAGCAGCGGAGGTGCAAAAGAAGGAGGACTTGAAGATATACCCACCTCTACAACACTGCCATGGACATTGCTATGTTTGTCTAAGCAATCCTATTTGCAATGTTCTCAAACAAACCAATATGGGTTTAGAGATTTCTTTTCCTTCCTTTTTATGGGTTTTGGGTTTAGAAATTTACAAACCATGGCTTGATGGTCTGCGACAACATCAGCTGGGTTGGGTGATTTGAGTTTCAAAGGTTGGGGGCTAAATTGAGTTTCTGGTAAAGGAGGAGAAGGTGGGGTGGTGTTGATGGATGAGGAGGCTCATGCCATTGCCACCATAATGCCTAGGCTGAAGCACCTTGAGATGGCATACCATCTTATCAGCACAAAAAGCGCTCTTCAAATACTCTCAAGCTGCACCGAGCTCGAGTTTTTGGATTTGAGAGAGTGTTGGGATGTTCAACTTGAAGACAAGTACCTCAAGGAAAAGTACCCAAAATTGAAGGTTTTAGGGACTCTTATTTTGGACTACTATGGGAGGAATGAGTGGGAAGATTACTTCGATTTCTTGGATGCTTATGAGTATTTGGCCTGGGAATTTGTGGCTGGTGAATTGGAGGATTACTATGATGATGATGATGTGAGTTATGATGGGATGTGGGATGATGAGGGAAGGCTAGAGGAGCTAGAGCTGAGGTTCTATGAAGGAATAGATCAGAATGGGGATGCAGTGTATAGAGGGTATGGTTGGCCTCCATCACCTTAATAAAGTTGTGTTTTTTCTAATTTTTCAAACTGTTTACTTTCTTAGGGATTTCTTCTTCTTCCTTTTTCTGGGTTTCGGGTCTAGAAATTTACAAACCATGGCTTGATGGTCTGCGACAGCATCAGCCGGGTTGGGTGATTTGAGTTTCAAAGGTTACAGGCTAAATTGAGTTTCTAGTAAAGGAGGAGAATTGGGGGTGGGGGGTGGGTGGTGGTGGTGTTGGTGATATGTTGGTTTACTTTTCTTCTTCTTTTTTCTATTTTGAATTTTGTTTGTTTTTGTTTTTACATTTTTTTATTAATATTGTGCTTTGTAAAATGACAAACTTATCCTTATAATTGAAGGAAAATTGGATGGAAGTGTAGAAACTTGACGGTAGGTGTTAAATTGACGATAAAATTTATTATAAGGGCTAAATTGGCTGAAAAATAATTTATGATGGACATTTCGACAAGCGTTATAGTTCAGGGGGGTTTTTTGGCACTTTAGGGATACAACCGATACTAGCGAAGCTAGAGGGAGTTGAATCTAGAACCTTAATTGCAAGGGTAAATATTCTTAACTATTTGAGCTAATGATAGACCAATTAACTCATTTAGTTTGTCTATCATCTCATGTAAGGAAATTAAAAATCTCTTCTTTATTTTCCTTTTTGTTTCCGTAGTTTCATGCACACTCCCTAAACCCAAAAAGAAAAAAGGAAAAAACAAAGCTAAAAAAAACAAAAACAAAAAAGGTATTGATAGATCTGTTGAATCATTCATACATAAAAACCCCATCAGCCAATGAGAAAAATAAGGAGGAAAATAAAATATTCCATTCTAAATTCATACAAACATTTTATTAAAATCCAAGGTAAAGCTCATCAAGCAAAATAGACAAATACAAGTCATCTTCTTCTTCTTCTTTTTTGGTTGGGGGAATTAGAAGGAGAGTTTGGGTTTGGGTGGGTATTTGATTGCATTCTTGACAATCTTTTTGGAGGCAGCATCACCAAGATCAATGCCGCATATATCAGCCAACCTGATGAGGTATAGAAGCACATCAGATAGCTCTTCTCCCAGATGCTCCTTATCTGATTCCTCCCAATTTGGCAACCCTTTGTCCACCTCTCCCCTCCATTGGAATATTTCTGATAGCTCTCCTACCTCTCCCACCTACCACCACATCACCATATATTATTTGGCATCATCAAGAATCAATAAGAGGAGGTATATATTGTCAATGTATATCAACCATGAGTTTTTATTTTTATTTATTTTTAGTTTGTATATATTTTCATCCACTCATATACATGAATGCCTTGGATTTGTATGATTCTATGCAATCAAATCTTGCTAAAAGTGTTGCTTTCATAAACAGATGACATGAAAGAGCTTTTCCAAACGTTGGGCGCACATGTAAGTTGTAATTTGTAACCCCCCATATGCCTTAGCCTACCAAATGTTTATTATGCCAAAGAATATTTCACCAAAGTGCGTGGCACATTGAAGAACCATTTAGCTTTGATACAAAACTGAAGTTGCAAACCCAGTTTCATTTTGCAGAAACTGTTAAACCACAACCTTAGCAGCAGCCATATGTGTATGAACATGGCAGCAGGTGCAAGCAGCCCAAACTAATAGTTGCTTCAATAAATCTGCCATCAAAGTTTTGGCAGACCTGCCAAGTTTGCAGCTACAGTTTACTGCTCGTTAAAATTCTCAGTCTGGACTTTCATGAAAGGTAATTCATGTAGCTTATACCAACAAGAGACCCTTCATGCATGTCTAAAAAAAATGTGTCTTTATCTACAAAGAGATCCAACAAATGGAACAATATAGAGAAGATTGCATGACCCTTTTGTGCAAAAATGACATAGAAGAGACATAAAGCCATGGTTAACAAAAACATCTCGTTTGGTGTCTGCACATTATTACTGTGCGGATGTTATAGTTTGTAAACAAGGAGAGGTAGTAGAAAATATATGATGTCCGCACGGTAATAACGTTTGGAAGTCCGAGAATTTATATATATATATATATGTTGAGGGAGAAGTAGTGAGGAAGATTATTTACCATGGCAAGGAGTAGATTTCTGGGACTGTGGTATTTCTCCCAATCTCTGGCCTTGGCAAATTCCTCAAGCTTCTTAGAGAGGTCCTTAAGACTAATGTTCACTCTCTCATCTTCAGCTACATGAATCTCATCTCCTTCTCCCATTTTTCGGTCTGTATTTGGGTTTTGCATGGAGAGAAGAGGGGGCATCTTATAGCTTTTAAAAGGATTACTAGATTTTTTCTATCTATCTTTTTAAGGAATAAGTATCTAATATGCAAATAAAATTGAAAGGAAAGGATGAAAAGTCTTAAAATGCCGCCCCTCAGTCCTCAGTCCTCATTCCTCATATATGGTTTATACAAGAGATTCCTTACTGCCCTCCACTGTGCAAAATGACCCAACTTCAATGCATAAAATTAGATGAGAACATTCCATCATTAGTTACCATGGATTTCATGTTTAAATCACAAACCATTAAGGATGAGATGGTCATTCATTTAGTGTTCCAACCACTAGAAGGATTAGGTAGCTCAGAAGTGATTCATTCCCCTTGACTCAAAATGCAATGATATCATGTAAGAGACTTACTACTCAAGTGATTAAAAACGTTTATCACTGCATCTAAGATTTTGTTTCGATTCTCCTCTGCTCCAATATTACTTGTATAAGATATGCAACAATACAACTAAGAGTAAAAGTTGTACAATTACCCCCTTTAGGTGCAAATTTTACTTTCCTTTTACTCCATGGCAAATTCATGAACCTTGATATAATTGACTATTTTAAGGTGAAAGATGAACATATATGACTCAACTTTCCAATTTCCCTATGCAGAAATTCTTAACCCATAATTATATGTGACAATACTATAGTTAATCTGCAATTAAGGGACATAATTATATGGTACAATGGATGTGATCAATTGTTGTGACCATGTGCAACTCACATCATTCAAAAGATATTCAAAAATTTATGTGGACAAGCTGTGGTGTGTGGTAGGTGTCTTTGAATTTGTCAACCTCCTTATACTGTTCAATATGCAATGGATACAAACTAGAAAAATAACTTAAAAATCTTCTAACCGCAAACAAAACTTCCTTTTTTCCTCCTTTTCTTTTGGATTCTTTTCCTTTTATTAGCTGCAGCATCACGCATCACTATACTTTTAGTTTGTGAATGTGAGAAAGATATCCAAAGTTAATTAGAAAGTATACCTGCTCTCTCTCGTGTCACACATTGATAATATTCTTTTGCTAGATAATTTGGTGTTTTATGTCGTTGAACTATCAATTTGGACCACCAATTATATAATTTCTTGTCCGGACGTGTGGTTATGATTGAACAAGACTTTGAGAAACCTAAAACGTACACCAATATTAAAATCCAATAATTCTTTTCTTAGGGCATGTATAAGCATATATTGTGATTTCAACGATTCCAAAAGAAATGTGAGAAATTCTTAGGCTATTCCACACAATGTTTAATCATTGTGTTCCACAGCATTAAAGAAAAGAATATCATATGTCATTCGAGTTAAATCAATACAAAGCATTGTGCAAACGATTACCATGGCAATTACTTATTAAAAAATTGTTAACGCAATACTTTGCCTGCACATACAACCTTGAGAATAACCATTACGAAATGTGAAATGAAATCTAACTAAAGTAGAAAAAAAAAAAAAAAACAAGAATATACGATATGGCATTAGAGAAAGAAGAAGAAGAAAAAAAAAGCTAAGTTAAAGGTTGAAATCAACTGGCTAGGGCTGTGGATATGACAAAGATAAACTTAATAACGATTCAATGCCATTTAGAAGATCCGATAAGATAAAATTCAGAAAGGGTCGGCACAATGCTTGAATTCTTTAAGTGACAATTCCCCTGTAGAAAATGTTAAGAATCTTGTTGTTCTAGCTAGGGATCAGTCGGTCGGTTTGACATTATTGACATTCATCTTGGGTGATGTTTAACTGCTGGGAAAAAAAAATTCATAAATTCTCCGATCCTTCCCAAAAGGATCCAATTGTTAGGCAAGATGCCAATAATATGGACTGGTGGTATATTATATTGACCATTTGCTATCTTTTTTTCCTTCCTCTTTTTAAAACATCGCTAGACCTTAAGTTTCGAACTTAAGACCACTAGCAACTAATGTTATGATATCATGTTAGACAATTTCTAGTAGATTAACAATATATGTGAAGCTAACACTCTCTCCTCATGATAAAAGTTTATACTACAATTTTAATTATTGAACACAAATTATGGTGTTGTCACCCCTCTTTCGAGCTTAAGAGCGCTTTATGAATATAACGTCGAGGATCATGTATAAAGTTGAGATTTCGTGTCCAGATTTATGGAGTCGGGTCAAGTACTGAGACCCAAGTTCGAGTCTAGAGTCCAAGGTCTAGGATCTAGATCACAGGTTTTGGAAATTGAGTCTAAAGGTCTATAATAGAAAGTCCAAGTTTTGTGGTCTAGGGTCGGGGTTTTAGGTGCATTTCAAGTCCTATTGCTCTTTACACCTTAGATACAACATTCATTTCTTCTAATTTAAGATTTTTTTTTTTTATTTTTAAAGGCCCACCTATTGATCTTTCTCTTCTACCTTGTCCATTGTACATTTTCTTTCTTTCCTAGCCATCATTCAATTTCGCAGAAGAAGAAAAAAAAGGAGATTCACTATTATACTCAATATAGGAGCCTAAATTATATAAATAACAAACTCTATATGAAAAGGACTTTAGAAACACACCCAAAGCTCATTTACAACATAACAAAGACGTTTCGAACTTCCTATAAATTACAAAACTGTCATCAATTTCTTAAAACAAACCCAACCCCAAAAGTAAATTAAATAGGGCTAGCTATTATTTTTTGCTTTTGTTTATAGAAATTAAATGGTGTAGGATTTATCTATATTATTAGTGCTAAAAATGGGTATATAACTAAATATCTCTATATATAAAAAAATTGTAGTTTGACATAAAAGTCGAACTATAGAAATGAATAAAAATTAGTGAGAATAGAATGGGAGAATAAAGAGAAAGATAGAGAGCAATGTTTTAGATATCATCAAGTCGCCCATTTTCCATTCTAAAGGGTCATTCACGGCACTAGTTATAGTTCCATGAGTGAGGATGATACCCAAAAAGTTAATAAAACATTTGGACTGAAAGAATATAAATTTAAAATGTTATCTCTTTTTATTTATTTATTTTTGGGAAATTTAAAATGTTATCTAAGCATCAAACTTTGGCATGCTTGCTATTTATTTATTTTCCTTACAAAAGACGTGAATTTAGGCTTTACTTGCGTGGAGACTTAAAAATGTTTATTCGAGAGGGTGCCACTTTTTAAAGATTCGAATTTCGTACACGTATCAACAGTTTCCTCCAAGCACACTGATCCGTATAAGATTTAGGGAAAGTGGTGACCATGTAACCTGTTGAATGGAGTGGCCAGTTGAAGAGAAGAGGAATTCAACCTTGAAGATATTTAGGAAAAAAAAAATGAAGAAGAAAAAACTCTTCTCGAAAATAGAGAGGAAATGGAGATGAAGTTGGTGATAATGAAGTTTTAAGAACTTGAACGAAATTGTTAGGGAGTAAATAACAAGATATTGTAACAAATTCCAAACGATTGATAATGTTTTGGTTAGTTCATATATATGGCGCTTAAGAGATGAGAAATATTACTAGACTGAGAGAGTTAGTTGATATACGTAACGTAAGTCTAGAAAGTTTGATCAATAGAGTGTTAGTTGGATTGGCTCAAATTTTTTATGAGCTCTCAAGTAGTCTTGAGTTTAAGCCCGCATGGTACCCACGTATGTGAGTTTCCCATCCTCATTCTTAATTTTGGCAATATATATATATATATATATATATATATATATATGAGTCTATTATGAACTTGATCTATTTTAAATAAATAAGATATTGTGGATCTCCACCTGCGTTTCGATGTCGAATCTCTACCAACATTCTTTTTGTGGTTTCTTCATACTTGGAATAAGTCATAGAGACTCTTTTGGTTGTTTGAGCTTGCACTCTTAGTTGTGATGCATATGCCAGAGTTTCTTCGATCATGTGTGATCCTTAGTGGAGGAGCCCCAAAATTTCTCCAAAAAAAAAGAAGAAGATATTGACATGTCAATTCCCACGTTATTCGGTGACTAGTTTTCAATAATTATATATATATATATATATTGCAAGCTTCAATAATTCTAACAATTAATTACGTTTTAGAAAGAGAATTACCATTAGATTAAGAATTAATTAGTATAAGATATGCACACTTAAACATTATTTAATCATAGAGTCGTTTTCACTTTAACATTATTTAGCCCCCTCTGTCCTAAAAAACCCTCTTAGAGCCGTTTTCATTTTGAGGGTGGCTTCCTCCACTCTCGCCTCTTCTCTTCCTAAAGTTTTCTCTATTTGTCTTCATTTTGTTATGATTTTCCTCTAACCATCATAGATGGCTATGTTTCGGCGTCAGATCTCCACCTGCGTTTTAGCGTCAGATCTCCACCACCATTCTTTTTACAGTTTTTTTTATGTTTGAAATAAGTCACAGAGACTCTTTGGGTTCTCTATGTAGTTTTCACATCTCCTTTTGTGAGAGCTTTTCACATCTCCTTTGTGAGAGTTTTTCATCTCTCATTTGTGAAAGTTTTATTTGTATTGTTATGGCTTGGTTTTTTCAAGCTTTATCTCTTTTTGATTATTTTGAGTTTGCAATCTTAGTTGGGACGCATACGCCAGAGTTTCTTCGATCGTGCGTGATCATTAGTCACACACTAGATTGTCTTAATTTTGATGTTAGACCGGTCCGTTATTGTAATGACCCTTTGTGGCTAGTTTGTATTGGTCTTTTGTGACTAGTGGTTTTTTTGGTTGAATTATGAATGCAATCCTAGAATTTCTATAAATAAAAAAAATAAAAAACTATTATCTAATCATAATCTAAAGTTTTTATATCATAAGGTTCCGAAATAAAGGCCTCACCAATACATGAACAATTGAGATGCACCTCATGACATGTTTACTAATCCATAATTGGAGTAGGAGGAATTGAATTGAGGAGGATTGAGGAGAATTAGATTCAAGATTCCTATTGAAGTTGTTTACTAAACTATATGGATTGTGGGGAGTTAGATTCCAAATTTATATTAAAGTTGTTTACTAAACCATATGGAATTGCATTACGAGTTGTACTAATTACTAAAATATCCTCGTTGTTGGGTAAAAATAAATGACGAATTTTAAAATTTTAAAATTGTGTGAGTATATAATGGGTAAAAAAGATAAATTTCTAATAGGTTAGTTATTTAGGAATTAGAATACCACCTCCCACCCAAGAATTGCCTTCAACATCAGGAATTCAATTCCTAATTTTGTGTGGGCCCCACTTACTTTTTAATTCCATCATGTAAAGTAAACACATGAATCCTTCATAGGTGGAATTCAATTCTTGATTAGTAAACACACCATCAGTATACTAAAGTCATTTAGATATCAAATCTAAACTAAAAAAAATCAAAATCCCCATGTTTATTATTAATGATCAAGTACTAGATTTTAATAAAATAGTATTATTCTTTCTAATGTTTTTTTTTTTGTTTTTGATAAATTCTAGAATTGTATTCATAATTCAGCCAAAAAAGTCACTAGTCACAAAAATTCAATACAAACTAACCACAAATGACCATTACAATAACATTACAATAACGGAGCGATTTAAAATAGGTTTCAATTTCAAATCTTATAATTAGCTAATTTTAGTCCATGCTCAAACCAAAAGGTTGGACTTGGGAGTAGTTGGATTTCGAGAGAAGAACTATCCATTATCCGCACAATGACCTAAGCCCATGGTAGGACAAAAAAAAAATAACATAAGCCCATGGATCACCATGGGCCTACTTGATCTCCATAATTGCAAGCAAAACGAAGAGCCCATTAGAGGCAAAGTGGATCGGACGGTCCACAGCACCCTACAAAACACCCATAAGAAAAACCCTAATCCCACCGCTTCCATTTTCTCCTCTTCTAAGCTCCGCCTCCTCCTTCTTCAGAGCTCTCACACTCACACACCTCACCAGAACCGGAAATGGTGAGCTCTCTCTCTCATCGTCCCTTCCTCATCCATACGCCAGCGTTTACCTTCTCATTGTGTACTCTCAATACGACTTAGTTTTGTTCTTCTTTGATCTCATTCTGTTTTTTGTTTTTGTTTTGGGTAGCCTTTCAAGAGGTACGTTGAGATCGGAAGGGTGGCTCTCGTCAACTACGGCGAGGACTATGGGAAGCTTGTTGTCATCGTCGACGTCCTTGACCAGAACAGGGTACCTTCTCCTTCCTCTTTCCTTTATCAAAGTCTTACTCTTTTGTTTGTTACTTTAGAATTGTGTTTGGGTTCTGTTTGGTTGCCTGGAAAAACTAAGTAAAATGAGAGAAAAATGAATTTTGGGATTCATGCTTTATGTTAAATTAGCACGTGATTCAATTTTGTGGAGCATTAAGCTCGCTTACCTGAAGTGTTTTCTGAGCTGCCAAGCAGAGTTCTTTTTGTTGTGGTTTCATATAATATATTTTAGTATATCTTCTAAGAATCATTGATAGATTCAATGCTTTAGGTTTTAAATTGAAATGAGCATTGGGAAACTGCTTTTTTTTTGGTCTCCCTTTCTGTTGTACATTCCTAATATACATGACATGTTATGATATCTTTCGGTTTTTAGAAACTTCTTATAACTATATTTGCCAAGTGGACTGGGTGCAATGTTAATTTTAAATCAAAACTTTCGTTAGAACCAATAGGCGTGTGAATTTTGACTATGTATTGGAAAGTGGTTATGTTTTATCAGAATATGTATTGCTCTGATTGTTGCTTTGTACTTATGTACTTAAGTTTACTTCAGCGAGTCCCTTTTCAGACAGAAATGGGTGGTTTTTGTTGAGCATCACAAACGATGCCTACTAGTGCAGCCACTATTCAAATGCTAATATAGTTATTACTTCTTAATTTTTATGATGGTCTTTGCCTTTTTTTTATTTTGTCTGTTTCAGGTTATATTCTTGGTTTGTTGATTGAGTTGTTTCAGTTTAATAGTAATTTCAGTCTGTTTCATGTTGAGATAAGCTGCAACCTGGTAATTTTTTGTTGGTTTTGGGTTGGGCTCAAACCTGAACTTGTTTCCACGCGTGGTGGTCGTTCTGGAGAACTTCACATATCAGAAATATAGCTATAAAGTTTCTACATTGATATCATTGTATATTTCATGATTTTGATCCATTGGCAATTCTGCTTCACTTGTCTCCATAGGCTCTTGTCGATTCTCCTGATATGGTCAGATCCCAAATGAATTTCAAGAGACTTTCACTCACTGACATCAAAATTGATATCAAGAGGGTTCCTAAGAAGAAGGAATTGCTTGCTGCAATGGAAGCTGCTGGTAGGCTCAATTACCCATATATGATGATAGTTCTTGTTTTCATGTTATGTCGTCCATTTTTATAATTATATGTGTGTTGGTAGATGTGAAGAAGAAGTGGGAGAACAGCTCTTGGGGTAGGAAACTTATTGTTCAGAAGAGGAGAGCATCTCTTAACGACTTTGATCGATTCAAGCTCATGTTGGCTAAGATTAAGGTTGGTTATGGCTCATTTGAATATTTCGTGTGAAGTGTGACTACCTCTGTTTGAAAGCGTTGTACATTTCTCCACCAGAAAAAAAAAAGAGTAGTAAATTTCCTTTATTGCCCACCTTATTTCATGATATATTTTTTTAAGAATCCACTAGATGATTTATTTCTTCATCCTTTTCATGTTGAACCCTCCCAAACTAATAGACTTTTACTCATTTGCAGAGGGCTGGCTTGGTCAAGAGTGAGCTTGCAAAACTGAAAAAGGAGACATCATCTTAAGCAATATCGGATATTAAGTTTACAATTTTGTTATGGATTATTTTCAAAACTGTACCCTGGATTGTAATCCCTTTGTTTTTATTCGAGTTTAGTTTTTCTTGGAGCTGTTTTTGTTTTAAAGTATTGTTGACAAAGGAGCTCTTTTAATGATCAATTTTCTGTTGTCCTATGTTTCCTTCCATTCCCATTGTGATGTCGAATTTCTTATATGCATGTTTGAGCTCTGTTCTGGTGCACGCTTGAGCGTCGGTAAAATACTTGTTTTTATGATTAGAACTCTGATTCCTATGGTCCCTGATCACCATTGTCCTCCAATAGAGTTAACCTTCTGGCCAAAAGTGTATTCGCCAGGATAATATCTTAAGCTTAAGGTTGGCTAGCATCGATACTCTGATTCCTATGGTACCTGATCACCATTGCCCTCCAATAGAGTTCACCTTCTGGCCAAAAATGTATTCACCAGGATAGGATCTTTAGCTCAAGGTTGGCTAGCATCGATGGTTTTCACAATTTGCTCAGGCATCCAAGCAAGGTTGCTAGTACGTTACTTCTGATTCTGCTGGTGAAGTGAACAATGCTGATGCTGATATGATGAAAACAACATTTGGTACATGGTATTTTTATGGAATTTGCCTGATCCCGTGAACTGTATTGTCTTTACTTTTCACGATTGACAATTTTGGCAGTTGGCAAGGGAAAATTAAAAAAAAAAGAAAAATCCTTTGTGCTCTATATTTTGAAGAGGAATATTCCATTGGATGTCAAGAAGGCTCCAAGTACAGTCCTGGATTGCCCAGTACAATATGATCAGTATCCAATTTGCATAGCTAAATTGGAACAAAGAATGCAATGATAACTCAAAGTATATCTTTATAATATTTGTTGGCTAGAAAAGTGATTTCAGGACTTATTAGTTCAGTGTTCTGCAATAGTCTGCGCAAAACAGATATGACATGAATTCTTTCATCTGGCCGACTCCAAAGGACTTGAAGGACTTCGTGAGGAAAAACAGGTGCAGGCCGGGCAAGCCACCGATTGCCATCTACTTCCATTCCATTTAAACTAGAAATTAAGAACACACAATATTAGAAACATTTCAGGGATGATGTGCATAAAGATCTTCTACTTTAAATACATCAATACCTGTTGAGAATAGTCAACATATTAGGCCATTCAGCAAGCTTGAAATGTACATCCACAATGTCCCTGCCTCGGGCCTTCATCTGCGTCACTTGCCCCTGAGAGTTACATACAGACTGGAATTTTTTCTTTGATACTGTTCCACCAAAATTTGAAATCCTTATAACGGTTGTTCTTGGCACATCAATTCTGAGGATTGATAGCTGTTTTCCTTCAACATTTATAGAACATGCTGCAATTGCTGTCTCTTTGGCATCTTCCGTCTGTAATCAAGCACTTGGAGCATAAATTTCAGAAAATGATGGTAAAAAGAGTAAATGTCTATGAACAGAAAGCTTATCTCTATCTGTGTGTGACAAAGTGAATCCAAGAGAGCACTATTCTTTTCATTGCTTAAGGAAAAAGTGAATGCATATTCAAAGTAGTAACTTTAACACATACTGGTATACTGCTAAGCTCACATGTCAATTCTCTTTCACCTTAACAGTTGGGTAAAAACGGCAGGCAAAACCAACCTAATGGGCTAGTTCTGAAGTCTCTTACCTAGTTCCAACACCGGTAACAAAAAGATTAACAATACAAAGTATGACGTGAACATTATCTTAGTTACTTATGAGATCTCCAATACTAGCATTCAATCTTCACAAAAATTTGACTTTATAATTTATTTCTTTGGTTGGTTAACATGATGATTTATTAGAGAGTCAAAAATCAGAAGCAAATGGTAAAAAGCCTCACCTCAAATTCTACAAAAGCAACAGAGCTTGAGGAACCCAAGAAAAAGCTGGATATGCCACTTCCACAGAAGGCAAGAGCTCCTTTAAGGTGATGTAAGCTTATATCATGGGTCAAATGTTTAATCATAACTGTTCGTGTGGGATTCTTTATTAATGCAACAGGAAGTTCAGAATCACCAATCATGTTGGGAATGGAAACTTTATTAAGCACATCTTCTAACGAAGTTGCCTCAACAACGACATCGGAATTCCCTATAACAAGGTCAGTTTTCCTGAGAGCTTTCTGTGATCCATTACTTGTCTGCAATAAAACCAAAGGCCAGTTAAGCAAAGGTGAAATGGCTTAAAATGCTTCCTACAGATATACTACGATTTCCACCCAGTCACAGTTATAAGGCTTGTGCTCATGACAACCATACTTATAGTTTGTCATTTCAGCTGGAAACGGAAGACTGACTTTTCTGAGCTTATTTGTAGCAGTAGGATCACAAACTAGTGAGCACGATAAGCCATATTTGGAAGAAAAAAAAGGACATTTGAACCATTAAATAAGCAGGTTTTCCAATACCTTAAAATGCACCCAAGCATCTCTGAAATTGCTTCCTTCACTAACGGAAAGTAGCTGTATCTTGACAATCTCCCCACAATCATTTAAAGCATTAACAACAACATCCTCCTTCACATCTTTGTGCAAAAATCTAACCAATACCTTGCTTTCTGTTGATCCTTCTTTTTGGCTGAATGCAATTGGGATCTTATTTAAGTCTTCCTTGCTAGTTGGAAGATGGATCTGTGGGCTTAGTTTTGACTTTTTTCGAGATGCAACTTTCAAGTCACCACTGTCACTTTTAGATACGGAATCTGTATTAAGGGAAGCAATTCCCCTACATGGTTGCTCTTCGCTCTCATCGATGGTGTTTGTCTCCCTTTCCATGGCACGGCCTCTAAATGAACTTTCTCTTCTTTTAGCATCACGCTTATGTGAATCAGCGGGGATTGTAACCTTTTTAACTGAGCCTCCCCTTTTAATGATATGATCAGTCTTGTTGGGAATAGCACCGTCCTGAGGTTTAGTAATTAATAGTTCTCTAGGCAGCTCCTTAATGCAGCCAATTAAGCCATTAATGTTGAATCCTTTTCCCATATCTTCTTCACCTGTTGTTTCATTTCTTTCAGTTAAAATTCCCAAAAGTCCATTTGAAGCCAAAGTATCATTTTTTTTACCGGGGATTTTGCCAGCTTTTTGATCATTCATTGTCCTCAGAAACATGTTTGCCAACCCCACTTCTTGAGATCGATTAGATGACGCAGGCATTTTATCCACATCAGTATCTGCACTAGGTGTTTGATCTGATATCCAAGTTCTTTTGTTAAGTTGATGGTTTCCAATTCCAACTACTGTGGATCCATTTGTGACATCCTTTTGGAATATCCTAGACTCTTCACCTGGTAACTGATGTGTTACGCAAGACTGGTACTCAGTTTCTGATTCAAGAACCCCAGTGTTGTCCAACATCACTTCCCCAAGTTGCCTGTCTGATTCAGGCTCTACTTCTGATTGACCCATATCCTTGGATGATCTTTTCCATGTTACATTGGAAGCTGCAGTTGCTCTAACACATTTCTCACTGTCTTGAGAATCCATGAAGGTCTTTGATGATAGAACTAAATTTCCACTTACACCATGTTCAACATTTTTAGGACCGACATGTTTCTCTTTGTGTTTAGATGCAAAAATATCACCCAAATTGCTCAAAGAATTTTTCCCCCTTCTATGCAATGACGCATTTGTTAAGTTATTTTCAACATTTTCTGGACCAGCACGCTCCTTTCTAGCATTGGATACAACCAAACCAGCAATATGCACATCAACTTGGTTAAAAACTGTAGCACCAACCACTTCAGATGAAGAGCGTTCCCTAATTATATCAGATTTTAATCTCGTTGAGATATTTTCCTTGCAACTGTGAGAATCTCTTATGACTTTTGGCATCTGAATGCTATAATTGGGTTGATCAATTTCAGTGTCATGAGGACTATTCTTTGTCTTAATAACCTCAGATATTGTCTTATCAGCTACAGAATCAATTGTTTCGACAGTGATTTGCTTCTGAAATCGGGAAATTCCCAGCATTCTTTCCTTCAGATTAGAAAAAATGCCTTTCAGAGAATTCCATGATTCCCCCACTTTGTTTTGACCCTTTGCTGGTTCCGTATATCTGTAAATCCGAGGTGTACAAACGGAATGCTTAGCAACTATGATAGATTATAAGCTACAGGCTAACGCCATATAATTGATGATGAGGCACATTATATACAACTATAAACATAAACACACGCATCTCCCCACCCTTCCCAACCCCAACCCCCAAAATAAATAAAAATATTAACAGTTAAGTACAATAAAAAAGAAAACTCTAGAAAGTTCCATAAGTCATGTGTGTATTATTTTTCAAAATTTTTTGGGATGTGAGATTATGGCATGCCACCAGCTTGCGTACACTGGTGCGCATATTTTTGCTTAAGTATGGGAACTTGTGCTTATATTTTGCACGCGGCTTTCTGATCATTATCTGGTTGCTGGGGATGTTTCCCTTGAGCATTAAACGTGATTGCCCCTCAGTTATTTTCTATAACCCTTGGCAATTTCTTGAAAAAATGGGGGTTAAAGGTTTGTGTTTCCTAAGCTGGTTTCTACAAGATTCTTCATGTATATCATCATCTGTATTGAGAATTTGAGATGAGCATAGATTTAGGGAGACTAAATACGGGATAGCTAGTTTTGCCTAGTTCAAACACCACATGCTTGATGTAACACGATAATATCCTTTTACATTTTAAGCATTGTTTGCAGTGTTTTCTACAATTTGGGGTTTTTGATGAAATTTCGAAAAAAGGGTATTGTAATTGCCAGGACTTAGCGTTGGCTACTTTCTAGACTTTTTCATTGGTTCACACATATAATGAGAAAATAACTTTGCTGGGTTTCAAGAAGAACTCACTTTTTATTTGACTCCTCAGCTGCAGCTCTTTGCTCCTTTCCCGCCTCCGAGTTCTCTGAACTCGATGGTTTCTCCGGCCCACCGCTCAACGAAGATGAACACCATCGTGTTGCTTTGGGAAGCGCTGAAATTGGTTTAATCGATTTATAAGCAAAACCCAGAAACCGTTTTCACTTTCTAAAACACAAATGTGATTTGGGAAAAACACACAAATGTGATGCAAATGAAATAACGATGTTTGTGAAGTGGGTTTTACCTCTTTTGTGGAGATGATGCCCTGGCTTTGGAAGAAGGATACGAGAGAGGGACATTTCGCTCTTGCTCTTTGCCTCTCTCTTTTCTCTTTGGTGAGAATAAAGAGAGGGTTTTGCAGAGGTTTTTGGAAATAACCATTTATATTTTCTACTTCTTTTTAGTTTTTTCTTTTTCTGTGGAGGTTCATGGTTATTCTGTTGGGTTGGAAGGTGAACTCTTAGCTATTATTATTATTATTATTATTATTTTCTATAACCAATAGCCCTTATAAAAACTTTATTATTACTTTTTAAAGAAATGACCTGGAAATAAAATAGTCGTTTGGATTAGGAAGAAAGAAAACAACCCTCCTATGAAAATGTAAAGAATTAAAAGTCATTAAGGCACCCTATGTGTATGTGTGTGTGTATATATATATATAAAATCGGGATTATTGGTTTAAACCCAAAAATATAGAATAATCATATCTTTATAATGGCTGGAAAAATAGGAGTATGAGCTTTTAAGATAATAGAAACAAATAATCTGGCGAGAGAGTAGAGAGGTGGGTGGGTAGGTTGATAATTGGAGGAGTGGAGGAAGGTGGAGAACTGGTATAATGGGAGAATTACAGGGAAAATGGGCGCAAATTTTGACTAGGCCTTAAAAGTTTTGCAATGATAATATAAATACCAATTTTAAGATACTAACTGATGAGGTAATTTCTTATTTATTATGAATAAATTAAAATTTAAAGTTGGTCCGTGACGAAAAACGAATGAAACCTAACACATCACTTTAGTGTTCAAAAACTGATGTAATAAGGTGGTGTCTCTAGTATTACTCTTAGAATGCAATCCAAAAATATAATTAGGGAAACCCTTTAAATTTGCCTGATAGCTGCATTAACACAAAGAAACAAGTCTAAATCACAATAAAAACAACAATATCTACCAAACAATCACAGCAAAGCAAGTACAAACCATTACAAAGTATTTCAATTACTGCAAACCACAACAAAAGTAAGTTTCAAATTGCTGAATCCTAGTAGGTAGTAACAAATCTGAAAACCTCAGCTGATACGAAGCTTCAACAACTTGACCACGTCTTTGCTTCTGATTTTCACAAAGCATTCATGAAGTTAATAATATATTTCAGGAGTCCAGCCGGGCGGCTATACGCATTTACTATTTAAAAAAATATATTTAAGCGGTATAGCCGCGCATCTATACTATTTAAAAGAATATATTTAAGGAGTATAGCCGAGCGGCGATACTATTTAAAAATAATATATTCAAAGCTTATAGCCGCGCCGCTATACTCTTTAAAAATAATAATATATTGACGGTGTACAGCCGAGCGGCCATATTCTTTAAAATAATATATTGAAGTAGGACAGCCGCACGGCTATACGCATTAAATATAGTAATATATTGAAGGTGTACGGCCGTGCGGCTATACCTTTTAAATATATTATATATATAAGTATTTTTTAAGGTTATAGCCGCACGGCTATACGACTTAAAATAATAATATATTTAAGGAGTATAGCCGGATGGCTATACCCCATAAAATAATATATTGACGGAGTACAGCTGCGCGATTATACTATTTTTTTTAAAAACATTAGAAGGGAAAAAAAAGTACCCGCCCAGCCATCAGGCGATTTTCTAGTAGGCCAAAGTGACAGTTGGAGCTCGAAGCTTCTCCTTTCCCCATAAATTTTGAAATTTTGTGGCCTACTTCCATTAGTTTATAATTTATAGTTATTAATTTGCTAGTTTCAATATATCCCAAGCATATATTGAAGGGAGAGAAATTTCACAGTAAACCAATGTAAGAGTTTAATTTTTTCTCTTTTTTTTTCGTGGGAATGTTTGCCTTCAATCTACCTCGTTCTCTCGAGTACTACTAAATTATGTTAGTGCACACACTATTTGTCGTAGAGAATTGCATACTGAGTGAGAGTGGTCTTGGTAATTACTTCACTTTTCAAACGACACTTTACATGTAGAATACTACCATCTCTTACTACTATACCCATAAATCTTAGTTTGGAATTATTGTTCTGGTTGGCAAAAAGATTGCAAAATCACCATTTTGCATTTTTGTTACATGTAAGAAATAATCTTTCATAGTTAGTAAAATACGGAACGAGAAAAATACAAATAAAATACAATTGTTTTAGAGGAATCTTATTCAATTGTTATGAAGCACATTTAGCTCAGCAGCTCAGCATTTACACGCCGCTGCTCTTAGAATGCAATAATCCCTCCAAAATATAATTAGGGAAACCTTTTTAATTTGCTGCAGTTTAACTCTGCTTTCAAAACTGATAGTTGCATAAACACAAACAAAGAAACAAGTCTCTATCACAACATAATAATAATAAAAACTATGACAGTAAAACCAAGCAAAATCCCTTGCAAGGTATTATACAATCTGAAGAAAAGATTGCTTTAATCTCGAACTACTTGACCACATCTTTGCTCCTCTTGATTTTCTCCTCATAAGTTCAGCTTACACATGCTCCCCCTGCTGCAGAGCTTCGACATACTTTCTCAAAGTCAAATCCCTGCTGTAGCTACCAAAACACAAATTCAGCACTTTCGTCATATAGAGATTACTTGTTAACATGATCAACTACAAAGAAAATCATATTGCTTATGCACTGGAGATTTCTAATTGCTGTTAAAATGAAAAGGGAAGGATTCGACATTTCAAAGATTCTCAAATGCCATAAATATTCAACTCTTACTTGACTTCCAAAAAAATCCAACAGTCAATAGCAACAAACAGCACATAAGCAAATAACAAAAAAAATGGAGAAAGAAAACAGAGCAAAACAGGGGAGGCGTTATTGTGCTCCGTTTCACACACCTACAAATCTTGCCTAATACACAAATATTTTATAAGTAATAAAATGACAAACATAACATTAGACATTTGGAATAGGAATCAAAAAAGAAAAAAGTAAGAAAGAAGAAGGGGCAAAAAAAAAAAAAAAAGAACTGCAGGTTAATTCTTGTTGCACAAGGAAGAACACAACGACAATTAACCTACAATTTGAAATTAAGAAATTACCTTTTCATTGTATCGGTGGGTCATACGGTTCTCCAATTACAAGGGAAGGTACATGCTGAATTTTACTGAAATCTTCTCCATTTTCCTGAATCCTACTGTGGAATTCTCTAGGCATCCCAAAAATGCTTAATTTCCTGAGATTCGGAAGATATCTCCATCTGGAAGTGTTGTCAATCCACAGGGAAATCCAATGCGCAATCGGCAGAGACTAGGCATGGCTCCTTCCTCTACCCTCCACTCTGTTATTTCTGGAATGTCAAAAACGGAAAGAAATTCAAGACAAAGGAAGCCTCCTTTGGAGAACACCAGTATCTTTGTATTCTCCCAAAAGTGTTTCTTCCTTGAAGGCGCAGAGTTGTTAAGTGTGGCAACTTCTCTAGTATTCCCATTTGGTCGTCCTGAGACCACAGCTCCTCAACTCTAACTTGGTGAGTTTGCATAGTTGCAGAGCTCTTTCGGTAATTCTGGGTTGGCCCAAACAGCTTCAGTTTGTATATACGCTGACAGATTGATACTATTTGCCTAATCTGCTCCTCATAGCTACTCTTCCTTGCATAATCAATGTCCACAAATAGAGATCGGATACGGTTAAACGTGCTGCCTGTAGATTTCAAGATTTCCTCCAGATTTTCCAAGGAACTTGATAGTCGTATGTTCAGTTTTCTAATATTGGTTAATCCAATAACATCTTTCAAATCACAATACTTGGATGAAAGAAAATCTAAGGTTTGTAAATGCCAAGAGTAGACAGCTTCAATTCAACACCTGCTCTGTAAAACATGGGTAAATATAAATGTCTTAATTCTTTCATCTTCCATATCACATTTGGGATATTGAGGTCATTTTTAACACGGAAATCAAGAGTTTGCAAGCATATCAAATTTCCTAAGGATGATGGAAACGTATTTATATTGCTAGACCTCACACTTAGAAACCTCAAGTGTACCATATTTCCAATTTCACTTGGCAACTCTACTACTTCGACTTTTTCATTTACACCTTCAAGCTTCAAAATTCTAAGCACTTTGAAACCCGTCAATGGAGATAGTAATAATTTTTTACTTGTTGGCCTCCATTCTCTTAAGTCATAGTATAACAGAGACCTCAAGTGGCCACTTGTTTCACCTCTTGATGAAACCAACCTGTCAGCATTCTCATCCAAGTAAATTGCAAGCCTTCGAACTTTCCCCAATGGTGTTGCCTGGGCTACCATAGAAGAAGTAAACATATTAGTTGACTCATTTTCATGCAAAGAATGGCTAATCTGGAGAAAGCTTTCCTCTTCTGCCTTTATCAAACACAAGTCGCGTATAAGGTCATGGATCCGACAAGTTTTAATTGTCCCTGTTGAACCATTTCTTCCCACTTGAACCACACACCTTTCCACCAATTCACTTAAGCACTTGCGCGCTATATCCTCCATTGTTTCTTCGAAACCATGTCTTTGTGGTCTCAACGAGATAAGACCTTCTGTCCACCCATAACTTAGTCAATGCGCTCACCGAAATTTCATGGTCTTCAGGATAATGGCCTAAATATAAAAAACATGGTTTCAAGTGATACGGCAAGTCATCATAACTCAACGCCAACACCCATGATGCACCTTCATATTCTTGTTCATGAAATTTGCCTCTCCTAATGTATTCATGAACATTCTCATGCACTGTCTCCCACTCTTTAACATTGTTTTTTCTAGCTAGAACTCCAGCAAGCACAATAATGGCTAATGGCAAACCTGCGCAATGTCGAAGCATCTCAATTCCCAGTTCTTTCATCTTTTTGTAAACTCCAGAATCTGAAAAGTAATTAAAAAAAAAAACCAAATTAACACTTCTAATAGTTGTATAAAAGATAGACACAAAGCCCTATGTATTGTAACTATTATTTCTATTGCAAATGATAAATTACTATCTTGGTACCTACCGAAAAGTTCACATGGCAGTCTGTACTAATTTTATGGCATTTGTTTCAATGGTGTCCCACAGTTTAGCTTAATAGCATTTATACACAATTTGGGTAGAGGAGGTATTTGGTTCCTTACTCTTATCCATGACAATATTTCCAACATTACTGGGATTTCGATTCCTTTCAACAACAACAAAAAGAAAAAGTCTTTGCAGTCAAGAATATGCATATTGATATAAAAAAGATATTAATATTCCCAGAATTTTTTTTATTTAAAAGCATAGCATATGATATTATGTACACATTACATAATATTTGAAAAAACAGTAAACCTCCATAAATGACGAAGAAAACTACAATAATGACAGCAAATTCTATGTATGAGACTCCATTGATAAATAAGAAAAGTGAAGATAAAAGAGTCATGTGAAAAAGTACCTTCACCAATCCTTCCAGATATTGCTATCTTCTCAAATAGCTCCCAACTGTCATTTTCCTTCAGTGCCTGGGGTTGGTGGAGAAAACCATTTCTATCTACATGCAAAGCCACGGCTTCATTTCGTGTTGTAAGTAAAACTCTGCTTTGTGTTTCCTCATATAATGGAAATGCAGCTTTCAAAGAATTAAATGTCTCGATGCTCCAAATGTCATCAAGTATCACCAAACATCTCCTTTCTCGTTGGACAAGAAAAAGCTTCTTGGCTATTTCATAATCCCTCATTTTTGCAATTTCTTCTCTCTGTTCCTTGGTGGCAGAGATGAGTTTAATTAAAATGCCTTCCCAAACATCTCTTACTTGATACTGTTGAGATATACAGACCCAAGCAAAACTTTTGAAATGACACCTAACTTCTTCGTGATGATAAATCTGTTTTGCAAGAGTGGTTTTCCCCGAACCTCCCATACCCCAAATAGAAACAACTCGGAGGCAATTTTCTTCCTTCACCAAATATGTGACTATTTCCTTTACATTGTCTTTTATCCCAACAACAACACGTTCAATAACATGAGAATAGGTTCGCCTCAGTTGTTGTTGTCTCTCAAATGATTGCAAGGAAGATGCACCTCCAATCTCTCTTGTTTCCCTTATAATGTTATAGCTTTGCAAACTCGACCTCAAATTAGAAATTTTGAAAGTGATGTTCTCAATTTCTGCCCCAATCTTGTGAAGATCAACCCACTGCTTAAAGATGGAACCAAATCTTTTCAGAACATTCTTCATGCCTCCTTTATTCTTGGTAGCAACTTTCAAGCCATAAGTTTGAATAACATCTTCCAAATCATAAGCAGCATCTCTAATTTTGGCAACACAAATGCGCACACTTGCATCGTCTACTTGTCTTCGATCTGCATCTTTGAGGAAGCTCTGCATCAATTGTAGCTCAGTTTGTGCAACCTCAACTTGTTGGCTGACTCCACACAAGAACTTGGCTTCCTGAGTTGTGAAGTCTCTAACACTTTGGAGCACAAAGGAAACGATGCCTCAGCCATGCTCTACACTTACTCTCTCTTTGCCAAAAAGAACAACTACTAAACCTCAGTAGAGCAATTTCTTTCTATCTACATATGAAGTCAGTCAACTGATGAATTCATCCCACAAAAATTATTATTGTTTTAGGACCACCTTCCTCAACATACCGCACTTAGAGTATCCACAATGGGCTCACTAAACCACCTCCTTAGATAAAATTTAGGGAGGAAGTGAGAAAACCCACCTCCAACCATGCTCCTTATCCAACTCCTAAAATATGGAGACATCTAGGAGCTCCTAAATCTGAGAGAGAGAAATGACTCATAGTGGTCTCCTATAATTTAATGTTGCTTTGTTTTATGCATAGTTTAAACTTTTAATTAATGCTAACTTATTTTTTATTTTTTTATTTTATATAGAGATGGACCAATCATATTGAATTAAAAAATAACTATATTAGTTATGAATCTCTAAAATATGGAGTATGATTGGAGTTCAAATTTTATATAGAGCTCCTAAAATAACATTTGTGTGTTTTTAGCTAAATTTTAACAAAAAAATAGGAGCATGATTGTAGATACTCTTACAACCGTCTTTCCAAATAATTGAAGGCAATTGCACTTCGAAAAAGAAATTAGACCTACCACAGGCAAGTTGCACGTATCTATAGTTTTTGGGCTGGTTTTTTGTGGACCTATGTTTCTCTGTTTTCCTTTTGGGTTGGTTGTGGCCTGTTTTAGTGAAATCACTTTCAAGCAAGAATTCTATAGTGAGGCCACTTAGGTAGGGCCTATCTCTTAATCGTTGGATCAAATTGGTTAGCCGTTGAATTAAATTAGTTAGTTTGATCCAAGGATTAATAGATATGACCTCACTTAAGGACTATATATAAGGCACTCACTATACAATGACTCAACTTTCAAGTTCATTTCAACTAATAGATTCAACAACAACAACAAAACATATGTGAGTTAGGCCAGTTGGCGAGTGCACCTAAGTTCGAAATTCTCTCTCCATATATTAGATTAATTTAGACTATCACTTGTATTAAAAATAATTTTTTTTATTTTAAAAAAGGACTTATTAGGAAGGCTACATTTGGACCTGCCCTGAGTAACCAAAGGGCATGTATGTTAACCTTCATGCAACATCTAACTCTAAATGTAAAATATGTGGCTGTTTATAATAACCAAATCAGGGTTTGATACATTTATACTTTTTAATAAATTCATTATATATATATAGGTGTGTTATATTGTTCACAACAGTAAAGGAGAAATGACTAATTAAAAAGAGCCAAACATCAACCCCTCTTCGGTCCCTTCTAGTCTCAACTCTCCCTGTCAATTCTGTGTTGACTCAATGCCTAGTATGAGCTCCTTCTCCAAAAGAAGTCAACAATTGAATGGCTCTTTATCTTTTTTTCATGGGATGTTTTTAGCCCAAATGTATATACTAAGGGCCAGTTTGGCATTGCTGTGCTGTGAAAATAATCGCTGTCAGATTTGCTGTGAGAGAAATCAGCTGTGAGAGAAAGCAGTTTGGCGTTTGGTAAAATTTTTGTTAAAAGTGTTGTTGGTATTAATTTTACGCATAATCAGAAAATGATTGCCGCATAATCATTAAACCCAGCGCCTCTTCGAAACTGATTCCTAAATAATCAGAAAATGAAAGCACCTCATTAGCCGCTTTCCCTTATAGCTTTCTCTCACAGCAATTTTTAACAATAAGTGATTTTCTCACAGTTTACCAAACGGGTTGAGCTTCTCAAAATTTTTTAAAAATCACTTATTACCCCAAATAAGCAATGCCAAACTAGCACTAACGTTGATACATATATAAAAACCGAATGGATTTTGCAAGAGACTTAGTTTAAATAGTTAATAGTATTTACCGTATCCGAGATCTTAGGTTCGATTTCTCCATCTAAATATCGCTTGTCTCAGAAAAATAAAAATAAACTTGAATGACTATTTTTTTTATATAAAAAAAATAGAGCATTTTACAACGTGGAAGAGAAGTTAGGGAAGGTCTTAATCGGACAAGGGCAACTCAACAAGACTCTTATTTCCCACGTCTCAAATATCCAGAAGAAGAATCCTTTTGCCGTCCTTCGCGGAGTGAACAATTTGTTTGTTTCGAAACTGCAAGTCTATGGCCCGAGAGATGGAGTCCTGGAACAGTCAAAAACATATTGTCAATTCTTTTGATTTAATCTCACTGAAATTTCCTGGAAATGTCCCTTGACAGTGAGATGGTAAATTGGTTTCAATTTTCTTGCCCAACCAAAATTTGTTTCCAACTTCAAGTGAAAATAAACCTAAACATTGAAAAGCATAAATACTAAGGAAGGTTCCTACAAGTCATAAACCTTCTCTGTCGTAGTTATTGGGTAATTATAAGTGTCGTATGGGTAGAGAGCAAAATGGCGACCTCTTTGGCATCTAATGACCTAAACTTAAGACCTATAAAAAGTCCTGCGTACTCGGAGGTTTGTTCATCAATAATATACTATCGTTTATTTGATAACAAAAAAAATAAATAAAACCTCTATAATTTTAGTCTCAAAAGAAAGGAAAAAAAAACCTCTTATTCTTTAATTAAAGCAGGTCACCAAACTGAAATTATGATAGTTAGTTGGCCTAATACCATAAATCCGAGTTGGATGAAAATTTCCAAAACTATAAGGTTTGTTTCATTCCTCAAAACCAATTTTTCTTTTTTATGTTTATAGTCAAAGTGACTCTGTTTTAGGTTTGGAATCTAGCGTTTAATTTGTTATCATATATATATTTTTAACAAACGATATTGGGGGATCGAATCTAGGATGTTGAATAAAATTCTTTTGGATTGGTCAAGCATGAGTAAATATTTTTAACCATTTGAGTTACAAGCCCGACATCAAGATTTTATTTATTTTTAACTATTTTTAAAATAATAAAATACAGATTTTGAAGTGCATAACAACAAACTGAAAACAAGAAAAATGTGAGAATATAGAAGCCTGCCATTAATATTAGAAAGAAAATTAAATTAATGCTTGACAACCTAATTTTGAGCACACATGATATCCACAAAAGGGCAGTTACAAAATTTTAAATTTTCAGCTGACAGATTGACAGATGATTAAAGCTTATCTTTTAATGCAGTAATTAACGCAAAAATAGGAGGTCTAGATGAATATATAACCAGCTTAGACTCCTCATTGACTTTAAATAGCTATAAATTGTAATTATATTGCCCACAGAGACTAGCAAACTGTTATCTTTGCCAAGTATAGCTCTTTCTTCCTCCCTCTATCTCATTTTTCAATTTGAAAAGAGTTTACCTTTCTTCTTTTTTTAATTCTTTTGGCCTACAGGTGATTATCTTCTTCACTTACCAGATAATCACCAAAGCCCTGTGATCAAATTTCAGGGGTGTTCATGGCCCTGAAAGATTTTCATCTTAAGCAAAAGGTATGGCTATCTTTTCCCATTTCTTATTTTTATTTTATTTTTCATGAAAAACTGTATTTTTTTTTAGCATTTATATTTGAGTTCTTGGACAATCTGAACAATCTGTTTTCTGCGTTTCTGATTTTGGGTTGATAACTTTTGTGGGTTGTGCCAGATTGTTTAAGAAGTCAATTGTGTTTACAAAATGGGAAATGACAAAAGAAGGAAAAGGAAAGAGATTGAATATTATTATAACCATGGAATTACCATTTACAAAGTTTGATTTTGTCTTTTTCCATCTTTCCAAGTTTTTCATTCTTCATTTGTATAATGTATATCATGACCACTAATTTCTACACAAAAGTTTGTGTATATGTACATATATATATATATATATATATATGCTCAAGCACCATAACATAAGCTGAAACGTTTTTCTTAATTAAATTAGAAATGGTTTTTCAGGCGTTGCAGCTGAAACGTTTTCTCATGGGAAGTGCTGGGAGGAAGAAAAGAGAGGCCACTAATGCAAAGAAACCGTCGTGGATGATGCCAGCAGTCTCACATGGATATTATACGCTTGAGGCCTTTAAATCACCAGCTGGTTATGAAGATTCCGACTCTGACTTTGTTGTGGTTCAGAGAGAGCAAATTGAAGAGCTTGAGTTGTGGTTTTTCGGAGTTTTCGATGCTCGGATCGGTGACAGGGTTGCCAAGTACATGCAGTCTCATTTGTTTGACAAGAATCCTAAAGAGGTAAACAACCCTATTTACATGAAACACTTGCTTTTAATTAAGCACAGATTAAAGTAATCACAACCCAATATGCATTAAGAAATTGCTTGATTAAGATTTGCACAATGTTACAGCTTTGATCAATTTTAATATACACTTCGACGAGTCTAGTTCCATACCCCTACAATTGTTTTGTTTCCTTTGTGTTTTTTTTCATCCTCTGAGCTTTGCTTTTTCATGTCACATTCTGTGCAGTCTCATATAAGGGCAAAGAGCAAGGAGACAATGAGAAAGGCATATCTTGGTGCTAGAGCAAAGACTAGAGAGAGCACAGAGGACACACATGGAGTTGGTTCAGTTTCTGCGATGGTGATCGATGGGGAGAAGCTTGTATTAGCTAACATGGGTGACTACAGAGCAGTTGTGTGTAGAGATGGTTTGGCTCATCAGATAGGCAGCAGGAACAATCAATCAGGCAAAAGACATTGGTCTCAAAGATTCTTTAAAGGTACAGTGCACCGTTAACACTAGATCACCAAATTTATTCACGAAATGATGTGACAGATGATATGACAATATTTACTTTTGGGAAAAACAAAGAGAGTTAGAATGGACCCTTCTTGAAGGGAAACACTACCATACCATTTTGGGGAACAAATTTGGTGACCTTAAATGGAAATGACTCATCATATGATATCCAATAGCCATAACCGTATCTCATTTTTGACATGCTTGTGTTTGATACTTGTGTGCAAAAAGTTCACATTTTAGTCTGTGGTACAGGCAATGCAGCAAGCACCAGGCAGTCTAAAACCTCAGACCTCTTGTTGGGGCCGAAAGGGTTGATCCTGATACTGAATTTGTCATTTTAGCAAGCAGTGGAATATGGGAGGTAAGACTTGTTATCATCCATCCAACACATGTTTACCAAAAGTTCTTCCATATGAGAGCATCTCACTTCTACAAATCTTCTAGCTTGCATTTGCATATTGTGATTCTTCAACTTTGGCATGTGTTCCAGGTAATGAAGAATCAAGAGGCTGTAAATCTCATCAAGCACATCGAAAATCCTCAAGCGGCTTCCGAGTGTTTGGCAAAGGAAGCTTCAAATAGAATGAGCAGAGGCAGCATTTCTTGCTTGGTCATTAGATTTGATTAGTATGCCATTCAATTTGCTTCCACAGTTGTTTGTTCATCTTGTACGAGACACCTTTTGTTTTGATCTGAATATCATTCAAACAACCAGCCTAAGAGGGCAAAAACCTGCGGGTCACAGAACCACCAAATAGAGCAAACAAAGAAACAGAACCCAAAAGCCTCTTAAAATGAAAGGCTCAAAAAAGTCAAGAACCATGAGACCTCAACACAGCAGAGGGACCTTAGTTCATAGACTGTTGATATTCAACGGGTGTAAAATAGCAACAGAACAACCTTTTGACCAAAGACAAAAACATCTATAATCTTAGAACAAATTTCGATCTCTTGGATGCATTTGGAAAAAGAGTCCAGTTTCTCTTTGAAACTGTTCCACTAATCTCAGTTCTCATGCTTTCCAAGTGTGGCCTAAGGCGAAATATTGTGAATCCATCGAGTCGAATTATTTTAAAGATGACGTACTTTTATCAAACAATTTGCTATATTATGTTGCTAGACTGTTAATTTGAACTACACACTTAAACAAAAATTCACATCATTGATGATTCAATCACCAACATATATCAGATTTTTACCATGGAACAAATTATGTGTGAAGGAGCAAATACTACTTTGTTTTTTTTTTCTTTCCAAATTTGTCTTATTTTGAAATCAAATTAAGGAAATCTATTTCGTTCATTTATCCTTCCATGTGAGATAAGAACCCTAGACATCAATCCTGTTCCCGAGTCCACAACAACAATTTCTATCAAGTCTACGACCATTTAATTACGCAGGGCAGAGCTACAAACGCATTACGCATGCAACATTAACAAATTAATATGAATGTACAAAGACAAGTTATACAACAACAAAACTAAGATTATCCTTTTGAACATACAAAACAGGAGAATCTGTATAGCTTTGAAAGTAAATATAAGCGACCGATTGGTGGAAAAAGAAGGCAAGCTTGTTGCTTCTTCATCTTTGATTTTGTAAGCATTCACATCATGATGTTGCCAGCTTCTTTTCACTAGTCTTGCTTCGGAACGGAGACAACAAGGAGAAATGGCGAGAAGCTGCAACCGTATGAAAGATATCCTTAGTCTCAATTAGAATTATGTAATAATTGAAAAGATGAAAAAAGAAAGAATGAAGCAAATCATGTTGACAGTAAAGACTTACACTTCAGTGTAGCACTGGAATTAGGAGTTTCATCTTGTGAGATCAGATTCTTTAATGTAAGGACTGATATTGAGCACCAAAAATCGACCGTCAACTTATGTAATATTAAGGACATAATTGATTAAAGTGTGTCTACATGCATAATGAATGTGATCGTTCAGGGCATAATGCAAGTTACCTTCACTAGGAGAAACAGTGTTTGTCCCATTATCATCTACCTCAGAACCATTCGTGCTGACATTATCTGATTCAACATTGCGTTCGCCTGATGAAGAGCCATGGTTCTTTCTCCCAAACTTTAACAGCCGTCTAAACCCTTTTGATGATTCCTTTACCTGAGGCCTTTCAATTGCTTCTGGAATCTTTTCCAGTTTCAAGTTACTAGACTCAGAAACGAGAGCTTTCATGGTCACTGTGCCGGTAGCCCCAGTCTCTAAACTTGTCGGGGGTGCTTTTCCATACTCAGAATTATGAGTACATGGATCTTCCAGAGAAGAAACCCGCACATAAGGGGCTTGATACGGTTTCTCAACGGTACTATTGCTTGAAAAAATTTCTGGTTCCTTGTCCATATTACTCCTAGTGGCCTATCATCAAAGTGGTTAAACGAAAATCTTAGATCATCAAGAAAAATTTGCACAAACACCAGTCGGAAATTGATCCAAAATCAATGATGTGATGAAAAATATATCTTATTGTTCATAGGTATATTATTTTTGCAGAGGCAGAAAAAGGGTGCCTAACCACCTAGAATAACACAACAATAATAACCAAAAACAATTGAACTGCAATTAAAATTTATGATGCTTTGACAAGGGGAACATAAACAATTCACTAAACGTCACATGTAGTAATAGTAAGGGCTCATATAAGCTGCATGTTTGTTAGTTGGGAGCACTGAACCAAGAATTGATATAACACATACGACTAAAACCTATGAATCTTCCTCTTGGGTCACAGTTATTGAAAACGCAGTATTGAAGAGTCCAAGACTGTAGACAGTGAATTTTCCTTGCTTGAAAGATTCTCATATGCAAATCACACTCACCATGGTCCATTGCAGTCAGTATAGATCAAAAATGTAAAACCACAAGTGAAGTCTTTTGGTTATCATACCTCATGAGGTTGAACTTGCTGCTTTAATAAGTCATTAGTGGGTTCTCTATCGATTGTAGCAATTGTAGGTGGATAAACTGGTGCCCGAATAGCAGTGTATTCTGACACCACCTCTGTTTTCTCCCTAATATTATGTCCCTTTTCGTCCCGCAAATTTTCTTCAGATGCATGTACAATTGGAATGGAAGGTTTCTCAAGCATCACAACAGTTTTTTCAATTACTGTGTTGTCATCCCCATCATTATGATGTGAAATTTTATCATCATTCCTCTTCAGTTGGGCACCTTCAGGGGTAGACTTCAAAGAATTATCCTTCTGTGTCGTTCCCTTTGTTGTTGATGTGCTTTGGGCAACATCAGGTCCCTTGGATGTCCTGATTTTCAATTCTGGGAGAGTAGCAGCCTTGCTTTTGTCATAGTTCACGATAGCAGATATTTTCTTGCTCTCAGGACCATCAGATACTTTCGGCTTTGATACGGTTACAGTGCTCCGTGGCTTCACTGAAGAAACATGATGGCTGTTAGTCACCTTAGGCTCTGATAATCTTCTAATCCGTGCCATGGATGGCTTAGCATCACTTGTAACACCAACATTGTCTTTCTTTTCCGGCAATGAAGATGCTGACCGGCTTAACCTGTTTCCAGCCGAGTGGATTCTGGAATTCAGATTGCTGGATTTTGAGGTTTTGTGAGAATCAGCGGAGCCCATAGACGGCATTTTGATGGGGACCCTTTGTAAAGGAGATGATGACCCTGGATCTGAATCACTAAACTTTGATCCTTTGTGAGTGCTTGGAGATAGCTTTGTCAGCCCTTGTTTCCTAGTTTGCTGTGAGGGCAATGGTGACTGAGCAGGGATGCCACCACCTCTAGCAGCAATCCTCTTTTGCCTCTGTATCTTTAAAGCTTCCAGTCGTTTCATCTCTTCTTCTTCCTGAAAACCAAAAGCTCAAGAATATGAAAATTGAATGAACAAACCAGATGAACTAGCTAGCATATAGCACGTGAAGCCAATTTTTGGACATATAACCTATTGTAGCACAGACACCAGACACAAGAAATAAGTTATAACACAGAACAAATATGATCACACGAAAAACTGAAAGCAATAAGTAATTACATTTTTATTGGAATATGTAGAATATTTGTTTTTTTACTAATGATTTAAAATCAAATAGTTGCAATTTTGTGAACTTGAGTCTCTCTCTGGAATTTAAAAGGTCATAAACTAATATTTAGGAATAAAATCATTCCCATGAAGAAAAAACACCAGGTCTACGAATATGTTTGGGTGTATAAATTAATAATGAGGATGGACCTCATAAAAGTTCCAGTGCTTCAGAGTTCTATGACACATTTTTCTTGATTTGAAGAGCAAAACAAGGTTGATAGATATGTTGATTTGAAGAGCAAGTCCAAGGCACACAGAAAGGGTCAAGAGATGATACTAACAAAGTCTTTCTATCAAAAAAGCTAATTTTGACCAACAGAGAACAGTTTAGATTCCACAAGTAGGAGGGAGGATATTGCAATTTAGTAAACACTAGGAGAGGTATTTGTAAGTTTACTCTATAAAAAAGGCATAGGAAAATGATAAATAACCTTCTCTTTCTTCATTTTCTGAAGATCGGCTTTAAAGCTTCTTAGTTTCTCAGCACGTGCCCGCGCTTCATCCAAAGGACTCAACTTTGAGGTCTTTCCTTTCCTTATTGGCCCCCCTATCTTCTTATCTGAAGTATCTGAAACAATTTTTGATTTCCTGTCCTTGTCAGCCTTCTTAGACCCTTGCTTGTTGTCACTCACCACTTCCTTCTGTTTCTTATCCAGAGAAGCACCCTCTTTTGCATGAACCTGCATTTCATAATCTAAAGCAGGGTCATAGCCTATTGAACCCTTTTCAGCACCACGCTCAGGCATTAAAGTCAATTCATCTGGCTCATAATTAACTTGGGCCATGTTTTCCGCCTTCTGAACTGCTGATGGGAACTCAGACCCCATGTCAATAGCATTTCTGTCATTGTTTTCAACATGATCTAGTGAAATTGACCTGAATGGAACAATGTAGGAATCATCATCCATGTTGTTTGATGACCTCCTATCCATACTGTAAGTTGCACGATCAAATCCATTTACAGCAAGTGGATCAGACGGAGAAGTTGTAAAACCTGACTGGCTATCACGTCTATGAATCATAAAATCATCATTGGCGTTCCTCCTATAGCCACCCCTTCTGCCATCTATTTCTGTAGACCGTAAATCCATTTGACCATCTATGCTCCTACTGTGACCCAACTGGTCCTCTCTTGCAGAGATCAACAATGCATCATTTGATGACTTTTGCAAACGGGTAACATTTCCACTATATTTATTGATATCTGTTGTACTTCCTTCTTGAATTTCACCCCTCTGTAGACCACCGGAAACTAAAGGATCATCCCCTAGGGTATTTTGTCGCCTTTTCAGTTGACCCTTCTTTTCCATAGAAAACATGCCTTGGTCAAGATCACGTCTGACTTCATCAGGATCTCGAAGTAAGAAATTTTGAAATGCCTGCCAGTTCCCTTCATCCCCCTCCTTCATAGAAACCATTTCTTCCTTCTCAGATGAATTAAATCTATCTATAGATTGTTTATGATTTCCTTTCCTTTTTGAGGATTTATGAGAGGAAACAACCTTCATATCTGGAATGCCACCCTGAAAACTTCTGCCCTCCTCATCAGTTTGAGAGTCACTAGTTGATTGAGATTCACTATCTGAAGAGTTCTTCCCCTTTGAGGTGATGTAATTAATATTCCGAATGACAACCGTGCCTGATTGCTTTTTACCTGAGCGGCTACCCTTCTTTCGTGATTCTCGACTTTTCAAAGATTCATTCTCCAACTCCGCATCATCTGAGGATCTTGTTCTCAAACCATCCGTCTCCAATGTTTCTGATTCAAGATTGCCATTAGCACTATCCATGGAGTGCCTTTTCTGTTTCATTCTTTGACCTTGATTGAGTCTAGGATCCTCTACTGTTGGATAAGGTGGCTGAAAAAAAGGGCTATTTCCGGGGTAATTCTGATAGTAAGGCATTCCTTGCATGGGATATGGTGGATAGACTGGTAATGCACCTGGAGAAGAATGAACAGGCCAAGGAGGGAACATTTGATGGGGAAACTGGCCTTGAAAATATTCTTGGTGGCTTAATGGTTGTTGATGATCCGCGGGAAGCTTTTCTTCTAAAAGATAAGCAGACAAAATCTTTCCAGTTAAACATAAAAGTAGTGAACAGAGACAGAAGACAATATGCAAACAAAACTACAATATAATTATGGAATGCGATTAAAATAAAGCTATGCAATATGATGAATGGGGCCCTCCACAAAATGAGAAATAGAACTTTTCATCCTTCTTCTTTACAACTGCAAACCATTTAAGACTCAGAGAACAATGAAGCAAGGTTTCCATGACGAAATTTCTTGAGAAGAGTAATTAAAAAAAGGTTAATTCCTACCTGAAGTTGATTTTCCATTATTTTCCCAAGCCACCTCATTTTGTTTGTTCGTCACACTTGAAAGCATTATGCCTGATGCATTCATGGCAGAGAATTCTGATCTGGTAGCCATTGCTTCAGCTGCTTCAATTTCAAGCCATTGGCCAGTTTCATGCTTTCTTTTCCATAGTTCCTTGTATCTTCTACAAGCATCCCTGTTAGATTGATAAAGTAAACATTATCAGGAAAGATTCCAATCAAAATATCCTGCCACATGTTAATGTTAAAGTGGCCAGTAGAAGAAATTTCTACTTACATTAAGCGTGAAGCCCCAAAGCATTCAGCAAATGATATCAATGGTGGCAAGTGATCAATGTCAAAACCTGCTGCTACAGCACGTGCAAAAGCCATACCCTGCTCTTTTTGCAGCATAGTTTTGCGTGTCTCCAGGACTTTTAAAAGCTGAACTCTAACATAATACGAGATAAACCGGTTAGCACTCACAAAAAATATGTGTTGGTGAGATGGAATCTTATCAGCAAATATGTGTTGGTGAGTACACTGTACATGCATGGAGATGCACACACACATATGTGTGAATGTATATGTTGTTGATCATTAACTCTTTTGTTTTGTTTTTTTATCTTATTGTTATTGAAATATGAATATGATACCCATGTTTCTTGTTTTCTGGCATTCATGGTTTACAATTTTTTTATAGCAAATGATAACGACTCTTCAATTTTATACAAAGGAGACCAAAGGCAGAAAAGGAGGTTCAAACTCTGGCCTTGGGTATAAGGGTCAATGAAATAGTGCTATAACACCCCCCCCCCCCCCCCCCCCCCCCCCCCCCCCCCGCGCGCGCGCGCGCGCGCACATCCCTCATTTACTTGAAATGAAAATAAAGGCTTGAAGTGACCACTGCACATTATTCATGATCACACCTGCTGATCCCTTGATCAACAGTTTATTTGTCATGATAACTTTTAATATCCATGAAAGGAAGGGGACATAGGAGTCAAAGAAATGGTACATACTTTGAATTCTCCCCTTGTGCAGTGGATCCATTTGCTTCAGGTTGACTGGCATCGGGCTGCCAGTTTATGAAAAGAAACCAAATCAGAGACATTAAGCAACAATAACAAATAAAATAAAAACCATGATGAGGGTATAGATTTCAAACCTGGTAAAGGACAATTGCTTTCTCTTCATTACTATCTAGCATAGGCCTGTTTCCTGTCCAAAATAACTTGGGGTTTAAAATCCAATAGAAGAACCATTTACTAGAGATATAAAAATAAAATGAATTAGAGTCTTTTGAATCAGAAACTAAAACAAACATTGCACCAGACTACATAGCTTAATTGACCGAGTCCATGCATCCCATTGCATGAAACAAAAATGAAGTTGAAAGGGAGGAAAAAGATAGAACCCTAGTGACACTTTCACCAGACTTCATGTTCTGAAGCGAACAAGCATAGGAAAATTTCCCTATTAATCCCCCTCACACCCCCAACAGCCTCCCTTTTTCCCCCATATGAAAGGTAGGAGAAGGTAGGGGATGTTGCCACCTGATAGAGGCATAAGCTGGGGCCACCAGAGTAGCTGCATCAAGTGTGTTGAGAGAGGAGGGGAAACAACTCAAATATCAGCGGTACAGTGCAAAATTGAAAGAAAACAGGAGGCAAAACATCTCTTACTTTACTAATAAGAAAATCATTATGCGACATATTGTATAGTCGTCTTTTCAACATTACCTTCAATGCTGTCTACAGGTTTTCCATGATTTTCCTCTACCTGTCACAAAGAAACTGAGACTGACTTTTCTATGACAATATGACTCGCAGATCATTGAACACCAAGAGATTTGACTTACAGGATTAAGTCCCATATCATGATTTCCTTGAATCGCAATTGCCTCTTCAATCTGTAAAATCTCAGACTCTAAAGTGTAAACCCGTTCCAAGACCTCTGGGGTGCTCACAAAGCGAACAAACCTAACAGTCACCTAACATATTAGTCCAGTGTGATGATTTTCTGGGAGAAAGTTATCACTGTAGCACAAGATTGTCACGTCAAAGCACTCGCAACAGTCACAGCTTAGAATAATGAAATGGTGAGCCTATAAGGCCTAGTAAGCACTTTTCTTATGCTTGAAGATAAATTTAAAAATATTAAATATTACAAATTTAAAAATTTTTAAAAAAAAAGATCAGCTGTGTTTAAACTTTAAAATGAGAAGTGATTCCAAATTAGCAATCACGCAAGCCTTGTATGCAATGGTCATGTTTACTCTACGATTTCTAGTAGGTGTAAGAGGATCAGACATATGCACTTTTCAAACATGTTGCAAATACTCCAAATAAGAAAGGGGTATTGAATTCCATTACAGACCTTTCCACTGTACTCTTTGTGAACCATGTTGCATCACTGCCAGACTCCGGTTCAAGAATGATTGAATAGCCACCCTTGGCCATCTGTTCTTGCGCAGTCTTCAAGTGGGAAAGAAACGGATCCAACAAACCAGAAGCTATTTTCTCCGTCTTTCCATTTGCAGATATAACCAGATCATACCTATCAAGATGGAGTGAAAGGGGGGGAAAAGATCAAACTGAATAATACTGTGCTGTGATTGCAACTTCTGCAATTATATTTTCACACAACAAACTCATAACATAACAACCAAGAAAAGAACAAATAGTCCATTTTCATCAAAATCTTTCTTTTTACTGTTTCGAATAAAAATATGGCTTGTCAATCAATAAATCTGTAACCTTCCACGAAATGTACTTCAAGCTGAATTCGAACTATTGAAGACTATGCTTGACAACCTTAAAAACAATAGGTGCATAACTAAACAAAAAGAAAGCATCCCATATAAGATGGAGTAACAAATAATCAAAAGCTCTTACACATGCACTGACACAGTGAGACAAAACTTCCTACCAAGATACTCACAGACACACATATAAATATCCAATAAAACACCAAAAGATTCAATCCCAAAACACCAACTCTCTCAGATCACGAAAGAAACAATAATACATTTCCACTTAGTTCATACTCATAACCCAATTCTTTAAGACTGTAAAAAGTCAAATCCAATCTTTATTGTCAAACAATAAGCACTGAAAAGCATTTGATTAAATGAAGAGGATTACCTGGTCCGAGTGGGAGTGAGTTGGAACAGAGCTGAGTCAAGCCGAGTTGAAGACTTCATTTTTGCAGGGAAATCGTTTGGGGAGGCTCAAGAGCAGGCTTTTAGAATCGATATAGGAAAAGTGGGATCAGAAACTCATTGGGAAAGAGTGTGGAAATGTGAAGCAAATTTATGAAAATATGGGCTCAGAGCAAAAGATAAGAAAATTTCAGCATAAACCCAGAAGAGAAAAGGCTTGTCTGAGCTCAAAAAAGTGAGCCTTTAGACAGAGACTGAAACAAGAGAGAGAAAGAAAGAAGGGATCCAAGGAGTATGCTGTCTTTGGATACCAACTCAAAGCAGAGACTGAAAATTTCTGCGCTTAGAAAAATAAAATAGTAAAGTTGAGTAAGTTAAGGATGGTGCAAATATTAGAGAAGGTAGGGGTAAATTAGGAAAAACATAAAAAGTTGTCGAGAGGTGCTGAGACGAAAGGAACAAAATATCATATTATATATAAGGATACAGTTGGTAACTGGGACCCAGATTTCTGGTTTGAAATTACCGAAGTGCCCGTGTCCCTTTGAATGGGACCGTTGAGGCCTCCCGAGCCGCCCCCCCCCCCCTTCCCCTCCCCCAAACTAAGCTGTCTTTTGGAAAGTGGTTGGCGTTTAATTTCCACCAAAAGGGGTGTTAAATGCTTAAATTAAATTTTTGGTAAGCAAATGAATGAGAAATCTATCTTAGAATATACTTTGACCACATTACACTTCAAAAATACTTCAAAGGTGTCACAAAAATTAGCCATAATATACTTTAATTGTGTACTAACAGATGCTAATAGAGTTCAAACTCAGAATTAATTCAAAAACCGTAATGCAGACACACTATCCTGACCAATATGCTTTACCTAAATCTACTAATTATTTCTTAATATTATAAATAATTAATCTATGTGAAAAAGGAGGTAACCCCACCACATCAACATTCTGTCTCTTTCTTCAAGTGAGAGATGATGAGATTGGAGAAGCCGAATTGTAGAATAAGCCAATATAGCATTGACACGTTAGTAATCTTATTAGAGTTAATGACCTAAATGGTCCCCAAACTATTTCTCCAGTATCATTTTGGTCAACCAACTAAAATTTTCATTTCAAATGTCCTTAAACTTTTTATTTTGTACCAAGATGGTCCATCCGTCAAAGTCTGTGTATTATTCCTTGAAATCGAGAGACAACCGTATTTTTAGGTGAGTATCCTTCTGTAAAACGGCCAAGCCAACGTAGGAATGCATTCCCTCTCATTTCTTGCCATGTTGGGTAAACAAAGATGCAACTTCACTTGACCCATTCAAGAACATTCTCCCAGGAATTCTATGCAGCGGCTCTTCCCGACGTTAATCAAAGGAAGAATTTCGAGAGCCCATTTTCTTCTTGGTGCTCTTGCACCGCCTGACACCCCAGGCGGGAGACTACGGCAAATAGGGCAGAGGGCTCCTGCTTTCTATAGACAAGCAGGAACCCATTCTTAGGGCCCTAATTATGTTTAGTAGGCACTCCAGACCAGCCAAGTAGGGGCGGAGCCACACTGGGACCACTGTGGTCCTGGGCCCCTACTCAAGTTTTTATATATTTTAAAATTAATATACTGTTATGTATTTCTATATGTATATTATTTCAAATACTTTACGTTTTGATATGTACCCACATGTGTTGTAGCGGATCTATTAAGGCACAATGAGGTGCTTCAAATTGCCCATTTGCTCAGTTATTTTTATATTACTCCATTTACTTAAGTTTACAATGTAAATAAGGAAGTACCCCCTATTTGGATTCAAATAAAAATACTAGAAAATCAAATTCCCACCAAATGAAAATATGAAAAATTGGTTTTAGTGCAAAATACGATTTATGCTAAAAATGATGGCTCATTAAGTCAATATCTATTTTATACTAAAAATCCATAAAATCAAGTTTTCTTATTTGATGTGTAAGAAATAAAAGCCGCCAAAAATTATCTTGAGAAAATGATTATTTCGAAAAACCATTTTTCATACTCAGTTAATATTTTTACATAAACTATTTTTTCATGCATTAATATTTTTACATAAACTATTTTTTCATGTATGATATGAATGCATGAAGGGACCTAAGGTTTATTTTAGTTTATGAAATTTTGATTTTTTCTTTCTATTGGGTTTAATGGGGGAAAAAAGCTTTAAAGATATTTGCTAAATTGCTACTCTTTGTCTATCTCTTACAATTTTTCTTGCTTAAAATGTATTTGTCTATCATGCAATCCAATTGCCACAAATTTTCCCAGAAAACACTTGAATTTAGCACCCAATCTTTAAGAAGAGCATCCACCATTAAGCAAAACACGCCCACTTTCACTTTTCCATGAAAGGAATCCACTTTCGATATTGTAACCTTTTGAGGTTTGAAAGCGCCAGTTATATCAAAATGGCCAACCTTCTTTCTCTTTTGAGATCACAAAACATACGAAACATATAACAAAAGGTATGCATGACACCAGGAAAGCAAATCTATAAAAGAAGATATGTTTTAGAATTACCCAAATTTTCACCAAACCATTGTATGATCACACTCTCAAATCCCCAAATCCAACAAGAAAGCTCTCCAATCGCACGACCCCAAAGAGCTTTCGTTTCTCAGATCAAGCTTGGATTCAATTAAACCAAACAAGACTGAAACACAATGCATGAACAAAAGAAAAGGCCAAATTACAGCACACAGAATGGGCACCTAAAAATAAAAGAAAAAGCACACAAAAGAAAAAGCCAACGTTGACTTGGTCGTTTTACAGGAGGATACTCACCTAAAAATACGATTTTGTCCCTCAATTTCACGAAATAATACACATACTTTGACGGATGGACCATCTTGGTACAAAATAAAAAGTTTAAGGACGTTTGAAATGAAAATTTTAGTTGATGGATCAAAATGATACTGGAGCAATAGTTAGGGGACCATTTAGGTCATTAACCCAATCTTATTAAAATCCCATGTCTACTGCTTTGTATGATCATGGAACTAGTTAATCATGACTCATGAGGAAGATATCTTCGGCATGGATGGGGAAAAAGTCTACCAAATCAATGATTGGATAAAGGATAGACAAGAAGCCACTATTAGTATTAGATGAATGTTTCAACTAGAACAATTATTTTATTTTGTGCCCCTATATTTTATTTAAATGTCAAGTTTGTATGCATGAAATCCTAGATTAAAATTAACTTTGATGGTTATGCTCTCTGTAATGGTCTTTCTTCTTCTATTCTACAATCGGAAGCTTTAGTCTTGCAACATGCATTAACTTGGGCTTCAGAATCTCATCTTAGAAATTTGGAAATTGAAGGTGGTTCTAAAATTTTAATTCAAATCATTACAAAGAAGATTTCAGTTCCTTGGTCCATACGAACAATTGTTCAAGATATCTGGAATTTATTCCTACATTTTGATCATATAATATTACAAAAAAAAAGCTAATTAAGTTGTTGACCCTCTAGTTCAGAGGCCAGAATAATTCTCATCCATGTATTTGGTTTAAATTCCTCCCTCTAACGTTAGATAGTTTGTAAAATTTGATTTGTATGGTGGTAACACTCGTCTAACTTATTTTTTTCTTTTTTCATTCATCGCCCTTTTGTAATAGGACCAAAAGCAATATGCCAATCCAATCAACAACAACAGTATAATTAGCGGTGAGTATATAAATTAAATTAATTGTAAAGATGCAATGTATTATGTAGGTGATGTGTGTGCTCTCCAACCCAAAACATAAGAAATTAAGTATGTAGTAGGTCTGACCTTTATATTAATTCCAATATATTAAAATTCACATCTTTCTAGATTCTCTGACTTACCCTTCACCCAATTGGTATACACACAAATGAAAAAAAATATGGTTGGTAAGAAATCCAACCTCAACTTCGTACGTAACATCACATGATGAAGACAATGTTTTTGAATGCGTCCAAGCCAACACATGTTCTTGGGGACTGGATTATAGTTCTGTTTTGCTTCATGCCAATATCAGATATTATTATTGATAGGATTTTTAGTACCTGCGCAAACAGGGTTAAAATCACGTAAAATACTTGCAAGAATACAATACTATTGTAGTATAGATGCTCATGCAAGGTCGTTTTCCACAAGGACTATTTAGCAATTTATGTGAAAACAATTTCTAATTAACTACCTAAAATTAAAGTAGAGAAAGATGAATATGAAGTTGGTTGATTCTAAAAACAAATAATAAACAAAAACAAATACGATTGAAGGAAGAAGTTTTGAATATCAATTTATAAAAGCACTAGGGTTCCACCATCACCTAGCAATCCTATGAATTTTTACCAATTACTTATGATTTGCACATGCCACTTTGAAGGTTAGGTTTTCCTAATTTATATTCTACTTGGAACCTCCAACATAGAATGTATATCTAACATGCAACCCGTCCGGACGTTCGGATCAAATCTGAACATGAAAGACTCATTAAGTTTTGTGAAAACCCTTTGAAAAACCATGCAACCCTTAAGAGCGTGATGTTCACCTTAAGTGAACTTACAATTATTAATCACAAGAAGCTAGCATCAATTTCAAGGACCTTCCGACCAAAATTGCATCTAATTACTTTTCTAAAGGTCCTAATGGTGATCAGGCATTAAGACAATCAGATAGTTTAAAATAGTGATTAACAATTCAAAGCATGCATGCACTCCATCAAAAGCAATTAAATAAAAATCACATATTCATGCTAAGGCTCAAGGCTTCACCCTAGCAAAAGAGATTTAGTTACGCATACGCATAATTGAAATCCAAGAAAATATCATTAAGAAGAATAAGAATGAAAACACCTGAAAGTCGCGAAAATCCAAAACCCTAGCAATTGCTCCAAAAGCCAAAAAGAAGTAAAAAGGGAGTCCCCTAAATCGCTGTGAAAAGGAGCTTAAATACCTCCTAAAACTTAGCTACCCAATCTCCACAAGGAAACTAAGTTAAAATAAAATAAGATTATGAAATAAAATCCAAATTGGATTAGGAGGATCTGCCCACAATCTGCCCAGCCACGTTTTGGTCTCAAATCTCCTCCAAATCTGGCCCAAGATAGCTCGTTTTAAAGATAAAAATATTCCGAACACTTCTCCAGAAGGCCACGGACCCATCTGAGGTCATATTGGGCTCCAAAAACGCAATAAAAGCCCAAAACGTCACTATTCCAGCACTGCACATCGCTCCTTCATTTATTCGCCAGGAAATCATCGCTTGGTGGAAAAGTCTGAAATTCTGACATGATCAAGCTAAGTGACTCACGAACGTCCTCCAATTGGAATTACTCCAAAATTCGTCCATTTGATTATCTTTTGCTCCAGAGGAAGTCGAAAATCCTATATTGGAAATATAATTCAAAGTATTAAAATTCTTCCAAAATATTAACTAAAATATACTAAGAATGAGGTTAAATATATAATATAAAATTGACTCATCAATTATCTCTCACCCAAAAAAAATAATTGCATTTCAGCCTCTTAATCTCATTACTTAATGGCCTTTCTTTTTTTTTCTTTTTTTTTTAAAATTTTTAATACAAGTGCTAGTTTAAACTACAAAGAAATGAAGAGTTATCACACACACTACTAAGGTGTCATGCGGATTTGAACTTAAGAATATTGATCTATAATTTAAGGTCATTTTTAATCTAGCTAAACCCCATTAGCAATAGCCTATCTTTCATGTTTAAGGTGTGGATGTCTTTTTCTTAATTTGTTTCAACAAGTTAAATGATTGTTTATCTCCAAAATTCATGTAACTTTTTGGGTCATATATATATATATATATATATATATATATTGGGTGATATTTTTGACTTTGACTGCAGTCCTGTCAACAAAGACAAAGAAGTCTTGGCTTATCTCATCTCCTCCAACAAAATTAAGACAGAATCTACAGCCCATACCACCTACCCAAAAGAATGAAGGTGAGCTTCTATAATGAGGAGGTTGAATGAGGAGCTTATTTGAGGAGGCCTATCTCACCATCAAAAAGGGTGTGGACCCTCTAATGCACACCCCCCCCCCCCCCCCCCCCCCCCCCCAATGTACTTTGTTTTTAGTTGTTGATGGTGAGATTTCACCTCCTTAAATAAGCTCCTCACTCAACCTCCTCATTGTAGCCTTTCCGGCGGATGTGGCGCAGAGCCGCTTGTTATTGACAAGAAAACAAGAAGAAGAAAAAATAAACAAAGTGTGACTAGTTTTAGGTCATATCAAATAATTCCAAGAGAATAAAATAACTACAATTTTTAATCTTTTGCGTCACTATAATATTGTGCACATTTTATTGGCTAATGAAGATAACATTAATTTAGGCGTGAAATATAGGAGGAGAGAATGTATTTTTAAATAAAAATAAAAATTGACAGAGAGATGATAAAATATAAATTACACAATGATGGAGGGAAATATGGGTAACACTTATTTATCCAAAAATTTAATTACACTTTACACAAATTATAACTTCCCTTCCATGTTTCTTCAATACCAAAGTGAATATTGGCGATCAAACGTTTTCTTGCCCTTCCTTCCCACATCAGAAACACTCCTAAACCCGACTTTCTTACCATGAGCTCTTGGAGGACTAATGTTAACCAGCTTTGAGAACATCCCGCTTATAAAATTACCATCTGGTGCCTTCTCAAAATACTCTAAATCATCATAATCATCTGCATCTGCATCCTCTTCGTCCTCGGATTCGAGCAATGAGCCTTTTTCTTGGATTGGAGGGCAACCCCAAAGCTGTCCTTCACTATTTTCACTTGTACTTGCTAGGAAATTGCAAGTCTTGTTATCGTAATCGTTACGTATTCCACCCGGTGAATGGCTCTCCATGGCTTCTAACTTTGTGGGTGATGGTTCTTGGTAACCCTTGCTAAGCTCATTCATGTCATTCCATACAGAACTTGTGGTAGAAAATGAGGCAAACGATGCTCTTGATGCTTCAGAAGATGTTGAAGAGGAAGGAGTTAAGGATGAAGGAGAAGGCGTTGCGCTTCCAAACCCTTGGATTTCATTTGTTATTCTGAGAGCTTTCAAACGTGCTTCTCTGAGTGGTTGTCCTCCTCCTAGAAGGTTTTGGATTTGGTCTGATTTCTTTTGCATGCAAACACCCCAATTGAATCTTTCATAATATAAAAAAATAAAATCGAAGCTTAATAAAAAATAAAATCGAAGCTTAATAAAAAATAAAATCTTTAGTATATGGAATGGATAGAGAAATAAATAGACTATAATTCTATAAATTACCCTGTCTTATCTATGTATTTAAATGTTCCCAGCTCTTGGATGACATCGATATCGCATTGAAATTCGTCAGCAAACTCTTCAGGACCATGTGTTAGTAAGAACTCCAGAAGTACCAATGCTTTGTAGGATTGCCTCCATTCTTTCCAGTCTATGTTATATAACCTATATTAATTTTGTGAATGTATTAACCTTTCATAGAGCAATCTGCAATTTATCTTTCGGACGGTATAAAAAGTTGAAGAAAAAAAAAAGAGAGAAGAAAATATTACCTTCGGTGAAGGATATCAACAACTCTCCAATAGTCATCCATCTCAAAGGAGGCAGCAGCTATTTGAGTCATTGTTTTAGCATCAGGGCTACATGGATCACCATTTGTTGCTTCCTCAGCCAACCTTTATGACAAAAGCAGAGACATCAGAGTTGAATATCATCAAATCTCTCTCTCTCTCTCTCTCTCTCTCTCTCTCTCTCTACATATATACATACAACATGCATGCATGCATGCATTGAAGAGAAAAGGCTTACAGTTCAACTTGAGTAACATCAGTAAAAGCCAGCCTAGCAGTTTTGTATTTCTCTAGTAGAAAATTTGATGCCTTGTTTTTGATATGGTCCAGGAACAAGGTTCCCATAACTGATTGTAATCACGAACGCTAATTTGGAACTCTAAACTAATTTGTAAATTCTAATGGTATGCACAAAAAAGCTGGAACAACAATCCAATCAACCAGACTTGAAGCAGAGGTTTCCTCAAAAGCAGATTTTAAGTGATTATTCAAAAATCACTAATCTAAAATGCCCCACATTGGGGATAAGGCCTCAACCTCACTTCTCTAAACCAAAAATTAAAGCTTCTCGATTTAGAAGAATATCCATAAACTTTTTTGAGATGGAGATTAGTGCAGGACCAACTATTTTATGGGAAGCCATGGTTATAGCTCAAATAGTGGAGGAGAGGTGCCCATTAAATATGGGGGGAAAGTACCATTGACTAATATTAGAAAGTTGACCAAATGTTGTCCATGATTTTATTTTATTTTTAAGTCTTTTTGGGTTTTACAATGTTATCCCATAAATATGCATTTTTACTATGGACAGAAATGAATTCTGTAATCATGACTTAATGAATTAATACAGAAATGAATTCTGTGTTAATTAATACGTAATTTATTGTTGTACAAAAGTGTGTGCAATGTCCTGAAATGGAAGACATTCATAGAAACTTTTTCTGTGTCCTCCTCACGCATGGGTTGCCACGTGATCTATTGCTTCCCGTTTCCCAACAACCTTTACTCATACATGCAAATTTTCGAATAATTAAGAAAATGTTATACTTCAAAACCACTTGAGTTCTTGTCAGTTAATCTAGATTAACTTTTAAGTCGAACAATTTTATATCGTAAATCTATCGTGCACTTTAACCAAACATGATGAGCTTTGGAGGCTGAGATTTAATCCAAATCTCTCCGAACTTGCCAAAAGAACTGCATATCTACAACCGAGAGTTTCCATATTTTCTATCCCCATATAGTAAAAGTATGTAAGTTTAATTGAAAATAATATTTGATTTTCTTAAGTATTTCAAAATGTGAGAAAAATATGCAATTCAAAAATTGTTTAATACATGTGGTGTAGTACTTCTTCCATATAACAAATAAAAAGGAGTTTACTTACATTACTAATTATATTTTTCCAAAATTGCTCAACAAAACAATTTGTCTTTTCTGCAAATTCCCTAGGAAAGAACAAAATTCGCCCAGATAGATCTACCTCGACAAAAATTTATCGGCAAAGGTCTATCATGTTGAAAATTCAACTGTCCCGACGAAAATCTATCGGGAAAGGTTGATCACGTCAAAAATTTGTTGGGAAAGACTACAAATTTTCGAAGAAGAACAAGATTTGCAGGGAAAGGGTTATTCAAGACCCTTCCGGACAAAAATTTATTGAGAAATAACAAAATTTGCCGGGATCCGAGAAAGATCTTTGCTGACAAAATATTCACTAGCATAAACCAACTTGGTGATTTCTACAACTCAATCACGACAAAGTATACCTTTTGCCGAGAAAAGTATTTGTCAAGAGACGTTTTGCCGAGAAAAGTATTTGTCAAGAGACGTTTTGTTGCGAAAGACTTTTTTTTTTTTGTAATGTTAATACACATTCAAAAAAAAAATTCCATAAACCTTTTGGGAAGTCCTAGTGTTGCATCCCCTTCTTTTTGCAGATAGGGGCTTTGCCAAGTTGAATAGAGCAGATGTGCTCCCCATTCTATACCCAAGTTTGAATCCCCCTTCCCATAGTTTAGATTATATTAAAATAAAAGGTTTTTTAGGTTTTAGACATAAAAAAAATTTTACTTTTGGAAAAAGCCAAAGCTTTTTCAAAAAAGGCAGAAAAACCGCTCAACTTTCAAATCAAAGACATGCAAATGTATTGGATTCCTTAGGAAATCTAAAAATAAATAAGGGCATTTTTGTCCATTTTGGCTTCTTTTAAAATTTTTCTCTCTCCTTTGGCATTTTTGTTATAAAACTAAAGAAAACAAGGTGTATGAGAAGTACCACTGAAATGTTGAGAGTGGGAATATATTTCTCTTTGTGGTGTTTATACTGACAGAATTTCTTCTCATATAGAATTCACTCTCTCTTTCTTTTCTTACTCTCACTTACTTCTCTTGCTTCTTTCGTGTGTCTTTACAAGAAGAAAGAATGCCTATTTATAGGCAAAGCCAAATGGCTTTTAAGGAAAACATAATAATTTCTTCCCAACATAATGATTTCTCTTTTGACTAAAACCTCCTAGCTTTATGAATGTGGACTTCACTTTCTTTAAAAACTCGTAGCTTTATGAATGTGGACTTCACTTTCTTTATAACACTCCCTCTTGAAGACCACATGTCTCCAAACTGGTTGCCTCATTAAAACCTTGCTTGGAAAAACCCAATGGGAAAAAACCTAAGCGAAGGAAAAAGAGTACAACTTTATTTGGGACATAAGGGTAATGTTAAATGCGCTCATGTTGCCTCGTTAAAACCTTGCTAGCAAAAACCCAGTGGGAAAAACCCTAGTCGAAGGAAAAAGAGTACAACGCGCTTATGTCCTGTGTTAGAGGACTCTTGAATGCTCCCCCTGATTTTGCATGCTCCGATTTGATTGCTTGCAGAGTTGTCGTAATCCTATGCCATGCACTAGCTTCTGGAATGTGCACTTGGGTAAAGACTTGGTGAAGAGATCTGCCAAGTTATCACTTGAACGAATTTGTCTGACTTTGATTTCTTGACTCTTCTGAAGCTCATGCGTGTAGAAAAACTTTGGTGATATGTGCTTGGTCCGGTCACCCTTGATGTACCCTCCTGTGATTTGAGCAATACAAGTTGCATTGTCCTCATTCAGGATGGTTAGAGCGTTCGTTGCTGAGGGCAAGGCACAGGTGCTTCGGATGTGATGAATCATTGACCTTAACCAAACGCATTCACGGCTGGCTTCATGGAGGGCAAGTATTTCCGAGTGATTGGAAGATGTGGCTACCAACGTTTGCTTTGTTGAGCGCCATGAGATTGCAGTTCCTCCACATGTAAACACATACCCAGTTTGTGAGCGTCCTTGATGTGGATCAGAAAGATATCCTGCATCAGCATACCCAACAATACTCGGGGCATCGGTCAATTCACTGGAATAGAATAAGCCCATGTCTGTCGTTAGAATATGTGTTAATCGTAGAATATGTTTAATGCCGGTCCAATGTCGGCTTGTTGGAGCAGAGCTTATCTGCTAACAAATTTACTGAAAATGCTATGTCAGGTCTGGTACATTGTGCTAAGTACATTAAAGCACCTATTGCACTAAGATATGGTACTTCTGGACCAAGGATCATTTCATCATCCCCTTTTGGACGATATGGATCTTTCTTAGTGTCAAGCGACCGAACGACCATTGGAGTGCTAAGTGGATGGGCTTTATCCATGCCAAACCGCTTTAATACCTTTTCAGTATAATTTGATTGATGCACCAAAGTTCCATCAGCACTGTGTTCAATTTGTAAGCCAAGACAATATTTTGTCTTTCCAAGGTCTTTCATCTCAAACTCACGTTTGAGATAATCGGCAGTCTTTTGGAGATCTTCAGGAGTTCCAATTAGATTCATGTCATCGACATATACTGCCACTATCGCAAATCCAGACTCTGATTTCTTAATAAACACACATGGGCAAATAGGATCATTTGTAAATCCTTCCTTTAGTAAATACTTGTTGAGACGATTATACCACATTCGCCCAGATTGTTTTAACCCATATAATGATCTTCTCACTTTGATTGAGGACATGGCCCGTGGTTTATTCCTGGCTGCGTCAGGCAGCTTAAGTACTTCTGGGATTTTCATGTATATGTCTGTATCCAACTCTCTATATAGGTATGCGGTAATAACATCCATAAGTCTCATTTCAAGTTTTTCTGAAACCGCTAAGCTTATCAAGTAACGGAACGTAATTGCATCCATTACTGGAGAGTATGTTTCCACATAATCAATTCCAGGCCTTTGTGAAAAACCTTGCGCAACAAGTCGTGCTTTATACCTCGCAATCTCGTTTTTCTCATTGCGCTTTCTTATGAATACCCACTTGTAACCTACAGGGTTTACATTGGGTGGAGTTGGAACAATGGGTCCAAAGACACTCCTTTTTTCCAAAGAATCTAATTCTGCCTGAATTGCATCTTTCCACTTAGGCCAATCCTATCTCTGTTTGCATTCATCAATGGAGCAAGGCTCAATATCATCATCTTTTATGATCTCAGTGGCCACTAGGAATGCAAATATATTATTGATGATCATCTCATTTCTGTTCCACAATTCATTAGTGGATGTATAATTTATGGAGATTTCTTGATTTTCAGGTACAATTGCCATTTCAGAAGTACGTGTCTCATTAAGAACATTTTCCTTTTCAGGGAGTACCTGTCCCTCTTGGGGGGAATTTGAATCATGAATTGTGGGCTCTCCATTTATTTCATTGGGATTTATTTTGGCCATCAACTTCCTCTTTCGAGGAACTGAGTCCTTTGAGCCTAGTGGCCTGCCATGCTTTAGGCGTGCAGCAGATGAGCCATTTGCGGGCGCATTGCTTTGCCCATTGTGAACATCAATCCTTGCGGGTGCATTTGCAGCTGGGATATGTGATTTCGTCACCTTTGTTGCATCATTAAATGCGTTTGGCATCTGATTTGCAATGCTTTGGAGGTGAATGATCCTCCTCACTTCATTTTCGCATTGAGTGGTACGAGGATCGAGATGAGACAAAGTGGGTACATCCCATGATAATTCACGTTGTTCTTCATGAACAAATTTACCTTGTCCTTTAGGAACAGATTTTTCTTCCCCTAATAGTGGGAAAATTGTCTCATCAAAATTACAATCCGCAAATCGTGCCCTAAAGATATCACCCGTCAGGGGCTCCAGATATCTGATAATAGATGATGAATCAAAACCGACATAAATTCTCAATCTGCGTTGAGGGCCCATCTTAGTACGTTGCGGTGGTGCAATAGGCACATATACCGCACAACCAAAAACTCTTAAATGTGAAATATTTGGTTGATTACCCAACACAAGTTGTATTGGGGAATATTGATTGTTGGCAACTGGCCTCAACCGCACCAGAAATGCTGCATGTAAAATGGCATATCCCCAAGCAGAAACTGGCAACTTTGTTTTCATTAGCAATGTGCGTCCTATTAATTGAAGACGCTTAATTAAAGCTTCTGCCAAGCCATTTTGAGTATGAACATGGGGAACAGGATGTTCAATGTCAATGCCTAGCGACATGCAGTAATCATCAAAAGTTTGAGATGTAAATTCACCAGCATTATCGAGTCTAATTGACTTAATGGGATAATCTGGGAATTGGGCTCGCAATTTAATTATCTGAGCCAATAGCCTAGCAAATGCTATATTCCGAGTGGACAAAAGGCAAACATGTGACCATCGGGTAGATGCATCCACCAAGACCATAAAGTACCGGAATGGTCCACAGGGAGGATGAATAGGTCCACAAATGTCCCCTTGGATTCTCTGCAAAAATGATGGGGATTCAACATCAACCTTTGGTTGTGATGGTCTGATCACCAACTTCCCTTGTGAACAAGCTTGGCAAAGGTTGTCACTTGATACCATAATATGTTTTGTCAATAAGGGATGTCCTTTAGAGTTGGTGATGATCCTACGCATCATGGTGGATCCAGGATGACCCAACCGGTCATGCCAAAGCTTATAAGTATTTGAGTCAATGGACTTCTGGTCCATGACACTATGTGCCTCGATTGTCTATATGGTTGTATAGTACAATCCTGATGAGAGCGCACGAAGCTTCTCTAGTATACGCTTCTGGGTATTGCTGGAAGTAATGCAAAGATATTCCATGTTTTCCTCATTCTTTGTTTCAACATGGTAACCATTCAAACGTATATCTTTGAAACTCAATAGATTCCTTCTGGAGTTAGATGAATACAAGGCATCTTGAATGGACAGTATTGTTCCATTTGGTAACACAACTTGGGCTATTCCTGAGCCTTCAATCAGATCTGCAGGACCTGATATGGTTGTTACCTTTGCTTTTGTAAGCATCAAGTTTGAGAAATACTTTCGATCTCGAAGGATCGTATGAGTAGTTGCACTGTCTGCAATACAAATATCTTTGCTAGAGCTCTCGTTTTGGGGGCATCCATAATTTGTATCCATGCCACTTTTATTAGACATACACACTGAAATTGAAAAATTAAGAACAGTGCTTCAGATAATACAAATAGTATATTAAGAAAAACATTGATAATGCAAACAGTACATTAAGGAAAACAGTGATAGTGCAAATAGTACATTAAGGAAAACAGTGATAGTGCAAACAGTACATTAAGGAAAACAATGCTTCAAATAATGCAAATGCAAATGGTACATTGAGGGAATTAATCTAATTCGGACCCATAAACCTCATTCTCCTTTTCGGCTACAAAATCGGAAACATCTAGATGCGTCTTGTCTTACTGATGCAGTATTTCCGATGAGCCATCTGAGGCTGGCGAATCTGATACAACATGATTTATCTCCACTTTCCTGTTTTTAAGTGAAGCTTGATAAAGATCCGCTAGGTGCTTTGGCGTACGGCATGTACGCGACCAATGTCCCTTTGCACCACATCTGTAACAAGTGCTTTCATCATTTCTGGGTACATGGTTTGTCTGTGCTTTTCCCTTATTTCTGGATGCATTTTTGCCATTCGTGGATGGATTGTTTCTTGGCCCTGAGCCATATGGATGAGCACCACGATCTTTTCTATTCCCTTGCCATCGGCCACGCTTTCCTCCTCGCCCACGTTTGTGGATACTGCCACGAGATGAGGTGGCATTCACTTCCCGAGATGCAGCATTTGTTTCAGGAAGTGGTGCTGAGCCCGTTGGGCGAGATTGGTGATTCTTCAATAAAAGCTCATTGTTCTGCTCAGCTAACAAGAGGCAAGATACAAGTTCTGAGTACTTCGAGAAATTATTATGCCTATATTGCTGCTGTAGAAGCACATTTGAGGCATGGAAGGTACTCAGAGTTTTTTCGAGCATATCTTCCTCAGAGATATTCTCACCACATAATTTCATAAGGGAGGTGATCCTGTGCATAGCCGAGTTGTATTCAGACACGGTCTTGAAATCTTGAAATCTCAAGTGTGTCCATTCGTACCTAGCCCTTGGGAGAGTCACCGTCCTCTGATGATTATATCTCTCACCCAAGGCTTTCCACAGGACCAATGGTTCATCAATCACCACATATTCGCTTTTCAGCGCTTCATGGATGTGGCGGCGAAGGAAAATCATGGCCTTTGCTCTTTCCTCAGGTGATGCATCACTTTCATCTTCGATCACTTTTCCAAGGCCATTTGCACGCAGATGGATCTTGGCATCCAGGATCCATGATAGGTAGTTGTCCCCAGAAATATCTAGGGCAGCGAATTCCAATTTTGTCAAATTTGCCATCTTCAAGAGAAAAAATGAGATGCATTAGAATTCGCGATAATCTTTAGGCTTAATATATTTTTGAACTTCAGGCCAAAGATATCATGCATATTTTACCCAAAATTTCAGGTTTGGGTTCTGGGTCAATGAGCCGCTTGTTAATAGGAACTTCAGGCCCTATAATAGTTTGAGGGACTTCAGGTCCTCATTTTAATTGATTATAAAATAAAGTGCTATGAATTTGCTGGGTATGGACGATAAACCCGCACCATACTTTAAACAAAAGTAAATGTGCGATAAAATAAACGTGCTGGTATGGGCACTAATCCTGCTTCATAAAACTCAAAGGCGTGGACGATAAACCCGCACCACCCTTTTAAATAAATGTGCAGTAAGGTAAATTGTTAGTGTTAGTATACTGCGTGTAAGTAAATTGCAATAAAGTAAATTGCATGTATGGGCATTAAACCTGCTCCATAAAACTCAAAGGCGTGGACCCGCACCACCCTTTTAAATAAATGTGCAGTAAAGTAAATTGTTAGTGTTAGTATACTGCGTGTAAGTAAATTGCAATAAAGTAAATTGCATATATGGGCATTAAACCTACACCATACTGTAAAAATAATTGTGGGGATAAAACCACCACAGTCCAAGATATAATAGATGGGTTTTAGGATCACACCATCATTTTATTATAATAATTTGTGTTACAGCGCGATGGGTAATGAAAATTACACCACCATAAAATAAAATGAATGGGGTATAAAACCGTGCCATTCCAAATTATATTACAAAGAAATAAATTAAACAAACGTGGATGAAACAACATAAAAATTGTGAGAACACAAAAAAGAAAGTTTGCATGTCGTCGTAGTAGTAGAGTGAGAGAAGGCATATGACAAAGAGGAGTAAGAGAAATAACCACATAGTGTTAAGCTGAGAAAATTAACAGTTGAGAGACTATCGTGCTGATAACGTGTTATAAAACTAAAGAAAACAAGGTGTATGAGAAGTACCACTGAAATGTTGAGAGTGGGAATATATTTCTCTTTGTGGTGTTTATACTGACAGAATTTCTTCTCATATAGAATTCACTCTCTCTTTCTTTTCTTACTCTCACTTACTTCTCTTGCTTCTTTCGTGTGTCTTTACAAGAAGAAAGAATGCCTATTTATAGGCAAAGCCAAATGGCTTTTAAGGAAAACATAATAATTTCTTCCCAACATAATGATTTCTCTTTTGACTAAAACCTCCTAGCTTTATGAATGTGGACTTCACTTTCTTTATAACAGAATTAGTTATATCACTTTTTATTGTTCAATTTTTTAAAATCAAATTAAACTTTTGACTAGATACAAATTACCTACACTTGCCAAAACAACTATATACAATATGCATTGTACATAAAAAAAATTACAAATATAGTACCTTCTCGAAGGCAAGAGTACAAACGGCTTTCCATATATCTTATCCCTATAAGGTAGATACGTCAATAAAATACGTGTACAATATACATATATAATGACAAAATTATGTATCTTTTATGACAAGACCGACCCAAATTCCCCCTCGGAACTCGTATCAAATCTTGTGACATATTCCGGCACCCGAACGATGCCAGACCCACAACTAACTCTACACCTCTCACCTGTAATTTTAAGAAAAAATGGGTCGAGACTTCTATCGAAATTTCGGTAGAGTCTCCCTTGAAAAATGGACTTTTCCCAAATTAACACTTGCAACAACAACAATCTAATAATCCCAACTAGCAGCACACACAAATTTCACATGGCCTCCATCCTCAAATTCAGTCCTAAGTGGGAAATATCAGAGCAACTACTGGAGTTAAATTTATAAAGTTAGTTTCCAAATAAACAACGAAAACAGAAAATAAAGTTTCCTACTAGGTAGAACTACAAGGACTTCACCAAAACTAGAAGCTTATGTAGTCGTCCGAACTCTGAGCTATCTACTTCTTGGGGGCGCAAAACAATAAAAGCGTGAGTGGACAAAAAGAAAATTTTTCTTGAAAGTAATTATACATAACACACTAATACACATGCAAGTATACGTACAAAAACAAAATATAATCAATACATATGTAGGTAAAATAAACTAGGAATTAACTGGTAAGTAAAATACCATTGACCCAAATATTGTACTTCAAACAACATTTAAATCCAATACATCGAGTAACCTCAAAATATAATTCAACAAAAATCAAGTTTCAAACCATTCTTTGAATTCAATAAATCAAGCAAGCTCAAATACAAATCATTCGAAATCCAGTCTCAATCCAATTCCTATAAAAACTCACTACCCAAGTATACCTATGGGGAAAACTGGCCAACCCTGTGTATTATATCGGCAAGGTGGCAGGGGAAAATCCTTGCTGGACACCCACATAAATAGGTACAGGCAATTCACTGGCCGTACACCTACAGAATAACCTTACTGCAGGTACATGCATACCACTGGCCAAACACATGCGTAGTCAACACAGGTACATGCGATATACTCTGGTTGGACACCTACATAGTAGTCTCTATGTAGGTACATGCAATTCTAGTCATGTGCACAGACGTTACTGAAGGCAACCGATATATTCCGAAGGCAACTGGGAATGGGTACCTAGGGTGGGTTTGAAATCCACTTCTTGACACTTAAATATAAAAACTCCATTTTTCACAAATCCCTTTTCCAAATACCCAAATCCTTTCTAAACCATTCAAAATTTCAAGTATGCATCAATAAATAAATAAACTAAACCCCCTTTTTAAACCTTTAAATAAACCCAAATTTCGCTATCTTGATTTCCAACCAATAAAAACTTATCAAAACATTCTCGAAGTAAAACCGAATAAAAACCCATAAATAAAATAATAAAAACCCACAAATAAAATCCTTACTAAATAATTAATCGACAAACTCGCATAATTACCACTTATAAATTCTCCCGAAACATATTGTAAAATTGAATCATATTAAAGCATATTAATATCAACATGCAAGTACTAAACCACGAATAAACTAAATAAAAATCATTTCAACCAAAACCAAACGCTTAGAAAGTAAACACCATAAACAATTCATTAACTTAACTTAACCATGACAAATCCTTCAGAACCGTTCTCAAACTAAATTCGAATATGCATAAAATACTATTCAGAAAACTGGAAATCATAAATTATTAATTCCATAAACAAAACAATTAATAACCACAGTTCAAGAATTTCTTAAAACTATTTAGAAAACAAATGTCCATTCACTCACGGTCCAAAGCACAATTAACTCTCCGCGATTTCATCCGAAGGGATTCTTTGCGCCTCACTCCTCTGAATTGGTTGAAATCCACAATTCACCTCCCAAGGAGAACAACCGCCAAAACAACACTTGGAAACAAAGAAGCTTGTTTCAGTTTGTACCACTTATGACAAGTCTAAACTTGTTGGATGACTACGAATTTTGGATATGTTGTAGATGACATAATTCTCAACAACTTTCATTAAGGAAACTTTCTCATCTAAGGAAGGGAAATCGACATGTAAGATAGAATCTAAGCCTACATCAATAGATCAGACAACTTAGACACGTCTTGAGATGACTATACTTCTTGGATGAAGCTCCAATTTTGAAAGATTATAGCCAACACATAGATGAACAACGTTGATGAAAGGTAATATTCCATTAGAGCATAGGAAGGCTACATGCAAGAGTGGATATGTTCACACTAGTGTGGAACCAGCAAACAGGAAGTAAGAGAACACTAGTCTCACCTTGAACACAATTTAAGGTAGATACACATCTCCGATTGTCATGATGTTTGGATATTTGTAGCACTCGATGTTAGTATGAAATTTGTATTGTCATTTCCTAGACTCTAGCACAGGTTGAAAATTAGTGTGTGAAGAATTGTTACTGGATGTTTTGGCACAACTCATTCAACCCCATACATCCGAGGCATGACTTGACCGTATGAGAAACTTGACTTCGGGTAAATCATGACATAACCATGCATTCATTATAGGATTCCTAGTTTGAGTTATTTTCACTCAAGTATTTTTATGTTAATCTTATTTTTAATAGGATTAGATTTTATCTCATGAGATTACTTTCCTAGTTGAACTCTATTTTGATTTAGATGAAAATATTATGTTTTCATTATCTTGGACTTGGAAAGGATGTTTTAATTAATATCCTATTTGGCTTCGTTATTTACATGCTGATATACACTGTTTCATTGGATAGCAATTGATGGTTGGAAAACCATCTTTGATAAAGCATAAGCTGACGAATTGAATTAGGTATCAAATATTATTAGCTAATGTTCTTTTGGCTGTAGGCATTCATTCCTCTTGCAACAAGGAGAATAGATATGTATAAAAACATGACGTACTGCCTTGTTTAGGTACAGCTTTTGATATTTGTGTTGAGCATATAGAATTCTTAAGAATAAGCTGCTGCGCATTTATTTAAGATAAATCATCAAGTGTTCCATGTTTACTTGGTGATTTATCAAATCCTTTAATCATTCATATTGCATTCATATGCATGTCGGTGACTCATACTGTTAAGGGCACCAAGACCGTGGTGGCGGTTTTTCTCCGGTGAGCTTGAAGCAATCGTGACCAGTATTGCGTTCAACATAAGGAGTGTCGAAGATCATCCCGTGACAGAAGTTGAGTTACGAAGAAGTCGGTAAACATTATCTAGAATGTGTCTAGGATAAGTGTGTGAGTACTTCTTGTAATCATCGTTCTATAGTGGATTTGTGTTGGACTGAGGAGTCCCGTGGATTTTCCCCATATGTGGGGTTTTACCACGTAAAATAATTCTCTGCGTGTTCTTTTATTTTTTGCCCAGCAAGTTTCAGGATTGATAAGCCATATCAATCCTACTACTGAAGTTTAATTTTTGTTTATTGATTATAATCTTAAATTGGTCTATTCACCTCCCTCTAGGGATTTTTAGTCATCCTACAAGTATTTTCACTCGATCTCATCAACAACTTTCGTGAAGGAATAGAGGTGAAAATCGCAACAGAAACTCGCATGCAAAGACAAATCTGTGCATAACATAGAGTACCAGACAGAGATGAGCTGTTCGTCCTCCAACTAGGGTTTGAGGTGTTTATATTTCTCCGATTGCACTAATTTTCGGATATGTTCTACTAGAGAGGCATATGAACAGGTCTGAAGAAGGAACTATTTCGTTTTAAGCTCAGGACGTTGATGCTTTGGACCTGTGAACAGGTCTGTATAGTTTTGATGAGGTTCCGACGGGTTTTGGGAATTATGATGAGTTTGTGGGACTTTATGTGGGGGAATGAAGAGAATATTTGTGGGACTTGAACTGACCAGACTTGGGACTCACCAAGTACAGGTGTGGAAAGGTCTGACTTGGGGTATTTTAAATTTTGAATTCTCCTAAATTACGATTACGATTGTGCCACTGTATTTTCGTATATCACAACTTCCTCGTTAAAACTCCGATTTAAGCCCATTACGTGTCTATGAACTCGTATCGACGGGCTCTACACAACCATGCCATTCAATTCCCCAAAATCCGACTGGATTAAAAAGTGACCAAAATGACCCTACCTCTCAAGGGCAAAATTGTAAATTCCACAAATTAATTAAATAATAATTAATTTGGGTTGGGATGTTACATTTTATTGAAAAATACTCGCAATTCATACGTATTTCAAAATGTAATAAAAATGCGCATAATTGTGAATACATCTTCTGTATAACATAAATGGAAAAAATTATTTTATTTTATTTTTCATCTTTTTAAAAATTTCTTAGTACATGTGTAATACATCTTATGTATAAACTACTGCTTCATCCAAGATCTACACTCAACCTTAATGCCGTTAAGGTTAGAGTTTACATGAGTTTTGAAATTAAAAATAGAATTTAAAAGTTTGATGACATGTCGTGTGTTAAATGGTTAGATTGTTTGAGTGGCTTAGATTTACCGAAATGCGGATAAATGCACGGAACCTAAATGTAGAAGCTCGAGATCCTAGACTACCTATATCTTAACTTTGTTTTCATCATGCAATGTGTTATAAGGATAACAATGTTTTTTTAAATATTTTTGTTAGCTATTTCCTCAAAATACACGATGATTTTGATATAAAATTAACAATATATGGTACCATATCATTCGTATGTTGAAAATAATTTTATATTATACGGTCAAGTTTTATATTTATAGTTTTTTTTTAAATATTTGGGCTCATAGTTTTCTCCAACTTTTTTTAGTTGTCCAGGTTGATAACTAGAACTAACCATTGGTACACACAAACAACAAATAACCTTAATTTTGCGACAAGGAAAATTCACTTCCTTTACTCAAAAGAAAAATACATATATCGAAAATAACAAGAAGGCTACCCCAATCCAACTAGTATATTACACCATAAACATGTATATATCCTTCGTCTCATCTCACAATCCTCATATGCCGGAATCCAAATCGATGTCTTCACTATCTGAGCTTCCCTCTTCAAAATCACTGCCCACATCAATGACGTCTTGGGCAGGCTGGTTACTAAGGGCCCCTTGATGCGCATTTCCTCTCCGACGCCGCCGCATGTACATGTACTGGATCACAGGAGGTGAATTTTGTTCTGGTACCTGCCCATCATTATTGATCCTGACCCCTTGTTCTTGATGAGGCCTTTGGGGTCTGATAACAGAAGAACTAGAAGGAACAGCCTGGTTTGGGTTATTCAAAGCCAACTGATCTCTCTGCGGTGCTTGGTTTTGGACTGGCAAGAGGGGTTTTCTGTTCAAACCCAGCAAAGGGTTGCTAGGGTTTGATGTGCTGGCAGATGTGGAGGGCATTTGGGTGAGGTTTACTGGAGAAGGAGGAGGAGGAAGAAGGGGTTGGGATGGAGAAGATGAGGTGTTTGGATGAAGGTTTTGTCCAGCCATCTGAGAAGTCATGCCCTCGTGTTCTAAGTGTGAAGCTAAATAGTGAAGATATAGGACTTCAGTGCTCCCTTGGACTACACTGTTACACATGGAACATAAGCTTTCTGGGTTTTCCACTGGATCATGACCCTCCTTCGACAGAAAAATATCGTGGTACCAGGAGGTCGTGATGTAGCCGTACATGGGTAATGGGAGAAACAGGCTTGAAGAAGGCTGCAAAAGTGAGAGGAAAAACAAGAGCAGGGATGCAATTAATTTGTAGCAGCAATACTTCATTTTTCAACTTAGGGAGTTGGTGAGGCTAGCTAACTGAGGGTGGGTGTGGGGGGGGTCGTTGTTTGTGGTGGTTGGTGTTGAGAGATTGTATGAGGTGAAAATTGAGAGAGATTGTATGAGATGAAATTCCACAAGATAGTAAAGTAGGCTCTATTTATAATATGGTAGTAGGTAACTCATATTTATTGTTGCAAATCTGGGGTGCAATGTCCCTTGAAAAAATTTATGGCAATTTATTCAAGTCTGAATTTTATCGCGCATGGGTCACATGACCTTAGAGCATCTCCAACCGATGTGTCAAACATGCCACATAGACATTCAACAGCTAGAAATAACATCTCACATCACTCCAACCGATGTGTCAAAGCTGATGTGGAATGAAGGTTGGAGGTTGAGATGTTATTTTTGACATATGAAAAGCAAGATGTCAAATAAATATTTAATTATTTTTTCTTTTATTTTCTTTTTAATTAAAAATGAATCAACACTAAAATGTAATAAAATAATAATTTAATTTGACATATCGGGTGGAGTATAAAGCTGTGTAAGATGTCAAATTGCCACATTAGCCATCAAATTTAAATTTGATGTTTGGTATTTAACATCTCCCTTGGAGATGCTCTTAGGCGTTATGAGGAATAAGCTTTGTCTCGATATACTACGTCATTTTATTGACGTGGCCAGACTGACTTTCAGACATCGGATCGGAATCAAGGGATTCCAATTCCAATCCAAAAAAAATTTAAAATGAAAATTCTATTCCAATTCCGTTCCAAAATATTTCGGAATTTCAATATCTAGATTAGGAAAACTCAGAATTTTCGGAACTTATATATATTTCGGATTTTTTTATAGATAATTTTGGAAACTAGTTCAAAATTTTAAACATGCACAACCAATTTGAATTATTAGAATTGGCTCAAAATTTTAAACTCATATCAAACACTTGAAAAACTATTATATTCTAGTACATGGATGTTGTTATCCCTTATGTAATAATTTGTCTATATCTATTTGGTCATTAAATTATATTTAGTTCAACATGAAATTAGTACTTGTATGCACTACAAAAAAATAAGTGGCAACAGTCACCATTATTTGGTGACATTTGTGATTGTTGTGGGGGTGACTAAAAAAAAGTAAAAAATGTGACTAAAATCCTTTTTAGTTACCAAAAAAGTCAAAAAATGTGACTAAAAATCCTTTTGTCACGGCCACAAATTCACCAAATAATGGTGATTGTTGCCACTTTTTTTACTAGTGATGTAGTCTAAGCTTGAAACCCCAACGTATTTCGGAATTGAGAATTTTTCAGAATTTTGAGATACAGTCCAATTCTAATCTAACTTTTTCGGAACTTTTGGATGTTGTAATTGATTTGAACTTGCCAAACTTAGAAATTTTCGGACCAAAATCTAATTTTCCAATCCAACTTACACCCCGAAGTCTGACTATTCAAACCAAAGCAGCTGTTAGTATTTTGTATACATTTTAACCATAAAATAGTGGAGTTAAACATTAGTTACAATGTCGTTTAGGGTTTAAATTAGGGAAGTCAATGAGTGACTCATTGGTCCGAATTTTGACGATGAACAAGTTAGAAAATGGGAAGCAATGTAAAATTATATGAAACTACTAGTGTAAGCTAGTTGCTTCTTTTCTTGGATTGCGCAAAGCGGTATAATTGTTGTTCATATGAACTAGTAAAATTAATAACAAATATTTCCTTATGTAAAACTATCTACACGGGAGAAAAATAAAAAGAATTAATTGGGTGGTGGCCGTGCTTTACCATGCATGGTGCCTGATTTATATGGTTATAGTTATCAAAATAAAAATTAGGGTTAGGATGTTAGGTTTTTGGAATACAAGAGTTTGTTTCAAGTAATCTTATTTTGAAAGAAAAACTCAATGGTGGTTAGGGAAAAAATAATGGGATGAATAGGAAACGGGGGTGGAAATATATAAGCACTCATACAAGACTATTATATTTTGGTTGGTAAGGCCAAACTATTTTATTTAAGGTTGTTTAATTTTCACCCATAAAAGAAATGAATTTGGATTATCTCTTTAAATTTTTTAGTGTTTCTTGTTAAAATTAACTGCCCATGTCTATGGTTTCTATTTAATTCTCTCTGTGATATATAAGTCTTAACCCTTAAATCCTAAAATCTAAATCCGAAAACAATCTCTATTCGGACGCAAGGATAGTATTAACAACGCAAATATAAATACAATATCTTATTTCCAAAAAAAAGAAAGGAAATAGTGAAATATTGGCACATTCACTTATGAATGTGTATGTATGCTGGCATCCAATGTATCGGTACATTGTTTTATCAACGGCCGGATTTTAACTTTTTTTAATTCAATGGCTAAAAAGTGCAATACACCGGTGCATTTGATGTGACACAGAATGACAGTCGTAAAAATCTAATGGCAAAATAATTGGAAGTACACAGCAAGAGAACTTCATGAAAGAAAAAACTTTCATCTTCTATTATTATTATCTTAAATCAAAGCAGGACGCATACAACCGGTTGCAGCCAAGAATTAGTCCTACTCCTAGGCTGGAAATTCAGAAAAACGGCTACAATTAATAATTATTCATGCTCCTAGAGCTTCAGGGTCAAATCCAGATTATCTGAACTTGCTTCACCAATGTTTCCACGACGGTCCAATTCATAATTCACCGGCGGAAGAGGGCGCTCCAGCTGACTGAGAAGCGGCATGGTGCAATCACTGGAAAGATCGTCCTCCTCACTCGCCATGCGGGCCGCGGTTTCATTAGCAGACTGCATCACCATGTAATGCGACCCAACAACTCCCTGGTTAACGTTAACGTTAACGTTTCTTGGCAGTGCATAAGGAGAAAGTTGTTGTTGTGGATATGGATATTGATGATGAGGCGGCGGGGGTGCAAAACCGATTTGGTTATTATGAACATCATGGAAAGGGTTTCGTTGATGAAAAGGGTTTGACAATGGAAATACAGGGTTGCTTCGGATCGGAGGGTTAGTGTTGGTTTGCTGAGTGAGCTGCCTTAATCTTGAGGCTGTGAGGCCATCATCCACTATGTGAGACTCTATGTGGTTTATGAGGGCTTGGGTGCTCATAAACACACGGTCACATATTCTACAAGCAATTTCTGTTGAACCACTCGGCATGGATGCCGGGGCACAGTTCGAACCATGCACATTTCCACCATGCCTCATGTTCCAGTTGCAGCCAGACATGGTTATTGAGTTTGAGAAACCCAGGTTGAAGAAGAAGAAGAAAATGCTGGAGAGGGTTCTAGGGGTTTTTTTGTTTTTTGTTTGGAGCCTCAAGGCAAACTAGGAATGATGGGGTGCACAAATAGCCTTGGAGCATAAAGGAATTTATAGGTGGTTTTCATTCCCATTTCTAAGAAGTGTGTTACTTTGTAGAGTTGCATGCAACTCATTCATGATTGCCAAATTGGATTTTGTTGTCTATTCAGAAAGTTAATGCATTTTTCAGGAAAAAACTTTGACTCATATGGTGCTCATGAATTTGTTACCAAAACAAAACCCTAGTGTTGTGCTAAAAAAGGAAGGTTAATGAATGAGAGGCAAGGAAGATATAGAAAAGATGCTAGTGTTTTTATTGAGAAATCTATGGGCTAGGCCAGAAGAGTGCATTAATTTCTAGATATTGCATTAAAGAAATTACAAAGACAATAGAAAATAAATTAATTCTTAATTTGATTATAATTTTTCTGTCATCTTTTATTTTTCCTGCCATCTCATTATAATATTTATTTTCTTTCACTTTTGGTAATTTATTCAAAATTTTCAATGACCTTCCTTTTCCTCTGCTGCTAAATTTTCAACTATATCCTTTTCAGGAAGGAAAACAATGTGTGCGTTGCCTGTATTCTCATATAGGATATCCTTCCATATATGAAAAGAAAGACTTGATTTGTCATAATATATATGTAACCATATCCATGGATAGTTATTAGCACACACCTGGATAATTATTAGTACACACCTAAAGCAATGTAATTAAACTTGAATTAATTCTGCGAGTTGTGTTTATCTCGTGTAGGCAAAGGAGTTGTCATAACACACTATGGCACTGTAGTTATGCAAAATGCATATGGCTAATTTAGTAGATAATTAATTACTTAACAGGTCATGTTGAAAACGGATGGGCCTATTAGCCACCCATTGAAGTTAATGAGTCATGTTTTGTGAATTCACAAATATCCGTTAAGAGTATGGGTAGTTGTGTAATTTTATATAGCTTAATTTTTGTCTTCTCCTTCTTTCTTCTCTTCCTTCTTCCCTCCCTCAACTCTTCTATGGTTGATTTTTTTTAAATAAAAATAATAATAATAACGAGTGAAACAGATCGTGTCGTGTCATTCATTGTTTTAACAGAGTCGTGTTGTATCTAGTATTTTTCACTTGTTAACTTAACGAGTCGTGTCGTGTCAACCTGTTAAAAAAAGAAGGTTTATACAAACACGAAAAACACGACTCGTTAGCATTTGTACTGAAAAAGCCAAACTACCAATATGGAAATTGTATTTTATTTTGTTTTTTGAGAGGGACAATTGTTTATTTATATTACTGAGTACTATAATTTAATTGAAAATTAGTTTTTTTTATTGTGGGTGTCGTCGTTTATTGGAATTGACAATGCTAGTACATTGTCATTAGGTTGATTTGAAAGTTGAAAAAAAATAGGAAAAACTACATAAAACCCCCCAATCTATAGGGTCAATTATGACTTCATACTCGATTTTGAGACATTTACCAATACATACTCAATGTCATGGAAACCCTCAATTTGCCCACTCAATTAGCCAAACTATTAGTCAGTCTATTAAATGCTGACGTGTCTAAAGTGTGACCCTTTTTTTTATTTTATTATGTGGAGGCGGCGAAGAGGAGAACGAGAATGATCGAAAGTTCTTGATTTGAATCCACTTAAACTAGAGTGAGACCTAGACGCCGATGAGGAAATTGGTCTTGACATAGAGGAAGGTGGCAAGGGTTGCGAGGGGGAAGGAGGTGAAAGTGGCAAGGAGGAAGTAGTTGAAGAAGACAAGGGAGAGTCAAACGCCGAAGAAGGCAACATACTTGAAGATGAGGACGTCAACGATGTAGGAGACCATGAAGCCTAGGGTTACGATCACCAACGAGCCGATGAGGTCGAAGAGGAAGGTAGCTCATGGGACGAGGGTGATGACGATTCGGGCATTACGGGGATGGTGATGGTTTGGGGAGCCATTGCTCAAGGGTCTAGGGATCAATGTCCTTTTCTTCTTTCGCCTTTCTTGTTTTTTGCAACCTCTGTTTTGGGACCTGAAATGCCCCTGAACAAGTAATGGCAGTTATTCTAATTTAACATAAATCGGAGATTGTCCTTAAATTACTTAAATTGAAAACCACAAGGTAAAAATAATTAAATTTAAATCACAAGAACCTTAGTGATAAAAGTGGTAAACCACATGGACCAAAAATGTCATTTTCCTAAAATATAACTAGTGGATAAATTTAGGGACCATTGAACTAAACTAGCATATAGCATCCAGCATTCAAAAGAGATAACTAGAGACACATTTTTATACTAGTCATTCTACGTACGAACTATGGGGCCGAATGATAACGGATAGATTCTTATTCTCTCCTTTTTAATTGTGACGTGTGTAGTGTACCTTTTATCAATTGGGGGAAAGGGAATTCAAGCTTATAAACCTGATTTAGCATTGGAAAGAAAAGTATCATCAAATCAATAGGTAATTAGTAACAGAGTGCGATTACTCAATTATCTACATTCTGGTGCGTGACTTTTTCTCATTTACTTACGACTAACGGCTAAGCACAAGGGAAATTTAACATGAATGACAGCTAAACCAAATATAGCAAGAAAGATACAAAAGCCAACTTTTCCAATTCCATGCCAAGTGGAGTAAAAGCCATGTTTCAAAAATTGCACCCGGCTTTCCCTTTAGATAATAAACAATGGGGAAGGGGGAACAAACAAACAAACATTGATCATAAAATAATGCACATGAAGCAGCTCAGGGCACGTATTTTAAGCAAAGTTATTATCTTCTGGTGAAAAAAAATCATGAAAGACGTATTTATTACAGCTACCAGTATCTCAAATATATAGACAACTCCCTTAAGCGAGATGGTTAAATCTCTTTCTTGGGTGAGTCTCCGATGCATCAGAATGGCAAGAATCCATGAAGATGGTGAAACAGGGATAGTTCTAAGGTGAAAACTTCATTGAGCTTTTCAACTGTGAATGAACCCAACAATGGATACACATATACAGAGTAACTCTTGTAAAACCATTATAGTGCTGACATCTTTGATAGATACTACAAAGGAATCTTGACACAAGCATTTTATCAGATGGATCAGGCTTCATTTCCTCTTTCCCGTGCCGATTGAAAGGAGTTCAAAGCTCCGAAGCGTATCATCACGGCCGCCTCTTGCGGCTGCAGTTCGGGTGAAAGATGTTTTGGAATCATACCCAGGTTGAATCCTTTGGGCGGTGGACAAGCGACCACTACTTGAGACTAGCCGGCTTGACCTACTTTCGCTAGGCTCACCAGAGGAGCTTGGCCGGCTGCTTGATATGACAGGCCTCTTTGAGGTACTGCCATTTCTAGATGAACTACGAGCCCTTTCCGAATCAGGTTGCTGCAAGAAACATGCAACTGCATTAGGATCCATTAAGGAAATAATAAGCATTTAAGTAATTTGAAGACATAATCCAAGACATAACCCAGCTTACAAACAATAGGCATGAGAATGTTGGAAACACTCACCACATCTTTGGACGACGGCGCATCATCAGTCAGTCTATGTCTCGAGTGATCACCATAACCATGACCAGAACTATTCCTTCTAGAAAATGCCTCAACTGCACCTGAGAATCTATCTCGAAAATCTTGTGCCACTGCTAAAAACATAAAAATATATCTTACTAAAACGGTAGTAAAGCCTTATTCGCCTTCTCCATACCAAACAAGAACTAAAATGGAATGTTAAAAATATCCATTGAATTAAACAAAGTCCAACAGACCCACTGCTATGTGAATACTTAGGGGAACACAAATAAACAGATAGACCCAGCACTTGAAAAATGAAAATAGAAATAAAAAACAAAAGCCGTACATGAGAATCCCGATCCATGACCCCATATTAAAGAAATTGTAAAAATCTATATCAGCATATAAATGTTTAAAAACCGATGCATTCAAGCCTTGCTTGAGAAAATAACAAACCTGAAGGCCTTTCTGTTCTTTCTGCAGATGGTCCAGGGTTTAAAGCTGGTTTTGCACTAGACTGCTAGAAGAAAACACATTCAGATAAAGTAAGAATCATTGCCCAAACACACAGAAAACTAAAGATTATTTTTTCTTCTTTACATAGAAAATCCCCAACAAATTAAGTACTGACTCGTGATCTAGAACTGGAGCCAATTTGTGGATACTTCAATATAGTCCAATCAAATACATAGTCAAATTGATATCCTGCACCAAGTACAATAAGTAGACCAATTAGGTTTCAACATTTTTTAAGAGCGCCAATTATATTAATCATGAAGGTTAAAGAATAATGCATTCATGACATATACATTAAAATTTGGGCTTAAAGAGCCTACAAGCTAACCTTCTCGAATAAAAAGGTCCCGGAAAAGCCTCTTCAGGTATGAATAATCTGGTTTATCTTCAAAGCGTAATGATCGGCAGTAATGGAAGTATGACGTGAATTCTGATGGATATGATTTGCAGAGAACCTGGAGAGTAAAATATCAGTAATTCATTTACATTCAGTAAACCGTTAATAAAAAATCAAACAAGATCACAGAATGAAGCATGAAATAGGATTGTGCAAGAGAAAGGAACGAGTGGAATGACAAGGGAAAGAAAAGATAAGTGGTCTCTCATCAGGTAGAGGAAAGGTGAAAGTAAAATGCAGCCAACCATTTTAATGCTTCCCCCAAGTTGGAATAAAGAAAGGCATTGACTGCTACAAGCTGTAAACTTGCAGTTGTACTGTTTTACCCTCATTAAGGGTTTTTTTGGTTGGTCTGCTTTCAGGTTTGGGGGGAAAAAGAAAAGATCCATCCCTTCTACATAAAATGCCAGTATACCAAACACGAGGGTAAAATGCACTCCCTGCCATTCTCACCATTTACTATCCTTCTATCCTTCCCTATCTATTAATCTTATTCTCCTTCCTTCGTACCAAACATGGTATGAAATGTCACTAGAGAATTCATTGTATTGGTACACACTACACAGAGAGCAAACGATGAGCTATCCTCTCCATGTACTATCCTTCTATCCTTCCCCATCTATTATTACCGTACTCCTTCCTTCGTACCAAACATGGTATAAGAAGTCATTAGAGAATATAGTGTCTTGGTATACACCACACAGAGAGCAAGCCATGATACCTCAATTGGAGTAAGCATCTTCTTTTCACTGATCTTGTCATATTTCTGCTTTTTAGTACCTGCTTTCAAGCCCTGCCAGGGAAGGCTGAAACAGATAATAATACAACCATGTTAAACATGTGAATGAACTCGAAGAAGTAAATAAACAAAAGATACTAGTAATTTAGGCATTTCGGACAAAAATACAACCTCCCCCTCAGAAAATACATAAGCACATAACCAAGAGATTCAAGATCATCCCTTCTGCTTTGCTCTGCAAATAAAATTAGTATCACAATTAAATATATGTAAATGATTGGTAATTCCAGGAAACAAACCCATCCTAAAACATCAACTACAATAAGTTTAAGTTGACCAACCAACACCAAGGTGAGTGTTAACACTTGCATAGCGAGCTGTTCCTGTCAGATTCTTGTTTTCCCTGTCAGAAATGCCACAACGAGAACTTTGGGTCATTAAAAATAACAAAACAAAAAGAAAGCCAAAGAACAGGTTTTGATGGTCATAGGAGGTTACATAAAATTCTCTCCCCAACAGTTTGATCATCAGATGCATAAAAACACAGCAAGGATAGCAGCATTGTAAAACATATTAACATTATTAAGATGCTTATTGTTGAAAATTTAAGTAAGAAATTAAAACTTGTAATATAATTGTAATGCCATTTTTGTGTTCAGTAATACACGTGAGCTAATAACCTACCATAACAACCTTTTTAATCTGAATTTTTGGTCCAATGTTCAAGCTCCTACTCAAGTCATTTAATTAGTTATGATGCTCAGTTAAATGATAGATGTAGTCCCTGAATATAAGGACATAAGAAGATGTAGAATTGAACCAAAGTTCAATAATTGTCAGTCATTGACAATTTGTTTTGGTTCAAATAACATAATTATCAATAACAAGGGAATTGTTAATAATTCATAAAGTCTGAAATTAAAGGATAATCATCTTAAACCAAACCAGATGATTCAACTGACAACTACAAAATTCAGAACCTCTCATAGTTTTTATGGATATTTCTAATATACCCAAGTGGTCCAAACCAACAAGAGAGAGAGAGAGAGAGAGCACTCTCAGTTTACAATTTTCTCGAGTCTTGCTATCTCGCCACCTGATTTACTCTCATTTTCACTCTAGCTTAAAAGAACATAAAAATAAAAAATAAAAATAAAAATCAAGGTAAAGCTTGTTTCAGAGTTATTGTTATGTTTGTCTCGGTTTCCAAGTTGTTACTACCCCAATCTTCAGTTTCAGCCCAATTCTTGTTTTGGCTCCCAGTTACCCTATTTTAAAGAACAAAATACCCATAAATTTTGATCAATTTACCGACATTCGGTGGGTTTTTGGGAGTCTATCAAGGAAATGAGGATTTTTGCCTCAGATTTGCACCGATCTCTAGCTTACCAGCATCTCAGGTCATATCTCTGAGATGTCAGGAAAGGGTCCATTTGTTGGTTCAGTTGAAACCCAAGATGAGTTGCTCATCATTTTAAGCACTGGATGCAAGTGTAACCAATAACCTTTAATATAAGAAAGCTTCAACAGTTCAAAGCTAGCTTTTTACCAGTTAAAATAAACAAGGGGGAATATGAACTTAGGCCCTCCTTTTTAGATAAGATGTGTGGCTACCAATTGGGCTATGCCTCAGCCACCAAAACTACAACATGGTGTTGAACATCAAAGGAGCAAGATACAGTAGAAACAAGGGAAGCCACGAGAAACTAAAATACTACAAAATTATTCATTATATTTGATACCTGTATGGTATGTGCTTGTGCGTTTGAAGATCTCTATACTTTTTTGCAAGGCCATAATCAATGATATATACCTGCAGCAGAAACAAAATAGAGCAAAGAAATGTTAAGTGCCTGTTGGGAGGCCATAGTGAATAGTTAATTTAGTACTGCACTCAGTTTCATTTGATCTTGGCAACATGATTAAGCTACATGAAAGCAATAGTAAGATTAGAGGGGTTTCACTTCCTAAGTTTGAGCCATCATGAAAAGGGAAAAAGAAACATATAAATGTGATATAGCAATACTAAATACAACAGATTTTATAGAAAGTGCAGACAATGTATAAATACATTATAGTTGTGATATGGGTCAGTAATTGTATCCCCACAACAATCCAGAGTGGTGTAGGGAAAAGATAAGCCTCATCAAAGATACTGCCAGGACATGTCAGATGTATGACAGTGTTCTAAGAAAGAAGCAGTACAGATTAAAGCAGACAAAAGGCAGTTCTCCATCACAGTATGATAATTGGGAGGTAATTGTTCTAACTTGATTGTTTTCAACATTTTAAATATACACTGTTTATCCTTCCAAGCATATCTATTTATATTGCTTTTAGAAGGAAATGGTGTGAATTATGTTTTCCTCCACTACTCAAGTGAGCTTCAAGCTTTCTATCAATTTACCGTAACGCACCAAGGACATTTTTGTCATAAAAATGGTACAGATCCCTGTAAATCAGCTGCGACCTTGTGGAAACAGGAGTTTGTAGTGTAATTTGTGATGCCCAAATAATATATTTGTCATGGTGCATAGACATCAAGTCATAAAAATCAACTATTGATCATCAGATACGTTTTTACTTAATTGACTCTTTCATTTCATCAAATTAACTGTAATATGATAACCTAGAGCTTAAAAATATACAATCACGTCTCTTAAATTATTGCACCTTCTACAAGCCCTCAACTCAGAAACACTGAAAGTTCACTAGAGTTGCATCAAGTCTTAATGAACTCAACAAAAGACAACTTAAACAATTCATAAATATCCATGGGAAGTGAAGAATATAATTTAAAGGGTTGAGCTTGAGAGTTTAAATAATAATATTTTGTGGTACAAAAAGTTAAAAGGGAGTGAAAGTAGAAGAACTTGCAAATTGATACATCTATACAATAATCATCATGCCTGCAACAATACCCATGACACATACTCTTGCATGGTCTTATTTTAGGCTTTATAGGTATTAAGATTATTTCTCATGACATTCAGTCCCAAACATCCAAGAATCCAGATGGAAGTGACCACAAAGAATCTTAAGTAGAAATGAAGGATTCACAATGCATCTGTATTCATGCGAAAAAATTCCAATGCGTGCATGAAAAACAGTGATGACCCTTAGAAAAAGAATCACCCTAGAGACTAAAAGTACCTGATTAGCTTTGCGTCCCAGACCCATTAAAAAGTTGTCAGGCTTTATATCACGGTGAAGAAATCCCCGTGAATGCATGTACTCAACTCTGTTTATCTACAGAAAATAACAAGGGAGCATAAGCATGGCACCCAAGTTAACGACATAAGTAATTTGATAACTTACTAATTGATCTGCAAGCATCAAAACTGTCTTCAAAGAGAACTTCCGATTGCAATAGTTGAACAGGTCTTCTAGGCTTGGCCCAAGAAGGTCAATAACCATGACATTGTATTCACCTTCAACTCCGAACCATTTAAGATGGGGTACACCCGCTAAATGCATTGCAAAATACATAAGTTTAGTTTGGCCTTTGAAAATAAATATTCACATTACAAAAGAAAAGAAAAGGAAAAAAAAAACACTATAGAGTAACCCACTTCCTCCTTGAAGAAGCATGTACAACTTTGACTCATAATGAAGCTGAGGGTGTTTCGTCTTCACAGATTCCTGAGGGAGCAAAAACAAAAATGTTTAGATTGAAGTGCTCTGTCTTGTGCAAGGTGGATTTTAACTACTAAAGAGAACCATCTAAACACGTGGACAATAATAATAAAGGGTACAAGAAAACCATAGAGCATCTAAACCTTCAATTTCAAGCCAATCACATAGTGGGGCCCAATTTGTTTCTTAACCTTCGGTAAACTTAAACCAAACAAAATTCTATGCACACTCATAAAAAGCATCTCCACTAGCTCCTCCCATCTCTCCACTGTCTTGAATATCTGTCAACTACTTCCACCAGCATGGATAACCTTCAGTGTTGTAATACTCAATCACATACTAAATTACGATCACAAATTGTGCAACGTTATCACAAACCACTCACAACAAAAATACTCAAGCCACTATAGAGGGTATTTACAAATAGATGTTATTATAATTTCTTGAATTTAAAACAGCACGTATTGAATCTGTTCTGCTCTTACATGCATATTTACTCATAAGTACAGGTGGGTACGCAAAATGCTAATGCAACTATATGAATGCTAACTGTATTCAGATTCTTAATAGAAGCAACCAATTCCAGATGGAGCTACAAGTGTCATATCCACTTGCTTGTATAATCAATGGCTTTTGGTATTCACAACCTCAAATCAAAGACAAATTCAACCAATTACATTATGAAACATAATAATACCGATCGTAGTTTTCAACATATAAAAGCTCAATACCATCCATGTAAATAACAAAATTTCCCTGCAACTTTTCGTTTAAAACTAAGATTAATGAAGGTTCCAGACATACCAGCTTGACAGCCACCTCCTCTCCAGTTTGTACATTAATGCCTGAGATAAACCAAACCAACATTATCGTCAAACATCAAAACCAAAGCCAGCAGTTAAAAAAATGAAAAAAGCAAGCAATGCCCACTAAAATAACAAAACTTTTGCACCAAACAAGAAAATGGTCACATAAATTGCATACCCAAATAAAGTTCTCCAAAGGATCCGCTACCGATCTTACGTCCTAGCTTGAACTTTCCACCAATAACATGCTCCATGATCTGAATTCCCAATCAAATACACAATAAGCCCAAAACCCCACTTCACCTCCTTAAATTAGAACCCAATCCACTCCAAACTATGATCCCAATCGTTTCCCACTGCTCAAATAGCTCATCAACAATCCGAGTCAAACTCCTAATCCACTGCTGAGTTAATTGTTTCTATGCAATCTCAGATCCACCAAATTTCAGCATGGATGGAATGTCCAGAAATTCTTATTCTAGCTTATCAAGCTTGCAAAAAGAATGCTTAAACCTGTAGTATAGTACACACAAAACTGATACAAGATTTGAAAATCTAAAGGAAACCCACTAAACAGTGGAGCCAGAACAAAATTTTGGGTCATCAAAAAGGCATTTTTCTCGGGAAAGGAGATGAGGGCAAGAATGTGGAGAAAGGGTTTCTTCGCTGCGTAATTATTTTCATGTAAAATGGAAAAAATTTCAGCGTGGGAAAAGAATGGATGGGACTTTGAAGTCGAAAAGGAATCTACCGCTTGAGATTTTCACGGCCAAAAAAGGAACAAATATGAATTTTGGTAAGAAAGAAAGTGATGTTAGGATTGGAGGGGATCTTTGGATCTGGGTTGAGGATAAGGGGTTTTGGGTTTTCTGGGAAAGTTTTAATTTTCTGGGGAAAATTTGGACGGTCTGAGAAAAGGAATATTGGGATGATAGAGAGGAGAGAGGGGAGAGGGGAAGAGGGGAAGAGAAAACAAGGGAAGATGGATGAGAGTGGATGATTGATGTAAGGAAAAGCTGGATATATTACACGATATGATTAGGTTTTTTAATTGCTACATAACTTATAATTAACTTTAATTTTTTTAATTTTTTAATTTTTTAATTTTTTAATTTTTTAATTTTTTTTGTTTTGTTTTTATTTCTATTTTTTTAATAACATTAAAAAAAATTGATGATTGATGAGAAGGCTGTGCGTCCATCATTGTCCAACTACTCCTTCGTAGCTTCAATTCCACTTGAACAAGAAGACACAACTCACAAGTGTTTACTTTCCACAAGTATGGTGGGTTCACTATTTTCTTATATCGAGAAAACCATCCATGTGTAATGCGTGTAGGTCATTTTTCTTGCAATAAATGATCATGTGACTAACATTTGCTGATTTCAAAATATATATGCTCGTTACAAATAAATTTTTTTCGTAAATGAGTTATGATCATCCATATTATCATGTTGTCGTGAGATTAAGTACTTTCTTACTAGTTAAAATTAATGAAAATACACTTGTACACTTTCTATCGCATAACAACCTGTACACTTATTACGTATAAGTTTTTCTCGTAAATGAGTTGTCATCATCATACATATTGTCAAGTTGATGTTTTTTGTGAGGATTCTTGTCAATGCTGTATAATATACAAAAGCAATTTCAATCCTTCTTGACTAAGTATCTGGCAAAGTTTGTTTTTATTTTTAAATGTTTGTTGTGATCATAATAAATGCTTTCTAATGTTAGAAAGTGCTTTACGTGAAAATGTTGAACCTGTAATTATTAGACATACAGATCAGTCATCTCTAATTATGTACAAAATGTGGAGGGTTGATAAACATTCTCATCAAGAATTACGTGTAGTTTGAATTTTCATAATCAACTTTCTTCATTTGCCATCATGTATTTGCTGTAGATTTGAGAACCAATCCTTTTCGGATACAACTAACAAACAACACGTCAAAGAAATTGGATTTGTATAACTTCTCTGGGTCTCTTATTTGCTATAAATTATAATATCATAATAGAGGACAAAAAAGATATTTCCTTTTTCTGTTTTTGTTCTTTTTAGCTTATGAATTACGTCTCATAACTTTTTTTGTGCACCAGTTTTTAACCACGGTGTTATTGCTCAAAGTGAATTATGTATTATATTTTAGTGAATGTGTTATTATAAACATGAATTTGAAGAGATCCTAAGTTCGACTCGGCTTTCTTTATAATTCAAAAAATCATGTGAAGTGGTAATGTCAAACTATGGTTAGTTGCGGTGAAAATAAAAAATGTATATTATGCATATGAGTTTTATATGGCCTCACAAAGTAGCGCTTAAGGTCAAACAAATCATCATAAAAAGTTGATTACAATAAAAAGTAAAGTAAAAATAATTCAGATTCATAATTAAATCCAAAAATCTGCAACTTCAACCTAGATCTCCCCAGATGTCTTAAACTATAACAAAAGAAATAAAGTAGGAAATAGTAGAAGTAATAATAACTGGTGCTGTAGGTATTACCCTAGCCTCGCCTTTGTTTGCTTGCCTAAGCATGTTAAAAGTAGACAACTTGGCAACAAACATGCTATTGCTTAAAAGGGTTGTCCTTTAAATCATTGCAAGGAATAAAATAGAAATAGAAATAGAAAAAGAAATTTTATATATATATATATATTATATATATTTATGAAATTGAAGTGCGGCTTCCATTAGTGTTTTTTTTTTTTTTTGGTTCAAGGGCTTCCATTAGTGTGTGCGAACAGATATAAAATAGTTGGTATCTGATTCGACCTTAACTTGGATTGGGGCCTGTGGACAGTGGAATTCTGGTATGTGCATCGATGGGTGATGGTAGGGTTTACCTAAAGCCATAACTACTCAATATGCATGATGAAAAACATTTATTTCAAAGAACATTGGATGTTAATCTAATGGTTTAAAAAAGTTTCTTAAAAGGAGTTCAAGAGTGAGTAAACCGTTGAATTTACATCCAACGGTGAGTGATCACAAATCTCTTGGACCCCTGTAGTCCAAAAGTTCAAGACTGTACAAAATAAATGGAAAAAGAAAAAAGAAAAAAAGGAGTACACATTATAATATATATATATATATTTAAACATAAACAAATACTTGTAATATCTCACGTTCGAACCTCAATGACAATGTGATAATGTGTGTGAAAAACCCCATCTTCTCTCCTAGTTTAGCAGAAAAACATTCTTGTAACGGGGATTGCACTATTTTGCTATCTCCTGCCAATAATGCAATGACATGTGGAAAAGTTATCCCCCGTGTCATTGCGTGATTGGCCGGAAATAACACTTTGCTATTCTCGGGTATGAAAGTCTCTCTTCTAATTTAGACCATCACTTGTACTAAAAATACAAAGAAAAGAACTTTTACTACTCTCAACCTCTTGGTTTTTGGTCAAACCCAGGCCAACCAATGGGTCAGGCCGGTATTGCCTTTCAAATATTGAGAAAATATGTGTTAATCTCGTGACATTGATAATGAACATATCGTACAACCCTCATCCAGTAAAATTGTAAATGTAATAAATAGAAATTTATGAATTTCGAACTCAATTTTTTGTACAGATTATGTCTGCAAAAAAATAATTTACCTAATTTGAGTTGCTCCCTAAACATTCCTCCTCTTGTCCTAAATGTGTCAATGACTATGAGTCTGGCAAAAGATGCCTCTAATTAAGTTGGCATGATCTCATTGTTTATCTCACCAGTAATCTCCACAGGAACACTCTCCGTCCTTGAAATGGTGAAACCTGCTATTATCCCTGACAATCATCTCTCTCCCAACAATCTTCGACATAAATTTTATTGCTGTGTGACAGTCCACGCACACCCGAATGTTCTTCGTTACTCGAATTGTTGCCCCAGCAGGAGAGCTGATGATGCCAAATGCTATGGCAAGCCTTTCACTGTGGTGGTACAATAAGTACTTCTTTTGCTCCTCCTCAACATCATGGAGCACCTCATTTGTGTTGGGCACATACCCTTCTCGTTCCATCTGCTCCGAAATGACATCTAGAGCCTCAATTATTTGATCATAATATGGGTGGGATTTATCTTCTGCCACAAAAGCATGAACCTTGTTTTTAACTTCAACCCAGCTGCAGGCTGGCTTCTTTTTCAAGCCCTTATCCCTCATACAGGTTCTCACTTTCACTGCATCTTTCCATCTCTTAGCAGCAGAATATATGTTTGACAACAGCACATAAGCTCCCATGTTCTTGGGATCAACTGTAAATATTTTCTCAGCAACCTTCTCAGCCAATTCAACATTCTTGTGAACTCTACAAGCAGCCAACAATGTTAACCATACACTTCCTGTTGGTTCTATATGCATGCTAGAGATAAACTGATAAGCTTCCTCCAACCTTCCAGCTCTACCAAGAACATCTGCAACAGCAGCATAGTGCTCTATACCAGGAGCAATATCATATTTTTCAGTCATACTATTAAAATACTTCCAAGCTTTGTCTACCAATCCAGCATGGCTACATGCGGTCAATACAGCCATGAAGGAGACATAGTTAGGTTTTACTGCCTCTCTTTCCATCTGCTCAAATGAGGAAAAAGCATCAGGGGCATGACCGTGCAAAGCATATCCCATAATCATGGCTGTCCATGACACCATGTCATGTTGCTCCATTTTATCAAAAATCCACCTCGCTATCCTAATGTTACCACATTTGGCATACATGTCCACCAGTGAGCTCGCTACGAACACATTGTCCTCAAATCCCCCCCTAATTATATATCCATGGAGCTGCTTCCCTAGATGAAGTGTTGTCAAGTGAGCACAAGCTGGAATGGTACTTGAAAAGGATACCGGCACAGGCTTAATCTTACCCATCAACATCTGCCGAAAGAATATCAGTCCTTCATCAAACATACTATTCTGCACGCAACCTGCAATGATTGAGTTCCATGAAATGGCATCACGCTTAGGTAGCAGGTTGAACACCCGAAGCGAATCTTTAATTCGATTGCAGTTTGCATACATGTCAATTAAGCTACTCCCTACAAATACATCTGCATCAAACCCACGTCTTATTGCGTACCCATGAATCTCCTTTCCCTTGATAACATCTACATATTCTGCAAAAACTGGAAGGACGCTAGACAAAGTGAAAGAATCAGGCTTCAAGTTGGCATTCCCCATATCTTTGACCATTGCTAAAGCTTCTTCATACATCCCATTCTGTGCATTCCCCGCAATCACTGTATTCCAGGAAACAGTATCTCTTTTTGGCATCAAGTCAAAGACCTTTCTCACGCTGTCCACTTTGGTACCTCTTTTGCCTTCCTTATGCATAAAAACCTTATTAACGTTCCCATTAAATTTATCATCAACTTCCCGGTATGCGTCAATTTGAGATGCCTCTCTAGACGAAATCAAATTAACATTCCTGTCAATGCCCATTACCTGCACCTGCAACTTATTACTCAGTTTATTTGATTGACTACTATACAAAGTGTCGCCACCACCCACTTCTCTCTTTGCATTCCCATCCGAAAGTAGCATCCTTCCCTCACTTTCTACCTCCAAAGACACAGTTCTACCACTCAATTCCATAGAACTACCTAAATCGCTCCCAAATTTACTAACTTGATTTCGTTGAGGCATTCCATCAACCAACTTGGGCGCACTAAACCTCCGCCCACCAGTCTCAGCCAAAGCCTCTAACTTGGCGTACATATTCATAAGAGCATTACATGTATATAAATCACAATCCATACCAAACCGAACAATGCACCCATGAACTGACTCACCAAACCTCAAGTCCTTAATCAATGTGCATGATTTAAGCACAGAAGGGAACACATTGTGATCTGGGTATATGCCAAAAGCCTTCATTTCTACAAAGGAAGCCAAGGAATGGCGGCAGAGGCCATGGGAAGTGTAGCATCTAATAATGGACTTCCATGCAAGAGTGGTGGGAGGAGAATGGAAGGTGTTGAAGAGAGTGAGGGAGTCATGTAAGAGGTTCAAGTTTGAGTAAACAGAGAGCACAAAGGACAGGTCAGGAGGTGAAGGGCCTTTGGTTTTGAGGATTTGGGCATGGAGCTGTTTGGCCTGGGACTGGGATTTAATGGTGCTGGGGTTCTTGAAGAGGGTTTTGAGCAATGTTTGGATGGAGCTCATTGGTTTTGGAGGGTTCTCGGTGATTGGTTTTTTGTCTGGCTACAAGCATTGTTGTTTTGGGTTCTATGATGGCTTCCCCGAGATTAGATGTGTACTTCGGTTGCTGTGTCTTCCATGAACGATTTTGAAGAAGCGTTTGCTACTACGGCGTACCATCCTTTGCTTATTGCGGTTTTCTCTGATTCTTTCTTGACACAATTAAGTTTTCATGGTATCTTTCATGTTTTTACGAGAGAGAGTCAAAAACTACTCTTAAATAATCTAGGGTAAGGGGGATATGAACTTGAAGCAAGGAACAGTCTCACTGCCTTGGCCAACTGGCCAAATTCACATTTTTCATTGTCTTTTTCATGCTAGATTAACCTTTTTATCCCTTGAAGAAAACAAATTCTGTTTCTTCAAAGCACCATTTTTAAAGCCTAGTAAAAAGCTGAGGAATGAAATGAATGAACAATATAATACAGAGACCAACAGAAAAAAGGACAAAAAGAAAAAACAATGACAACAATAAAGTAATAATGAAATATTGAGTTCTGTACACTCCAAACCCTTAGATGACATTCTTGTTTTGCTGTCCTCTAGAAGGGACTGATTTAGTCGAGTAAAAGATAAGAGACTAATGACCCAATTTACTCTTTTCATTATATAGCATTGGTATGATAATCATCAACACAAGTTAAATACATGAACAAATATGTGGCAATTGTACATTGCATCTTGACAAAGGGAGTAAAAATAAAGAATACACAACGATTTTCAAAGAATATATACTTTGCAGAAAATATGTGACAAAAAAGCAACATAGCAGACCAGACCCAGACCCAAGAACTAACTAATATGCCAAACCATTGGTTTCTGAGGCCTTTGCCCCGATCTAACGATAAATTAATCACCGAAAAAACATTCTCTTTGGTTGGAACTCTACAGCCACTGGAAGTTAAGCGAGAAACTAGTGCACATCATTGGGATTCACTCTGTTTCTCAGGGGCTTCTAGTTGGGGAGGGAGGAGCTTCATAAAGCTTCCTTGAGCAGGTTGATTGGCAGCCGTAGCGGACTCATCATCTGTCGACAAAACAAATAATGTCCTTATGTTTTGGAGACTATGCCAAAGAAAATTAAAGGATTCTAGCACATGTTCCAGAACAATAAGAAAAAGCACACACTTCGGTTACAAAAAGCAAACATATTAAATAAATGAACCATTCAGTTTCAGAATTCACAATATATCACTTCACTCTTTGCAGCACATGCAGGGATACTATTTCATATGAGCGAGGAAAACAACTTATTAGAATATCTTACCGAAAAGGGACTTAATGGAAGGCCGCTTAGGTTTTGTGCTCTTCTTCTTCAATTCAGCTGCAAAAATTAATGCATACAATTAAGAAAAGTCGATTCAAAAGAGTACATAGATACCCTATATAAAAGGATGGAAGGTAATACCAATCCCAGGCAATTGATTATCATTTACGATTTCGAAGTTCTTGTATGTGTAACCCACAAAGTTGACATCTTTAGAAGACAGCATCTACATTTGACACAGCAACCAAAATATTAGCAGTGACCATTGTTTATTATAAAAATGATACACATGATTTACCACTCAGAAAAAGTACATAGATCCTATGTTAATCCTATAGCTCGTTATCATGCAAAAGTACTCATTCTCCTAAAAATATGACACTATATATTATGGGCACACTGACCAACCCATATACTAAACACACCATATTACTCGATGGAAAACTCATGAACCCCGTTGCTTCTATATTATGATAAATGTCCTCGGGGTCCTGCAATCAAGTGCCCACCACATGTAGAAAGGAACTAATATATTTTGTTTAGTCAAAAAAGGAAATTATTATTCATTCCAAAGAAAACATTCAAATTTTTTTTTTATAAATAACTTTCTTGAAAGAGGTTGAAGAAGTTGCAGTTTTGGTAAAGCAATTTCTTATAACCAAGCAGCATCAATGTTTGAAAGGAAATTCATAAACAGGAAAGAGTCCAAGGAAACAAAGCAGGATTAGCTAACGAAATGCTCAAGCAACAGAAGCATTATGTGATACAATGACATAAATATTATGAGAGCAGAGCTCCAGAATCAAAATGCATATGACTGAAACTATATGCACCAACCTTTCTCCATGGACCAGATCTTGTTGAACTTTCAATCTGGTTGTCACCCTACCACCAGCAAATAAGGATAAAGGGACAGAAAGGGTTAGCAAAAACATGACCAAGAATGGCTAATATATATATGAAACTAAAATCTACCTCTTCAAACTTCTCAAAGTTCTGGGTATCCAATTCATCATTGACCTCAGGGATAAATGCAGCCTTCATTTGATACAATTTGTCCCATTCAATGCCTTTAAACCAGGAGTGAGCCTGAAAATAACAAGGCCAACTAGTTAATTTCACCAGTTACCAGTCCAATTCTAACAGTAAATTTGAGAATCTAGAATAGGACACACCACACAACACCTTTATTTCATCTGCCCCTTTAGTTCCAAGCCTCTGATCAACATTACATAAGAGTTTACTAATGAGATCCTTTGCTTCCGGAGAGAGTTTGGCTTCTTCAGGAAATTTCAAATGAGTTCTCCAATTAACTATCTGGATAAATGAGAAAAGAGGTACTGTTCAACCATAAACGACAATATGGACAAAAATAATGAGAATGGGTGAATAAAGAGTAAGAAAATGAAACAATTAAGACATAACCGAAAGTGTGATTCCTCCAATCGCCAAAAAGCAAGCTCCATATATGATATATTCATAAGTACAAAACTGCATCCCACCAGTGTCATGTTTACCGCACATATATCCTAAAGTCATAGCTTGGTATACATTGGCATATCAAATGAAAAGTAAACACTAGTGCCCTTGAAAATTACCTTCCTACAAGTTGACATGGGCTCATCTGAATAAAAGGGTGGATACCCCACAAGCATTTCATACATAATAGCCCCAAGCGACCACCTGGAAAGTATTAACAATATCTCAGCTGCATGTAAAGGCAAATTTCAAAGGAAAAAAAAAAAAACCAGTCTTATACACTGACCAATCACATTCCATTCCATATCCTTTCTTCAGCAAAACTTCTGGGGCAATATAATCTGGGGTTCCAACAGTTGAATAAGCCTGCAACATGAATAACAGTTTGAAAACTCCAAATCACATTGACGTCCAAAAAGATGGACTGGAGATATCTCTAGGTATATGACATTTCTACGCATATCTGTTTATATTGACAAAAAAATGTGGAAATGCTATTTGAGATAGATCAGAGTGAAATGGGGTACATGGAGATGCATAGGAAGTAGCATGGAATTTGGAACCATATGGTTACTCGAGATAACGACCCCAAGTATTCATAAAAAGGACTCATGTAGTAGATCCCAAATCTTGTCGTTTTTTTTAATGATAAATTCTCAATGAAGTCTGTTGAGTTTAAACATTTACAGTAATTGCGTAGGATACAAATCCTCCACAGTAAGGACTTAAACAAGAGGATGCTGGATTTGTATTAACATTGTCAGTACTATAGTAATGATAGCCATATCAGTAACATGGTACTAGAACTTACAAGCATCCTCCTGTTTCTCTGCCAATGCTGCAATTGCTCCTGTTGTGTACGTTTTGGTGCTGCAGGGCGTCCATCACTTTGAAGAGCCCCACTAAGATTTTTTCCCATGGAGAAATCCTTTTCTTGGAGATTACTGCAATCTAATGGTTTACATAATCCAAAATCCGATAATTTCATGTGACCATTTCTATCGAGCAGCAAGTTGTCAGGCTTAATATCCCTGTAACATATTAACATGGAAAGGAACATTCCTCATGATAGGACATAAAAATAAGATAAGAAGGCATATAAATATGTACCATAAGATAATAATATTATGATCAATTTACCTATGAATGTAATTATGTTTATGAATGGACTCAATAGCTAGGACTGTTTCCCCAACATAAAACCTGGCCTCATCTTCTGTCAATGTATCCTTGCGCATCAATAAAGTCATCATATCTCCACCGGGAAGATATTCCATAATGAGATACAAATACTCTTCATCCTGGAAGGAACAATAGAGCTTGACGATACAATTACTGTCAACCTCTGCAAGTAGATTCCTCTCAGCTTTCACATGTTCAACCTAAACAGAAAGATATCTATTGCACTAAGCCCACCAAAGAAAAAATATATTAGATTGAAGAAAAAGTTTGGGAAAATGTATACCTGGCCTCTACGAAGCATCTCTGATTTCTTAAGCTTCTTCATTGCATATACATGGCCAGTTGCTTTCTCCCTACAGACTCTAACCTGCACCAGAGAAACAAAATAGGTCACAAAAGAAAAAAATAAAATCCAATATGTTGATTACAATGTTGTAAGACAAAATGTATTAACAAAGGCCACTTTTATTTCTCAAGATGAGTTATATATGCCAAAATCAGTCAGAAGAATCACTAAGTTGCAACTCCATGCAATCTAAGCTTGTACATGCAAGCCATATTTTCATACTCTTTCATAGATGGATGCTAACTGCAGTTAATATACAACATGAAAACTAACTCCCGGCCTGGTAATGTGGTCTGCTAAACAGAGCTGATGTGACATGTGACCTAACCCACGCACAAATGCCAAAACTCCCAAACCATAACCATAATGCCACCAGAGCTAAAAATATTTTTTTTCTCCTGCCCATCTCTCCCAGAATACCCTCTATTATATTTAAAATGAAAAAGATAGAAGGGGGAGAAGGTTTTTCTTCTTCTGGTTTTTCTGGGAGGAGATAGGAAAAATGCATGTATATATATAGAACTTAATTTGCAGCCATGACATTATGGACTACAAACACTATTGAAATTATCAAATACAATATGATCACATAAAAATTATGCCATGGTACATGGATACAGCAGGACAAAATGATAGAGTACAACATTATTAAAAGAAAAGATATACCTCCCCAAATGCACCCTTTCCTATCATCGTTAGTGGCTCAAAATCATCAGCACCCATTTTATGCCTCTGAATACGCATATATTCTGTTTCCTTCTTTTCCAAGTACTTCAGCAAGTTGCTTTGCTCTTCCTCAGAGACATCAGCATCAGCCAACTTCTTTTCTAGTACATTGCGTCTGTATTAAAAGTATGATCTACCGTTACTCCGAGTCACAAAAATGGAGAAAACTCAACACTCAGGCAACTTGCTTTCATGGTTTTCATGCACCACCACTATAAAGAGAAGCAATAAGTAGTTTAGCAAGTTGTGTCAGACAGTTTTCTCTGTCTAACACAACCACTATAAAGAGAATTATTAAATTCATACCGCTCCTTCCTCTCTTGCAAACTTTTCATCTGCTTCTTGTAATGATCCTCTATATATTGCTTTGCAGCTGCAACCTTCTGCTTGGTTACATTTGAAGGCACTTCTTCCGTCGTTGGTGTTTTTGACCCCTCTTTCCCATTGCCTGTAGTATCCTTGTTCTTTGAGGACTTCACCTTCTCCTTGGACTTGAATTTTTTTAACCAAGACCTTGCAAACTCCATCTCGTTCACTCAACTAATGTCAACCCACGTAACCCAGTCTTTTTAAGTATGCATTTTATCTCCCAGCTACTAAAGAGAACAAAATTCATCAAATAAGAGTCTCAAAGAAACATCTCTATATCCATGTATCATTGTTTACCGCATTGAGGAATGCAGGTTTCCTGCATTGGCAAAAAACCAAACATCAGTCACTTACCAAGCATAATTGAAATCGCATCCTCAATAAGTATACCTACTTTAACCAATTATAAACCAAACATGCACACCAGTTGGTTTCCAATGCCAAGTAACGTTCTCATTCAGAAGATGACACAAAATCACGAACATGTCTGATCAAGAAAATGAGAAATACTGGAACAACACAGATACTTGTCCAAAATAACTAAGCAGAAGTTTAACATTCAGGTTCATAGGGCCTGGTTATATACCCAAGATCCCTTAGTAATTAGTATGCCTCGGATGTGGTATTCAATAACTAATTAACAGTTCCTACAAGTGGCTTCAGCACAATGTTCTGGAAAAACAGCTATCGAATCTGCCTACCAAGGACAAATTTCATCCACTTAAATTTTCCAGTTGTAACCACAACAAAACAATCCCTTAAATCAGCTAAAAAAGCACACACAAACAAAGAACACTTTTCAAAAACAGCAAATCCACCATCCCAAAGTTACTAATTTCACATTGTCACAGCAATCAACAGACAAGCAAACCCCAAAACTCAACTCACCATTTCCAAAACCTCCAAGGCCAACCAGAACAGGAAAAAAAAATCCTACTTTATGATCCAATAAATTCAACACCAAAGTACCCAATGACATACGCTACAAGCAAACCACTTTCCACTCCTAAATTTCTCACCAACCAAGCCCATAAATTCAATCAACCAACAAAATAAAATTAAAGGAACAACAAAGTAAATCAGACCAGATTAGACAATGAGCGACAGTGATAGAGTCATACAAAAATCCCAAATTTAGATAACGCAAAGAAGCAAAAGCAAATCAGAAACTTGGGTTCTACAGAGTTGGATTCAGGAGAGAGAAAAACACAGAGAGAGAGAGAGAGAGAGAGAGAGAGAGTGTGTGTGTGTGTGTAGCGTACGAACCGTAGGAAAAGTGCAGTCGAGGCAATGGTACAACACGCGATGTGGTGAAAGTAAAACCCTAGAGAGAGAGAGTTTGTTGGGTGTTGAAGAAGAAAGTGGGGAAGTGGGGGAGAGAGAGGAGCACTTGGTGTGTTCATGTCATGAGTTAGGATTCTGATGCCTCCCCCATTCATTCATTCCCTCTCTCTTTTGCCTTTACTTTCTTTTTTCTTTCTTTTTTTTTTTCTTCCCTTTTTCAAAAGTTGCAACTTCCTTTGACTCTTTTCGTTAGCTCTATCACTCTCTCTAACTATTAATTTATATCAGTTTTTTATTATTTCTTTTTTCAGTGATTGTCTGACTCTGCGTCTGTGTGCATTTTTGTGTTTCTATATTTATTTTTCTATCTAAAATATTTATGGTACTATTTCAATTTTTGGTGGAGATTAATGTGGAAATAGTTAAGTTCAAGTTTTACCTTTACCTGTAAAAATGGGTAAGACTGATCTTCTTGTCGAATCAAAGCTTAATTGAATCAATCAAATATCTCCCAGCTTGGGGCGGTCCGAAAAGGAATAATTGAATAAATTCACAACTTAATTATAGACCAAATATGAGCTTTAATAAAAGAAAAAAATTAGGTTTTGTGATGTGGAAGCAATTGACGTGAAATGTTATGGTCGTCATGATATAGTAGCCGTCTTTTGGCCCACACACACAAGGATTTAGCCCCAGTTAACACATTTTACATAGTTTGGAGCTGCAAAGAGGGGAAGATGTCGGGTTGAGTCAGATTTGGGTTTAGTTGATGCGACATTATGGGTTTAGTTGATATGGTGCTATGACTCTCTTCGGGTTGCTTGGGCAAATGTGGAGCGGTGATTCTACTTCTTAGTTTGTTTTAATCTAATAATTTTCAAGAACTCTTTAGCGTTTGTTGTGGTTTGTTTTCTATTTAGGAATTTTTTTAAACTTTCAAATTTCAATATGAATTTACCGTTTCTGCCTTTGCACAATGGATTTGTATTGCATGTCTGAGTACATGTGCTTATGATTGCTGAATCGGAGATTTTAGTGGTTTTTTGGGTTGCACGTGATTCTCTCTAGATCAATTCAACATGTTGTTGTGTTTGGTCACTGGAGAATATTTATCCATATTTAGCACCATAATTGCTTTGTGCTTTTGTATGTTCATCAATAATAACTATTGTTTATTCTAATATATATATATATATATATATAAATATTAAGAGAGAAACCGGATCCATAAAACATATAGAGTTGTTTAAGTCAATGGACCAAATTTCCAATTCAAATTTGTCATCTTGTATGGTCTTTCTGATTTGTAGAGATTGACATATGGAAAACGACTTTGAGGTATGATTTGAATCGTTTTCTTTGTCCCGATTTCAGAGGAGGTTGGAAGTGGCAGTGGTGGTCGAAGTTGCAGCGCCTAATGCTCGCTTAATTGAGTTTGCTAACGAATTTTTAGCAAATCACTTCCATGATACAACAAAGTTTGGAATCTACAAATAGCAAAAGTTTATAAGAAAATTGTGTGATTGTTGAGGAGAAGAGAAAGTACGTAGTTTCTGACATATTTTGATATGTTAGCAACATGAAGTATATATAGAGAGAGCATATTGCCCAAAAGACATTGGTTGGTTTGTACCATTTCAACCAAAAGACATATTGATTGTTCAAAGACTTAGCCAAATTCATTTGTCGTAGACATAATATGATTTACCATAATTATATATATAATATTATATATATATATATAGTTATTTTCTTATGCGGATGTCTGGACCTTGTTATGATGCGTAAGAGTATGAGATTTTTTTTTCCAAGAAAAAGGGAACTTTTATTGAAGTCAACTGCTTACATTAGCATTGCCAGCCAAGGTGTTAAACAACCATGCTGGAGGGATAAAGTCCTAATAAAAACTATCACCTTCCCTACATGCAAAAGAAGCCACCTCTTCCGTTGTTCTAAAGACCGAGGCAACTCATTCACTAATGAAGCCTTAAGTGTTACACAATGCCTATACTCATCAATTTGAGCCAAAACAATTGAAACAGCTTCGTAAGGATTGGCCTCCTTGCCAAAGAAGACTGCCTCATTACAACACTTCCAAATATGCCACAACCCATAAACTAAAACTTGCATGAGCTCCCCCGATTGTCCCTCACGTCCATATCTCCTTTGAAGATAGTCCTAGTAGGAGGCGAAATCACTACCTCCACAGACGATACATCTAATTGCAACGGGCAAGCAAACCAATAAACTCATGCAAACGCACATTGAAAAAATAGGTGCATTTGGGTCTTCCCTTCCTGACCACAAATCCCACATTTATTATCGACTGAAATGTGCCGATGCCGTAGGTTATTGCATACTGCAAGAGAGTTGGAACACCTCATCCACATAAAGGATCGTAATTTGGGTGGCATCTTTAAGCACCATACTTTTTTCCATAAATCTTCCTACTACTTCATATTACTACTCTCACCTTCTCCTTTCTGCCCTAGTTCTCCATTGCAAGGAAGATTCACCGCCATTTCATACCCCAATTTAATAGTATACTCTTCTTTTTTTGTTAAGTGTCATATTAATTTATCCGAACATCCCCTTTGACAAATTGGCATACATAATATTGTCATCCCTTCCTTCTCACTGAACCATCTCCACGCCTCATCAATTTGCTGAAGAGTAGGAGATGACTATTAGGTCCCGTTTGATTTATCGGAAATGAGGCATGGAGATGAGAAACCAATTGGTTTTCCTTATTTGGTAAGTCCATGTATAGGAAATCGTTGACTTGCATTGCACAAGAGAAAATAGGGGGAAAGTGAAGTCTTCCTCCTTATTTGGGTTTTGTTTTCCTCCTTATAAGAAAGTTTGGGAAAATGAGCCAACACTAAATACACTTTTTTCATGACTATATTGTCCCCATTAACAATTTAGAATTACAATATAGCATTAAATGCATTTTTTTTATTTAAAAAATTTGATTTCATATGGGTATAATTGGATAATTAAAAAAACTTTGTTTTACATTCCTACACAAACCAAACGTGTGAAAGGAAATAAAGTGGTATTTTTTGGTTACTTTTCCAAGACTACCAAACATGAGAAATGAATCTCCATTTCTCATCCCTTGAAAAATGACATGAAAAGTAATTTCCCCTCAAATCCGTTCCATGAACTAAATGGAACCTTATACGGTTACACCCTCAATTAAATAAGGATCAAGTAATTAAAACAAGAGGCTGAGTAAACAACAAAATAATATAAGGATTGGGAATCACATCTGGAGAAAAAAAAAACCATTGAAATTGTAAACGCACTAATGAAATTTCCATCTTAAAAGAGTATATTATCTTCTTGGACATGGAAAATCTTTTCGTATTTCTTAAAACTAATCTTTTTATGTGCTCATTGACCAAAAAAGAGAATTTTTTGTGTGATCTTAGTAGTTGAAATTACTAGTTTGACTGTTTGAGGGATCCATTTAAATTTTTGTCAAAGGGACCCATGTAGGTTCAATTCTTGTAAATGAACAAACACAATGAATCCCAACTGTTCCTAATGATAATCAAATGGACAAATGATTTTCAGTTTTTGTAGAAATGCTTCTTTAATATACATATATTATCTCAACTTTAGACAGTTCAAATCGTTGAACGAGATTGTGAAGTGACTCCAACAATGCGATTTCTTTCGATAACCCACTTACAAATTACAACTATACAAGTGAGTTTGGATTCTGTCATTTTCACTATTCTAGCTACCCAGATGCCAAATAACACATTCTAATTATGTACCCATGCTTTGCACTCAACTTTTAGTCTTAGATTGTATAATACAATCCAGTTTAGTGCAGTTAATCTCATCAGAGTGTGATTCAATGCAAAGTACCAAAGTACAACAAAAACATTACCAATTTAAAAATAATTTATCCAATAAGGTGCATATTAGATTATAGCATATGCTTAGCTGGACCACTAAGAATAATGACATATCCATTAGGAAACTGTCCAGAATAATTGCCCAAAACAATGACTTTTTTTTGTTGTTGTTGGAAGTTTCTTCACCTAAACAATGACTGTCACTGATACATATTCAATCCCTTGACTTCCGCCTGAAATGCTGCAAATCCCTTTACATGGGGCACCCCAAAAGCTTTTCTCTACAATCACTTTCCTTTTTGGCTTAGCTCCTTCTAAAAGCTCTCTTGCTAGTTATTACAAAAGGGATTTGCATGACAAGGCAGCCGAAAACAATGTCACCATCCAAAATCACATGAGGTCACATGTCCCTATCCATATTATGCTTTTTTCGTTTGTGACTTGGGGACCTCTCACTTTACTATTGAAAACCCTAGGCTCCATGTCATGATATATATATATATATATATATATGGATCTTAATCCTTCATCGTAATTCATGAGGTTTGTGGTTTCATCTTATGTACCCTTGAAATGCCTTTTGGTTATTGTATGACTTAATGCCCTAATGGAGACTTGTCATAAATAGGATGGTGGGCAAGTAAGTAGGATGGTGACCATGTCCTTGCCCTCGTCCATATAAAAGAATGCAACATATGTCAACGGTTAAGGGATCAATTCCTTCTAATGTAACCAAAATAATCTGTCAGGACTCCAACAAATAGTTCAATTTTTTTTGGTCTATACCAAAGTATTTCAAATAGGAAAATACTTCCCTTCTTCCCTGTAAGTAAGAACTCGTGTTTTGTTAATAATTTGATAAGCAAGTATATATGGTTAACTAAAACATTTCTAAATGAATTTAACATATACAGGGGTAGAACTAACCCAGGGCCTGCCTTGGGTTGTAGCCTAGGGAAGGTTTTGTGGAAAAAATAATAATTAAACATATATAGCCTAATATTTTAAACTAAAAAATAATAATACAATTGCATATCCTACCACACAGTGGCGGACCTATTAAGCACCTCTTTTCGCCAGAAAAATCATTGTAGGTGCTTCAAATTACCCCTTTACTCAGCTGGTGGTGGTGCACTCCAAGTAAATGTCTTTGTCCTTTTACTTTCATTTATTTTTATATTACTCTATTAACTTAAATTTACAATGTAAATAAAGAAGTACCCCCCATTTGGATTCAAATAAAAATACTAGAAAATCAAATTCCCACCAAATCAAAATATGAAAAATCTGTTTTAGTGCAAAATACGATTTAGGCTAAAAATGATGGCTCATTAAGTCAATATATACTTCATACTAAAATCTCATAAAATCAAGTTTTCTTATTTGAAGTGTAAGGAATAAAAGCCGCCAAAAATTATCTCGAGAAAATTATTATTCTGAAAAACCATTTTTTTCATACTTAGTCAATATTTTTACATAAAATAATTTTTCATATATAATATGAATGCATGAAGGGGACTAAGGTCAATCTAGGTAAAGAGCCTTAGATGTTCAATCCACAAAAAGTTTTTAACCTTTCAAAATTACACATTGGCTAAAAAATTCTTGGGTCCACCAGTGCTACCACACCAATAGGCATAGTCAAAGGTCTTCTACATTTGTATTTGGTGTTAAAGTTTGTCCCAAACATCAATTTTAATCATTTTCCATTAACGTATCTCTAAAAGAGAAGCATTTTTCTAAATAAAATTCACCATTTCGTGAATAATATGGCTCTAATTCCATTTTTTTTCTTGTGTTTACAACTAGCGTGATTTATATGATTTAATGTATACTTCTATTTCTAGAAAAACTATAGAAACTGTTAGTACCACAACAAAAATATATCATTAGATTTTAAGTTAATAACTTTAGCTAGCTCACCCATTGAAAAATTCCTAATTTCACTCTGAAATATATAGTTAGTATTATTCTTCCTCTAAGGATTTTCCTTTCTACAGTTCCATATAACAAGATTCCATTTGAAAAAGTGCATTTAGAAGTAGATTAATATTCAACAACTTTCTATTACATTGTATTTTACTTCATGAGGTAGTAGGTGAATTCAACAAACCTTACAATAATTAGGGTTTCATTCAATGTAGTAGCTGTAAAGCAGAAGATGTGGTTGACTTTAGTGACAATCCTGCTCTTTATATGGACGGGACATTTTCTTTTCCTTCTAATTCCTTTTTATTTTCTTGATGGGGATATTAATTCATTATAAAATTGTAAGTGAGATTATCATTATTATTATTATTATTAAAATAACAATAATATTATATATTATTTACGACAAACTACTACTCAATCATGTACTAGAGACATGAAATGAGGCAGAGATAGCCCCACAACATGGTTTGTCCAACAACATTGGCAACTTGAATTGAGTGGAGGGTTCCCTTATAACCAGGGCATCGTTATGGCCTATTTTCAGTAAATCAATGTCCATGCATTATAGTTTGAACGCAGAGGGGAAGGAAGACTTTGGGAAGGCTATGGAATTTGTCACTTTTTTAAAGGAATAATTGATTAATTGAACACAACACAATTAATTTCTCTTGGCATGTTTTTCAATGGAGAAACATCAATGGGTCTAGGTTATTGATTTGCAAATCAATAGTCTCATAGTCGGACTCCTTTCGCAATGTGTGGATATGTGAGAAAACCCCCTCTCCCAATATCGATTGTATAACGAAAGAAAATCGATGGAGAAACTAAACTAAACCAAGCTACTATGCTACGTAGATATGAGAACTAAACACAATGAACTGTTTCTAAAATATTTAAACCAGAACCGGCCCAATTCAAAATCATATTCTTCTGGCCGAACGGCAAGACAAATCCTGCAGTTTAGTTTCCTTGCCACATGTCGTTACATGGCTGACAACAACAATCACATGCTGCTGTCTTTGGGAAAATTCAATCCAAACGACATAAGAGAACAAAAAGGAAGGACAAAGAGAAATGAGAATTTCTGTAGCCCTCCATAGAAAGGGCCATGAGCTCAAAATGGGGTCGTCTGTGTCCCGTTGAATGGGGAGGTTCAAGTAAAAAACACGGTAGATGTCCACATAAATGAAGTGGTTGTGACTTGTACAAAAATAAACATGTACCTTAGACATTACACATGCAAGAGCCAGAGCTTTGTGTTTGTTTGGGGCCTTTTGCTAGTGGAAGAAAATACATACAAATATCCGTATGCTTTCTGAAAAATTGGTAAGAAAAAATGCAGAAATTGTTATGAAGTTCAAATCCAACACACTTAACCTTAAACGTCTAAGTGAGGTCGCTTTCAACATAAACACGGTACCAACACGGAAAGAAACGCAAACAATGAAAAGCCCTGTGTCGAAGCTGAGTAAGAAACAGAAGAAATATCCGACTATATTTACTTAAAAGGAGTCATTCTTCCTTATACACAAATTACAGTTTAATACAGGTGCAAAAGTTGTGCTTGTTGATGTACAACTCTCTCTATCAGTTTTTCCTTCATATTTTTGTTAAATGATTGGATTTGTTTTTATGTTATTAGCTGTTTTGTTGAGAGCCTCCTCCTTCAAACAGGAACAATCTGTCTTCTATGATGGGCATTATGGTTTGGTGAGTTGTCGTTGGTCCATTACATACCATGGCATGGATGTGTGCTCAAGTGGATAGACGAGAGGTCCAGTCAAATAATGTGGAAGAAAGAGAATCAAATTAAACAAGAAAGGAACTTTTGTCAAGTTCCATCAGATTCAATTTGTGGCACATAAATTTGACAGGTTTGGAAAATACTTCCCTCCTTATTATGTAAGTAGGAATTTCTATATTCTTGCTAATAGCAGTGTGACATGTGTGGAAAAATTTTTCTTTTTATATTTTTGATGAATTATTTTTGTATATATGTCAAACTGTGATTTGCAGAAAGGAGAAATATCTCCTTATAATAAAGCAAAAGGCAGAGAATGGTGAAACATTCAAAATACCAAAAAATGCCCTTGGTTAATGCAAACATCAAGAATTGAAATTATTAATTAAATGAGAATAATATGGTAAATTCATACTTTTACGTATTAAAAAAAATTACAATTAAAAGAAAAATCAGATAATGGATCCTATTTTTATGGAACACAACTACCCATTGTCTTTTTTAATTCTAAAATAAATTTAAAATTTTCTTAAAAAATGTCTATCGCAGGCGCGGAAGCGCGTGCAGAGAGGCTAGTATCTCCTTATAACGGAGGCAAACAATATCCTTAAATAAAATATTGACGAAGAAAGAAAGCATTTGTTCCTTAGATTTTCCCGATTGCATGTCATGATAGCATGTCATCCTTGCACATGGACCATGCCAAAGGGACTTGTTCGTCAGATTTTGCTTTACACTATTGAGAATTCTTTGACACTTATGCACACCCAGGAGACCATTTATAGGACCATCCAAATAACATAAACCAGAGCGTTTTTTCATAGTTATTTTCTTGTTTATCTAGAAACTATGAGTTTGCCACTATCGTCAGCTGATTACATTATCGCCATACTTGAAAGTATAGCATAGCATGTCTTTTTCACGATACAGAGACCATGATGGCATTTACAATCCTGTCTCCCTCAAATAACAAAATAGAAAAGGACAAGGAAAAAAAACAGCATGAACTGAAATACCGAGTCTAGAAGAACACATTGGCAAAGCAGAAAAATCTGAGTTATATAATTTGGAAGCCATATGATTTGATTATTAATGAATATCAAAGTAGCTTACAGAAAATCCAAAAAGAGAAAGAAATTTTTTTTTGAAGAGTAGCCTATAGATGCAGTTAGTCCTTTGCTTTATAAATAAAATCAATACCCAAAAGAAAAATAAATTTAAAAAAAAGAAAGAAATGATGTAAACATCACTTAATGCTACAAAATTTACTGTTACTAGATCACTGCTTGGGACATGCTTTTAATCCCTTGAAGCAGCAGATAAATAATGGGAAACTGAAACAGGGACTGACGAGGCATTTTCCTATTCCGAATCCCTGAGGCTTTCACTTGTCAGCCATATTTTCTTTTGGATAATAAACACAACGTCGTCTCCATCCTGGTCTGAATCTATACTGGAGTCGGCTACTGCCACTGCTTCCCAGTGCAATGCCGTTAGGTACTTCTTAACGAAATCTACCACTGATTGTTTGTCACGGATGATTATAAAACCAGTAGGCCGGAGTATGCGATCCATCTCAAGCAACAGATCCTCAGCACTACATTCTTTCTTTTCTATGTCAGAGAATACAGTCCAAGCATGGAGTAAATCATAAGTGCGGGGGTATGTCGAATAGGCTTCACACCTGTCAAAGTAGACACTCCAGTTAATCACAATACAGCAAATCCTAATGCAATATGAACCTTCTTTTTATCCTAACAATCTCTAAGGCATGATTTTGAAAAATGAGTAAAAGATGTAAATCAATCATCTAACTGATTAACATAAAATAGGTTCACTGAGTTAGGAACATATGAAGACAAAGTTTCAAAAGACTGTTTGCCGCTTGCAGTCACTAAGCCAAGTTAGATATTTTCTAACACCCTAAATGGATCTATATTGCTCACAAAGTCTAGAAAGGCAACATATACCCAACCCCCTACTTAACTTGAAGGTTCTATAAAGTTCTATGACTCGAGGTGTAAAAAACATGATGGAGGAACAGACCTTAAATGGATATAATATTAAATGAGTTGTTTCATCAAAATGACATGCTTTACATATTTCAGTAACTTGATTTGCATACCAGCTGTGAACGGAGCCTATAAGGCCTCTGTCATATATCAGCTTAAGTGTATTTGGTCCATCTTCAGGGACAACATTCATCACCCAAACATCCTTGTCCTTCAGAGCAGCTGCAAACGACCCCATGTTTGATTTCATATCCATCACATTCCTCAGAGTGTTTGATTCGATCTTTGGACTCAAGAGATTCCAATAATTCTCAACTCTGTGTCGCCAAAGTTCCTGCACAATAAGAGCAATACCAAAGCAATGAATTCATTTAACATGTTTCTGAGTAGTACATCCATAAAGCAAACAGTGCAAAATTACAATCTAAAACGTGTAAACAGAGTGCTTGCAATTGTACCGTATCCTTTTCAAACATTTCATTTGAATAGCCAAAATCAGCAAGTCGAGGAGGAGGAGCTGTCAATCTAGCTGGCCAGGGAGCCAAACCACTCCCCTTTTCCCTATGGTCATCTGGTTATGCCAAGAAAAAACATTGGTTAGCAGACAGATCCATAGCCAGGTTAAATCTACTTGATAAGGCATCCCCATAAAATTATGAATGGTTCTTCCTTAAATAGTTTGAAAACCAATGCTGCTTATGTTTAGGTATTCGTCAACAAGAAAATAATGACCTACATTGACGGGAAGAAAGACATTCACATAAATCTACAAAACAATATGGAAAACTGAAAAAAGAAAAAGAAAAAAAGAAATCACTAGATCTTCAAAGCAGGTCATGAATAATGATGACAATGAAAATATCAAAGCTAATTGTTATGACCAGATCTTTTTTGGCACCTCAAATTTGAGAGCCGTAAAAGACCGGGTGTGTGTTAAGTGTTAAAAAAAACATTTTCAGAGGTTTTGAGATCACAATCACAATCACGATTTCTGGAACACACAACAATCATATTAAAAAGAACCAAATATAGGACAAAACAATAAAATGTAGAACAGTTCAAAAATATACTGTGCAGTGATAACAATTTCTTCGTTTTTTGTTTTTCTCAAACACTGATGACATATTTAGTATTAAAAAAATTTGTTTCCCATCCCAAGTGGCACACAGCCCATTTACTCTTAATTTCAATTCTTTTGTTCTCATGTTGTCTAGAATCTAGATATCTAACCATAGTTATTTGAAGAAGTTATACAAGGATATTGCTATGAAGATCATTCCTGCATTCCTTGTGTGCCCTTCGAGTCATTCCCGATGTTGATTTTGTCTATTTTTGGCATATAAACAACCAAATAATTGGAAATATGCCAGTATCACCTTAAATCGCACAACGATATTGCTAACCAAATATAAGTTTATTTCAAACCAGTTTCCGTTGATGTAAAAAATAAAACATATGAAGGAAACACTCACGATCAGAGTATGTTGAGATGCAAGCTTCCATTGGCACACCCCATACTGCATCCGGATCATCATCAGATCGGCAGAGAGGAGGTTGAGTACCAGGTTCTCTTTCCATATAACAGTCATTTGTTAGTGGTTTTTGCCAAATGACAGTTTGGTTCTTCTTTGCAGCTATTCTCCAACACATGCGTTCCACAAGGGCACTCATCTCTCTCCATATTTTAAGATCCTCCTCATCTTGTGCATATGCTTCTGGAGATGAGTATGCAAAGTAGCCTCCTGGTCTGAGCAACCTATCCAGCTCAAGAAGAAGGATCCCATCTCTTTGAAGCCAATCAATTCTACAACGGGAACAGTGAGCAAGTTCAAAGGATCTGCTTGGGTAAGGAAGCCTTTTGGTCCCTAGAACACCAAGATATGCTGGAATTCCTCTTTCTAAAGCAAATTGGATCTGGTTTTGATGCACATCATTGGGTGCCAAGGACATTGCTACGATATCAGACGATAGCAAATAGGCTCCAAAACTTGCAACTCCACAACCAACATCAAAAACTGTTCGTAACCTTCCTTCATTGTTTAAATTGTTTTTTGAAAAGTTGAGCATCTGCCAGTTGAAAACAACATAATCATTATTGCTTCATCCATGCAACACAAGATGTCTAAAATGTACCAAAGGAGCTGAAATTCTAAATATAGAAATACAAGCACTCAATCAATAGGAAATGGGTAGATAAAAGTTCGCAAGATCCTATACAGCCAAATTAAAGTTGAAGTTCACAAAGATATTTAAAGGGATAATGTCAGCCACCAATACATTTCTTGAAAAAGAAAAAGTGGAAGCAATCTTACATTTGCAATTGAAGCAATATACTTATCAGCTCCGTAGTGAAAATGTGTGCCTCCCCCAGGGAACACTATCTTTTCACCTTTTACAACCATCCAGTTCTGGTCAGATTTCTCTTGTGCAAGGTGAGTATGAGGTATGTTTACTTTCCATACTTCATCTCTGCTTTGGGGCCATTTGATTGGGACCTGTAGATCAAGTTAACAACAGGAATGTTTACTATCAACATAATCTGGGAATAGAAGATAACTGCAAGAATAAGAGGATAAACACCAGTTTTACTAAGCTTTAACAAAACAATACCTTGTACCCCGGTGGAGGAGGAATCAAGCAATTGTACCGCCTTTCTGGAGCAGGGCAATGTCTCTCATAGTGCTCCATCAAAGACAGGTCCAGCTTTAGTCTCATTTGGTATATAAGATTTCTGTCTAAGCAGGGAATAAGTTCTGAATGCCGATCATCACAAACCTTTAAAAATCATGAGTAGACAAATGAAACAAGGACACTACATGTCAAACAAAACAGTCCAAAGCTTACAGGTTAAAATCAAATATTTTCATCAGAAGATAAGAGGGCATTTGGAGGATTTTTTTGGGGGGAGAGGGGGGCGATGGGGGAAGAAGATACAGGGTTCCAAGTTTAGCAATATAGAACTCACAGGGAAGCTCTTCATAATGACATCCTCCTCTCCATCTTCCTGCCCATATTTTGTTGAAGATTCATCCTGCTTGCTATCATTATCTTCATCCCCTCCCAAATAAGATGAACCGAGCTTTCTCCAGGATCTGCTACCATATTCTAGTGCTGATGCACCATGACTTTGAGAGCCAAAAATGGACCCATGATATACATACAGGAAACCAAGAAAGATTCCCAAAACACACAGAGATGTGATTATACGCTTCTTTTGAGACAGATCAGATCTCCCCCTCGTCATTTATGTAGTTTTGAAGTTCTTCTACCTAAAAATATCTGCTATGTAATTCTCTGTTGCAAATGCCAAGCGTTTCCTTTCCAAAGCTCTTATATGAAAGACAATGCCACAAATTTCTTAAAGATCCATTGGACTAGATACAATAAATCTGTAAAACAATACGAAACAACACCATCAAAAATTGCAGCGCATCAGGACATAATAAGAGGTGCTATTCTGCTGTTGCATGCATACTCAGTTCAAAAGCTCAAAGAACAAGGGTGCAAAATATTGTTGCACCAGTTAAGAACAAACGAAAAGATATTCTTGCTCATTCTTGGCAATGAAAATCTTCAGAACGGAAATCAAGATACAATACTCAAGCAGTCCAGTAATCATACAAAACATATTTAAATAATTAAGGGCACAGAGAATAAAAAATTGGATCCTACCACTCAAACACCATCTATTAGAATCACACACACAAAATTGTCAACTAACAGCTATTCCTAATCACCCGGTAATGTCAAAATTAAACGTAAAGTTGCTAATTTGCCTCATAAGAGTTGAAACATCCAAGAAACACCCATGGACCATTAATTGATAAAGTGGGAAAAGCTACTTGATGCTAACCAGGTACAATGTATCTGGTAAATTAGCAACTAAGCAATGAAAGAGCAATGAAAGTGATTGATCCAGCATAAGCAAAACATATATACATATATATATATAAACGAAAATAGATGTTGGTCCATGTTTCTCCACTGCATTGAAAGGGAAACAATGACAGCACTCAATGAAGTTTACTCACAGATCCGGGACAAAAATCCAGTTACATTTTGCAGAACAGAAACTCATCAACAACCCTTCACTCTTGCACTAAAAAAAAACTACCAAATTCATATCAGTAAGCATCAAACCGACCAAATAAACCAAACCCAGAATGCAAATTCACCCAGATCCCGCAAAAGATCAATACTTTTTGCAAAATGAAAATTGGAGCAAGAGCTTACTTGAGTTTCGATCGAATAACGAAGTGGGTAAGTCAGACAGTGGTCCATAAAGATCCCTGCTTTAGTATGAAAGGATCCAAAGTGAGACGCTCTGGTACTTCCTTAAAAGGAAAGGGGAGGGAGGAGGCAAAAAAAGAAAGGAGGGAGATTTAGATCTCAGGAGTTTTTGGGTTTTGTTATTCTATATTTGAGTCTGAGCCCAAGAGAAAGAAGGGCAAATAGTGTTCAACTGTTATGTCGATATCGTTATGGTCCATACTGTCAATAAAAATTCATAAATGCAAAAGCTCACTTTCAGATATAATCACAGACAGGGTAAATCTAATTCACAATTCATACTTGAATTATGAACTACATTTATGGCTGCCATTAAAGGGGGAAAATAACCCAAGTTGATCTTCAAAACTTCTGTTGTGTTGTGTTTATGGTCAAAACTACAGTCTTCTAAATTTCTATTTAACTATATCTCTACTTGGACAGCATATATTAGATTTTAAATTCTAAAAGTTTACCATGACACCACAAAGAAAAATTGGTAGCATGACATCGTTTTGATCAGAACATAAAGACAAAAGGAAGAAAGTTTGGGATTAAAAAAATATATATTATGGCAATTATGTGTCATTGTGGGATACTGTTTGCATTCTTACTTGTCAGGAATATTTATCTTTTATGTGAATCGTAATTTGATATATATACAAAAATAATTTATTAAAAATATAAAAAAAAAAACTTCTGTACACATATCACATTACTATTTGCAGAAATATAAAAACTCTTACTTACATGATAAAAAAGAAAGCATTTTCCGCCACTATGTGCTTGTAACATTCTTATTGTATCGTAATAGGATTGTATTTATTTATGGACTTGATCGAGATACATATGATATGACAGATGCTATGGACTAATTTAAATGAGATTTTAATGTACATAAAGGGAAGCCTCACCGACACATCTGACTAAGACGACAATTAACAAAGAACTATACTTGCCGCCAGAAGTCCAATCACTTCACTAGTTTTCAACCATTAAGCGGCTTTAACCTCAATATATATATATTATTATTATTAACAAACCCTTAATATTTTTATTGTCGATTTCTGTGTGGATTATAACGTACAAATAAGCTTATAACCAATTAATTATTTATTTAGTGTTACTTCTCTGTCAAAATATTAGAAGGGATCTTAAGTTAGAATTTTCTCTTTAAGAAAAAGTTATAAAAAAAATACCCTAAGCTTGCACATACAAAGTTTGACAATCTCCTTCTCTCAACTCCTTTGTTCTACGTTCTTCTCCTCTCAATACTTTAACACTTACTTTTCATTTATTTATGATAACTAGTGTCCAAATTCTCTTTGCCAGGTTTTAAATGATATATATATTATAAAATTGGAGAATTATGTGTTTTATTAATTGTTTAATGTTACTCTAAAGTTGAAAGAAATCTCAAGTTTGAATCTCCATTGCTTATGTGTTTTTTTTTTTGTACAAGCGATAGTCTAAACTATAGGAGATGAGGATTTCTCATACACACACAACTATGATGCTATTGGGGTTCGAACTTGAGACTTCTAGTTTACAAGTTCAGGCCATTTCCATTAGACTAGACCCAATTGCAGTAGAGAGAGAACTAATTCTCAGCTAAGATTGAATCTCCCTTGCTTGTTAGATTAAAAAAAAAAGTCTAATTCTTTTTTTTATACAAGCGATATTAGAAAGGAATCGAATCTAAAACCTTATATACTGGAATAAATACTCTTAATCACTTGAGCTACAAATTCCTATAAAATATCTCTAATTCTTATCGACAAAACTTTATATCATGATAAGCACTACATTTGTCAACATACCAATTGGTTAGTACTTCAACACTCTTCATTAATGCGAGTTGTTTAAATTATAGATTTTTTTTTTTATAAAAAAAGTCTTCAAGATAATATATAGGATGAAGACTAATCATGAAAAAGATTGGCCAACGCCCTTCTGGAAAGAGCTAGCATGTGACTTGCCAGTTGCCATGCACCATGTCCAATGTGGTGAACTGTTGGTCAAGGGAAACTGTGATAAGGAAGGTTGGAGTGGATTTAAGATCTGCCTTCCATAATTTAACATGAAATGAAAACACAGCATCCACTAACTTATCACCACATATCATTGTTTGGTAGGACTGTTAGACTATATTGCAGCTTTATTATGGTTAGGACAGTTGGATTAGTAAAGAGTTTCTTAATGAGTTGGTGTTTTTATTTTTTTATTTTTATACAAGTGATATTAAGCAAGGGAAGAATCGAACTTAGAATCTCGAGGGCATACATAAATACTCTTAATCACTTGAGTTACAAATTTTTTTTTTTTTTTTTCATTATTTTCCATTTTGAGCTTCTTTCATGGTATTACGCAAAATCATTCTCTCCCACGATGTTTTTATATAAGTCATTGACAACTTTGAAAATCATAAAGGTCTTAATCATGTCCTTGACGATCCCTTGCTTTGAATTGAAGCTTTCGGTTGAGCTGGCCTGGCAGTCTTCCCTTCATTTTCTTCATTAGCCTTTTGTATTTGGTTGCTCACCACTACACTCACCACTACACTCACCAACTATTGTTCCCCTTCGCATATTTTCCAATCGATTTTACGTGGGTGTTCTTAATTAAGGTCTTACTTTAAAGTTTATTTCCTTCAAACAAGTTAAACATTGTCACATAATTTATCTCCCACGTAACTTTGTAAGGATTAAGTACATAAGATAAAACTCTTCAAATTATAGGATCGATTTTAAATTGATACACAATCTTTTAAAGTTCGACAAACTAGCACACACACTCAACTAAATCATAGACATTATCCTCCGTTCAATTAGTTTGTTTGAAATAATGTTTACTTGGATACCCAAGGCTGATCTTGACATTTTAGAAGAAGGTCATGTGTAGCTAATGAATTGTATTACTCCAATTAATGAAATTTACTTCTTTTCGATAAATAAATTATTTATAAATAAAAAAAAGTTGAGAATAGTTTTTGTGGGATCCGAAACCCAGCAATGGGGGGTTAAAAAAGGAGCAACTTAACGAACAACCCCACTCCACCTACGATTCCATGATATGGTGCCGCACTTTCATGGGGTCCTCCTCAGAGGTGCGGTTGCTCCACTTGTTCCATTCCATGTGAGGGCGGACTCGGTGGATACTGTGGGTTTTATTTTTTTATATATAAAAAAAATCTTACTCTTAACTGAACCCACCCAATGGGTCAAGAGATCAATTTGGGACGTTAGACCAATTTGCCATGACCACAACGACGGGCGATTGGGCTTGAACCTGTTTTAGTAACTGAAATTGGGCCCATCTTGTGAAATATCACTCTTTTAAGTTTCAGCGAGAACAAGGACAAGGGCCAATATAGGAAGGGAAGATTGTACAACTCCTTATTTTGATTTTGATTACGGATTCCTGTGTTCACTTCATATAAATTAATGAAAATGTAAATGAGTTTTTGTCAACGGGATCTAGCCTAGTGGAAAATGTCCTTGACTTACAGACCAATAGTCTTAGGTTCGAACTCTTATAGCACCTTCGTAGTGTGAGTGTGAAACCCCCTTCCTCTTTGTAGTTTAGACTATCATTTGTATTTAAAAAATATATATAAATAGGCCCCATACAAAATCATGAATTCAACTCCTGATTTTGAAGTCATTTGAATATAAAATAATTTATTTAGAACAAAGACATATTAGTAATCAAATTAGTTTCAATTCCAATTTAAGGGAAATTTAATAAATAATTATAGATTAGTAAACATGCTGATAATGATGCCAACCTAATTCTTTCATGAAATGAAGGATGAAGTCAAGTACCAACGACCAGGTGCAAAAAGAGATAATGTAGCATGATGATTTAAAGGACAATATGTGACATGCTATATATTTTTTGGAGGAACTACATCAAATAACTCATTTTAATGAGCAATAACTACAAGTTAAATAATTTCGAGTACATGTATAACATTTTTTGGGTAGCATTGCAACGACGTAATTTAGCACTTCAGTAAAAGACAAAAAAGAGCAAAAGAAAAGTTCTTTATATAAATTTCCTCTGATTTGAATCAAATTCTACGTTTTCTCCTTACGTAATGGGCCAGCTAACTTTACCATGGTACGAACTTGTATCAAAAGTTTCAGATAGGAGGCCTAGGATGCATTATGCATATGGGAAGGAAGTCCCAAAAGCGACCTCATATATACCGGCTTGTTTTACTACAAGCATGCTACATGAGAACCCCAAATCGGTTAAATACCATTTGGTGTTTACAAAGAAGTGAGCTTGCACATTTCTAAATTGTCAAACAATTTAGCTACTAATTTTTTTTGGTTATACATTGGGAGGAAAGAAGGTTTCGATTCTGGATGTCAAGCAGGCGAGGGCCACAACCACTGTGGTAACCCGCTCGACAATTAACCTACTAATTTAAGTACTTAACTATACAGCATCTTTAATAAAACAACATGCATTATAAATTATTAATATTCTTTCAATTACTCGTCGAGTTTTATACCAAAAGCTTATGAAAATAAAGAACAGAATCTATCTTCTAGGGATTACATGAGAAGAAGCCAAAAAAAGAACACAATTTTTTGTCTCCCTTTCCCATTTGTATATAAGATAAAGAGAATGTTATTTACGAAAATAAATGGGGTCTCTAATTCAGATAACTCTTGTTTGCCTGCTTCTTTTTTTTTTTTTTTTTTTGATAAAAAAATGTTTAGGAGGAGGGGAGGCTACCCCATCCCAAGATTAGGGCATACTAAGACCCATTTGAGGACTTATAGAGAGGGTCTTAGTCCCTTTTTTGGTTTTTACAGATTACCAATAAGAGAGATTGTCAACAACGGAACTCGAATTTAAGCATTGATAGCGAAGATAACGATTCTTACCAACTCAACCAATCCTCATTGGCTATGCCTGCTATTTCTTTTGCCAAGTCATATACAAGCCAAAACAATTTATGAAAAAAGGTTCAAGTATATTAATATTGTTCATAGGAACATATACATACACGCCATGCCCAAGACTTGTAGATGGTAAACTTCCATAGTCGAATCCCTCAAGTCCTCATCATCTCCTACTCTAACCTCATCTGCATCTCTCGTATACGCTTATGATGAAGCTCTTCATGACTTCAGCGCTCACCTCTCCTTAGAAGAATTAGAATCTGTAAAGACAACAAAAGGGTTCCTATCAGCATATCCATGACAAACCTAGGCCTGCTTGATCAAACAACTCGCACTTCCAAGTTCCTCTCCCTCAATCATATGTGCTTCCACATTATTCAATAAGAATTGTCCACGTGTTAGGTTCAAAAAACACCATATGTGAAGGAAGCGTGTTTAAAATATCTCACTTCAAAGAATGAAAACTTTGCATGAGTATTTAAAAGATCTTCAACCTCTCTATTTATTATCAACAGAGCCAGTCCATTAGATATGAAGGCCCTGTGCGAAGAAACTAATGAGGCCCTATCTGTATAAGTAAATTAACAATTTTTCAAATTTTAAAATTCATAAATTATAAATTAAACCAAAATATGTGGTATCAATTACGTTAGAACTCACAAATAGAATCAAGATCATCCTTCGTCTATTTTCACATACTCACATCCATTCAGTTTTCTTTTACATGCAAAAAAACTACACATACCCACAAATATAATATAATGTTGGGTTTTTAAAAACATTTGGAGACCCCTAAATTTTGGGAGCCCTGTGCGATTGCACAGCCCGCACATACTATGGCCGACTCTAATTATCAATTAATTTCAAATTAGTTGCATATATATGTATACTTATATACAACTAACAATTAAGAAATGTTTCTCGTCCACCAGACTGTTCATAATATGAGCCAGGTGATGTGATTGACCAAACTGAATCACTCATGCGGTGCGGTGGGATCATATACAAACATTGAATTCTGACCCGAGTTGTGAAATAAATTCTTTTACTGCGAGGAAATAACTGTGAGTGTACTGGCCAAAAGAAAAAAAAAAAGTAACTGTGGAGTCTGTGAAGATGGCGTCACATTTTAGGGTCCAAATAAAGAGGGGACAGTGATAGGCCTTGATGAAGCCACGTGAGTTGCATTACAGAGATCAGTCTGGGATCATGCTATTGACCGACATGAATGACAGGACAGCACGTGCGATGGAAACAACAGGAAAAAATAAATGAAAGACGAGTGACTGAGATGGAAGCAGTGAACTGAATTATGTGGAATTCTCTCGTACCTGTTTCATTTTTGGTAAATATTTTTTTTGTCCTCGGAACGTGAAAAGTTGCTCTACAATATGATTCATGAATATGTGACTGCTACTGTGGTGGTTTGTTTGTGCCTACAAGGGGAAGAATTTAAGTTTCTTTTGTTTTTTGGTCTGAGGGAAGAGTTTTAGGTTACTAATGGCTGGCGTTTTGAGGAACAAGGCTAGCCTCAGTTTTATAGAATACTAACTTCTTTCTTGGTAAGTAATAAGAGAAAAATATGGCCAACGGATCTAGTTTAGTGGAAAAGAATCTTGATTTGCAGATTAGAGGTCTAGGTTCGAATCATCTTTGCATTTTAATTATGTGTGCGAGAAACCCCCTCCCGTATAGTTTAGAGTATCGCTAGTACTAAAAAACAGTACATATGTAGTAAAATAATTAATTTAGTATTAAATTGTTACACTTGGTTCGGTTCAATTCAATTTACCCATGGTTAATTAAGCATTATCCAATCCAATCAAACTTTATGAGAGTATCGGTTTGAATCAAATTGGTACGAAGTACTGAGAATAAAATTGAACTTTTTAAAAGCAGAATATGTATCATAACCGGTTTCTTGAATGAAACTGGAACTACAAGAGTTTGGGTACCTGAAAATATTCCCAGTTGAACCACCAGGCGACAACGAAAAGATTGACATATGGGATTCCAAAATTATTGATAGCTAGAGGCTATATGCATTATTATATAGCATTACTTTTGTAGATAACTCTTAAGCTAACACATTCAGGCACACACATTTTGCACATGCGCAGTGATTCCTGGGCACTACACGTACCAAATGAACCAAATGCACGATCCTATTCAAACAATCTTAGGATTAACTTTAATCAACAAAGATGTGACTACATCAAATACGTGCAGTGATTAATTATTCATTCACCCAAGAAGACTAAAAAAAAAACATTCAGGCAAACTATAAGAGAGAAAACACCTTGTACACCAAAAGAACAAGTCGAATTTCAATCAAATTTGCGAGCATTGACTTACAAAAGTTTTTTTTCTTCTTCTTAATTAATCAACCTTCAGATGGGATGATAAGTGTTAAAGTATGTAATGGAAAATGATAATTTTCATATATTTCATTGTGGTGCAAAGCATCAAATACACACACAACATTCACTAAAAAAAGGAAACAAACATGCAGGGGGCTTGTAGTTCAAGTGGTTAAGAGTATGTACACCTGCACCTAGGTCCTAAGTTCGATATTCTTCACTCCCCCAATATCGCTTGTATTCAAAAAAAGAAAAAAGAAGGATACAAACATTAAATCAAAGGAGAAAATCATGGCATGATGGAGGTTGATGAATGAAGGTTGATGGAGTAGACCACACTGATAGAGTAAAATGAGGCATGATTTGGGGGCAATTAACACCAAGTTACAAACTATCTAGCTAGTAAATTAGCAGACTAGGAAAAATGATAGGAACAGACTATATATAAGTTACCAAAACTTACATGACATTACATAAACTTTGCATGAACACAACAAAATCTTCCATGTATGCATTCCTATATATGTATAAGTTACCAAAGCTTAAAATATAGGTATGTACATTGGCTAGTTTTGCTCTAAACCCAGCAAGAAGGCCAATGATATATGGCTGTCTTTGGTTTGACAAAATGACAGAAAAGGTGGGGTTTTGATCACCAGATACTTAGGCATGTACATTGGCCATTTCTGGCTTAGTACTTACAAGATATAAAGCAGGAAACCGTGTTACCAAATAAGACAATGATATCTGAGCTAAAAGTAAAAGAAGAAAAGAAGTTTTGTTAGCTTAGCTTGTAAATTCAAACATGGAGACCAATTAGGACTCAAACTTTCAACCAAAGTTGCTTCTTGTTTTGGTCATACAAATAAGCAAACAAAGCATGGGATCTTGATTTTTAACGTCTTGATGATCCAGAAAGATCACCATTTAAATTTGTTTCGCATGTTTAAATAAAGAACCTTAGCTCATAAAACAAGTTCAAATTAATCTGAACCAAACAACATGTTATGATTAAAAACATAAGCTTCTTTGCACTCTACCGCGCAATATTAAGAGTGCAAATAACATTTACTCAGAAGGTACATTGAAATATTCTTATTATGCGGACAATCTACGATACTATGTTATGTTATTAAACCATTAACTGTCACTCCGGATCATTAACAATGCGATACTATGCTTGTCTCAATATAATACAAAATGCTCAATTATCAGATAAGAAAACATTATTAATATGACATGCTATACAAATATAGGCAATAATATTTGTTCACATCCACAGTTCCATCAATCTGACGAGTATGGCGCCAATTAATATATGACATGAGTACCTACTAGACCAATTAATTAATTAATAATCACTTCTCCACATCCAAGCAAAGGCTAATTTAAATTGATTCATATTCATATGCTCATTATGCATACAAAAAATGAAAAACAGCACAAAAAAGAAAGGTCCAGTATCAAAAAGGGACCCATACCAACCTTAAATATATATTATGACGTATCATGATAATCAAGTCAAATAAATAATGCCCTCTTGTACTATATGAAATAAAATATAGCAAAGACTCTAAGTACTTATGTGTGAATTGGACTTAAATCCGATCCTTGTCTTACAGAATTTACAAATTCAATGCTTAATATGTATCCTTCAGTTTTAGTATATATGAAGCTCCAAAGCTCCCGAATGTCGCAAACTTATATCCTATTGGTAAACAACATATCCATATCATGTTCTGAATGCACATGAAATGTAAGCATTTTACTAGTCTAGTCCTCCCTATCAAACAAGCCCTTAGAGTTTTAAATTTAAACTCTACTCTAGTTATCATGTATCTTTGATTTTAAATATTCAATCTTATACCGTAGCGGTGGAGAACCCCTAAATTCATAATGCACAACTTAGATTAAATATCAAACAATGCCAAGATAAGAAAAGATTTCGTTTTCCTTCATTTTTAACGTTTGTTTTACAAACAAGTGCACAAATGCAAGTATATTAATGGTTTTAACACAAGCCTTGATAACATTATAGTGTGCACAAATGCAAGTACTTTGTTTCATTTGTTTGCTTCTTTTATGTGACTCTAGCTTATTGTTTATGACTTGAACATATATATCATTATTTTATCATTAGTGTTCATGTAATACTTCACCTATTTAATGTATTTCTCCCTCTTTTGGAAACATTAAGATTGGAGAAATGGGTTGTGGATATGCACACTAAATGAAGCGCAGCTCATATAATCGGCAAGGACCCATCTCCCACATGCATATACTGAATAAGTTTGACTCATGAATTTATTTGCAGAAATTCCATTTGTACTTTCCACCATTAGTGATTGAAAAAGGTTTTTGTGCTGCTCTTCGTCACTGCACTTCGACAGTGAGGAAAAGCTAGAAATATATTGGGGAAAACGAAAGGAGAAGAGAAAAATGACCTCTATTGACCTCTATTTATACCAAAAATAAACAAGTCTAAGACTGTATACATAGTGCTAGACAAATCTGACACAGGATCGATCTCTGAAAAGCTATATCCTCCTAATGGGTGAATGATTTGCCAATACCCATTAAAAAACTAGAATAAAAAAAATAAAAAAAATGATCATTTTCATAAAGAGACATAGAACATGATCTGCAAAATCTATTACTAGTCACAAATTGACCTTTTATAGTACATAAATCTATGACATATATCTTATGATAAGTCTACACAGACCCTCAACTACAACTAGTACATATGCATTACTCCCACTACTGTTTGCTAATTTACCAGTGGAATCACAGAATAGTGCACGCAATACTTCAATATATATGACAATCTAATTAAGCATGTTTCTGATTAAAAAAAGGGAAATACAAAGGAGGATGATAATGAAGGCTCAACAACTCTACTCAGAAAGCTTCATGCACTCCTCTCGAATCCTCTCTGGTGGGGGAGTGCAAATAATAACACTGTCACGACAATTTTATTTACACTCCTGTTGAGAGGAATTGTAATGTCGTCTCAATAGGAGTGCAAATGACAGTGTTGTTATGACGGTGATATTTGCACTCTTGATGAGAGGAATGCAAGAATCGCTTTGGGGAGTGTGAATATAAGGCTAACCTAAATACCCAATAACATAGCTAAGGCAAAGAAGAGGAGGTAATAAAGACAATTATGTTTATGCTAGAGATGAAATAATGAAGATTCTGATGATCCCAAAAGACCAAACAGCTTCTTACTGATTTAGCTTGCACCAGGAGGAGCTGGAGGAGGAGTTGGAGGCAATATTGCTTGAACTGGAAGAGCACTAGTAGTACTACTACTCTGTGGTGGGCGCTTCCTCTTCTTCTTCTCGTAGCTAATGCCTCTGGCTTTGGCCTGAGAATCGCGAACCTCACGCAGATAAAGCCTCACAGCACGAGCCCCAAAAGGGTTGGCCTCAGGCTTCCCACCGTGCTCTTCAAAGGCTGCTCGGAGGCGGCCGATGAGGGCATCTAGGCTTCCCCAAGCTTGGCGCAGAGGGCAAGGGCACGGTGCAGGAGGGTTTGGATGCCCAAAGAAGGGACACAGCTGAGTGTGCACTTTGGTCTTCCCAAACTGGTCTAGGTACCTGAGGAACTCAAGCACGTGGGCCCCGCTGCACCGTGCGAGGGACAGCGGTGGCCTGTGGTTGCGGAGGTACTGCCCGAAGGTGTTCCAGTCTCGCCGCTTTTGGTTCTCGTAGCGACTGAGAGTGGAGGATGTGGCTGATGAGGGTGAGGCTGCAGGTACTGTATTGGAGCTGCTGCTGGTGGTGGTGGTGGTGTTGATGTTGATGCTTGAACTGTTTGATGCGTTGGAAGGGTTGAATTCTTGAAGCGAATCCATGGATTTGATAAGAAATTATGAACATGTACAGTGGTAGTGGAAATGCCCCAATTGAGCTGGGTTTTCAATTATGGTGAAGATGGGAGATTATATATATATATATATATATAGAGAGAGAGAGAGAGAGAGAGGTAGAAAAGAAGAGTAGGGCTGAGCTAGCTAGCTTAATATAATATAATATATTTCTTTTTTCTTTAGCTAGTCTATGTTCCGAGGTTTCTTTGAATCTTTGTTTGATCAATCCTAGAAACCACTTTGAAAGGCTTATGATGCGTTTGGGGTGGATTTTGTTCTTACTTTGTTTTATAGGAACATTTCGAGAGATTGCCAGATATATATTTTTACCGAAAAAAGGGGGAGCAACTCAGTTCCTTCCAGTCCAACAAACTCAGAGAGGAAGAAAGAGAGTGCTAATGGTAAATGAGCAAGTGGAAAGGAGTCTCAAGTGACTTCTGTGGAAATGGAAAGAGGTTGACAGTGATAGAGAGAGAGAGAGAGAGAGAGAGAGAGAGAGAGAGGATAAAAGTAACAATATGAGGGAATAACATGATTTTGTTTCTTCACTCTTTTGTATTGATTGACAACACCTTTTTTTCAATGACTACTCTGCCCTCCATTCATTTACATTCGGGAACAGCTTGCATATAGTGCTTCACACCGTAAGAATGGGTCTATCGACCTCAAGCATGATTTTACATAATGTACTAGATTATTTGAAAAAAGAAAGAGGGATGACATCTACATTCTCTTTTGTACTTTTCTTATATGTTTTTTATTTTAATTTTCATATAGCCTCATTTTGCAAGGTGGTGTTCAGAACCACCTATTTCTAGATCTTCCTTTAAAATTCATTTTTGCAAGAGATATCAACTAAATTGAAACCCGCTTAGTCATCTAATCAACTGTTTTTAAATGAATAAACAGTATTTCGATAATGAGATGATTATGATAGTAATCAAATTACCAAACAATTTTCACCATTGTTGATTTTTAGCATGAACGATCCTTGAAGGGTGGCCTCGAAGCGTTGGTTCGATTATAAAGTCACATTGCGGGATGAGGATGAGAAAACAAAAGTAGAATACGAAGGTAGCATTCTTAAAACAATGTATGACATGTAAGTATCCATAGGTCTGTAAAGCCATCCCATATATTAGGGGTGGCATTTGTACTACCATGTAAATTTGAGGGTTGTTATGGACATTCGAGAAAGCCATGCGACCCAATCCCAGCGGCCGTATTATTGTTAGGTGGAGGATCCGCATGAAATCCAACCATTTTGGAGGCCTTGGAGTAACGTAGTGCAACATGGCAAATTTCATTGAGAGGAATCAGCAAAGAAAAGAAAAACGGGTCAACATCTTATTAAGATTTGATCCTTGCATTACTTGGCTGAGATTGTAGAGCGACCACCATGAAGGTTTACTTTTCAATCATAGTTGGGAAAAGCTGTAAGAAACAGTTTTCTGTTTAATATTCAATGAGATGATTTGAAACCCTCCACTAAATGAGGTGGTTGAGGGTATTCATATGTATTGAATATATTGATTTGATTAACTCAAGATTTAATCCATATAGTATGGATCTGCGTATTCATCTTGTATTCTTGTACAGGGATGGATGGAGCCCATTTTTTGGTTAGGTTTGTCTCAAAATGCATACCAAACCAATGTACTTTCATAGTTCAAATTGGTTCAGTTCAGTCCTCAAACTAGTATAACTGAGCCAAATTGATCTATTTAGTGACTGATTTAGTTCAGTTATTTCCCTCCATAAGCAATTAAGTAAATAACGCAGCGAGATGAGACAGGGAGATCAAATGATAACCCTAAAGTAACAATTTCAAAATCCACCAGAAAATTGAGTAAAACTCAAAGGTATTTGATTGATAATAAACTGAATTAACCGACATAATCCATAATTGCTTCAAACTTCCTCAATCAATTAGAAAATCCCAACAATACGCCTTCCTTCTTTTCCTAGCGCCATAATTGATGCTCAAGCATGATTTTCCATAATTGAACCCTAATTTTCTGATTTTGAATTTTGTTCCTTTTCTAAATTTCCTTCATAGGAACAAGCTTATAATTTGTCCTACATCAGGCCCCTTCACTTGTTAAGAACTAGACCTTGAGTTCTCTTTAAAACGAACCTGAGTAGAGCTTGATGTGTATATAAGCTCTTCAATTTATGGCATCTGAACTTGCTCATACTTGGATGGAATATAATCATATAATTAATTTCATAAACAAGATTAGAATATGTCAGTTGAGAATCAAACTCCGTGTATGAATTATTTTCCTCTCCAACTTCAGATTTATCCATGCCTTTAATTTCAGAGGAATCCAATTGTTGTTCTTCATTTTTTGGGAAATCTTCTTCAACAACAATAGGAGTTTCAATCGGCACAATCTCTTGTTTTTCTTTAATCCCTTCCTCCATCTTGTGGGTTACTATATCATCTATTAATTCAACATCCATCATAGTTTCTTCTTGTTTGACATCTTTCTCCATCTTTTCTTGACTCACCATGATATTGAGTTGAGCAATCTTGTAACCATTCCTTAACAATTATATATCATATTCAAAAGGAAAGATTTTTTTCCACAAGAAGTCTCTTCATCCAACGCCAAAAACTGATAGGATTTTCACCTTGTTGTTTCATAGATTTTTGCATCTCTAAACAGGACGCAATAATTTTCACCATATTCTCTTCTTAGATCACTTTTGAATCAAATATTTCCTTTATATCTGCAACTTGCAGGAGAAAGCCTTCTATGCAATCACTCTCATGAAGCATGGACCAACTGCAACATCTAATTCTCTAAGAGTAGTTGGTTCCCTGTCTCCACGGGTCATATCTTCTTCTTCTGGACGAGCCATTGGAGGCACTTCGAGTTAGGCAAGGCCTACTTTGATACCAATTGACGCATCGAGATATAAGAGGATATGGAGATCGAACAATAACCTTAAAGTAACAATGTAGGAATCCACCAACAAACTGGAATCCACAAGAAAATTGAGTAAAACTCAAAGGTATTTGATTGATAATAAATTGAATTAACCGACAATACAATACCATGAGTTGACTTAAATAGAAAACAAAGAAACTCTAAAATTGTTGGAAACCCTAGGTTCCAGAATATTCCTAAAACTTAGGTAACGAGAAAACAATAAAAATCCTAATTAAAATCATATCAGGAAAATAATATCTTGATTGATAACTTATTCTAAAAATAAAAATAAAACATTAAAGTAAATATAAATCTTGATAGAATCCATAATTGCTTCAAACTTCCTCAATTGATCAGAAAATCCCAACGATACGCCTTCCTTCTTTTCGTAACGCCATAATTGATGCACAAACAAGATTTTCCGTATTTGAATGCCAATTTTCTGATTTTGAATTTTGTTCCTTTTCTAAATTTCCCTTGTCGGAACAAGCCTATAATTTGTTATACATCAGTAAATATTATATATATATATATATATATATATTCTCTTGCATATATCAGAAACTTCATACCATAAATTGAACGATACTTAAGAAAACTTTTACCATTAGATGGATAACTTGTGAGAGAGGATGTCAAATGCAATGGTTTAGAGATTTTAATTTGTGGTATTAAATGTTTGATATTGATGTGTGGGAACAACATAATGGTACGGTTTGATTCGGTTTAGTAAGTTTCCAAATGGACCAAATTGAAATAAAATTCATGTGATTTAGTTGGATCCGGCCAAATCAACAAACTGCTTGGATTGGTTTTGGCCGGGTGGAACTGTTCAGGTAGTTTTTGCCCACCAAATGTGACCTTGGAAATTTTACAAGTTTACTAAAATTTCAGACTTCAGGTTTCATGGTTTCTATGCTTGCTCCCATTTTTCAACATTCAATGATTGAATTATTTACCTTATTGTATATAACACGACTTCTTTATTTGGATTGTCAAGCACTCAAGAATGAAGATAGGAAATTTCTAAGATGATGCCATATTTTATATGCTTTTCCTCGTCTGCGATCTATCATCTGTCAAGAATCAAATATGCTGATCTATCTTTCATGTCAAGATCCATTGATATGAATGAAAGTAAATTCCAATGTGGGATTCAGACAATCATGTATAGTCAAGACGTACAAGTTATTTTCATATGAAAAAGAGTGATTGGATTCAACTAAGGAAAGGAAGGTGATAATCAACCTTCCCCAACCCAAAAAAGGGAAATGAATGGGATGATTTTTGCTGTTAAATTAATAACATTTATCAACCTTTGTGCATGTATGATGACTTAGCCTACGAATAAAGCCAAAGAAACAGTGTAATGACTTTATTCAAAGATGCACTCATGGGTCTTGAATAAGTGTGATGATAGAATTGACTCCCCACTATTATTATTGTTTTTATATATTTTTCCTTTTAAATGTTCTCCTTGTTTTTTTTATACAAATTTATAAATAAACTCAATCCTAAACATGAATTTATAAAAAAAAAAACCCAAACACTGTTTAAAACATAGAAACACACCCAAAATCAACCCAAAAATCAACAATTGTATATTTTTTGGGTGTGTTTATAAATGGGTTTGAGTATGTTTAATAAATGGGTTTTTGGTGTGTTTCTAAAGTTTTTTTCATGTTGGATTTTTTTATAATTTCAGCCCCTATTTTGAGTGTATTAATGAAACTCTTTTTTTTTATTTCTCAACTTTTGTTTTTTATTTTTTTCAAGCTACATATGATGAAGTTCAAGTAAGGCTTGGATATATAGGTCGAACCATTGCAGTTGTAATTGTTTCATAGCCACATATCAAATCATGACACAATTACACCTCAAATTTTACATTTTTACTTATTTAAATTGTTTAAGATCTCGTTCATTACTTAGAGTTTTTTTGTTGTTGAAAAATTCTAGGATTTCATTAATAATTCAACCAAAAAAGCCACTAGCCACAGAGGGTCATTACAAGAACGGAGTGGTATAACATCAAGGGCATGTTTACGTATCAGTAATGGGTATGGGAGGAAAGGGAATGATTTCCATTCCTGACTTCTCCTGCGTTTACTTGCAATCAGGAATGAAAAAATAAGTGGGCTCCACCTCAAAATCCGTAATCACATTCCCTCAAAACTAGGAATCAAATCAACTAGGGGGGAGTAGTCGATACGATTCCCATTCCTGTTTTCTCTTAATAACTTCCAAAAATATCCTTATCACTTTATCATAATTCTAAAATTAATTTGGATTCTGATTCATGCAAATTAGTAAACAATAACAATGGGAATCAATCCCATTCCATTGCTAATTCCATATGTTTAGTAAACAGCTTAATGGGAATGATTCTTCCCATACCGATTCAGTAGTCTCCGATTCCTAAATTTTCTGATTCCTTAGTTTCTCCATTACTGATACGTAAACATGCCCCAAAAGTAATACAATCTGGTGCGTCTCCATTAATGATTACTCAGGATCGAAGAAACTCTGGCCTGCATTCCAACTAAGATTGCAAACTCAGAATCTTTTTTTTTTTTTTTTAAAAGACAAAGTTGGAAAAAACTAAGGCTTAACAATACAAATAAAACTCTCACAAAGGAGGGATGAAAAGCTCTCACAAATGAGAGATGAAAGCTCTCACAAAAGGAGAGGTGAAAACTACACAAAGAACCCAAAGAGTTTCTGTGACTTATTCCGAACATAAAGAAACCGCAAAAAGGATGGTGGTGGAGATCCGATACCGAAACGCATGTGAAGATCCGACTTCGAGATGCAGCCGCCTGTGATGGTTAGAGGAAAATCATAACAAAACGAATACAGATAGGGAAAACCTTTTGTCTCTGAAAATTAGGGAAGAAGAGAATAGGGGGAGAGGGGAGAGGGGAGAGGGGAGTGGGGAGGAAGAACAATGGCTTCTTCCCTCCTCGAAATGAAAACAGCTCTAGGAGGGTTTTTTGGGAGAGAGGGGGTTAGGGTTTTCATTACTTAGAGTTTATAGTTTAGCATTTAGCTCCTCTATTTTGAATCATAAACTCTAAAATGACACCACTATACACCCTAAAGTAATGAATACTAAATTATATGTCATAAATCTTTTAAACCATACTAAATCCTATACTAATAAATCCCAATAACTCCTAATAAGCCTTATAAACAATTTAAAAACCTATTGTAATTGTGCCCAAGAGTGGTACTAAATGGAAGAAGTTGGGTGCTACTATGGAATTGGACTCTTCCTTGAGGTTTTCAATTTTTTAAATTTAAACTACAAGGGGGTACTGTTTCTCTCACACACTACTAAGGTGTCATAGAGGTTCGAACTTGAGACCACTGGTTTGTAAGTCAAGGCCTTTTTTACTAGTTTGCAATTTTAGTATTCTTTGTTATACCAAGAAATTGGCTAGAAGGCATGTCAATACAAATTTCATTAACCAAGTTTGGCATGCATTCTATACAGGGTTGGTCTTGAAATTTTGAGGGCCTTGTGCAAAACTTAAACGGGAGCCCTCATATCAGCTTATATGAAAATATTTATGATAAATTTTTTTTTCCGTGACTTAATAAAATAAGATAATTTTTTTAATAAGTAAAATTCATAATCAATTAGCATGCAATGGCAATCATAAATCAAATTCACAAAAAATTTAATGTTTGAATTTGAGAAAAGGAAGAGGAAGAAGAAGACAAGAACTTTTTTTGTTTTGTTTTGAGTGGGTGAAAACATACACTACAAATTTTTTTGGTTGATTGGAGAAAGCTTGTACATATTGCTTTCCTCTTCTTTGGCGTGTTTCCTTATTTTTGTTTTTTTAACGTGTTTTTTGTTTTTTTTTCCTTGTTAACAATAAGAGAAGAAATGTAGATACAACTACTAAATGACACAATACTAACTCAAACCAGACTTGCCTACTAAAATCAACGCGTTGATTTCCAACTCAACCAAATAGTCGCTTGTGTTATTGTCATGCACGTTCAAGTATATATAATACCTATAATATTAATGTATATATATATATATATAGGTACTGATTTTCTCACTCCCTTTTTATCCACTTACACTCCATTTTTTTAAAATTGTATGTTTTCACTCCTCTTTTGTTCACTTACATTCCATTTTATGTTATAGTAAAAAGTATTAAAAAACAAAATGGAGTGGGAAAATCACCACCCACATATATAAGGCAAAAAGTCACTTTTGGTCCCTGTAGTTTAGCACTTCAATCACTTTTAACCCTGTAGTTTCAATTTCATCAATTTTGCCATTGTAGTTTCATATTTGTAGCAATTCAAGGACATGTTAGTATTCTTGTCAATTTCTTTAACGATGCAAGGGGCAATTTCATCAACCCAAAACCCTTGAGCATAAAAGCTTGTATGAAATTCTCCTCATTTCATATTAGGGCTTGAAATTCAACCACTAATCCCAATTTTTGAAGAACCCTATACCCAAATGACCAATTTCAAGCCCTAATATGAAATTATGGGAGTTTCATACCAGCTTTTATGCTCAAGAATTTTGGGTTGACGAAATTGCCCCTTGCACCGCCAAAGAAATTGACAGGAAAATTGCTACGAATACAAAACTACAGGGTCAAAATTGACAAAGTTGAAACTACATGATCAAAAGTGGTTGAAGTACCAAACTACATGACCAAAAGTGACGTTTAGCCTATATATAATCTATATTTATAAAACAAAAGGCAGAGAATGGTGAAACATTCAAAATACCAGAAAATGCCCTTCGTTAATTCAAACATTAAGAATTGAAATTATTAATTAAATAAGGATAATATGGTAAATTCACATATTTTTTCATATTAAAAGAAATTAAAAACAGATAATAGGTCCTACTTTTATGGAACATAATTACCCATGTTATCTTTTCTTAATTCTAAAAACAAATTTAAAAAAAAAAAAAAAAAAAAACCAATTGACACATGCGTGAGCATATGCCAAGAGGCTAGTATACGCATAAAAAAATTGAGTTTTTCTATTTAAACCCCACACATTTCTTTGTTCACCCCAATACTTAAGTTATTAAGCTCTTAAGTTTTATTATTGTGTAAAAAGACAAAAAAGTCATCCAACTTAATATTTAATCCTAATACATCTATACACACCCACTCTTCATATTTGATTATGGTAACTTATATGAGAGCAATTTTCCTGTGCCTTCCTGTTTCTTTCTTAATATGTCTCCTCTTGTCCTCATACTTAACAGAGAGATAGCACCCGTTAACTCCGATTGAATAATAAAACAAATATTGATAAAAGGAAACTTTTTTATTTTTATGGACTTCTCATCTTTTTCCTCTGTCTTTCTAATCACCCAATGAGAAAAACCCGTCGATCAGAGTTCAAATGGCTCACAATCCTTTCAGAACTTGAAACAATGATAAAGCCCAAATTGGCACTCTTCCACCGTCTTAATAATAAAACAAGTCAAAGATAATTAGAATTTGGGAGAATATAGGAAGCATAGAAACAGACCTAATTGCCAAAGAAATAATTGGCCATGATTTTAATGTGAATGAAGTTGGAGAAACAAACAAGAGTTCAACAACCATCAACAAACGAGTTACTACTGCTCGTCAACTTCCCAATGGTGGCAGCAGCTCCTTTCGGATGAATAGAGGAAGAAGATGAATAGGCAAGTTTTTAATTTTAATTTTTAATATATATATATATATTTTTGTTACAATATTGAACTCAACTTATATATCAATTTAACTGTGTTTTTATAGTAGGGGGCAAAATAGCAGGGTGTGGGGTGTGGGGTGTGAGGTTGATGAGTTTTTTAAATATATATTATTTTTTGCTAGGTGTCTATTTAAGGGTAGTTTAGAAAGATAGTGGGGTTTTCTTAGAAATTATGAAAATTTGAATTAAAAGTTGGGGTGAACTTAGAATATGGGGTGAACAAAGAGAAATGCGGGGTTTAAATAGAAAATCTCAAAAAATTTCAGGACCCTTAAAAATCGAGAGCCCTGTGCGATGGCACCACTTGCACAGCCTAAGGCCGTCCCTTATTCTATACTATCTCTTGGCCACTCTCATTTTCTTTTTATTCAGCATAAGAATATATTTGACATTTTTTTTCACGATGAATGAAAAGTAAATATTCAATATTTTTATTTTCTTATATAGGCGACATTGTCAAAAGGGGAATCAAATGAAGAACTTCGGGTGGCGGCAGGGCCCCCACAACCCACATGTAGTTTAATATATAAATATAATAATTATATTATAATATATTAATATAACGGCAATTAGTAATTTGAAAATCAATATTTGGTTTCCTGTTGAATGATTTGTTTAATAATCCTTTATAGTATTTTTTTCAAAAAACTGTTAGCGATGAGTTTTAGTTGTAAATCTATCATTATGTGGCTCATATTTAAATATTTAAATATTTAAATATTTTTAAATATTTTCATTCAAGACTTATATTTAGAAGATCATATTGTTGTTTTGGCACGTCGCCTCTAAAATCACAGAACTCTTCTGATGTTCTTAATCAATTGAGTTATAAGTCATTTAAAAAAAAAAGTTTAATTGTTAAGAAATCCATTCATAATTTCATAAAGGGGAAATTATACATTGCACCACTTCTAGCTCACCCACACACATCCCACATTGCACATTGCTAGGTCTAAGAAGGGAAGTCAATTAAAAGAGTGGAGACATTAACAACAACATTAATATGTTGCAGGCATCAGGCTTGCCTTGTCCAACATTTTGATTGATATTTGATTTGCAGAATCAAGTTTCAAAATCCAAAAAATAAAAGAAAAAAAAATCCCAAAATTCGAATTCTCTCCTCCTTTTCCTTCCCTCACTCTGTCACTCACTCACACTCACACAGTTGAATATACTAAGAGGTGATTAGAGAATTACTTCGATTACACGCCAACTAATTAAACGTGTAAATCTTCATAATATTCGAGTTAGTACAATCATGATTACATGTGTTTCTTCTTTAATGAAAGGGCTTAAACTTCAATTTTACAGCAAAGAGATATCAAAATCAAGATCCGGGCAGGGGTACGGGGCAAAGAGCATATATAGCTTCCTACCCGCATTTTCCCTATTTCCTTGTTCTCTTTTATTGAAAAGAAAAAAGCAAAGTAACTTGCATAGAGATATCATGTCTCCATCTTTTCAAGTATGGGACGTTATGTGAAGTAAAGGTTAACTTTCGACAAAACTAAACCATTTTAAATTGCAAACATGGAATTTACTCTTCTTGGGTAGTAGGAGGTGGTGTAAATTCACAGTAGTGAACCAAAAGTTTCATTCAAGGGCATTCGGAATTACAGATGCACTATATATGTACGAACACAATAGAATCTTTACGCTACAATGTAATGAGGAATTCTTGTTTAGACCCATTATCATTTATTGGAATTTCAAGAGACAGGAAAACATGTTTTAAATTTATGGTTTATGGTGGATCCCGCACTTTATGTGTGAGATTCTAACGCTAATAGTGAAAGAGAAATAAATAATTTAATTTAAGAAACTCACCAATTCCAATTACTCTTTCGGTTTGAAATCTTATTTGAACTTTAGTGATATGTTTTTGTAATGAAGCATGCTTGTGTTGACTAGTTACAATGCATCAAACGATCACAAAAATGTGCGTTAGGGTCATTGTTTTCCATGAGTCTCACATCTTCAATGACAGAATCCAACAATAATATTCGCGTCAAAGCTGTTTACATATAAGGCGTGAGACTTGCCGTGACCAATGAGCCAATCTGCAAATTTCTATTTGGCTGCATCCTTAAGGATCTCGTTTAACTTTAGGTTCTCTCTAATACTCTCTTTTTCTTGCTAGCTCAACGAGTGCTTCTTGGAAGGTAAAAAGATAAGAAGATAAGAAATCGCCAAACCATGACATTCAGCCTAGCTTGCATGTACCACAGAGATTAAGGTCAAGAATATCATTCTCTAAAAAAATATCAAACATTTGTAAATTACTATAGTTTGATTTTTCAAATGCAATATCAAAATAGTTATTATAATATTTAAATTTAATTAAGGATTTTTATCTAAAAAAAATATATGCTGCAAAAAAAAAAAAAAAAAACCCATTCAAAGATCTAAAACAATAATGAAAAGAAAACAAATAAAATTCTAATATTTTTTAAAGAGAGGTGTCGGACTCACATGTTCTATTTAGCAAGCATGCTATTTAGTGAACCACTGTTCATGCTCATTGTATTAGACGAGCGAGACATTTTTTAAATGCTGGGAGACTTTGGAAAAGACCAAAGGAGAGAAATTTTTTTTAAAAGAAGCCAAAATAGACAAATTGCCCTTTTTTATTTATGGATTTTTTAAGGAATCCTTTACATTTGCATGTTTTTTGTTTGAAAGTTGATATGTTTTTCTTGTCTTTTTTGAAAAAGTTTTGGCTTTTTCCAAAAGTGAAATTTTTTTTATGACTAAAACCTAAATTTACTAAATAAAATTAAGTCTAATCAACTTTGGCCATTGAACAAAAACAAACCCTAACTAATTAGCAACTGACCGATGAGAGAGGTAAGCGAGCCCCATGCGTTAGTAACACTTTTATAACCTTAAATGTAAGTCCCATGGAGGTTTAATGAGTAAACGGTTGGAAAATCTGTGACATGATGATTACAATAGAAGCTTAGCTCGTAGGCTCACAAGATGTGGTTGAAAAAAACCCCCTACTGTACCCCAGCTCCTTACTAGCTGAGCTACCCAGTGTAACTTAAAATTATAGAGTTCAAGTAAATTTGCTACTGAGTGGAATTTCTTATTCCAACCACACAAAAGCAACGGAATAGGCTATAGCTAGCTAGCTAGCAAGCTTTTTTTGTTTTTGGGTCAGAAGCTAGCTAGCTATTTTTATTTTTGGGTCAGAAGCTAGCTAGCTAGCAAAAGGAAAATAATAATAATGAAACACGACCATCCATTAGGTCTTTTGTGGTTGACAACCATTATATATAAAAGAGTAATGGATTTCAGGTGATGATGAAATATAAATGTACATATATATATCTTTGTAGTAAAAAGGTGCAACAAATGTAGTAATTGGACCCTGCTGCCATGGCCACCCATAACAGGCTAGATTCCTAAGATCCTTTAATCATATGTATGGCTCATAACTAGATCACACTATCTTTTGACATTCTCAATAGGATATGGCTTTCTTCCTTCTCACGAAATAGATATTATTACTTCTTGTAAATTATAGTTTGATACATGCAAAAATAATTAATCAAAAATATAAAAATAAAAATTCCTACACACATGTCAAACTGTGATTGGCAAGAAAGTAGAAGTTCCTACTTTCAAAGTAATTATTTTCCTTCTCAAAATACAAAACCCAAAAGCAAAAAAAAAAAAAAAACAGAAAAAAAAAAGACTACTGGCAATCAAGGAAACGTAGCTATCCAGCATACCACCAATAGTTTGTGGCTGACAATCGAAAAGAGCAATCCCTCAACATGAACATGGTACCCTACAACCCACTGCCCATGACCTCACCTTTGTTTCAATGCTTGGCGTCATGGGAAGTTAGGAACCGCACAATTTGAAACCAGTCCCATTTTCTTCATTTTTTTCCAATGCCATACGATATTTGATCATATGCAAAATTTCAACTCTTTAAGAATATCATAAATTGTGGTCCTATATCACAGTCTGATGAAATTCATTATATTTATGGTGGATGCTGAAATGAGTTGGGATTATGTAAGGTTTGATTTTCTTCCATTGAAACAAAATAAATAAATAAATAAATAAAAGAAACTATTTAGACTAAACTAGTTTAAAGCTTCAGAAGTAAAAAGAGTTCGTTCTCCCTAATTGCATGGAGTAAAATCCATAGCTTGAATTCATTGAAGACCCCAAAAAGTACATTTGAAAATATACCTTTTGGGAAATGCATATCATTTTCATATACAACTTACAACAATGAAAAATCAAAATTAAGAGAGGCTGCTGCTCACTGATACTTAAGAAAGCATGGTGAAAGGTTTACTAATATGTGGTAATAATATGTACAGAAAACTCAGGTGGGGGTCCCAACAAGAACTTCATCTATTAATACAAACACAAGCAGCTTCTTTACACACAAAAAAGAATACAAACAGCTTCATGAAGGTGTTCAAGTTGCAGTAACCATGTAGAGCTTCACTATATGCTGGTTCGAGGATCATACAGCATACAGCCTTACAATCTGGTCAATCTTGCCCCGACAGACAGGGCAACCCCATTTCTTAGCTTTAATCTCACCCAAACAAGACATGCATCCAGCCATATGCCCACATGGGATGCAAGCTCCTTCAACCGGAGCATCCAAACAAATCACACATGAAGAAGAATCACTTCCACCCTTCTTTTCATTAAGTTTAGCAGGTATACCTTCAACATTTGGGGATGGCATATCAATAGGACTGAAATCAATTGACGGATAGTGAATTGGCTCCTCATCTGCAACTGGTGGAGCTGATGGGATTATATCTGAAGTAGGAGCAGTTTGGATGGAAGAGATATCCTGGATTTCTGTTTTCTGGCTACTTTCATTCCCTGGCCGCTCACTGCTACTACTTACATTTGGAGCAGGAGCTGCAATTGGTGCCTCCCAACCATTATAGCTGCCAGTATTCATGGAGGATTTGCCCCAACCATTATCACTGCTGGAAGCACTTGCTTCATTGGTCAGGTGTGCATCAGGAAAGGACGGTCCCTCCTGCAAAGCAGACTGAATGGAGGCATTGATGGCCATGGCCAACTCAAAATCTTCTGCAGGTGGTGGTGCAGTTGCTGGAACTGGGGGCTGGTTGTTAGCCAAAAATGCAGGACGCGCCTGAAAAATTCCACAAATTTAAATTATGATAGCCTCCCAATCATCATGCCAAAGATAAAATACTGACCTAAAAATTTAGCGAATCACTAGTCTGCAAGATAAAATTTAGAGTTTCTATTTCGAATTTTAAGAGAATGATTGCAGTGTTTGTAAATAAGCTCTCTTTTCCACATTTTCTATCTGCAGCCCTTTGATCATGACAGCAGAAGATGTCTAAAAGAGTGCTTATTTACAAACACTATTATCATTTTTACAAAAGAATCAATTTCTTGAGAAAACTAATGATTTTTGTACTTCAAAAGTACTTTCATGGTTCTATCCACAAATTCGTCACATTTAATTATCGAGGCGATTGCTCTAGTCTAGACATAGGCAGAGAAAGATAAGATCTGTGCAGATGAGATTTACCTGTGGAATTCCTTTGCATGCATTGCAAAACCACTGAAGTTGTTGCTTATCATTTTCATCTGCAGATGCAAGTTTGATGCGTGTTTCTGCAAAGAAGGCATGCTGAGTTTCAATAGGATATTAACAAAAGAAACCTAAAACTCAAGGGGAACTTTTCTTCCTAGCTAGAAAGCAAGCCTATTATAGATAGGAGGCTGGAGAATGGCATGAGTACATTACTGCAGCACTTAATTTGGAAGATATTGGAAGATGTCCAATATCTTCTGTTAAAGTGCTTCTTCAATCACTTTCATCATTTACACTGATTGGAAGTAATGAACAAACAATGTACTTACGCCTAACTTTTTGATGCCTACACCTAGCCTCTTGGGAGATGTAAATGCTTCTTCTCCGCCTCCTGCCTCTTGGGACTAAGCATGGACATAGAATTCAATTAAAAAAGGGCTACGAAATGAATGTGACATCAACTCCCAGATTTATAGCCTAAAGAATTAAGGTTTAAAATTAGTCCTAAAGAATATTTTTGGAATCAAGGAATTACTTGTGGAGGTATCATGAATTACAACAGAAGGATCAGAATGGTGTAACTTTGGTTCTTCCAAATTGACTTTCCACAATGCAACAACTGTCCGTGGTCGGGCGTCCTGCTTATTCCAAAAGAGTTCAATATAAGAATACTACCAAAATAAGAGATCAATTAACTTATTGTCAAAATATAAAACAATGTAGAACATAGAAATAAAGTGCACCTTAAATACATCAATCTAGAGTAGAGAAAGGTAGATAATTGATTTTGGACATAGCATGCAGAGAGACAAGCTAGCCTTTCAAAAGCTTCTCAACCAAGAATGGCAGTAGAGAGCTGAGATAAGAGTTGAGTGGGAATGTACTTCGATGGAACTTGAGTAAAGAGTATAGTAGGAGGTATTCAGATGAATATACAGTTCAAGTTAGGGAGTACCTATCGAGCAGAAACTACTTGAACTAGTTTGCTTTCTCTGAAAGTGAAATTGAGTTCACATACTTAACTTCTTGGCATTATTATTTTATTTTTATCATTCCCATCATCATTTGTCCTGACTAGGAGTTTTATACCCCCACAACTGGCAATAAACAAGGATTCAACTTTAATCCTAACAAGAAATATTAGCCCAAAATTTTAAAATTAAGAGGTTTGATGGAAAGGAAAGTTCTACCATTCCGCAATGAAGGGTAAAGGACATCCTAGTTCAGTGGTGAGGCTACCAACTCACCAACTTCTAGGGGAAGTAACATCGTTATTTGTTATGAGTTATACAAAAAGCAATATTAAATGGTGAAGTCATTTTATTTCAAGTATTAATTAGGACACAGCATTCCAAGTGCATAAACTTTAAATGATTGAGAAAACTATCACAACGTGACAGCGCTATAAATTAATGCCTAATACATCTTCAATCCTAAAAAGAGGCCTGAGCTCGTCAATTAAAATGATGGCGAAAATAAAGATTTAAGAATGTCAAATATAAAAAAAAGAAGAAAAAGTAGTATTCATAGAAATTATCCAATTTCAAAAATTAGCCATCAGATTTAACTCATCCAGACATTCATGTAGGTTTTGAATTAATCAAGTGCTATTTCTTTTAACAAAATAAACTCAAATTAGTGTCCAGGATATCTGCAAGAAACCATTCAATGTAGCCTACATTAGGAACGACTTGAATGCAATGTATTAGTAGAGGCACAAAATGTAGAAAGAAGTAAAATCATAAATAATGCCTAATCCACCTAAGAATAGCCGACTATACTTAGTATTACCTGCATACTAGAATATATGGCAAGTTCCAACTTGAAAGGCTTGGTAGGTTTGCGGGAACCACTTGGCAAAACAACAACCCAGCTGCAAAATATGCAAGGCAATAGTAGGCACGCATATTAAGTGATCTTTCAGACAATTACTCAATAAAGATACAAAAATAGATAAAACAAATGAGAGCTATGTAAACTTCTCCAAAGCAGGTCAAAGCAATCTGCCTATATTGCTTAGACATCTTGCTGCATAGAGCATGAATAGAAAACTAAAATGACTAAATACAAATACTTCAAGATGAAATCACTTGTTGTACATAATACTCACACTTTTCTTGAAACCAACTGAGGAGCAAGTACTTCAAGAAATCCAGGACCATAAAACTCCCGCAACCAACCAGAGAATAAGCAAATATGCCTCTACAAACATTGGGAAAGAAAAGAAAAATGAAAGAAAGCAAGAGATAAAGAGTGCAGAATCATCTTTAAAAGAAGAAAATGAAAAACATATTGTTGGAACTTAAAAAATATGCATATACTGACATTGCAAACTAATGTTTGAATATACCTCAATCGCACGGACAACATTGGTGTGCCCTTTTGCCCTAGCAACGTCAAGAGGAGTTTGACAGTCATCATTCATGATTAACACATTTGCTGAAAAAAAATTGAACAGATTATATATTAATGCAATAAAGACAGCAGGAAAAGAAACTGCAATTTTTTTTTTCTAAAATCATAAGTCATAAACTCCTTTCTGAATAAGACTTTCCAGAGATGAACTGATGACAGAATTGCACACCTCCAAGTGAAAGAAGTAAATTAACAATATCTTCTAGCCCTTTTTTAGCTGCATGATGCAGAGGAGTCCCAGCATTGCGACCTAAAGCGCATTGAAAAGAGGAAAATATAAATAATAATAAAAACGTTGAAGCAAGTTAAAGATCAAGGTGCATGAGTATATAATAGCATTTCTCAAGAATACTGGGAATTACAACATGAGTTTCTTATATGTTTGGTAAAAGACAATAAGCAGCAAATATTAGCAATAAGTTTCTAGGGAGGAGAGAGAGATCAGAAGAAATAAATGTAATTTTGTACTGGAAATTTTTTTAGCACAACGGTAGGACTTAAGATCCATGGTGCTATTGCCATTATGATTGTAGTATACATGTGAATCCAACATGAGTTCCCCATAATCACTCAATATTTGGAGGGAGGATTCGGACTTAGAATCTGCATTTTAGAGGAAAGGTTTGCCTACTAACTATGGCCTGGTCCGGCTCTAGATGACAACTGCAGTTGGTACAGTTCCTCAATATCTATGACCACAAAATGCAAATTTTTTGTTAATTTTCAATAACCATTCTTTCTTCTCCATATACAATTAAATAAAATTCAACATGATCGACCCAACTAAGAAATTATCAAATTGCAATTAATTTATTAACAAGAGTGATAGTGATAGAAAAAAAAAAACAAAATACAGAAGCTCTAAACTCAGAAGTGAAACATACCGGGGCGATAGGCGTTGACGTTTGCGCCAAGTTCAATCAAGTTTTTCGCAACATTATAATGCCCAGGATTCATACATGCCAAGATCAATGGGGTTTTCCCCTCTCTATCAATCCACTGACCACCAAAATAACCATAATAATCAATAATTCAACAAAAACTACCCAAAAAATCCAAAATTTACAACAATTATCACTACCAATAAACACATCGTGATTACAGTTTTAACAATAATCGAAATTACCCTCCATTTTAATTACCTCAAGGCCTGCGCCTTCTCTGCAAAGGGATTTGATCCCTTCGATGTTTCCATAGCTAACTTGCTGATAGAGCAGTTCGTCTTTGGATTGCTGTAGCCCCATCGAAATCCCACCAGGAACTGAAATAACCTTGCGGGTTTTGGAAGCAAAACTTGAAGGGCGAGGGTTTTAAATCCAGAAAAACTAGAAACTAAATTTTTTCCCAGGAAAATCAGATCGGATTCCCTGGAAAATGGAATGAAAAGTGTTGTGCTTTCTACGCAACTTGTTCAAAATGGAAATAAATATAAATAATTCCTTACAAATGATGAAACGAGTGGATGATGAAAATTAATTGAATTCGTTTCCTTAGCAACGAAGATATTTTTTATAGCGAAAATATTGGCAAATTAGCAACGAAGATTTTAAGAGTCAAAGTCTTTATTTTACTTTATCTATATATATATAAAAAGCAAAAGATGGAGAATGATGAAACATTCAAAATACCAAAAATACCCTTAGTTAATTCAAATATTGAGAATTAAAATTGTAGAAATTTATAAATAAACTCAATCCTAAATATGAATTTAGAATAAAAAACCCAACACTATTTAAAACATAGAAACACATCCAAAATCAACCCAAAAATCAACAATTGTATATTTTTTGGGTGTGTTTATAAATGGGTTTTGAGTGTGTTTAATAAATGGGTTTTTGGTGTGTTTATAAAGTGTTTTTCATGTTGGGTTTTTTAAATAATTTTAGCCCTTATTTTGGGTGTATTAGTGAAACTCCCTTAAAATTATTAATTAAATGAGGATAATATGATAAATTCACACATTTTCATATTTAAAAAATTAAAATTGAAAGAAAAATCAAATAATAAATCCTATTTTTATGGAACACAACTATCCATTATCTTTTTTAATTCTAAAATAAAATTTTTTTATAAAAAAAAAAAAAAAAAAACCTCTTACAGGCGCAGAAACGAGTGCGAAGAGGCTAGTAACATATTAAGGTCCTTACAAAATACTTTTCTACAACAAGTCATATGTGTATTATTTGGCACAAATTTTAAAAATATGTTGAAAAATTCTGTAATTATGTAATATTTTAATATTTTTATTTAAATTTTATAGTGTATATTTGTTTTATTCAATAATATGTGAAAATATGTGATTTCAACATGTTTTATTGAAAATTTAGAAAGAAAAAAAATAACATTTGTTATGTATAATTCGTAAATTGTCTGTTTGATTTAAATAATATATATTTTATCATATTTTTATGATATGTATGAAAACAAAAATATTTAAAAAAATACATATATATTATATATGTATATAATATAAATATAATATACAAATTTATTAAATATCGAACTCTATACAAATATACATCATTGCCATTGCCATGATGAGAGAAGTGAACTTGAAAATTCACTCATAAGTACCACTGGGTCAAACTTCTCATAAGGCCAAACTTGGTGCAACTATTTACATTATGTTTTTTTTTTTTTTTTTCCGTGCAGTTTAGTTTAGTGTTTTTTTTGCCATCCATGATGGTACTTTCGTTTTGATTATTGCTTTTTGGACTTGCGTCTGCACAACACTTTTTCATACGTGTCGTGTTAAGGTGATTGTTGGTGGAATCTGGTTGAATTGAATGTTGGGAGAGGGGTTTTAAATAAATATTTATTCGGGGTGTTTGGGAGTTTTGAATCTCTGCACACAAAATGGAGGTTCAAGAACTCCATCAACAGAGTTATACCCCACTGACAAGAAATGATTTAGACAGGAAATCGGTGGTATAAATATGGTGAAATGATATTGCCAACCACCTTAAATCTAATAATTTTAATAAAGTCATACATGCTCTATTGAATTCAAACCGTGTTGTGGATAATTGAGAAATAGGTGACGTTTATAACTTTAGTCTCACCAATGCATATGAATATTGAGGTCGACACTTTGGTTGGCCTTGCCCGACTTGGATAGATAACATTAGTTGGATTGGAGACGCAGGACAATAAATATACTAACAAAATGCCAAAAGAAATAAGAAAAACAGAGGAAAAAAACCTCACAACTCTCACCAAAATCATAACTCTCAACCAGTACCTGTCCACACCAAACTCATAACTCATGGTTTCCAAAAGAGGCATTTAGATTTTAGAAAGTGAAATTGGTAAAAAGCCAAGGAATTTGTAGTAAGATACATCTTCAGATAAAATTGGTCTAAGATTATTGAACATATATAGAGCATATGAAGGTGCTGCTGCTAACTATGTAGAGGCAAGGCAACTAGTGGTTTTGCCAGTTTTTCAATCTAATGTTACTTAGGTGAATATGATTTCTTATTATTTATTTTTACCACCCAATTGATAGCAGCACCTCTAGTAGTCAACATGTTCATGCAAAAACTTCAATTTAGTGATGTCTCTAAGAGTATTTGAGCTATATAAATCGACCGACAGCTTATAAGCATCGTAAGAAGTTCACCTGCTATACAATTACAACCGTATCAGATGCCAGAAACAGCACAGGAGAAAAAGAGATCACCAGATTAAATTGAATGAAAGAATTATAGTGAAGCTTTCATGCCTTTAAATTGCATAACTCTCACAGTTCTGACCTGTCCCTCTGAATATGAAGTATGTTCCCTTCTTTTTTTTAATGGTGAAGTAGACCCTCTCAATCATTCCTCTAAAAAGAAAAAGGGTTCTTGATCTATTTTGTTCTGAACAAAGATATGTTTACACCTAAACTGATTCATACAGTGCCACTCTAAAGCAGATTCTTGATCCTACTTACCCACTTTCTAAACCGTAATGTAAGAGACTAAGTTATGAAACTATGTAGTGGAAGGTGAGGCTGCCTCACTGTTTTCCTCAGCGGCAGGTACAGGACTGCTGGGCGGTAGACTTGGGGCAGGACTTGCCCTTGCCTTCAGTTGACTGTATCTCTTAAGCAGCCTATCTTTGTTATTTGTCCACCATTCTTCTGCCTGTTGCGAACTAAACTTTCGTTTGCTGCAAGAGATATTGGAGATTGGTAAGAGACAATTAAAAGAGAACGGCATTAAAATGATCGAAGACTTCGGGGTACATTGCATTGTCATAAATAACAAATTAACTTGAGGAAATGAATGAAGTATGCAGGTGCAGAAAATGTGACTCCTAGAAGAGACACATAAGTGCAGCCCCACTCTGCACCTTGAAAATCAACATAGCAGTGGGGAATGAGGACCATAAGTTTTGAACTCAGGACCTCCTACACAAAGAGCTCTGATACCATGTTAGAGAACCATTTGACCCAAAAGATTAAGGGTCTGTTGGCTGTCTAACACAAACACATAATTACTGAATTTTGAAAAAAAAAAAGAAAAGAAAAGTTTACCTGAATTTAACACGCCTAAAAACCCTAGCACCATTTTGTAGTTGAAGGAGAGTTACATAAACACCGGGTTCAAATTGTTCAATGACTTCCTTTTGTCCTGACCGCATTGTCGATGATTCGGGTGATCTCGAGTGGCTTTCTGAGCTGTTTTGAGGTTCAGCCTCCCCAGGGTCTTCTCCTTTGTTGTCTTCCATTTTAGAAGACTCAAAATCCAAGGAAGTTTTATCGGCTGCATATTGTTGTTCAAGTTCTAAGCTTGATCTTCCGATACTTGTGTTTATAAAATCTGCAGCTTGAGTACGCAATTCTTTGAAAGTATCACTGTCAGAAACCTCAGGAGGCAACTTCTCTTCCCATTCTTTCATCTGCGCGACAAAGAAAGAACACATAACATCAGCATATTTCACCTCAATGGGGGCAGGGGTTTGAAAAGAGCAGATGATTATCTTTTCAATGCCATTGTTATTCTGTCAAGGGAAATATTCATGCGACAATAGTATTTCAGAGAAAGCACCAGGCATTAGTAGTAAACATTTGGAGAGTACATACCATATAGAAAACCTTATTTAATGTTTTTAATTATTGTTATGACTACATTACCCCGTCTTATTGCCAGGAGCAGCTTCTCTACGAAAAAAAAAAATGACAACTGGAATATCGAGAAAATTTAATAAACCTGTTCTGTGATGGATTTGACGAGTTCTTTGGCAGCTCTGCACTTAGAATATTGCTCATCAGCTAATGAACCAGCTTCTTTAGCATGTTTGTGTAGTTTCTGTATCTCTACATCTTGAGCATCACACTTGTGCTTCAGACTTTTAACCTGAAGTAAACGGAGGAAAGCTTACTGAGAGAAGGCTTCTCGGCTTTGACATTTCTATACCAACCAACAAAATGATGCAACAAAAAGGTGTAAAACTAGTACCTGGTTTTGCAACTTCGATACTTCTTGAGTCAGAATGTCATTTGTCTTCTTAAGACTGTCAATAACACTCCTAGAAAATATAGGAGTTGCAGACCGTGGAGGGCTTGGTCTCCTTGAATATGGTGAAGTAGATCTTGAATTGGGCTGAGGAGGTGTTGTCATAACAGGCTTCAAAGCATTTTGAAGCGCACTCAATGAACTTGGAAAAGCCATATCTTTTAGTTGTAAAAGGGATGGAACTTGGGAAGCCCTGACTATAGAAGGAGATTCCGATCTGACCCCAGGCTTTGTCGACTTGACCTCAAGATATTTAATGGGTTCTATAGTGGGAGAAAGCAGAATCCTTGAAGATTTTATATCTCCCCTGTTTAGAAAATCCCTGCTATCCATTGAACGGGTGATTGTAGCTCTCCTATGAACATTAGAAGAATAACCAGCCTCAGCAGCTTTAAGTTTTGTATAACAAGCATCACATACACGATGTGGTTTTCCAGGAGTGGGGGCCAATGCTGCTCTCAGTGCTTTTTTGGAACTACAAGCATGACAATGGACCAGTCCACAATTATAACAATTATGCCTCTTTCTAGTAAAACCAAATGTCTGTCGACAACCTGAGCAAATTGATTGATCAGCTCCAGAGACCCACTTATGGATGCATATACTTGATGTGAAGTTTGAGCCACATGAAATGCTTTTCACATGCCTATCTTTCAGAGCTTCAACCAAAGTTGGAGTTTTCCTGTCTTCTGTATCCCCGTGTCCCAGCCTTCCGTTAGCACCTCTTCCCCAAGTGAATACTTCACTTCTTGATGTCAGGACAGCAACATGATATTCCCCACATGCAATTTCTTCAACAAACTCACCAACCAATTTATCCTGTACTAAGCAAGGTACTCTCCCATCAGAACTTGGATTGCCTAGCTGACCATATGCAGTGCCACCCATGGTAAACACATGACCTGATGTGGTGAGGGCAATAGTCATAGTGTGTCCACATGTTAGCTGGTGGAAATTATAGTCAATAAGGGAAGAGACACAGGTGGGAAGAAGATAAGTATCTTTGCTTCCATGACCTAAACGATGTTTGTCACCATCACCCCAGGTGAACAACTTTCTAGATGAAGCATTTGGACCAGACTGGCCCATAACCTCTACAATAGCTGCAGTATGCCAAACTCCGCATGCTACTTTTATTGTCTTTAGTCCATTCAATAACTGTACCTCCCTTGGATATGGAACACTCTCGAGATCTCCATGACCCAAAACACCAAACGCTCCATCTCCAAATGTAAACATTTTTCCATTGGAAGTTGCCAAAGCTGAATGCCATGCGCCACATGCAACAGATAGAACCTGAAGTCCTTCTAAAGGACCAGTAACCCTTTTAGGGATCCAGTGGCTAACATCAGTTCCATGACCAAGAAGTCCAGCATTATGTGTACCATCACCCCAAGTAAATAAATCACCAGACGTAGATACAGCACATGTATGATACTCGCCACATGCAACAAAATCTACATTATTAGTTGCAAGGAACTCAACAAGGCGGGGACGACTAAAGTCTCTATCAATCCCATGGCCAAGTCTTCCACCAGATTCCTCTCCCCATGTGAAAACCTCACCTTGCCTTGTTACAAGAGCAACATGTCGCACACCACAAGCAATCTGATGAACATCAAGAACAACATTCGACTCCAAGGGCCTTGGAATCAGCACATCCGTTTTTGTAGGGATTGGATTTGCAGACCCATCAGATACATTTCCATCAGACCAGATCTCTCCCCACACATAAACATCTCCTAGTGATTCTATGTCATCAGGTCCAGACCCTCCACTTGAACAGCTAGGAGTGCTTGAAACACTAATCCGAAAACCATCTCCTGCACTTGTTCTTAATTGCATATTTGTACGTTCTGAACCCACATCTGAGCCTGAATTCACTGATTCACGAGAATCAACTGATACCCTACCACGGGCAATGCTTGAAGTGAACTCTAAGGTCTCACCAGAAGGACGGCCATTAATAGAGTCACCAGAGTCTTGCAACTGAAATTAAAGCAAACAACTAGATTGGATCTTCAGAAAGAGTATGAATGCAGAATAAATCTGGGTAGACCAAGAAAATTGTGTAACATTCACTTTGCAAATATGAGTGCTGGTGTTTTCTCATAGTTTATGAATTGTATGAAGGAAACCACCAAATATTTTAATGCAAAAATGATAGAAGTTACATCACAATGCACACTATTGTACCATTCAAATTTTAACTTATATATAATTATATCTTAGAAAATCTTCAATTCATAGTTCTGATCAAAGATTTCATGGCTTTAACCATCCTTTTGATTCCATAACTTACAATTCAGACGCTCCACATGTTAAAGCTTATATGCAAGAAAACTTAATGGTTGAACATGAATTCAGTTTTAATGCAACAATGTTATCCATAGTTCAGAAGATGTAGTTGAACCATGGAGACCACTATTACATTAATAAATAACTGAGTTCATGTTCAAAACATTGCCAAAACCAATCTGCAAATGATATAATTTAGTAAGTATAAGAATAAAGATAGCCAGTTACATAAGAAATATAAAATGGTTGTCATGCAAGTTTGGAGCAAATTTTTTATACCATCTCTTAAGTATTTCACCAGAAACATTCAGCCCTTTCAAAAGAAAAACTGGGATCAACTAACCTATTATACTCATTTCAAAATTAACCATCTAGACATCGATGTTACTTCAAAGGCTTGCATACTCCACTAGTTTTCTAGACTTAAATTAGTAAAATTAATGTCAGAATATAAGGGAAAAAGAGCAAGTAATGGGAGACAAAAAGAGCGAGAACAAATATAAGAGGTCATATATACATTTGGTCAAAACAGAAACTTACATCAGAAATATCACTCTTAGTACGTCTACCGCGTTGTTGTCCAGAATAAATTAGTGCCTTAAGGCCAGCAAACCATACCTCTACCTCAGCTTTATCCTTGCAGATCTACAACAATAATTTTCTGGGTTCAAACCTTTCATCTGACTGACCATAATAGAAAAACTTGAAACTAGTACATTAGTACTTGATTTTACTGACCAGATCAAGTGATCTTTCACCGTTGTTATATAGAAGAGAAAATGACAAGTAATCCTTTTCTGGGCGCAAGAATCTTCGAAACACAGCCTATAAAGCAGATAAAGTAGATATTCTGTCAACTAGGAAACAAAAGTAGTTCATAATTATACTGAAACACAGCATTAGAGAATTATATTAATTAGCTCTTAGGAGTTGAGTATTTAACTCACTGTTCTCTGTCCAGGGATAATTCGAGAGACGGAAGATAACTTCAGAGTTCGTTCTTCGCCATGTGAGTACCAGATTAGAGTAGTTTCATCCTGTTAATAATATGAAAATTGAAGTCATTCAAGCGGTGAAGATATGTGATAATTTTTCATGGAGATGCACTCATAGATAGATGATCAAGGCAGTTGCTCAATCCAAAATATGTGTGTAGAACTACCAAGATACATGAGCACATGTCTGGAATATCTAAATGGGCAGCAGATGCAGCATGATAAACGCATTGGTATGAAATAAATCCAATATCCCTACTGTAAAGAAAATTACTCACAGTAGAAATTCTGAATGGACGAAGCTTTGGCTTCCCTTTTCGGCTATACTTGATTAACTGGGAACCTTTTTTTAATGCAACGAGTGCCTTCATAAGAGGGAGCAATATTAGGGGATAAGTATTGGCAAAGTACACAGAGATCAAAATCCCCAATAGACTTAGCCATATAAAAGAGAGAGCGTTGAAGGATGCAGTCTGCGCAAAAACGCAGACAAACTATTTCCCTTACTTTTACTAAATGTTTACCAAGAAATTGGGTTTCCATCAGTTCCTATCTCAAATCCAAAAAGTACAGGTAACTTAAAAGGAGAAGGCTGATCCATGCATGAGAAAAAGGGGCACTTTACATCAAAATACAAGTACATAGAGATCCTATTTTCATCCTCCTTTATCTATTTTTTTTTTCTTTCTCCCCCTTTTTGTATGTGTACTACATTAATTTATTAATTCTGACATTAAAATTCAAGTTTTTTTTTTCCTGTATGTCATCCATATCATTAGTTGCAAACTGAGCGAAAGAGTAACATTTACATTTGGTTATGTTTGTCATATTGTCAATGTTTCTATTACCATTGGGTTTGTATCGTTTTCAATCTACATATGCTTTGACTTATGAAACTATCATATCAAGGTCGGACAACATGTGATCTGCATAACACAATTATAACCTTATCCTCATAAAAATACAGTCAATTACCCTCTTTTCACAACGAAAAACTGCATAAAAATGTATGGGGTGACTTTGTTTTCTAGGCAAAACAAACAAGACCAGATGATCTAAGGAAAATAAAGAGAGCATTGATGGGAAACTGACTTGTTCAATATCACGCTCGTAATTCCCATAGCTAGCAGGATCTGCCATTCCATCTGAAACTTTCGTAAGGAATTAAACACCGAAGAAGAAGCAAGCTCAACCGACAACTGCATCGGCGACTTCCCTTCACCAGTCTTCATAGATGCATATGCTTTCTTCCACTTTGGCCTCTCATCAAAATTCCTATTATCCTTCTAAATGAGAACCATATACATTCCAAAAGAAAAATACTTCAATTGGGTTGTTGAAATTGATAGCTTCTTCAACCCTAAAGTGCCCTTCATAAAGAAATTTCCAAGGAAAAAGATGCAACCAAGTAATATATATTCACCATAAAATTTGGCAGAAAATGTGAATATTGGATTTCTGAGCGTTTTAGCAAATTGGGTCTTGCAGATTGACCATGAAGACAATGCAGATCAATCAGAGAGAGAGAGAGAGAGTGGAAATGAGAGGGCAGTAAGCGATCACATGTTTAGGGAAGTTTGCAGCTCAAAAGAAATGGGGGCGAGATATTGGCGCGCCTCTTTCTCTTCCTCCACGTCTGACAACGAATTAAACTGCTTTTCAAAAAAACAAATACATAAATTCGACCCAGTATGCCACGTCATATGATTTGGGAACTCAAATTAGTAGATGCGGATGACATAATTCGTCACAACGTAAGTTAGACGCTTGAAGGTAAATAAGGCACTGCACTGGTGTGACTTATGGGTAAGTAGTATAGATAACTTTTAAGGACGTGTGATTAAATAGACGACAATTGTTGAATAAAAGAAAAATGTGATAAATAGGCAGTGCCTAAGCTGTCACAGCCAGACAAGGTGCACGACCATCACCGGTCGGGATCCTTTGCCAATAACTTGGAGTCTGCCTACTTCGTGGTAGCACAAGATACATGGTTAAACAAAATATTGGAGTTAAAGGTAGCAATTTTTAACATGATACAACAATTACATGAAATTAGCAGATCAATGTTGACAATATCCTAATTTTCTAACTTTACCTCATAATATATGTGAGCCAAATTGAACACGACATGACACCATTTGAGTACGTTAACCCAGGCTCTCCCATTGGTGAAAAGGGAAAGAAGAAGAAACGAAAAATACAGAGTTGAGTTACAAATCACGACCCCGCCCCGCCATACTGATCAACCTAGACAGTTTATCAAGCATGAAGATAACACTTGCGCAAATTAGAGGAAACGAAAGAAAAAGCAAACAAAGGAGGATACAGAAAATTACTGAAAAGGAAGTCGAGGCCTTGTTAATCTTATGCTTCTGCTCACCGCACAAAACTGGAATTCCCAAGGTCAAACAGGGGATATCATTGACCTTCGATTGTCATCAAAACCAGACATGTGAAGTGAAAACAATAATTACACTTCCTAGGCTACTTTTTTCAAAAAATGGCAGGGTCTTTGTATCTCTTGAAAATATCTTCAATGTCAGCCACCACTTCCTGTGGCAAAGGCCTCTCTGTCAACAGAAAAGCATCAATGTCTTCCTTCAGTTGGTTCACAGAAGTTGCACCAACGATTGAACTTGTCACAAATGGACGGTCCCGTGCAAACCCAAGTGCAAGCTGAACCGGGGTTAGCCCGTGCTTCTTGGCTGTCTCGATATACTTTATTGTTGCTTCCTGAAAACAGAAAAAGTAACATTAAGGCAGAAAATCAACAAGCTGTAATGGAAATTATCCTCATCAATCTATATCCAGAACATAAAGTAAACCGTCAAGCAAGGCAAACCAACTATTTCCAAAACATCCAGTGTACAAACTATATTTCATGCTGCCGTCCGGCCATGGTTTTTAATATATCCAATGACAAGTTGGAAGCAATCAACCTACTTGTGGGTGGTGCTAAGTTCAAAGGCCTTCTAATTAGGAGTCCTAGCCTTTAATTGCAAACAAGGGCACTTGTATCAATAATGGGATTAAATTAAATTTGAAATTTTCTTCTAATGAAAGTATAAACAGTCAGCATGTGCTTTATTCAAATCAACAGTAAACACTGATGATAAATCCCCATATCAGAGCAGTTCATATTTTTATTAGATAATAAAATAACTAAATATATCGTGCATGTTTGGTGTTTATTTGAATTTAGTCTACATGATCTATTATCTATATGACATGTTGAATATTAACATACCCTGGCAATAGATTTGTTATATCTTTCCATGTAACTAGGGAAAAGGTTCAGCCTCCCTTTTTTGCAGCTTCGGAATTGATATCTATGTACTTTCCAGTAAGAGATCCACCACCCAGTGGAGAATAAGCCAGTAAGCCAATGTTGTAATTTTTCGGGTGGCAAACTTCAACAAGATCAACTGCAAATAATCAAGTAATAGAATTACAAACTCAATGAAGTTAAGAGAATGGCATACAAAAAACAGGGAGGGAAAAGGTAAACATGGCATCAGGTAAACATCTCTATCCAATGCACACAACAAAGGTGTCGATCAATAAAAGCAACAGGTTGGATACACAGCCCAACCATGTCGACATCCCAATACATGAGAAGATATAGGTCAAGTGAGGTAGGTATAACTTAGCTTAGCACTCAAACAAGTAAAACACTGTAATTTCAACAAGTTCAGCAAAGATTGGTTAAAGACAGTCAAACAAACTGACAGAGAGGAAACAACTAATGAACCATATTGTATTATTTAAATGTGTCCCAAAGGACTAAGATTGCAAATTAGTAATCAAAGAAAATGGAGGCATTTACTTTACAATTTTAGGTATATTATACTTAGTTCAAACATATTTTGATGTATTAACTAGCCTATTCACATCATGGAGTTGATATAACTATCTAAAGAGAAATATCAACAGCAAGTTTTATGTCAAGCTGACTAATATTAAGGTAAAATATTTTATCTGCTCATAGCATCAGAATATGACTTACTTTCAAAACGGGTTCTAACTAGCAGACTGTAACTGTTTTGGATACTGACAATCTTTGGTAGTCCTTCAACTTTAGCTGCATGTACAAATTCCATCACTCCATATGAAGTTTCATTGGAAACACCAATGTAGCGTACCTATACCATTCAAAAGGAATCTATATCATGTAAGTTAAAGATGCTTAGAGACATCAAGCAGTTACACAGAGCATGCAACACTCCAATTTTTAGTAACATTCATGAATCATCTCAGAAGTTACGCTTTCAAGATTCACTCTTTTTCTAGTTATGAGTGTACCAACTCATAAATCCCCAGTATGTTCCATCTACATTGATGCAGACACAACTAGGAATTCACAAAGACAAACTCAAGAGAACTATGATGTTATGTTTAAATTCACATTATAACAAGTCTTGAAAAAATTAATAGTTTTTACATAACTTCCACCTCTGATGCAGGTGCTTTACAGTTGAACCCGAAAGTCAAAACTTTCATTGGTTTGAATAGTTGTTACCTTTCCTTCATCAATGAGTTCTTGAAAAGCCTTCAGCTGCTCCACGAATGGCACACTTGGTCTCCATTTGGAAAAATCATAAGAATACGCACCAAATAGTGGCACATAGCGATCTGGCCTGGATTAAACAAAATACTTTAGTTTCCGGAAATCACCACCTTAAACTAATTAACATCCAGATTCTTTTTCTGAAAAGTAAAGAGCAAACATCTTCACTAGTCATTCCAACATATCATGAGACAAATTGGAAGCCTTCAATTTCAAAAAGAAGTAACAGTGCTGGTTTAATGCTTAGTTTGCCTTTACCCCTGCTTTTAAGTGATTCTAAGAATGGAAATGTGAATCAATATGGAAGGGTTCCAGACCAAATGAATGGAGAAATATACATTTTTTGTTACTCACTTATTATTATCATTATTTCTTGCACCCCCAACCTACGTTAATTAATGATTTTCCAAAGTGAAATAATTATTTCAGCTTATTTTCTTCAATGGAAATGGAAGTTACTTGTACATTTAATACATAAAAATTGACAAACTTGTCCAATGATGTGTTAAGTGTTCATATGAATGTCACATGACCAATTTCCATTTAGAGTCTTTAAAGTTTTCGAACAGAATGGTTGGTTTGATTGCTCGATTAGGAGAGGGCAAAACAAAAATGGAACAGCATGAAAACCAGTCCTTACCAAAGGACTCGAGTTTGCTTCATAGAAAAGATCTTCAGTTCATAGGTACAAGCAAAATGTAGAGTTAAAAGACGCTTGACATGTCTAATAAAAAAGAGACAAAAAGTTGGCCCAGTCCTAAGTTCATTTGATGAGTTGTGTGATACCACAAGTGGGTCAGGAAAAAAAGAACAATTTTGCAATTAGAGTGTGAGTCCATGTCAAGTTCCAGTTAAATATCAGAGCGGGTACATAGTGTGTGATACTACAAAAATCACAAACCAGGTGAGAATGTAGCATGTAAGTTTGTATAATGTGTGAAGTTTGATCAATAAACTTACCAATGAATTTGTATTAAATCAATGTAATCTGTGCCAAGGCGCTTAAGGCTTTTCTCTACACTTTCCTTAATGTTTGCAGCATCCACCCGCAAGACCGTGGCATTGTCGCGCAGATAACTTGCCATCTCCGAATACCCAGCTACTTTTGTTGCCAAAATAACCTATTTACACAGCATGGTAATGAGTTAAAATGATGATCCTTGCCTTGTTATCACTGTGAACCAGGACCGCACATTCAGACATCATTCAACCAAATCAATGGTCCTAATTCAATGTGACAACATAACCATCAAGTACCTTATCACGGGGTTGAGACTTGAGCCAGCTGCTGATAAAACGATCAGTGCTTCCCTGAGTTTCCTTCTTCATTGGAATTGGGTACTGCAACAAACAAAAAAGATTTAAACATTAATCAAAACCCAAACGAAACAAATTTAAACTGAGGCCAACAAAATTCAAGCAATCTACAAGCACTTACAGCTTCTGCAGTGTCCAAAGCGTTAATCCCATTTTCGAATGCGTAGCTGAGAATCTCATGAGCTTCTTTCTCTGTGTTTTGTTCGCCGAATGTCATGGTTCCGAGTGTGATTTCGCTAATTACAAGGTCTGAGTCTCCGAGCTTCTTGTACTGCAACGACGTCTTCTGGTCGAGCTTGGCATTGATGGTTGCTTTCACAGAGCTCCGCCTACAGAAGCTTCTTCTGGTTCCGGTTCTGGAAGATGACCACGGTGCTGCTGTTGCTGCGTGGTTGCAGAAAAAGGCGGTGGGGCAAGAGGCCATGATGACCGATAAGGCTTTCTTGCTCCGCTGCTTAGGCCTCGTCGAATTCCAACCGTTTCAAAAATCAATGGAGCTCTGTGAGACACACACTGTGACACACGTGCGTTAAGGAGAGAGGAAGTGCTTGGGTGCGTGGACCGGATATCCATAATTTGGTCAACCAGACTTCAATAATATCTTTTTAGGCCCAATAGATTAAAGTGTAAGGGAGTAGACTATGGTGAAACATTTATAGAGCTCGTCTGGTAATGTTTTTTACAATTATTTTCATAAAATGTTTTTAGGAAAATGAAACGTGAAAACAATTTAGTGTTTTTAAGATTTAAGCATGCGTTAAGTAGCTTAATTTGAAAATTATCATAAAATAAAACAAATATTTAGTATAAAAAAGGCCAATTGTCATGCATGATGCGTGTGCCGATAGAATTTATTAAACAACTGTAATTAGGATGAGAGATTCGAACATAACACTTCGGAAGTAAAGGTAAAATACTCTTAATACACACCTTAATCATATTACATATATCACATTTATTGTAACTCTAGTTTTAGAAACTAGTACAATATGGGCAGACAAGCATCTATGGCTAAGTCTTCCCAGAAGTGTAAAAATTTCTCCTCCCATGAAAATAAGCAACCGCTTTGTCTCGAGGAGGTAAGTTGTCCTTGATCACAGGGTGGCTAAGAATTTTGTTGATCCATGAAATGATTGCAGGAAATTTTGAAGGGTCCAAAACCTGCCTGGAGCCTACTTCCTCCCAAATAGGCAGCCAGTAAGAGATCCATCCCATTGCAATGTCCAAATACCCAATGCTTTCCCCTCCTAAAATCTTCTTTCCCATGAGGTCTCCTTCTATGTGTTCCAAGGCCTCAATAGTTGATTTCAAAGCCTTTTCTTGTTGCTCTCCTGTGGAGGATATTAAAGCTGTAAATCCAGCATCCAGAACCTAACAAGAAATTAAAAGTCAGTCAATATATGAAATCATATCACAAAAGATATGTCCGTAAAATATTCACCAATAACATTGTTGATCATATCTCCTACTTAGTATAACATTGGTGAAAGCAAAATTAGACTTGAGTGGCCGGTAGCTCTGTGCTACATTTGAGAAACTATAAAGCTTGTACTCTTTTTTAATTTCTTTTAGTACAAGCGATTGGAGGATGGAGGTTACACAAGTATTCATCGGGTGTCTAGGGATTTCGAACCTCTCTCCACATGTTTTCCCACTCAAGTTTTCAACCCAGTAGTAATAGTAAGTAAATGTGGTAAGGAAAATGCTATCCACAACGATCGTGCATGGTAGTATCCACATCCATTAACCATTCAAAGTCGTTTATATGCACGTGAGTGACTAATGCAACAAAACATGCCTTAATTAAGATGATTTTGATGCATTTACTAGATAAAATTGAAACAAATTAATTCTAGCATATGGCTCACCTTCTCTTCCGTGAAGTTAGCCCAAAAGCGTGATATGGCTCTTGCATAAGGATCTTGAGGCAACAATGGGTTTTGCTTCCATGTCTCATCAATATATTCAAGAATAGTGAATGACTCAGAGACCACTTCGTTGCCATGAACCAAAACTGGAACTTTTTTGCGAACTGGATTGAGTTGCAGAAGAAGAGGGCTTTTGTTGAAGATATCTTCTTCTACATACTCATAATCAATGCCCTTCAGCTTCAGAGCCCACTCCACTCTACGGGAAAATGGACTGAAAACATACCCTAAAAGCTTAACCTTATCTGTTGCCATGACAATTTTCCTAGCACTTAATTAGATCATCTTTCTTGGTTTGTTGCTTGCTCTTGTCGTATTTGTAGTGTTTTTCTATCACAATGCGTTGGGAAACAGACGCCATATTTGACTGAAAGGAGTAGGCACACCAGCCATTCTTCCATTATTTTAAGTTGATTACGTACGTCACTGATTTCGTCACAAGTTTCTCGCAATGATGAAAGGATTCTATCCTGAAACTTCTATTGACAAATATTTCCTATATGTTTTTTGTTTTTGTTTTTTTGGTGTGATCGTTCCAAGGATGAAGCTTATTATGTATTGTAGTTCAATTATTTTAACAACTTAACTACCTGCATAGTTTGGTATATGCGGCATTTTATATAAAAGGTTTTGATGTTATTAGTAAATCAACCATTTATCATATAGTATTTTATTTTGTGAAATTTCCGACGTGTAATTGTACATTTTTGAAAAATTTTATGACTCTAAGAACTCGTTTGACATTACTTATTTGGGGTGATAAATGATTATTTTTTTTTTAATTTGAGAAGCCCAACCCGTTTGGTACACTGTGAGAAAATCACTTATTGTTAAAAATTGTTGTGAGAAAAATGTATAAGGGAAAACAGCTAATGAGGTGCTTTCATTTTCTGATTATGCGTAAAATCAATACAAACAACACTTTTAACAAAAAATTTTACCAAACGTCAAACTACTTTCTCTCACAACAAATCTGACAGCGATTATTTTCACAGCATAACAATGCCAAACTTAAATACATGATTAATCTATAATTAGGGTGATATGAGAAAACACACCAACGATACACCATGATTTCAGTGCTTGAGATAAGCAAGATCAAATTTGGTGTGAGAGGTCGAGATCACCCCAGAAGAACTCTTTTTAAGTGGACCATTTTATGCATACGAAAAAGTAGAACTTGGTTTCTAAAATCTGTTTGGGATATGGGCTGCAATGATGTTGTGCTGGAATCTGACTCAGCCGTTGCAGTGCATCTTCTCAATAAAGCTGTGGATGCCCTCCACCCTCTTGCTACATTGTTATGGGGTTGCCAGGACTACATCATAAAATGTTGGGACTGTTCTATTTATCATGTCTATCGTGAATGCAATATGGTGGCTGATAGACTTGCTAACTTGGGCTCTTACCTTGATTTGGGTCTCTGTACCTTTCATGTGCTTCCCGATAGTATTAGGTCCCCTGTTGTTGATGACCTGTGTGGTCTCTGTAGGCCTCAGATTGTAGTTTAGTATTTGGGTAAATTACTCAAATGGTCCTCAAACTTGTACTCGATTTATATTTTGGTCCCTAAATTAAATTATTAGTCCAAATGGTACATAAACTCTATTTTAATCGCCCATTTGATCCAACCATTACATTCTGTCAATGTTGTTGTTAAATATGAGGGCAAATTGGTCATTCCGTACATTAAAAATAAATAAAAATTCTCCCTCTCTCTGTCTGTTTGACTGTCTCTCTCTCTCTCTCTTCCCATTCCCCCATGGCCACCACCATCAAGCTCCAACACCCAAACCCATCCCACAACCACTCTCCACCCAAACCCATCCAACAACCACCCTCCATCCCAAGCCCCATGAACCCAAAACCCAAGCTCCTCCCCACCCTCCACCCAAGCCAGTAACTACAGAAAAAGAAAAGAAAAAAATCTTCCACAAACCCCCTCCCAACTAACCCAGAACCCCAACTCAACAACCACCCATACCCTCTCCCCCTCCCCTTTGATTTCCCTTTGTTGTTGAGAGACAACCACCCACCATCCTCCTCCCCACCTCATCACCCGCCAACCCCACCTCCCAAAATCACAGCCAACCCCCCCTCCCCCTTGATTTCCCGGTGTTAATTATGTAAAGTCGTATTTGCCCCTAAAATTTGGTTACATTTAACAGAAAATGTAACGGTTGGATCAAATGGGCGGTTAAAATAGAGTTTATGTACCATTTGGACTAATAATTTAATTTAGGGACCAAAATGTAAATTGCATACAAGTTTGAGGACCATTTGAGTAATTTACCCTTAGTGTTTTCTTTTGGACATGGCCCCGTCTTTTCACCAAAAAAAAAAAAAGAAAAAAGAAAAAGAAAAAGTAGAACTTAAAGCAATCAGGTCGAGATCACACTAAGGATTTGTGTGAAGGGTTGTGTACACTGACCTGGAAAGCAAATCAGAAGAAAAATGGCCACTCTCTTTCTACTTTGAAACGTTTCAAGTTATTTTTTTACATGTTAGAAAAGCAAGTGCCTTGCCGTACATACATGGTTGCCCAAAGCCCTGGATTTGATGGAGCTAAAAGAGAAAAGGTAAGTATAAGGCACCGCCCTTACCTGGTTGGAAAAGTGACTTATGAATTGGGTTTAGAATTAAGTATCTGTTGGGTTTTGAAAGAAGGCATACTGGCATCTGATTACATTTATGATAAATTATACAAATGGTGAGGGGACAGTATTCTTCAAATTTCTTCTAAAGGACCCCAAAGCCTTCCTCCTATAGTCTTCTTGGTAAACTTCCATTTAACATTTAAGAAGAAAACAATACATCCTCGTCATCCAAGATCGAAGCAAAATATTGGAGCAAATTTTTAACATGATACAACAATGACATGAAATTAGCAGATCAATGTTGACAATATCCTAAATTTCTAACTTCACCTCATAATATATGTGAGCCAAATTGAACACGACATGACACCATTTGAGTATGTTAACCCAGGCTCTCCCATTGGTGAAAAGGGAAAGAAGAAAGAAACGAAAAATACAGAGTTGAGTTACAAATCACGACCCCGCCCCGCCATACTGATCAACCTAGACAGTTTATCAAGCATGAAGATAACACTTGCGCAAATTAGAGGAAACGAAAGAAAAAGAAAACAAAGGAGGATACAGAAAATTCCTGAAAAGGAAGTCGAGGCCTTGTTAATCTCATGCTTCTGCTCACCGCACAAAACCGGAATTCCCAAGGTCAAACAAGGGATATCATTGACCTTCGATTGTCATCTAAACCAGACCATGTGAAGTTAAACAATAATTACACTTCCTAGGCTACTTTTTTCCAAGAATGGGAGGGTCTTTGTATCTCTTGAAAATATCTTCAATGTCAGCCACCACTTCCTGTGGCAAAGGCCTCTCTGTCAACAGAAAAGCATCAATGTCTTCCTTCAGTTGGTTCACAGAAGTTGCACCAACGATTGAACTTGTTACAAATGGACGGTCCCGTACAAACCCAAGTGCAAGCTGAACCGGAGTTAGCCCATGCTTCTTGGCTGTCTCGATATACTTTATTGTTGCTTCCTGAGAACGGAAAAAGTAACATTAAGGCAGAAAATCAACAAGCTGTAATGGAAATTATCCTCATCAATCTATATCCAGAACATAAAGTAACTCGTCAAGCAAGGCAAACCAACTATTTCCAAAACATCCAGTGTACAAACTATATTTCATGCTGCTGTCCGGCCATGATCTATTATCTATATGACATGTTGAATATTAACATACCCTGGCAATAGATTTGTTATATCCTTCCATGTAGCCAGGGAAAAGGTTCAGCCTCCCTTTTTTTGCAGCTTCGGAATTGATATCTATGTACTTTCCAGTAAGAGATCCAACACCCAGTGGAGAATAAGCCAGTAAGCCAATGTTGTAATTTTTCGGGTGGCAAACTTCAACAAGATCAACTGCAAATCATCAAGTAATAGAATTACAAACTCAATGAAGTTAAGAGAATGGCATACAAAAAACAGGGAGGCAAAAGGTAAACACGGCATCATGTAAACATCTCTATCCAATGAACACAACAAAGGTGTCGATCAGTAAAAGCAACAGGTTGGATACACAGCCCAACCATGTCGACATCCCAATACATGAGAAGATATAGGTCAAGTGAGGTAGGTATAACTTAGCTTAGCACTCAAACAAGTAAAACACTGTAATTTCAACAAGTTCAGCAAAGATTGGTTAAAGACAGTCAAACAAACTGACAGAAAGGAAACAACTAATGAACCATATTGTATTATTTAAATGTGTCTCAAAGGACTAAGATTGCAAATTAGTAATCAAAGAAAATGGAGGCATTTACTTTACCATTTTAGGTATATTATACTTAGTTCAAACATATTTTGATGTATTAATTAACTAGCCTATTCACATCATGGAGTTGATATAACTATCTAAAGAGAAATATCAACAGCAAGTTTTATGTCAAGCTGACTAATATTAAGGTAAAAGATTTTATCTGCTCATAGCATCAGAATATGACTTACTTTCAAAACGAGTTCTAACTATCAGACTGTAACTGTTTTGGATACTGACAATCTTTGGTAGTCCTTCAACTTTAGCTGCATGTACAAATTCCATCACTCCATATGAAGTTTCAATGGAAACACCAATGTAGCGTACCTATACCATTCAAAAGGAATCTATATCATGTAAGTTAAAGATGCTTAGAGACATCAAGCAGTTACACAGAGCATGCAACACTCCAATTTTTAGTAACATTCATGAATCGTCTCAGGAGTTACGCTTTCAAGATTCACTCTTTTTCTAGTTATGAGTGTACCAACTCATAAATCCCCAGGATGTTCCATCTACATTGATGCAGACACAACTAGGAATTCACAAAGACAAACTGAAGAGAACTATGATGCTATGTTTAAATTCACATTATAACAAGTCTTGAAAAAATTAATAGTTTTTACATAACTTCCACCTCTGATGCAGGTGCTTTACAGTTGAACCCGAAAGTCAAAACTTTCATTGGTTTGAATAGTTGTTACCTTTCCTTCATCAATGAGTTCTTGAAAAGCCTTCAGCTGCTCCACGAATGGCACACTTGGTCTCCATTTGGAAAAATCATAAGAATACGCACCAAATATTGGCGCATAGCGATCTGGCCTAGATTAAGCAAAATACTTTAGTTTCAGGAAATCACCACCTTAAACTAGTTAACATCCAGATTCTTTTTCTGAAAAGTGAAGAGCAAACATCTTCACTAGTCATTCCAACATATCATGAGACAAATTGGAAGCCTTCAAATTCAAAAACAGACTAAAAAGTTGGCCCAGTCCTAAGTTCATTTGATGAGTTGTGTGATACCACAAGTGGGTCAGGAAAAAAAGAACAATTTTGCAATTAGAGTGTGAGTCCATGTAAAGTTCCAGTTAAATATCAGAACGGGTACATAGTGTGTGATTCTACAAAAATCACAAACCAGGTGAGAATGTAGCATGTAAGTTTGTATAATGTGTGAAGTTTGATCAATAAACTTACCAATGAATTTGTATTAAATCAATGTAATCTGTGCCAAGGCGCTTAAGGCTTTTCTCTACACTTTCCTTAATGTTTGCAGCATCCACCCGCAAGACCGTGGCATTGTCACGCAGATAACTTGCCGTCTCCGAATACCCAGCTACTTTTGTTGCCAAAATAACCTATTTACACAGCATGTTAATGAGTTAAAATGATGATCCTTGCCTTGTTATCACTATGAACCAGGATCGCGCATTCAGACATCATTCAACCAAATCAATGGTCCTAATTCAATGTGACAACATAACCATCAAGTACCTTATCACGGGGTTGAGACTTGAGCCAGCTGCTGATAAAACGATCAGTGCTTCCCTGAGTTTCCTTCTTCATTGGAACTGGGTGCTGCAACAAACAAAAAAGATTTAAACATTAATCAAAACCCAAACGAAACAAATTTAAACTGAGGCCAACAAAATTCAAGGAATCTACAAGCACTTGCGGTTTCTGCAGTGTCCAAAGCGTTAATCCCATTTTCGAATGCGTAGCTGAGAATCCCATGAGCTTCTTTCTCTGTGTTTTGCTCGCCGAATGTCATGGTTCCGAGGGTGATTTCGCTAATTACAAGGTCTGAGTCTCCGAGCTTCTTGTACTGCAACGACGTCTTCTGGTCGAGCTTGGCATTGATGGTTGCTTTCACAGAGCTCCGCCTACAGAAGCTTCTTCTGGTTCCGGTTCTGGAAGATGACCACGGTGCTGCTGTTGCTGAGTGGTTGCAGAAAACGGCGGTGGGGCAAGAGGCCATGGTGACCGATAAGGCTTTCTTGCTCCGCTGCTGAGGCCTTGTCGAATTCCAACCGTTTCAAAAATCAATGGAGCTCTGTGGGACGCACAGACTGTGACATGTTAAGGAGAGAGGAAGTGCTTGGGTACGTGGACCGGACATCCATAATTGGGTCAACCAGACTTCAATAATATCATAATTGGCTGTCCGGACACCAGCCATTCTTTCATTAGCTTAAGTTAATGACGTCACAAGTTTCTATCCTAAAACTTCTATTGACAAATATTTCCTATATGTTTTTTTGTGTGTGTGTGTGTGTGTGATTGTTCAAGGATAAAGCTTATTATGTAGGGATATTTAGTGATATACCCATTTTTAGCACTAATATTATAAATAAACTTTACACAATTGAATTTCTATAAACAAACCCAAAAAAATCCCAAAAAATGACAGTTGGCCTTATTGAATTTAATATTAATAATTAAATTACTTTGATGTCATATTGAGTGTTTTGTCTATTTTTATGAGATTTTAGTGGTTTGATTTGTTTTAAGAAATTGATGGCAGTTTTGTAATTTATAAGAAGTTAAAAACCTTTTTTTTATGTTGTAAATACGCTTTGGGTGTGTTTTTAAAGTCCATTTCATATGGGGTATTTTTATAATTTGGGATCCCATATTGGGTATAATAGTGAATCTCCCAATTTAGTATTTGTTGGGTTTTGAAAGAAGGCATACTGGCATCTGATTAAATTTATGATAAATTATACAAATGGTGAGGGGACAGTATTCTTCAAATTTCTTCTGAAGGACCCCAAAACCTTCCTCCTATATTCTTCTTGGTAAACTTCCATTTAACAATAAAGAAGAAAACAATACATCCTCGTCATCCAAGATCGAAGCAAATCATTTTGGCCCCTCCTCAATCCAAACCAAATTTTGAGAGTCCGAAAGAGCAAAACGAGCTAATTCTGAAGTCAAAATTTCCCATATAAAAAGGGTCCTCATGCATAAGAATACCATAAATACAGACCTTTTTGTCACACTAATTCACCTAAAAATTTTCTGGGTTCTTACCAAAATGTGAATTTGAATGTGCATGTGTAACTAAATGTTGTATTATTCTATAACCTTATAAGGAGAGAGAAGATGTGTACTTGTTGTACTCAACTACTCATATACTGCAACTAGTTGGTGATCAGAAAAAGAGGAGCTGTAGAAAATTGTCATATCATACAGTTTCTACAGCGCACAACAAAACAAACACAAGGTGACACACTGGAAACCCCACCATATATAAATGCAACCCAAAATAAATTAATGAGTGCTTTACAGTACAGAACTAACATATACTAAATACACTTTGGCTGGTCTTCGTCTCTCACCAAACTTAGGACCCAAGCTTGCTCCAAGCTGGGGCCACCAAGCTTTGCCGAAAGTGAAGACCACTTTGGCTAAGCAAACACCTAATAATTGAATTTTTATTGCTGCTTTGCCATTGGCATCCCACAAGCTGAATCTTTCTTAATTGGCTGGCTACCGTGACTAGAATGGCATTTCCAGCAATTTTCTCAAAAACCAAGAACATTTAGCAAACCAGAATACAATAGTAAGGTATCGAAGCTTCTTCCTTAAGTGCCATCATCACGGCCTCATAGCCTATCATTTGCAACCAACTCCTTGCTTAGAGAGGAAACAATGATCTCGTCACGACCTGATGCTTCTATGTCACGCCGGGTGCTGGCAAAGAAGCTTGGCTGCGCCAAGAAGGCGTGGAAGAGCTTCACCAACAAGCTACAATCAAAACTCCACAAGCTCAACATCCCCAAAGCTATCGAAACAACCACCAGACACCTCCGTGCCTTGCGGAGCAAGTTCCGTTTCCTCATCCCATCCAAACTCCGAGCTCTCACCAAAGCTTCCTCTACCTTTCCTAGAGACCAGTTTTACAACCATCACTATGAGGCCTTTGAATCCCACATGGGCTATGCACTAGGTAGATCTAGCTACCAGTACCACAACAAGGTTGTTCATAATAAGAATTCTGCAGCCATACACATAGATGAGCTCTTTGCAGAGCCTGCCGCCGTCTATGAGGACACAAAGAAGAACCAGCATTCCGGTGAGCAGGCAGAAACAAGCAAAGGGAAACAAGTGGTCGAGGATAACGGTGATGGGAAGGCTGTAGCAAGAGATAAAAAGAGTTTGTACAGCGTTGAAGATGCATGGCAGGCAGTGGTTGCTAAGTCACCGCAGCTGCGGGTGGTGGATGAGAGGGCAGAGGAGTTCATTACCAAGTTTAGGCAAGACATGAAACTTCAGAAGGAGAAGTCCCTTCTTGAGTTCCAAGAGATGTTGGCTCGGAGTACCTAAATTGATTATATATTGATTATGATTTATTATTAGATTTGTTAGTTTCATTTTTTTCCAATACATAAGTTGGAAGTGATACAAGAAGCTTGAAGGTTTGTGAGTTTTTGGCTGTGGCTTTCAGGTGAAGTGATTGACGCAGTGGTTCCTGCTGCAGATAGTGTGAAGATGTGTAGAAACTTTAGGTTCTTTTCCTTTTAATCTGTCTTTCTTTTTATTTTTTTGGTTTTACACATACATGGATTGCTCGTGTGGATTGGTGTATTGATCGAAAACATGAATAAAAGATTTCGTTCGAGTATTTTAAAGAATGCACAGGCGCACAATGAATTACTTGATAATTTCTTGGCAAGTCAATTATTGAAGGACATTAATGGTGGAATGTCTCACATTGGTTGTAAGTCCTTTTTATTATTTTACACTAGTGATGGTAACTACTCTAATCTACGGTAAATGGATATTGAACTTGACTGTAAGGACCATTGAACTCGACTGTAAGGAGATGGACACACTGCTCTAACCCCAAGTTTGCACATTGATTGTATTAATATCAAAATCATTCATTAGTGATTTGCTTGCTTTGGATAAAGTTCCCATGATTTTTTATTAATGATTTATTGAAGTAAATTAATGGTGAATTGTCCCACAGGAAACTATTTTATTTTTAAATTATTCAATTAATTACTGCGGCTTTATGCAGCCAAATTCATTAGTGCACCACATGAGCTATTTAGAAGCAATTGGCATCACTATGAACATTGAAGGAACTCAATCCCAATTTCCAAACCCCAATATCCATGAGAAAGAGTACAGTTAATCTTTTTTTTTTCTTGTATGATTTCATTGTTCTACGGATGTACACAAAACAGCAAGGTCCAAAGAGCTCAGACAACAGCAGGTTTCTGCAAATGTTTCTCCAAGCTTAACCAACAAAAATGCTACTTAAGTTATTCAAGCTTACAGTATCCAGAAGAAAGGCAAACCCACTTGACAATTAGTGCAGAAAATCTTTCATGGGATCATCGTTATGTATCTTTTTCATCCGATATGCCTCCATCTCCTCAAGAGTAACCTACAAAATGCATTGCATGGTGTAAAGACATTAATCAAAAAGGCTAAATACTAACAATCAAGCGATATATCACCAATTGAAGTATAATGAGATCCTTATACCTCATCATCCCATTTAACATTATATTTACGCTTTCTTTCATCCTTCTCTTCCTTTCTTCTCTTATCCTCCTGCCAAAATAAAAACACATGAGCAAACAACCAACAAAGTTCAGGAAAAATAGGGTGATGTGAAATTTGAGTCACATCAATTCCATCTTAAAATATATTGCAATGACACTAAGAGAGGTAACTTGGAAATTTAAGCCACAAGATCACCTTCTTAAGAGCATCATCAAGTTTTTTCTGGTCAAGAACCAAATCATCAGGTATATCAGTTCCCCAAGTAGCAAGCCTTTTCTCTTCTGTTGGAGCAGGCATCTCTGCATCATCAATTTTGAAGATCCAATCAGAATGGAACTTTTTGTATAACAATCAACATATAATCAAACTAGCAAGACTTATCAACATATAAATGAAAAACAATATCATAAGCACAAACTGTAAATGAAATAAAGGACATAGTAAAACCAGCCACAATACGAAAGGTACAAACCTTCTGAGGCCGCTTTGCGGGCAACATTCGCCTTCATTAGGTCTGCTGCTTCCTCAGCAGCCTCAATTCCAGCTGCACTGGTGCAGTAACTGTTCCGAATTGTTTGCTTACAACACTTGTATCCCCATTGGTGATCCTTCCACCATGATCCCCAAACACTTGTGTGGTTATTGATGTAAACATCCTCTTCATACTTGCTTTTGGGAAGGGAAGTCTCCTTCAAAAGAAAACCAGAAAAGAAAAAAAAAATGTTAAATTTGCATTCAAAACGCTACATATAAAAGTTTAAAAGAAAAGGTCTGGATTATCATGTATATTTTGAAGACGAACAACTTGGGTGGAAGACAATTAGGTAGATTAATTAATCTAATAAACAAAATACTTAGTTTAGCAAACAACATTTATGCTACTTTGCATATAGCATTAATAGAAAGAACAGAACAATCTACACCAGACCAAAAGACTTTAAAATTTATAATTGTATTTCAGCACCATGGATGCTGCTCTAACAAAACAGCACTTGCTATAAATTCCTTCAAAACATTTATTATCCAATAATCATGAAGTCAACATGTAACCACTGACAACAAAAATAGATACCCACACATGATATTTCAGAGGCTCAAGCAATGCCACACTAAGGTGGGGTTAAATAGCTTGAAAATAATTTTGGTCCACTACCATATATCACATTCTCTGGAACGGTCACATTTTGAAAAGTAATCCCAATGAAAGTATTGACTAGTACCAAAATATGAGCTGGAACGCACAAACACTTGGAGACATGCACACACACATACTCTTAAAGCAAAGCCCTTTTTTTATTTTTTTGCAAAACATAAACGGTATAAATATAAACAAGGCGAGGCAAAATCCAAAAACAGAGCTGATTATTTGAGAATGAATTTAATTTCATATATACCATGCCCGTTACAACTCTGCCGGCACGATCATATTCAACTTGTTTCTCACTTTGTCCCAAAAGAAGCTCCTTGGGAAGTACTTCTTCGGTTGCAGCATTGCCATACTTCTCCATGATGGCATCTTTCATTTGTGACTTCAATTTGTCCTTAATGACCTTAAAGTTTTTATACAGCAATTCTGCTTGAGATGGAGCAGCTTGCATGTGGATGTCTTGTCCTTTTTCAAATGCCTCCCATGCATGAATATTAAGCTTCTTGAACTCTAGAGCTTGCCCACTAACTCTGTATTGGTTATCTCCCTGTAATAATGGCAAGTTGTCAAATCAATTGTTTGTTACAGACACTATAATAAAGGAAAATTTTTATTAAAAAAAATATATTCCAAGTATATTCCACAATTTCCAGAGGCACTCACTCCATAAAACTTCTCATTCGGGTCAGCATCAGGAAGAGGATCTTCACGCATGGATCGGGTTTTAGGATCATAATAAGCAGAATTGACATCAAGGTTTAAAAGATATTTAGCTGTGTCCTCCCGAATACGCAAATTTCTGAGCCAAAAGAAATTAAAATCAAAATAAGGCGTATATCATCTTTTGGAGGAAGGTTATACACAAAATAAGATAAGTTTCTTACTAAGCGACATACAGACAATCAAGGAGATAGCAAACAAAATTGCAATACGTACCTGACAGTTCCAGTACTTCCACCACCAGTTGTTCGAACACGCTTCTCAACCTTCGCAAAATCCATTTGTTTGCTTTCATCAACCTTGGCCTCATCAACCTTCAGAGTATCATTATCCTCATCATCATCACTAACCTCCCCCTCCCCATTCTGCTTATTATTTTTCTCCTCCAACTTTTTCAGTTGCTGCTCCTTCAGGTATTTCCTTCTAGCCTCATCCCTTGCTTCGTATCTCTCAATGACACGAGCATAAGTTGCTGCATCAAAACCATTCCATCTATCACGTTTTCCATCATAATCCAGCTCAAACATCTCTATCTTTTCATCAGGTGCAATGTGAAAATTTGTCCACTTTGCTCCTTTCTTTCTAGGCCTCTCCATGCAGGACTTAGCGCTATGTGTCATGGCCCCACAGCTGTCAAAAGCAAACAATGAAAACCCAAGGTACTACAAGAATCCCAACTCAACACAGCACATGATAAGAATACAGGAATGTAGAAGAGTTTTTTTTTTTTTTTTAAATCATGAGCTAAAACATGTATCCTATGATCCTATCCCCAAATAAATAAATAATAAACAAACTTTTGTTTGCTGACATAATTATATGACTATACAAAACCAGACAAAAATTTGTTTTTAGGCATTCATGAATTTAATCACAAAATATCCCCAAAAAAAACTCATGGAACCCTCATAAATCTGAGAATTATCAAGTAAAGGCATGTAAATTATTTGATCAGCTAACAAACCAGTGTTGGACATGGGTGGATATACGAATGTTGTGAGCCCATAACATCATCAGCAATCTTGTCATTCCCTATATGAAAAGCATTTTCCCATTATCAACTGTACACAAAAAATGACTTCCCCGGTGGAAAGACATGATCATTAAACACGCATTACAATTATCGAAAAATATTATATTTGAGATTTAATTAGCAAGTATGATAGCAGGAAAAACAATCAGGGACCAATATTATAAGCAATGCATCATCCACATACTTTTCACATGCTCCTTTCCGGTACTTATCCGCGTGATAAATCTTTGCACCTCTGTCATACCAGGATTTTGTATAATTCGGATCAGATTTCCATTTCCTTTGATGTTTTAAACTCTATACAGAAATAGAAAGAAAAATCCCCATAAGCATATGCAGCTTTGACATCTCAGTAAGAAAGGATTTACAAATCTTTGAATGTTAGCTTACTGGTCTCTCAGCATTAAGATACCAAGGCGCAGATGACATATATTGAGGAATGTGAGGATTAATCTCTTTCCCATCTTCATCAACTTCTGCTGGTGCTAACCCAGCTTTACGTGCTTCCTCCAATTCAATCTGCTTCCGATGATCCTCCCTTGATTTGAAAGCCACTGCACACACCACGAAATAGAATAACAAAACTTTAGAAAACAATGAAATTGTGATACAACATTCTTACTGAAGTTTAAATTACCAAGGCAAATTTTCTTGCAACATTTATATAAAAAAAGAATTTGAATTGAAATTATTCACTCCAATATTGGAACGAAGATCCACCTTCGTGAAGCATTAATATGAACATGATGTTTTGTTCTTTGGTTTTACGCGTACAATGTTTTTGTATTGATCGGTAACTATACTCTAAAAATCACCCACATTTGTGCTAGTGCATTGTGAAATTAGCAAAAGGGATCATTTTCATTCACCAATCACCAACTATTGTGCAAAGATAGATATCCGAAATACCATTTCTCAATCCCATCCTACGTTCACCTACTGTCATCCCTCAGCTTTGCACCGGTGAAGCTTCACATAAAAGTCACACATAAACATAAATCCTAACTTTTGAGTTCTATATCTATACATCTTCATCTCATAATATCGTATTATTATGTATCTCAAAAATCATAAACACCAATCCTTTTTAATTTTCAATAAATGGGGTGCTATTATATTCATGGTTAGCCAGCATCAACCTAGACCAATCTTCCCCAACAATTCACACATCCCAAAATCGAACCTTGAATTACAGAGACAAGGTACATTGCATATAGGCTATAGCAAAAGAACAAACAACAAATTAAACCCAAACCATACTTCTCAAAATTGACGCGAAACAATGAAAATGTCCTCAAATTTTAAGCATTTTATTTCAATTCTACATTGTATAACGTCTAAAATTTGGCCAACAAAGAACCCAAGTCGTCAGTTCGATTTAAAAGGCAGCGATATTCGAGAAATTGGGGGCAACGAGAATTGTAAAGCCTGTAGCTTTACCTGATGCCGTAGCCATAACTGAATGCAGGAAGAGAAGCACCAAAGGAGAAAGGACTAGATTCTTCTGGAAAAACAGAGGAACAACGAAAGCGATTTTCGAAGCGTTGGTTACCAGTTGGCGAGTTCTTTTTATATGAGGTGCTCCCGGGGGGGAATGTTACGGTGTTTTTACTCGCACCGACTTTGGTCCTTTTATGAGATGATAATTCTATTTTTTGTTATGAATCTCATCTTAGAATTACTTCTCTATATTTGTTTTTTTTTTTTGTAGTATCCTTTGAATGATCATTTGGTTTTGCAGTATACTTTTTATTTTATTTGACGATGTTTAAGGTTGAATTTTTATGACCACAGTTATTGAGTAAAACCAAAAATCAATATTGGACCAACAACATTTTTATTTTGGGCGATGGAAAATTTCAGCTTCAGATATGTCTCAACAAATTGGAAAATAATACAACTAGATCAGTGACGGAGTCAGAATTTCATGTGTAGAAGAACCTCTCACATAATATATACTAGCCTCTCTGCACGCACTTCCACCCTTGCGAGAGGCTTTTCATAAAAAAAAATTAAATTTATTTTAGAATTAAAAAATATAGTGGGTAGTTGTGTTCCATAAAAATAGGATCTATTATCTAATTTTTCTTTTAATTTTAATTTCTTTTAATATGAAAAGGTGTGAATTTACCATACTATCCTTAATTAATAATTTCAATTCTTAATGTTTGAATTAACCAAGAAATGTATTCGCCAAGAAATGTATTGCTTTGAGGGGTGAACCACGATTGTATTTGTTGTTTTAGACTAATGAAGGAGATTGCAATGTTGAAGTAAGTGATTGTAATCTGGAACCCACTGTTTAGTTTGTGTCATTTTTGAGTCGTATTATGTGCCCAAAATTGCCGTCTCTAATTGCTACAATGCAAGTTAAACTATTTGTTGTGTCAAAATCAAGTTATTTTAATTTGGTGTTAATTTTGATTGTACGTAAATGCAACCGATAATAGTTGAGAGGAGAGAAAAAAATCCTAACCGCTTTCTTATTCTGTGAGTCTCAAGGAAAAACTCCACATATGAGGAGGAAGAAGCGTCATTGCCCCTCCTCCCATTTTCTCTCCTTGCCTTTTTCTTTTGGGTATAACTCCATTGGGTCGTTTTGAATAAGAAGCCCATTGTGTTCTTTTGAGCCATGCTCAAATTGAAGTTCCCCATCACCCCTTTTAGGCATTTTCAAACAAATCATTCCCCAAAACCCGCTCTTTAACACTGCTCATGTTTTCATTTATTTGTTCATTCTTATGCTCATGTAGCTCACTGGAAACCATGTTTTCCCTAGATCTGTTATAGATGCGGTGGTGGGTGTGACTGTGATGACACTTCTTTAGGTGGTGGTGGTAGGGTTCATTCAGGCTCATGAGTTGCCTTAGGGTTATGTTGGGTAGGTGGGTTTGTTTGGGCTTGTGATTAATTGTGGTAATGTGGGCTAGTAGTTTTAGTACGGTTTTTGTTCGTTTTAGTTTTGTTTTTAACATGTTAGTTTGTTGCCCTCTAAGGATTGATACTTTCGATGTCTTGTTGATGTCTTTAATTGTATTGTTGATGTTTATCTAATGAAGTTTTTTTTTTAAAATTAAAAAAAATGGTGTTAATTTAATGTACTTATTATATTGGTCAAAGGGAAATAAGGGAATTTGAGTTGAGAATCTCTCTCAACATTGAGAGGAGAAATATCATTAAACTAACATATAGTTGATACTCAAATTACTTATTATTGGTTTAGTACTAAGTCGTGCCATTTTATTCTCAAAAAAAAAAAGTAAGTATTTTAGTTGAATTTCACATACCTCCTTTCATATTGTTTTGAATTGACTTTTATTCTAATTCATATATTAAAATAAATCATCCTAAGGAAACCAAATTATGAATATTATTTATTTATTTATTTTATGAAGATTTATATATTTTTTATGGAGCATTTTGGTTCACCACTTTAACTCATAGTGTTTCATAATCATCAGAGATGGATCTTATAAGTGGTTAACTTGGGCTATAGCCTAGGTGGCATTTTTTTTTTACAATCCAAAATAATAACTTGGCCCACCCAAGTCTACCCCTATCATGAATTTGAGGATATTTTTTTTAGAGTTTATGAAGTATCAATTGCAATTGAGACTTATGAATTATCAATTGATGATTTGCAATGGAGGCTTATTAGTTTTAATTTATGAGTTATGAATTATCAAATAGGATTTGTAATTGATTTTGGTGTTCTTGCTTATTCAATAGGTTATATTTTATTAAACATGCTCATTATTTCCCCATGACTAGATGTATATATATATATATATTTGTTATCAACGAAATTCACTTGAATTTTCTATTTACTTAGTAGGTTTGTACGTAAAATCCATTTAGCCCATCTCATTTTGAAATCCCGAGTCCGTCCCTTATAACCACCATTTTGAATATTTAACACATATCTATGAGCATTACTATGATTCCGCAAATACAAATCATATTTCTTATGTTCATGTTTGTATTGTTAATTTGATATTTAGTCGGAATTTAAGCAATGCCATGATTTAGTTTTGTTTGGTGCCTTTTATTTTTCTGAATTATTATCACTCATCTGTTTGACTTATTGCTGTACTCTTAACCAACGTGGCAACGTCAGCTCAAACGAGGACCAATCGTTTTTTTTTTTTTGTGGGTCGAAACGAGGACCAATCGTTAGTTAGAAACTTTAAAACTACTTTTTATGCGCTACGCATGGATCATGACGATTGTCGTTAGGACAAATCACGAGACAGAATCTAAACGGAATATGCCTCCTCCGCTTCTTCCGCAGCACGCGCGTCTTCCTCTCCAAGTCATCGCCTTGATGCTCAAACATGACGCCGTCTAACGGTCCACTTGTTTCCAAAACTTGGAAACGGTACCGTTCCACTCCTGATCCCTTTCTCAAACCACAAAAACGCCGTCGTCTACAGCTATCCCCTATCGCATTTCCTTGGCAACATAATTTCCACGCCTATAAAAAGTACTTCCTCTTCATCTTCTATACTCTCTCACTGTAAGCTCCTCTCTCCCACATCTACGAATCTACTTCATCGATCGAATCTTCTTCCTCTTCTCTCCTCAATCAGAATCCATGGCGAAAGAACCAGTTCGCGTCCTCGTTACTGGAGCCGCAGGTACGGTAACGTTTCCTTTACAATAGGAATCTCACTGTTCAGCTTCACTCCTAACTAGTTTTGAGCGATCTTCTAGTTCTAGATCTGCGAAATTCTTCTGAAAAAAAATATGTTGTTCATGCTTTTTAGCTTGTAGTTTTGCATATTCTTGATGCGCCGTTTAGATCTGGTAGGTAATGGTATAAAACTTACATATGGTAGGGCTGAGATTCTCAGAAGATCGCTGAAGTAGTAAGTAGATGTTGTCAAATCATACGGCTTATGATTTGTTTGAAGTATTGATCCAAAACTCGATGAGTTTGAATTTTGTCTTTTATAGTGGTATTTGATAGTGTGTATCTTTCTCACTGAAGTAGTAATTAGATTGATGCTTTCAAATCATGTAGTGTATGATTTGTTTAAGTGGCGATACGAGATTTGATCAGTTTGAATTTTTGAGTGGTGTATAAAAGTATGTATATTTTTGGATTTTCAGGTCAAATTGGATATGCGCTTGTACCAATGATCGCAAGGGGAGTGATGCTGGGAGCTGACCAGCCGGTCATTCTTCACCTGCTTGATATCCCACCAGCTGCTGAGGCTTTGAATGGTGTCAAGATGGAGTTGGTTGATGCTGCTTTCCCTCTTCTTAAAGGTAAATAGGGAAAAACACTCAACTGATCTGTTATATGCACATGTACTGTGTTTGTGTATGTGATGTAATTGATATTTGTGTATTTTATCAGGTGTTGTTGCTACAACTGATGTTGTGGAGGCATGCACTGGAGTCAACATTGCCGTTATGGTTGGTGGATTCCCAAGGAAGGAAGGCATGGAAAGAAAAGATGTCATGTCAAAGAACGTTTCTATTTACAAGTCACAAGCTTCTGCTCTGGAGAAGCACGCAGCTGCTAACTGCAAGGTAAGTGCCAAATTTTCGAACAAATTTTTTTTAGTTTGTTTATCTATGTTACTGGGTTATGAGATGAGTTTTGTACACATCCCAAATACACAACTCCATCTTCATGGAGAATCATGACTAATTTGTCATTGTATCGGATTGTGCCATGTATCTCTTTGTTTTCTCAATGAAATTCTTAAGGTGGTTCCACAGATGCGAGATTGTAAATTTGTCATATCTGTATAAGGGGTGTGATCAAGCCCCCTTTGGAAAACAACTAGCTTTCCTTTCTTTAGGTTTTCTATACAACATGAAGACACTTGTTGCAGTTTAAAATTTCAAATTGATTTAATATTTATATGCTACCTTTCCTTTCTTTTGCAGGTTTTGGTTGTTGCTAATCCTGCAAACACCAATGCACTGATCTTGAAGGAATTTGCACCATCAATTCCTGAGAAAAACATAACCTGTTTGACTAGACTGGATCATAACAGGGCTTTGGGCCAGGTTTCAGAGAGATTGAACGTTCAAGTTTCTGATGTTAAAAATGTTATTATCTGGGGAAACCACTCATCGACACAGTATCCTGATGTCAACCATGCAACTGTCAAGACACCAGCTGGAGAGAAAGCTGTCCGTGAGCTTGTTGCTGATGATGCGTGGTATGAGAATGGACAAATATTTAATTCTAGCTTTAGTCCTGTTATGAGGTTTACTTACATTGACGCACTCCTTTTTCGGTAGGTTGACCGGAGAATTCATTACCACTGTTCAACAACGTGGTGCTGCAATCATCAAGGCTCGTAAGCTGTCCAGTGCATTATCTGCTGCTAGCTCTGCTTGTGATCACATTCGTGATTGGGTACTTGGAACCCCTGAGGTGTGTATGATTCTGTCTGGTTTTCAATTATGTCATGTTAGACACATGTATGTATGCTTATGATTTATTTGTCCATACATTTAGGGCACCTGGGTTTCCATGGGTGTGTACTCTGATGGCTCGTACAATGTTCCTTCTGGTCTCATTTACTCATTCCCAGTCACTTGCCAAAATGGGGAGTGGAAGATTGTTCAAGGTAAAACCCTCCAGCTCCTGCATTCCCTGACATTTTAATAGAATGAGAAATTCTCAGTGTTCTAATGTCTTTTTGATTTGCAATTGTCTAGGGCTCTCTATTGACGAGTTCTCTAGGAAGAAGTTGGATGCAACCGCAGACGAGCTCAGTGAGGAAAAGGCTTTGGCATACTCTTGCCTCTCTTGAATGTTCCCATCTATTATTCCTGGGTGTGGTTCTGAGTTGGCCTGCCTGCAATGTGTGACAAATGGAAGTAGCTGAAGTTTTGAATAATGCCATTGTTAAGATAGAGAGATCTGTTAATGATGCAGAAGCTGCTTCTGTGGGTTTTACAGTTGTTGAACCCATTGTTATATCCCGGATGCTCGACTTTTTTTCTCTCTTTCGTTTCTTTGGAAAAATTGCAAATTTGAATGTGGGATTGAGACGTAAAATAACCCATATTTGCCTTGATATTAAGACTTCAAAAAGAGTCCACAGGTTTCATGTGACTTAAATTACCGTTCAAGCCTTCAGAGTTTGATAACATATATGAACCGCTGTTTGTGGTCATAATGGTGTCTACAATCTTGGTTATATTTAAATGTTAATCTGCATTGTGCATTATAGATTGTTGACCGCGATCTTGCTTCCATTTTCTAAATGATTCGGTTTTTGTGTTTTTGCGAAAGGGAGGACAAATCATTCATACCCAGAATAGTTTACAGTGAAAAAGAACATTACAGTCACAAATCCAGGATGGTCCTAGCCAAACTAAAGATTACATAGCAAGCGCAAAGCCCAGAAATCAGTGAGCCAAAAATCCAGAATACAACCAGCCCACTATAAACCAATACACCAAGAAGTATCAGTGTCAAATAGAACCCTGCTACCGAGGCAAAATCATCTCAAACTTGATGAGATACCACCACCAAGAGATTGAGCATAACCACTCAGAAATGCTCCCAATGCTAAGCCAAGTATCAAAGCACTCTCCCTTCTCCACTAGGTCCACATCGCCCAATCTCTGAAATGTTCCATCTCTACAAAAGGCTTCTCCACCAAATAATCCCGATCCTCAACACATAGAATTCTTTGGCAAAGAAATAAAACAACTTCAGATTTACAAGGAACTCCGTTAGATCAGAGCAACACAAAAGAGGAAATGAGAAAGAATTGGTACAAGAGCCAGTGAACAAACCCAGAAAAAAAAACTAGGGAGAAACCAAAAACCTTGCCCAAAGCAAGGGGAAGCCAAAATCCAACACAAGGCTAGAAGGGAAAACCTCTCCACAACAAATAAGAGGGGGGGGGGGGGGGTGGGAGGGGAAGGGGAAGGGACATATTATAGGCATTGAAAAAAAAGGTGTGACATATTATAGAAATTTAGTGAAAAACCCAAAAGAAACAGCCGGCTCTCAAACAAACCGAAAATATTTTCAAAAAGACAGAAAAGTCCCTCTTCTTCAGCATCATGCAAGTCTTAGGCTCAAAATAACATGTGATGATTTTGTTTGTTTGTGCATATGTTTAAGTGCCTTTTGTCTTAGTTTGCATGTGAATTATTCATTTGTTTATGGTGTGTGCATGTGAAGTAGTGTGAAGGGGTTTGGTAAGGAAATGCTGTGTAAATCCATAAGGCATCATAAGCCTTGAAAGGATAGTAGCTAAAGATGTATATAGGCAGGAAGCTTCGAAGAGCGAAGTACAATATCAGAGAAGAAAAAATCTTAGTACTCTCCTTCAGCTTTCAATAAATAAAACTCTCTTTGTTCATATACTTTCTCTTATTCTCCACACACTCCATTACTCCAACTATTGTTAATACCTCCGACCACTACTGTTAATAACTAGTGATAACAATTTTAGCAAAAAAAGCAATTAAGTAAGTCTTTTTCTTTTTTATTTTTGGTTTTCTTAGTAGACTTCTTGTTCAAAATAAGGAAACACTTTTATAATTATGTTATTATCTTTCTAAATTGACAATCAATACTTTGTTTGAGCACTTGGTTATGTTTGATATTTACCATAACAATAACTGGATATCTGTCAAGGAACCTCTAAACTAACATAAAAATATATATATAGAAATCTGGGCCATTGGAAGTGCAATGCAAATTGCATGAAATCTAGGCCTTTCATTTTGAATTCCAATCCTTCTCTTTTCCTTTTTCTCTTATGTGTCTTGCCTGCAAAGGATGTGAAAAAAAGATGCAAATGTGCATCTAATTTTACATCTCTATGGTGGGGGTGTATTTTTACAACCATTTACATCTTCCCATTGGAGATGATTCCGGCGACAAATGATATATATTTAACATACACCCTTTTATACACCCTCCCATTGTGGATGCTCTAAGGTATCGTCGTAATTTTAAAAATTAACCCAATGCATCGATGTATTAGGTACCTTACCATGATGGTATTATAACACTCGTTGTCTTTCAAAACACCATGACAGTTTTGCAGGAAAAACATGAAAAGTATGATTCAAAAGTAAGAAATTTTAGAATTATTAATTTAAAATGTCAAAATTTAAGCATGATTTTACAAGAAAAAGAGGCTAATGAGTCCAACTTACTTGAGCATAATAGCGAATTTTCTCTTGAGCAAAAAACTAAAAATTCATATTTTCTTCAAACCCTAACTAGAGAAAGTTATAAATTTTTACCATAAGATATTAAGAGTTGAATTAGAATATGAGCAAAATACATCTCTTCAATTGTACATTCAAGCTTTTCTTTTTAATTTAAAAAATAATCACAACATATGGTATAACAATTATTACTAAAAGATGTTTTCATTATACTATTTATTTAGCTAGTATTAACATGGTGGAATATAGACAACTGCATTTATGGCATGTTGAGCATAACCAAAAAACTATCACAATTACTCCAAGAATTTACCCATAAGATATAGATTTTTTACTCTATACTTTACCAGGAAGATATTATCTTTCACTCTATAACTTATCGATAAGATATAGCATTTTCAGATATTCTTCAATTGAAGAGGTAAAAGTCTCAACAGTCAACAGCGCAAAACTCACGTTACATACAGCCTTTGCGTCGATATCTGTAAGGTTGTTTTGTGTGTTTACCACAATAGAAAAACTAGCCTTCCTCCCCCAAATCACATCTTCCTGTTATTGTTCATGGAATTCAATCTCTCATTTTCTTTACTGGGTTCACGAAGAAGTAGTAGTCAAGACTAATTAATGCTTGACGATGACTAAAAATGGATTTGATGGTGATTTTAACAAATCACAAAAAAAAAAAAAACAAAAAAAAAAAAAGAAGAAAGAAAGAAGAAATTTACACTGATGACTAAGTTAAGTAAATCCACAAGGACCACAAAATGGATATTTTGATTCAACTTTTTTTAAGTCTTTAACAAGACCACAAGTTTGTAAGTCGTTAGCTCCTTTGTGACCACTATTATACTGGTACCATCTTGGAAAAAAACTGAGAAAAAACACTCCCATTCCCTTTACTTTTAACAATTTAAAAGAGCATGTCATCAATCATGGGCTTGAAAAGTTTGTGGAAAAATTGAAATGAACTAACGGACAAGATAGGGACAAACTTACTAAGGTTTAGAAGTTGTTCTGCTTTTTCCTAAGATCAATGTAGATAGTACATGCCTGGTGTTCAAACCAAAATGGGAATGCGAATTTTGGATCACACAAAGTTTATATGTATTTATTTGACTTTTCTTGTTCATACATACAAGTCTTGTATACAATCATATTGCCGACCAAAAAACTATTATTAGTGGTGAAAATCTGAGCTCATATGGCCTTTTGATGAACCTCCAAACATCCATCCACGATCAAACAAATTACTTCAAAACATAATCCGATGCAAATATGTTCATAGCATATGATAATTAAATTTCTTTCCTTGTGAAAATAGTTCAACTACATCATAGATTTCGCCATCGTCGTCGTCTTCGTCGTCATCATTGTTACATAAACTTGACCAAATAATAACAAGCTGCTAAGGAGGATCATCACTAAAACCTAGCTAGCCATAAACTATATATACAAAACTGTTTCCATCAACTCAATCTTTTTAATTGTCTCCCACACTTTATTCTGTTCTTTATCCACCTTTCAAATCACCACCAATATCGTGAAGACGACCCGAATCACCTTTTCTAGATCCTTTATCCTTTATACGAAGAGGTATTAGCTAGCTTTTTAGTTTTCTTCGTCAATGCACAAGTCTTTGCCCCCACTATTGAAATTTCTGTCCAATAAGCTAGCTTTTTGTTAACGGTCAAATTTGAAGAATAGAAATATTTAATAACTATTCTAACCGCCGATTAAAAATTGCCTCCAAAAGAGAGAGGGTATGGTAAAAGAGTTGATCAAAATTCTGGTAACTCTGGGGTGTCCCCATGGCCAGCTCTAATGAAAAGGTCGTACCAAAACTCCATGCCATCATCCATGTTTGGACAAAAAGTAAAATCCAACTCCCCTGAATATTGATCATTTGTGGCCTCTGGAAATTCCAATGGGATGCTGGAGTTATCAGCTGAGAGTGCATCAGACCAGAAACTGTCGTCGATTTCGGGGAATGTTTCCGAAAGCTCCATGTTTTCGCCTTTGATGGTTATCATGTCCTGGTGATTATCATGACTCAATGCAGCTGAGACTTCTGTGACTGAGGAAACATCACTGGAACTGGAAGATGGTTGTGGAGAATTCATATTTTCTGGCTCAGCAGACTGGCTTGTGACATTGGAAGCACTGCTTGCTGGTGATGAGGTTGAAGTCTGATCTTTGAGTCTTTTCTTCAAGTGGGTGTGCCATACATTTTTTATCTCGTTGTCTGTGCGTCCTGGTAATCTTGCTGCAATTGCTGACCACCTGAAAATCGATGGAGGAAATTAATAAAATTAAATATTTTGCATGAGAGTTTGGCATTTTTTTTAATGCAAGTACAAAAATTTATGCTTGATTTTGAATTTGACTGCAACTTGTGACCACATTTTCTGGCTGCATGTGGTTCACTTGGTTTAATTTATTGGGGTGACTTCCAATTAATCTAGAGAGAGAATCTTTTGACCAGCCCACTTGCTATTCTTTTATAGATATATAGAATCCAGTTGCCTTTGTTTGTGTGTTCGAGAAACGATCGTGGTTTTAATTTCCTTGAAATTGTTGTGGTTAATTCTAGCTAGTCATCATGCCCACTTAATTAAGGGCAAGAAGAGAGGAGTACAATCCTTTACTTCAAAGCAATGTCTATAGCCTAACATCCCACTTGATAAACATATATAGGAACCTAAACCCATAATATCCAGCCAAAATTTAATAATAATAAAAAAAAAACAATACCATGTGTGTGAATTTCGTATGTTATTGCCTCTCTCAATATGAAAGTTCCTAAAAAAACATGTTTCTAAATTAGCTTAATTACAAAAGTTTCATGAAAAATACCTGTTACCCAGCATTTCATGCAACTTAATGATAGCTTCCTCTTCTTCTCTTGTGAAGTTTCCTCTCTTGATATCGGGTCTCAAATAGTTTATCCACCGGAGTCTGCAGCTCTTCCCACATCTCAACAAGCCTGATTAAAGAAATAAGTGGAGAAAAATATGAGTCCAAAGCTCAAATCAAACAAAATTTAGCTACTGTTTGAAGTATTCAGAAAAGTTGGATATAACAGTAAAACTTGTGATCCTGCAATGCACCAAGCTATGTGAAAGAAACGATCTTATTAATCTATGGAGAAAAAACCCCCAGATTTGGAACTTGTACTAATTACCAGCTTGCTTTGGCAGGGCACGCCAGTTTCCATGACCATATTTTTGGATGAAGGAAACTAGAATTTGGTCCTCTTCAGGCGTCCATGGCCCTTTCTTCAATCCCATCTTCTCACAGCAAGGAGCTCTCACCATCTCTCTCTCTCTCTCTCTCTCTCTCTGCTGAATAATTTGGTCGTCAATAATGTACACACTACAGCTATATCTTTCAAGGGAGCGAAGCGAAGCTAAGATATAGTAGCTAGTTTGGTTGAGAGTTTGATGAGCTCAATATTTTTGAGGCCTTGGTGTGGCTATTTATCCCATAAGATCTCCACTCATACAAAAAAGGTGTATGAATTGGACCAAGACAAAGAAACAATGTATATTCAAAGCGCACTAGCAATTTCCGGGAAGGAGATTAAAATACGAAGACTTTAAGCTTTTCATTAAGAGTGGAGAGACTAATTAAGAGTTGCAGAGAGTACAAGGCTTGTCATATAGTGAGTATAGTAAAAGTACACGACCCAGGACGAGCAGCAGACAAAATATCTTGCCCATTATCTCATAAATTAATAATAAGAAAATAGTGTGACGTTCGATGGTTGAAGCAGCCAAAGTAACAAAACTTTTCTCTGTAGTTTTGCTGAAAATATTACAATTTTTTCTTTACAAATTTATAAATAAACCCAATCGTAGACATGAATTTATAAAAAAATCCAAACACTATTTAAAACATAGAAACACACCCAAAATCAACCCAAAAATCAACAATTGTATATTTTTTGGGTGTGTTTATAAATGGGTTTTGAGTGTGTTTAAAAAATGGGTTTTGAGTGTGTTTCTAAAGTGTTTTTCATGTTGGGTTTTTTTATAATTTCAGCCCCTATTTTGGGTGTATTAGTGAAATTCCCTTTTTTCTTTTCATAATTACAATTTTCTATTGGATACTTCTTGCCACCTTTCTTGACAGAATATATTCTTTCCTGCAAATTACGGTTTGATAAATGTGTAAAAATACTTCATATAAACACAAAAAGGAAAACTTCTACACACATATCATACTGTTATTGACATGAATATAAAAGTATCTACTTACCGGATCTATTTGTTCAATTAATTATTGGCTTATTTATGGATATGCCCTCTGTGCTATCAAAATAGTCTCAGATTACCACATGTTCTTTGAAATATCTCAATATACCACCTATACTTTCAACAAGTGTCTCACGTTAGCAATTCCGTCAGATTTGAGAGAAATTCCATTAGCTGATGTGACCCCCACTTCTTTTCAAACTCTTAACAAGGGAAAGGAAGGGTTAGTTAGATTGAGAAAAAGGAGGATTTGGAAGAAGAAGATTAGGTTGAGGAAATTTCATATATGATAACCTCTAGATTCCCAAATCTCCCAAATCTAATAAATAGTCTACTACTGACTTACTGATAAATAACCTCATATTTGAGAAGTTGAGCTTCGTTTCGCATCTTTATTTCTGACAAGTTTTATTCATATATAAATCGGTCAACTCTAAAAAATCCTAAACTAAGTCAACCAATTCACAAATTTTCTTTTCGCCTGACAACCAATTCTCAATTAAGAAAAATTGAAGTATGATAGTTTTGATCGACTAAGTGTATTTGCACCCATTAATCCGCTCAACACACTCTTTAAATTTAATAACGACAATTCTACTCTTGTTAATTTTTTCTAAGGTAAAAAATAGTCATGGCATGAGGAAAAAGATAGAAAACTCCTCTCTCACGTGTTACGACTATGTATTAGAGTAGAAGACAGAGTAGAAGACATAAAACTACCTATCCTTCTTGTCATGTCTAATGACTTTGGAGGGCGGAAGGGGAAGGCCTCCCTCTGTTGGCCTTCTTTCCTCTTTATCGGCTCTTCCTACGTTTATCATGATTATCCACGATCATAATAAATAAATAAAAAATAGTGATTGTTAATTAGTATTAGGGAAACACCGAAGCGGGTGGGGTGAGATAAGTTTTTCATTATTTTTCATAAAGTGCCTAGAGTTCATTAACTTTAAAAACATAATACAATGGTAGTAAAATAACAAATCTAGAAATTGTTTTAAAGAAACGAAAATCTATTGAGTAATTTATTAGATGCAACTAGATCAACGAAATTTTTGGTAAAAAATTAATGAATTTTGTAGTGTAATTGTAAATCTTCATATGGTTGGTCAAAATCAAAACACAAATCGCAAGCTTTTTCATGAATTGTTGTAGTTGAATTTAATTGTAACAGCTAAGGTAAGGATGGTACATGAAAAGTCAACAAGTTGGACTGGCATTCTTCTGAAGGGTCAAAGAAACACGCATGCGTGCGGATGCGCTGTTCTCCAATCAGAAACAAGACAAACGAAAAATGATTGGCCGGTCACCTTCTCAAATAAGCTTTTTTGTAATCATTAACTTCATAAGAGGATGGCGCGCCACCGAGTCAAAACCCCAGGATTTCAATGTCTCTAAGACTTTAGAAGGCTTCCCTTTATTTATTTATTTATTATAACAAGCGATATTCTATTTTAAAAACTACTGGAAATGAGATTTAAACTTGGGTACATAGTGGGGAGCACATCCGCTCTAATCAATTTGGTTAAGCCCATGTCTGCACTTTAAAAGCTCCGTTTGAGTGAAGGGATTTGAAAAAAAAAATGAGTTTAATTTAGCAATAAGGATAAATTTGCTATAAGAATAAGAACCACATTAGATTGAATGCTCTATAAAATAACTAGATATAGTATATTTGAAACGAATTTAAATTGACTATGAATAATTCAAATTCCTCTTTTTCTTTTTCATTTCTTTCATGTTCACATCTTGACATATATAGATTGTATGCAAAACTTATATTGTAATGGTTTAAACAAACAATTTTACCTTATGACGTTATATAAATCATAAGATTTAGAATCGCTCCATCCAAATGGAGCAGTTTTTTTTTTTTTTTTTTTTTGGTAAAGTCTAAGACTTAGTATTTGCATGCATTATACTTACAAATCACATTATATTATTACATTTATTTTCGAATATCTGTTTTTGAAAAGTATGATTGAATTTTGGAATACTATAGTTGGATTTTAGAAAGTAATTAACATCCAACCCTTGTTGACTTGAAAGAGTTGATCCGTAATTAAGCAATACTTGATCTCGTGATTATATTATATATCTTCCATATCATCAAGATTGAAGCACACTATCAAATATGCTCTCTCCCCCACTAGGCCACCAAGTTGGCAATATGAATAATATATATATATATATAGCTTAAAGGGCAGATTAAAGATAATCAAAGAATTAATCAAGTTGATTATATATAGAAAAACCCAATGTGTTTGTTCAACGGGAAACGTGAAGAACTTTTAAACTTTGTGGTGATTCTAGGCTCTGTGTAGCCAATCTTCAGAGAGAGGGGAGATGCACGTGTTCATATTGTCCAATAATAGGCGCGCTTCTTATGTTGAAGAATAGTCTCATCATCTCATGCATTCACTGAATTAATTTCATTCTGGCACCGCCGTCAAAAGAAGAAGAACAAAAACGTTGAATTCATAGGTATCATGGTAGTGGATTAATCAACACGTTTGAAGTGTATTTAGACTGTTAGAAATCATATCTTACTTGGATTCGAGCCGTGAAGTAATTTCATATAAGTTTCTTTTGTGACTGCTACTAATACTATTTTTTGCACTCTAGCACTCTTATATGCGAGCGTGAATAACATTGTTTGTACCAAATGATTCTTCATTTTAGTGATATTTATTTTTTTAATGTTGGAAGATATATATATATATATATATCTAAGTTCAAATTCCCATCTCCAATTATTTGCATAACAACAACAATGGATGTTTGAGAAGTGAACAAAACAATACTATTTTTGTTTTACTATGTGTTACAAAGTACAATTACTATCAATGTGACTTGAGCATAAAATCTACAAAGATAACCCCCGTCTTTCTTCAAGAGAGTGTCTCATAGGGATAATGCTTTTTTAAAAAAAAAAATTTTTTTTTTAATAAATTGTTTTCCTAATCTAATCAAGGGAGGAGTGTGAATACAAGCTCGGAACATCTTTCAAAATTGAAAAGAGAAAGATTGTTAACTTCAGAGTTAGTTGGCGCTCTTTATATATATAAAAGTGCAAAGAGTTTAGTGATAAATTTTTTTTTTATTTAAAAAAAGCCTTGCTACAATAAATTCAGAGATTTTTTTATTATAAAAAAAGGGATAGTATATTATTGATGAACAAATAAAATACAAATCAATTATGTGTCAAATATGAGTAAATCTTCTCCAGTGACCAAACACAACAACATGTTGAATTGATCTGGAGAGAATCATGCACAACCCAAACAATGACTAAATCCCCGATCTAGCAACCAGAAGCACATGTATTCAGACCTACAATACAAATCCGTCGAGCAACGACATAAACGGCTAATCCATATCGAAAGCCAAAAGCTAAAAAGGAATAAAAATCTTAAATAGAAAACATATCACAGCAAACTCCTAAAGAGTTTCTAAAAATTATTAGTCTAAAATAAAACTAAGAAATAGGACCACCGCTCCACATTTTCCAGGAAACCCGAATAAAATCATAGCGTCATACCAGCTAAATCCATAATCCCCTACTGACTAAACCCAAATCCAATGCAACTTGACATTTTCCCCTCTTTAGAGCTCCAAACTATGTCAAAGGGAGCCAATTCCTTGTGTATGTGGGCGAAAATATGGTGATTATATCATGACGACGACATCATTTCACAGCGACTGCTTCCACATCACAAAATAAACTAACAATCTTGAGGAAAAAGAGAGAGAAGGAGAAACGAGTGGATGAAAGGAAAGGGAAGGAGGTAAGGAAGGAGGCCGCAAACCCCCAAAGAGAACGACTAAGACTTTTTTCCTTTAAAGTTTTCTGAAGAAGTGTTTAATGAATCGTATTTTAATTTTGACCAATAAATTCAGAGACGAAAAAGTATATACCAGGTGAAAAAGAACAGTGAGGCAATCTTGGAAAGGCAACAGCGATGGTCGCGATACATTGAATAAGAATATGAGAGCAATATAAAAAGTTGACTTGACTAGCTATTTATAATATATAAATAAAATTTTATCCGCCAATTTATTTGAATTACTATCTCATAGACTCATAGAACCCTGCGGTCCCATGCTTGAAAAAAAGATGTTCAAATTTAATTGGTTTAATTTCATTATCATTGACTAATCCATGTACAATTTTATTCCATTTTATTATGCACTATTAATTTTGATTTTGCCCTAGTCGTCCCACTTTCTTCCATTTATTCACGTGGACAAAACACTAACTCCATTTTATATTTGTTACTCCTTCTTAGCCAGTTATTTTCATCATAATGGACTTGTACAATTGTTTAGTATGCATAAGGTTGTCTCCTCCATCTTTTCTGAGCAAATGCTGAAGATGGAGGAGACAAAATTAGCTCCAATGAGTATCTCACATTTTTCATTATGCAATAGTAATATGATATAAATGTGTGAGACAAGTTATATAATTGCAACGAAAGTACGTAAAAGTTTTGTCATGATGTATGGGTTTTTTTTAAACATCTAAGATCGTTTAATAGCCCAAAATTGACTTTTAGTGTTATTTCTGTTGAAGAATATGAGTCCCACATCGGAAACTTGACTAAATAAAATACAAAATATAATGAATGGTTCTACTACTAATAATACCGAGGCCTTTTGTGATAAAATCCCACACCTATGGACTTTATAGGTGGTTAAGTTGGGGACAATATCGGTGTTGTAGTAGACGAACCATTGGCCCGTCTCTCTGAAATTTGACTTAGTATCAGAGCGGGTTGATTGACTGGCCCTGAATTGGGCCTCTACCCTTACCCAATATGTGGTGTTCACATGTTGGGCCTAAATGTTTACCCCTACCCTTTACCCAATACGTGGTGCTCACGTGTTGGGCTTGAATGATTGACTCCGATGTGGACTTGGCTCCACGTGTGGTCCACTATATGGTGGTCCCACGTGAGGGGGTGTGTTGAAGAATATGAGTCCCACATCGGAAACTTGACTAAATAAAATACAAAATATAATGAATGGTTCTACTACTAATAATACCGAGGCTTTTTGTGATAAAACCCCACACCTATGGACTTTATAGGTGGTTAAGTTGGGGACAATATCGGTGTTGTTAGTAGTGGACCACTGGCCCGTCTCTCTGAAATTTGACTTGGTATCAGAGCGGGTTGATTGACTGGGCCTGAATTGGGCCTCTACCCTTACCCAATATGTGGTGTTCACATATTGGGCCTAAATGTTTACCCCTACCCTTTACTCAATAAGTGGTGCTCATGTGTTGGGCTTGAATGATTGACTTCAATGTAGACTTGACTCCACGTGTGGTCCACTATGTGGTGGTCCCACGTGAGGGGGTGTGTTGAAGAATATGAGTCCCACATCGGAAACTTGACTAAATAAAATACAAAATATAATGAATGGTTCTACTACTAATAATACCGAGGCCTTTTGTTATAAAACTCCACACCTATGGGCTTTATAGGTGGTTAAGTTGGGGACAATATCGGTGTTGTTAGTAGTGGACCATTGGCCAATCTCTCTGAAATTTGACTATTTCAATTTTGGGAAACTTTGTTAAAGTTCTATTTTATTTCTTTTTGGATACCTAGGGTTTCTAAGGTATTTAAACCAACTTTAAACCCGTGGCTAAGGTTATGTTATGTTATTTCAGATTATCAATAAACTTGAGGTTTTCTCATTCTTCTTGATGGATTCTAGAGTTGTGTGTTGTAGGCTAACGTTTTAACCAATCTAAGTATCACGTTGCGTCAACAAGTGATAGTCTAAACTATAAGGAGGGGTTTTTCATGGGGTTTGAAACTGAGACCATTGGTTTGCAAATTAAGGCTTTTTTTTTTCCATTGGACTAGACTCTGTTGATATGATGAAGATCTTTTTAATTATCTTTTTCTCATATTATTTTGTCATCTTAAATCTTTATTACATAATCTCATGTGAGTCTCATGTCCTCGCGCAGTAAAATACACATCAACCATATTGTAGTTAGAATTAAGAACAAACAGTTTCTTAAGTTGGGCTTTTTTCCTCAACTCTTCTTCCTCTAATTGGTAGTAACCAGAATTAATTACAATAATTAATGTGATGCATGCATTCACCTTTTTGAAAGGAAAAAAAAAAGAAAGATTGAAGAAAAAAAAATTATTTCGTGTATCTTAGGTTAGATAGTTTGCACTGTCTTAAGTTGATTAGCCATCCATCCCATCATTGAATCTTTAATGGATGGCTTTTCTATGGACAAGGACTTACTGCATATTTTCTCCCCTTTGTATCGAATACGCAACTTCCACCTTTCTGATTGACCCAGCAATCGTTTAACTTTGCCTTGCCCTGGGTCTGGTCGTTGGTGATAGGGCAGGTAAGAAGTTTGTGGCATGCAATGGTGGTAGGACTTGCAAAATATTTGAATGAAAGTGAGATTATTATTGTTTTTTAGGAAGAGGGGAGATGTGCCATTTTCAGTCAATTTTTTATATTTAAAACGGTTGTAGCAGACAAGCTAATATTAACCAAACCATTTTTGTTTGTATTATATATATATATATGTGTTCAAAATTGGTTTGTTCCACAAATGTGCACCACAAGTAGTTGCAGAAAAAGATGACTATATAACAACTCTGGGAGCATTCTTTTTTCTTAATCTCTTAGATTGCATGGGTCTTTTTTTGACTAAATGAAAATTATTTCGCCAATACTGCTCTGGAATCTTTCAACGATCTCATGTATCTACCGCCAACTAAACCTTAACAACTCATTCAATTTTTTCAATGCATTCACTGTCATTATAACTTAATATTAGCTTTAAGAAGACAAGAGACTTGTAACTCAAGTGGTGAAAAATATTTATTTTGCATCCGAAGTTCTAAGTTCAGTTCTCTCCTCGCCCAATATCGCTTGTATAAATTTATTTTGAAGATGCTTTTTTCTTCTTTGGTTTTCAACTTAAATCGATGGGTTCGTTTGATGTCTATTATTCGACTGTTGAATGAAAAAAAATGACTCCCATCCCACGTGTTTTAGCATTTTGTGAACTAATCCAAAGGTCCAAGCAATGCTTTTTCATTGTTAATTGCATAGAGACTTGTTGATTAATAACAAGTGTACGTAATTTTATAAAAAGACTTTATCCAAAGGATGTTAAGATTATTCTACAGACACTTACATTAATAACAAGTGTACGTAAAGACTGTATCCAAAGCACATGTGTATGTGTTAAGAAAATTCTACACCTAAACAGAAGAAAAATCAAGCCACTCTCTGTCTTGAACAAGTTAATAAAAGACTTGGTATTTGTATGTAGTATTATTACTATAATCTAACCATGCAAAGAAGATAACAATGTGATAAAATACAGATTGTGTTTGGTTGCAGAAATGGAACGGTGAGTGAAATAATCAAGAAAGGAATGAAATAAAATAAAGGAATTAACTAATTCCAGAAAATTGTTGTTGTTGGCAATCAGGAATAATCATCCTGTACTTCTCCTCTCTTATTTTCTGATAACGGAAAAAAGTGCAACTCCTTCCATCTTTTTTTAGAGGATAAATATTTTGGAGTGTTAATAACATATCCCTTCTATTTGTTTTGTGGAATATAAGCCTCAAGCATGGGCTTTGGTTTTCAGCTCCCTTCTTGTTGGGTCATGTTGAAGGTTTTAGACTTGGGTCACATTTGGTGGGTTTGACTAGAAGGATCCCGTGCCTTTATATATGAATCATTCTATTAATCTAACGACTCAAGATATGACACGTCAATTTTTAATTTTTGACACCTATCTATTTTATCAAAAGAATTATTAAAACAAATTTAAAAAATCAATGAAGAAAAAAAAAAAAAAAACTTAGGCAGCCATCCTACATACCTCAGAGAGAGAGAGAGAGAGAGAGAGAGAGAGAGAGAGAGAGAGAGAGGTTGTGGAAATAGGAGAGAAGGTTGGCTGTGAGGAGGGAGGGGAGTTGCCATGAGTGGGTGGGGTGGAGCATGTCATGGTTGGCTAGGTATATGGTTTTTTTTCTTTATTTTAATTTATTTAGACTTAACGGTGTTAAGGAGTTAATTATATGGATGGGTGTCAAATTTAAAAATTGATGTGTCATATCTTGAATCGTTAGATTATTAGAATGGTTCAGATTGAGTGAAATGCGGGTAAATGCAAAATGGCTAAATATAGAGGCTTGAGATCTTGGACTGGAATTGACTATTTCACTTAAAATGGACAAAAGTTTTAACTGTTAGTTTGGTGTGTGGGAGCTGGACTTATTAAATTGAACAACAATCTAATATATTGTGTTTTACAAGTCTTATCTATACATGTGAGACTCATAAGGACTAGTTTTGAAGTCGACTCCAATTCAATCGAATCCGGGCCACTAAATGAGGCCTGGGGTTTAGTGCGCATGGCTTGGTTAAGGGCTGAGGCCTTGGGTAGCCAGCTACGTGTTTAAGGATTGGGTCTAAGGGCTTAGAATATGGGCCTCGAATTTCGGTCCAGGTAGGGTTGTGTGGCTGAAGCTCTGGGTTCTAGATTTCGGGCTTATCTGATGTTGCTTATTGTTGTGGGCTTGGTCTCTATGTTTGGATTGAAGTTATCTTCTGTCTGTTAGGTTTAGGGTTTTGAAGCTATTGGGCTTTCTCCAATGGATTTCCCAAAATGGTAAATTCAAGGCAGGGTCCTAATCAAAAGGGTATAAATTGCTGCTCATTTCTCCTCTTCAACCCTTCTGAAAACCCTAGCCGTTCCTCTCTTTGCTGCCATCCCCTCTCAGCCATGGCCTTCGTGAAATCTCTGAAATCCAGGGCCTACTTCAAGCGGTTCCAGGTCAAGTACAAGAGAAGAAGACAGGGAAAGACCGATTACCGAGCCAGAATCCGCCTCATCAACCAAGACAAGAACAAATACAACACACCCAAGTACCGGTTCGTCGTCCGATTCACCAACAAGGACATCGTCGCCCAGATCATCTCCGCCAGCATCGCCGGCGATCTGGTTCTCGCCTCCGCCTACGCCCACGAGCTTCCTCGCTATGGGCTCAAGGTGGGCCTCACCAACTACGCCGCGGCCTACTGCACCGGTCTTCTCTTGGCTCGCCGAGTCCTGCACAAGCTCGAAATGGCCGACGAGTATGAGGGCAACGTCGAGGCCACCGGCGAGGACTATTCTGTGGAGCCATCGGAGAGCCGGAGGCCATTTAGGGCTCTGCTCGATGTGGGTTTGATCAGAACCACAACTGGGAACCGTGTGTTTGGTGCTTTGAAGGGAGCTCTGGACGGTGGGCTTGATGTGCCTCACAGCGAAAAGAGGTTTGCTGGGTTTTCGAAGGACAACAAGCAGCTTGATTCTGATGTCCACAGGAAGTACATCTATGGCGGGCATGTTGCTGCTTATATGGGGATTTTGAGTGAGGATGAGCCTGAGAAATTTCAGACCCATTTCAGTGGGTACATCAAGAAGGGTGTTGAGGCTGAAGGGATTGAGGAGATGTACAAGAAGGTTCATGCCGCCATTCGTGCCGATCCAACCGTGAAGCTGACTGAGAAGAAGGAGGTGAAGGAGCACAAGAGATTCAATCTGAAGAAGCTTACTTATGATGAGAGGAAGGAGAAGTTGATTGAGAGGTTGAATGCTTTCAACTCAGCTGCTGGGGATGATGATGATGATGAGTGAGTGTGGATGGTGCCCAGTGGGGGTTTGGGGCTTGCGCTTTAGTTGTTTGTTTTTGTTATGTAGACAGCTTTTCAATTCTTTACTCTTAAGATGCATTTTGATTTCTGTTTTTATGTTTCCCAGTCTTTTTTTGGTGTTTTTGCTGTTTGAGACAATCCTAGCTAGAAATATGCAATTGGAAGTTTTGAATAGTGTTGTTGTTATTCAAGCCCCCTAAACCCTAGTTTTTTTTTCAAGTATTGAACTTTGATTTCCATGAATTAGCACCTCACAGGAAAAGACCTACAATTGAAACTAAAATGAAAAACACTAGTGATTTTGGTTGCAGAGGTTTTTAGATTCATACGCACAAATTATGGAGTGAAAAGCATTCAAGATTTTCATTGCAGATCTTCCAGGAAAATCTTTGCCATCAAAATCTAGTTTTACTGGAAGGCCTGAGAATCGTCCTATCCTTCAATGCTGTTCATCCCTGTTTCTTGATAGCTTCAGAAATCAGTTTTTGAGGGGCTGGTTTGAAGATTAGTTATAGGTAGATAATTAGATTGTTCCCCCCAAAAGAACTTGGTTATGCTAATTTTGATGTCTGTTAAACAGAACATTTATGTTTCTGCGGCTTCTGTGATACATGATGATCCAACCAAAATGGTAACCTTATACTTGGTGGAGCAACTAGGAGTCTAGGCCCTTCAAACGTTATCTTCATGTAACCGGCTGCATCAACTTTAACTAATGGTGGCAGGCCCTTGGTTTAGCCTTTGGGCTTTGTGGCTTTGTTGTTTGTCTGGTGTTATCTCGGATTAAATGGGTTTCTAGCCTTTTAGAGCATTTCCAGCAACAAGCCTTGGGGGAGGGCTGGGGGGCGGGGGCAAGTCCAAAAAGGTGTTTCCAGCAACAACAATCTGCCAGGGCAAGGTGTGGGCCCCAGCAAAAAAAATTTGCCTGGGCTGGCCCTTGGGGAGGTTTAGCCCGAGTAGGAAAACTAGTTTTGGCATGCTGACGTCATGACGACGTCAGCGCTGCTGTTCAAATTTTTTTAAGGTTGGCGCGTGCAACACACGCGCCAACCTTAAAAAAATTTGACGCGCCCGCTACAATTCCCGCCCAACATCTCTCTTCCACATGTCTTCTTCTGGGCCATCCGATCAGCTTTTTCCAGATATCCAACGGCAGCCATTTTTCGCGAATAAAAAAATCGAAAAAGCCACCCCCAACAGCTCTCTGCCACGTGGAAGCTTCTAGGCTCTTCGATTTTTGTTTTCCAGCCATCCAACGGTAAGTAATTTTTTGCCCAATAAAAAAATCGGAAAAAAATTATAAAAAACCAAAAAATTACTGATTTTTTTTAATTTATAAATACTAACCAATACTCTTCACTTTTTTACCCCAACAACCAATATTTTTGTAATAAAAAATTGAAAAAAATACCAAAAAATTACTCTGTTTTTTCTCTCTCTCTCGATACCTTATTTTCATTTTTTATACGTAGGAACCCAAAAATCTTATCCGAAAATATTATCTAAATTAATTGTTTAAGTAAACAAAGTTGTGAAAAAAACAAAAAAATGAATAGTATTTGCCATGGCAAGCCTTACACTGCTGGAAACACACTTTGTTGAGGGGGGGCTAGGGCAGCCACTATTCACGTGAATAGTGGCTGCCCTAGGGCTCCCCTTGCCATGGCAAGGGGCTAACTGGTGGAAATGCTCTTATGGGCTGTAGTTTGGGGTTTCTCTGTCTTGGATTGTATGATTTTTCTTCGGCCGATGGACTCTCAAAAGTTGGTTTTGTGTTGGATTGTATAATTTTTCTTTGGCCCTTTTTCTTTTCACCATATTGGTTTAGGTTGTATCCTTATTATTTGTAACAAGAAATGCTTTTGCATAGTTTACACAACCATATAGTATATAATGATTGATGGTCAACAAATGCTATATAAATCTTATATAAATATTGCCATGGTCTAGCTCAATGAAAAAGAGTTATAAATTAAAAGAGTCATGATTTATAGACTAATGATCTCAAGTTTGAACATCCATGACACCCTTGTAGTGTTCGTGAAAAACCCTTCTCTTTTTATAGTTGAGACTATTGCTTATATTAAAAAAAAATCCAAGTATCACAGCATATAGTCAACGGTCACATATGCTCTCACGTAAATGACCCAATACATGTCATTTATATATGATCAAATTTTTGGTGTGACAATAATACCGTTACATTGTATTACTAATTCACCTATAATAATATAATATATATATATATATATTATATATAGTTAAAGTAAAAACACATGTCCTACATATATTAATTGCAAATGCTACTTGAGAAAAATTTAGTAAACCTAATCCGATATGACCACATCAATGAATTCTCCTCTAACACGGAATGGCGGGTCGTTGTCTGGAAAAAGAATAATACATTACTTAATATTTAGACCGAGATACGAAAAACACACATACGAGACGCGCCTCTTTTTTACTTTCCCCTCCTCAAAACGTGAATCTTGTTCTTTTCTCTTTTCTCCTTTTGTTCTTCAGTGGCTCCCTATTCTCTCCTTCTTTCTTCTCCATACGCTCCTCCCTCTCCCTCTCTCTCTATCTGCCTCCGTAACAGTTATGGCTTTCAGAGGAGTAAGTTTCACCTGTTACTTGTTCAGATCTATTGATAAATTTTTATTCTCTCTCTTCTGGGTTTATAGATTTGTGTTTCTGTTTTTTTGGTGCTTTTAAAGTTCTGATTACTGGGTTTTGGTTTGCTTTTGGCAGCCGATAAACACATGGGCTTGATTTTTATCTGCGAACTCATTTTCTCTTTGTTTTCTGTAGAAATTTAAGATTTTTTTTTTTTTTTTTTGTCGCTTATCGATTTACTTGCACTTATTAATGGCGTTAGTTAGTAATCTGCTTGTTGCAAACCTTTTCTCTTCTGGGTTGTTTGTACTTCACTTTAATTTATTAAGAAGAAATTTAAGAAATTTTTTGTGTGCTAAAAGTCCAGTTTATTCTTTTTCGTACACTGGATATATAATGGTGGCTGTAACTTCTGTTCTTATTTTTGTCGTAGCAATCCATTTTCTTGCACAAATTTGATGGCTTTATTAGAATTTATATAAAGGCAGTATCTGGTTTGAGGTTTCTTGTTTGTGGATGTGGGTGTCCGAATCTGACAAAGATGTGATTCCTTTCGTTGCATGTTATGGAGACATGGGACTTGGACTTTGAATTGGATTATCATTTAAGTTTTTTTATTTGGGTTTGGTGGCTTTGGAGTGATCATGGGTTTTGTTCTGTTGGCTCCAAATATTAAATATGAAATTCAATATCCACAATTGGAATTACAAATTCAAATGTTGTTATGGGCCATCAATGTCTGTGTAATTCCAAATGGCAACTTTCAAGTTTAGGAAGGATGAAGCATATGTTTGATTTAATCCTGTATAGCGTCCTGGTGCTTGTTCTTCTTGGACGGGTTTGTTTAATGATATCTTGAAGTGAAATTCTGATTTTATTATGCTCTGCAAAAATGACAACTGGTAGTTAATGCTATTTGGAGCAAGTATTTAACGCTGGGTTTTCATTTCAGGGAAATGCTTCATCAGGCATGGGTGTTGCTGATCACTGCAAAAACACATTCTTGGAACTGCAGAGGAAGAAGGCTTATCGCTATGTGATTTTTAAAATTGATGAGAAGAAAAAAGAGGTTGTGGTTGAAAAGACTGGAGGTCCAGCTGAAAGCTATGATGATTTCACTGCTTCAATGCCTGAGAATGACTGCCGATATGCAATTTATGACTTTGATTTTGTCACTTCAGAGAATTGTCAAAAGAGCAAGATCTTTTTCATTGCATGGTTAGTTTCTTTTGTATGGTTACTTTTTCTGATTCAAAATGCAGTTGAAATTGCCAATCGAACTAATTGATGCTAGTGACTCTTCTTGTGCTTAACTGTGTTTTATTTGAGATGATGCTGTGTTTTGACCTTCTCTAATCGCAATGTGTCCTTTGGAAAGTTTGTCACATAAGTAGGTGAATGCTTCCCCTGGACCAAATTATGATGGTGAACATAGCGATGAGTTTCATTTTCCACTTGCTTTACTTCTTAAGCATTTGGTGAGGATCGTTTTTGTGTTGGTATATTGGAGGATTTTTATAGTTTGCTTGGTTTTTGAATTGGAAGCTCGGGTTAATGTAGCCTAGAACACTTTTGGATTGAGTTCAGCTTAATTGCTCCTTGCTGAGCTCTTTTCCAAGGATTTTTCCACCTATTTTCATCATCATCTCCCACTTGGTTTATGTGAAACTTGAATAAAAACTATGGATCTTGTTGATGATTTGGGTCTCGTTGTGATCTCTATGTGGTTGTGTTTCTACTATTTTCTGTATGATACTGCTTTTCTCCCCCCTTTTGAGTTGCTATTGGCTTGCCATTTCAATTTTGATGTGATACTGATGCTTCCTTTTCCAGGTCACCCTCTGTGTCACGGATCCGTGCCAAGATGCTCTATGCAACATCAAAGGACAGGTTCAGGAGGGAGCTGGACGGTATCCATTATGAAATCCAGGCAACTGACCCTACCGAGATGGAACTAGAAGTCCTTAGGGACCGTGCACACTGAGCACTTGTTTTAAAAGGGTTAGGTATTTTAGAGAAGCACCTAGGCTTCTTTTGGAACTCGAGGGAATTACTTTTGTGGTCTGAATATGTGCATTATATGTTCCTGGCAGAAATTAGGTATAGTTTAATATAATTAATAATCAGCACCTGGGAAGGCTGATTAGGGGCTCTGATTATGATCTCAATGACAACGGAATATGAGCTTCCTTATTACCATGATGCTTCTCAGGTGACATTGGATATGGTAATGGATAATGATTATTTGACTCATGTTCTATGGAATAGATATTTCATACTCTATCGGGGATGTCTCTCCTTGCATTGCATTTACCACTTTTCATCATAGTACATTTTAGTTTTGCAATGAGTACTAAAAAGCCGAATGGATCGTTTATGAATTTTATGACCTTTGTTCGTGATAGTTGAAGGGATCTATTTGCTGCCACAGAAATTCGCCTTTAGGTTATTCATCCGAAACAATATTAATAACCCTTTTGGTATTGTTTCATTGCTCTTCGTTAATCAATTTACCTTTTGAATTTGCGGCAACTTGGTGCAAGATGGGTCACCTAAGTTTGGCATTGCTTATTTGGGGTAATAAGTGATTTTTAAAAAATTTTGAGAAGCTCAACCCGTTTGGTAAACTGTGAGAAAATCACTTATTGTTAAAAATTGATGTGAGAGAAAGCTATAAGGGAAAGCAGCTAATGAGGTGCTTTCATTTTCTGATTATTTAGGAATCAGTTTCGAAGAGGCGCTGGGTTTAATGATTATGCGGCAATCATTTTCTGATTATGCGTAAAATTAATACCAACAACACTTTTAACAAAAATTTTACCAAACGCCAAACTGCTTTCTCTCACAGTTGATTTCTCTCACAGCAAATCTGACAGCGATTATTTTCACAGCACAGCAATGCCAAACTGGCCCTAAGAGAAACCAACAACACGAAGCTGAATGTTATAGATGGCCTCCTGTTTTCTAGCTTTCATGTGTTTTAATGCTAGTTTAGCTCAGTTCTTGAATGGTCCCCGGGCATTATGGAAGCTTTGATATAATTAGACTGTCTCCATAAACGAGTCAAATTAAAATTAAAAATCAGATCAACTATGTTACAAGTTAGGAATCATATTGGTTGTCTTGTTTTGCTTTCTGATGCCCTTGTAACCATGCTCAAGCATCAGACCATTTGGTACAAGGTTGGATTTCAGGCACATCACATGGTGTGAAACGGTTTGGTGATGCAGCCTAAATTTTGATCCAACAGTTAGTGAAAATGGTTTTGTGCTCAAAGAGAATATGAGACTAAATTACTTATAAGTTTTTGTTTTTTTTTTTTTTAAAAGCCCCAAGCAAAAGCAAATGCAGATAAGAAAATTTCAAGGCTAACCCAGATGATCTTTTTGCCTAATTTCTCTTGGTACATCAAGCTTTTATCAATTTGGTTAAACAGAACTTTTAGAATTGAGGATACTTGGTAGGTATTCTTGTTTTTTCGATGCTAAAATGGTAGAAGATGAACATGATCTGCATGCAAAGAGGACAAAACCAATTAATGCTTTACGGAAAGTCCGTGTTTTCTCTTCCCATCAAAATGAGGCTAAACAACATTAAAGAAAGTGGTAACAAAAGCAAAACCCTTTCTTAATTTAGAAACAAATCAAGATAATTTGCAAATGTTTGGAAGTTTGGTCAAATCAAAAGTTCTAAAAGATGTTCGGATGTCTTTGAACTTCAAAGGCTTTTCAGGACTCTTTGGCTGGTCTTGCAATTCTGAAGGACCAAAAGGTAAAGGTAAAAAAGACTATAGGACCCTGTAGGTGCAAATGTTAAAAGGTAGGAGGCCTAACAAGACTTTTAGCCTTATCTTTTTTACCAGTGGGGTTCACAAAGAAGACAAGAAATCGTCGTCTACCATAATCACTGTCATTATCTCCACGTGATGTTACGTTAATGGGATAATCATACAGTCACGTAAAGCCATTTCTTTGATTCACAGTATTGACCACCTCTCTGCACAAATTGTACACAAAGATAAAGCTTTTTTTGTTTATTTATTTGTGCACTATTTTCTTTTCCCATGTCCAGGAAATATGGGAAAAGTATGCATCCTTAATATTTGATTTTGGGTTCTTAGCCAAGTTCTCGGTATTTGAGATCTTTCTGGATAATCCAGAAAAAGAGAATTGGGTATTGTTTAAAGCCCTCTGTATGATTGTTTCTATTTTTCTATTTTTTTAAAATTATATTCTTTATTGCGTATGAATAAGTAATTATTTTGGTTTGGTCTCACTCAGATTCAGATTCATAGTTTTTTTTTTTTTTTTTTTTTCCAGTCACATGAGATCTAATCTTCTATTGCAGGTGGAATTGTGTTTAACGACACAAGGTGCACCCAAATGCATGAACTGTTCTTTGAATTTTCTTGAGTAAGTGTTCGCCACTTTGGGTTGCTTTTTTTCAACTCTTTAAAAGTTGTCTGCTAGGTATTGGCGATTTTATTTTTTTGGAGTTCTGTTGTTTGGTTGATGACTTCATGGTGAGCTTTACTTTTTCAGTTGGTGAAACATGTAGGGAAGGCTCAGTTGGTCCACAGATAGGTTGGGAACAGTCAAATTTCTTTGACCCAGAACATCTTGATAGGCTGGCCTTTTTGGGTCCTTGGTAGTTCAAAATAATCTTCACTTCCCAGGTGCAGCTGGGGAGAATTATTTCCAGATCTTTCCCTTGACTGGGCAAAGTTTTTTGCTGTCGTTCTATTGGCAAAAGCTGCAGTTTGTGATTGTAAGTTGCTTTATGGTTTTCTTTGATTGAGGACCTTCAGTCTGATTTCTGGGATTTGTGGCCACTGGCTAATGAGTGGAGGAAGGAGGAAGAGAAATTTTTGAGACTTTTATAAAACTTGATACTGAAATTTGATCCTGAAGAAACTGAATTACAAGATGGGTAGCAACAAGACTATAGTTTGGTTTAGAAGGGACCTCAGGATTGAGGATAATCCTGCCTTAGCTGCTGCTGCTAGGGATGGTAGCGTCTTCCCTGTTTATATATGGTGTCCTCAAGATGATGGACAATTTTACCCGGGTCGAGTTTCGAGGTGGTGGCTAAAGCAGTCTCTTGCTCACTTGGACCATTCCCTGAGATCCCTTGGGGCTGAACTTGTGCTAATCAGAACCCAGAGCACTCTTGCTGCTCTCTTGGAGTGCATTGAAGCCATTGGAGCTACAAAAGTAGTATTCAACCATCTTTATGGTATGTTCTGGAGTCAACCCTCAAAATAGTTTCAGTCAACTGATATAACTTTGATTTTCTAAAAGCATAGTGAATATCGAATTTTCATTCATTTCTGATACCTTATTTCGTTTGTTCTCTCAATATTTTTGTTTATGTGACTTAATGCCCCTCTGTGAGAGACAGAGAGAGCTCAAGGTCCATTATTCATTCTGGATTTCTATATATTGAAGTAGAAATTTCAGTCCCTCTCTAGATGTCTATATTTGTTTTTTGTTTTAGGGTTGTAGAGGATGATTGTGGCATCCTTAATGCTTTACCCCTGTGCAGTTGTAACATTGATCCCAAAAGCTAAGGTGTTAGCAAATTGACCAGTATAACATACACCACAACTAATGGTTATTTATCAGCTCGACTAAAATGAAGATTTCTCGTGATATCAATGACATTTCACAAATTTCACTCACAAAATGAGGTCAAAGATTTTGTTATCTTATAGTCGAAGGCACAAGTCACAAATCAAATTGAAAATGATTTTATTTAGTCGGCAATCAGCGTTGTGCTGGAGAACAGAGCCCTTATCTGTCATGCATGCTAGGTGTGTTGATGCTTCTTGCAAATTGCTTCAAGGTGTTTCGTTTCTTTCCAATTTTTAAATATTCTATTGCTTTTCCTTCCCAGATCCTATTTCACTTGTTTGTGATCACAACATCAAAGGAAAGCTGGTGGAGCTAGGCATTTCTGTGCAAAGCTACAATGCAGATCTGTTGAATGAGCCATGGGAAGTATATGATGCAAGAGGGCAAGCTTTTACAACCTTTGAGGCGTACTGGGACAAGTCCTTAAACATGCAACGGGAACTTGTCACACTCCTTCCTCCATGGAAATTGGTGCCAGCAACAGGTACATTTCGACTTTCTGAGTTTTGTGTGTGTGTGTATGTGTGTATTTGCTGGGAAAGAAACAAATAAAGAAGACAAATTTATTTCATTTGACAGGAAATGTAGCAAAATGTTCAATTGAGGAATTGGGTCTTGAAAATGAAACAGAAAAATCTAGCAATGCCCTCTTAGCAAGAGCATGGTCTCCTGGTTGGAGCAATGCCGATAAGGCTCTAAGTGAATTTTCTGAGTTGCACCTGCTTCAATATTCAAAGAACAGGACAAAGGTTGGGCAAAACTCTACATCACTTTTGTCCCCATATCTTCATTTTGGAGAACTGAGCGTGAGGAAAGTTTTCCAGTTAGCTCGAATGAAGCAGATACTGTGGGCAAAAGAAGGGAACTCTATAGGGGTTGAGAGTGTGACTCTTTTCCTGAGGGCCATTGGCCTTAGAGAATACTCACGGTATCTTTGTTTTAACTTTCCATTCACTCATGAGAGACCACTGCTTAGCAACTTGAATTTTTTTCCTTGGCAAGCTGACCAGAACAATTTTAAGGCTTGGAGACAAGGTCGGACCGGGTACCCTTTGGTTGATGCAGGAATGAGAGAGCTATGGGCAACCGGGTGGATACACAACAGAATAAGAGTGATCGTATCAAGTTTTGCTGTGAAAGTATTGCTTCTTCCTTGGAAATGGGGAATGAAGTATTTCTGGGATACACTTTTGGATGCTGATTTGGAAAGTGATATCCTTGGTTGGCAGTATATCTCAGGGAGCTTACCAGATGGCCATGAGCTTGAGCGTTTGGACAGTCCAGAGGTGAGTGTTTTGCTTCAGTACTTTATAAATTGAAAGCTAAAGAAAGTGCAGCTACCTGAATACCCTAAAACACAACAAATTTATTCTTGAGGAACATAAAACTATTTTAGTCCATTCTAACTTTAATTCATGTGAATTTTGGGAGTCAGGTTCAAGGCTCAAAATTTGACCCGGAGGGTGAATATGTAAGGCATTGGCTGCCTGAGTTAGCGCGTTTGCCAACTGAGTGGATCCATCATCCTTGGGATGCGCCGGATAATGTGCTTAAAGTTTCGGGGGTAGAGTTAGGATTTAACTATCCAAAACCTTTCATTGTGATAGATTTGGCTAGAGAACATTTGACCAAGGCTATATTCAAGATGTGGGAAATGGAAGCAGCAGCAAAGGCTGCAAACTCAAATGGCACAGATGAAGTTGTTGTTGACAATTCCGATGGTATTGAAAGTTTGCCTATCCCAAAAGTGATCTTAAAGAATAATGCTCCTTGTCCTACTTACTCATCAAATGATCAGAAGGTGCCTACATGTCAAAATTCCAAGAGTAACCAATTTAATAGGAAGAGATCCAAACATATGCAAGAAGAAAGGCCACTCCAAGATAATTTGCACAATCCTAATGAAGCTGGGACCTCGAGAACAAATGAAGATTGCAGCTCTACAGCTGAATCTTCAATGTCTAAGAAGCAGACAACAAGCAGAAATTCATTTTCTGTTCCACAGTCATGTTCCTCATCAAAAGACAACTCTTTTTTGGAGTGTGAATCTTCTGACATGAAGCAGTCATGGCAAGAACAGATTGACATGGAACAGAGTTCAAGCAAAGATGGTAAGCAAAGAATTAACTAATTGTTTGAGTTTAAATTCATTCCAAATTCCAATATGTGAAAGCAGGAACAGGTTGACTTGGTGTTGATGATTTATTTTGGAAAACCTATCTGCAGTTCATTCTATTAATTAAATTTCTGCAGTTCATTCCACTGGTCTCCTCACTATTCAATTCAGCTATAGTTTTGACAAATTTAGTTTCTGGTGCATGCAAAAAATTGTTTGAGCTTTGTGAATTTGGCTTTCAGAAACAAGTCTACCAATATGAACAAGAAAACAAACAAAGTTGTGGACTACGAAATCCACCAAAAGTTAATGGAAATGCTGTTAGATCAGACTTGTATCACAATAATTGCGAGGTTGACATATTACTGTGTCTCCCCAGAAAAAAATTAGAGAGGCAGATTTGTGTGTATGTGTTTTAGCCGGGTGGTTTTGGGCTGTGGAAAGGATGAATTGACGCATGATAAATGACTCAAAATCTGAGAATTTCTCTCCGTACTTTCTTTTCTACCATTCGATGGTTATAAAAGTTAGTTCTGTGTCAGTATTTCAATTGAATGTTATTGCTTGTATTGCACTATTTAATTTAATTATTTCAAACTTCTGTGGGAGTAGGAGCTACGGGAGATGAATGCCTATAAGTCGGAATACATTGGCGACCGTACTGTATATCAAGAAAGAGGATGGTTCTGCATTTGGAGTAATGTAACGCAGTATGCATGGTGCAATTGTCCTTTAGGTATGACAACAATAACTCGAGTGTAAAATCCATAGCATGTAAATGATTACTGGCTGATAAGATGTCCATTTTTCCTCCATAATAGTAGATATAGAGATTGAAGAACTAACAAGCTTGAAACAGAAAACTTCCCAACTTTGTTGGTGCATGCTTGCTCTATGTACTGTTGTTGTAAGAGGAAGGACGCCTCATATGTTTTATTAAGGATTTGGCATGGCATAATAAATTTTGTAAATTTTGAAGCATCATATGCCTCAGTGGAGCCATGGCTCAAATATCTTGTTCTTCCTATTTCTATTGCTTCCTTTCATATGTAATAATCACTTAATCAGTGCATTCCTCCAAACTTGACCGACAGCCTGAGACTTGATGGTTAACTTAAGGTTTCTGAGTGGTTTTTTTCCCCTGCGAAGGGTTTTTATTTATATTTAAAAAAAATACAATTTAGCATCCCAACTTTGATTATCAAGTACCAAATAAATAATATATCTGATACAATCACTTGAGTTTTATTTTCCTTAACTCTTATTTATCTGTTAAAAAATATCTGATACATTCAGATTCAGACATGATTTCATCTGCTGCTTGGTCCAGATTTGGAGAGAAACTCTCATGCAATGGGGATATTTTACTTTTTAGTATCCCTGATCAATAAACACAATGAGATGTGAGATAACTTTTCCACGTGTTATTATGTTATTGACCGGGAATAATAAGTTTGTTTTTTTTATCCCTGATTTGGGTGTCTAGTAAAATAATCCACCAGTATTTAGAAAATGTTAGATTGTCTAGTCAGAGAAGATTATTTTAGAGATGTAGGCAACTTTATTCTATAACTACAAGACACAAGCTGCAAATCCTTCACTAAGAAATGGGTCAGCTTGTCACATCCTTTATAGTATAGAAACACAAGCAACTTGACAAATCTTCCCTAAGTTGACAGCCAGAGTCCAGAGATACTCCAGATATTTAATTAGCATATTGCTAATAAAATAAAATTCTGTTAGACAAAGCTGCTTGAGAAAATCGCCAGAAGCAGAACCTTAGAGCCAGCATGCATGCTAAATTTTTCTTTGCCTACTTAGAATTTGGCATGAATATGGCGTATAGGTTAGGTCCAAGTACATATGGATTCAAAGAATTGAAGTGCACTTGTATAGATCACCATCAAAACTAAGGTTTCTTTTTTTGAAATGCTGACTCTATTTTAAAGTCAAAGTTCACAACTTGCTTTTCGATACAAACCGAAAGGGTTGTCTTCGGCCTCTTCACTTATTGCCAATTATTAATTTCGGGTTCGATATTCACATTGTAATAGTAATCCTAAATGGGGTCATCTTTTATTTTGAGTTTTATTATTGAATTATAAATTATAAACGAGAAACCTTAGATTTGTGGTATACAATACAATTTGGATGGAAGTAAAACAATACAAAGACAAGTATATAATATGGTGTGAATCTTGAAAAAGAAAAAGTCCGTCAATGCATGCATACAAGATCAAATACCAAGCTTTTGTTATTTGTAATTTAAAACAAAAATCTTCCATGGCAGTGCCTGTCAAGAGTTTGACAGCTGAGAATAAATTATCATGAAACAATCTTAAAACACAGTCATGTTGGCCATGGCGATTAATCTCAATTTCCTATAAGACAAACAGCCCATAAATACACTTAAAAAATAAATAAAATAAAGCGAAAATAGCATAGCCACACAAGCAATATTTTGCATTGATTGGTGCATGCAACATTGCATGCACAAACAATCGTTTGTTCTGGACATTATATATATAAACATTATATTATGGGCATAATGTCCGACGCAAACAAGGCTTGTGAAGCGGAAGTCTAGGTTGATACACTTGTATTTGTTAATGTGTCCCCCTCATTACCTAACTATTGATTTGGATCTCTTCACTAATCCAATACGTTAAATTAAGAGATTGTGTTATGTCTCCCATGACTTGCACCATTCAGTAGGGTTTAGGCAAGGGGCTTGTAGCTTAGTTGGTTAAGAGCATTTTACTTCTGCATATGAGGTTTTAAGTTTGATTCCCCTCTCTCCCAATATCGTTTATATATAAATAAATAAAAAGTTGTAGGATTTAGTTCTCCTCAAGACTTATATTGATAGAGGTAAGGATTCATCAGAAAATTTATGCTGATCACCAGTTGAGTTGTCTATAGACTAATTATAGTTAAAGTTTGGAAACTAGCTGACTATATAAGAGATTACTTGAAAACTTGTGATTCCCCCACCCCATTCTTCACTAAAAACAAACTCTATGATTTACATGTGCATAAAAATAAAATAAAAACCGTACTCCCACGAATATGAATACGAATAGAATATAACGTTGTGATTATCTTATAATTTGATACGTATGGTTTATGAGTGATTTTATACGCAACCCTAGTGTTCATCATACAAACAAAAAGAAGAAAAAGTTTTGTATTTCGTGGACCATTTGGAAAGGGACATTCGCATGTATTCTTCCGCAAGTTCATAATCGTCCCCCTAATCTTTTGTGCAATTATTGTCCTTGGTTTGTACTGCATAACTCTGCAAGCATATCTCTGAAATTGAAGAAGTAGCTCTCAAGATTCCAATGTACCTTTTGCTTCCTCCCAAAGGCCATTTGATTCCTCATCCTCACATTTGTACATTTGTGAATTTTGCGAGAGTCTCTTTGTCGCATTTCAATGACTTTGGAGAAATAGAATATATATATATATATATATATATATAAAGGCCTAAAATATCTAAACTATAATATTATGTTGGGTTCATGATGGAAACATTTTCGTTCTAACATTTTTATGGGTTTAATTTTGAGAATATTGTTGAATATAATTCATTTACTATATATGAAGAAATAATAATTGACGTCCTAGCTTCACAATCTCATATCCAGCTTGAATCAGAATACAAATTTGTGAGTCGGATTTTTTATTTATTTATTGAATTTTCATGTGACAAAACCCAAAAAATGTGTCATACATACCCCCATTATTTTCTTTACTTTTTGATTTAGTTATTAATATTAATTCGCTTGCCCATGGTCATTATGTAAAGTTGGGCAAGAATCCACTATCTAGAGTCCATGTGATTGGTTATTTTAGTTTTCTTTTTTGGTTGTCATTCTCTTAATTATATTTAAAAAAAATTAACAAACCATTCACATAACCACTTAAGCTGCTCGCTTCTCACACCTTTTTTTGGTTTTTTTTTTCTTGGCCAACAATAAGATATTATCTTTTTGAAACACAAGGGTAATAGTGTTTTATTAATGACGAAAAAAGGGTAACAAGTACAAAAAACCAGACCAAGCCCTAGAGGATTAGGTAAGTACTCTACCTCCTCAACTGCAAGCAGGAGAAGGAACCTTGCCTCCGAGGGCCCCCCCTCCCCCCTAGAAGCATGTTCGTAAAAACTACAACTTACAATCCTCATAAAGGACATCAACTAGAAGATCTGGCGGTTCTTCAAACCAAGTAGTGGTAGTTCCAATGTGGGAAGCATAATGCGCCAGACGATGAGCTGCTCCATTTGCAACACGGCGGATATGGTAAAACCATCCCCAATGATCTGAGTTATTAGCGCTTGGGTGTCTTCCACCACTGGGCCCACAGGGGACCTATCAACAAAAAGACTTCGGATTGTTGACACGATCTAGAGAGAATCACTCTCAAAAATTACATTAGTAAAATCCCCTTCCACCGCCAAAATTCCTCCTTCACAAGCTGCCATTGCTTCAACCTATAAAGCTGAGAAGACATTGTCCACATACAGCGCTCTTCCCGCAACAAAATTACCGTTAGAATCACGCACCATGATTCCCACACCTCCATCTGTGTGACCTGCTGTCCAAGAGCCATCAACATTAATTTTTCGGCTTCCAGTAATTGGTTTTTTCTTAATAAAGTCACATCTTATGACGTTAAACATTGAAAATCCTCTTCTAATCACTTTCCAGAAGTTAGTTCTTGAAGTGTTAATTCCATAGTTACTTATCATTTTCGCTTGTCAATTTTATGGTGTTTAGCGAGTGAATTATTAATTGTCAAGGCCCCTAATTAGTGCTCATCGATTAAAGAGTTTTCCAGGCTGTTTCCTTCTCTAATTTTTAACAACATATTAAGGCTCCTTAATACTTCACCAAACAATATTAATCTCATTTAGTTTTATTATAGAAACATAACTTAACTTATAAGCAAAACATAAGTAATTGCCAATCAAAAACACAAATACTTTTCACCGCACATCAACGGACTACCCGTAAACGTGTGGGCATGCACAACTATTATGAATAATATCAAATTAAAAAAAATATAGTATTGTCAATGGGATCTAATCTAGTAAAAGAGGGTCTTGACTTACGGACAAAAAAGAAAAAATAGTGTTTCACCCAACATGCACTAGTGCTTGTATGAATAATATGCATTACGATGTCTAGATACGCACTTAAATTGTGGCAATCTGTAATTACCTTTTATAGGTGGGAGTCGAATAGGTTTCCAACTACTAAACCAACCACAAAGAAAATCCTTATAAAAAACCAAAAAATAAAAAATAAAGCAGCAGGAGAAATACCTGCTAGTGTACGACACGGACTTCAAATCGTAGTCCAATTACTAGAAAGGACGGAAACAGTACGGAAATCACGTTCTCCTTTTCCATTTCTATTGGAAGAAAGGGCATTTGCGTAATTTCAACCCACCCCCAGGTACAGGTTCGTTGATTCACTTCGAATCTCCAGCCGTTAGATTCTACATGAAACACGTGGCGGGCGCAGAAGGAACGATTCCATTTACACCCCGAATATTCTCCCGAAACATTCCCGTAACCATCGCGCCTATTAAAATCCCAACGAAACCAACCCAACCTCCCGTTTGACTCCAAAAATCAGAGACTTAGTTACACTAATGAGTGAGGCACTGCAGCGAGACTACCAGCTGTGCGAGGAGCTCGGCCGTGGACGATTCGGCGTCGTTTTCAAAGCCCAGAGGAACGGCGACGTTTTCGCCGTCAAATCGATCGACAAGCGAATCGCCGACTCAGGCGACTCGCTCGATGCCCAATGTCTGTTGACGGAGCCGAAGATTTTGAAGCTTTTGGCCTCGCACCCCAACGTCATCAACCTCCACGACCTCTACGAAGACGACGACCACCTCCACATGGTCCTCGACCTCTGCGATGCGCCCGATCTCTACCGCCGAGTCACTCTCGGAGTCTTCTCCGAGCCCGAGGCCGCCTCGGTCATGGCTCAGCTCATGCTCGCCGTTGCGCACTGCCACCGCCTCGGCGTGGCTCACCGGGACATCAAGCCCGACAACATCTTGTTCGATGGTCGGGACCGGCTCCGGCTCGCCGATTTCGGATCGGCCGAGACGTTCGGGGATGGCGAGACGATGAGCGGCCTCGTCGGAACGCCGTACTACGTGGCGCCGGAATTGGTGGCGGGAAGGGAGTACGGGGAGAAGGTCGACGTTTGGAGCTCCGGCGTTGTTCTGTACATAATGCTGGCCGGTTTCCCTCCGTTTTACGGCGAAACGGCGGCAGAGATCTTCGAGGCGGTGCTCAGAGCGAACTTGAGATTTCCTTCGAGGGTTTTCAACGGCGTCTCGGCGTCCGTCAAAGATTTGTTGAGGCGGATGCTGTGTAAGGACGTTTCCAGAAGGTTCTCGGCTGAGCAAGTTCTCAGTAAGTAGTCTCTGTTGATTTTTGTTTGATTAATTTCAGTTTTCACGTCCGCTTAGACTGTTTGGTTGCGGGGATAGGTTGGGTAATTTGATATCCTCAATTGGAATAGCGAGACATCCAATTTTCAAAGTTTGTTAATCATAATAATTGAGTGGAAACGGGGACTATAGAGTAAAAATCTAATGTGGGGTTGTTTGGGTACAGGACATCCATGGATTACAAGCGGGGGAGGGGCCAGAGCTGGGGCTGATTAAGCGTGAAGCATCTAATTAAGCCTCCTTATAAATAGATTTTGTAAAAGCTTGGTGCTAGCTACTGTACATATACGCAATGGTGTCGGGAAAAATGAAAGCATTTGTAGTTGCTTTCCCGGAAAAGAAAAAAGCGAGTTTTTTTTTTCTTTCTCTGCGCTTGATATCGGAGTGTTTTTCTGTGTTTTTTTTTCTTTTTTGTTTGGTTGTTTTAAATTTTAATATGGTGGTGGTATGTGTAATGAGAGCTTTGGAGTTGAGTTTCCTCTGGTTTCTGCTATTATTTAGCTCTTGAAATCTTTAATTTTGATCCTAATAACAGATAAGGGGTCTATAAGAAAAATATAAGTAAAAATAAGACTAGATAAATCAGCGTTATGTCTCTCTATCTCAGTTAAGAGTCAAATCTTATCCTTGAAACATTTGGAAGTGATGTGAAACAGAAGTAGACTTTGATGGTAACTTGTCATTGATGGATGCTATATTTCTATAGCCTATCTGAGATATAGTGTTGCGTGGAAGTGGAAACCATGTTGAATTTTGATAATGTTATGCATTCTCTGTATTATTCTTCCTTTTTAAGAATGAGTAATGTAGCCCCTTTTGCCACGGGCGAATATGCCTTGAAACCATTTTAAGGTGGCACAATGTTATCAAGACACGCTGAAATAGTTTCAAGACAACTTTTTTATTTACGAAAAAGTTATAGTTTAAACTTTATTTGTAAAATGCTTTTCTTTTGTTAATATTACTCGTAAAAATGGAATGAAGTCCCATTTTATTTGGCCACGTCAAAGCATTGTTGATAGAATGGCAACATCACCCTTGATTTGATGTATGTGGATGAAATGGATGTTAGAACTAGTGAGGTCCATGGTCATTAAAGTGAGTAGAATAGAACGATGGTCCCTCCATGCCTAAATAATGGCAGCATGGTACTGATTATTTATCACTACTTGGAGTACAATTTGGATATTAGAGGGACAGTATTTGGGGCCTATGGGCCTACTAAATTGGTGTGACAAGGCTGATTTGTTTTACATGTTCCAAATCTAGTACGTGCCTGCCTACTAATTTAGCTACTATACAAGGATCAAGTTGATGCTATCAAACAACCAGTCGTTTTTTTTTTGGTCGAAAAACAAAAGTCATTGAGGAAAAGAAAAACCGACCCATGTGAGGAAGGGCCACCCAACCATTCCCATTTCTTTGTGTTTATCAAACGTCAAATTATCCATTCGATCACTCTCAACGTCCTAGTGCAAAAGAGATGTGGAATATATAGCTGCTTCAGTCAAACAATGTGTAGAATATTTTTCAGGTTGTATTTCATTCTTCAAAAGAAGATATTTATAGTACAATGATATAACCCTAGTATGGTCAAACTAGTAAACAAGATAAAAAATATAATTACACAATATTTGTACAAAAAAGAAAGAAATATAATCATAATAAACTAGGAAATAAATATCCTCATTAAGCTAGGATCTCACTAACACTCCCTCTCAAGTTGGAGCAAAGATGTCACGCATGCCCAACTTGTCAAGCGAGTTGAGAAAGATCATAGTAGGCACAGCTTTCGTAAGAACATTTGCCAGTTGATACTCGGATGATATAAATGGAAAAGAAATAATTTCAGCATCCAACTTCTCTTTAACAAAATGTCGATTGCATATGGCTTGGGACAAGGGCATTAGGTCCCTTGATATTGAATGTGATTCCTTGTCTGTGGTCTCTTTGATTGCTAAGGATTGTAACCATTCACATCCTCTCTTTTGTCTGATTGAAGACTGCAAGTTGCTAAACGTAATTGGAGATGCAATGTTTCTCATGTCTACAGGGAGCAAAACAGAGCAGCTGACCACCTTGCTAACTTGGGGTATGAGCTACCCTTGGGACTTCATATCTACGAATCTGCGCCTACCTCCCTCTCAAGCTTTCTTTTGGATGATGAACTAGGAAGAGCCCAAAGTAGGGCTGTGCCTTGTTGAGTTTTTGTTTTCTTTTCTGGCTTCGGCCTACCTTGTAACCAAAAAAAAAAAAAATGTCGATCAACCTCCACGTGCTTTGTACGATCATGTTGCACAGGGTTATGTGCAATTGCAATTGCAACATTATTATCACAATACAAATCCATGGGTTTCTGGGGTCCAAACCCAAGATTTGTCAACAATCTTCTCGATCATAGTAACTCGCAAACACCTTGAGCCATCCCACGGTACTCGGCCTCAGCACTAGAACTAGACACCATTTTTTACTTTTTACTCATCCAAGTAACAAGATCACCACCAACAAATGTGAAATACCCAGACGTAGAACGTCTATCAGTGACTGAACCAGCCCAATCAGCATCCGTATACCCTTCCACATCTGTATGACCATACTTGTAAAACATTAATCCCTTTCCAAGAGTTACTTTCAGATACCTCAAGATGCGCATCACAGCATCAATATGATCTTCACTAGGAGAATGCATAAACTGACTCACTACACTCACTGCATATGCAATATCAGGACGTGTATGAAATAAATAAATTAATTTCCCCACAAATCGTTGATAACGCTCTTTATCTGTAGGGACTTGATCAGGATATAACCCCAACTTATGATTCTGTTCACTAGGGGTATCAATTGATTTACAATCTAACATTCCAGTTGTAGGGGCCTTTTTCTTCTGGCGGCTACAAATGGGCTGGGCTGCTGTGAGGAGCAAACTGAAGAAAAATATCCCCAGTGTCTGGGTTCAAAGATCAAGCCCCAAAATGTTTCGAAAGGGTAGCAAAGCTTTAGGAAACACCTTGGTTACCTTCACCAACAGGAAATAATGGCTGCTTACAGATAAATTCTCAATGCTTACAGATAAATCTTAGCTTGGCATGAGAGGCTTGTGGCATGGGAGAAAAGTTGCCATGAGTTTAGCACTAAGAAGAATATTATAATGTTCCTAGGGGAAAGATAGGGTATTAAGGTAGGTTTTGCATGGAGGTTTAGTTGAGAGAGAAGGACAAGAGAGAAGAAGACAGCTTCAGTACTTCTTCCGACAGCTTGACGAAATTTCTGTCAAGTGTTAGAATAGCCTGTCAAGAAGGAAACTAAAGAAAAAGGAGATGAACTAAGCACGAAAATTGCTGGTTTTGAGAGTAAGAGAGGAAGCTTGCTCTCTGGTTGTGGATGGATTCATTGGGAAGAAGAGACCCTATTTATAGCAGCTGGGAGCCATTCTTTTTCCAAGAAACCCTAGTGGCTTTTATCCCATTTTGCCAACTCTTTTCCTTCCTTTCTCCTCTTATCCTTTCAATCATCCTATTTTGGTAAAATCTATTCTGCTTCTTTGCACAAAATTAAGGGTTTTGGGGGCTCAAGGTTCCTGCCCTAATGAAGAATTCCTATTTTTAGACACCGCTTCCTTTTCCTTCTTTTCTTCTTCCATGGCCAAGTCTGGTGAGGGCAAGAAACGGGCATACCTGCTGGTTCGAAAGATGACTCCCACTTTGCGCGCCAACATCCTACGGTTCGATGGGTGTTTCTTGCTTGAAGCCTGTTCCTTCCCATGTGATGGAGCCTTCCAGCAACTTTGCGTACGTGGACATGTTTGCTCCTTTCGTGGCTTTTGTTTCTCAGCCAAGTGCTGATGGCTTGCAGGTCTTCATTTTAGTTATATGGGCCTTCTAGAACAATGGGTTGACATATCAAATAAATGGGCCAACTTCACCAAGTTCTGACCTATTTTGTTGAGGTGTTGGGCTAATTTTGGTTAAGCTAATGGGCTATTTTGGTTGGGTTACTTAGGTTATTTTTCCTTTTTGTGCTCACCCACATATTTGGGCCTGAGAAATGGGCTTGTGCTCCGAGGCTCCCAAGCAACCCGGAACCACAATTTCTTGGCCCATCAATGGGCCTCATGACAACTCATTACCATCCATACCACAACCCAGTCAAGCAAGCCCCGATATTTGAGTGGCTTGGGCCCACTTAGGCTTGTAGCGTGGTTGGGTGCGATATAACAATCTCCCGTTTGGGCATGGCATGTTGCTTGGCATGTCTTTTAATTATGATGTTTAACGGGATAATTAGCATGGATTTGTAGAACTAACGCATTTTATAATCTTAATCTCGATTCCTAGCATGACGGATTATTTATTTGGCATGGCATGCGAGGTGTGATTCGTGCATGGCGAACCTTTGCGTGCCCCAAATTGGGGCTTTCCTGAATAATGCGCCATTTTGGGCCAGGAATTTATTTGGGCCTAAGCGTGGATTTTTTGGGCCTCAACACCAGTCTCTGCAAGTAAATCCAAAATATACTTTCTTTGAGACAGAAAGATACCATGTTTAGATCTTGCAACTTCAATTCCAAGAAAGTACTTCAAATCACCCAATGACTTCATCTCAAACTCGGAAGCCAGCTACTTCTGAAGATTTTGCATTTCTGCCTGATCATCTCCAGTCACAATCATATCATAAACATAAATAATTAAAGCTGTCAATTTACCTTTATGACGCTTTAGAAACAAAGTATGATCTGAGTTACTCTGCACATACCCAAATTTCTTCATAGATGCTGCAAATCTCCTAAACCACGCTCTTGGAGACTGCTTCAATCCATATAAAGGCTTCCGCAGCTTCCGCAGCTTACACACAACACCCTCCTTAAATGTTACAGGAATACCATGAGGGAGATCTGTGTAAATCTCCTCCTTAAGGTCACCATGTAGAAACACATTTTTGACATCGAATTGTAATAAGGGTCAGTCGCGGTTAGCAGCCAGGGACAATAGTACATGCACAGTATTGAGCTTTGCCACTGGAGCAAATGTCTCTAAAAAATCCACTCTATAGGTCTGAGTATAACCCTTTGCTACCAATCTAGCCTTGTAATGGTCAATGGAACCATCAGCTTTATGCTTCAAAGTAAACACCTATCTACATCTAACAGCTTTCTTCCCTTGTGGCAAAGAAACTAAATCCCATGTTTTATTCTTATTCAAGGCATCTATTTCAACACTCATGACATCCATTCATTTGGGGTTAGATAAAGCATCCTGCAATTTAATTGGCACACATATACTAGATAATGGACACAAATATGATGCATATGACTTAGACAAACGATGAGTTGACACATAATAGCTAATGTGATATTTAGACTTGGCATGTATATCAGGAGAGTATTGTACTTTAGGTTTCCCACGAGTAGTTCATAGGGGTAACTGATAAGTTGACACAGATAGATCATTAGAAATTACCTCATTTGGTTCACTATCACAAGTAGATTGAGGCACTGACAAGGCATATGATGGGTATTGCATCGAACTCATCCATACAAGAATCACTGTCATTATTTTCAGATACTGCGTTAAAAACTCTATATATTAAATAAACAAAATGTTCACTCCTCGTCATTGTAACAAGGCATCGCATAAAATTGCGGCCTTTGTGTCCAGAGTTGGTGGTATCCATACTTGGGATGATTTATGGCCTGAGTGGATCTTTGATGCTCTTGCTAGTGATGTAAACCTCACTATTCGTCTTTAATAATATTCTCTCATAGTTTGGCAAAAAAAAAAAAAAAAAAAAAGTTCATGTTCATACTTCAATTTTTAATACCATAAGATAAAAAAAATTCTTCATGATTCATTCACATAATAATTAAAACCACACAAAATAAAACATAAATTGATCTCAAGTACCAAGAAGAGAAGAAAATATAATGAAAACTGAAAAGAAAAAAAAAAAAAAAAAGGAGAAGATAAAAAAAGGTGGGGGAAGTCGGGAGAGAAAGAAGAGGGGCTGATGAGGTGTAATAGGAATAAGTTTAAGAGAGTTTTGAAATTATAATTTTTGCCCCAGATTGTTTAAACGTTTCAAATTTCATTTTGACCCCCTTTATTTTTAAAATGTCAAAATCGCTCATGACTTGTCTTTGACTATGGGTCGTGTTTCAAGAGTGTCTTGACCATAAGTGCTTTGACTATGAGGTCCAAATGAAGGTAATAATTTGCATAAATTTGATCAGAAAGTAGTCATGCAATTATTTGGACAGAAAGTAGAAGATAATGCTAGATGAGGGGGCATAAATGATATAATAAAAAATTACAACTGGGAAAATTAGGAGCATTTAGCCAACTTTCTTTTTAATTACTTTTAATTGGAACATAGGCTACCACAAACAATAAACAGGCTCCGAGCATGAAGATAAAGCAACATGATCAAACATTCGAAAAATCCTACACAACAATGCTATAATAATCTGATAAGAAAAGAAAAAGCCTAATTAAACTGGAGCAGTTCTTGTGCCACTTTCAATCTCCTGCTGCCTTGATTCTGACGGAGCTGCATTTTCTTGCTCTGCTTCACCAGACAGGTCCTCCAGTGATCTTCCCTTTGACTCAGGCACCAAGAATGTAAACAACAGCCCTAGGAAGTTAACCACACCCAGAATTATGAGGGAGTTCCTCACCCCAATACCCTTTTCTGCATACTGAAATCCAAATGCACCCACAATTGCCCCAGCCTTCCCTGCTGCAGCTGATATACCATGGCATGTGGACCTCAGCCTTGCTGGGAAAATCTCTGCAGGCACCACGAATGTCGTCGCATTCGGACCAAAATTGGAGAAGAAGAAGGTCAATGAGTACATCACAACAAACCCAACTCGGTTCTCTCTAAGAGTCCAGTGCTGGTAAGGAATGGCCAAGGCAAACATGAAGACTGTCATGAAGAAAAACCCCATTATCTGAATTGTGAACCTTCCAATCCTGTCTATGAATGCCACGGTGAACCAGTACCCGGGGACGGTGCTGCAGAGAGCAATGAGAGTTTGTGCTCTGGCAATTTTGAAGACCTCTTCAAGAGCGCTCATGGTCTTTGCCTTTGGGATCCAGCCAATGGCACTGAAGATGTCCTTTTGGAATAGATTCTGGCTGTAGAAGGCAATGTCCAGCAAGAACCATGTGCTGGTAGTTCCAAGCAAGTGCCAGCCATGGCGGCTAAGAAAGTCCTTGGAAAACAAACCAAAATCATTCCCTCCTTGCTGCTCTATCTTCTCCTGCTCTGCTTCTACCTCAACCTGCAAAACTTTCGACATATCAGCAGCAGCCTGCTTGGCATTCTTGGCAACCAAGGCAGTGTACCGAGCAGTTTCGGGCATTTTGGCACGCCAGTAATAAGTAAGCAAAGCTGGGAGTGCACCGAACATCAAAATCATTCGCCAAACATAATCGGCTTGTGGGAAAATAGAGGCAGCTGCATCAGCTTCATAAGAGGGTGCAGGAAAACTGTGCTTGAATGCTGCAGATACTATAATTGCAACCATTCCACCAGCCAAAATCCCAAAACCTTGCATGGCAAACACAGCAGCAATGAAGGCTCCACGGGTCTTTTTATTTGCATACTCAGACATGATAGTGGCTGAGAGAGGATAGTCGCCGCCAATTCCAAAGCCTAGCCAGAACCTGAAAAAGCAAAGTGTCGAAACCACAGCCTTGGCGTCACTCCCAAATGAGAGGCCGGATGCAACTGAGCATATGACCATGACCATAAGGACCATGCCGTAGACTCGTTTTCGGCCCAATTTGTCACCAAGCCAGCCGAAGAATAGCTGGCCTGTGAGGGTGCCGCAGAAGGCCACACCATTAACAGCAGCCGAGACATTTGAAGGCAAACTTCCAGGCTCTGCAGCTCCAGGTTGTTGATAATATATGCGGCCAATCAATTTGGTGACAAGGGAAATGCAGAAGAGATCATAGGCATCTGTGAAGAAGCCCATGCCAGCAATCACAATTGCTGTGAAATGGTACCATTGTGTTTTCGCCACATCAAGTGCATTCAGCACTTCCAGTTGTTCCTTGGCCATCACAAAATCACCCCTTCTCTAAAGTTGGTCTGCCCTGTTGTATTTTCTTCAACTGTTTAACCTGAAATTTTGACTGCAGAAAGAAAAAAAATCAATCTATTAAACTTGTGACTGTACAACAAAAAAAAGAAAGAAAAGAAAACAGGTATTTAGAAGAAGACAAGATAGGGGTTGATATGATTCCTCTACAATCATGAGCTTACGTGAACAGATGAGTTTTAAAGAGAACCATACGACCTTTTTTTTAAAGAAGTATGAGGAGAAGCGATAACTAAAGGGGATGAAGTTGCTCACACATACAAAACTGATATTATGGAAGTTTGAGATCTCTAATTTACAAGTCAAGATGTTTTTCACAAGGCTAGACCAAGTTCGCGAGAATGATGCCAATTGACAACTAAAAGAAACATGAGAAAATGACCCGGAGCACAGGAAGTCATGGGTCAATAAAGTGAAATTAATTCTAAAGAAAGTGGAATAAAATACTTTTCTTCTTCTATAAGAAGAAAACAAAAGTTGGTCTATGTCAAATTCAGAAACTAAATTAAATATTCATCAGTCAGAATGTATTAAATTGCTAATGGATGCAACTGAATTAGCAGACAGATGGATTGACATATGAATTTCAAACAGTGAATTTAAAATTCTTGAAAGCAGGGATATGGTCAAACTACACAGCTGCATCTGCGCATCTACAACTGCAACTGCAACTACAACTACTCGTTTTCTGAGCTCTAAACAGACAAAATAAAAGGGATAAACATAGGGTTAAATAATTTCCTATGCAACCCAATTTCCATCAAAGAAAGGAGAATTAATGATTCACTACACAACAAAGAAAGAACTAGAAACAAAAAAACACACAGGGAAATGATCTCCAATACTACAGGAGCTTAGAGAACGCAAAAGTTGAAAGCAACAAACCTTTATAATTTACTTTGAAGCAGAAAACTTATGAAAGAATTGTGCTTTATAAGTCCAGATTATATAGTACGATTTTCAGTTACACCTTTTCATTTCACTGCTTGAAAAATCTTTCACGCAAATAAAATATCTCCCTTTTTCCTCTGCTTTCTTTGAGAACAGACGTGAAGTATGGAGAAACAGAAAAGAACATCCAGGAATATTCTTGAACAAGAGCAACAAAAGATGCCCAAGTTGCTTGACATTATGGTAATTACCCAATTACCATCCAACACCAAAGATGAAAAGAAACTGATTTTCAGGTGCCCAAATCAAGAAAAAGTGTTTGCCTTTTCTAAATTTTTATATTGGGTTCTTCATAACGTTGCAAAATGCAACACAAGGCTTAGCAAAACAAAGAACAAATGTATGTGCATTAGATAAATCTCTGCAATATGTTACAATTTATTTACTTTCATGGAAAAGAATGAAGCTTGTGAGAGCTGAGAAAGAAAGGAATTGAAAATTCCAGGCATTGATTGATCCCAAATTATGCAGGTAATTAAAGAACAGATATGAACAAAACAAACCCACATGAGTGAAAAATCAAAGCAAAAAGAAAGAAAAAAAAAGGTAGAGTGGAAAGAATCGGCAAACCTTGTAGCTGTAGCTGAAAACGAAGGTGAGAGAATCTGAATGCAATTATGAGGAAATCACAGTGCAAGGAGAAAAACCCATGTCTTGTCTTAATGCAATTACTAGTGGAGAAAAGAAAACAGAGAGGTTTAAAGAGAGTGATGAAGCTAAGGAGAGTGGTTTTCTTTGTATGTTTCTTTCTATTATATTTAGACTCAGAGGGAAAAGAGCGAGCGAGCGAAAGTATGGGAATGGAGGGAAGGGAAGCGGGGTTGGTTCCGTATTTAACTGCAACAGACCCTCATCATCTCCCAGTAAATGTTCAGAGGAATCTTCGTTTTTACCAGGCATATTCCCCCCCTTATTTCTCACTCACCTCACCTCTCTTCTTTGACCCTATCTTTCCTATTAGTCAACATAGTAACTTTATTTTTCTCAAAACCCTTTTTTTTACCCATACAAAAAATTCTCGGACTATTCCCTACGTCCAAATACAGAACTCATTTTTATTTTATTTTGTAATCGATATTGAAGAAGGGAATATGAACACAAGATCTTAGGTGCAAGAAAAATCACTTTTAATCATGAGATCTACAAGCTCCTTGCAAGACCCATTTTAGTTTTAGAGTCCAACCATCTAACTTTATTCCATTGTGTTATTCTTTTGATTACTATATGAGGGAATTATAAAGAAAAACGAAAATTGGAATAATTTCTATGAGAGCTTCTATAACTTAATTATGGGCTGTCATTCAGTATTTGTGAACATCAAATCAAGATTAAAATCCCAGAAGAATATATAAATACAATAGACTTGGGTGGATTTCCTAATTCAACTAGATTTTTTTTTGCATGAAACTATTTTTATGTCTTTATTCATACTAATTAATTGTTATGGTATGTCTCCCCTAGCATTACAAGAAGAAAATATATACCTTGTCCAAACTTATTTTTATTTTTTGATTAATGAGGAGAGAGATTTGAATTTGAGATATCTTTTAACTTTTAAAAGAGAAAGAATCGTACCTGTAGACTGGGATTACGAGAAATTTTGTAAGTAAAAATGTACGACTAAAAAATAAAATGCTCTTTTTATCTAATGTTGTTGTCAAATGACAATAACACATAATAGAAGTTTAATTGGAGTCTTAAATAGATAATATATCAATAATATCTCTGTCTATGTGATTAGTTGATATATCTTTGAATTGAAATGCAAAGCTTTTGGTCTAGAAAAAAGCATCTAAATTGAGATATTCGCGTGAAAAACATGCATGCATGGTGTTTTGATGCTTAGCACGGATTAATATGTCCGTCAAAGTGAAAAAGCTACGATTTCAAAAGAACAGCTTGCCATATAGATTCAAACAACTCATGAATGCCAAGAAAAGTTGGACCACCAAAGTTTCTGAGTTCTCACGAAAGTGAGGTCATTATATTCATTCAACCAGCCTGATCATAAAGAAAAAAAGATATCACTAGCTACACGTAAGTTAACCCACCAGGAGAGGCTTTGGGCACAAACAGACAAAGCCGCCTCCTAAGGTCTCCAAATTGGGAGGGCCTCCAGTTTGTATAATACCCTATATATACATACCTATATTATTTAAAAAACTATATTATATAAATATTATGTTAAGCCCAAAACCAATTATTAATTTACATAACTATTCAATTCAAAATTAAAAAGTGTAAACTCAATAAAGACCCACTAATTGTAAAATAGATAAAATAAAATAAAAAATTGCCCAATTACTCAATTCAAAATTAAAAAGAGAAAACTCAATAAAGACCCGATTTTTTTTTAAACTTATAGCTTAAATCAATTAACTAGTTGAATCAATTAGGAAACTGAAAAATACATGGGAGAAAAACTTGATTATGTTAATTGATATTTTTGAATCAAAAAATGAAAAATGAGTGACGTTTAAGTGATGCATTTTATAAAGTTGTTGTGTAAATTACAAATTGATTGTTTCTTTTATGTTACAATTGTGAATTTGAGTTCATATAATATTTTTTAAACTTACCAAAAAAAAAAAATTCACATAAATATACATATAGAGTAGAAGGCCTCATTTATGATGTTCACCTAGGACCTCCAAAACGTAGGACCGCCGCTGTAATCTACCCATATATTTGTGGTTTCAAAGTTGTTTTTGTTGACCTGAAGTCACATGAAAGAGAACTAGTTGGATTGCGTTTCAATATTTCTATGTGGACCAACTTATAGTTATACATAATAAGAACACGCTTCCCAAACGTAAGATTGGGAAGTTTTGAAATTTTGGTGAAGGAAAATATCGCAGGAAGTGTATATATTTTATCCCAAATTTTCGTATGCTGATCGAAACTGAAAGAAGAGCTAACAAGTCTAAAGACGATGCAACCAAGTTGTCTCAAAGAGTCTTGGTATGCTTGCAAGTTGCAGCATGTCCTTTTCTTCTTTGTGTATGCTCACAGCTAACATGTTACTCTACAGGGGAAAAAAATGATTTCAATCATGTCAAAGAAAATTTTGGACCAAGAGATTTAGACGCAAATCTGAAAAAGATGATTTCATTCATGAAAAACATGCTTACATATTTTCTAAGTGTCGGGAGCAAGCGATCCCAATCACATGAACCAAGAGATTTAGACGCAAATCTGTCACCAAGTGAAGTGAGCATGCGAGAAAATAACTGAACTGAATGCAGCCGCGTTGCCTGCAAAATGTCTTGCATCAATGCTCATAACAATTTGACACAATAGGATGAACTTTTAGTAAGATTTTAACATTTTATAGATCTTTTGTTCATGCATTTGTTATGAACCTTCAAATCCATCATTAATATCTACAAGTGATTTACTAGATGATTAAGTAGTGTGAGGCACATAATTAACTTCAAATTAGTGATGCACATGCATCTTCTCTCATCCTCCTCCTTGTCCCCATGTCTTCTTTTCTAAACTTTTTGACTTGTCTAGTCAACTTGTCATCCTATTGAAGTGATGAGCTTCCCTTTCAAGCCAAGCTAGCTACCAGTACAGCAAAGCTGGTAAGAGTCAATGACTGGAAATCCTACCCACCATTTTCACCAAAACAGTCCCAACCATCTCGTTTTCTTGACTGCCATTAGGTTCAAAATATTGTTTTCACATTAGCCTCTTCTAATATTAATTATGCATACAATATATTCATGCAACAGACAGATTTTTTAGTGGACTTAAAATCGGCCGAACCGTTCAAATCTTGACCTATTTTTCATCATTTTTTATAGTGAAATTGTCTTGCTAACATTTCGTCACTTGAATAGGGTCTCACAGACTTGCACATTTTTCTGGTTTCACAGTTTTTGTTGTTTTGTTTTGTAATTATTGTATGTGGGGTTGGAATTAAGACTTCAAGCTTAACTCTGCCCCATTCTCACTTTTTTGGGGTCAGAAATCCTGAAGTGTCACTCTAGTTCAACCTTAATCAAGAAGGAGCGACAAAAAATTCAATTTCAGATGGTCCAACACAAATGGCTCTAACATTCCGGCATGTGTTTGACATATGATCATGAATGCTATGAACTACCACTACTAGACCGGTCATTAGATCATCTCTCAGATTCTGGATGATGGAAGACGGAGACAGACATTACTTGCATCAAATTTTGCATTTGCAGAATTGGTTTGTATTTGCACTATTTTTATATTCGAACTTGTAAAATCATTTCACATCGAGAAGAAAAGCCATTAGACCAAGAGCTAGTTGGTCATCGCACTACACTTTGCTTTAGTATCATAAAAAATACCTGTGAACAGTGGTGGATTCAAGATTGTTATATCATAGGGTCATAGTGTAACAGTTCCGAATTTTTAAAAAAATCAAAATAACACTAAAAAAAATAGAAACCAATTTGATGTAAATTAGTTGGACTAACATTGAGTAAGAGTCTTACATCTGTATTGATTCGTGAAGTCGTTTTGGGCGGCGCTTAAAAAATAAAAATAAAAACCCTTGTAGCAGTGCAAGGTCCTTCACATAGTTACCTGGTACGTGGAAAGAAAAAATGTATAAATATATGAATGTAGACAGAAAAAGCGTATGAGGTTTTAAGAACACACAACATTAACTATCTCAAGCTGGAAACTAGTTATTTTTTAAAAACAAGTTAATATAATATAATATTTTAGTTTAATGTTATAATTACTTTGAAATACCCGTTTCTTATTTCCAGCAATTGCCTCTTTGGAAAACATCAATCTTTATGATATTGAAAGAACCAATGTATTTCCAACCACTACGTCGAACTCCAATATCTCCCCGCCCACCTTTATTATTCTCTCTTTCCATGATTCTCCGTCTATCGTTCCAAAGTTCATGGCTCTCTCTCTCTCTCTCTCTCTCTCTCCAGTGCTATTCTTTCTCACGGCTCTCTCTATCACTCTCATGAGTCATAACTCCATTAGTGCTGTCGACGGTGGCTCTGATTAATCTTTGAACGACAAATGGACTCTTTCAAGCCTTTTGTCAAACACCTGGTGTGCGGCTTGGGGTCGCCTGAGCATCTCCACAGCCAGCTTTCCGTCCACTATGGGGTCACTTGACCCCTCTTGTCCATCTGTGCATCCGCCCCTGCCTATGAAGGGAACCTATATTTTTCCTGAGTTTTTTGCATTTTGCGTCTTGCCGTTGGTTGAAGGGTATATATGCTTTTGTCTAGGAAGAGATGCAAGTAGCAACAAACAACTACACCACTTTTCCCTGAACAAAAGTTTTAGACTAAAATCCTTCATATTCGAGCATCTCTGGTTGAATTCAGAAAACAGAAGGAAATGGTTTCAAATTTGGGCTTGCAAACTAGGTTGCATATGCTTTCCCCCAACTCCAAGAGATCCATTAGGCTTGTTCAAACAAGTGCAAGCAAAAAGAGGTGGAGATATATTTCAAAACAGAACAAAATAAAAATGGTACAAATAAATAACATACACAATCGAAACAAATCGAAAACACGATACAATTGCTTCTGCAATTAGGCTTCCACAAGCATATATATATCTACATTATTTTTATTGCATTGCAAATAAAGTAAATAAAAACCATTGTAAATTCACAAAGCTTTGATTAAACGACCTCATCCAACTGGAACAGTTCTAGTAGAACTGGCCTGCAGCTCTGTCCCCTCTTCTTCTTCATTCTCACCAGTCAGCTCTTCAAGTGATTTTCCCTTGGATTCTGGCACCAACAGAGTAAACAGCATGCCGAAAAAGTTGATCACACCAAGCATAATTAGAGAATTCTTCACACCAATACCAGTTGGGTACCCTGCATCAGTCTTTGTAGGGTCCTTGCTCTGTGCTGCATACAAAAACCCAAGTGCTCCAATAATAGCCCCAGCCTTCCCAGCTGCAGCTGATATACCGTGACACGTAGACCGCAACCTTGCTGGGAAAATCTCAGCTGGCACAACAAATGTGGTGGCATTGGGTCCAAAATTGGCGAAGAAGAAGGTGAATGAGTACATGACGACAAATGCAATTCTGTTGGGCTTCAAGGTCCAGTGGTGGTAAGGAATTGCTAATGCAAACATGAACACTGTCATGAAGAAGAAACCCATCAACTGGATTGCAAACCTGCCCAAGTAATCAATGAACAAGACAGTGAACCAGTATCCAGGGACAGTGCTGCACATTGCTATGAGTGTTTGTGCTCGTGCAATTCTATAAACCTCATGAATTGCATTCATTTTCTCTGCTTTCGGGATCCACCCAATGGCGCTGAAGATGTCCTTTTGGAAAAGGTTTTGGCTGTAGAAGGCAATGTCTAGCAAGAACCAAGTGGAAGTGGTGCCAAGCAAGTGAAGACCATGGCGACGAGCAAATTGCTTGGTGAATAAGCCAAAGGTATTGGATTTCTCTTGAGTAATTTTCTCTAGTTTTTCCTCTTCAGCTTCAAGGTCAACTTGCAACACCTTAGACATGTCTGATGCAGCTTGCTTGGCATTTTTGGCCACAAGGGCTGTGTACCGAGCTGTCTCGGGCATTTTCATACGCCAGTAGTAAGTTAGAGCAGCAGGAAGAGCTCCAACCATCAAAATGATACGCCAAACAAAGTCAGCTTGAGGCGCAAGAGAAGCAGCTCTGTCCACAGAGTATGCAGGAGCCTTGAAACTGTGATCAAACGCGCTTGACACAATCAAAGCCACAATCCCACCACCCAAAATCCCGAATCCTTGCATCGCAAACACCGCGGCTATAAACGCCCCACGAGTCTTTTTGTTGGCATACTCAGACATGATTGTAGCTGAAAGGGGATAATCACCACCAATGCCAAATCCAAGCCAGAACCGGAAGAAGCAAAGAGTGGTGATCACACCCTTTGGGTGATCAGAAAATGAAAGTCCTGATGCAACGGAGCATAGGACCATGAGAACAAGGGTGATCCCATAGACCTTTTTACGACCCATTTTGTCACCAAGCCAACCAAAAAAGAGCTGGCCTGCTAAGGTGCCACATAGAGCCACAGCATTAACAGCAGCAGCCACATTGGGAGGCAATGTGCCCGGCTTTGGCTGGTTTAGGTCCGTGTAGTATATGCGGCCGAGTAACTTGGTGACCAAGGAAATGCAGAACAGATCGTAAGCATCAGTAAAAAACCCCATTCCTGCAATCACAATTGCAGTGAAATGGTACAACTGAGTCTTGGCCACATCGAGTGCATTAAGCACTCCCAATTGCTCTTTAGCCATCGCTTGCTAGTAATTGCCTCCAACAGTCCACTGAAAATTAAATTCTTCTGCATATGAAAAATCAATAATCACAGCATCAGAAGCAAGAAAATACAAGAAACATATTGTTTCTGTAACTTAATTGACCATATGATAAATATAAAATAAAATTCCCATCATTTTTTGGTGACCCCAGATCAATCAAAATCATAACTTTCTAGAAGCATAGAGGAAAAATTAGCTCATGACTATGTGTTACTGTGAAGAAGGAAAGAAAGACAAGACATGGGAACCAACCAAGTTTTCTTCTAGATTGTAATCACTTTGACATAAGGGGGAGCAGGATGTTGAATTTTCAAAGGAAATGCTTGTTTTTATTAACTGCAGTCTGCAGGTCTGCATCGATGGAATTGATGGACCAACTACTTCGCTCAACTACATCGCTGGTTTTGTTTACAGCGTTTTGGCAAATTGACTGGTTGACTATTGACTTCAAAGGAGGAGTAAATTTTTTTTAAAATTTAAACAGATATATTTTTGTTTTTCAAATTCGATTCAAAACGCCATCCAGAAGTGACATATCCTAACTTCTCAATTATTGTACCAAAGATAAAAATTTCTCATTCCACAATGTACGTAGACTTTTTCATATAAAGACAAAATAAATATATTTAAAAAAAGGGAGGAAGAATCGACAAAGTATTTTTTATTTACAGAAATTAAATGGTAGGTTTTATGGGATTTGAATGAATGAAGACAGAAAGGGAACATCAAGGGCCTGCCATATGGGGCTAACTTCCAAGTTGCAAGTTGCAGGCATACTCCATGAACGGCTTTAATTGAACAAGAGAAAAAACAGAGACAGAGAAACAAACACCACATATTTTTTGGTCCAGAAACTGGAATTCATATCATTTGTGTGAAAAAAAAAAACAAATCAGAACTGAGGAAGTTTCAAAATTTCCAAGGAGTCGGTCCTAAGTGAAGAAATATTTTGAAGTATGGTGCATGTGGAACGAGGGGGGAGGAGAAACACTTGTGTGGAACGGAGATAACACTGTTTTGCTATATTTATCCAATCACAGTATGCCAAATGGAAAAGTTATCGTGCGTGGCATACCGTCGTTGACCAGAGATAGCAGTTTCACACAAGTTTTTCTGGACAGGCAGACCCCAAGTGTGCTCAGAACAAGCAAGCTCTGGTTCATGAGCATTTGTTCTAATTATGGTATTATTTTCTTGGTTGACCCAATGAAAAGAAACATTTGAAGCATTTTTTGCCCAACAGAAAATAAGAAAAATTCATCAGCAACACAGAGGCTAAAAGCGGCCCTTAAAAGTAGAGCTTTAGTGTGATATGGGCAACTCCTCTGGTTGGATACATAAACCCTCAACTTCCAATGGAAGATCAAGGGGCTGCCCTACCATGATGATCACCTTTTACCTTGAAAAAGTAAAAGTCTATCTACTTTAAGTGGTCCTGTTTTCCAAATTAAGAAACCAGTTCCGAAAATCATGGAACTTAACTGGTAGGCTTTCATTTAATTTCATGCATCAAAGTCTGAAAACTTTGCAGGTACAAATCAAGAGAAAACAGAGATTGCAGGAACTAACCTGCTTCTTGAACTTAGCATTTGGAGGAGGGAGAAGAAGATGTTGTCGTGCTGTTGGGTTATGGCGTGGATATTAATGAGCAAAGTAGCTGACTATTTAAAGGGTACTGACCTTAGAATCAATTCTAGCATCTTTAGGCATATACTTGGCTTCAATTGCTGGCGCAGCTTCTTGGGTCAACTCTTTAACAAAGTCTCTCTCTATCTCTTGCTTCTTAGAAATAACCACACGGTTTCTTCTTTGGCATTTCCCTGGTTATTTATATTGTAATTACAAGTTTCCAAAGATTGTCAACATCAATTTTATTAGAGGGGTAATTGCAGATCTTTTAGCAAATATAGGAGGTAACTTTTTACAGCCTTGTGCCTGGTTTTCTAATTTTCTTTTTAGCGTAGTACTTAATATCTATTTTGATGTACGCAATGTTGGGAACTCTAGGGGATCGTCTTTGTAAGTTCCTTTATTTTGTACTCAAAAAAATAGAGTAATCGAACACGAAACTTCAAATGCAAAACTGAATACTGTTAACCACATGGTAAAACCATTAGCTATGGAAGAAAAAAATAGATTAAACATGGTTGTGATGAAGGCAAAAGATACAAATCAATCATTGGAGTATAAGTCACAAAAGAATAAGGCCAGAACCCGATGCAATGGTAGCAAAAATGAAGCCTAGTGTCAAGCCATTCCATTATATTTTGAATTGGGTTGCTTGCTCTTACCAAGTTGCATATAATAATGGAAGAGTAGGAGGGAAACTTGGTATTCCAAGTCAGAATATTAATTCCATCGTCGTCATCTCTTATAATGCTCTTGTGAAAAATAATTTCTTGCCGGATTTCGTGCAAAGTCATGTTCTAATTCATGTAAAAGGAAATGGGTAACTCGAAAAGGACTTTTTAACTCCTGCCAGTGATGCAAGCAAACTACATATATAAAAGATGGCTAATTGTTTTTTTTTTTTTTTTGGATTGCCAAAGTTAGGAAGAGGGAGGGGAAATTTTCACACACATTGTCAAGGTGTTTTGAGTATTCCAATCTGAGATCATTATTCTACAAGTCAATGCCATTTTCTATTGAGTTAAATCCCATTAGCAAAGATCATTAACTGATTAAGTGTTTAAAAGATAGTAAACCATGTAATTAAATTGCTTTTTGGTTTAAGGGTTGAACTTGAAAAGTCTAGGCACCTTTTTTACAAGTGGTTCTACTTCCATTCATTATTTCTATTGGGGACCATACTTGGAGGCGTGTCATGTCACGTGTGTTTGCCTTTAGGAGTGCAACATGAAGTGACTTCCATTTTTGAACTTTAAACTGTGACAATAGAAATAATGAATGGAACCAGACCAAAGTTAGTGAGCCAATTCAGTTTAAAAAAAGAAAAAAAAAAAAAAAACAGAGTCGAAAAATACTCAGAAAGGGCCCAAGGCAAAAGCCCTAGATCACCTCTATTTGTCGGATCTGATGGGTTTTTGTTACTTGTACAGGCAGTTTCTCAACCAGCTGGTAACACAAATTTTAATCTTAGCTTTGGATTTTGTTCTCCGCCTATATATAAGAGAACAAAAATATGGAACAAATGGTAAAACCAAACAAAACCTTAAATATGTACGCACACATATTAAATTATAATTTGGGTTGTGTAAGCTGGTGTTGTTTAATTTGCACAAATGTCACACGTATTGAAGTGGCAAATGAGAAATTCCTACCTAATGTTTGCCAACAATTTCCAAGCAACTTCCAACCAGACTGTATACAACGACAGACATCCAAGGACCATGAAGAAAGTTGAGGGAGGGGAGCCCACAGGTGGGAAACCTCCAACATTTTTCCCAGAAGTATGTGGGTATTTTCAAGGTGAACGTATAAAAAACGGTTTGACGGAACTAAGTTTAATGAGTCGGTAGCAATCGCATCAAAGGAAGTTAGCCTAGCAGAAGTCACCATCGAACTCAGCTGCAAAGCATCGAACACACTGTCCTAGCCAATTGCTCACATCTACAAGTGAAGTGACAGCATCTTAATTATATATAATTGATACAACACGTTCATATAAAATAGGATTAGCCGTTAGTATTAAATATAAATTTATATGTCCACCGTTGACCGATGGATGAACATCTAGATGATAACGATTTATCCATGACCTAATGATGACGCATAATCTTATGGGCTTTATATATAAGCTTAATCTTTTATTTGGACAGCTGTGCCGACAGCAGGGCTCAATCGTTTTAGCCTAAATCCAATGTGCACTGCAGTGCATTGTTGCGGGTGTAGTAAGTTAGCCACTCGACTGACCCCTTCACAACACAAATGGCCATCCACTCTCTCCTCCAACACCACCCACCAACCTACATTTTTTCACAATAAGGTACATGCCCCAGGTTTTTATTCTCTTCTCTATATTATCTCTCTCTCTCATCATGAGTGCGACTTCAAATAAGTGTCATCTCACATGAAAAGTGTCATACAAAGAAAAAAGAGGGCGAAAACCCAGTGCGAGAAAGTTATCCTCCACATACAGGCTTGAAGTACGTAATTTATAGTATTCCAAGTCTCGAATATAATTATAATTTAATAAAAGACTGGCAAAAATATATGTTATTTTTTAAATTTTTTGAAAAAATGGCAGATCTGCCATTACCCACAATGTCTATTTCCTTTATTAAAAAAAAAAAATATATATATATATATATATATATATATACACACACGAGGTGGTATCTACATATATACAGATCTAGCAAAACTAGTTGTATATTAAATCTTTCATAGTATGAAAATGATTGCACTGTACATACAGGTGATCTTCAAAACAAGGTCAATGAAAATCACTGCAAACCCATGCCATACGAATTAAACAACGTACAACTTGTGAGATGGATCCGTACAAATAGCCACAATGATTTTTGTTTTGTTTTTGGTGCTGATATAATACTCATAGGCTGAGTTTTATAGGGTGCAGGTAATGCGTGCCTATAGTTGACAAGCTTGATGAACACTATTCCTAGCACGTAATAACCTAATAAATTGTATTAAGGAATCCGTACGAATCATAGAAAGACTAGCTAACCAAGAAAGTGAAAGTGCCTATGACTCATAGGTTGCCCTTTGATGATCACTGCTGCTCATGCAGGATCAGCATTGAATCCATATATGATCGGACGGTGGAAGTCTGATGTTACAACGGAATTGCATTGATTTGGCTGCATAATTTTCTGTGGTATTGGTAATGTTTTTTAAAAGAGAGTGTGTGCGTTTTTGTGTGTATCAAGACTATTAATTATGTACCACATATTACATTATCAATTATTCAAGTCTTGAAATGAATTGTTTAGTTAATGGAGTCTAACCTAGTAGAAAATGGTTTTGATTTATAGACTAGTGGTCTCGGGTTCAAACTCTTATAATACCTTGGTAGTATGTGTGTGAATTAACCATCTCTCCCATTTGTAATTTAGACTATAACTTGTGTTAAAATAAAAATAAAAAGTCTTAATTCAACCATCATTCTTGAAGAAAAAAAAAGTCTTATAATACCTTGGTAGCGGTGTTTTTATCTCCTTTTTCAAGCAATACGTTACGTTTTTATTTATTTCTTTGTTTGTTTGTATTTTTTTCCTATGGGCTGAACTCAGCAGTGGATGGAATACAGAGGAATTAAAAGTCAAAAAGCAAATTTTAGTTTTATTTATATGTTTGGCTGGTTCAGGATGTTAAAGTCAAAGTATATAATATTTTGTTCTTCAATCTCTGAGTGAATTTAAAATTGGTGCCAACAATGTCAACCATTATTTATTATGTACAAAAAATAAAATGTCAACTATTTAATATATATATAGGTATATGCAAAATGTTGAAATTAAACTGCAAAATTGGGGGCATAATATGAAATTGATTATAAGGTCTTCAAGCACACCAAGTTGGTAAACTGCAAGCACAACATATCTCTTCTTTTTTTATTTAGATATTTTTGAATTGCAATTATAATTCAACTAAAAAAAATTATTAACCACAAAGTCATTACAAAAGAGTCAACTAGCCGTGAGCACTACATATCTGGATGCTTATCAAATGGACCACCTACTAAAAACTCCCGAAAATAAATTAATTAAAAGGGTCAACCAAACTGATGAGAGAAGAAGATTTTACTTCCCCATAAGCAAAAAAACTTACATGTAACGGAAATAACATTGTTTTGCTATTTCTGACTAATAACATAATGACATATAGAAAAATTATCCTATGTATGATAGCATTATTAACCAAAAATAACAAAAAATATCATTCTCGTTACATGAGAGTTTCTCTCATCTTTCAGAAAACATCTGAATAGATTTGGGATGTTGTGATGATAGATGACATGCATATTTTGTATAAGCTGGGCCCTGCAAATATCAAATTATAACCATGTCTTACAAATATTGTCTCAGGTTCGATTTTCTCGTTTCGACATGAAAAATAATAAATAAAAAAAGTTGTGCCAAACATCAATTCCCCACCTCTTTGCTGTGGATAGGCCCACCAAACATGAATTAACGCGTACGACCAGTTGCCTTGCTATAATCAAATGAGCCAAGGAGGTTTTTTCCCCCAATATATTAAGAGAGAGAAATCATAACATTTAGGGTAGGGGATAAATGTTAGGTTTTTTTTAATTTCTTTTGATTTTATTTTATAATTTTAAATATAAAAACGAACTAAAAAAATATTTATTTAATAATGCACATGAGTTAAGGATGGTGAGTAAAATCGGACTCAAAACATAATAGATTGATGAGGAGGAAACAGTGGAAATCTCATATTGGATATGTGTGGACAAAGCTAATTGCTATTGAAGTGGTAGGGGGAAAACGCTGTGGTTATGGATGAGTCTGTTAATCTGGACTTCTTAATGAAATTATTATGTAGGTTTAAATTTGCTAAGGGTTATGGATGGAGTCGATAGGTGTCGAGATCATGCATTCTATCTCTACTACATACAACTTGAACATAGTCCAAAACATTAAAGTTCAATAATAAGAGCCTGGCATGCTTACCTATCATTTGATGTTACAAGGTTCTTAGATACCGCGTTAAATTTGCATTGTCACTATCATCTTTATTTTATAAATTTATTTTTGTTAAATGAAGACGATAATGACAATGTGGATTGAATGCAGTATCTAAGAGCTTTACAACACCAAATAATTAGGTGGGTTAAGAGCATTTACTCCTGCATATGAGGTCCTATGTTCGATTCCTCCCTCCTTCAACAGAAAAAGAAATCTATTTTGTTAACTTTTTTTTTTCTTCTTAATTCCAACGTTTTACACCATGTCTCAGGAATAAAATATCTCCATTTCCAAATTCCTTTCGTATAATTTTATCTTACCAAAAATTAGAATAATAGGTTGCTAATCTTTTGTACAAAAAGCATATTAATTAGTCAAGCAGTGTCACAATTCACCACAAACCAAAAAGACATACAGTATGCGATATAGCTATAGATAAGATTCGAGCACAGCACAAAAAAGTTCCCACAACAATCCCAAACCCAACAAAGAAATCTAGAGAGTTTGAATTGTTGACTTAAAATCCAAATCTTTTAGGTCCAATTTCAATTCCAATTCCACAATGTAGTGCTAGGTTAACGTGAGAATCGTTCACCTAATCAAATCACCTGACAATAATTTGACCAGAACTTGAGCCACTTTGACGTGGCTGATAAGGGCGGAATCTTAAATTTTTATAGGGGTGAGCTATCATTTCTTATATGGATAAGATTTAAATAAAATTTCATTCATAAGAGAAAACTTGAAGCTTGAAATCTCTGAAATATATATAGCTAACTGGAGATCTGCTTGGATAAGATAGACTAATTTTTGCTTGAGCGGACTAGGCTAATTTTAGTGATTTGAGGTGTAATGTCTAAAAGTTAGTACTAAATTTTATTTTTCCCACTACGCTAGTTCCACCCTTGGTGGCTGAGAAGAAAGCATCTAGAGGAGCACTCACCTAATTTGGGACAGAATATGAAAGCCAAAAGCAATGCAGGAGGACGAGGGCAAAGCCTATATGGGGTTTGGCCAAGTCAACTTGATCTACTACATTAAGTCAAAAAGGCATGGCATACCATTAAAGAATTCCCATCAGAACAATACAAGTTCAGAATAATTCTTTTTCTTTTCTTGCAGAATGAAGGCCGAATACAATTCGAAATGAAAGTGGCCCATTAAGGAATCAATGGAGTCTTTATCACAAGACTTTGATCATAACTTTTTGAGGTCCGCGGTTCAAGTATAAGTCGTGCAGATTAGGATGGATGGATGGATGGATTGTGATAAAATGGATGGATAGGTCAAAAGGAAAATTTGGACCAAAAACCTTATGAGACTATCATGTAGTGCTTACAAGAAGACAATTCAATTATCAATAAGACCTTCCTAAAACACCCATTATTTGTTAAATTTAAGATAAATGTCAGAGGGACGAACAACTAGCAACACCGATATTGTCCCCAACTTAACCACCTGTAAAGCCCAACATGTGTAGAGTTTTATCATAAAAGATCTCGGTATTATTAGAAGTGGAACCACTTATTATAAGTTGTAATTTATTTAATCAAGTTTTCAATGTGGGACTTTTATAACTTCAAAATACACAACAAACAATTCAATCCCAAATTTCCTTTCAACTTTATTTTCGTTCTATGCTTAATACGCAGATAGAACAAAGAGGAGAATACTGACAGTGACAACTGTAAACTGTTATTATTTAACATGGAAATGCAAGACCCAAATAACCAAAAATAGAAAGAAATGATTCAACCCAACTCTTTTTCCAACTTTCCCCACTCTTACATGGAAGGTTTTACAGTCTCACTTCATATGATTGCAGATTCTCCACGGAAGATCTTCTGCACTCTTCCTAGCTGAAGGAATTTGCTAAATTTGTGTTTGTCCCTTGTGTTGAAAGCAATCAGGACTTCTAAAATTGCAACCTTATTACCTATGTCCAACCTAAGGCAGATATTTTCTTCAGGATCTCATATCACAATACCTTACGCCACTGCACCAAGAAACGACTGGAAGAAAAAGAAAAAAACACAAAAAACACATTTTAAAAAGGCATGCAAGTGTCAATTATAAAGTGAAGGTTCATGAAAGCATAAATATAAATTCCAGTACAAAATGCATGAAGGACGGAAAGCAATGGACTCACTCACAATGCAGCCAAGTTTAGATACTTGCAAGAACATTGGTACCAATAAATAAGACTAGGGCCATTTTTTTTAAATTTTTTTAAAAAAAAAAAAAAAAAAAAAAACACTTAAAAAGTTTTTTACAACCAAACATCTAAACAGACACTCGAACCACTACGTACAGCAAGATCCTATGCCTTGTAACATAGGCCATAAACTGAAATGTTTCTACAACAACATGACTCAACAGAACAAACCTACAATTGCAGTTCAAGATGTGATATCACATCGGTACCCATGCCTTAGAAACCGTTTTTCTTTAGAACCCGTTAAAATTATTTTGCTTAATTGCCCTGGGGTCTCTTTGGCAAGCGGAAGCAACAGGTCCAAGGTACCATAACACAGTTTACTGAATGATGCCAGTGCTTTTCTGTGCTCAAATCAGCATGGACAATAGTTGGAAAATATTTCTATATAATTCACTATTCCTCTTGTATCAGTTGCAAACAAGTAAACATATGTTGCCCTCATTATACACTCAACAAAAGATTCATAGCAGCCAAGTTTAGATACTTGCAAGAACATTGGTACCAATAAATAAGACTAGGGCCATTTATAAAAATAAAAAAAATAAAAAAAATAAAAAAAATAAAAAAAATAAAAAAAATAAAAAACTTGAAAAGTTTTTTACAACCAAACATCTAAACAGACACTCGAACCACTGAGAACAGCAAGATGCTATGCCTTGTAACATAGACCATAAATTGAAATGTTTCTACAACAACATGACTCAACAGAACAAACCTACAATTGCAATTCAAGATGTGATATCACATCAGTACCCATGCCTTAGAAACCGTTTTTCTTTAGAACCCATTAAAATTATTTTGCTTAATTGCCCCGGGGTCTCTTTGGCAAGCGGAAGCAACAGGTCCAAAGTACCATAACACAGTTTACTGAATGATGCATTCATCTATGGATGTACAGTGCTTTTCTGTGCTCAAATCAGCATGGATGATAGTTGGAAAATATTTCTATAAATTAGCTATTCCTCTTGTAGCAGTTGCAAACAAGTAAACATATGTTGCCCTCATTATACACTCAACAAAAGATTCATAAATTGGGTGAGACAGATGAACATACCTTGACTTTCACTGGAGTACCCGGCTTTGCTGAAGCTCTACTCCCAAAGCCAAACTTTGACTTCTTTTCAGCAGGTTTCAATATCTGGAAAGAGCACATAAGAGACTCATCCACGCTCATCATTGCCCCAGCATTGTCAAACTCACCACAGTAATTAGGTGCTGAAAATATTGTCACAAGTTGTCTGTTGGCAAAGAACTCATATCCATCTTCGACAACCTGAAAATTAAATGATATCCAGTCAGTGGAAGACACTCTAGGTTGTGTGATTTTGGCAAATTCTCAAATTAAAAGATATATAAGACCTGGTGAGCTCGGCAAATTAAATCTAGATCATGCTTCCGAAGAAACTCGGTCACCCTATCAGCACCAAAGGTAAAGGAAACTCCCCTCTCATTTGGTCCCCAACCTTGAATGTCTTTGCTAGGATCAGACCACAGGAGATCACATAGCAAACCACTGTCTGGGACATCAGTAGGTCGCTGTAAACTCTTAATCTGATTTAAATTGTTTAACTCAGGAGATAGTCCGCCATGCATGCAAAGAATTTTCTCATCAATGAGAGCTGCCACAGGAAGGCAGTTGAAACATTCTGTAAATACTTTCCAGAGTCTGACATTAAATCTTCGTTTACACTCATCAAAAAACCCATATATTCGGTTTATTGAAGCACATTCATGGTTGCCCCTCAGAAGGAAAAAATTCTCTGGATACTTTATTTTATATGCAAGGAGAAGGCATATGGTTTCAAGGCTTTGCTTCCCACGATCCACATAATCCCCCAAGAACAAGTAGTTGGAGTGAGAAGGTAATCCGCCAAACTCAAAAAGCCTCAGAAGATCTGAATACTGACCATGGACATCACCTGGGTGACATTAAGAAACTCACGTGAAGACAGATAATCAGAATTGTTGTTTTCATACTAAAGAAAGATGTAATTACAGATAGATAAACAGATTACGACTGAAATTATCAAGAACTCATCCCATGCACGATTTTAGCTGCACAAGATATAACAACCCTACACTGGAGGATTCAAAAATTATACTACAGTTTTTTTTTGTGGGGTGGGGGAGGGGGGGTGGTGGTTGTGTTGTGGAGTTTCTAGTGGCGTTGACATAACATCCATATAGACCTCTGCTCTCCAGGGAGAAGAATATCCCTACACTTCAAAAAGTGAAGTGGTGCCAACTAGGGAACACAAAAAGAATTGAAGTTATAGGGTTGTGGTTAGTAGTGGTAATTGGCCAGCATATATTCCCAAGGCCTCAACCTTTCCATAGCTCAACTTTGTATAGTGCTTAAACAAAATGAAAGTCAAATGGTAATAAAGTAGACAGAAGAGAAGGTTTTACAGGAAGAAAAATACACAGAAGACGAACAATAGAGCATTATCAAAAGATACCACTAGGCATTTACTACTGTCCATACATCTTGAATCCAATATGAATACTAAGTTTTCAGAGTTTTCAAAGATCTTCGCAGCCATGTGATTCTTCCCTTTAGTCGAGAATTGAGAATAAAGATGACATATTTTAGCAAGATTGTTATGATGGAATGGAACACAACTTATTAATCTTCAGATTGGATCATAACCCATTTCAAGCCAATAAAAATTATCCATACTCAGCACAAGCAGACTACTATTTATTTATACCCAGAACAGAGTTTTCATATTCAAACTCAAAATTTATCAACCCACCAAACAAAAAGCAAATTAGAAATAATATAAGACAAAGGAGAATATGGGGTTCATGTAAAAATACCACAAATCTTGATAGGAGCATCAAGCTCCAAAAGATTAGGCTGCCTCAAGAAAATATCCTTGGATACAAAACAAAGTTGCCTTATCTCAGCCTCCTGGAGCTGCACTTGTTTACCTGGTCTCCCTCTAACTTCAAGAAGCCTATTAATTATACTATCAAGAACACCAGGTTCCATCTCGCCGCTAACAAAAATGAAATCTTTCAACAAGCAGAGAACAAAGCAAACCTGAAAAGCAAAGCCCAAGTATAAGAATAAAGAGCAGTGCTCTGGCCTTCTAGAGCTCCAAAGACTTTCATTCCTTAGAGGAAAAAACGGAAAAGTTAGAGGGACTGTGAGCTTTAAATCAAAATGGATAGGGAAGGGATTTGGGTTCCTTCTTGAGCTTTAGAAAAACGAATGGTGCACACTGAAATAAAAAGCAAAGAATATATTCCTTGAAATCTTTGTTTCTTTGGAGAAGAAAGTGGAGAGCAGGGAATGAATGAGAGGGGAAAAGTGGGTTTGTGAGTGCGGAATATGGACCCCCTAACAAACCAGAAAGATGATGCAGAAGGCCACCAATTCCGAGAAAAACAACTATGAAACTGGGTCAGTAAGCACTTATGCGGCAACACACCAATTTCACACGCACACACACGGCGGTAAGTTCATCATACCTCTTTTCTCTCTCCCACTTATTTTTTAAAGGTTTAATTGCTACAGTATATCTTAAAACATTATGAGCATTTTTGCTCACTATTTTAACTCAAGTATATCCTTATAATCATTTTAAAAACTTAACATCTGTATATGTGTAAAATAAAATAATATACTTTTAAATCTTTTAAAAAGTATTTAAAATCATAAAATAAAATAAAATAACATTAAAAAAGTTTGTCATTCTCTCTCCCCCCTTTCCGACCCAACCCAGATGCCCTATACCCCCTCATCAACCCCATCCACCATTTCTCGGTGTTTTCGCCATCTTTGTGGCTGTTACGCAACAAGTAATATGTGATCTCTTCGTGCCCATATTTCCTAACCTTAGCACAGCAGTCGAATGTGGTGACTTCACGTTCATCTCCATTCGTTGCTTTTTCGATTTCGGTTATGGAATCTCATTTAAATTTGAGCCGGGCTTGGAATTTGTAAGCTCTCCTTTTTCCACTACAAGGCATCTTGAAACATACCTCCCTTTCTCAATTCTCGCGGGTTGGGATTTTTCTCAAAACTTACTTTCCTTGAAATTTTTTTTTTATAGGTTTGGATGCTTTCATTGAAATCTTATTTTCAAGAGTCTCAAATGCAACTAATTATTCAGACCAAAAAAAAAATGCAACTAATTAATTTCAATTCAAGGATACTATTATGTATATGTGTGTTGGGTGGGTGCAGGGGCGGAGGCATGTAGGGACCAGTGCAGTCACTGGCCCCCACTCAACTTTTTTTCTTTCTTTCAAAATATAAAATGCATTGCTGTTATTGAATAATGTATATTAATTAATATGTTTATTTTATCACGTGGGCCAGCAGCCAAATCCTATTTTCCTTTCCACCAAGCGTCAGCCACTTTTCTTTCTTTTTCCAAAAGGTTTATAGATTATTATTATATATTTACCTTTTTACAAAAATTGATAAAATCCTAACCCATTTTTCTCCTTTCTTGGAGATACATAGCAGCAAAGCAGACTTTCTCAATGCACTGCTTGTGAGTTTTTCTCTCAAACTCCATATTAAACTATCAAGTTTTCATTAGGCTAATTTATTCAATTAAAGTTTTTTTAGTAGTTCTCTTTTTTCTTTTTTCTTTTTTTTAGTTCGTAAATTTTAATTTTAATAGATCTTTCAATTTATGTATAAATGATTGCTTCGTTGCATATATTGAGAGAGACATTTTCAATAGTATAGATGACAAGATTGTTATGCAACGATTTCAAATTATGAAAACTCGTCAAGAACAATGATGATTGTAATGAATACACAGTATGATTTTTGATGTTTTGGTATGTTTTGTGAGTTCAAATTTTTTTATTGTTTATATTTTGTGAAAGGCCCCCACACACATGAAATTCTGGCTTCGCCACTGGGTGGGTGGTGGCTGTAAAGAATTGGGCGTCTGGGGTTGTGTGTGGGTCGGGAAGGGGAAGGGGAAGGGGGATGGGGATGGGGAGAGAGGAGAAAGTGTTTTTTTTAAAAATAAATATTATTTTATTATTATTTCACTTTATTTTATTTTATGATTTTAAATACTTAAAAAAATTTTAAAAAATTTATTAACTATGGTTTACACATGGGCAAGTGTCAAGATTTTAAAATGATGGTGAGGATACACCTTGAGTTAAAGTGGTAAGCAAAAATGCTCCCTAAAACATTAGTCAAATCCCACTTTACCCTTTTAAAGTTAAAGTGACCCACTTTGCCTCCTTGACCAGGGTTTCATATGTCACTAGACTACTTTCCGTCAACTTCATCCCAAGCTCCATTAAAATGATAAAGTGACATGGGTATATTGCTCAATTCATCTCATCTCGCTATTTCTCACCAATCTGAGTTGGTGACGTGGATTTGTGGAACCCACCTCGAATAAAAGTCGTTTTGACTGCTAATGTGGGTTTAAGATTTGCAACTACTGACCTGTTTGGGAAAGCAATTAGGAACTATTCAATTATAAGCAAAAGGTTGATTAAATTCAAATGAAATTATCGTAATAGGGTAAGGGCATTGTGTGAATTATTGATGGGTTTATTTTGCTTCAGCAATGAATGAGTTCAAGTGAAGAAGTTTGTTGACAAGCATGATTGTGGGACAGTTGAGCAAAACTTTCATGCTAACTCAACATAGTTAGCTCAGAGATATATGCTACTCAACTATCTAGAATTCATAATTGGGATATGTGATCTTTTAAATAGTAGGTACAAGAAGATCTCAGTGTGATAGCTTTCAAATCCCATATTTATAGGGCAAGGCACAAGGCAACAACCATAAGTGAGGGGACTTATAAAAAACAGTATGAGTTATTGTGGGATTATGCTGCTGAATTAAGAAGGACAAATGTGGGGAGCACAGTAATTATCAAATGTGAGTTGGAGGGTGAAAGGCCAAGGTTTCAGAGGATTTACATTTTCTTGGCTGTAGATAAACAAGGGTTTTTGCAGGGATGTAGGCTAGTGATAGGATTTGATCCTTGTCACATCAAGGGTCATCACCCTGGACAATTGCTATATGATGTTGTTGTGAATCCTAACAATGACATGTATCGTATTGTATATGCAGTGGCTGAGGTGGAGAATTATGAAACATGGTCTTGGTTTTGTCAACTGTTGGCAGAGGACCTTGGAATCAAAAACAGCAACTCCTATGTCTTTATCATAGACAAGCAAAAAGTTTTGATTGATGCAGTAGATGATCATTTTCCAAATGTTGAGCAAATACATTGCCTAAAATACTTAGAAGCAAATTTTATGCTTGATGGTCACAAAGGATTGGTGTTGAAATTGCAAATGGAGAAAATTGCAAGGAACACTACCATCCCATTGTGGGATGTTGAGATAAAAAAAAAAAAGAAAGTTGAGCAAAGCTACATTTGATTGGGTGGCTGCCTTAGATCCATCACAGTGGTGTAGAACTCACTTTAAAACTCATTCCAAGTGTGACATCCTTTTGAATAATACGTGTGAGACTTTTAATGGTGCCCTTCTAGAAACCAGAGACAAACCCATTTTAACCATGCTTGAGAGGATTAGATACTATATTATGTCGTTGTGGAACCTAGAAGAGCATCTTCTGAGAGATGGAAACATGACATAGGTCCAAGAATTTTTAGCATTTTGGAGAAGACAAAGAGAGAAGTAGCTTGGTGCATTCCAAAGCTTGCTGGGCATAATTTATATGAAGTGAAAAACCATGATGGAAGGCAACCTTTATGAGAGCTTATAGTCCAATGGTACACCCAATGACAAGCAAAGACTTGTGGCCTATGTGTCATAGGCCTCCTTTGTTGCCACCACTGTATTACAAGCAACCTAGGAGAGCAAGGAAGAAAAAGATAAGATTAGCAGGTGAACCACCACAAACCTCTAATCTTAAAGCCACCAAGCTGCAAAGGTATAACTTGGAAACCACAAAGTGTTCAGTTTGTAGAAATAAAGGCCATAATAGGAGGAGTTGGCCTAAGGCAAAATAAGGCAGTAACAGTCAGGTTTGGCTATTCTCTTACATTGTAATTATAATTGTTTTGGATCTATAATATTTATTTTTATGTTATTCTCTTCTTATGTCAGGTCCCATCTAAACCAAGGGTGAAGAAAACAATTGTCACCACTTCAACCAAGAGGATTACAAGACAATCAAGAGACAAGTAACCTGTAAGTGACTTTCCTTTGATAAATGTTAGAGGAAGAGGTATTTTATGTAGTTGATATAAATTGCCTTGTGCTTCAATTTTTAGCTCAAAAGAAGGTTGAAAACTAGCCAATGTTCTCAAACTGGCCAAGCTTCTCAAATTGTCCAAGCTTTTCAAATTGTGCATGAATCTCAACCAATTGCAAGCTCATCACAGCCTATTGGCACTGGTACAAACTAAAAAGAGAGGTTCAAGTCTCCTGCAAAGAGGAATAAATTTACCAATAGGAAGGATGCTTCTCAAACTATGCAAGGATCTCAAACTTCCAGTCAATATGTGCGAGGAAGTCAATCTATGCAATCTGTGCAAGCTTGTCCAAGTTCTTAAACTATGCATGGATCTCAACCAACTGCAGGCTCATCACAGCCTTTTGGCATTAGTACCCAAAAAAAAAAAAAGTTCAAATCTCTTGCCAAAAGGAATAAATTTAGCAATAGGAAGGAGTTGTTGGACAATTATTAGCCTTGGAGATTTTGATGATGTGCAAGTGTTGTGTGTATTGTTAAAATGCCTCTTATTCAATTGTTAATTTGATGATGTGCACGTCTTGTGATTTGGCTAAATTGACTCTTTAGAAGAGCTTTTTATGTATTATATTTTGATGATGTGCAAGTGTTGGATAATGCTTAAATTGATATATTGCAAGTCCAACTATTTAGGACAAACCTTGTTAGATAGCTCGTAAAATATATCAAGTACTAGTATTGATTTTCATCAATGTTTCCAGATTGAAAGTAATGTTATAAACTGTTGTTTTGGTATTTATGAGGAATTGTTATGTTCAGAACTATTGTTTTCAAATATCACATTCAATAGATAAATACCAATACAGGATTTGTTACAAACAGTTGCAAAATACATCCACATCACCCTAATTCATCCATCATCACCATACTTCAGTTGCAAAATACAAACTTCCAAAATCACCAAACTTCATCCATCGCCAACCTCTAATGGCCTAACTATGTCACAACTTTGACAGAAATTGCCAAAACAACATAATTACTAAACCCCATGTGTTGAGGTCCAAAAAATCCAAGGTTGGGCCCAAATATATTTCTAGCCCAATACAACACTCAATCGAGAAAGAAGCTTAAACGGGGTACGATAGAATTTGTCGTATGCTCTTGCACAAGTTATGGTATGCATGCCACGCCAAGCCAATACGCAACCCGACATGCAAAGAGGTCGCAACGAGCTTGTAAAATGTATTGGTTTCATGAACCCGCCCTCATTGTCCCGTCAAGCATCGCTTGACCCCTCCATAGCCCGTTACAATACGGTAGAGCCTGAGCACAAACACGCCACACGACACGCAATGTCAAGCGAAGAAAACCTTTATTTTAGTACCAAGCCACGCTACAAGCTTAAGTGGGCACAAGGCACGTAAATGCTTGGGGCTTGCTGAGCGAGTTGTGGTATGTATGGTTACTAGTGTTCATGAGGCCCATTGATGGTCCAAGAAATGGAAGTTTTAGGTTACTTGGGAGCACCAAACTCAGGCCCATTTCTTGAGCCCAAATATATGGGTAAGGATAAGAGAGAAAAAATAGCCTATCACCTTATTGAAATGACCTAGTACTATAGAAAATATCTTAGCACCCAATTAAAACCAAATCAAAACCAAGCCATTGTTAAAACCAAGTGAAATCCATGTGCACGACTACTGGAAGTGAGACATCTTTTAGACTAGCACCCTTACACATTCTTTCCTTTGCAAGTTTTGGTAGGAAAATCAGGAGGAAAAGTAAGAGGCGCCTCACCTAGGATGGAAGAAGTCAGTTGAAGGAAAACCATGGAGCCCCAAAATGCTCTGCCTCAATATGCTTGGATTAAGGAATTTTCACCAAAAAGGATTGAATCAAAGGAAGTAAAGGGAAATGGAGGAGAAGACTTGGCAAAATTTGGGGAAAGTTAGCTAGAGTTCTTGAACCAGAAAGGGCTTCCAATGCCTATAAAAGGGGGCACTTCCTACCGAGAAAAATAACCATCTAGAGCACGACCAAGCAATCATCAAGTTGTTGGAAGATCTACTCAAGTCACCCATCATTTTATCCTTATTTTTCCTTCTCTTCCCTCATCAAAGTCTGTTAATGTATGGTTTTTTGTATTTTTCTTTTGGCTTCCCTTGACATCTTTGTAATAGGATTTTATTGTTATTCATCAAGCTCAAGTTTAGATTAAGTAAAACCTTTCTTTGGTGCTCTTCTCTAACTTCTGCTGTATGGAGGATCTTGCAATTTGATAAAGGTATTGTGCATTGCATATCATTTCATAAAACAGTTTTCATAAAAATGATGACTAGTCATCCGTTTCTCTGTTGACTAGTCATCCTTGCTCTGTAGGATTTCCAGCTAGATAACAAACTGTTTTGTCCTATTCCTTTTTCAATTTGCTGAGCTGCCATCTGTAGCTTTCTGACCTAAGAATTTTTTTGGTCTGTAAAGGCTACGTTTTTGGGTGATTGGCGGCTGTCTCTTTTAGGGAAAGTTTTTGGAAAGTTTGTCCAAGCTTTCGTGCTCTTCTTCTTCCTCAAGAGAGAACGATATGGGTTTTTCATCTTTGAGTTTTTCGAATTGATTTCTTTTTGAAAAACTGCTTTTGAAACTCGAATCTTAATCTAGCTATTTAAATCATCTCTCATTTATATCTAGGTTTTGATTCAAGACTGATTTCTTCAAGAGTATGGTTTCTTGAAGAAATTGGTTATTCTCCTTTGAATCCAAATATTGGTTTCGGTTTGTGTTGGAGCTTGCAAGCTTGTGCCATGGGATGAACGAGCTGAGGAAGGAGCTGCCATTGCCATGAAGGACTGAGCTTCAAGCTTTGCTAAGTTGGAGAAGAAGATTGCACAAAGGAGGTATTGCTCATTTTCCTAAATAGACCTAGGTGTTTCTTGAGCTTGGTTGTGTCTCCTTTGTAAGAATCTTTTTATACTTAGTGGAGTGCCTGGTCGGTTGATGACTCCCAGTTTTTCCCAATGGTGGGTTTCTGGGTGAACAAAATCTGGTTTGCAAATCTGTAAATGTTTCTGGGTTTATGTTCTTGCTGGTTGACTAGTCATCTTTATCTGCTGAATGATATTTGCTTGATAATGATGATTTCACACACTTTCACTATAGTTGTTGCTAGCACAGGGGATGCCTAGATTGACGGGTCCTTCTGAGTGCCTAGGGTGTCACTAGTTATCTTCTAGGGTTGCAGGTACATTGTGACATGCTTTGTATGTTCTATTGACTGTGTATGTTCATGACTAGCAGTTGACTAGTCATATGTGTATTTGGTCAAGTTTCAAAGTGTGTGAAGATTGTTTTGTTGGTGTGTCTTGTTTGAGTGATTAAATTTACCCCTTGTCACCTAAGTACCAATTTCAAAGTCTTCTCAAATTTCTCTTTCCCCTTGCTCTGAACCCCTATTTCCCATAATAAATCTAAGCTTTCTCTCTCTATTGCTAAACTCATGGAGGCGTAGCTCTCATGCCACAAGCTTCTCAAGCCAAGCCATAATATTGATATGTAATAGTTGTCTATCTCGATGGTGAAAGGAACCAAAGGGCTTCATAAGGCTGCGCGAACTTTTCGAATCACTCTTTGGGCCTGATTTTTGAAATCAAGCATAGAGGCAACTTCATTCATTTGCTTTTAAAGGTAGTTCAGACCCATTTTCAGCTGCTGGAATGAAAAAGGCCCTACACCATGAAAGAAGAAAGCAACCCATTAACTTTCTTTCTCTTGATTGACGACGCCTAACATCCTTTTCTAGTTCCTATAATCTTCTAAGAAGACAAGCCACCAGAGCCTTCTCTTTAGGGGGAAATTCAACATCTACCCAAACAAAAAAATAAAACCACATCCTTTTTTCCTCCTTTACATCAACCATTAATAGCAATTAAGAACAAAATTAGAACAAAATTTATAGACTTTGAACAACAAAACTTACCCCTGAAGATTTTGGACAAACATAGAATCTTCAAAGTGGGTTGACCTCAGTCCACGAAGTTTGTAAGCGAGCTATCTTCCCACAAAAGCAAATGTGCTGCCACATTTAGTTCTTCTCCTCCTTCAATTATTTCAAGTTTTTTCATGGAAAGCCAACCTCTGATTTCTACAGTTTTATCGTTTTTATGGGGAGGAAGCAAAATTGGGGGTTTTTTTTTTTTCCACACCAGCAAGCTCACTTGGGGTTTAATAACGTGGGCTCTCGGGGATCTTTTGTTCAAGATGGGGTCCACACCGACACATCAGCAGTCAAAACTACTTTTGTTTGAGGTGAGGTCCACAAATCCACATCACCAACTCAGATTGGTGAGAAATATGCCAACCCAGATGAATTGACCAATATACCCCTACCACATCATCATTTTAACGGAGCTTGGGATGAAGTTGATGGAAAGTGGTTAAGTGATACATGAAAACCTAGTCAAGGGACCAAAGTGGGTCACTTTAACTTTAAGGGGGTAAAGTGGGGTTTGACCAATGTTTCAGGATGCACTTTAACAATTAAGCCTTTATTTAATTATTGTTGTTTTTTCAGGCTTAGATATTTAGGCCTGGCCCTGAACAAGAGTAGTCATTGCAACTTCCCTGGGCCCATTATTCAAGGGGGCCCAAATTTTTATTTATTTATAAGTGCTATATTATATTATTATAATTTGATTTAATATTTTTGAGGAAAAAAAAATTGGCGTTCATCTCTTCCACTCCTGAAGAAGAAACCTTTTGTGCTAACCGTTCCACTCCTCTAGGTTAAATTTATCTACTCTAAATTTTTCTTCTTCTTCTTCTCATCTCATCTCATCTTATCTCATTTAAGCCTGTCCTATTAGTTCCAGAGTTGTGAATTCCTAAATTGATTTTTTGTTGGTAGTTTGGGGATATTTGAAAATCTAAAGTGTGGGCTTTTGTACAGTGCAAAATTGGTCCTTGTAGAAATCAATTGAAGGTAATTTTCTTGATTTGATATGAAATCAAAAGGAAAATATGATTTTTTTTGTTTGTTTGTAGATTCATGAATTACACATTCTCCTTGCATGAATTCCTAAGCTCTAATTGATTGCAAATTTCGAAATATCAAGTTTGTTGCCATGGAGGGGTATTTCTCAAATTCCAGGTTATGTTGTTCTTTGAAGTTTTAAAATTGCACTGGCTTTCCTTGTATTATTTATGTTTCCAAGTAACAATGTTCTCTAAGAAACAACCATCTGGAAGTCAAAAAATAAAGAGAGAGAGAGAGAGAGAGAGAGAGAGAGAGAGAAGAATTAACTCAGTCTCAAAAGGAGCTCTAGATAAAAAAATTTCTTAACAAAACAAATAGTTCACTTGATAATTCAACTGAAGATTTAGTCAATGAATCTGAACAGCAAAATCATGTTGAAGAATTTGTAGGAATTGATAATGATTTAGTCAATGAATTTGAACAAAAAAATCATGTTCAAGTTTGAATTGATATAATTTATTTGCCTTGATTGTTAAATTTTTAATTAATTTGGATAGGTTAGATCTTGGTTGAAAAATAAGAGTGAGTCCATCACTAAGTTTTAAAAAACAAATTATATATGTAGGGACCTAATTTTTTACATTTGCCCAGTGCCCTGAAAAATTCAAGACCCACCTTGTTAGGATACTACAACAATTTTGAGCAATACTCGCTAACATTAGTTGAACATAATGAGATGGCTAAAGGCATTATTATTAGTATCTAATAAATCAATGGGCACCAATAATTGTGGGATGTTAGCTGTCAGTCATTAATGGTGTTTTTCAGCCACTTCATCGTATATAACTAATATCAGTAACTATTGCTCAAAATTATTTCAACATTAATTCGAAATAACCTATTACTAAACCACAAGTTAGTTATAGTTTGCCCCATTTCATACCTGCGAATTAATACTCACCCTTTAATAATATGAAATAAAGACCAGATTCTATTTCTTACCATCTAACTCATGTAGTTTTATATATATATAAATTATGGAATTGCATTCATAATTTAGTTAAAAAAATCATTAGTCATAAAGGGCCAATACAAACTAGCCATAAAGGACTAATACAACCTAGCTACCAAGGGCCAATATAATAACATAGCAATTTAACATCAAAATTAAGATATTTTAGTACACCTTCATTAACGATCAGGCTTGTTAGGTTTCTTAACTTTCCAATGTAGAACATTTCTTCACATTCTCACAATTATGTTTAGTGCATTAGTCCGACTTTTTTTGTGGCTCACAGGGGCAGATCCACATAGGGGCAAAAGGGGTCAATTGACCCCTGCAAGCCCAGAATCCACCATTGGAGGCGAAGATGTTGACCCCTGCAAATTGCCCACAAAGTGCTTGATGAAATACTCCATTTACTTTCATTTATTTTTATATTACTCCATTTACTTAAGTTTACAATATAAATAAGGAAGTACCCCTCATTTGGATTCAAATAAAAATACTAGAAAATCAAATTCACACCAAATCAAAATATGAAAAATCGATTTTAGTGCAAAATACGATTTAGGCTAAAATTGATGGCTCATTAAGTCAATATATACTTCATACTAAAATCCCATAACATCAAGTGAATAAAAGCCACAAAAAATTATCTTGAGAAAATGATTATTCCGAAAATCATTTTTCATACTTAGCCAATATTTTTACATAAAACAATTTTTCATGTCTGATATGAATGCATGAAAAGACCTAAGGTCAATCTAGGTAAAAAGCCTTAGATGTTTAATCCACAAAGAGTTTTACAAGAATAACCTAACTCTTACGTATTGAAGAAATATTTGCTTGAATAAGCTCCCTCTTAGACATTACTCATAAGAGTCCAAAGTTTTAGAGCTAGAGCCCAAAAGAAATGCATATTAAGCTCAAAATCAAAACAAAGACAGACCTCAAAAATGACGTAAATGACCTAAAATGAGTAGGATTGCACTAATATATGTCAGCTCTTACGTTGAATATAGGACGAGACGCCTTGGGAGGCAAAGATGATTGCACTAATTCTTTGGTTTTTTATCACCTTCGTAGAGATATTTTTGGTTTATTACCGCATGTGTCTATTTTTTGAAATTGATGCAATTCTCTTTGATAATGAACATAAGTATTTACCTTGACCAAAAAAAAGAAAAAGAACATGAGTATTTTGTATGGTTTTATTTATTAATTATGAATTAGAATATTATTATTTCATTTCGATGAGTCTATTTTGTGTTGGAATTTTTTTAACATTTTACACGTTGACCCCTAAAATGAAAATTCTTGAATCCGCCACTATTTGCATCTCGCAATGATAAGTATAATTATGTTTCCTGCAGTATTTGAATGACATGATGACATTGACCTTATTATGTTTATGGGATAAGAAGATCTATATTTCATTAATTTCATTTCAGATTTCTCACTTAAATAAAGCATTAAACTGAGATCGAATATTATAGTGACGTCGTGTTCCAAAGTGCAATGATGAATTTTGTGCCTCCACATTAAAATGTGGAAATCTCATGTTCACTTGCCATTTCCAGTTGATGAATGAGATGGCTAAAGTGGGTGCTTGGGCTTGATTTTTACAGGCCAATCTGTGGCCAATGTTAAGGAAATTATTATTAATTTGACAATTACATAAATTAAACAGAATTATCGATGATTAAACCCAGCATCCACACAAAAATATATATCCCAGAAGCCCAAAAAATGGAAAAAAATTAAGGGAGCTTCACTAATATACCTAAAATAGGGGCTGAAATTATAAAAAACCTCACATGGAATGTACTTTAGAAACACACCCAAAACTCATTTACTACATAAGAAATTGGTGTTGAAGTTCCTATAAATTACGTGACTGCCATTGATCAACTTAAAAAAAAGCCCAACACAAAAAACTTAAATAGCACCCAAAACAAGCCCAACCCAATTTTATAAAAAAAACCCAAACAATTCATTACAAGCGAAATGTCTTGAAAATCGTAGCCTCATTAACGTGTCATATTGATTAATGATTATAATGTTCCACACATTTATTGTCATATTGATTAATGGCTGTAATGTTCCAGTCTAGGGTAATAACACTGCTAGTTTACTGTCATGTTGATTAATAGCTGCAATGTTCTAGTTTAGGGTAATAACACTGCTAGTTTCCTATGGCATCTTATTTCTAATACATGTCTACCCATGTAATGTTCTAGTCTAGGGTAATAACACTACTAGTTTCCTATGATATCCTATTTCTAATTCATGTTTAACCCTGTAATGTTTCAGTTTAAGGTAATAACACTGCTAGTTTCATATAACATCCTATTTCTAATGCATGTTTACCCATGTAATGTTCCAGTATAGGGTAATAACACTGCTGTTTTGTAATGTTCCAGTCTAGGGTAATAACATTACTAGTTTATTGTCATGTTGATTAATGGCTATAATATTCCAATCTAGGGTAATAATACTGCTAGTTTACTGTCATGTTGATTAATGGCTATAATGTTCCAGTCTAGGGTAATAATACTGCTAGTTTATTGTCATGTTGATTAATGGTTGTAATGTTCCAGTCTATGGTAATAACACTACTAGTTTCATATGACATCCTACCTCGTGTAATGTTCTAGTCTAGGGTAATAACACTACTATTTTCCTATGACATCCTATTTCTAGGGTAATAGCACTACTAGTTTCCTATGACATCCTATTTCTAATGCATGTCTACCCCTGTAATGTTTCAGTCTAGAGTAATAACACTGCTTATTTCTTATGACATTCTATTTCTAATGCATATCTACCCATGTAATGTTCCAGTCTAAGGTACTAACACTGCTAGTTTACTGTCATGTTGATTAATGCTTGTCTTGTTGCTATTTCTAATACATGTCCACCAAAGAAAAGAAGAAAGAACAAACCAAACCAACTCAAAACAAGCCAAGCCCAAATTGTTAATATTATTATGTCATAAAAGTACATTATTAATACTCTGTCATAGAAGTACATTCTTAAACAAAAATGAGATCTATAACTCAAATAGTAACAAAGGATAAATCGATCATAAGTTTAAAATACATTTCGAAAATCAACGAAAATATGAAGAGAAACACATAATTGAAGCCAAAGATCAAAAATCTCAAGTCCAAACCAAACGATGACGATGACAATAAAGATGACGATGATGACGACCACGATGTGGTGAAAGAGGAGTAGAGCTAAGAGCATATGATTGAGGTTCGTTCAAGGTTCCAAACAATCCGGAAAAAACAAAATCAATAGAAGCACGATTTTAGAACAAGAAATCGAAGGTGAAATATTGAAAAATGTAGATGAGAGATGAAGAATATAGTTGGACCTGAGATTGAGCGTCAATGGAAGCTCCTCTTGCTCCAACATCGAGAAAGCACAAGCGAGAAAGGAGAAAATAAATATGATTTGTGTTTTTTGGCAGATTTGGGTTTTTGGCAGATTTGGTTTTTTTGGCATATTTGGATAGATTTGGTTTTTTGGCAGATCTAGACAGATCTGGGCACATTTGATTTTTCTCTCTCAAATCCATAGTACAAGGGCAATATAGGTATTTTACACACACAAATAAACTAAAAAATTGCTATTAAATTTAAAAAATTGATAACTATCGATTTTTGGGGTTTTTTTTGGGTGTGTTTATAGTTTTTAAATGGTATAGGGTTTCTTTATAAGACTATATCTAAGATTGGGTATATAACTAAATTTGTAAAAAATTAAACCCAACAACCCCTCCTCACCCTGCCGCAACCATCTTTCACCTCCATAGCCCCTCTTTTTTCCCCTCCTTAACTCACTAATCCAAAACATGGAAGAAGTGGGTAAGAGAAACTCTCATGCAAAGGGAATATCACTTTTTATTATTTCCGGCCAATAATGTAATGACACGTAAGATAACTTTTCCACTTGTCATTGTGTTATTGAGTGGGAATAGCAAAATAATGATATCCCCTTTACATGTAAGTCTTTTTGAAATTGGGGAATTGCAGTTTTAGAACCCAATTCATCCACCCTTGTTGTTGTCCTCGTCATCATCATCATCATCTTCCATCCATATCCCAACCATTTGGAAGCAAATGATTGTTTGAACTTGGAGAATATCAAGTCCAGATCTGGTCGGGGTTTGGGGTGAAAGTATTGGGTTTTGTTGGTGAAGAGAGAGAGAGAGAGAGAGAGAGAGAGGTGAATGGTGGTGGATAGTGGTTGAGGTGGCTGGGAGCGGGGGAGGGTGTTTGAATTTTAATTCAAATTTATTTTATAATAGGGTGTTTGAATTTTAATTCAAATTTATTTTATAACTAAGTTGTGATAAAGTTATTTGATTTTATTTATTGTTTTTAACTAATCTATAAAACTGAGAGTTGTTTGAATTTTAAAAAGAAATTTAAAATATTTACTAGCCTCTCTGCACGCTTTTTCGAGGCTTTTTTTTTTAATTTAAATATTTTTTTATTTTAGAATTAAAAAAGATAATGGGTAGTTGTGTTCCAGAAAAATAGGATCCATTATCTGATTTTTCTTTTGCTTTTTATTTTTTTTAATATGAAAAAGTGTGAATTTATCATATTATCCTCATTTAATTAATAATTTAAATTTTTGATGTTTGCATTAACCAATGACATTTTTTTAGTATTTTCAATGTTTCACAATTCTCTACCTTTTGCTTTATATATACTAGCCCCTTGGCACATGTTCACGCATGTGCCAATTGGTTTTCTTTTTTATTTTTATTTTATTTTTAGAATTGAAAAGATAATGGGTAGTTGTGTTCAATAAAAATAGGATCCATTATTTGATTTTTCTTTTAATTTTAATTTTTTAATATGAAAAAGTGTGAATTTACTATATTATCCTCATTTTATTAATAATTTCAATTCTTAATGTTTGCATTAACCAAGGGCATTTTCTGGTATTTTGAATGTTTCACCATTCTTTGCCTTTTGCTTTATATATATAAATATATACAGAGAGCTTCCATTGAGGGATCCCTCAAATAAGCTTATTTGAGGGACACCCCTTGTAGGGCCCACTCCAGATTGTATTTCACTAATCCAAACTGTTTATTTTGTAGATACACATGCAAAGATCATCTCTATAAAAAATCACTTGAATCCGATATCATTTGACCATTCAATTGAGTTATTGAAATTTTATTACTTTCTTGAAGCACCGTGTTCATTGATTTTGTAGGACACAATTGGATGTCGAAACGGTTTCCGATTTGTCTAATTTTTTGTAAGGATGATCTATGAATGAAGACCTAAAAAATAGATGGTTTGGATTATTGGAAAAAAAAATTGTAGGGTACCCTAAATGGCATCCCTCAAATAAAATTATTTGAGGGATCCCTCAATAGAAGGGGACTGTAGATATATATATATATATATATAGATAACTGTTTTTTGTATTTAATTTATATTTTAAAGTATTTTAATAGCTAAAATTATTAAAATGTTCATGTCAGGCCAACAAGATAACATTTTTATTGAGAAAGTTGACGAAATGAGGTAACATGAGACACACAATAATAGCACAAAGAGTACACGCTCACCCCAAGTAAGTTAGATTTAGTTAACTTATTATTATTATCAAATGAATATGATTTTGAAAAGGATTATAATATACCAATCTGATAATTTTTCTTTTCTATTCTTTCTATTCATTCGAAAAGAGCGAACTTACAAACCTAATTAAACAGAGGAATGAGCAACCAGCTGGCCCAAGGAGCATAAGCATAGCCTAAGAACAGTTCTTATTTTATCAGCCAGCTGTACACATAGCTAGTGAGCAAGGCTCTTAGTCGAAAGGACAAGCTTTTGAGGGTGGCTTACATGAGCCTTTGGAATCCATTACCGCATGCAGGCTCATCACCATGGTGGTGGCAAACAACAGGGGTATGGGAATCGGCAGGGCCCTGGTGGCAACGGGCGGTATCTTGGGGGAGGTGGGGGGTTAAGATTTGGCGGTGGTGGTGGGTAGAGGTCTTGGGGTGGTGGCGGATTAATGAGGTTTGGTGGTGGAGGTGATCAGGGTGGTCGCTGCCGCCTGTACCCTTCATTTGACAGTGGCTTTCTCTTTGGTCCCTTGAGATGTTTGCCACCCAATGGCACTGGCAGAGACTCTTGTTCAAAGGAGTTTGCTGCTTCCAAAGGAAGTGGCTCGTGTGGTGATAAGCACCAAGAGAAGAAGTGCTTACAAGCAACACAGCCAGGAAGAGCAGCACTACTAATTGCAAGGATTTAGGAAGCATTGTATTTTGCTAGATCTAGCTAGTTGGAAGGAGTGAGCCTAGATGGTACAAAACAAGTAGTATATATGTACTTATGCTTGAGGCCACATTACCGCACTTGATGTACATGCCAAATCCACTAAAGACAGTGATTTTTGGTTGATACTAATACCAATCTACAATATTCGTTTCACATTGTTGATATTTCATATTATGAAGTATATTTGATCAAATATTAACAACAAATTAGGTACTTCACCGAAATTTTTTTAGTATTTTTTCCAACATACAGAATACTTATACATGTCATTTTGTGAACATATTTAGTCAGTTTATTTTTCTTTTTGGGCTACCAAAGGACGAGATTTAGTCATCCAAACTTACGAATGGTGTTGATAAGTTGGAACAGTTGGATTATCAAGAGAAGTTGCATCCGGAGCAGGGTTTTGGTGAGTTGTCTAGTAACGTTTTCGAAGAATATTTTCAGAAAAATATTTTAAGAAAATGAAAACGAGAAAAGCAAAAGAGAAAGCCAAAGTGATATTTTATCTTCCTTTCCTCTCCTTAACAACAAAGCACAAACGAAAATCTTTCACAGAAGTTCATTATTTCTTTATCCTCTCATACATAAAGGATAAAAATAAAACCATGCTGCCTTGCTTGCTTGTTTGCCTCCATTAAAGCGCAGATATGAAAATTATAATATAAAAAGGAGATCAATAATAATGGATGAAGGCAGGCTCTCGTTTCATGGTGGTTGTGGGCTTTTCTTCAATAATTCTAAATTGCACAAGAGAAAAAAAATGAGCAGTGGGTTTTTACGGGGAGATTGAGAGAGCCAATATCCCATAGACGAGATGAGATAGGTGAGAAGAAAAACAAAAGCTAAAGGTCTCAGAAAACGATAAATTGTCGTTCACGGTCGCTTAATTCATTTTCAAAAAACAAATCCTGTGTTTTTCAATTTAGCGGTGCCAAATGCGTATTTGGTGAAAATGTGAAACAGAATGAAAACGGTGCTCCGAAAACATAAACGTAAACATTAGTCTAGCGCCATTCAAAGATGTTGAGGAAAAAATTATTGTAGAAAATAGATGAGTCAAGCCACTTTGATTATTGTCATGGTTAATATTCATATTCTCACAAGTCCCCGTCTTCTGTGGCAACATTTCAAGTTTAGCACATTTACAACGCATATTGAGTGATGTGGAGTACATATGGATGTTGCATCAGCTTCATATAATGAGGTAGTAGTTCAACTCTTTATAAATCTTTGCTACAGGTTTCTTAACTTTTCAATATGAGACATTTCTTCATATTCTCACAATTATGTTTAGTTTAGTGGGTCAGTCCGACTTTTTCTGTGGCTCACATCAACGCCAAATTGCAATGATAAGTACAAAATTAAAGACGACAACTGGCCAATTAGTTTAATAAGATTAGACTAATAGTCCTGAAATTCACTCATTTCCTGCAGTATTTGAATGACACGATGACATCGACCTTATTATGTTTATGGGATATCAAATTGATTTCCCCATTTCTCACTTAAATAAAGCACTTAAAAAAGGAACTGAGATCGAATATTATAGTCGTGTTCCAAAGGGCAATGATGTCTTGCGCTTTGGGGTGGCGGTGGTGGCTTGTTTGCCCGGTCTCCCTCTAACTTCAAGAAGCCTATTATTAATTATACTATCAAGAACACCAGGTTCCATCTCCAAGTTCCTTTTTGATCCTCCCCCCAAGACGAAAATGAAATCTTTCAACAACGAATGGTGCACGCAGAAGTAAAAAAAGAAAGAATATTTCTTTGAAATCTTTGTTTCCTTAAAGAAGAAATTGGAGATCAGGGAATGAATGAGAGGGGTAAAGTGGGTTTGTGAGTGCGGCGGAAACAAACCAGAAAGATGATGCAGAAGGCCACCAATTTTGAGAAAACACTTTGAAACTGGGTCGTTAAGTGCACTTCTGCGGCAGCATACCAATTTCACACGCACGTATACGGCGGTAAGTTCATCACACCTCCTTTCTCTCTCCCACTTATTTTTTATTTAATAATATTAGTTCACTAAGACTGTTCCGATCCCACTGGTAAAAAAGTAGTTGGCCCATTCAATTAAAAAAAAATTTGGCTCGGTTTGGCTGGTAATATCACGACATATTTCACTTCCCTAAATTATTTGGCTCATAGACCAGAACCACTTTTCTTCGAGGCCAACTGGAATATATCTCAACTGGTTTTCAACGAAGGACCCAGATCCTCTCCTTATTTATAAGCTTAATTGGCAATGACAAGTCCTGCTCCGAGAATTATCAAGCATGAGCTCATATAGATCGATATAGTATAGTCCATGCTTTATGTATAATAAAGATGTTTTAAGTTACACATATTACGTGGTACATGACTAAATATTCCAAGAAAGCGAGCGGAGTTTTCTCTTACAATTAATTCCTAGTTGAGCAAACTTACATACGTAATTAAACACGGGAATGAGCAACCAGCTGGCCCAAATATCCATAGTAAGGGCAGCTCTTATTTTATCATGCATATATTAACCTAGCCAGCTATATACACATAACTAGTGAAGTGAGCTAGGCTCTTAGTTGAAAGGACAAGCTTTTGAGGGTGGCTTCAGCGAGCCTTTGGTATCCTTTAGTTCCGCATGCAGACTCATCATCATGGTCGGGTAATTGGCGGCTTAGCTATCACTGCCAGGGCTGTGTATTTGAAGTGGTGGCCTCCGGCCTCTTGGGGGCGGTGGGGGATTGAGAATTGGCAGGGGAGGTGGCGGGGAGAGGTCTGGGGGTGGTGGCCTCCGGCCGCGTCTTGGGGGCGGTGGGGGATTGAGAATTGGCAGGGGAGGTGGCGGGGAGAGGTCTGGGGGTGGTGGCCTCCGGCCGCGTCTTGGGGGCGGTGGGGGATTGAGAATTGGCAGGGGAGGTGGCGGGTAGAGGTCTGGGGGTGGTGGCCTCCGGCCGCGCCTTGGGGGCGGTGGGGGATTGAGAATTGGCAGGGGAGGTGGCGGGTAGAGGTTTGGGGGTGGTGGCCTCCGGCCGCGTCTTGGGGGCGGTGGGGGATTGAGAATTGGCAGGGGAGGTGGGGCTGGTGGGGGATTGAAGTTTGGTGGTGGAGGTGGTGGTGATGGCCTGTGCCTTCTTTTTGGAGCCGGATATCCGGGTGGTCGCCGCTTGTACTCTTGGTTTGCAAGCTTTCTCTTTGGTCCTTTGAGATATTTGCCACCTGGCACTGGCAGAGACTCTTGTTCAAAGGAGTTTGCTGCTTCCAAGGGAAGTGGCTCGTGTATTGATCTGTGGTGATCAACACCAAGAGAAGAAGTGCTGACAAGCAACACACCCAGGAATAGCAACAACACTAATTGCAGGGATTTAGGACGCATCCTTTTTTTGGCTAGCTAGCTAGTTGGGAGTGAGCCTAGATGGTGCAAACGAGTAGTATATATGGTGTTTATGCTTGAGGCCACATTGATTGGACTAGATCATATCGCACTTAATGTGCATGCCAAATCCACTATAGACACTGATTGCTTGATTTGATACTAATACCAATCTACAATATATGATTCACATTGTTGATATTTTGTTCATATTATGAAGTATATTGATAAAATATTACAACAAATTAGTTACTTAACCGAAATCTTTTTACATATTGTTTTTTTTGAACAGATACAAAATAATTATATTGACATATCATTTTGTGAACGTATTTGGTCAGTCTGTTTTTCTTTTTGGGTTGCCAAAGGATGAGATTCAATCATCCAAGCATACGAATTTTGGAGCTACTCACATACACATACTACCAAGATATCATGAAGGTTCGAACCTGAGACCACTGATTTACAAATCAAAATCCTTATTCACTAGGCTAGACCCCGTTGGCCTCATTATACACAATTAGTCTAGCACCATTCAAATATATTGAGGAAAAAATTGTAGAGAATAGATGATCTAAACCACCTTGCTTATTCTCATGGTTGCATCAAAGGTATAGAGCTTTTGTTTCTAAATACATATGCCTAGTGTCTTCGGTGTGTATATCTTTTCTGTGGTTTAGTTTACATTAAGCATTTACCTTAATTTCTATGTAGTAGTCTTCCTTCTTCATTTGCTAGAAACCAAGGGATCGCGATGACAAATCATCATAGGATAGAGAAAGGCAAACAAGTTTAAAAAAAAAAAAAGTAGTGCGTTACTCTTCCTTGTTCGTTGGCATATGTAGACAAATTATGTCAAGTGCGTTAGTCTGACTTTTTCTGTGGCTCACATCAACGCTAAATTGCAATGATATTAGTTTAATAAGATTAGACTAACAGTCATGAAATTCACTCATTTCCTGCAGTAATCGAATGACACGATGGCATTGACATTATTATGTTTATGGATTACAAGATCTATATATCTCATTAATTTCCCCATTTCTCACCTAAATAAAGCACTAAAAAAAGGAACTGAGTCGTGTTCCAAAGTGCAATGATGTTCATGTTTTGTGGAAAACTCAACCATTATAATGTGGAAAAACTCATGTTCACTACTGGTCCAGTTCTACACACCCAAAATGAGAACATGATAGAATGAATGACACGGCTAAAGTCGGTAAGTGTGAATCCAGAAAGATATATATGCGCTAGGTAGATTGACACGAGAACGAAAAATACAAGTGTTTGGTACTGATAGTTGAAAAAGGGAAAAAGCAATAAGTATGCGCTTGGTAGAATTTTTTTATAAATATATTATTTAAGAAAAGTTTATTATTTTTTCCTTACTAAATTATTATTCTAATCTTGTTAACATTAAGGCTTTTTTTAGAAATATATATGTATATATGTACTATATATCAGTCCCCTTCTACAAATTGTTTTTCAACGATTTGAACCATCTATTTTTTAAGTATACATTCATAAATCATTATTCTTGCAAACAATTATACAAATCAAAAACCGTTTCGACATCTAATTGTGTTCTACAAAATCAATTAACACAGTGATTCAAGAAAGTACTAAAATTTCAAGTGATTTTTTACAGAGATGATCTTTCAAGAAAATGTTGAATTATACAAAGCAAGGAGTAAACTAAAAAAAATTTCATTGTTACTAAATAAAAACCATAAATCATAGTGTCATATGTCTTTGTTCGTCGTAGGAAACCATCTTGGGGGTGGTGGTTGCAATAGTGGTGGAACATGGGAGATGAAACTCAGTAATTGAAAAAAAGAAAAAAAAAACCCCTACATTACATAGGACATAATTGTCAAGTGAGTTTAGAATGAATGATCTAAAGATTGCAAATCAAATTAATAAACGATTTAACACATATTGGAGAACCCTAACGAACGATACTTCAAATTGATTTACAAAGGGTACTTAGCTTGTATGGTAAGAAGAAAGTGAGCGGCGTTTTCATGCTCAAGGATATATACTAGTTAATCCAAGTACATACGTAGCAGTAGTAGTAAAGTAAAGGCTTATAAATGATTATATTACATCCCACCCGCGTGCATGCAGCACTTATTTTGATGCATATTCATATGCATATACGTACGTACATATTAAGATAGCTAGCTAGCTAGCTTCATAATAATTTAGTGAGGTGAGGTGGGCACTTAGGTGAATGGACTAGGTAGGTTCTAACGGTGGCTTGCACAAACGGGTCTTCGGCATCCTTTAGTGCAGCTTCATCTAGTGTGGGGTAACTGGCGGTGGTACCGGGGCTCAGTTTTGGGGCTGGTGGTGGTGGCAGAATGAGGTTTGGGGGTGGTCTCCTTGGTGGTGGTGGTGGTGGCGTGCGCTTTCGGGGTGGTGGTGGTGGTGGGTTAAGATTTTGGGGTGGCGGTGGTGGGTTGAGATTTTGCGGTGGCGGTGGTGGGTTGAGGTTTCGGGGCGGCGGCGGCGGCCTGTTTTTTGGGGGTGGTGGTGGGTTAAGGTTTGGTGGTGGTGGGCGTAAGTTTGGGGGTGGTGGTGGTGGCGTTTGCTTTCGGGGTGGTGGTGGTGGTGGGTTGAGATTTTGGGGTGGCGGTGGTGGGTTGAGGTTTCTGGGCGGCGGCGGCAGCCTGTTTTTTGGGGGTGGTGGTGGGTTAAGGTTTGGTGGTGGTGGGCGTAAGTTTGGGGGTGGTGGTGGTGGCGTTCGCTTTCGGGGTGGTGGTGGTGGTGGGTTGAGATTTTGGGGTGGTGGTGGTGGGTTGAGGTTTTGCGGTGGCGGTGGTGGGTTGAGGTTTCGGGGCGGCGGCGGCGGCCTGTTTTTTGGGGGTGGTGGTGGGTTAAGGTTTGGTGGTGGTGGGCGTAAGTTTGGGGGTGGTGGTGGCGTTCGCTTTCGGGGTGGTGGTGGTGGTGGGTTGAGGTTTTGCGGTGGCGGTGGTGGGTTGAGGTTTCGGGGTGGCGGTGGCGGCCTGTTTTTTGGGGGTGGTGGTGGGTTGAGTTTTGGTGTAGGTGGTGGTGGCGGCTTGTGTTTTTGGGGTGGAGGTGGCTTGTGCTTTGGAGGCGGTGACTTTGCTCTCTTACATTTGCCACCAAATGGCAGCAACTCTTGTTCAAGGGAGTTTGCTGCTTCCAAAGGAGGAGGACGCTTATAAATTGGTAGCTTCTGTGGTGGTCTATGGTGATCAGCACCAATACAAGTGGTGAGAAGCAGCAGACCAAGGAGCAGCAACATCAATTGCAGGGATTTAGGACACATTGTATTGCCAGCTAGCTAGTTGGAACATTGAGTTCTAGATGGTGCAAAACTAGAAGTCTTCCTTTTTTATAAGAGGTAACAACTCTAGACCACATATGAAGGCAGTCGATGTATGGGTTTTTCCAATGAGGAATATTAAAAGTATTGCGAGTTCGGCACTCACTTACCTCCCACAACACTCATTTCCCATCAGAGAATTTTGAATGAGCAACTATGGCTACTTAAAATTAAGGAGGAGTTTCTCCTTAAAACCAATGTAGTTTTGACACGTGTCAAATTCTAACAATATTGACAAAATTTCAAGAAAGAAATAAATAAATAAAAGGTATTTCCTAGACATATACCCATCACTTTATAAATCTATTAGTAAAACCCAATTTCAAACTTAAATGACATGTAGGATATAAAAGGTCATAATTTTTCTATGTTTTTACATGGTTGCCACAAGACTTCAAAAATACAGACTGACCGTTTTCATCAGCAAAACATCAATTTGTCCGACCGTTACATTCTCTTCAAAACAATTTACCTCCATTTCAGCCTTGCTTCATGCCCATTATTGAAAACCAGAGATTCTCTAAGGTTTGATTCCCTCCATGTCTCTACCATTTAAAATTAGGGTTCGTAGGTACATTCAATTTTTCAGACTAGTCGCAAAGAGAAGACGACACTGATTGTGACAAACGATTCCGGCGTCGACGACTTAATTCCTGGTAGGTTTCCAACAACGTCTTTGCTTCCTCTTTCTCCATTTTCAATTTCAAAGCTGCCCATAAATTTGATTGCTTTTATACAGCTTTTCAGTCATGTTTTAATTTCTCTGTTCTTTTGAAAACCTAAGCTCAATTTACTATAGAATAGGTAATTTATGTTTTATTGTCTCTGTTCTTATCAGCTTTTCACCTATCCCAAATTTTGCATTTTCTTCTACCCCAACTCTTGCCTTCTTATCAGTACCATTCATTACCTAGATTGGTATAATTTTGTGTAGCAATTAGTTTCAATTTTTTTTCCAGTTATATTTCTGTTTTCACATTGCTAAATGTTGTTTTCTATATTGCATAGTTGGTTGTTTTTGTAGCCAAAACTTGGGTCTGTTTAAGTTGCGCATTGTGCACACCACGTGTTTGACGAAATTCTAATATGAGCTATGAGAGCACAAGTGAAGTGTGTTGTTGTTATTCTATACATAGAGAAGATGTAAGTAGATAAGGTCCTTGTAGTTTCTACAAATGGGTACTGGTGAGTACATTATGGGGTCACATTTGAGTGGCCTGTGCAATTTCGGGGTAGGTAAATTATGTGCGTTTGTCTTCTTGTGCTGTTTTGGTATCATGATTCAGGGTAGGTAAATTACGTGCATATTTAGGAGTTTGATTTCTTGTGTAGGTAAATTAAGTGCTTTGTTTATGTGCTGTTGGGTAGGTAAATTAAGTGTTTTGTTTATGTGCTGTAGGTAAATTAAGTGCTTTGATTTCATAATGAATGGTCATCATTTACGGAAGTGATTATAGTGGCCACTCCAATCAAACTGATGAGGACTCGTAATTTACCTATCTAAGAACTCATATTTCTAAATATGCATAAATTACTTGTGTTATGCAGGGCAGACCACTCAACATACCATTATGCAAATTAAATTCATAATCAAAACTGATGCATAAAGAGGATTGAATTGCATGCTAATTCGGTGGGAGGAAATCAAAATAATAAATTCAGGAACCAAAGCTTAATACACCTCCCATATAACAAGTTAAATTATAAATAGGGGTAGTTTTGGAATCCGAAAAATATAATAAATAAGATTTTAAGTTATATTAGGTTACTGCTTAGTTGGATCCTAGTCATTGGGTATTATTTGAAAAGATTGGGTATTTTAAATAGAAAAATAAATGGAAGGGCTGTAAATGATTTTAAATGAATTTTAAATAAAACAATTTGACCTGTGTCAAAAACACATTAACTGATTGTAAGTAGGAACTCCTCTTCAATTTGAAGGAGCCAATCTTCTTCCATTTTGGATATAGTAATATAATTAATATAGGCGTTCATATTTACTCTTCTTTCTTATATACACGTCAATATTTAAGGAGAGAAAGACCCATCAAAAGCATTTTATTCTCCTAAGAAACCTCCGCTCTCTTCCTCTGTGAGTCCTAAAGGAAAACTCCATAAAGGGGGGAGGAGGAAGAAGCGTCACTGCCCCTCTTCCCCTTCCTCTCTTCTCGGCTTTTCCTTTTAGGTTAGTGAATAAGTCCACTGGGGCGTTTTGGAAAAATGCCTTTTGTGGTGGTTTCTTTTGAGCCATAGTTAGATTGAAGTTTCCCATCACCCTTTTTAGTCTATATTCTTAATCAAATCATGGTCCCAAAACCTGCTCCCTGACGTCGCTTATGTTCTCTAAATTTGATTCTACATCGTTTTTTACGGAGGTTGCTGCAAATCACCCAATTGTTCTTTGGCAAAGTTGTTATTTTCGTCTATTTGTTCGTTCTTATGTGCATGTAGATCGGTAGAAATCATATTTTCCCCAAATCTGTTACGGTACGGATAGGGTGGTGGGTGTGGCCGTGATGGCGCTTCATCAGGTGGTGGTGGTAGGATTTGTTTAGGCTCATTGGTTGTTTTAGGTATGTTGGGTTTGTGGGCTTTGTTTGGGCTTATGGTTAATTGTGGTGATGTGGGCTAGTAGTTTTAATGCGACTTTTGTCTTCGTTAGTTGTGTTTTTAGCATGTTAGTTTGTTGCCCTCTTGGGATTGATATTTTAGATGTCTTGTTGATGTCTTTGATTGCACCGTTGAAGTTTATCTAATGAAGTTTCTATTTGATCAAAAAAAAAAAAATGGAGAGAAATTCGAACACAAGATCTTCAATGCAGAAGTAACTGCTATTACTACATTTATTCATTTATCGTAATTTAAACAAGTCTTTTTGGAGAAGAAAGAATCATTTTCAATTTTATTTATTTCGAACAAATAAGACATTTTAACATATATTATGACACAAAATTTGGTGGACAAATTTAGGGAATAGTTTTATTGTTTTGCTTAGCCCATTTTAGGGGAAAAACTTGTATATCACAGGTATAGAACTGTTTTGTTATCCCCAATTAATTACGTCCAGTCATGCGTGATAAGAATTCCACATGACATAACGTGATTGAATGAGAATAACAAAACAATGTCATCCCTGTGACATACAAGTTCATCTCCCATTTTAGAATCCACCAATTTAGTTGTTAAGCTGGACTATCAACAGAAGTTGCACTGGGAACAGGATCTTGAGAAGTTGCAATAATTAACCACTAATAAGCAACGACCAATCTTAGGACGCATGGCTGAAAAGGAGAAAAACCGGTACATATATATAATTTTCAAGTGTAGAATTTAATTTTTTTTGGTCGAGACAAGTGTAGGAATTTGGTCTAGCAACAAACTGTATATATCTAGTGCGTTACTCCGACTTTCTTTGTGTCTCACATCATAGACACAAAGAGTTTATCTCCAAAAAGAAAAGAAAAAAGTTAAAGATACAAGGACAATCATCGCAGAGTTTATTATTATTTTTTCTTTTGGCAACAAGTTCAAAATTTTCATTGGTTTCAGGCAGAAAAGTTTGAAAAAATTTCTTAAAGAAAAGAAGGCCAAGCCTGTGAAATATTGGGCTTAATCAACAAAGCAACTAAAGCTTATAAAGAAAATAAATACAAGAAACAAAGAAACGAAAGACTCAATTTGGGTTCAACCCCAACCCCAACCCTAACCCAAATTGAATAGATTTGGGTTACTCTTACTATTTCAGTTCTGGACATACATTCAATCTTCTTCAATGGGGTGAAGAGTTACGCCATAACCCTACTCTTATATACAATCCAATTAAAGAATGTGAATTATTCGATTTCAATTCTAAACATAAAAAGTACGCAATCGTATTGTACAGAAGTGTCAATTTGTTTATAGTATACAATATCCTTTAACTTCATTCTGTTTTTAGCCAAATGGAAATGTCAGTATTGCTCAAAGAAAGTCGAGAATATCTTTCAAATAACGTTGTTTAAAGAATCTCTCAATTGAAACTCCTTATATATATAATTTATTATGACAATACATCTTTCAAATTACGCAAGAGTACGTAGAAAGTACATTTATTAAAAAGCTAGCTAAAGGTGAAGTTGAGTATGTTTCATGCTCATGACCAGTGGCGGACCTATTAAGCCGCAATAAGGTGCAGTTACACTTCCTCTCGCCGGAAAAACCATTGTAGGTACTTCAAATTGCACATCTACTCGATTCGTGCATTCCAGGTGTTCGACTCAGCCAAAGTCTATTTGCTGCGTTGCGTTGTTGCCTGCGTGCCTAATATTTTTTTTAAAGTCCTGCCAAAAACGACGTCGTTTTGGAATAGGCAAAAAAATAAAAAAAACTTAAGAGGAGGCAGACTGCAGTCTATGGGCTTTCAACAACATGCTTGGGCCTGCATTTTGTTGGCTCTAAAAAGTCTTTAAACACGTTTTTCTTTCTTATTTAAACAAAGATAACAAAAAGATTTTAAAAAGAAATTAATCAATTGGGTTGCTATTGCTGCGTATTTTTTTCCTTCTTCACCAAATGTAAGTTTGTTGTGCTGGGTTTTTTTTTCCCTTCTTGACCAAAAACCAATTCATTTCTTCTTTTTTTCCCTCTTTTTTGTAATATGCTTTTTATTTTATTTTTTCTGATGTGGCTCTTATGATCATTATTTAGTAGTAAATTCAACACGACTAAAAGTATGATTAATCATAATTTATTTAATTTTTTATATATAAAGTTTGTATTTACTTGCCAGTGCTCATGATTGGCAAGTAAATACAAGTGCATAACAACAACAAACGGGCTCCAGCATGAACAACTTAAGCTAGCTATATAGTAGCAGTAGTAGTAAAATAAAGCTAATAAAAGACTAATATTACATCATCATGCATGCAGATGCAGCTCTTATTTTTACACACGTCGATGTATAATAACCTAGCTAGCTACATATAATTAGTTAGCTAGGCATGCATGCACTTAGTTTGATGGAGGAGGTTTGTAGGGTGGCTTGTAGGGGTTATGTGGTGGTTTCTTCCCCGGAGGCTTGTACGGGGCTTCGACATCCTTCAATGGCACTACTGCCTCATTATCAAGCGGTGTTGGCGGCCTGTGCTTTGGGGGTGGTCTCGGACCCTTAGGAGGCTTGCCATCCAATTCAACGGAGTTTTCTGCTTCCAAAGTAGGTGGCTTGTGTGGTGGTTTATGTGGAGGTTTATGGTGATCATGATCAGCAAGAGAACAAGTGGTGAGAAGCAGCACACCCAGGGACACCACCAGCAGGAATTTGGGAGACATTATTGTTAAGGTATAGCTAGTGAGTGATATTGTGGATGGTACAAATTTGGTGTAAGTGTGTGCCCTTTTATAGGACTGGAGGCCAATACTGTCAGGACACTTGTGTTTGTGCACTTAATTTCTATATAGACCAAGGTTCGTAAATTCTCTTGGGAAAGTTACAGATACAGAAATTATAGAGTGATAGGACCATTTGTAGCCCACCAATCGAGTTGAAAAGTTGGATTATTAGGTGAAATTGTAAGAAATTTGTGACTAAAGTAATTAAGAGCATTTATCCTTTCACTTGTTGTGTGTTCGATTCTCATTTTCTCTATTGTCACAACTAAAATATTAGGAGAGGAGTTCGAATACAGGACCTTAAGTGTAGGGTAACTGCTCTTAACCACTTGAGATAGAAGTCCTTTACATATAGAAAGTTATATTTGAAAATCAAGCACTAACAAATGATATGAGCTTGTCAACAATCTTGATGACCCTAACACTTCTTTATAATATTATAAGCACCAAGGATGAGAACTTCTCTTAATTTCTACGCAGTGGTCTTGCTTCTCCATTTGCAAAAGACCATGGGATTGACGAACAATCTAGGATACAGATCTAGCATCATTACCCTGGAAAAAAAGATAAACACGCATGGTCTATTAACATCTGGTCTATCTACAACGCATGGTGCATCAATTTGAGTTTTACATCAACACGTAATTGCAAATTAGATAGGTACAAAACTAAAGACAATCTAATTTCCTGCATTAACCGGATGGCATATCCACCTTTTGGTAAAGTTTTATGGATAAAGTTAGTATTATAAGCATGTCGACAACCAAATTCTACCTCTTAATTATGTATAATATGGCAATCGGCTTTCTTTTAAGAGAACCTCTTTACAAAACAGATATCTTTTTTTAACCATCGGGGGACTAGTATTGTTAACGAAAAAAGCATCTGCGCAATACATTCTACATCTTTTTCCTTCCTTGAAAATGAACCTTCTCTGTGACTAGTTGGTTCCTTTCGTTTTTTTTCCCTTTTTCCCTTTACTTTTTGATATATTAGTGTTAGCTTTTTCGTTGTCTTTTCAAACCAACCCCACACCCACCCACCCCCACCCCCCCGCGTTGCCAAGTTTCACTTTGCTACCTAATTAAGTGCTAGTTTGGCATTGCTTATTTGGGGTAATAAGTGATTTTTAAAAAATTTTGAGAAGCTCAACCCGTTTGGTAAACTGTGAGAAAATCACTTATTGTTAAAAAATTGCTGTGAGAGAAAGCTATAAGGGAAAGCAGCTAATGAGGTGCTTTCATTTTCTGATTATTTAGGAATCAGTTTCGAAGAGGCGCTGGGTTTAATGATTATGCGGCAATCATTTTCTGATTATGCGTAAAATTAATACCAACAACACTTCTAACAAAAATTTTACCAAACGCCAAACTGCTTTCTCTCACAGCTGATTTCTCTCACAGCAAATCTGACAGCGATTATTTTCACAGCACAGCAATGCCAAACTGGCCCTAAGTTTAGCCCTTTCCCCTTTTTATCCCTAGCTATTTCATTTTTCTACCTAATCATCTTTTGTTTTTCATTCCTATTTCTGATTTAATGGATGCTGACACACATATCACCATAGTTGTTGCTAGCATATAAAACGTCTAGATTGATTGATCTTTTTGAGTGCTTAGGTTGTCACCTAATTTTCTTCTAGGTCTGCAATAGCTTGATAATTGTTTATTGTATGTGTGTGGTTTTGTGTATTGTAATCTCAGGTCTGTGACTAGTTGCTGACTAGTCATATATTGTTTAAGAACACTGTGTTTATTCTATCCTTCTATACTCTTGTTGTAGTTTAAATTTACCCCTATCGCCTAAGTACCATTTTCACATTCCTTTTCGGTTCCTTGTTTTATTTTATTTTATTTATAACTTGTTCCTTATACTTTTTGAATATATTAGTGTTAGCTTTTTCTTTGTGTTTTCTAAAATAGAAAATGACTAGATTATTGTTCGGGTTTAAAAATTTGAAAAATAAAAATAATGATTTTATTTATAAAGAAACCATTGTATTTTAAAATATATTATTAGAAAAAAGAAACATACTCGAATTTAATATACAAATATAATAATATTATGTAATATTTTTCTCTAAAATAAATATAATTTAATAAACGAGCTTTAAATGGCCGGCCCGTTGGGCTTCGAGTAGGCTCAACTCATTGGAACGAATTTCCTCATCATGGCCTGCCCAAAAATACTGGTCGTGCTATGTCAGGCCGTACACAATCGGCCCAAATTCATACCTTGCTTGGGCTAGCCTAACCTGTTTGACACCTCTACTTCCAATGGTGCCAACGCTCTCTATAGTAGTAATTCAGTTAATCACAAAGATTGGCGGAATAAGACTTTCTACTGAATTGAATAACGCCGAAGTCAAGGAGTTAATAAATTTTGCTGTTTTTTCGCTATCTAGTAGCTTAGATTCAAGGATTCCACTCTTGGGAAATAATTCCACATTCGTCATAGTGTGGACTAGTTAATCCATGACAAAGACATAATTGGTGATGTAATGATCATTTAACTCACACTGCTCATAGACAATAAGATTGCGGAATTTTTTTATATAATTTTTTTATCGAAACCCGTATTGGTAGCTATGGAATTTTGAGGGTTCCATTGTCAAATTTAAATGGGCTGGCTCGTTGGGGTTCGAGCTAGCACTACCCACAAAGGGTCTCTGGCCAGCTCGGCCAATTGAACTTTATTACGTCATTTTGATCCATCTAAAAATATGAATCATACTGTGTTGGGTTTTATTTAATTTTAGTCCAAGGTGTAAAATCTTCAGTTTCTTTATATTTAAGGATGAATATCGTGAACTCATTTTCACTTTTTATCCCACTATATAAATATTTAGACTCACACTTAAACCAGTATTGAATCTATTGACGCCAAACATGATTCGATGGCAAAGATGGAAATTTAAGATCACAATAACCATAAAACAAAAAATATATACATGGTTATTGAACTAGTTTGTGATACAATTCAATGTGAGATATCAGTTTTGGTTAATAACTTTCTTTGGACATCTTAATTATTGATTTGGTTTTTGGGTTCTTGTTGAACTCAATGTTAATATGGAAGCTGGTAATTGGGCCCTTTGAACGGCAGAGTTCCATTGGACTAAAGCTGCTAGCAAATGTTTGGGAGACAATTTTAAGCTATACTAGCAAAAGGTGCCCGCGCGATGGGCACCTTTAAAACTAAAGGCAGTTTGTATTAAACATATGTATGAAAATCAACCCAAAAAAGTAAAAAGAGCAAAGGGCAATATGGTCATTTTACTGTGCTGCCGAATAGGAAAAAAAAAGAACATAAGTAAGGGCAAAATCGTCATTTCACTATTGCTAACAGTGAATTTTGGGATCAAACTCAACCCAAAAAAGTAAAAAGAGCAAAGGGCAATATGGTCATTTGATTATACTGCCAAATAGGACAAAATAACAAAAAAACATAAGTAGGGGCAAAACCGTCATTTCACTATTGCGAATGAATAGACAGTGAATTTTGGGATTCAGTTTTAGTATATTTTAATTTTCTGGGGGAGCAAAACTGGACCACATTCATGTGGCTGCGTATTTTATTAGCTTTGTCTATTAGGGTTGTAGAAGCACTACACGCCAACCATAATTTCTTCTTGTGTCCCCTGTAAGTTAATCTGATGGGGTCAATTTGGAGCCCACTGCCCCGCAAAGTTAGACAATTAGCCGAAGTTGCACCTGGATGGGTTGATTGATGAAATTAATATCAAGCCTATAGGTATTTTTCCTTCAATATTCCTTGGGCAGAAAATGATGTTTGCGGTTTTAAAACTATTTAATTAATCATGATTAATGAGGACAAAGTTAACCACAGAAAGGTTAACGGAATCTAATCCAGTGAAAAATGGATTTGATTTGCAGATGAGTAGTTTGAGGTTCGAATCCCCATAGCACTTTAGCAGTGTGTGTGAAAAGTCTCATTCCTCTTGTAATTTAGACTATCAATAATATTAAAAATAAATAAATAAATAAAGTAAAAACAAAGAGCATATGATGGTTTATCTCTTAACCTATAGTAGTTTTTTTTTTAATGTGACGAGGAAGAAAATTATGAGTTCATTCCAACATAATAAGGAGAAAATTACAAACTATCAAAACTTCGCTCCTTTTCTCAGAGTCAAAGACCCAAGGTCAATTAACTATTTTTCCTTTTCATATGTATGCATGCGACCATAAATGTGGTTGAATGCATGGTGGTGGGAAACATGTCAGTTCAGCCCAGTCTGGTCGTTTTTATGAATGGGGACGTAATTGCAAGATCCAGTGGTAAACGACAATTCAAGATGTTCTATCACCGAAGACTAGTTATTTTGGTTGTATTCTAGTTCTAGTGAAGTTTTTAGTCCTTGACCACAAAAATTTGTTATCCATAATTTCTTTTGTGTTTCCACTATTCTATCTAGGTGTCAAAACTAAAGCAAACATATACGACTTTTGAGCACTGAGAAATTCATTTTAGACCGTGGAGACGTTTTCTGTTCCTATACGATTGCAAATCATATGGGGCTCGCTAGATTCTTTTCAATCTCAAGAATTGATTGACTTGAGAAGGACTTTCCCATCTATACTGCTACAAAAAATAAAACCTATATAAGTTAGTATCTTAACTTAAAATTAAATAAAAATACACAATTTCATATATTGGCGCAACACCAATACGCATCGTCAGAAGTTTTTCACATTTGCATATGGTGTCCAAGACTGTCTCAACACCAATAACCCACAATAAGGGTAAAGTCCTTAGCTCTAACTCTCCAATTATATTTTTTTTCATTGATTTTTCTCTAAAAGAGAACCATTTTTCTAAATGAAATTCTTCATTTCAAGAATAATATGGCTCTAATTCCATTTTTTTCTTGTGTTTATAACTAGCTTAGTTTATACTGATGTGTACTTTTATTTATATAAAGCCTATAGAAATTGTGAATACAAAAAAAATATCATTAGATTTTAAGCTAATAACTTTAGCTAGCCCACTCGCTCATAAATTCCTAGTTCCGCCCTTATTTCAAATTATACAAGAGTACGTAGCAAGTACAATTATTTAAAAAAATCTAGCTAAACGTGAAGTTGAGTACACTACAAGAAAAAAGGTATGTAGTGATCAATTTCTCAGTGACCACATCTACAATGGTCACAAATAGTGTGCATTTAGTGACTAAATATGCTAAATGGTGTCTAAAATGATTGGCACATAATTTGTAATTTTTAATGACCAGATTTGGTGACAAATAGTGACAAATTTAAATTTAATCACTGAAAAACAACTTAAATTGCCTAATTATTAGTGACCAACATATAGGCAATGGTGGACTTACTTCTTTTCTATCACACATTAGTGACCAATTAAATAAAACATAAATTTATTTGTTCAACTTTACTAAAAAAAGAGGTTATTACTTTGGAACCATCGTCTTGAGCGAACAAGCACCGATCGTCGTCTTTGGCGAGAGCGAGTGAGTACCAACCGTCTTCTTCAGCGAGAGCGAGCAGCGATCATCTTCTTCGTCGAGCGAGCGAGTGTCCTCTTCGTCTCTGTGGTTTTGATTTCTAGGTTTTGTCCTAATTTCAGGTGACCTATCAGAACGTGGCATTCCAAGCCTACAATGGGTATGTCATTTGGACATAATTAGTTATAGTTTTGCATATATATTTATTAGTTCAAGGAGGTAAAACATGTTTTATTTGGGTATGCAGGCTTGGTCATCCTGGATCAGTTATCCTCGACTTCATCATCAATGAGGTTAGCTTACAACTCTCATCTTACTACAATTGTTTTCTATGGTTCAAGTTTCCAGGTTTTTTTTTTTTGTTGACTTTATCTTCAATATTATCTTTTAGCTTCTCTCTCTCTCTCTCTCACTCATGAATTTTTCTTTTAGTTTAATGGGTCTCTCTTTCTATTTGTTAAGATGATGATCCATTCTTATTAGTTTGTCCTGTTGATGTTTTGTTTTTTCCTTTTAGTTTCTCCTTGTTGCATGTTTAGCTGAAACATGTATGTGGTAGACATAGAGAAGGGTTTTTCGAGCAGTAGGTTCATTGTATTTGGCTGTGTTTGTAGGAATGGGCTCATAAGCATTACACAGCAAAAGCATCAAGAGGGGCCTTCTCAACAATGGAGAAACTTATACTAATTCAGGATGCAGAATACAACTAATTAATTTAGGATGCAGAATACATTTATCAATTTATTTTTAGATTTTGTTTTTGAGAGATACATGTCTTGTGAATTTATTGGAGGAATGTTGATACATATATAGTTTTTTAAATGATATATGATGCACATTTTGTTATTTTATACTTTTTTTAGGTATCAAAATTTTATCTTTAGTGGACTGTATGAAAAGAAATTACATGTGATTTTATAGTTTTAATATAGAACAGAGTAAATGAATCTAATTATTAGTCAGCAATTGTTCTATAGACATTAAGTGACCAACCAGTTTGGTCAGCAATATGGGCACGTGACCCTTGTTTTAGTGATCAAAATGCATGTTTTGGTGACCAAATTGCAGCCCTTTAGGGACCAAAGTTGTGGTCACTGATAGTGATTTTATTAGTGACCACACACATAAAGTCACTAATTCTTGGGTTGTAGTGACAAATACTTGAATATGGCCACTAAATAGAATTTGTGACACTAATTGTGTTCAGTAACCAAAATTGACACTTTTTATGGCCAGCTTGCTGGCCACAAATAAACGTTTTTCCTGTGGTGGTATGTTTCATGCTCGTGACTAGTACCAAGTAAATACAAGTGCATAACAACAAGAAACGGGATCCAGCATGAATAACTTAAGGTAGCTAGTAGCAGTAGTAGTAAAATAAGGCTAATAAAAGGGTAATATTACATCTTCATGCATGCAGACGCAGCTCTTATTTTTATACACATGGATGTATATTAACCCAGCAAGCTACATATAATTAGTTAGCTAGGCATGCATGCGCTTAGTTTGATGGAGGAGGTTTGCAGGGTGGCTTGTAGGGTTTATGTGGTGGTTTCTTCCCTGGAGGCTTGTACGAGGCTTCGACATCCTTCAATGGCACTGCCGCCTCATTATCAAGCGGTGTTGGCGGCCTGTGCTTTGGGGGTGGTCTCGGACCCTTAGGAGGCTTGCCATCCAATTCAACGGAGTTTTTGTTAAACGTAATGCATTTGTATTAGTTGTTAAAGTAGAGTTGTGTCTCTTGAGAAGAGTTGTGTTTAGAAAGAGTTGTATCTCTTTAAAAGTCAAGAGTTGTGTCTGCAACTCTTGGAACTAATCCAAGAGTTATGTTTGCTATGAAAAGATCTGAATGTTATTATAAATAACCAATAAGATGGCCTAGTGTTAAAATCAATTTTAGGAAATCAATAAAGCTTCAGTTTTTCTGTTTAAAACTCTCTTCCAAATTCTCTCATATCCATCTTTCTCCAACAAATTTGGTATATCAGAGCAAATTGATCCCTCCGCTGTGTTAATCATGGCATCAAGTTCAAATTCCTCAACCATTGGAAATATTCAAAATTTAATGCCTATTTTCGATGGAAAAAATTATGAATATTGGAGCCTACAAACGAAGACCTTGTTCATCTCTCAAGATCTTTGGGATCTTGTAGAAGATGGTTACGAGGAACCGGAAAAAACTTCGATGGGAAAAGCGACACCGGAATCTCAGCAAGCACTTAACGAAAATAGGAAAAGAGATGCCAAGGCTTTATTCCTAATTCAACAAGGAGTAAGCAAAAATCTCTTTCCAAGATTACTTTCTGCAACTACATCAAAAAATGCTTGGGAAATACTCAAAATTGAGTTCCAAGGTTCACAGAAAGTGATCTCCATCAAACTCCAATCCTTGTGGCGAGAGTTTGATAATTTATTAATGAAGGAGAACGAATCCATTCAGGTTTTCTTCACAAAAGTTTCTGGAATGGTTAACCAAATCAGAAGTTATGGGGATACAATTCCAGACAAGAAAATTGTAGAGAAAACTCTACGCAGTTTACCGCCAAAGTTCGATCATGTTGTTGCAACAATAGAGGAGTCAAAAGATCTCGCTGCATTTTCGCTCCATGAACTAATTTGTTCTTTGGAAGCACATGAAAAAAGGATTAAAAGGTCTACAGACCAATCCTTGGAGCAAGCTTTTCAATCCAAATTGGATTCGAAGGAGAAAGAAGACAAACAAAAAGGAGAATGTCAAAAGTCCCAAAACAGAAAAAGTAAAGGACAATCTCATTGACAGAAGAATCACAACAAAAGCAACTATAACAACAACAATTAGGAAGGACATAGCCATCAAAACAACCAGAATGGTAACCTTGTCCTTGAATGTCCTGTTTGTAAAAAGATTGGCCACAAAAGTGCAGATTGTCGGTATAGGTGTACCCGATGTAGAATGCCCAACCATTCTCAAAGAGATTGCTGATATCAGAAAAATAATGAAGCCAATTTCACATAAAATAATGACTCTCCAAAGCAACTATTTTATACATGTCTCAGTGCTCGTCAAGAACCACAAGATATATGGTACGTGTATAGCGGATGTAGTGACCACATGACAGGAAATGGACAATGTTTTGTCAAATTTGAAGAAAATGTGAATTCACAAGTCAAGCTTGGAGATGGAAAGCTTCACAACGTGGAAGGCAAGGGTATTATCTCCGTTCAAACTCGAGAAGGTACACCAAAACTAATCTATGATGTGCTATATGTTCCTAACTTGGCACAAAATTTATTAAGTGTAGGACAACTCCTACAAAAAGGCTTCTCTATTAAATTTGATGATGATCACTGTGTTATTTCTGATAAAAAGAATAACATTGTAGTGGCTAAGATAAAAATGATGGCAAACAAAGTCTTTCCATTGATCATGACATCAAAAGAAAAATATGTTTTGGAAGCTGAAAATGTCGAAGAATCACTATTGTGGCATATGAGATACGGACATCTAAATCAAAGAAGTCTACAGCTCTTACACCAAAAAGATATGGTGGTTGGCCTTCCTTCCGTTGCGTCTGAGAAAGAAATATGTGAAGGTTGTATTTTTGGAAAATTCCACCGCTTACCATTTTCACAATCAACATGGAAAGCAAGAGCCCCTCTTGAGTTGGTACATGCAGATATATGCGGGCCAACTCGCACACCATTTTTTAATGGCAAGAAATACGTTCTTCTCTTTGTTGATGACTATAGCAGGATGATGTGGGTTTATTTTCTAGGACAAAAGTCAGAAGCATTCTTTTTTTTTTTCTTCAAGAAATTTAAGGCCTAGGGAGAGAAACAAAGTGGATACAATCTGAAGACGTTGAGAACTGATCGTGGTGGAGAATTCACATCGAATGAATTTTCAGGATTTTGCAAAAGCAATGGAATAAAAAGAGAATTGATGGTAAGCTACACTCCACAGCAAAACGGTGTTGCAGAATGAAGAAATCGAACCATTGTGGAAATGGCAAGAAGCATGTTAAAAGCAAAAGGTCTGCCAAATGTGTTTTGGGTTGAAGCAATTCATACCTCAGTGTTTATTCTCAACAGGTCACCTACCAAGTCTGTCAAGGATATGACTCCTTTTGAAGTATGGCATGGGTTTAAGCCAAAGGTTGATTTCTTTAAGATCTTTGGTTGCATAGCCTATGCACATGTTCCTTCTCAAAAGAGAGAAAAGTTTGATGAAAAGGGTGAAAAATATATTTTTGTGGGCTATAGTGACAAGTCCAAGGCATACAGATTGATTGATCCAAGAACTAATAAGTTGGTAATTTCTAGAGATGTTATTTTTGATGAATTCAAGGTATGGGAGATGGGAAAACAAACAAGGTGAAATACATAGTTTTTTGCTGGAACCAGAAACATCAAATTTAGAAGAATCTCTGCTGCCCCAAAAGTCCAATTTCAAGGGCAAGAAGTCCAATTCCAAGTGCAAGAACATCTGATCCTATAGTTCACCAGATTCAACTCCTAGACTAAACGCAAGAACACGTTCATTGGCAGACATATATGAGTCTTGTGATCTTGCTTTGAGTGCTTTGGAGCCTCAAAAATTTGAGGAAGCAGTGAAAGAAAAAATTTGGCAAGACGCAATGGAAGAAGAAATTAGAGTTATCAAGAAAAATTCTACATGGAGCTTGTTGATCGGCCTAAATCAAAGGACATCATTGGACTTAAATGGATCTTCAAGACAAAATACAATGAAGATGGCTCAATCCAAAAGCATAAGGCTCAGCTGGATGCCAAAGGCTACTCTTAACAACCTGGAATAAATTTCAATGAAACGTTTGCTCCGGTTGTACGAATGGAAACTATACGAACTGTGTTGGCCTTGGCAGCACAATTGAAAACTCAAGTTTTTCAAGTGGATGTCAAGTCTGCTTTTTTGAATGGAGAACTTGAAGAAGAAGTTTACGTGGAGCAACTGCAAAGATATATTGAAAAGGGAAATGAAGACAAATTTTGTCGACTTCAGAAAGCACTATACGGCTTAAAGCAAGCGCCAAGAGCCTGGAATAGCAAAATTGATCAATATTTCTGTAAAAGTGGATTTGTAAGAAGTCCAAGTGAGCCATCACTATATCTCAAGAAAGAAGGTACACATGATTTTCTTATTATGTGTCTTTATGTTGATGACTTGATTTATACAAGTACCAAACCAAGGATGGTAGAAGCATTCAAGAAGGACATGATGAAAGAATATGAGATGACTGATTTGGGTTCTATGAAGTATTTTCTAGGAATTCAAGTCCAAGAAAAAGGGATTTTTATGTATCAAGAAAAGTATGCAGAAAATCTCTTGAAAATGTTTAATATGTTGAACTGCAAGCCAAAGGATACTCCAATGGCAATTAATTTAAAGAGCTTTCAAGTAATGATGGAGCACCAAGAGCTTATGCTTCTATGTATAGAAGTATTATTGGCTCACTTATCTATTTATCTAATACAAGGCTCATGGTTCATGCAGTTAGTGTTGTATCTCGATTCATGAATGATCCAAGTAATCATCATTTTGCTGCTATTAAAAGAATACTAAGATATGTGCAAGGAACCAAAGGATATGGCATCAAATATACACAAGAGAAAGAAAGCATTGTAGTTGGGTTCACAGACAGTGATTGGGCTGGTGCAATTGATGATAGAAGAAGCACATCTGGGCCTGTGTTTTTCTTGGGAAGTAAAGTTATATCATGGTCGTCGAAGAAGCAAAGTACAATGGCATTATCAACAGCCGAAGCAGAATATATGTCAACCACAAGTACAGCATGTGAAGCAGTTTGGATTAGAAGAATATTAGCAGATCTTCGTCAAGAACAAAACACTCCAACAAATTTGTACTGTGATAACATGTCCACAATTGCCATGACAAAGAACCCAGTCTTTCATAGCAGGTCAAAGCACATAGAACTTCGTCATCATTTTATCAAAAAATTGGTTGAAGATGGAGAGATTGAATTGAAATTTTGTGGTACTGATGAGCAGATTGCAGATGTTTTTACAAAAGCACTTCCAAGAGAGAAGTTCTACTATTTCAGAAAAAAGCTAAATGTCACGGGACAAATGCATTAAGAGGGAGTGTTAAACATAATGCATTTGTATTAGTTGTTAAAGTAGAGTTGTGTCTCTTGAGAAGAGTTATGTTTAGGAAGAGTTGTGTCTGCAACTCTTGGAACTAATCCAAGAGTTATGTCTGTTATGAAAAGATCTGAATGGTATCATAAATAGCCAATAAGATGGCCTAGTGTTAAAATCAATTTTAGGAAATCAATAAAGCTTCAGTTTTTCTGTTTAAAACTCTCTTCCATATTCTCTCATATCCATCTTTCTCCAACAGTTTTCTGCTTCCAAAGGAGATGGCTTATGCGGTGGTTTATGGTAATCATGATCAGCAAAAGAACAAGTGGTGAGAACCAGCACACCCAGGGACACCACCAGCAGGAATTTGAGAGACATTATTGTTAAGGTATAGCTAGTGAGTGATACTGTGGATGGTACAAAATTGGTGTAAATGTGTGCCCTTTTATTGGACTGGAAGCCTATGCTGTCAGGACACGTGTTTGTGCACTTAATTTCTATATAGACCAAAGTTTGTAGATTCTCTTGGGAAAGTTACAGATACAGAAATTATAGAGTAATAGGACCATTTGTAGCCCACCAATCGAGTTGAAAAGTTGGATTATTGGGTGAAATTGTAATAAATTTGTGACTACTCTTATTGGAGGAGTTCGAATACAGGACCTTAAGTGTAGGGTAACTGCTCTTAATCACTTGAGATAGAAATCCTTTACATATAGAAAGTTATATTTGAAAATGAAACACTAACAAATCATATGAGCTTGTCAACAATCTTGATGACCCTAACACTTCTTTATAATATTATAAGCACCGATTATTGGGAACTTCTCTTAATTTCTTCGCAGTGGTCTTGCTTCTCCATTTGCTTCCATGGGATTGACGACCAATCAAGGATACAGATCTAGCATCATGACCCTGGGAAAAAAGATGGTCTAACATCTACAACGTATGGTGCATCAATTTGAGTTTTACATCAACACGCAATTGCAAATTAGATAGGTACAAAACTAAAGATAATCTAATTTCCTGCATTAACCGGATGGCATATCCACCTTTTGGTAAATGTTGCATACATATGGTGGTGGCAAACATGTTTAAAGGCAAATGATAATATGATAGAATTTGGATGTACTTGTCTATTGACTATTGGACCGATGGATATGAAGCATAGCACTAGCTAGGTACAGGTCAGCCAGTCTGGTCGTTTTTATGTATGGGCACGTAATTGCAAGATCCAGTGGTAAACGACAATTCAAGATGTTCTATCTCAATCAATGGGATTATGTATAGCATTTTGGTATCTAATAAAAATTAGAATGTGTGCTCAATGAATGTAGCTTTGTTTGTGGATTCATACAATTTCTTTTAAGTAAGATTTTAACGAGACCACGTCATTACATTATCGAAGATTAGTTATTTTGGTTGTATATATTATCTAGTTTTAGTGAAGTTTTTAGTCCTTAATCACAAAAAAGGGTTATCCATAATTTCTTTTGTGGTCAAGAAAAATTGGCCACAAAAAAATAAAGAACGGTTTTGTGTTTCCACTACTCTATGTACTTGTCAAAACTAAAGCAAACATATACGACTTTTGAGCACTGAGAAATTCATTTGAGACCGTGGAGATGTTTTCTGTTCCTATACGATTACAAAATCATATGGGGCTCGCTAGATTCTTTTCAATCTCAAGAATTGATTGACTTCAGAAGTACTTTCCCACCTACACTGCTCACAAGTTTCCCAATTCCGATTTTCAAAAGTTAAGAACGTCCATTTTCAGTTTCTGGAACTTGTGGATGCATATGTGTCCCATTGACAAATTGTACAATCAATTGAAGATATCAGCCGAATTGGTTTGGTTTTTTCAACCATTGACAAATTGTACAATCAATTGAAGATATCAGCCGAATTGGTTTGGTTTTTTCAACAACAGAACTAGTGGTGGTTACATTATAAGGTCATCCAACATAGGGGTCATATACTCATAATTTCATAAAGCAACTTTGTTATGTACATTCTCGACGCCTAAAAACAACTTCTGTCGCATAATTTTGGTAAAGTAACATCTTTATATCCTTCACAATATTATTGTCTTCCATTATGGGCCTCGTACACTGAAAATAATACACAAGTGGGGGGTCTCAATTACTTTTTTCTTTTTCAAAATAAATAAAGTGACATAGCGTGATAATTAAAGGCTAACAAATGTAAGCCTCAAAAGAAAGAAACTGAAATCTACCATGAAATATAAGAAAATCTCAAAATTTATTAATTATGAAAATCAGAATAACAACCCTAAATACCACCTCAAATCCTAGAAGCTCTAAGAATCTAAATAGGAGTGAAAAATAAAAAATATAAAAAATTCCATATTTATCTTCCATATGCAGCTGCGTAAAGTTTTCCTTTTTTTTTTTTTTTTTTTTTTAGTACAAGTAATTGGGGGATGAGGCTTTACACAAATATTCATTGGGTGCTTGAGTAGCCTTAGGAAATTTTATAAGGATGGACTAATAATAATTTTTTTTATGGGAGATCCATTATATTACTTTTTTTTCCCCTTAAAAACATGTTTACATGGTTAATTGGCTATAAGCTATAGGTTTTTTTTTTTTAATTTTATTTTAAATATGCAAAAGAAATGAGTGGTAGCAACCTTTCTTCAATTAACAATTTTTTAATTTTATGTGAGGACACATAGAAGTAGGGAGTGTAGTCATTTAGATCTACAACTGCACAATCACAATCTACAAATACATATTCAACAAAACCAAGAGACAACTAGACTATAAAAGCAAAGATCAAGTAATGAATAAATTAAATCAGAAAAAGGACGAGCCATCAATAAAATCCTAGCAAATTACATAAGAAAAAAGACTCCAAAATTTAACACTAAACCCTAATTCATAAAAAGCTAACAATAACAATTGAAATTGGAATTTAAACAAAAATTAAGAGAAATCTTATTAATATTAAAGAACCCATTGAATATAGGTTGGTATAATTTTAAACTCTATACACATATAGGTAGAAGAACTAAACCAACTGAGCTATACCCTACTGCTCAATATACTTAAAGTTAAGCAACCATTCTATAAGCCCTAGGGTTCCTGCGCCATTGTCCAGATGCAATAATAGAGCCGACATGTTTGAAAATTACTGAGTGATAACAATTAACATGTCGGCAGTGACGTTAACAATTTACTGATCTTATCCTATAATGTAGACTTTACTGCTATATGTTCACAACCGATCAAAAGGACCACTAATAAATTATCTGAAAAATAACGCGGCATGCATGCATTGGTACTGTGTCAGGGAAAAAAGAGAAGGCAGTCAGATGACTCGTATACAAATATTTCATGCCTTCACATAGTCTTCTCACCATGCTGACCAACTGCACATGCACGCACAAGTGTTTCTTGGCCAAACTTGAAGGGCACTCTAGTTTTTATATTATAATGACATCTCTAATTGAAAGCAATTCACATGATCGATCGTGTTAACAAGTTGGAATTAAATACAATTCCCAAGTGGGAAAAGGAGAAATCCCATTGTGGGCTAGCTAGCTAGTAGTATTAATATATCATAATAAAAAAACAAAAAGAAATGACCTAAATTAGCCGTTCATCTTTCCACTCAGCACAGTAGACACTAGAATCAAGCAAAAGCTATGGACTGACGAACACAAAATCTGTGTTGTGTACGCTGAAAACAATATAATAGCTTTTGCCGAAAGTTAGTTGATTTTGGGTTAGAGTGTAGAGGAAAATGAGAGTGAGAATAAGAGTTAGGATGAGATTGAGTGAGTGGATGGGTGGGGAAGATGGGAGAAAGGAATAACAAAAGTGAAAATAATTTCAAATAGATTTCAGTTTTTAGTTTTTGTTTTCACTTTTGTTACTCCTCTCTCTCATCCTCTCTTCTCATATTCTCTCTCAATCTCATCTTCACTCTCATTCTCACTTCCATTCTCCCTCTTTTTCCTCTATACTAGTACAAAAAATTAAAATTAAAATGATTATCAAACGCGGGCTCTTAATGTTTATGATTTCTTGCCTTCATCCGATGCTACATGTTGGATAACATAAAATAATAAGGATATATGCATGCATGCTTACTTTTGATAGCATCTCATTACAAAAGTGGTCTACAATATAGTAGGTAAATATTTTGATAAAATAAAAACATATATAGTCAGTAAACATGGTATGAACATGCTTCCGCTTCTTTTTTCCTCTTTTTCTGTTGTTTTTCTTTGAGTTGTTTGAGCACGAGTCTTTTTTAAAATCACGTATTTGTTTTGATCTCTTATGCTTAAATTTTAGATAGTATTAATTATTCCAATGCTATTTTTTATACCTTCTTATAATGCTTATTATCATCTCTTTCAATAAAAAGAAAAAAGAAATTGGCTATGTTCAGTCAGCTACGCACACAAAAAAAAAAAAAAAAAAAGAAGTAATATTTTTTTTTTTCTCACACATGCAAAAATAAGTTATTATAAATGATTTTCTATTTTTCGTAGTCTTTTTAAAAGTTAAAACACTATCTATAACCAGTGAGCTTGAAGTAGCTGCACCAGGTACTCCAGGTCACTGATATTTGTGCATGTGAGTTGTGAACACTCGGTCGTGCAAGCTTTCATTCAGGTCCCCACCAGGTATGAACATAGCAAATTGTCAAACTTTTCAACTTCTGAGGATCCAAATGGACCCCAATTCATTTATAAATTGTACCAACAATGCAAAACACCATTGAGTCCACAGACTTCATTAAAAATTCCAGATGCAAAACGACACGTGTCACGACGACAGTGCTCCCATGTTACTATAAATAGCCACCGGCTTCTACTAGTTTCAAATCATCCCAAAGCTTCTAAGAGCCCAAAGATGTCTTCCAAATACTTGCTAGTGTTTCTTCTTGGAGTGGTGGCTTTCACCACCACAACTCCTTCTCTTGCTGATAACCATGACCCAAAGCCACAAATCTACAAGCCTCCAACACAACTTAACAAGGAAGAGCCATTGCCATTCCCAGAACATAAGCCCCCAACCGAACAACCCAAGGGTAAAGGAGGAGAGAAGCCTCCACCAGTTGACAAGCCACCCCACAATGAACACCATTTGTTAGAGGTGGAGGGCCAATTTCCCAAGGGAGAAAAGCCACCTCCAGAGCGCAATGACCAGGCTCCCCGGGTACAAAAGCCACCACCAGAGCGCAATGACCAGCCTCCTAAGGGACAAAAGCCACCACCAAAGGAGAAACCGGGTGATGAGCCTCACAAGGATGAGAAGCCACCACCTGAGCACGAACCAGGACACCCGGGAGATGAGCCACCGAGAAAAGGAGAGAAACCACCACCTGAGCATGAACCAGGACACCCGAGAGATGAGCCACCAAGAAAAGGAGAGAAGCCACCACCAGAGCACAAAGGAAACCCGGGCAACGACGAGCCTCCAAAGGGTGAGAAGCCGCCTCATCACAAACAAGAAACCAGAACTCGTTTGCTAGAGGAGCCATTGGATGGGAAATTGCCTCCTCAGGGAAAGAAGCCGAAGCCACCTACCCCACTTGATGAGCACAAGCCATTCCCAGAGCCCAAGCCAGAGCCCAAGCCAGAACCAAAGCCAGTTGATCAGCCTCCTAAGGGCAAGGGAGACAAGCCACCTCATCACGATCGCCATCTTGAACAGAATGTGGTGCCAGAGCCCAAGCCAGTGCCCAAGCCAGAGCCCAAGCCAGAACCAAAGCCAGTTGATCAACCTCCTAAGGGCAAGGGAGACAAGCCACCTCATCACGATCGCCATCTTGAGCAGAATGTGGTGCCAGAGCCCAAGCCAGAGCCCAAGCCAGTGCCCAAGCCAGTGCCCAAGCCAGAGCCCAAGCCAGAACCAAAGCCAGTTGATCAGCCTCCTAAGGGCAAGGGAGACAAGCCACCTCATCACGATCGCCATCTTGAACAGAATGTGGTGCCAGAGCCCAAGCCAGTGCCCAAGCCAGAGCCCAAGCCAGTGCCCAAGCCAGAGCCCAAGCCAGAACCAAAGCCAGTTGATCAACCTCCTAAGGGCAAGGGATACAAGCCACCTCATCACGATCGCCATCTTGAACAGAATGTGGTGCCAGAGCCCAAGCCAGTGCCCAAGCCAGAGCCCAAGCCAGAGCCCAAGCCAGTGCCCAAGCCAGAGCCCAAGCCAGAGCCCAAGCCAGAACCAAAGCCAGTTGATCAGCCTCCTAAGGGCAAGGGAGACAAGCCACCTCATCACGATCGCCATCTTGAACAGAATGTGGTGCCAGAGCCCAAGCCAGTGCCCAAGCCAGAGCCCAAGCCAGAACCCAAGCCATTTGATCAGCCTCCTAAGGGCAAGGGAGACAAGCCACCTCATCACGATCGCCATCTTGAACAGAATGTGGTGGCATCAAAGCCACCGAGGAAACTAAAGCCTGGCCCTTTCAAGCCACCTCACAAGCCACCACACAAACTTCCATTTCCCAACTGAAACTCATCATGCATGCATGAATGACTAGCTTGCTAAGTTCATTTCATTATGTAGAATAAGAGATGTGTTATGTGTGTTTAATTTCTTCTAATGTCACTGTGATGTACGGATCGGTTACGACTATAGCAGCAGTACTGTGCTCTTCTCATGTAAAGCATCCGGTGTCATTTGTGTTGTTATTATATATAAACTACGCTTTTCTTACCCCTTTTAATTTATGTTCTATTTTCTTCATAATATCTAAGTTTTTCAAATACAATTAAGCAATAGTCTAAATTACAAGGAAGATGGGATTTCTCATGCACATACTACAAATGTGCCATGAGATTCGAACTTGAGATCACTGATTTGCAAAACAAGGCCCTTGTTAGCTTCTTCAAAATATCTTTAGCAAATAACATGACGCCAAGCAAATACTTTGTACAGTATTATTGACAGAGTACAATTTTAATTATATCAATAACATGATTTCTAGATTGCTACTCCTCGGGAATTGTTAGATAAATAATTAGAGTTTTATGGAATAATGGTGTGAAATCTAAAACCTTAGTTATTTTTCTCTTTCATTTAATCCCTATTCTAGTTTATTTGTAGTTTCAATTTTTATGCTTTATTTAATTTTCTTTTCAACCAACAAATCAACTTTGAATCAATTAGGTTAGCAATTGAATTACTTTGGGTTGGATTAGTTTTCCATCATTTTCATGTTGGAAGAAAATTGAGTATTAATTATAATACATATATTTCACATAGCTTGTTGGACCGTATGTATTGGAGTCCAATATGTATAAAGTTATATGGGCCTTCTTATATTGTAAGATATCCATGAATTATGACATAAGATTAGCAATCCCTAAAATATAATAGGAAGGTTAGGGTTTTGTTATCAATATAAAAGGACTAGTCCCTATTCTTACAATTACACGCTAAGATATTATCAGCCCTATTGACACTACAAGAAAACACTCATTCCGCAACAACTGGATGTCGTTGCCAAACGTCAAAATTTGTTGCTTGAACATATAGGCAACGAAAATTTTTCGTTGCAACGATCGTTGCATTATACCCGTGTCCTAATAGAATACGCAACGAAATACATGAGTTGTTGCTCAAGCACTAATGCAACGATAAAGTTACACATTGGCGTCTATCGTAGAGAACGACCGTGATGTTGTTGCCTATTCTCGTCTCCAACAACTTTCATGTCGTTGCATATCATGAAAAGAAACCACACGTAACTCGTTGCTTATTATTATAGGAAGGACTTGGCGTTGCCTATTGCAAGTTGAAGTTGTTGCCTATTCCATATATTAAAAAAAAAATAAAAAGTTTTTAAATAATTAATTCTTTTTCTGGTTATATAAAATATGAATTGATATATACATAATGAAACACTTCACACCAAAGTCAATATTTATATTCATAAAGTCTTGAACACTGTTCCGTCACTTCAAAATATACAAAATATGCAATGTTTGCATGCCTAAGTGTTCAAAACTTTTTACAAGTAGTCATAAAAAAAAGTTGAACACCATCTATTGCTGCCTAATACCTAAGGATGTTTACCAAAATAAGACACTAATCCTAAGTGTTCAACAAAATACATTTTTTATCAAGCGGTTACAGGTTCAGCAAAATATCCTATAATTGTTCTTACGGATGACTTTGCAGCATCATGCTCTATATTTATCACTGTTTGTAGGTGATAAATGGTCATATGCATCATCTCTTGATGGGTGGCGAATCTGGTGTTGTGGCTGCGACGATTCACCACTGCTTTGCCCATGAGATCCCTTGATAGCCTCCTATTCAGCCCTCAATTTTTCATTATCTTTTTGAAGAGCAGAAACACTACCCACAATTTGGCTGAACTGAGTTTGCATCTTAGTCCATTGATCCATAGAAGGCCCAGAACAAAAAGCACGACTAGATGTGAATTTCTGCATCCGAGGAAATGAACCAAGGCCACGAATGGTCCTACCCTTCCTGCCAAGGTCATCCGCCATGATCTGGAACTCTGATTCCAATGGCACCTCAATAGAATCAAATGGAGTGCCCTCAGGAGCCTTATCAGCTAGCCTTGCCTTAAGGTCATCTCATTTATGCTTCATTTTTTCTTGTAAAGTAAAACCATAAAGTAACCAAGTTACTTCCACATTAAATCTGATACATATTAGCTAGGATTCAATCTGAATTATAATAACTTGAAATGGTATTCATATTTTCCATGCGTCAACATTTGCAATATGTAATTGGATTATGCAAGTCATACATGGAAAACAAATAGAAAAGACAAGAGAAAGGGCACCCAATCTACTCTAGACACCCTATCCAACTAAAACACCAACTAGGAGAACCATATAAATAAACGGTTCTTTTTATTTTCTGTTTTCATTTTCTATTTATTTTCTGTTATCTTTTTATCTTTTTTAATGTTTCACCGAATAACAAAACAAAGCAATCATTACATCAGCCATACAAAGCAATCCTTTTATCTTTGTACAAATGGTTGTGCACCTCCTCTATGGCTATATTTTTGTTGTTTGCGATTGTTTGCATTAGCCATACAAATTCCGACATTTAAAAATTATATTGCATTGCCAAATTAAACATGAATGACAATAATAATTCATTATATAATATAACCAATCAATGAAACACAAAAAAATACAAATGTGTACCTGATAATTTGGATCCTTAAACAAATTGCAAAGCCAATTCCAATGAGAGAGGGGTCGACCATTCCATAATTCCATCTGAATAATCCTCAGTACGTCGATTGCGATTATGAATCCACTGCCTATCCATATTAGGCTCCTCAAACCAAATGAGTTCTTCCCTTTTATGGCCAGTGGTGAGCAACTCTAACACTATGCTTTCAATTTCAGAAAAAATAAGACATTCTCTAAATAGACAATATATATATATATATATACATAACCATGATATAATATCACAAAAAATTTCTTTTTAACCAAAAAGAAATGAACAAGTTATATGCAACCAACAAATTAATAAAGCCTCATCAGTTTTAAAACTTCCAACCACATAAGATAGCATGTGGTTTCCAGATTTTGATAAACACAAAAATTCAACCAATGAAATCAAGTTTTTTGAAAAATCCTAAATCAGAGACAACAAATGAACAATACCAAATGCCCAACCTCAACAAATGAAGAATTTATAGTGAAACCCAACAAATTACATGTTTTAGCAGACCAATGCTTCTAGAAAGACATAAACGTATAAAAAGAACAAGGCTTCTCAATCATATTAATGATAAAAGTTTATCAAAATCAACCAATTAGTTATATTAAAACTAAAACAAAAGCTGAACAAGTTATGCAGACAACATATTTAGTAAAGCCTTATAAACAAGGGGCATACCTGCGATATTTGTAAATAAGTTAACCACATATTAGTCCAGTAACAAGAGAAAAAGAAGAAGAAGAGACAAAAAAAAAAAGGAAATGAAACCCCGAAAAACAGAGTGAAACTAGAGAAAAAGAAAGGATTTTTTTTACCCAAAGAAGTAGGAAAATTTGCAGATTAAATACCTTATCCAACAAAAAATTTTGAATGGCCTATAAAGAAACAAAGACAAAAAAAAAAAAGGGTAAATGAAACCTATAAAAGAAAAACCAAGTGAAAACTAAATTTAAAAAAAAATAGAGAAAAGAAAGCTTTTTTACCCAAAATGAGAGAGAGAACGATTTAATAGTGTGTTTGGGATTACCAATTCTAGGTGATGACCATAGTGCTGGAAAAACAGAGAATGAGTGGGTATTTTGTGTCTCTTCGTGCTACAAGAGAGGAAGAGAAGTTGGGATTAGAAAAGAAATTCAAAATTAAAATTTTAACAAAAAACTGAGAAATCAAGACCATATCTTCTAGCTAACCCGTGTGGGTGGGGAAGACAACTCAAGGAGGGAGGGCAAGACAGAGGCAGGGGTGAAGGAGAGAAACAGAAAAAGAAAAAAGCAGAAAAAAACGTGGAGGTAGAGAAGTGGAAAAGAGAACAGAAAAGGGAGAGGAGGGGGGGAGTGGAACCAGAGAAGAAAGAAAAGGGGAGATGAGGGAGAAAAAGCAGAAAAAAAAACACAGAAAAAAGAACCAACAGGAGGGAGGAGAAGAGAGAAAGGGGGGAAGGGAGGAAAGGAGGAGCAAGGAGGCAAAAGGGGGAGGGGAGAAGGGTCGGTGACCACTTCCCCCCTGGCGGCGCTAGAAGAGAGGAGGGCTAGGGTTGGGGGCCAGAGAGGAGATAAAGTTCTCTTTACATTCTCTCTGTAGAGATTATAGAATTGTGAGATAGAGTTGAATGCCTTGAAAATATCTCTTTTTTTTTTCTTTTTAGGTTTTGTGCATGAATAGGCAACAATACCAATTGTTACTTATTTTAATTAGATTTCTTGGTTTTATTAAAACACAAGGAAACAAATTTCTTGCCTTATGTATGTGACACGTTGTTGCTCTTTCTCTCCACGTCCTCTCCTTATAATTTAAGCAACGATAAACAATCGTTGCCCATAGCTATATGCAAGCACACATGTAGTCGTTGCCTATTACATTTTCATTCTGGCGGCAAATTTCCCCCTCCATGAAATTGGCAACGAAATGAAATTAATAAGCGAGGATCTAGGTTTTCCGCGTTCACAGATGTCAGACTACGCAAGGACTTTCAAAAGTTGTTGCCTATTGTTGTTATAGGCAAGGAGATTTTAGTCGTTGTCTAATGTTTCGTTGCCGAATCCATGTTTTCTTGTAGTGTGAGATATTAGCATTTGGTATTGCAAAGAATAGAAGACGGCTCCAGCAGACCTTCATGTCTTCTTCTTCTAATCCAGCTTAGTGCTCTTGATTTGTTATTAAGTTTATTGGTTTATTCTAATGTGATTCATGATGCTATTGTTCTATTGATTTCATTTCATGAAATATTTAACATTTCACACACTCTGTGGGGACGAGCTCACACTTATACACGTCTATTCTATAATCGATTTGTGCGCTTGCGAGTATAGGTGGACAACAAGTTAAACTAGCTGTTCATCTTTCCACTCAGCACACTAGACACTAGGATCAAGCAAGAGCTGTGGACTGACGAACACAAAATCTGTGTTGTGTACGCTGAAAAGAATCTGATACAAGTATACTTTCGTTTATGCTATTATAGCTTTTGCCAAAAGTAAGTTAATTTAATGTTTATGATTTCTTGCCGTCATACAATGCTACAATATAGTCGGTAAACATATGATCCAACAAAAAGAAATTATAGTCGGTAATTGTTCCTATTTCTCATGCTTAAATTTTAGATAATATTGATTATTTCAATGCTATCTTTTGTACACTTTTGTGGTGCTTATTATTTTTAAATAAAGTATCTTTTTCAAAATAATAATAATAATAATAATAAATTAGTTATGTTAAACATGTTTTATGCTATATAGGCCCTCATTTAGTTATTGGTGTAATGTTTTGTTTTTATTGGCTTTCACTTAGAGCGAAGACCTAACTATTTTCTTGCTGTAAAATCACTAATTTTTTGTACAAGCTTGTGTCTTACTGTGCCTATGAAAAAATGTGCAAGAAGGCAGCTAACTCACACACCCAAGAACAAAGTGATGAAGTTCAGATAGAATGCAGAGGAAAATAGATGATGATGAATGTATAGATGAATGTATAGCTCTATATACATATGGAGAACTTAACTTTAAGAGATAATTAGGTATATGAATTTTGGTGTATTATTGTAATTAGGCTTGCAGCTTGCAGCTAGCAACCTTAGAGTACTTTGATTTTTTAGATTTTATTTTGTTCTATTGTTCTCTTGATATTCTATTTATGAAAGAAACAATATTTGAGTGTGTATATATATATATATATGTATGGTGTGGGTAATAGCATATTTGAGTATAGATTTCTGATACCATTGGAAACAAGAAAAGAAGAAGCTAAAATGTAAAATTACTATGTCAGTTTTACAGTTAATAACAGTCGTCTTAGAATTAATAGACGACAATATTTAAAGAAATTGTCATATTTACAATTAATAGACGACGGTTTTTTAACAAATCCGACGTCTTTCGATATAATAAACGACGGTTCTATTAGACAAACCATCGACTCTAATAGATGACAATTTTGAGTAAAAGTGTCGTCTTTACAAATAATAGACGATGGTTAATCACTGTCATAGTTTAACACCAAAAGATGGTGGTCGATTTAACAACGGTTTTCAAAGACACCGTCGTCTATTTCAATTTTTGTAGTAGTCTCATTAAAATTATATTTTTTTTTTTTTGACATGAATTTCTTATTATTTTCATTAAGAAAAAAAACTAACCCTACTGGATTAGAGACTCTTTAGTTTTCACGTTGTTTGTCGACCTCCCCCAATTCCATCTCTCCCTACTTCCTCTCTTCTCCATCGACGGCACTCTGCCGGACCTATGTAGCCGATCCATTGCCTCTTCGCCGCTGGAAGGCTCTCTCCTCCTTGGCTTTTTGGTCAATACACATGTTATAACAACTACAAATCTGCTTGATCAAGACCCATATCATGATCAACATCATCCGTCTTTCTATGAGAGGTTATGGAGGTGGTCGGAGCTGGTGATGCAAGGAGCAATGTTATGACCCCTCAACTACCATTGACCATAGACTGTAGACGTCAGCTCAAAGGTGGACTAACAAAAAAATTAAAGGTGGAGGGAGTGGAGCGGTGGCAGATCGACAGCAAAGGAAGAGAGGGAATTTGGGGAGGCCAACAGATAACGTGAAATTGAAAAGTCTCCAGGGTTAAGTTTTTGAATTTTTTTTAATTAATGAAAATTATAAGAAACTAATATCTTTAATATATATATATATATATATATATAATTTGAATGAGTTGAATGTCCACCTCAACTGCCACGTGAGATGGTATTAAAAATGTCCCACATGGCATTATCCTAAAAGTTAAGAAAAATTAGGTATTAAACATAAAAATCAATACTAATTAGGATTTGAGAAATTTCTGTTTGGGTTTTAATACCTAACCATCAAATTTTTTTTTGGATATGCCCAAATAGGAGGCCCAGATTAGTTGGGCCTGTCTAAATTATAAAGGTAAAATATAATTTTACCCTTTTATTTAAAACTAGATCTCAGCCCCCTCTCTCTCTCCTTTTCCTTATTCACTCCATCGACAACGACGCCCTCTCTATCATCTTCCTTCTTCGCTTAATTGACAACGTAATGCCTTCTCTCTCTCCCCTCTTCCTTATTTGCTCCATCGACGATGACACCCTTTCTCTCTCATATTCCTTCTTCTCACGCAAAGCTATGTTTTTCATCTAGTGAGGTATGTGTTTTCTAGATTAGATTCTTATTTCAATTTTGTAGTTATGTTTTGGTTTGAGAAGTTGATTTTGAAATATATGATGTAGATTTTGTTCTCATTTTGCCTTTTGTGATAAGATTTGAGTTTGGAGGTGCTTTTTTGTTAGTGATTAACAATAGTTTTGTTATCTGGGCTAACTATGGTTTCATTTTATTTGGATGATCAACTATACTACAAATGTTCTGTTCTCACGCACATACTACAAATGTGCCATAAGGTTCGCACTTGAGATCAATGATTTACAAAGCAATGCCCTTGTTAGCTTCTTTGAAATATCTTTAGCAAATAACATGACGCCACGCAAATACTTTGTACAATATTGTTGACAGAGTACAATTTTAATTATATCAATAACATTGTATCATGTGTTGTAAATTGGTGTTCTCATACCGTATTAACAATAGTTGATTATTAATGACACTGTGTCAGTGTGATATACAATATCGTAAAATTATTAATGAGACTGTGTCAATGTGATATATGGTAACACTGAATCAGTAAAGGAAAAAATCAAATTAAAAGACGTGGTATAAAGTTAGTGGAACGTGGTATAGATTATGTTAATAATTGTAATACTAGCCTCTCCGCATGCTCTTCCGCGCCTGCAAGAGGTTTTTTTTTTTTAAAAAAAAATTTAATTTATTTTAGAATTTAAAAAAAATTGGGGTAGTTGTGTTCCATAAAAATAAGATCCATTATCTAATTTTTCTTTTAATTTGAATTTTTTTAATATGAAAAATGTGAATTTACCATATTATTCTCATTTAATTAATCATTTCAATTCTTAATGTTTGCATTAACCAAGGGAATTTTCTGATATTTTGAATGTTTCACCATTCTCTGCATTTTGCTTTATATATATAGATAATTACTTGTTCGTCAAAAGATGAAATAGTGAGGTTGGGCCTTGAAGTAAGGAAAATGTGAGCTCCTTTTTCTCTAAAATTTTGACACCTGTCTAAATAATACTTTTCAATCTTAATCAAAATCACTAACCGAGCAAAAAATACTGAACTTTTCATCCATTTTTCTTTTTCTATATGTTTCCATAATTCAATTGAATGAAATACCATCTTTTCTCAACAAAAAAAAAAAAAGAAAAAAAAAAACAATACATTAATTTCAAATCTTCTAGGAAATAAAATCTGCAGTATGCTTTTGTTGCAATTTCAAAGGTGCTTAGGTTTTTTTTACTCCGTCATCAACTTCAAAGCTATGAAGAACCTTCTGAATCTCATCCCATATAGGAAAGATGAACGATTTTGGTTGGTTACAAGGGATTCGCTTTGGTAGCTATGTGGTGGTTCTTCCTTGAGATAATTTGGATCTGTTTGGCTGTGAAGAGAAGATTAAAAGTGAAGAAGAAGAGATATTACGATGTTTATATTTATTAGGGTTTTTTTAATAAAACTTGACAGTGTTAAAGTTCTGTCAATTATTTAGACAGCTGTCAAAATTTTAGAAAAGGAACACAATGGGACATGAAAATTGGGGATAACAAATCCTGTCCCCCTTAAATCACATCTTTAGATAAATTTTAAAGAAATCATGCTCCCTATCCACCTCCTAAAATATGGAGACCTCTGGGAGCTCCTAAATCCAAGAAGAGAGAAAGAACTCATATTGGTTCTCTATAAATAATGCTACTTTATGAATACTTTAAACTTGTTGTCCACCCAAATGTGTTGTTTTAAATTTATAATACTTGTGTGAAAATGATGGAAAACTAATCCAACCCAAGTTAATTCAATTGCTAACCTAGTTGATTCAAAGTTGATTTGTTGGTTGAAAAGAAAATTAAATAAAGCATAAAAATTGAAAATGCAAATAATAACTAGAACGGATTAAATGAATGAGAAAAATAACTAAGGTGTAGATTCCACACCATTATTCTATAAAACTCTAATTATCTATCTAACAATTCTCTGGAGTAGCAATCTAGAAATCAATTTACTGCTTTCTCAAGATATATCAATTAAACATGCATTTTAATGAATCTTATATAAATTCCCCTTCCCTTCATAAGTACAAATTCTGAGCATCCTATGTGAAAAAGATTATTTAACTACAAATTATCGAAGAAATTTGTATACTAGTAATACAAACCAAGAATGCATTAATAGATTAACTTAAATTATGAACTACCACAAATACATGATCGAAGTGGTGAAAAGAAAATTAATTTATTAATCACGTGAAGCGAAATTATAAACATTGAAGAATATAATAGTTGGGAATTGAAAGATAAAAACTAGAACTTTATTTCATAATGGTGTTTCCCCCTCAACCTTAATCAAGGAGTTTAGCTAGATATAAGTGAAAATAAAAACAATATGAAAACTCAAAGAAGAAATAGAACTAAAACATGGAAGAGAAGAAGAAGTTGCGTCATCAATCCCTTGGATCCTTGCCTCACGGCTCCCCAAGGTTCTCTCCAATTGTATTGGCATTTTCCTCATCCCTATAAACTAGCTGAAAACTTAAAAAAGAAAAACTAAAATGGTAGATGCCCCTGGTTTCTTGCCTCTCTGCTCCCCAGGGTCTTTTCTCCACTGGACTACACTATCTCTATTTGGTGCCCAAATTCTGCACACCTCGTCCATTGCATTGCTCTCTATTTATAGAGGAATGAGATCCTCTTGCAGCTGCCATTGACCCATCACCAACGTGGGTTATATTACATCATCATCTCTTTATTCCTTCTTTTGGCTGACCGCAAATACCCATGCTTTCCTTTGCTTTCTTCACGTGTAAGCTGCAACTCAACATCTTTCTCATTATTTTCATTTTTATTTTTCTTTTGGCTGATGTACATCATATGCCTTCCAATTGGTCTTCAACTTGCTGCTGCCATTCCTCTTTCTTTTCTTCATCTTTCTCTGCTCATCACGTGTAGGCATATTGGCATTTGAATTTCATATCTTTTGTCAGCCAACATCATTCTTTATACTTATTGATGGGTTTCCCTCGTTAGTGGAGGAGAGAAAAAGAAGAAAAATAAATATTAAAATAAAATAAAAGAAAGGACTGGAAATTTTGAAGAAAACGAATGGAAGAGAAAATGAGAAAAACTCTCCCTCATGTATGGCCACCAATTAGTTAGGAATGTTGGCTATAAAATCAGTTTCCTTCTTTCAGTTCAATGCATCGTCCCTTAGAAAACCAAAACTTAGACAGTTTTGAGTGATAAGAAAGCCTCTTGTGTGAGAGAGAAAATCCTCTTGAGCGAAAAACCAAGAGAGAGTTTAGCCACCGGTGTTTGGTGAGATTATTATTGTATTCCTATTATTTTTCTTAATGGAAGATAGAGTGTTAATTTTGCCCATTTTATTTACACAAGGCTGGGAGAAGTCAGATCCTGGGAGTGCCATATTTATTTATTGGCTCTTTGATTTTTTTCCATCTTTCCTAACAAGTGGTATCAGAGCTTCGGCTCAAAAATTATATTCTTGTGTAATTTAAGATGGAGGAGTCATCGTCATCATTATTAGCAACAATGTTAAAATTGACTGCATCCAATTACTCCATTTGGAAGCCAAGAATGGAGGACATCCTTTATTGCAAGGATTTGTATGAGCCCCTTAAATTGCTGGGACAAAAACCAGAAGGGAAGTCTGATGATGCATGGAGCATTCTAAATAGAAAAGTTGTCGGACAAATCTGACAATGGGCGGATCAAAGTGTGTTCCACCATGTGGCACAAGAGATGGATGCATACAAATTATGGACAAAATTGTCGTCCATGTACGAGCAGAAAACTGCTCAAAATAAAGCATCGGTTATTCGACGGTTGGTAAACCTTAAGTACATAGGTGGTCAAAGTGTTACCAAGCATCTTAATGACTTCCAAGGTTTGATCAACCTGTTGACGAATATGAATATGGTGCTTGATGATGAGTTGCAAGCACTAGTGTTACTCAGCTTTTTGCCTGATAGCTGGGATACACTAGTAGTATCCTTAAGCAATTCAACTCCTCAAGGTGTTCTTATATTGGACATAGTTAAAGATAGCATGTTTAATGAAAAAGCAAGGAGGAAAGAACAAGGTGTAGTAGTCGAGTCAGAAGCCCTCGTCTCAGAGTATCGTGGAAGAACTAACAATAGAAAATTCCACAGGCGAGACAAGTCAAAAGGCAGGTCAAGAGATGGATCGAGAAGAATATCCAAGACAAGAAATGACCTAGAGTGTTACCATTGTGGCAGGATAGGCCACATGAAAAGAGAGTGCAGGTTGTTTACATAAGAGTAGGATAGAGGTAACGAAAAGAATGATGTCAGGCACACGATCGCAACCACATGTGGTGGAAATAAGGTAATTATTGTATGTGGTGATGGCTTCGTTAATTTTTCCTCTCAAGATACATGTTGGATAGTGGATTCTGGTGCATCATTTCATGTCACCTCACGGAGGGACTTCTTTACATCTTACACCAATGGAAATTTTGGTAATGTGAGGATGGGAAATGAAAAAATTGTCGAAGATCGTGGGAAGATGAGATATTTACCTTGAAACCAACACAAGTTGTCATTTGGTCCTCAAGGATGTGAGACATGTTCCAGACAAACAACAATGTCTTGACGATGAAGGATACACCAATGTCTTTGTTAAAGGGAAATGGAAACTCAGCAAGAGCTCTTTTGTCCTAGCACGAGGAAAGACGGAGAACACCCTATACATGACACATGCAAAAGTCAGTAATTGGTACATATATGCTCTCGCAAAAGACTCGATCAAGTTATGGCATAAACGGCTCGGTCACATAAGCGAGAAAGGGCTGCAAATTCTAGCATCATGCACACATTGCTTGGCTGGAAAGCAGCATAGAGCTTCGTTTCAACATGGTCATGCACAAAGAAAACCCAATGTATTGAATGTTGTGTACTCTGATGTTTGTGGTCCTATGACCACTAGTACTCTTGGTGGTGCAAGACATCATCATTGACTATCATTCCAGGAAGGTATGGGCTTACGCACTTAGAACAAAAGATCAAGTATATGAAGTTTTTGTTGGCTGCGCAAATCTCTCGGCCTGATTCTCCGGGCCGAGGGGACGTGCGTTTAACACGGAGTCCTACTTTTGGATGCGGTGCGGTTTGTGCGCGGGCGTGCCAGCACGGTCTACCGTTCGTCGAGTTCGGTGGAGTGTTTGGGTAGAAGGTGTTTGGAGTGTTGCGCCTGTTTGGTCTGGACTTCTTATCAAACGATTGTGGCCGAGAAAGGAACTGGTCTCGGCCGTCAGGTTCACGGCCTGAGCTACAAGCCGTTAGTGGTGGTGTAGGTGGTGGATTCGGGCGGTGCTCCGGCGCGTTGCTCGGAGAGCGACGGTCGTATGATATGGGGTGAGTGAGGCGATAACAGGATGATGCTCCGGGCCTTGAGAAATCAAGGGGTCGTATGATATATTGATGAACGGATGTCTCTTACAATCTATCACTACTCCTAGAAAGCATGTAAAGATATTGAAAGTACATGACAGAAAATAAGTTGCTCCGTGGGAGGCTTTTTGTTTTGGTGTTGGACCCCTTGCATGTGGTCTTGATCTTGGTTTTTATAGTGGGAGCCCTGGAGAGACAATCGAGGCTTGACAAGACCTGCATGGTGGAGTCTAATCTGGGCAGCATGGCTGGGTCTGATCAGCATTGGGATGTGAAGCATGGTGGTGTGACCCCATAAATCTCGGCAGATCTCGGCCTTCACCCAGATCGAGGGCTCTGCACCTCTGGCCTTGGGAATGCATTAAATACTCTGGTTTAGTGGTTGGTGAAGAGACTGCCAATTGCAAGAACATTTGATGGAATGTTTGTACCTAACCACCCTGATTACAAAATCTTGACTTCAATCACTTCCCTTCTCCCTCATGCATTAATGCTTCATGCCCTAGTAGATTTGCTGTGGTGGACAGAGGCATTACTTCATTAAATGAAGCGTGGGACCCTGAGGTCACGTGGTGATCTGACCATAACCCCTTTGGCAGTGCCCTGCGAGTTCCTCGGCCTCGGCCCGCGAGGCTACTCGAGAGGCCGAGAAAACCTTGCCTTAGCGTTTTTTCCTTTATTGTAGGGAAACAGGAAACAACGAAACGCTGCCTTCTCTTTGAGCCCATGAGAAAAGGGCCACGGCCAAGAGGAGGATTCTTCGGCCATAAAGGCTGTGATTTATTTAGGCACAAACAGTTTTCAAGCAGTTTCATGCTAGCATTGAACACTGGTAAAAGCTTGAAATGTATTCACACCGATAACTGAGGAGAATATATGGGGGCGTTTAGAAACTACTGTAAAAGTAATGGAATTAGGCATGAACAATCTGTTCCGAAGACTCCTTAGCATAATGGCATAGTTGAGAAAGAACAGAACAATTGTTGAAAGAATAAGAACAATGTTATCTCATGCCAAGTTGCCGAAAAGTTTTTGGGGTGAACCCTTGATGATCGCGGTTGATCTAATCAACCTTTCTCCTTTAACATCTTTGAATGGTGATGTCCCGAACAAGTTTTGGTCCGGAAAAGATGTTTCCTACAATCATTTGAAAGTTTTTGGTTGTACAGCTTTTGTTCATATTCCTAAAGATGAGAGATCCAAGCTCGACGCGAAGTCGAAAGAATGTATCTTCGTGGGATATAGGAATGAAGAATTCGGTTATAGGTTATGGGATCATGTAGCTAGAAAGATTATTAGAAGTAGAGATGTTGTCCTCTTTGAGTATCAGAACATTGAAGACATTCAAAGAGGTGATAAACCTGATAATCCTAGATAATATCTAGCTAACTTGGATCTAGTTCCTTCTTCATTGTAGCACAATGACAAGTGAGATGAATCCAATGATACTGATGATCCAGCTAGTGATCCTATTATAAATGAACCAGTTGATGATGACATGAGTGATGATCATACAACTGATGGTATAGTAGAAGATGTAGTTGATGATGGGCTAAAGCACAAGCTCATGAAAAGCCAACGATCGAATTCCAACCAAGAAGATCGACTAGGGTACAGAGACCTCCGAGTAAGTATTCTCCAGATGATTACGTTCTCCTAACAAACGAGGGAGAACTAGAATGCTATAAAGAAGCATTTGACTCATGATCAATAAGATGAGTGGTTGAAAGTCATGCATGAAGAGATGCAATCTCTACATGAGAACCACACATATGATCTGGTGAACCTACCAAAAGGTAGAAGAGCACTCAATAACAAATGGATGTATCGACTGAAGACAGAAGAAAACAACTCTAAGCCCAGGTTTAAGGCAAGGCTAGTTGTGAAAGGTTTCAGTCAGAAGAAAGGAATTGACAAGTCAGACCCGTAGTGAAGATGTCATCCATACAAGTTGTACTCGGTTTGACTGAAGCCTGAATCTCGAGATCGAACAGCTAGATGTGAAGACAGCTTTTCTTCACGAGATCTTGAAGAAGAAATCTATATAGAGCAGCCAGAAGGATTCAAAGTCAAAGGAAAAGAAGATTTGGTATGTCGGCTGAAGAATAGCTTATATGGACTCAACCAGGCACCTCGGCAATGGTACAAGAAGTTTGATTCCTTCATGATTGAACACAGATATCGGAGGACTACTTCAAACCATTGTGTATTTGTGAAAAGATTTGATGATGGTGAATTCATCATACTTCTCTATGTCGATGACATGTTGATCATAGGACAAAACAATGACAAGATTAGCAAGCTAAGAAAGAGTTGAACAAGTCTTTTACTATGAAAGACTTAGGACCCGCAAAATGAATCCTCGATATGAGTATATCCCGTGATAGAAAAAATCGGAAGTTGAGATTATCACAAGAAAGTTATATCAAAAGGTACTAAAGCAGTTTAACATGGATAAAGCAAAACCAGTTTCTAATCCATTTCCTAGTCACTTCAAGCTTGGTTCAAAGCAGAGTCCTACATATGAGAAAGAAAAAGAAAACATAGCTATGGTGCAATATTCCTTAGCTGTTGGTAGTTTGATGTATGCAATTATTTACACGAGGCCAGACGTAACGCACGCAATCGGCGTTGTAAGCAAATTCCTGTCTAAACCAGGCAGAGAGCAATGGAATGCTGTGAAGTGGATTCTCAAATATCTCAGGGGTACTTCCAAAATTAGTTTATGCTTTGGAGGCGGAAAACCTGCATTGATTGGCTACACAGATGCAGACATGCAGGAGATCTTGATTCTAGAAAATCTACTTCAAGATACCCGATTACATTTTTAGGGGGAGCAGTTTTGTGGCAATCAAAGTTACAAAAATGTGTTGCTTATCAACTATAGAGGCAGAGTTTATTGCAGCTACTAAAGCATGTAAAGAAATGCTCTGGATGAAGCGATTCGTATAAGAATTAGGGCAAGAGCAGCATAAATACATTTTGCATTGTAATAGTCAGAGTACGATCCACTTGAGCAAGAATCCAAGTTTTCACTCGAGGTCGAAGCACATTGATGTGTGATATCACTGGATACATGATGTGTTGGAGTTTAAGCAATTACAGCTTGAGAAAATTTATACTGATGACAATAGTTCAGACATGATGACCAAGTCTTTACCTAAGGACAAGTACGAATTTTGCAGAAGAGCAGTTGGATTGCCGAAGCCCTCCACCTAAGTCGGGAGAGGGAGATTGATGGGTTTCCCTCGTTAGTGGAGGAGAGAAAAAGAAGGAAAATAAATATTAAAGTAAAATGAAAGGAAGGACGGGAAAATTTGAAGAAAACGAATGGAAGAGAAAATAAGAAAAACTCTCCCTCATGTATGGCCACCAATTAGTTAGGAATGTTGGCTATAAAAGCAGTTGCCTTCTTTCAGTTCAATGCATCCCTTAGAAAACCAAAACTTAGACAGTTTTAAGAGATAAGAAAGCCTCTTGTGTGAGAGAGAAAATCCTCTTAAGAGAAAAACCAAGAGAAAGTTTAGCCACTGGTGTTTGGTGAGATTATTATTGTATTCCCATGATTTTTCTTAGTGGAAGATAAAGTATTAATTTTGCCCATTTTATTTACACAAGGCTGGGAAAAGTCAGATCTTGGAAATGCAATATTTATTTATTGGCTCTTTGATTTTTTGCCATCTTTCCCAACACTTTTTCCTATTTTTTTTTCATTGCACACATTACTTTGGCTTTGGCTGCTCGCGCACGTGGGTTTTCTTCCTTGGTCAGAAGGTGTAGCATGTCTTGCCATCTTTTTTAATTCCTATTGCCTTTCATTCACTGCACACATGAATGATTTCCTCTAGCTGCTGGCTCCCCAAAGTTACTGCCATGTGCAAATTCAAGAATAATAAGCACTAAAATATCCTTATTTTTTATTGAAATCTTCCAAACACCCCAATTGACAAAAATAACATAATTAATGCAAAAGTAAAATGCTAGTAAGAGTAATTTTAGGGAAGACAAGTATGTATTAAAATGCTCTTATCATTAATGAATTAAATGTGTTACCCTTATCTTCAATTATTGAACAACACTGAAACTTCTCTACCGACAAAGATGATTTTAGGAGATTTGATATATCATTATCATTTTTCAATACCCATGATTTCATCTGTTTATGACCATATAGATGCTAATTAAGCCACAATTCGATATGATTTTGGGAGTTCTAGGATTTGCAATCGGATTTTATGCAACTCCAACGGTAGGTGATTTATTGCTACTCAAAAGAGATAGCAAAGTAAATCCTAGCCAAACCTCTCCCTCTTTCTCCTTGCTGACAACCACCCTTTCCTAAGCTATGGGAGGTATCCATTACCCCTCATCCCTTTCGTTCATTATCTCCATTCATCTCCTCTTTTCCCATCTTTTTCCCTCCATTTCATCCTCTCTCCCTCTCTTTTCACTTTCCTAGGGGCTCTTGCTGGCCCCTCTATCCCCTTCCTCTTCTCCTCCCAAATCTACTTAGATCTTGGGTTTTAGCCTTGATATGTTTGGATCTAGGTCTGTTTGTTTTATTTAGTTGTTTTTGCAGTGGTGTAAGTGGCTGGTGTTGTCTTTGTCTCGATGGCGACAGCAGTAGTGACGCTGGATTTGATCTCTTTTAGGGAGCGTTGTGATACCTGGTGGTTGATATTTTGTCTATGTTTTGATGGCGACGAAAGTAGCGACACTGATGGTAGTTGTTGGGATGTGATTCTGTTTTGCTATCATTTTCCATTGTTCTGTTGCTCCTTTGCAGCTCGTCTCTACTTTGCGTTGCCCGAAGACCTATGTTTGGTCATAGGAGTTTCTTTGTCAGGTTCTAAGTTGAGTTAGGGTGCTTTTCAGGGGCCTCTCTTGTTACTTTTTTTTTGTGATCTTCCTTCCGTATGCTCTCTTGGGTTTCTATCCTTGATGTGTTTTTGTAGTTCATGGGCAGTCAAAGGACTAGGAGTTTTTCTCATAGAATGCTTCTTTTGACAGTTGGGTCTACTCTGTTGGTGTTTAGTTGGATTTTTTTTTCTGTTCTTATAACTATCTTTTGTGGTCTGGGTCAAACTGTCACATCCTGGGATTGGCTTTGCCGTAGCACAATATTGTCCACTTCGGGCCCCCCTCTCTGCCCTCACGGTTTTGTTTCTGGGAGCTCACAAGTAACTTCCCAGTGGGTCACCCATCCTGGGATTGCTCTAGCCCCAATTCACTTAACTTCGGAGTTCCCACGACTCTGAAGCCAGTGAGCTCCCAAAAGGCCTCGTGCTAGATGGAGGTGGGTATGTATGTATAAGGCACATTACCCCCTCTCCGTTAGTCGATGTGGGATGTTACACAAACTCTCTTATTAGTCATTGACATGTGTGGCATTCTTTCCTACTCTAGGGTTTATCCCAAGTAGTTTTCCTAGGAAAGTTTTAATGAGGCTAATGTATTAATGCCAGTCTTTATATGCCGTTTTGGCTTATGAATGAAATCTTTTTCTTAAAAAAAAAAATAGTAGGTGATTTATTGACAGGCCGACCAAAAACTGGTAAGAGAAAGAGACGAACATAATAGAACATCAATAAAAAGCTTAACCCTATACTAAATAAATAAATAAAGACTTAACCCTAAATTGTTGGTTGAATTAATAATATATTATATTAATTACTAATAATAATAATATATTAAATACCTTTTATCCCAATTTATTAATGTGTCAGCTTTTGTGCATTGCCACATCATATGTTACAGGATTATAGTATAAAAATATAGTAAGTGTAGCCTTACTCTTTCTTTAAACAATGATTACAATATTAAAATGAGTAATGCTACACTTACCATATTTTTATCCCACATTTCTATACCACATGATGTAGCATGTCCATATCATATGCCACATCAATTAAATCAATTAAGTGTATTTTAATAAAGAAAGTTTAATTAACATTTTTTTTAAGTGTTAATAAATCATAAAAGAAAAGAAAATATTAAATAATTTTAATTGATGTGGATGTCTACCTCATTTGCCACATAAGATGGTATGGAAATGTGGTATACAAATGTGGTAAGAGAAGTATTATTCTATTAAAATACACACATGTTGTTTTATAAGGTGTTGACGGAACAATAGGAAATATGAATTTGAAGATAATAATAATTCTCAACATAATTTTAATAATCAAATACAATTACAAATTTACATGAAATTAATGTAAATCAACAAACACAAGTAGAAATACTGAAAACTTTAACGATTGATGCTTGGAAAAATTACAATGGCCTAAAGACAGATTTCACCCATACCCTTGTGCTTGCAGTTCTATAAGCGTCCATCTCTCAGGATTCACCAATCGATAATCCTAAATTAAAGCACTTCAATTTAAGACTTTAGGACTCTGGCGAACCAATTATATATTTGTACTCTCAAAACAAAACTATGAAGAATTTAACAATAGAGTATTAGGGATACTCTTTGTTTTTCATGGGTAAGAACTCTCTTCATTCTATATGCCAAGTAGGTGAGGGTGTTTGGTTAATATAAAACTCATTACACCTCTTGTTGAAACATAAGTAGCTTTTCATTTGAAAAGTTACACACAACTCTATGGAAACAAGACCACTTGATCATTTGAATCCCATCATTTAATAAGTAATAACTGCACTTGAAAGGATAACCAAGTGCAAAACAAATACTTAAGACACACAACACTTATTTTTCATTCACTATAGATATTAAATATTATTAAATAATATAAAATTTCCAACAATCCTCCACATGAATAAAAAATTGAGAAGAAATTGAGAGTACTGGCGGAAAAGAGATGCATCTGAAAAGGTGTCTTTTGGACTTGAACCTATCATAGTAAATACCTATAGGATTTACTTGGTGATGCAGTGGATATAATGAACTTGAATTGTTCACTACAGTAATAAACCGAGATAATAGGAATCACACATTTCCAATCCTAATATATTATGGTTCATGCGGTTGTATTCATTTTGGTCCTGAACAATTCTCAGATTCATGACCATAAAAACTTGCAACTGACAAAACTTGCAATTGAGGCAGAAAAACAGAAAGAAAAATAAATGCAGAAAACAAAAGCCAAAAGGAAAAAACAACAAAGAAAAACAATGCCCTGTACTAAGAGGATGTGGCCATGGAACAGAAGATGCCCATAACCAAACCTGAACCGTAATCCCAATCGCCATCATTGGCAACTCATCGTCATGTACATTGCCATCAGAGATCCGAACACTTGCATCACTGTGTACACGGCCATGGGTCACATAAGCTAATCTTCTCTTTGGTCCTAACGCGCCAATCAACAGTAGATCTACTATAATGAAATAACAACACTTCAAAGAGTAACCCAACAAGAATGAGGAGCATCCAAAGCTAGCCCAAATTTGTGATAGAGACAATAGATCTTTCAAAGGAAAACCATATAGACATTAATTTCAAGTTAAATTAATTTTTTATTTGCTTATCACAATGATAATCATGTTGTCTTACTTTCATTGGTGTTCACTTGAAATATATATATTGAGGGATCCTTTCTATTGAGGGATCCCTCAAGTAATTTTATTTCAAAACCCTTTCTATTGAGGGATCCCTCAAATAATTTTATTTGAGGGACGCCCTTTAGGGGACTCTACAATTTTTCTTCCAATGATCCAAACCATCTATGTTTTAGGTCTTCATTCATAGATCATCCTTACCAAAAATTAGACAAATTGGAAACCGTTTTGACATCCAATTGTGTCCTACAAAATCAATGAACACGATGCTTTAAGAAAGTACTAAAATTTCAATAACTCAATTGAATGGTCAAATGATATCGGATTCAAGTGATTTTTTTTGTAGAGATGATCTTTGAATGAGTATCTACAAAATAGATAGTTTGGATTAATGAAATACAATCCGGAGCGGGCCCTACAAGGGGTGTCCCTCAAATAAGCTTATTTGAGGGATCCCTCAATAGAAGCTTTCTGATATATATATATATATATATATATATATATATGGATATGCTTTCACTTCATAATTAACCACTAATAGGGTGGATATCGGTGGGTTTGGTCAGTCTAACTCTTAGAGGCGTCAACCGAACATCGATTCAAATTAGGTCAGTTCTTTGGAAATACACGCTGATAACAAATCCAACCGGGCCAAAAATGGTAGGTTCGGTTTGGCTCCCTTTCACCAGTTCGCAAGCTTTTGAGCTTGGGCGGCAATATTTAGAGGAAAAGTTACTTATATGAGATCCTATAAAACCAGTTATGGACTAATGGTGTAGAATCCATGAATGAGAACAAGACTCTTGTAAAAATCAATTAAAAACTAAATAAAAATATAGCCGATCTCTGGTTCAAATTTGAGAAGCTTAAAGTCGTGAATTGAACCAGTTCATACATAGTCGGTTCAATTTTTTGTTACAATTATATTATTATTATTATTTTGGTTTATTTGGCTCGAACCAACGCATTTCACGATTTACCAGTTAAAAGTCTCATCCTTAACCAGAAGTTAGGGCCGGCTAACTTTTTTCTTTTTCTAGGCAGTAAGGGTTGCTTTCTCTAAGTTAGAAAATCAAACAGGAGTATTTAGCTTGATTCCTACAAGAAACTACCATAAGCTCAAAACAATTGAAAGCCAAAGAGGAGAACATAGTACTGGCACTGGCATCAAAACGTCAGGAAAAACGAGTGGACACTGGCAATTGAAAGCCAGTATTAGATTGAATTTTTCAAACTATGCCATTGAATTATTTGGGACATATGGACAAGTAACATATATATACTGACAAGAAACATTGTATAATTAACTAGCTAATTCAGTTTTCTTACAATCATTCATTCAATTTCATTAAAATTATTGTAAAAATTGAAAAATTACATTAACTATCTCGATGTCATTGTCGTACCAATAAATTCCAATGATGCTATTTAGACATACAAAATTGACCACATTAGTATGTGGTAACTGATGTGGTCATGTCATGTCAATTAATGAATATTGGCATAAGTATTTATTTTTATTTATTTCTCATAGCAATAATTCTGAAGATCAAAACAATTATATTATATTAAATTAAAATTAACCCTAGCCTCCCTGGGTTTGTAGCCTCTCGTTCGTTATGAACTATTCATCAAGTCTCCAACCCTCCCTTCCTCCATCAAATCTACTCATCCCCATCCTCCATTACAGCAAAAAAATAAGAAATTAATTATAAAAAAGGGAACACAGAGTAAACAGAATGACAAATTAATGGGAAGTGAGCCAAAGGGTACTTACAATGAGAGGCTACAAACCCATGGATACGCTAGGGTTAATTTTAATTAATTTAATTTAGATTTTTTGGCTTTCAGAGTTATTGATATGAGAAATAAATATAAATAAATACACATAGTAATATTCATTTATTAACATGGCATGACCACATTAGCTGCCACATAAGGTGGTAGGCTAATGTGGTCAGTTTTGTGTGTCTAAATAGCATTACTTAGAACATCTGCAATCATGCTTCCTATTTTTTAGTTAAAATATAGTTAAAAACACATAAAAGTAATTTTAGAAGTTCTCTATAAAATTTGAAATCTAATCATACTCCATAGTTTGGGGAGTCATAAATACTATAGTTATTTTTTTAATTCAATATGATTGGTCCATCTCTATAAAAAAAATATATATATATATAAAAATAGTTAGCATTAATTAAAGGCTTAAACTATGCGAATTCCGAGCTTCTGCATTTAGATAGTGTGCATTTACCCATCGTTCCAATAATCTAACGAATTAAAATATGACACATTTGGAGCTTCATCAAAATAAAGGATACCCAAGTCTAAGTTGTAACTCCAATTTGCCAAACCACACACAATTTCCTTCTCTGTAAATATGAAGGAGAGTGCAACTATTTGCAAATTGTTGCTTGAGAGCACAGCAAACATTAATCAGGAAAGCAAAGGGGGTGGTGAGCCAGACCATCAATATTCTTGACTAGTTGGACAACCACAGCAGCATCCATTTCAATAATAAAGCAGGTTATACCTTTAGTCAGAGCAAGCTTAAGGCCAAAATAACCCCCAAATTTCAGCATCCAAGATATGTCCCTGGGCAAGGTTCACTGAAAACCCACCAATCCGCCACCAGAAGCATCACGAATCACACCCCCAGCCCCAATACATCCAGAGGAGGTGAACCTACCCATCAACATTACGTTTAAACTGAGCAGGGCGAGGAATTTTCCAAGAGATAGAAGAATGCACCTTATCCACCTTAATCACAGCAGCAAGGGAGGCCTTAACCCATCCCTTAGCAGCGGAGAGAATAATTATAGTAAAAAGGCAAAAAAATTATCCAACTTAATACTTAACCCTAGTCCTACATCTATACTTAACAGAAAATACAGATTCAAAATTTGTTTATAGTAAATAATTTTTATATCAACTAGTTTATGATTTTTTGGGTATACAGTTGTCTTCATTTAGTTGAATGAGGTTTCAAGTTTGAATCATATGATTACGGTTAGAATAATATTAGTCTTATCACATTTTTATATCACATGATGTGACATCTCTGCATTTTATACCACGTGTCGGTTATGAAATTTAGGTTTTTTTTTTTTTTTTTTTTTCCCCTAAGCCGAACTCCCAATTTAGAGCTCGGGTTTGTGGTGACTCGAACATGGAGGCGGAAGGGAGAGATGGTTCAGCATTATAGGGAATCGATTGAAATTGTATTAAAAATAGGAAATTCAATTTAGGATGCTGAGTAGTAGATATTCATGAGAAGCAAAAATTGAGAGAGATTAGAGAGGGAAGAGAGCAAGCAGGGGAGAAAGGCTTTGAGGAAATGGTAACAGTAACGTCAGTTAGAAAAATAAAATAAAAATAAAACTTTATGATGTAATGATCTGTCATATTTTAAGTCGTTGGATCATTGTAATGGTCGAGATGAAGCCAAATACGGATAAATGCGTGGACTCTAAATACAAAGGCTCGGGATCTAATATAGCATTACCCTTACAATTGTATATTTATAGTGCTATACATATATAATTATGGTTGACTTTTTAAGATAGCGTATATTTAGCCTTAACATTCTCCACTAATGGAATACTTAACCCTAATATAGAGTTAAAGACTTTAAATTGTCAATGGCTATGCTCAATCACCTCAGTGGCCAAAGTATTGCCGTGAATAGAGGCCCAAACCATAGAAGGAGAAAAAAGGAGGACCGTTTTAGAAAATTGCTTTTTTTGTTAAATTACTTATGTACTAATTGTATAGAATCAACAATGAGAACAAGACATCTGTAAAAATAAATTAAAAACTAGATATAAATATAGCCAGTTCATACAGATTCGGTTCCGGTTCACTGATATGCCAGTTCAAATTCTTATCCATAACCAGGAAGTCGGGGCTGGCTAACCTTTTTCTTTTTCTAGGCCGTAAGGGTTGCTTTCTCTAAGTTTGATTTCCACCAGAAACCATAATTAGTTTGAAAATCAAACAGCACATAACATCAAAACGTCAGAAAACCGAGTGGACACTAGTAATTGAAAGCCATAATTAGATTGAATTTTCAAAGTTGAATTATTTGGGACATATTGACATGTAACATATCCTACTACTCATGGCCGACTACTAACAATATCAATATAGTCCTCAACTTAACCACCTGTTTAGCAGTTGTGAGATTTTATATAAAAAGTCTCGATGTTATTAGTGGTGGAATAATTCATTATATAGAGTATTTGATTTTGTTAAGTTTCCGATGTGGGACTTCAATATTCTTCAACATCGCTCTCCTCATTCTTCCTTTGATTTTTTTTTATTTTTTTATTTTACCTACACGAATCATAAATCTCATCCAATGGTGTTTTAAGGTTCACACCCAAAAGATAATCCTTCGTATAGTGATTAAGAAGAGAAATATATAAGAAGAAAAAGAAAAGTAAGATCTTTTAGTCGACGAATATTGGGAGGAGACAAAAGAAAAGCCCCCTTGGAAAAGTAAGATCTTCTGATTCGATGGCATTTATCCCTTCATCAACGGAAGAGACAGATGATATCCGATATTCGGGTCCAATACATGAGATCAAAATGTCAAGAAAACCGAGTGGACACTGGTAATCGAAAGCGAAAATTAGATTGAATATATTATTGACGTGAATGTACCTAACGTCTATAGAGAAAGCAAAATACGCGGCGGTGGGATGCACGTTGTGGGAATAACCCAAACAAATAAACAAATACACTTTCGTTTTGCAATAATCCTTAACAATTTTCTGTAAAAACAAGATTAGTAAATATATTACGTTATTATATATATATAATATAAAATGTGAGCATCCAACGCAAAACCAATTCAGATCGAGAGGCTCAAGATCCTTGAAGAATTATTGCAAAACTTCTATCTTGTAATGTGTCTCACTATATATTTGGTCGCAAGTCCGATCTCTCCTTTCTCTGATTTTTACCTTTTAGGTAGAGCTATACAGATTATGACGGGGCTAGATAGAGAGCACATGTCCTTCGGCTAATTGGTCCGCAAGCAGCCATCAAATTCACCAAATCCATGATGGAAATCAAGAAACGCGGCTGCTGAAGACTCACTTTTTTCCACTACAAGACATATTTTATTACGAAAGGGAACGGAGATATAATATTCACACCTTCGTTCCCTAATTGATTCCGAAATTTTTGCATTGTTCCAATAGTGATATAGTACGGTGAAAATAGATAGTAAAAGATGAAAGTGAAATAATACCGTATCTATAGTGATTCAGTGATACATCTTTTTTTTTTTTTTTTAACTGTTGGCATAATGTTAACAGAGTCTAGTTCAATGAAGAATGACATATACTTGCACACTAGTCCCATATCACTTTGGTGGTTTGTGAGAAACCTCTCTCCACTTAAGTTTAGACTATCACTTCTATTTAAAAGTAAAATAAAAAAGTTGTAAGACCTAACAAAATAAAGTAAGCTGAAGCTGAACGGAGGCATCAATGGTTAGCAAATATATTTATTTCTTCATTAACGCTAATCTGACATATCAATGGCTTGGCCTCAGTTGCCTCAGTAGTCCCATTGGAAGAGTTCTGATACCAACACAAACCATGTTAGATTTTAATAACATAGCTTGGGAGACCAGAATAGAAACACTCGTTTCCAATTATTATCACACCACAAGGATGATAAGCGACAAAACTAACGACAACGGAGGAGAGGACAATAAAAAAGAAAGATGGGGGGGAATAGTCCACATACAAAAGTCATTAAACGTGGAAAATTAAACCAGTCTAAATTATACAGACCATAGAACGCATAATCTAGACTCAAATTAACTTAAATTCACACAAAAGTCCAAAATCTTTTGAAAAGATTAATGCTACACGTACACAAATTCAAATCTCCACATCTTGGAAGTGTGAATCATTTGTTTTTATCTACACCGACAACAACTTGGCTATTTTCAACTAGTAAAATACTGTCATGTCATTTTCCACTAAATACTAAAACTCAATTTTTATTTACAGTTACCATTATTGCGATCAATAATCAATCGGTCATATTATTTATAAAGAATTTGTTGCTTAAATGATTAAGAGAATTTATCATTTACAAGATCCTTTCTCAATAGCACTTGTATCAACAATCATCCGTACCAATTGAAAATCTTACTTCTCTGCCAATGAGAGTTGGTTGAGTTGATAATGATCATTTTCTTCGCTATCAAGGCCTAGATTCAAATTTCACTACTGACAATCCCTCTTGGTGGGTAATTTGTAAAAATAAAAATAAAAGGCTAAGACCCCCTCTGTAAATCCTCAAAGAGACCTTGATATGCCCTGACTTCGAGATGGTGTACCCTCCCCTCTTCTAAACTTTTATTCAGCCAAAAAATCTTACTTTTCTTCTCATGAATTTGAAAATCCTTGACTGTTAACTATGAAACAAAATGACCAAGATCTTTTGACACGTGCTGCCGACATAGGCTTTAGAGCACTATAAATAGCAACCGATGCCGTCCAGATCTTATACCATCACAAAAAACACCATGAATTACTCAAAGTTGCTTGTGCTATTGTTTGGCCTGGTGGTTCTCATCAGTTCATCTCTAGCTGAGTACAATGAAAAGCCCAAGCCACCCACTCCTTCTCCTATTTACAAGCCCCCAGCTCCCATCAAGAAGCCATCACCACCAATAGTGCCCAAACCCAAACCACCAACTCCTTCCCCTATTTACAAGCCCCCAGCTCCCATCAAGAAGCCATCCCCACCAATAGTGCCCAAACCCAAACCACCAACTCTGCCTCCTAGAGTGGTGAGGCCACCACCATCTTCACCTTATGGCAAACCACCAAGCACTCAGCCTCCTATTATACATGCACCGCCGCCTACACCGGTGACCAAGCCACTTCCACCGGTGACCAAGCCACTTCCACCACCTTATCCTAAGACACCAACTGTACCTCCTGTTGTGAAACCACCCACACCTAGTTACCCTAAACACCCTCCTCCAATCAAGGCTCCTCTACCCCCACAAAAGCCAGAAGAGAAGAAACCTCTACCTCCAACTCCATATAAGAAGAAGCCTCCTCCATACTACAGTCCACCCCACAAGCCCTGAACTCCACCTGTCCATCTCAACTAGTGAGTAAGAATAAATGAGAGAGAGCCAGTTGCTAGCTAGAAATAAGAGTTCTGGACACCAACTCATTTTGTAGCAGCTTCTAGTGACTCCATTATAATTACTAGTTATTTGCATGGAATTTTAATGTCATGTGGTTATGTATCAGCAAGTTGTTTCTTCACTTGTGGCTGATTTAGCATGTTGTCTCTTTCTTTATATATGTACGCAATATCAATTTCCAACTGCAGTAATACTATTACTTGTGTTTTATGATATTGTAAAATTGGTTGGTTGATCCTGTCTATGTTTTTAAATGACAAAGCCCACCATGATAAACACAGCTTTCACAACATACAGAGAATGATTGGTCCGCAAACACAATAATCCACATCACGAAATTCACTATAAATATAATGCCAGCTTCATCAATGGAAGAGCATATATATATGTGTGTGTGAATCTGGCAGCAGACTATGGCAACAAAAAGTAGTTCAATAGGAAACCGTTTCGACATCCAATTGTATCCTTCAAAATCAATGAACATGATGCTTTAACAAAGTACTAAAATTTCAATAACTCAATTGAATGGTAAAATGATATCGGATTCAAGTAATTTTTTGTAGAGATGGTCTTTGAATGATTATCTAAAAAATAGACAATTTGGATTAGTGAAATACAATGCGGAGTGAGCCCTACAAAGATGTCTCTCAAATAAGTTTATTTAAGGAATCCCTCAATGGAAGCTCTCTGTATATATAGGGTCCCCTGCAAATTGTTTTTCAACGATCCAAACCATCTATTTCTTAAACCTACATTTATAGATCATCCTTGAAAAAAATTAGACAAATCAGAAATTATTTCGACATTCAATTGTGTCCTACAAAATTAATTAACACAGTGCTTCAAGAAAGTACTAAAATTTCAATATTTCAATTGAAAGGTCAAATGATATCGGATTCAAGTTATTTTTTTTATAGAAATGATCTTTGAATTAATATCTACAAAATAGACGGTTAGGATTAGTGAAATACAACAAAGAGTGTGCCCTACAAGATGTCTCTCAAATAAGCTTATTTGAGAGATCCCTCAACTCAAACTCCACACACACACACACACATATAAATATGTATATCTCTTTTTAAGCATCCCTTTCTTCTTTACTTCATCAGTAGCCATGATCTGCTTAAGGAACAAATTTTCTAGGATGGAAAAATGTGGGTCATGTTAATTCAGTCTTTTGAATGGCATTATTCCTCCAATTAATTTAGGCCATAAGCCCACAAAACCGAATTTCTTTATTTTTCACATCCAGCAATAATATTTTCCATTTGAGACTGACCCTACCTTCAAATGAGAAGGACCCAACCAGCTCCAACTCAAAAATCAAACAAATTAAACAATAAAAGACGTCAAACGCAGAAAAGGCACAACCCAAATAATTTAGAAATAGCCCAAAACAAGGAAATATAACTAAGCCCAAATAACAAGAAAAGGGCTCCAACCTCCGCTGAGGTAACAATCAAAACAGGGAGGCCAAAATATAACGGCCCAGATACAATAAACGGAGGCCCAGAAACATATTGGCCCAACCAAAAGATACACAAAATCTTTGCATCGTTCCAACTCTCTGGGCTGTTTCGTTTGCAGATTTCATGGAAATGAAATTTCCATGTCTAATCCCACGAGATAAGAATTGCGGATGTTTATTCTCATGTTTGGAACGCTGGGAAGTGAGAATTAGGAAAATCCATTTTTTTCATGTTCCCATGTGTGGTTTGTGCAGTAATATGAATGAAAAGTTTTTTTAGTTTTTCAACAACACCCTTGAGTTATTATTATTATTATTTTAATATAAGCGATAGTCTAAATCCTACAAAGGGATTTCTCACATACACACTACTAAGATGTCATCTAGATTCAAACATAAAACCATTGACCTGCAAGTCAATACTCTTTTCCACTGGGGTAGACCCCATTTTAAGGGTCAATAGACAAAGAGTTTCCCAAGTAGCACTAAAGGTATGAAATTCTCCCTACATGAGGATTTCATACCAAAGAGTTAAGTATTGCATTCTTAAGAATGCATTTACCAAATATGGGAATATAATTTCATACCCATTACTAAGCTTCTAAACCTTAAACTAAACGACCCATCTATATCTTAGAATCTTATTAGACTAACTTTACCGCGGAGCCATCCTTAATAGGCACTACACCAACATCATTTTTTTAAAAAAATTAACGGAAAATGGATTTAAATTTGAAACCTATTCTTGTTTTCAGAAGAAGAAATAAAGTACTAATAGATTAAGGGCAATATGATCACACGTGTCATATTGGTTACATAGAATGTTTTCTTGTGGAGGGCAATCAAATCAATATCAGGATTTTGATGGAAAATTCTTTCAAAAGTTTCTCAAAGTTGCTTGTGCCATTGTCTGGAGATTGTGCTATACTAGAGGAGAAACATAATTGTGTGCAAGGATTGAAATATCGATAATATCGTCAAAATATTGAGGATATTATTGTTGTTTGAGAAGGGGATATTTTGGAACATATCTATGTACTTATCATCTAAATATTGATAATATCATGAAAATATCGGCACCGATAATATCCTTCAATTAACATCAACATTTAGTCAATATATCGTGATAATAGCGATAATAATGCAATATGGACATGGAATAGAAAAAAAAAATGAAAAGGCATGTACGCGCGTATGCATGGGGATTCGAACCTGTGCCACTTCAATTCTTCCTCCAACGCCTTATCCCCCACACTGCTAATGACTTTGTTATATGCAAAACCAACTCTTTCCCTACCCTTCATATCCTATGCCTTTTGGGATGGAATCAAGTGGCTCATGGAATGAATCTGAGGCCCAATCTTCAAATGATTTTGCTTATGAGCAACGTCAACCAATCTTGGATCCACATGGGTGGCATGTTAACAATTACATGCAAAGTTATTTTGGGGATTTATCATTTGATGACTACTCTTCATAGTACACGTACTTTACACATAGAGACGATGAAGACAATGAAAATTTTGAACCTCATAGAAACTCTATGTGATACTAAGTCACTCATGTATCTTACTATGCAATGTATAAAGTGTAAAATATTATAGTAAATCATTATAAATAAATGATTATGGGCGTTTAATTTTTTTCATTAATTACTACATATTTTCTACACTCACAGTATTTGTTAGCTCACTATATAATCAACTTAAATAAATCAAAATAATAGATAATTGACAAAATAAACAACCTCTAAAGTTTCAACCAAAATTTTCTTACAATTTCTATGGTTTTTATTCAATTTTTCTCGATATCGATAATTTCCCGATATTTCCATCGATATTTCCGTATTTTTGGACCTCCGATATTTCTGAAACCCTTAATATTTTAGACCTTTTTTCATAGAAGAAGATTTCATTAATAAGCCAAAACGGCATACAAAGACTAGCATGAATAGAATAGCCTCATTAAAACCTTCCTAGAAAAACCACTTTAGACAAACCCCAAGGTAAGAAAGAGTACCACACATGCCAAGGACTAAGACCCGAACCACAAAAGACCGTTACAAGAACAGAAAAAAAAAAATCAATTAAAAACTAACACAATAGATCCATAAAGAGAACCACATTGCATCCCAACTATCAAAAGAAGCCTTTTATGAGAAAAATTCATAGTCCTTTGACCGCCTACGAACTGCGAAAACACATGAAGAACAGAAACCCAAGAAAGCACACAATTGAAAAGCATGAAATAATAACAAGAGAGGCCTCGTAAAAGCACTCCAACTCAACTCAGAACTTGACAAAGGAATTCCTATGACCAAACATAGGTCTTCGAGCCGCACAAAGTAGAGACGAGCTGCAAATGAGCAACAAAACAATGGAAAATGACAGCAAAACATATGCTAAAACCAAAGACAAAACTCCTCAGAGGGCACACCACCACATGCCAACAACTACAACCGGTGTCGATGCTACCGCGATCGTTGAAACAAAGACAAGACATTAACCACTAAGTATCCCAACTCTCCTGAAAAGAGACCCAATCCAGCGTCACTACTGTTGCAGCCACCGAGACAAAGACAACACTAGCCATCTAGAATAGTGCAAAACTAGCCCAAAAAAAAAACACACAAATAAACCTAAATCCAAATAATTTGAGGCTAAAAGCCCAAGATCCAACTAGATCTGGGGAGGAGAAGAGGAATGGGAAAGAAGGGCCAGCAAGAGCCCCAAGGGAAGTGGAAAGATGGGGAAAGAGGATGAGAGGAAGGGAAAAAGATGGGAGAGAGGATAGGAATGGAGAAGATGAGAGGAAGGGAGGAGCGGTAGTGGACACCTCCCCTAGCTTAGGAAGGGTTGGTTGTCGGCAAGGAGAGAGAGGGAGGCTAGGGTTTTTTACGTTTTTTGTAACCTTGAACAAGTCCAATATTTTCTCGATATTTTAGACCTTGCTTGTGTGCAATGGGTATAACACTGTTTTGCTATCCCCTATCAATGACACTATACCACGCGTGATAATTTTTCCATTTGGAATAGCATGATTGGTCGAGGATAGCAAAACTGTGATATCCCCGTTTCATACAAGTTTTTCTCATAGTAGAGAGGCCATGCCACCCGTCAAATTAATAAGTTCTTTACAAATGTAAGCCAGTTGGCTAGGGTAGTGAGCCCACCCCTTCTGCACCCAAGCTCGAATCCACTTCTCAGTAAATTAGATTAAGGGCTCGTTTGGGAGTGCTTTTGGAGTAGCGAAAAGCGCTTCTAAATAGGTGAAAGCGCTTCTGTCTTTTAAAAATGGTGTTTGGCATAAATTGCAAAATCGTTTTGGGTGAGATCCAAAAGCACTTGGAGTGGTTTTGGAAGAAGCACTTGAAGCGTTGCAAGACAAAAACATGAGAGGCACTTGACTCCCTTTAATGAAACTTTTAAAAGGCCGAAAATACCCATATTTCATTTTTTTAAATGCCATAATACCCTCTTCTCTCTCTCTCTCTCTCTCTCTCTCTCTCTCTCTCTCTCTCTCTCTCTCTCTCTCTCTCTCTCTCTCTCTCTCTCTCTCTCTCTCTCTCTCTCTCTCTCTCTCTCTCTCTCTCTCTCTCTCTCTCTCTCTCTCTCTCTCTCTCTCTCTCTCTCCTATTAAAACCAAAACACTAACCGCAAAAAGTCCAACAGATGCCAAAACACCCATGGAAACCCTTAAGCTTCTATTCCATCTCTCTCATGGCTTCTCTCAATATTGAAGAAATTTGCTCTTTATTTTCTGACTTTATTTGTGAAGAAGACTACTGTGGTTTAAAGCTATAGCTGTGAACTCTTTTTTTCAAAGGTAAGGCTTCCTTCTCTTTGTCTAGGTACCAAACACTCAATAAAATATCAAAAGCGCTTTTATGTAGTGTAAAAGCCCTTTTAAATGTGACATCTAAACGAAAAACTGATTCTCTGTAAAAGCGCTACTAGTATAAGCACTTCAAAAAGAAGCACTCCCAAACAAGCCCTAATTTAGAATTATATTATATTTAAAAAAAGCACCAAGTTCTTGACCTCCCATTGTGAGACCACAACCTCATCGTGCCAAACCCCCGACTCTACCTCCTATACTGAAGACTCCTGAATCCTACCAGCACAGGGGAAGACATATATTAAATTCACCTCCAGCTCCATATATAATTAGAAGCTGCCCCCATACTACAAGACAACCCCACACCCCAAACTCAACACCACATATTCATCCAAATTAATGACCATAAACTAATTATTAGTGTTTGTAACCAATGCTCATGTCATCATCATTATGTTTGGACAAGTTGGTGTTCTAATTTGCTTTGTATCCGAGGGAGCATATGTTCAGATTCTCTTTGTTTAAAAAACAATTATTTCCCAAGTGAGTAGGTTTTATTCATAAAATTTAAGCTTCTATTCTAAATTACAAAACCCACCATGTTGAACAAAGTTTTCAGAACATACAAAGAATTATAATCGGTTGGCAAACAGAACTAGCAAAATCAGGAAATCTTCAATAAATTTAATCTCAAACATTTTCATCACTAGCAGACTACAAGTATATGAACCAAGCAGCATAAAGGCACGGTACTAAACAGAAAATACGGATTCAAAATTTGTTTATATTAAATAATTATGGTATCAACTAGTTTATGATTTTATGGGTAGTTGTATTCACTTAGTTGAATGGGTTTCAAGTTTGAATCATATGATTAGGATTACAATTATGTATATAGTGGGTTACATACATAATTGTGGTTGACTTTTACAGATAGTATAAATCTGTTGAATTTGAATTAACAAGTTGTAATAGTCTTGCAAATATCTCCAGAGATAGTGCAAATCAGGTGTTTCAATTATGCATATATATACATAGTCTCCTTCTATTGAGAGATCTCTCAAATAATTTTATTTCAGGTAGAACTTTTAGGGTATCCTACGATTATTTTTCTAACAATCCAAACCATCTATTTTTGAAATCTTCATTTATAGATCATCTTTGCAAAAAATTACATAAATCAGAAACCATTTAGACATCTAATTGTGTCCTACAAAGTCAATGAACACAGTGCGTCAAGAAAGTACTAAAATTTCAATAATTTAATTGAGTGATCAAATTATATCGGATTCCAGTGATTTTTTTCAGAGATGATCTTCGAATGAATATTAACCAAATAAATGATTTGGATTAATGAATTACAATATATGGTGGGCCCTACAAGCGTGTATCTCAAATAAACTTATTTAAGGAATCTCTCAACGGAAGCTCCATGCATATATATATATATATATATATATTCATGATTTAAATTACGACACCACAATATCAAAGTAACCATGCATAAAGCATGATACCAATTAAGATTCACTAATGACTCACAGACGTATAAAGAAGATATTAGTATGCTTTTTGGACGCAGTTAATAATACCCCTTGGCTGGCATTCCTACACTTTTAGCCTTAACATTCTGCCATTATTGGAATATTTAACCGAAGCTAAGTTTAGAGTTTAAGACTCCAGCAAACCGAATTTCTTTATTTTTCACAAGGAGCAAAACTATTTCCAGCAATAATATGTTCTATTTGAGAGTGACCCTTCAATTGAAAGGGACCCAAAAAGTCATAAATAGCCCAAAATAAGTAAATAAACTAAGCCCAAAGAACAACAGAAGGGCTCCAACCATAACTACGACCAACAGAATATCAAAACAAAACAATCCCTCAATTTTAGATCATAAAATTCCTATCAGAAAATGTGTAATGTGAACAATATCTTTTTGGGTCTATAACATTCAAATCCATCGGCTGCCAAAAAAAAAAAAGGAAACCAAGAGCCTAACAAACAAAAAAGGAAGGCTCGAACCTAAAACCCAGAAACAGAAAAAGATATACAAAATGCTTTGCCTTGCTCTAGTTCTCTACAGTCATAATATCATAAGACTAACTTTACCAACTGTTTGAGGGGGAAATTAAGAGGAACAGGGTTTCGATTCGACGCATTTTTTTGTATTAGGAAAAGAAATACTACTCGACTAAGAGTTAGTTCATCACACAAATATCACATGGATTACAGAGAAATCTTCTTTTTGATGGGCAGTCAAGTCAATCTCAGGGTTTTGGTGGAAATTAAAAGGGTTTTGATGACCACACAACCCCTATAGTGAGACCACCACTCATCATGCCAAACCCCCAACTCTACCTCCTATATTTTGAAGAGTGGATGAATACTACAAGCAGCATAAGGAAAGACATAGACTATAATATTGGATACTTAACCCTAAGCTAAGCTTAGAGTTTAGACTTTAAGTTTATGTATTATTGTCAATGCCTATCTCTCAATCACCTCAGTGGTTTTGCCGTGCATAGAACGGGAGGACCAAACCAAAGAAGAAGAAAAAAGGATGCCCGTTGCTATTTTTGTTAAAAAAATTATGTATTATTATTTTTAGAAAACTTATGTATTATTTTGTTATGTCCTTTTATGACAATTTTATCTCTTCTCATTCTCATTCACATTCATTTTCAGAGTGGGCAATTAGCCTAAACTTCCGCCAACTAGTTCATAGCTCAGTGATAAGAGTATGAGTTTTTCTATTTAAACCCTACATCGTAGTTGTGTGTATGTAAAAGAAATCTCATTATCCTGTAGTTTATATTATCACTTATACTAAAATAAAATAAAAAAGCCAATATGCATTACATTTTGAACGTTCTCTAGCATATATCAAACAAGCAACTGCCCAAATTCTCCAACTTATGATCTCAATTAATGTTGCATGGAACTCTTATCTATAACAATCACCAACCACCCTATATAGCAAAATTATAAACACAATTACCAATCACCCATACCACTATAAAAGGATGCTCCATATGATCTTTGTAACTTCATAAGCTCGAAGATGAGTTACTTAAAATTTCTTGTGCTATTGTTGGGAGTGGTGGTTCTCATCACTTCATCTCTTGCTGAAGAACATCATGAGCAACTCAAGCCACCTACTAGTACTATACCTAATAGTGCTACTACATTGATACAATCCCCTATTTTTCTAAGACCACCACCACCACCAAACAATCCGCCACCACCCAACAAATCGCCTTCACCCCCTCCAAGTAATCCACCACCCCCACCACTAAACAATCCTCCACCACCCCCACCACCAAACAATCATCCACCACCCCCACCACCAATTAGTCCTCCACCACCAACCAATCGACCACCACCACCACCCAACAATTCGCCACCACCACCACCAAACAATCCGCCACCACCCAACAAATCGCATTCACCCCCTCCAAGTAATCCACCACCCCCACCACTAAACAATCCTCCACCACCCCCACCACCAAACAATCCTCCACCACCCCCACCACCAACCAATCGACCACCACCACCACCCAACAATTCGCCTTCACCCCCTCCAAGTAATCCACCACCCCCACCACTAAACAATCCTCCACCACCCCCACCACCAAACAATCCTCCACCACCCCACCACCAACCAATCGACCACCACCACCACCCAACAATTCGCCACCACCACCACCCAACAAATCGTCTTCACCTTCTCCAAGTAATCCACCACCCCCACCACTAAACAATCCTCCACCACCCCCACCACCAAACAATCCTCCACCACCCCCACCACCAACCAATCGACCACCACCACCACCCAACAATTCGCCACCACCACCACCCAACAAATCGCCTTCACCCCCTCCAAGTAATCCACCACCCCCACCACTAAACAATCCTCCACCACCCCCACCACCAAACAATCCTCCACCACCCCCACCACCAATTAGTCCTCCACCACCAACTAATCGACCACCACCACCACATAACAATTCGCCGCCACCACCACCAAACAATCCGCCACCACCACCACCCAACAATTCGCCACCACCACCACCAAACAATCCGCCACCACCCAACAAATCGCCTTCACCCCCTCCAAGTAATCCACCACCCCCACCACTAAACAATCCTCCACCACCCCCACCGCCAAACAATCCTCCACCACCCCTTCCAAGTAATCCACCACCCCCACCACCAAACAATCCACCACCACCTCCAAGAAGTCTGCCACCTCCATCACTAATAAGTCCTCCACCACCTCCTCCAAGAAGTCCGCCACCACCATCTCTAAAAAGTCCGCCACCTCCCCCTCCAAGAAGTCCACCACCTCCCCCTCCGAGAAGTCCGCCACCACCACCTATAAGAAGTCCGCCACCTCCCCCTCCAAGAAGTCCGCCACCACCACCTCCAAGAAGTCTGCCACCACCACCTCCAAGAAGTCCACCACCTCCCCCTCTAAGAAGTCCGTCACCTCCCCCTCCAAGAAGTCCGCCACCACCACCTCCAAGAAGTCCACCACCTCCCCCTTTAAGAAGTCCACCACCTCCCCCTCTAAGAAGTCCGCCACCACCACCTCCAAGAAGTCTGCGACCACCTCTAAGAAGTCCGCCACCACCACCTATAAGAAGTCCACCACCTCCCCTTCCAAGAAGTCCACCACCTCCCCCTCCAAGAAGTCCGCCACCACCACCGCCAAGAAATCCTCCACCACCTCCTCTTAGAAGTCCTCCACCACCTCATCGAAGAATTTCTCCACGATCCCCTCCAAGAAGTAGACCACCATCACACGACCATCATAAACTATTCGTATAAACTTGTTTAGTATGTGCTAGTTGCTATAAATAAGAGTTGTCTGCAACTCATTTTGCTGCAGCTTTTCTGAACAATTACTTATATTATATCATACTACAATATTAGTAAGAAATTACTGCTCATGTTAATATGTATGGACAAGTAGTTGTTCCGCCTCTTATAGCTGATTGAGCATGTTCAAAATTCTCTCGCATCCATGCTTATGTTATCAAATCCCAACTAATAAGATATTGGTTAGTTTTATGATGTGCAAGTACCCTTATCAAGACCGTATATTGTGTTAAACCCATCAAGCTAAAGGCTACAATAATGTTTTCACCACATTCAATGTATTGGCTAGAAAACATGTAACAAATCAGGAAATTTAAAATAAACTTAATGTCCAACTTTATCATCAATAAAAGGGTATCGAAAATTTACATATTTGAGATGGTTAGATTGTTAGTGTGAGCATTCAGCTAAAAAACAATTCTTTGCTTCCCTGATGTGGGATTTACACTAACAACATGCCTACACGTGGCGTGCCTTAAACCAAACACTAGAACAACATTTTGTGATATGGTAGTGGCTATTGGGCTCACCATGTGAATAGCATGGTCTGATGATGTTAGACAAATCATTAGTTTGTTCCTACGAAGAAAATTTGAAAAGGGGAAAATTTGAAAATTAGAAAATTGGGCTTCAAATATGGAAAATCATGCTTAAGCATCAATTATGGCACTCGAAAAAGAAAGAATGTGTATCGTTGGGATTTTCAGGTTGCTTGATTTCTTGAGAAGATCTATATTATATTTATATTTCTAGAATAAGTTATCAATCAGGATATTATTTTCCTCATATGATTTTAATTAAGATTTTAATTATTTTCTTATTAGTTAAGTTTTAGGAATATTCTGGAACCTAGGATTTCCTACGGTTTTAGGGTTTCTTTGATTTCCATTTAAGCCAACTCGTGGCGTTGTATTATTCAATTTTTATCATATTATTAATCAAATTGAGAGATTTTCTTTATTTTCTAGTGGATTCTAGTTGCTGATGGATTTCAATTTATCTTTTCAGGTTTAGACGTTTGTCGATTCGTAAACCCATGCTTCCATGATGCATCAAACGGTATCAAAGCTAGGTTATCATTCAAAGCAAAGATTTGTCTTCTCAATGATGAGTGGCCATGGGAGGTACATACGCAAACCTCATTGACGACGGTCATGGGGAAATATCAAATATTGAAGAAGAACGTGCTGGTGGATTTGCCCTAAGCCAACCTCATCAATCCTATGTTGCAGATATTCCATGCTTTATGGGAAGTGATTGCATTGAAGGGTTTCTCGAATGGGTTGCAGGTGTAGAGGAAATATTTGATACAATAGCAATTTCAAAAGAGAAGATGGTGAAACTTGTTGTGTCCCGTTTAAGAGGCGATGTCGCTTCTTGGTGGGATCATATGCTAAAATTTATGAAGCAACAACATAAAAATCCTATTGCTTCTTGGCGTAGGATGAAAAGACATCTTGTGGAAAAATTATTTCCTTTTGAATATGATATATAATTGTCAAGGAATTGTTACAAGATTAATCAACTCAAAATTATGGCGAGCGAAGAAAAGATGGAGGAAGAGGTCAAAGAAGAAGAAATTGTAATGGAGGTTGAATTAATTGATGATCGAGTAACCCATAAGACAGAGGGAAAATTTGAAGGTATGAATAAATCCAAATTTGTGGAGGAAACACATTTATTCAAGGAGTTTGATTATCAATTGGCATATTCTAATCTTGTTTATGGAATTAATTGTATGATTATTCCATCCAAGTATGAGCAAGTTTGGACTCCAAGAATTGAAGAGTTAATTCACACATCAAATTCTATGTCTACCCAAGTTCAATTAAAGGAGAACTTGAGGTCGAGTTCTTTACAATTGAAGGGGTCTGATGTAGGACAAATCGTGCATTTGTTCCTACGAAGGAAATTTGAAAAAAGGGAGAAATTTCAAAATCAGAAAATTGGGCTTCAAATATGACAAATCATACTTGAGCATCAATTATGGCGCTAGGAAAAGAAGAAAGGCACATCGTTGGGATTTTTGGGTTGCTTGATTTCTTAAGAAGGTCTATATTATATTTATATTTCTAGAATGAGTGCTGCTATTTCCACCCACCTATCCTATTTTCCCACCCACCTTATTTTTAAAATTTTAAAGATAAATTATCTCTTTGTAAAATGACTTCTAAGGACCTAAGTTAAAAACCTTTTAAAAGCATTTCAAATAAAAATAAAACGAATTTTTTTAAAACAAAAACTCTCTCTTCTCTCTCCCCATTCCTGACCAAGTCCTCTGAGCTGCCGACGACATCTCTCGACAGCAACTGCAACAGCCGCGAGCTCAATTAGGCGCTGACGACGTTGATGAACTCATAGCTCCTAGCGGTGATGTTGCTGGAGGAGCTCTCTTTCTTTCATTATGTTGGATTTGGTGACGGCGGTTAAATGAATCTGTGTTTCTTGTTTTCCTCCTTTGTTTTTTTTTTTTCGATTCTTTTGTGTGATATCTTTTTTTGTTGGTTGTGGTTGTAATTTTTTTTTAAAAAATCAAGTGTTGTGGATGCCTTATCCACCCTTTTAATACAATCGTTTCTCTTTATAATAATAAAAATTTTAAATTAAAAAAAAAACTCACTTGGTGTATGAGATTAAAGCCTCTCTCTCTGCTTCTTTACTGTTTTTTCTTTCTAGATTTTTGTTTTTTTTGTTTTTTCTCTTCTGAATTTGTGGTGAATTAGTATTTTATTGATATTAGACTATAGGTGAATTCGCAAGATGGGTGCAGGTGAATTCGCATTTTTTGGGTATTAATCCAACTTTGTCTTGTAATTCCCAGCCCTCAACCCCAATTTTGCGCAGAGATTGAAGAAGCTCTGCACAAATAACTAAGTTTTTTGAGGATTTTGCTCGAGTCATGGTGGAGGAGGGTGAAGAGGTGGGGGAGAGGCTGATGGCTAGTGTAGTGTTGTTGAGGGGGTGGGGTTGCGTCGAGAAGGGGGGAGAGGGGATTTTTGTTTTTGTTTTTTATTTTTTTAAATGTTATTTTATTATTAGTTTACTTTAATAATTTAAGGGTATTTAGGAATAACGGTGGGTGGGAAGATAAGATTTTGTTTTTTTCAAATTTACATGGTGGGTGGGAAAATAAGGTGGGTGGGGAAATAGGACAAGGGGGTGGAAATAACAGCACTCTTCTAGAATAAGTTATCAATCAGGATATTATTTTCCTTATATGATTTTAATTATTTTCTTATTAGTTAAGTTTTAGGAATATTATATGCTTTTAGGGTTTCTTTGTTTTCTATTTAAGCCAGCTTATGACGTTGTATTAATCAGTTTTATCATATTGTTAATCAAATTCTCTATTATCTGGTGGATTCTAGTCACTGATGAATTTCAGTTTATCATTTTAGGTCGATCCGTAAACACATGCTTCCGTTCTGCATCATTTGATACCATGTTAGAATTGCTAGCATCCACCCCAAACCTCTTGTAATTGTAATACTATTATTATAGTGAAGTACAAACTAAGCAATTGCGGAAGTAACTTGGAACTCATATTGATTTGGATGAACCAAGTAAACACTCGTGTTCTTCGTGATTGTGTGTTTTATTGTTTACCTATTGTTGATCCAATTTTGACATCAACAGTTTTTGTTAACCCCATAGAGAATATGGGGTGAGTTAATTCTCTGTCTAATTACTATTTAAGAGTGTCATTTAAATAAATCTTTGAAGAAAGATATAAGAAAAGTAGCTGTCATGGTACCAAAACAAAGCATGCATGGATCAAGTCACCAATAGCTCCTATTGTATAAAACAGTAGCTGGAGATAGTTTCAAACTATGTTTAGCCACAAAACGTGAAAGGACCCGACCCAAATTCCACTTTGGAATCCGGGCCGAACTCTATTTAAAACTGACACATGGTGGGTGTGGGTCGTAAATGACCAAAATGCCCTGAAAAACAATAACCCTAAACTCAAAGGCTCTAACTCGTGGCTGCACCTTAGAACTGTAGGCTGCCTACGTACTCTTACTGAAGGATCAAGCCACATGTAGTTCTTTTCTCTATTCCTGATCTGCAAACTGGCAGGCCTCGGAGATACTGCTTCTATCTGGGCCGCAACCTATAACTAACTATCTGCTCATCCCATAACAGGATTTAGATAACTCCTTTCGGTCTGGACTTGTTTACTGTAAACCTGGCTCTAGGGCTAGCATTCCTGAAGTATCCGGGACTCCGTTTTACGATCCGTCAACTATTATATGATTCTGGAATTACCTGAGTCAACCTACCTGAACATGACTATGATCCAACGGCTCAAACATGCTGAACCCGAAAATCACACAATAGGCAAGATCCATTCGGGGTTCAAACGATATCCGAATTAAGATCTGCGAAATTCTACGCGCTCGTGAGGACTAAGGGATTATTCTAGGACTGAATGTGGTCCCCACCCTGCTGCCCACGTGCTGCCACGTGCGCCGTCAACACGTGGTGCCCAAAGCAATAACGCTTCGCCGGAAAATCTCCAAATCACGGCTCAAGACTCCTACCCTAGGTGTAACACCCTAATTGGAGCCACTTTTGTTCTTGGACCTACCCCAAAAATTGGCCGGAAGTGGCCGAAACTGTGCTCCTAAAACCGGCCAAACCCTAGCTCGAAAATTCACTTGCCAAACCTAGAAATTCCTCAAATCCTACCAAATCAGCAGCTAGAGCATGGAAAATAGCTAGAAAACCATACCTCACTCGTCCGATTTGGTGGCCAGACGATGGAGAACGAGAGCTTGAAAGTTCTGTCAAAATCGGCAACTTCATTCGTGTTTCCCGACGATTTCGTGGCGGCTGGCACCGAACCTGGGTCGGGGAAGGATGCTGGAGTGGCGGCAGAGTGATCCGGTGGCTGGGTTTACCGGTTGGTGGCGGCTGGGCGGTGCTGGCGGTTTGGCTGGGGGAGGACGCACAGGAGAGAGGAGAGACTGAGAGAGAAGAGAGAGAAACTGAGGTTTAAAATTCTGACTTTTCAAAATTACCATTTTGCCCTTCTACATATTTTGACCGTTCCGTTTCGAGCCCAATACGTGTCTACGGACTCGTTTCGTCGCGCTCTACGCAACGGTGCCAGTGGAATGGTCAAATTCTTTCTCGGTCAAAAGTCAACTTTTCCTTTACTAAATTATTCCAAGGGCAAAAGTGTCCTTTCCTCTTAATATTTTAATAGTTAAATATTAATTAAGGTTTGGGTTATTACAAAACATATAAATAAATAAATAAATTATTCATTTGCATGGATATTTTCCTAATTTGACGAGTACACTCTAGCCGCACTCTGGTCCTCTTTCTCTTTGCTGACAACCAACCATAAGGAAGATAGGGGGGGAGGTGGCCATTGCTCCTCCTCCCCTCCGCCCATCTCCCCCTTCCTCTCCTCATCTCCCCTTCTTTTTCTCCCATATTTCCCTTCCTCTTATCCCATCTTATCCTCCCCTTCCCCTCCCCAGATAGTTAGATCTGTTTAGATTTAGGTCTGTTTGTCTATTTGTCTATATGTTTTGTTTGGTTGTTTTTGCAATGTTCTAGATGACTGGTGTTGTCTTTGTTTCTGCGGGGGCGATAGTAGTGACGCTAGATTGTGTCTCTCCTTGGGAGAGTTGTGATACCTGGTGGCTGATGTTTTGTCTCTATTTTAATGGCGGCGGCGGCAGCGACGCTGGTTGTAGTTGTTGGGATGTGGTGCTCTTCTTTACTCTGCGCGACCGAAGAACTATGCTTGGTCGTAGAAGGTTTTCTTCGTTAGGTTCTGAGTTGAAGTGGAGTGCTTCTCGGGGGTCCTTTTACTGTTATTTATGTGTTCCTCCTCCGTGTTCTCTCCTGGTTTCTGCTATGGTATGCTTTACAATTTGTATAGGTGTCAAAGAACTATGATTTTGCTCATAGAAAGCTTCTTTTGATAATTGGGATGTTCTACGATCCTCTCCTGTGGTTTACTATTTGGGGTTTCTGTGGTCCTTTCATGTGGGTCTACTATGTTAGTCTCTAGTTGCGGTTCTCATCGGAGGTCTTTGTGTTTGTTTTTGTTTTTGACTTGTTCTTTTATTGTAATGGTCTAAAGTGGCCGAATTGGACTCTCTTGCTAGTCCATGATATGTGTGGTACTCTTTCTTCCTCTAGGGTTTGTTCCATGAGGTTGTCCTAGGAAGGTTTTAACGAGATCACTGTATCATGTCGCTCTTTATACGTCTCTGGTTTTATGAATGAATTCTCCTTCTATAAAATTAAAAAATTAAAAAAAAAAATTATCCATGTGCATCATTGCATTAATACTTAAATTAACATGCTGAGTATTTGAGCAGAAAATTCCAACATTATATTTATGTATGTTAGTGGTACCCAATCATTAGTTATTCTCATTGATGTCTTTAAATAAGACTCTATCTTTTTGTCATCAGATTAGATTGATGTCTGAAATGCAGTGTGTTGGATGAATCTATCTTTTCTCTTGTAGTCAAGAAAGCATAATTTCACAAATCCTAACTCCGTTAGAGTAGACCTAAGGGTGGAAACTCTTCGATCTCATCCCATTATCTTTTGCATGATCAGTGCAATACTTGCAGGAACCAGTAAACTTTCAATGATCATGATAACCAAAAAAAATAATTCAATTCCTTCTTGAAAAAAGTCCACTTAAATGAGAATCTGATCGAATTTCTAATATTCTCATTACCTCTGTTCTTGAAAGGTGGCCAAGTTGAGCTAACCATATCATACGTACTAAAACACCTCACTTAATCAATTTTAATCATGATTTTCCATTGAATATTATGCTCAATTAGGTTTCCTAGAGGACGTGGAAGCGGCTTGAATGACTTGGTTGGATTTTGACTGCCAGGACTTTGACCCTCAATTTTACTGGTTGCAATTGAGAATCACGTGACAAAATTTATGGTTATCAACATTCATGCGAATTACAATATTGCTACTAGCGTCTTTTGTGAATGGATAATGTAAAATAAAAATAAAAAATTAATTAAAGATTAATATTCATGTTCTACCAGCCCATGGATTATCATTAGTTAGTTTTGTTTAAATATTAAGTACTCTCCGTGGGCATAGACAGAATACTAAACCGCTTAAGCCGTTGCATGATCATGTAATTATGGTGTTACACATTATATTGCACCAATTACTATAGTATGTGGCTAACAATATCATAGCGGTATTCATTTCTATTGAAAAGAAAAGAGAATTCGAATTTGTAATCTCTTTTAAATATTGATATAATGGTAAAAATAAACTTTATACGTGATATCGAAAGCGAATCATTTGGTCCAAAGAAAAATATTTTAAAAAGAAGCGGAGGAAGGAGGATCACAATTTTATGATAGTTTTATAGAACCAAATTAGATCCCACGTGAAGATAATATATATTCAAATGAATGAATGAAATAGATAAGTCGCAAGTAGCAGATATTGTCCACCCAAATAACTAAGACTGAATTGCCCGCAGAAGCTTCTGTGCTTTGAAATTGGACCAAAACAGTGCTCCAAGTGGTTCAGGTTTGGGTCCGTGCTTACCCCACTCTTTTTCTCCTCCTCCACACAACTACTTACTTATGATTTGCATAATGCTCGAGCTAATTGCTTGATTAGGTTTATACAGGTGTCAATACTTACAAGTGCTTGGTGCTTAAAGACAAAACTGCCATTAAAAACCAAAAATAATTGAAACTGAGGACTAACCAAGCAAGTTGCAGCTCTTTGGTCATGGCTCGTGGGCCATATCATATGTATATATCCTTGATATTTTGACAGCCTGGCCCCTTTGGCATTGGAGGACAATAATAACAATATTCACACTCCTGCTCATCAACCAATGTACCTATGATATTCTATAAAGGAAAATATTAATTTTGTAGCCTCGTTGAAGAAAGAAAACTTCTTGTTTATGTAAGTGGCATATATCCAAGTTTCACGCACGATATGTAAAAGTCTAACTGATGCATTAGACACGCACACAGAATGTATATATAATTCAAATATCACGCGTTATGTATAAGAGTGTTCAAATATCACGCGTTATGTATAAGAATCTAACGCAATGCATGAAGACAACCATAAGAATCTCCCGATAATGAAAAACCAGTTAAATGCAAAAAGATGTGAGGATTGAAGTACTACTATTAAGTGTGATTTAAATTGGAGTTCGTACAGCACGCGTGCATGTGGCAATGTCATTTTGTGTATGATAAGAGTGACCAGCTATATTAGTTGACTAGTAGAATATTAAATCTAACCACCTTAAAGATCAATTAATTGAGCGCCACAAATGAGACACCAGGATACATAAATACGTAACTCCTTATCGTTTTTTCGCAACTTTACAGCAAAAAGAAAAGATTGGAAATGAGACAGATCAAAGATTTCCAAGTGATGATGGTTCATAAAATTACAAAAATAAAAAAAAAACAAGAAAATAAAAAAAGAAAAAGAATACAAGAAAGTTGAATTAATGTTTTTGAATCAACGATTAGGTGGCAGTGGCGCTTGTGCTCTCAGATGAATTTAACAATTCTTCCAAGTAATCTGCGCCTAAATCTTCAAACACCACCACATTTTCTATCCTCACGTCTCTCTCCACTTTGCTCTTCTTGTTCCCGATTTTCCTTCTCATGGAGTGCTTTCTTTTGAGCGCCACAACCGGCGAGCTCCCGTTCAAATCCGAAGCGACATAGTTGATTTCTTTAAGCGATTCTCGGACTCTCTCCACCGGAAAGTTGAGAATCGCCGAGGAGCCACGCATCGAAAAGGCGGCCTGATCATAGGCCAAGGCTGCAGCTTCGGCACTGTCAAATGTGCCTAGCCACACCCTTATGCCATGCCTGGTGGAGTCTCTAATTTCCGCAGCAAACTTGCCCCATGGCCGCCTCCTCACCCCTCTGTAGGACTTTTCCCTTTTCGGGTTCTCCGAGTCGGACGTGGAGCTCACTTCCTCTTCCTTGATTGGGTTTGCAGAAACAGAGAGTGTCTCTGTTTCTCTTGATGTTATTTCTTGGGTGGCGTTGGAAATTAGGCCATAGAGAAGCATTTCTTCGGAGTCGTTTTCGTTGAAGGGAAGTGAGTTGTTGCCAAATCTGTGATCATCCCAAGAAAATGATGATCCGAATGAAGATTCAGGTGATAAATCGGAAATTGGGGAGTGGAAGATTGAGTAATTCATTTGAAGAATTGGGGTGGTGTCTCTGTTTTCTTCTTGGAGTATTGTGGTTGTGCAAGTGTGGCTATACGTTGCGGTTAAGCTAACACTTGGGGCCTCCTCCCATTTTTATACCCAATTCCAATGGGTCCCACAGGACCAATGGGGCCCCAAGTTAAAAATGACCCAAGGAAAGAGAGTGGGTAAAAATTATGAGGGTGAAAAGGTAAAAGTAGCCAGGTGGATCATATTAATATAAGATGTGGTTGGCTATATTTTATTTGTTTTCGTGTATTATTGTATTTATTGTGGGATCCGACGCAAGTTGGGATGAATTTTAACACATGGGTCAATTGAAGCATGGCGGCCAGGTCAGAGAGAAACTTGCTGTGACCTCAGCAGCTTATGATATCAGTGTCCTTTTGTCGCATAGGAGCTTGCCCACGTGTCAGCATGTGGATTCCTCTGAATGGCACAATTCACAGATTGCGTGGTAGTTGAATGGCCGTTGGAGATAGCGAGTTCAATTTTTTACCACTTCAAGGACCACCGTTGGATTGTACACGTATTTTCGCTTTCAAAGGTGTCAACTAGGATTTTAAAGTAATAAAAATATTTGACATTGCTTGGATGGCTTGGAGCCCAAAAAATTCATTTGGGAAGAAAGAGGTCATGGTTTTGTGAATGTTCGAGGAAATGAGGGATGGAAAAAAGAAGTCAAGGGTCTTATGGCTTTGGATTTACAAATAAAACTTGAGCAATACGTTTTATATTATTACTTGTCACTTTATCATCAATTTCACTCATTAGGGAAGAAGAAGAAGATTAGATCACTAAATTGCAATAACAAGAGAAAATCACCCGTGGATCACTTGGCTACGGTTTCCACTCATACCAATCCATCACTAACTTAAAACTTGACCCATTTGGTGTAAGTGGACTTCGATTTTCCATGTTTAAGAAAATGACCCCTAGAAACTAGACTTATAAGGTCATGGATTCCTGGATGTGGAAAAATAGTTGTAGCCTTAGTGCTCACTGCTCAATGGTGAGCTATAGATGTTAATTAAGTGAGATGCCACTCTTCATTTCCAGACTAGATTACATTTTAAGACATATGTTTCATTTTATCTTCATTTTGCATTGCATATTTCATTTCTAGACTAGATTACATTTTAAAACATATGTTTCATTTTATCTTCATTTTGCATTGCATATGTATAATTGTGTTCGGACTTTATTCGCCTTGATTTGTTGTGTTTGATACACTTAAATATATACGAGAGGCTCACACACGTAAATTAAGTTTTAGGCTGATTTGACACAACTACTAAAACTCTTAATCATAACTTTTAAATTGAAAAATAAAAAACAAAAAACAAAAAACAAAGCGGTGGTCAATTTTCTTTGGTAACCTTTTGAAAGCACTCAGTCAAATTATTTTTTCTAAAAAATAAAAAACAAAGTTTTCAAAAAAACCAAAGGATGGGACAAGATTGAACACATACATTTTATGAACACACAGAAAGAAAGTAAGAAATAGGGGACTAATTGTTTGACTGTGGTTTAGGTAGCTAGCTTAGGTAGCCTAGGTAGGTTTTCTTCACGTCTCTCCCGTATTGTATAAAACATCGGGATTCATGTGAAATGATTAGCCAAAATCCTATTTTGCTGCTATCTGGACGTGCTCACTTTGCACAAGCTCATCAGCACCCGAATGAGAATGACCTTTTTTGTATGAAGCAACAAGTTGGGTTAAATTTTCTCCTTGGGACTTGTTTGGTGATTGTGATATATATACAAAAATAAATAAATAAATAAATTATTATCCTAAATGCACAAAGCTTTTATCTCATCAGTCGGCATTAGGAAAATGATGTTTGAAAGGTCTAGATGCACGCCCCCTTGAAACCTCATCCCTGTTGTCATGTTTCAAAGTCATCAAAACTAGGATACTTTTTTTTTTGGTTCAACTTTGAAAGTCCTCCAGAAAGAATGGATACAAGAGAAGGAAAGGGACAAGTCAGCTGCAGTAAAAGATAATATTAGAGGTAGCCCAAGTTAAGCATCTTTGAAATGTTTTCATGTACATGGATGGAGCTTCTTGGAAAATGCCCTTTTGGGATCATTCCTTTTTTAGGTCTACATCATGAGATGAAACAAGGTAAATATTTTCCACTTTCCACCAACCCACAATTTTAGAGAAATATTTTTGCTCACCACTTTAACCCAAGACGTATGCTCACCACCCTTCTTAATAATTGATACGGGTTTATATGTATAACCATAGTTAACTTTTTACTTTGTTTTTTGTAACTATAGTTATACTCATGGACACGTGTCAAGTATTAAGAAGGATGATGAGCATACATCTTAAGTTAAAGTAGTGAGCAAAATGCTCCCACGATTTTATACCACTATTGTAACCTTCAAACCAAAATACCAAATTTGGTTTTTTATTTTTTATTTTTTATTTTTATTTTTACCATATATATGGGGATGTGGTGGCAAACTAATGGTCCAAATTGTTTTATGCAAATTTGGTCTCGAAGGACTTTTGCTGCGATTCCAACTGATCTCTTGAAAGGGGGACAAGGGTGCAGATTGCAATTAGTGCCCATGTCACCAGTCGATCAGGTAAGACTAATCCAACTTGGATTGCTTATTTATTTATTTATCATAAACATATCCACAAAAATAATTAAAGGAAATGGATATTGAAAAGTAAGAGAATAAGCCAAAAATAATAATAATAATAATAATAAAATAAAAAAATTTAAAGCACAAGGAAACTGCAGGGTAATTTCTGTTCCAACTTGAACTACTTTCTTTCCTTTGTTTTTTTTCTTTTGTCAAACAACTACTTTTTTTCTTCTTTTCTAGAAAAATAGATATTTATGAGGAAAATTTGGAATTTTTTAAATAAAAAAAAACTAATTAGCTGCATCTATTTGTCACATGTGCTCAAATGGTCTGATGAGATAGTCTTGCTCACCACTCCCTATCACGACCACCATCCAAGGGTTTATATAAATTTAAAATTAAACCTTTTTTTTCTTGTACAGAAATGAAAACAAAATTGAGGAAGATTCCAAAAAGCCAAAGTCATCACTATTATTTTGACTAACCAGTTAGGCCAGCAATGATGCCTACAGATTCATGGTATATGGTCCATTCATATATTTTTCACATTTAACTTGCCACTTTCATATGCCCCACCCTCCCGTGCACTTAGGACCATCTTAATATTTCCAAAAATCTTCAAGGCCAAGACTGCGCCCCTTAGTTACTACAATAACAAGTAATTCTTTTCATTTTCGTTTGATTACCATGTACATGGCAATGATTTCCTTTGAGTACAATCTTTTTAGTTATACTGTTATTATCAGTGCCAAATGAAGATAGGTGTTAGGATCAATAAGAAAAATTCCTTCGATGCCACGTGGTAATGCCGAGTGGCAATATATATATTAAAAAGGAAAATATTAGAGGCACCAACTTTGGGCACCAACTCTCTAATAGAGTGCGGGACCCGTTGTGCTGGCGGGCTCCACCTCTATTAGAGAGTTGGTGCCCAAATTGGTGCCCAAAGTTGGTGCCTCTTGGACCACGAGCTTCTGCATTAAAAATGAGCATGTGTTTAAGGATATTGACACTAACCATTATCATGAGGCAGGAATAGTCTTTTATGTTTGGTGAGCACCTTTTTTGGAATGTGAAATCTCTTACATGTTGCCTTTCTTATGAAGGAGTGAAAGTGAAACCTGGAGCTCCGCCAGTTCTCTAAATTTGTTGGCTTTGTGATACGATTAAAAGTCGGCATGTCTAAAGTTCAAGGACTGGCACCGATCAAATCTACATATTGGTATGCTTCCTCAATGACTTAGGAATGTATTTATGGCACATTTTATTACCAAATAACCCACATTATAAATTAAAACTATACTATTTTTGTCTTTAAAAACTTTTAGTGTTATTTTTCTATGAGAGTAATTTTGGAAAACTGAAGAAATGAACCAAGGTAAAAAAGATTGAGAAAAATTAGTCATTCACAAATATTGATGAATGATTCCTCAAAAAGTTAAGGATTAGTAATCCTTGTTATAAATCACTCTTAGTTAATAAAAATTTAAAGAAACTTTGATTACTATTATAAGTGATATTGAGGGAGGGTGAATTCGAACACATAATCTCGTGGACAGAAATAATCATTCGTAACCGCTTGAGTTACAAATCATTACTTTTTTTTTCTTTTTCACTGCTAAAAAGGTTAAAAAGTTGATATGATCCCCCAATAATCATATCAAACCAATGCCCCCAACATCTTTTGTAATTTTTATTATTATGTGTTACATCTTTTGTAAATTTTATTATTATGTGTTACATCTTTTGTAATTTTTATTATTATATGTTACATCTGTTCCCTTCATCTTTATGATTCCCAAACATTATTATATTATACTTTCGCAAAAAAAATATATATATATATTAAACATTATTATATTGTAGGACATCCTATCCATAGGTATAGCCGTATAGGATATTAAAATCATCCTTAAATCAGGATTTTCTTAAGTAATAATATGGAAATAGCAAAAATTAAAGATATGAACGATCACTTATTAGATATCTAGCATGTTATGTTGTCATAAGATAATGCATTATAATTACAAGCGCATATATAATGTTATCTAATTAACAATTCTGATCCAAATAATCTGATATGCCAAACTCTTTGAAATTAAGAAGAAATGAACCAAAAGATAAGTTTGATATCATCATCGAATATGAAAGCTGGATAAAGGGATGAACCAATTCTGTTTAAAAAGATGTAAATGGTACATGAATCTGTACATACATTATCAAACTAAGGATTATAATATTAGTACTGATGTTGTGAAAAGATGACAAAGTAATTGATTGCAGAATATTTCCCAGGTAAAATATAAACCTTAATGTAGTCAAATCTAGGTGCTCAGGTAATGAGTTGTTAGGTCATCTGGGTCCCCATGAGTTTTTCACTCCCACAGCAAACTCTCACTCATCATTTTACGACCTCAACCCCAGTTCACATTATAAACATGCATGCCTAGGACTGCAAAAGGGGCTTCATTTCATTAATCAGCCTCCAAAATATATATTTTTTTTGTTGGTAGCATTGGATTTTTATGGCTAGGCTCAATGCATCTGCATTTTGGTGATTGAATTTGACTGGCAGAGCATTTTCTTCTTTCTATGTGGATCTCATCCAAAGTAGTACGTCTTTATCATCCTTGTAAGAGACAAATACTCGAGCACCATATGATTCATCAGTAACAAAATATATGAAAATTTGTTGTATCGTTGATTGCTAAAAAATCTACCTAAATTAGTTGATAATTATCAATTAGATTGTGAATTAAGGATCTTATCGCCGCCTCCAGGTGTATTAACACCACTAAAGGTTTTTGGCTACAATATTTCGATTCATTAAAGGATATTATTTGTATATTATGTTATTTTATTTGTACAAACGATACTAGGAACGGGAAGATTCGAACATACATTTTCATTTTGTTCCATCTCATTATGATTCTTTAAACCTGAAGAGATCTACCTGGGTCAACTAAAATGGGCCTGAAATCTGTCCTTAGCATTTGCAAACCAAGTTAAGGCCTTAGGAGGGGATTTTCCTCCCAAAATGAGGAGCTTTTTTTAAAGAACAAATTTGGGTACAGCTAAAAACGGTGTTGCAATTTGGAGTGGGCTTCAAATGGTGTTATCTAGGGTTCCACTTGTGTAACAAATTGTATAACTTTCAAATGATAAACCCAGCACCTCATGCATTATTGATGGGCCAATGCGAGCATAAAATGTATTTTAGAGCATCCAATCCATGCTCAACTCGTAGCTCCATTTTATGGAGAAAAACTCTTATGCAATGGGGATAGCGGTGTTTTGCTATTTCAGGTTAATAATGCAATGACATATATGATAATTTTCTACGTGTTATTGTATTATTGGCCGGGGATAGCAAAACACCACTATCCCCGTTACAAGTAAGGTTTTTTGCATTCTATGATACCTTGGCATTGTTAAAAGGTTTATAAATCTCTTAGGTTCACAAGGTTTATATCTTGACATTGTCAAAAGTTTTTTACATTCTATGATACCTCGACAAAACACCGCTATTCCCGCTATCCCCAATTTAAATTTGAGAGATTTAGATTCTAAATCTGCTTTTTCTCGATGAGAATTAGGTTCACATGTTTTCTCCACTCTTTGTTAAAAAGGCGTAGATGCCCATAAAGCTATGCATCTTTTCAATATTATTTTCTATTCAAGATGCTTACAAATTTTGGCTCGTTGTGCTAAGTTTTCGCTTGATCATGTTTTCATTTTCAAACAACAACCACATATATCTAACATTTGAAAAAAGTGCCTGCTAAAATATTCAAAGGATTAGAATTTAGAGGGTCAAACAACCATGATTAATGTGTTGTAATTAATAAAATTGGAAAGGTGTTGGCAAATAAGAATGCAATTCCCTCATCTTTTTAAATTGATCCAAGACTAAATCTGCCCGAATACAAAGCTTCATTAACAGTTTAAAGTAGCTAGGGATGATCTGGTCTCCATGTTCAAGGACATTCAAACCAAATTCTCTCAGTTTTCTTTGCTTTAATTATTATTATTTTTTGGTTTTGTTTCTTAGTTCCTTGCTTACCTTTTTGTTTTTTAAATTAATAATAAATTGGAGTTAGGAGGAGCTCCTTTTGAATATCATGGCAAAGTCAAAGCTTTCGTTTAGACGATTTGGACCATTTTCTATAGCTTCTGATCCTATAAAGATTCTGTCCTGGATGAACCTATAAAAAAAATAATCTGCTGGAGCTCATCATGTTTCCTTGTGCGTATGGCCTAACGTATGCAAGCTTTGACAATTCTCATTAGTATAGACTGACGTTTCTCTAATCATGAAACAAAAGAAACCCTCAATTCTTCTTCTTTCGCCCATACTTCGAGAGCAAGATAAAATAAATAATAAAATAATAAAAAAAGGAAGCCTCCTTTGTAACCAAAACAAATATTTAAAGACAAATAACAAAATCTTTTTGGGATTCACTTTCCGAGCGGGCACAGCCCATTGGTTATGTATGTCCCACTGTTTTTAACGACCCAATCAGTGATCACAAAATGCTTGGGGCAGGACTCCTCAATCTTCATCGACTTCTTGTTTTCCAATTGATAGATATAGCGCCTAATTTTTTTACCTCCAAGAAATTTATTAGGTTAGGTTTTGGAAAGAAAAAAACAATTATTAGGTTAGGGAACTTAGGCTGCATTTGATAACTATTTCAATTTTAGTTTTCATTTTTTATTTTTTGTGCTAGAGTAAAGAGGAAAATGAGAGTGAGAATGGGAGTAAGGATGAGATTGAGAGAGAGGATAAGAGGGGAGGATCGGAGGGAGTAGTAACAAAAGTGAAAACAAAAACTTGAAAGTGAAAACAATTTCAAATAGATTTCAGTTTTTAATTTTTGTTTTCACTTTTGTTACTCCTTCCTCCCATCCTCCTCTCTCATATTCCCTCTCATTCTCACTTCCATTCTCCATCTTTTTGCTCTATGCTCTAGCACAAAAAATGAAAAATGAAAACTAAAAACTAAAATTGAAATGATTATCAAACATGCTCTTAGGTTTTCACTTTCTTTTTTATGGACGAGTTATTGGTATGGTAGTTAATGACATATAATTTGTCTTCAAGGTTTACCAAAACTTATATTTTATCCCATTTGGAAAAGAAGAAGAAAAAGGTTATTTGATTTGCCATCTTTCAAGAGAAATACTCTTGAATATCAGTATTATAGTGGTATTTGAGAACATGTTTTTTAAACGACAAGAGTGTCTTGATTTTATTTTTGGAAGAGGGAGGGTCTGAATTTTACTTTAATCCTATGCCACTCTTTAATACTTTAGGAATTTTTCGATTGTTTGGACAGAAGAATATATGATGTACTTAAGATCATTTGGTTATTCTTATATATTCTCTTTTTATGTTTTGTTTTATAAAGAGTATTGTTATTTCCAACCCATGTCCTATTTTTTTACTTATTTTTTTTTAAAATTTTAAAGACAAATTTTCCCCTTTGTAAAATGATTTCTAAGGACTTGGGGAAAAGAAACCCCAACTCATGTAACCCACCTATTCTATCGTTTGACAAAAAGAAAAAACAAAGAAGAAGAAAGCGTACGACTCCTCAGTTGCTAAAGCATATATCCAATCCATCAAACACAACTTCATCCTCTCAATATCTCAACTAATAATGATTAGCAAAGAGAATTTGCTTGAATTAATAATTGAGGGTATTTTAGGAATAATGATGGGGGGAAAGATAGGATTGTGTTTTTTCAAATTTACATGGTAGTTGGAAAGGTAAGGTGGGTGCAAAAATAGGACAGAGAGTGGAAATAGTAGCACTTTTTACAAATAAAGGTAAAGGGATCACATTTTATGACCTTATTGATTGACAACATTACATTAATTAATCGCCATGTCCACTCCATAATATATTATATGATTTGAACCGTTCAATTTTAGGTACTCATTGAAAGATCATTTCTAAACAAAAATTATTCAAAATGAAAATCATTTAGTTATTTTAATTGTGATAAAATTAATAGATCGATGAACACACATTATGATACATAATGAAAATATTCACAAATAATCAAAGATTTTCAACTTGAGCAGGTGTGGGTTATGGCCATTGGCCAAGGCAGTGTACTCACCCCCTTGTATCTAAGTTTATTCCCCTCCATATACATTAGAGTAATTTAAAATATCGTTGTGTCAAAATTTATGTTTTTTTCGATTTGAGTGTATATTTGCAACCATGATCATGGAATGCAAAATGAATGACTTTGATCAAAGAATTATAGTGTGGAGTGAGCCAACATGAGTCGTTAACTATACGAAGCATTCTTGCTCACTATTTTTAACCCAATGTGTATCATCACTATCTTTCTCAACACTTGACATGTGTACATGGGCATAACCATGGTTTCACAAGTACAAAGCAAAAAGTTAACTATGGTTATGCCTATGAACATGTGTCAAGTGTTGAAAATGATGGTGAGAGTACACATTGGGTTAAAGTAGTAAACAAAAATATTTTCATATTCTATATGCTTCATATCAAATAAAATAAATTTTGAATAATTTGATATGATTTGAAAAATCTCATATCTGAAATCCCTACAATGATCAAAGCATATTACGAGGGAGTAGTGCAAGGGGACAACATATAGCAGTCGACTTTTCCACCAAACAGGAAAATTATACCCCTTGAGACCTTATCTTGCTTTTTCTGAGTTTCCTATTTTTGCCTTCAACCAAAATTGTATGGCTAATGCATGCTTGTAATATTCTTAGTTATTAGGATGAAATCACTTACGCATTCATATTCTATGGGTCCAATTCCTCCAATCTTTGTGATATGGGAATCAATCTCTACATATTCTGTGTAAAGTGACAATACAGTTCAATGGTTCAGTGAAAGAAAGAAAAAAAAACTATTACCAACCAACACAATCTATTATTCTCACATAATATGAACATAAAAAGATAGAATTCGAAGCCCATTTGAAAGAAAATGCCTATCAAGAAAAGAGATTTACAAACCCTTTTTGAATTTTATCATAGAAAGAGTCGAAGAATCGAATTTTTGCACCTCTATTATAGCCCTAGATGATAATATATAATTAATACACATGAAGATGAAGAACCTTCCAAGAAACATCCATTTACGCTTGGTCAATCCACGTTCATGTGGACTCACACAATCACAGTACATAATTCTATAAGTCATATGTGATATGACCCCATTTGTCCCAAAATCAAACACCTATAAATACATCAATGAGATACATTATATGCCACCATATTTTAAACCAAAAACAGAAAAGGCTTGTCAAAATTAACGACCAACTGAAATTATTCGAAGAATCAAGCTAGAAATTATGGAAGACCCTCGTAGAGGAAAGGATCTACAGAAGCAAGGAATGGAAGAGAAGGGAAGCGAAGAAGTGCGTTATCGGGGAGTCCGAAGGAGGCCATGGGGGAAGTTTGCTTCTGAGATAAGAGACCCTTCAAGGCAAGGTGCTCGCCTGTGGCTTGGTACATTTGATACGGCTGAAGAAGCTGCAAGGGCTTATGACAGAGCTGCTTTTAATTTAAGGGGTCATCTTGCCATACTCAACTTTCCAAATGAGTATTATTCTCAAGTTATGGGCTCTCCTCCTCATCCTCCTAGATTCTCATCATCATTTTCTTCTTCTTCTTCCTCTTCTTCTTCTTCTTCTTCTTCTTCTTCATCGTCTTCTTCTTCTGCTGCTGCTGCTGCTGCTGCTGCTCCTGGTGGAAGTTCATCTACTGGACAAGGACGGCAAGTCTTTGAGATTGAGTATTTGGATGACCAGGTGTTGGAGGACCTTCTTGATTCTCAAGAGGAGAAAAGCAAATGGAAGTGAAATTGAGTTGTGTTTGTGTAACCTTTTTCTTCCCTTGTTGTTTAGTGAGTTGAACACATTTCCCTTCTATAAAATAATATATGTTGTTCAACCATAGTTTAGCAAGCACATTTTTTCATGTCATAATTTATTTTAGTCATGACGTGGTATGATATACACATATGCACATGTATGTGTATGGTATCTCTAATAATATGTTGTTATTATCAATATAAAAAGGAGATTCGAACTTGAGACGGCTTCTAACATAAAAAATAATTTGAAATATCTTCTAATATTAGAAATATAAATACCACTATTGCAATATGGGCTCTGACGATACTGAAATTCTTACTTTTCTTATATTGAGGGCATTCTCAAGAGAGAGTACTCATATTTTTATTTATTTATTTATTTTTTTTGTGGAAAATGAATCCTTTCAAAAATTATAATACTACTAATGGGATATTAGTTTGATTGGCTCAGATCTTTGATAGAATAAATTTAAAAATTATTATTTAGACTTCGCTAGAAAAGTGCAAGAGGTGCTTGAAAAGTACAAAAAACAATCTCCGGATTTTTGAAAATCCTGAAAAATGGAGAAAGTTGGATCACTATCTAGATTATATTTTGGTCTCCTTGGTGAAAGGCATAATAAAGATTGAAGAAGAGACAATACAGGACTTGCTTAGTCATATTGTACCACTGACAAACTTTAGAATCACGCAACAGGAAAATAGAGAACCTTGTTTCCAAACACAAACAGAGAATCTTTGTTTCATGAAATTCTTTTCTCATCCATTAAGAATTTAAGATGAAACCAGGATTAGTCCCAACCCAAGAAAGAAATGATTAATTTAGAAGAGCAATTTGGACAAGGATATAAAGGTTAAGAATATATATACATACCACTGCTGACGACAGACAAATTTGTCCCGAACACAAGTACTTTACTTGTCAAAGTAATGCAGGGATTCGTAGTACTAGTAGTTGACAATTGACACAAACAAGTCCAGGCAAGCAGGAGAGAACAAATTCGAATAACACCACCACCACAAATAAAAGCCTAACAAATGAAAAATGGTCAAGATTGAAGAGAGAATGAATGAGCATGCATGTTTTGTGTTTAACATGAGAGGAACAATTGCAAAGGAGGAAATAAATTTCGTTTAACATATCTCTGTTATTAGATTTGTAGCCTTTGAAGCAATGGCGGACCTATTAAGGCGCATGGAGGTGCAATTGCACCTTCTATTGCCGGAAAAACCATTGTAGGTGTTTCAAATTGCCCATTTGCTCAACTGGTGTACAGATTACCTTACTTATTTATTTTTATATTACTCAATTTACTTAAGTTTACAATGTGTGAGGAATAAAAGCCGCCAAAAATTATCTTAAGAAAATGATTATTCCGAAAAACCATTTTTCATACTTAGTCAATATTGCACCTCCGCTAAAAAAAATTTGGATCCGCTAGTGCTTTGAAGTCCACCTTTAACCAAAACTCGTCTTCAGGATGGCTCGAGCAAATTATTATTATCATTTTTCATTCAACAATGCAAACGGAGTCTAGCTATTGGAAAAGAGCCATAGCTTGCAGATCAATAGTCTCAAAATCTAACCCTCATAACTACTTAATAATTCGTGGGTGAAAAACTCTTCTCCCCTTATAATTTAGACTATCACTTGTATTAAAAATAAAAAATAATTGCGTTTCATGAGATTTGAAATTTTGAACTCACAACTTTTCAACAAAACAGAGACTGTATGCAGGTAGCAGGCCTCAGTTGAGGTCTTCATGTATTCAATAACTGAGCCCAATACTGGCTAGCTTGCAACCAGTTCAATTCACAAGTGCTCTTAAACCCCAGCACAAGTCATGGCCTCCAAAACTTGGTGAGGCCTAACATGGAATTTTGCAACCGAAACAAACGCCTAACAGAAACAGCAGACTGCTGTGCAAGCGCCAATCTGTAGCTTTTCTGGTAAAACCCAAGAATTAGTGTGTAGCTTTTGACCACACCTTACATTTCTTTGCTTGGAATCTATCAACTTTGCCTTTTCGTTTTGTATTTTTGTTACTTTTTTCTTAATTTATTGTACTTTTTCGCTTGATTGCGACAAAATAAAAAGACATTATGCAGTGAAAAATAAAGTTGGCCACATTCCAAATGAAAGGACTGGCGGCTTATGTTTTCTGGGTTTTTATAAATATATGTATATTTGTGGTGCGCCTCGAGATCACTAAAGTGGACCATTATATAATTAACAATTGTTGAACCTTGTTATAACTTATATAACATTTTCAGCCACAAATTCAAAAACAGTCCATCACTGTCAATTTCTTCCGAGGTGTGGGACAAAGTTTTTTTCTTTTTATTTTTCTTGGTTACAATGTAAATATTATTATCTAAAATTGGAGGCAAAAGAGCCTAATCAAAGTACAGGGGAGTGGTACAAAAACAAACCACAATTAAGAGTAAGAACAACAAGAGAGCCGAACAGATGCAAATAGTCCTAGTATTTAGAAAAAGGGGTGAAAATTCGAGAACATTACCCCCAATCAAAGAGCTGAAAAATCGAAATTGAAGGACACCCTTCTTATGTGGGGCAAAAGTTGAGGAAATTAAATTGTAAATTTTAATTTTAGACACTTAATTACATACATATACTACTTGAAAGATATAAGGTGCCTTCATATTTGTAGGTACTACCCTAGTTAAAATAAGTGTATATATTACAAATTTGGTAAGAGAACATTACACTAACTGTATTGGTTTTGTGGTGGAATCTCAACTTTTTGGGAGTGGGGCTGATTTTCAGACATATCGGATCGGAATTTTTCGGAGGTCGGAATTGATTTGGACTTGCCAAAATCGGAAATTGTCATAACAAAATTGATTGGAATTGGATTTTCCAATCCAAATTGCACCCCTAGGTGACGGAACCAGAAATTTTTATATGGGTGGGCTATTATTTCTTATATGGGTAAAGATCTAAATAAAATTTCATTTATTTTATCATAGGAGAAAACTTGAAGCTAAATAGAGATATGTTTGGATAGGGCATGCTAATTTTTGCTTTGATGGATTGGGTAATTTTTGTAAAATGAGGTGTAGTGCCTAAAAATTAGTATTAAATTTTTTTTTTTTTTTTCCAAACGTTTGCACTAGGCTAGAGCCTACTCTAGCCATAGTGTAGTTCCGTCCATGGGTGAAACTTTAACATTCTTCAAAAACTCATGTCGAATACTTGTCAACCTTTTCATGATTTATGTAATTATCATTGTACATAGTTCGATAGTACGTAACTTAACTCATTTATGTGTCATATTCAAGTTGAATTTGGTAAATTGTGGACTAAAAGTCTAAAGCTAAACATTTCATAAAGTCAATCTAGAAAAAACCATGAAAGTAATCCTATTTTATGAAGCTTATAGTGTGATGTATAAAAGCAAATGAGAAAATCATTACTTTTCATCATCCAAACCAAGTTAAGCAGAGTTAATAACTTGATATCTCTATTATTCGTATTAGTGAATTGTGTCAAATCCAGTAATCATCCTCAACTTCTTATTAAATTGGAGTCAGTGTCAAAAATTACCAACCCCTGAAAATTAAAGGTGCATACATACAACTACTCACAATGTATTTTCTGCGTTGTGCGCAGAGCATACTTTTGTAGAATGAAAATCACCATATCTTAAAAAGCTTAACAACACACAACACTTTTGCTAGATTCTTCATTGAAAAAACAAACGCATGCAAAAGGTGATGATCAGAATCTAGTTATATATCAACAAAAAAAGATAAGAGCATCATTGACCTTGCCATGTGCCTTGCAGAAATAGACGGTGGATAGCTGCTTATCACGCCAAAAAGGGATACCAAGCTCACTATTTTTTGTTCTTCTTTTGGTGATCACAATCAAGCAGTTCCTCTAGCAACTTATCATCCAAGTACTCTAACTCAAGAACTTCATTTCCATGCTCCCCACGACCTCTCTCCTGGATAGTCCCAGCCACTGAAGATGAACAATTAGCCGAAGACGATGAGGAGGAAGAGCCACCACTTGCTGGGTACTCAGTAGGAAAATTCAAAATAGCCAAGCCACCCCTCATGGCATAAGCAGCTCGATCATAAGCTCTAGCTGCCTCTTCAGCCGTGTTAAAAGTCCCAAGCCAAACCCGAGCGCCGTGCCTGTTTGAGTCGCGAATCTCTGCAGCATACTTGCCCCACGGCCGCTTCCGCACGCCCCGGTATCGAACCTCTCCGCCTTCCTTCTCTTCCATGACCTTTCCTCTGGAGTCCATATATGATGTAGTTTTGCATGGCCAAACTAAGTGTTGGGCAACAGCATTTTATATGGGTTCAAAAAAGCACATGTAGACTATTATTATGAAATTTAAGGAGGGGCCACAAATAGCCACGTGTCAAAAATTCTGGCTGAGAAATTGTTCCCACGTGTTGACGGAAGCTTCCATAATGACCATGCATATATTAGCAACGAATCCAATGTATCCGGATGGTCAAGGTGATGGCTTTAGAGTCAAGGAGTCCTTTTTCGTTTTCTCAAACTTTTGGTTTTGTTTGTGGTTGTTTCATTCATCAAAGCCTTAATAATGCGATTAGGACAAGAAAGGGCAAAGGGGAAATATAGGTCGGTACATATACTTACATCCCAAAAGAAAAGAAAATAAAGAGAGTCGTGTGCGAAACTTAAATAGAAAATTACTTTTTTTAAAAAAATTCATAACCTAAGTCATAAAAATAATGTTTTTATGACTAAAATTCATCATAAATTAGCATGTAATGAAAATTAGAAATCAAATTTTAAAAAAAAATATATGATCATTATATAACCCCAAAACGATCATATATAATAATTATAACTATCATATATATACTCTATCGTGCTAATTTATGATGAATTAGCATGCTCGGGAGGGAGGAGAAATTATTTTGGGGGATATATATCGATGATGAATTAGCATGCTCAGGAGGGAGGAGAAATTATTTTGATATTTCCCTTTTTCACGTGTTTCTGTTTTTTTTTTAAAATTATAGTTATTTAAATTTTATTGTTATGCAAAAAAAAAAACGTATATGGCTTCAATGAGACTCAAAGCCGGGCCACACGAGCTAGAAAGCCATCTCCGTTACAAATGTTTCTGTCAATATGTAGCACGTTAGAGTATATATACAATCGTTATAAAATTAAGAATGTATAATACAAAGAAAACAAAATTTTGAGGGCCCTCAAAAATCGGGGGCCTTATGCGGTGGCGCCACTTACACCACTCCAAGACCGCCCTATTGGTGCTTAATATCACACTTATGAAACACTTGGTAAATGAGTATGGTGATGTAATGGTGAGGTATTTGACTTAGGTCCAACTTGAGTATCATTTTGTCATGTTCCACCACAACTAGAGCTTATTATTTAGAAATGTCCACTAAAGGCACTAAAAAAAGAATTCATGCAAGGATATGATAGTTTGATGTACTTCTCCGTGCATTTATGCAATGCAAGTGGCTTTTTTTTCGGTGTGCAAGCAACAATATCCCTATAAAGAAACGATGTACATGATGTAAATTAAGGGTCTGTTTGAGAATTCTTTGATAATAAAACACTTTTAATAGAGTTTGATAGAAAAACTTATAAGTGCTTATGGACCACAAAGCATTTTTTGAAGAAGCATGTGCTTCTTTAAGAATCGCTTCTCAATGCTTCTCCAAATCACTTCCAATTGCTCACTTGTAGTTTAAATAAATTTTTTGATGTTCTTCTAATAGAAGTGCCTCTAAAAAAGTACTTATGAATAGGAGTGCCTATGCATTTCCAAATAAGTCATAATTTTAATTTTCTAAATTCTTTTGGTATAGTTTCATTAGTTAAAAATGATTGAGTCAATATTTGATTTTTGGGGGTTTAGATTTGTTGGCCGGGATTAGATTTGCCATTCATATTAAATATTGGCGCTGGTGCTTTGCCAAACATTGAATTCAATGCAAAGTTCTCCAAATTCCTATTTTTGCGTTTTGGATTTGATGCTTTCTCAGTGTGGCATCAGAATTTCTGTCCAAATTCCATTAAGGGTAGCGAGAAGAAGAGGACCAAATAGGTTAGTTAGCCATGCAAAGAAAAGCATCTTATCGAATATCGATCCGATGGCCATTTAAATATTACATCGTGCTCTCGAAGCAACACTCAAGATACAATGCTTGTGACTGCACACGTTGGCACAAAAAGACAGAAGCCATCCGCCCTTCGTTTTCAATTCATCAGCGTGCAATTTTAGATTTCAATCATGATGTTTCTGAATTCGCTCGTGGCTTTTTGTTTGTCTGTTTGTGTGGCTATTCGCCTGCCAAATTTTCTGTGTATTTAATATCCTACACTTATGACCAGAAGAAAAAAAACAGAGGTTTAATTAAAATGTGACTTTGCAGAAGGAAAATTATGCAAATCCCTTCGCATCTTTTTCATATTTCTTTTTGTGAACCGCAGCTCACGGGAGAATTTTATTACTCGAAAGAAAAAAAAGCATTTGTAGAATATCTCTAGGTGTTTGCTTTTGACAAATTCTTCATCTAGCTTTACCGTTGTTTCCACTCGGATTATGATCAGCACTTGGACAATGTATATGGTACTGAGTGAGTGTACACTGTTAGGAAAAGAGAGAGAAATTATGTTATTAAAGGGCTACATATGTAGTACTAAAGTCTTTTGTATCTGACTGGTTTTGATTTTGCTTTTCCATCAGAAAAAGAAAATATAAGAATAGAATGTTTGGGACATTTAGGGTTGGGGTAATTGGATGGCAAAATCAATCATAACTTATGAGGGCCCAATAGGCAAATGACAAAATCCAGTCTAGTAGACATAATAATTGTGGTCCGTACACTCCTTTTTTGTATATTTAGGAGTGTACACCTTTTATTAGGAGGGCATTTATAACGAAAACCTAACCAAACCAACTGAGTAGGACCAATTTACGTAGTTTAGTTCGATTTTTTCTTTTATTTTTTTGAATTTCAACAGTGAATTGGATTGAACTGGCCGACCTAATCTGGTCTTAATGTTAGAAGTCAATGAATAAAGATAAGAATGGAAAGCAGTCTAGGACCAATGCTTGACTAGGACCAATATTTGTTAGACAAGATAATGATTTAATCAGTTAAGTCATCAAATCAAACAAATTAGATTAGCTTAAATGAATTAATTAAAGTTATGAAACTTAATTTTGGTCCTATATAACTTAAATATTTATAAGAATGGACCTTATGGATTTAGGCAAAACATGACACATTAAGAGCAAGTTCACCGCATCAGTTTGCCCTGAGCAGGAGGGGCCCTAGGCCAAGGAGATGACTTTGGAGCGCACAAAGCATCCAGAGTAAGATGCGGGGCCACCAACTTGGGCAAGCCCAAAGGTAGAACCAACTCGTGCTGTTGCCTGGGTTTGCTAACATCGTGCTGATGCCAGCGGCATCAGCACACTTTTCAAATTTGTTTTCCACTGCTACAAGACACGTGGCAGCACCCGGAGCATCCGATCAAATTTTCCACTGCAATCCAACGACTGCCATTTTTTATGTAATAAAAATTGAAAAAAAAAATACCAAAAAATTTTGAAATTTTTTTCTATAAAGTTTAAATAATAAAATTAATTTGTAAAGTTTAAGTATAAAAAATAGAAAATAAATTAAAGTGAATAGTAATTGTCATTGCCCTTGCCCATAGGAGTGGAAGTGCTCTAAGGGATTAATGTGGTGGACCAAAGTATCCCAAAAAGGCCAAAAAGAGGGAGGGTGCGGTACATGGGGGTTTTCGGGGACACATGTGTGACAAAATGTCTCTATATATTCATACACATAGCATCAAACGTCCTTAGGGTTTGAAGTTAGGCATTTAGGAAGAGAGGAAGACATCAAGCATCCTCCCTAGTCTCCCTTGGCCGGCCACCATAGAGAAGAAAAGGCTAGCACCCATTTTCTTCTCTTGGTTCCTTATTATCTCATTCTCATTCTACATTGGTGAAGATACTTTGGGGAGGCATAACCTCTTTTGTGCCTATTTGGAGACCAATGTGGAGAATCAACAACTAACGGACAACTCCCTCTACTTGAATACCGTTTTGGGATTCAAGATACGCTCCAAAGGTAACCTCACTTTCTACCTTCTCTTTATGGGATATTGGTGTCAATGGTGCAAACTTTCAGAGACCTATAAAGATTGGGACCTAAGTAGAGACTAGTATGAATCTCTAGCTATTTTCTTATTTCTGCTTTATTTGATTTCATATATGATATGCGTAGACTATATGATTTGTTCTTTCATAGCTTTATGGGATTTTAGAAATCCATGCACCCAATTTTCCCTTCACTTAGGCATCTAGAACGAAAAACTGGCAGTTCAGGGTTTAGGACCTGAAACCATTAGTCTACAAGTCAAAACTATTTTCCATTGTGCTAGATCTTGTTAACGAGTACACAACACTCAGCCTAATCACTAGACAAGTGTTGTAAACACAACTATTATATCAACCCAATATATGTAAGTTTCACTGTTGCTATTTTGTCTCACTATGGAATCTGCAGCTTATTACCCCAACATTGGAAGCTAAAGTCCATTGTGATTTTCTATAGTTGCGGATCTGGCCTTTATTTTGGGCTTCGTTTCCAGGATGTCCAAGTATTAAATTGGGCTGAGCTCAGATCTAGCCAAGACTTAGGATACAAGTACAACATTCATTGACCCACAAAAATTATACACAGACAAGGGAATGTGGTACCAACTACCAACAGAAAACGAACAAAACAATGACACAGTTATCTATCTTTTTGCATACCTCTTACCCTCTCAATAATTGGTTTTTGTAGAATAAGCTTGTGAATAATTGATGAACCATATCTTGTTAATCATATGAGTTCATTTTTGAAAACTCCAATTATTATTTCAATGCATACTAATTATACTATAAAAGTAGTTGTTTTGGTAATTCATATACAAATTTGCTCACCAAAATCAGAACTCTATACTATGATTAGTCAAAGCCCCTCCTATTATTATTTTAGAGAACTTCGATGGAACTAGAGAAACTTTATTGATAAAACGAAGAATTATAACGGGGAGACAACACGCCTGACTCCGACTCAACAAATTTGCTCACCAAAATCAGAACTCTGGACTATGATTAGTCAAAGCCCCTCTTATTACACTAGATGATTGTTAGTTAATTACAAATAACCAAGAAGAATCTCCTAGATATTGTAATTAACAAAGTTAGTCAATCAGTTCAACAATTCAAGTCTACGCAATTCATCCCAAAAAAATAAAAAATACAAAGTAAACCTATAAATATAAGTTTTCACTGGAGAAGGAACATGCTGAATGAATCTTGTCAACATTTGACCAGGATTATGCTGCTGAGAGATGTACTATTGTAATTAACAAAGTCAGTCAATCTATTTCAATAATTAATTTAAGCCTGCCCTGTTTATATATGCAGTTCAAGTTCATCCAAAATAAATAAATATTCAAATAAAACTACACCAAGATTTTCACACCAGAACAAAGATGCTTAATTTTGTCTATTTTTTGATTGGACGGTTCCAAAGCACGTGTTGACACGTGCACAACATAGGGTTTAATCTTTTGTTTTGTTTTTGTTTTTGTATTTGAGTAAATGCCTTTGTATAATCTTTTTTGTGTGGAAATGTAAGAAAAAACTAATGAGCCTCGTGCAGTCACGTGATTGCACCCATGTGATAGAAAACTCATATGTCATATCATACACCAAGTTAATTTACCAATTTTCTTCTTCTTCTTCTTCTTCTTCTTCTTCTTTTCTTTTTTCCCCCCTAACAAAACCCGCATGACAATGTTTCTTTTTCTTCTTCTTTGTGGAGGACAAGAGTAGAAGTAAAAGCCGAACAAAGTATAAGGAAGAAAAATGTATCACCAAATTTCAACGTTTTACGTACGTTTTTCTATCCCTAGCTTTTTAACTTCTTTCGATCAAAAAACGGTTTTTAGCTTCTTCTTAATTCCTGTACAAAAAAGAATTAATTCCTACATATATAGTTTCTATTTTTAATACAAGTAATAATCTTTAAATTAATCTAATTACGAAAAAATGGGATGTGAACAATTCCTACACCTTACATGTAATTTCTAATAACAAAGAGAAGATACCAAAATAATCGATCCTTCTAGAACTATTAAAATAAGTTTAATACAACTGTACAGAGGGACATCCATTCGATCATATGATGACATGCCTATTTGCTTGAACAAGTAGTATTACAACATCTTACGCCATTGTTTTTTTTATTTTTATTTTATTTTTTAATTGCTAAAAATGTATGCGAGTTAAACGATAAATTATTTGTATAATTCATACCCTACTGGATGAAATAAATTGTGACAAATAAAATGAAACCATTTGATTTGAACAGAAGAGAAGACAGGAGGCTGAGTCAACAGACAAGCAGGTACACTTGAGGCTGAAAACATTAAGGATTTTTCACATCTCCTGACGACGTCTATTACTCATTCTCCAAGAAAAACTGCTTTTATCAACAGCTGTTGCCATCTCCCAAGTTCCATGTGCTTTTGACTGATGTGTGACTCATTTCAATTATTTTTCCCAGTTTTATTTTATTTTTTAATTCGTACAATGTACATTTATTGAAATATCACAATATATTGGGGGCACTTTTATTTTTATTTATTTGAATTGTAGAATATAATTTAGGTATGCTTCATCAACGGTCCAATAATTGCCAACTACCATGTATGCTTATGCCAACCATTTGATCGCTTAATAAGGCTTTTAGGTAGGAAATGAACTGTTCAACTGTGTATTTGTCATATGTTTAATTCGTACGTTGTACAACACTGTTTGATGGTCAAATCTAGGCCAGCAAACTTCAAGACCAAGCTAGAACTTCCAAGTTGACACAGTTTAGTGCACAACAACATGAGCCCCTCGATCGTGAGAAATAAGAAGTGATAGTATTGGTTCACAATTGGATGATATGAGAAACAAAGGTATACGTATAGTGAATTTTTGTTTTCCACGTTGAGGAAAGGGTGGTGCTAGAGGTATCAATTTTGGGCACCAACTCTCTAATAGAGGTGGAGCCCGCTAATACATTGGGTCTCACGCTCTATTAGAGAGTTGATGCCCAAACTTGGTACCTCTAGCATTTTCCTTGAGGAAAACTTACCACCCACTTTTTCGTCGTGTAGATGAAAACATGTAATAAGTTTACTGCTCTTCTCATATTCAACTTTTACTATTAATATATTTCATGTGAGCTATAGGTACATTATAGTGTTAAGAGCAAATAATCTTGAACGCTGAAATAAATAATTGCATTTTCGTTCGAAAAATCATGAAAATACTAAATACAATGTTTTCGAAATGACTAGATATGGTGTGATATTGTGAGTTGAAAAGAATCAATTGGAATCTATGTATCTCTCCCTACACAAATACAAGTTTGATGCATAGGTAACCAGCATTTAATTTTGCTACAAAATATGAAAACACTCCCTTCCAGATTTGTGATGTCGAGGTACATGATGAGTTGAGTGCACCCTGGTCTTTTGCATCTAGGGCTTGAAAGTTGGAAGTTGGTATATTTCCAATCAATCCGTCAAATGCAATAAATGCTGCTTGGACTTCATTAAAAATAAATGCTGTAAAATTAGGTGAAAATGAAACTGCAAAATCTTCTAAAAATAACAGCCAATGAAATACAACAAAGTCGCCAATTGTTTGAACGATTGGTTGACAAAATGGACATAGATTTGGCCGTTACTACGAAATATAGAGGCTTGTAGCTTTTGGCTTTTGGCTTTTACATTTCTAATTAAAACGTTAGGTGATCGTGATCTTGATGTGAACAAAAGGTTGGCATTGTTTGGAAAATTTGGGGAGAACAGTCGGGCAAGTTTCTTTGGCAGATGCCTCAACCTTTGACTATGAAGAAGCACTTTTTGAAAAAAAGAGTGCCTCTTGCTTCCCTCTTTCTTGCCTAGAGGCTACAGTTTTGTCAACACTGCAAGCATGGAAGGTGTCGGTTCTGTTTTTTTTTTTCCATGTCTTCTTGGTCTCACTGTTACTGTACATGGATTTGACTTCTCCATGTAAAGAAGAAGATAAAATATCTTTATTGAAAGAAAAAAGAAAAAGAAAAAAAGAAAAAGCTTTTTTAGCGTATGCTACTTTTGGAGAGAGCTTTTTCAAATTGGTATAGCGGGTGAAACATATACAGTGTGGAAGCAAACTCAGACATGCATGGAATCTACTTGATTGCCCTTTAATCAAACGGCCTAGGCCTCTGGTCAACAAATTCGATGGTCGGTTGCATGTGGGTATGAGACTTTTTGTTTTATGATTGATTATTATTGATTATGGATGACAATGTTGAAAGTCAAGGTTTGCCCTTCTTTTCTTTCTTTTTCTTTTTGGTTTTTATTTAATAAGTAATTTCCTATCCTCAAGCTCAATTTTTTATTTATTACAAGCGATAGTTTAAACTATAGAGGAGAGAATTTCTCAAACTCACACACACAACTAAAATGTCATGAGAGTTCAGTCTTCGACTCACCCCTCCTTAATGTCGCTTATATCAAAAATAAAAAAATGCAAAGCCCCTATATGAGTGATGGTGGGGAACTGCCCATTCTATACAACCTCATTTTATATATATATATAAAATAAACATACTGCCATACGTTTCTGTAACATTAATTAAATAATAAAATGTACAAAATTTAATAACAAAATGTACAATTATCGAGAGACACTTGACACTAAGCAATTTTCTAAATTCACAACTACGTAAGCACTCTGAGTCCCAAAGACTCAGACAATAAAAAGAAAAAGTTGAGCAGAGCACATTTTCATTGAATTTCAAGCCCCATTCATGTCCATCTCAACATCGCTTTCATTAATTCCCACCTGGGTTTTCCTTCTTTTTCTCTCTTCTCATTGCTTCTAGCTCATTCTTCCATTTGATTTCATATCCACCTTTTCAAATCTACCTTCTCCAACTCAGTCCAAACTGGGTTTTCTCTCTAGTATAGATCTTTGCTAATCAAGCATTAATTCACCTCACTTCTTGTGAGTTTCATGGTTTTGTGTATTTTCTCTGTGTCTGCATATTTTTCTTGTACAAGTTTCAAGATCTAAGAAAACAGAGTAGTTTGTATTGGTCATAGGAGCCTCCATTTTCATGGATCTTGTAAGCAAAAGCTACTTGATCCATTTGTCACAAGCTCTTCCTCCAACAACAAGTCCAGGAAGGACAATCTTTGGGGCTACTGTTCATCATTCAGACACAAGTTTCCCCATTATAGCCATTGCCATAATAGGAATTATAGCCACAGCTTTCTTGCTTGTGAGCTACTACATCTTTGTGATCAAATGCTGCCTCAATTGGCACCGTGTTGATCTTCTCAGACGATTCTCATTATCGCGAAATAGGCGCGATGAAGACCAGCTAGTGGCCAACTCTCCCGGGTTAGAGACTCGAGGGCTTGATGAGGCTGTGATCAGATCAATCCCATTGTTGCAATTCAAGAAAGATAGGAACAGAGGATTTGAAGAGGGAAGCTTTTGTGAGTGTGCAGTTTGCTTGAATGAGTTCCAAGAAGATGAGAAGCTGAGGATCATACCAAATTGTAGCCACATTTTTCACATTGATTGCATTGATGTTTGGCTTCAAAGCAATGCCAATTGCCCACTTTGCAGAACAAGCATTTCGACCACAACCCGGTTTCCATTTGATCGAATTGTTGCTCCAAGCTCTTCGCCCCAAGATCCAAGTCCATATGCAGGTAGCCTAAGTGGCGGTGATGAAGACTACGTGGTGATCGAATTGAGTAACGATAATTCGATGGAGCAAACAATGCTTGGGAGGCAAGAAAGACTGAATTCAGGGGAGGCATCAGTGATTTCTATTAGCCCTTCACCAAGGAAATTGGAAAACAGAAGTGTGCCCAAGAAATTAGCAAGAAAGTTTCACAACAAGGTTACAAGCATGGGGGATGAATGTATTGACATCAGAGGCAAAGATGAGCAGTTCTCAATCCAACCCATAAGGAGGTCTTTCTCAATGGACTCTTCAGCTGATAGGCAGCTCTATTTGGCAGTTCAAGAGGCTGTGCAGCAGCAGCAGCAGCACAGGCAAGTCAGTGAGATGAGTCCCATTGAAGGTTGTAGTAGTAGTGGTAGGGTTAGAAGATCTTTCTTTTCTTTTGGAAATGGTAGGGGATCTAGAAGTGCAATTCTTCCTGTTTATTTGGAGACATAGGCCAAGTTTTTCTTTTCTTTCTAGTCTGCCTTATTTTTTTCTTCTTGGGATTTTGCAAGTTTTTAGTGTTTTTTGTGAGATAGAGATTTTAGATGTATTATTGAGAGATTAAAGGATTTGTTAATGTCATATAGCCATATTCAATTGAAATTTGAAACCATAGCGCTCTACTGGAATTTCTTTTTGGTTTATGTGGTGGGATTGGGCATCATTGCTGAAATTACCACTTTTTATTCCTTTTTTTTTCAATTTTTTTTTTTCAAATGATCCTTTTTCCCACCCACCTATATTGAATTGAATAATTGTGAATTTCATTGTTGCTGATCAGAGAAAGACAGACCAACCACAAGAATCAAATTATTTTTAAAAGAAAAAAAAAAAGGAATTTAGCATGGAGGAGGCCCCTTTGTGTAGACCAACTAGCAGAATCCAAAGATTACAAAGCGTGTAAAAGGGGGAAGGTCCCTTTCCATTTGATTAAGTTGGCAGATATGGGTCCTCTTCAATTTGAAACAATCATATAATTGAGTGCCTTCATGTGTGATCATCAATAATGCTAATGCTGGTAGAAGGGAGGTACATATGGTTTGTTCATATGTATGGTTTGGTGAGGTTCTCCCCTCAATGATGCCAACTATTTTCCAGTCTGGAATATTAACCTACTTACCTAGAAATCAAATGATATCTCCAATCATACACAAAAATGAGATTAGTGATTTCTTTTTTTGAAATTAGGTTTGTGTCAAAATATTTACTAAATCAATACACTGCACTTTTGTGACGAGAAAATCTTCAGTGAGGCGAAATTAGTGGCACGTAATAGCTCTAATTGTGAGACAAATGAAACTAATGTATATAATTGTCTTATCATCACTTTTGCTTTGCCTAAGTTCAATCTCAACTTATAATGGGCACAAAGTTAAATAAATGAGAAAATAAATAGTTATATGTCGATATCTCTCATTGCATGATTAACAGGAAATAAACACTTTGTATACAGGTGATAGAGAAGTTTTCTACAAAGCAAGGGTCAATTCCTTTAGCAAAAAGGAAAGCCACAGAGTTCATTCAAGTGAGGGCTATTGTGATTGGTCCAATTTGATATGCAGGAACAGTAGTTAGCTACTTACTATTACTGTTCTGACAACTATGTTTATATACTTGTGGTTTGTGTCTTCTGGCATACAATTTGAGTCACGGACAAACTCAATAAATAAATACTACAGTTAGTTTTCAGTGGATGGACTGCGCCAAATACTACAATTATTTACTCAAAAAAGAAAACCAGTTCATCCTGAATGAATTATTTTATTCTTCCCCTTTGAGTCTCTGCATTCTAATTTTCTCGACAATCAATAGTTGCTACAGAAGTCAAATCTTATATCAAAATCCTGCATAGTTCTCTAATTAATGTGCAACACTGTTGCAAAAGGTTGGGTTTGGTAAGGTGTCAAGAACGGGTTTTGATGTCTCACTGCCTTCGAATATGCTCCAAACAAAAGTTTCATAAAGCTGTATTTTGGGTTCACATCCCTGAAATCCACTGTTGGTTTCTGACTGAGAATAGAGCTTTTCCATCAGCTGGCAAAAACAAAAAGACTAGTTTCTGTAGAGTTAGAATATAATAGAATCATAAAACAGTAGGCACTGTGTGCGTGAAAAGACTGATGGTCACTAACGAGAGTAGGTTAAGTTGGTAAAAATCATTTTCTTTGCTATTTAAATTTAGGGAGTGAGTAATATACCCAGACTCTGAGATGGGTAACCTCCCCTCCCCTAAATTTTTCTATACCAAAAAAGATTGATGGTCAACAACAACGCCGGTTTCCTAAGAGCCATGTTCTGTGTATATGGGTTCTGGATCTACTGCCTGTGAATATCAGGCATGTGTGGGGCTTCATTACATTTGTCTGTGATTAGAAATTATAAAGAGAGAGGTGATCAACACAGGCCCAAACACAACATGGACGAGGCCGACAGCAGAAGTAAATGGGCTTGGGCTTAGGCCGACAACACGAACATAAAACATTCAAGAAATGACATGAGCTCGAGCTAGGCACGACTTGCAACTTTTGGTAAATTAAGGGATGATATTTTAGACCAAAAAACCGCAAAAACTAACTAATATTGTACTGCATGGGAACTGCAAAAGCTGAAAACCGACCGCAAGTTGCAGTTTGAGGAACCGCACCGCACCGCACCGCAATTGCTGTTGCGGTTGAGGAATTTGAAAAATCGTAGTTACCACAAACCGCAACTATTTTTTAATTTCACTCACCACCGCCAACACTTGAGTTCTCTTTTGAGTTTGTATTGATGCCCATAAATTTTAATTGCATTTTCCTTTTGGTTTGTAACTTTAATTAACTTTGAATTGGATTTTTCCTTTGGGTTGTAACTTTAATTCATTTTGCATTGCATTTTCCTTTTGGTTTGTAACTTTAATTAACTTTGAATTGAATTTTTCCTTTGAGTTGTAACTTTAATTAATTTTGCATTGCATTTGTCTTTTAGGTTGTAACTTTAATTAAGGTTGTGAGTTTATTAAGCTTGAACTATACTTAAACTCAAAAGGCTTCAAAACAATGCTTGAACTAGGCTTATAAAAGTATGCTTGAGAAGTTGAGGTTGTGAATTTATTTTTTTTGGGTTAAAGTATGCTTGAACTGAAAAGGCTTCAAAATAAGCATCAAAACTAGGCCTAAAAGTGTGGAAGATTGGATTTTTATGACACAAAAAGACCACACTTGAAAGACCTAAAATTGTGTAATTCAGGTCCAAAATATCCGAATCAGTTTAAATCGTTAATTCACGGTAACCAACCGAACTTGCGGTTTTACCACAATGCGGTAAACCGCAAAAAGAGGTCGGTTTGCAGTTTCAAAAATCACCTTACCTCATATAGTTGGTCGGTTTGTGGTTTGGGCAAAAATTCACGGTAACTGTACCGCAACCATTCTTATTAAATTGTATCACGCGGCTATACTTCAGTACTACACTACAATTACTCTATTTTTACTTCTTTTTTTGGACAAGCGATAATGAAGGAATGAGTTCTTCTCACACACACTGTCAATGTGCTATGGGGGTTCGAACTTTATATCACTGGTCTGCAAGTCGAGGCCCTCTTCCACTAGGCTAGACTTCATTGACCTATTTTTACTTATTTGAAGTGTAACTTACTCAAATAAAATCTTGTAGTGCACCCAAATTGAATGTAATAACACTAAACTTGCATGTAGGGTATAACTCAATTGGATGAGCTCTTCCACTTTCATACATGTGGGCAGAGGTTTCAAAATCCCCAAACACCCATGGAATATTTGTGTAAACCCCCCTCCCCCAATTGCTTGTATTAGGAAAAAGGGTAATGCTAGATTAAAGAGGTGGTATACAATATGATATTAAAATATGGTAAACCTAGCATTCTCCTAAAAAAACCCAATCACAGAAAATAAGATTACCCTCCCCATTGAAAATTCTCAACTCCGCACTTGCATTTATATATATATATATATATATATTTAATATTTATGTTCGCAAACGTTTCAACAAACAAATTTAACATTTGTAGTGATGAAAAATAATATAAGATCGTTTTGAAACGTGAAAAGAAAATACAAATAAAAATAAAATTGTAGGTTTAGTTTGTTTAAGATCGGGCACATGCATGAATGAGCTATAAAAAGTAACAGGTCTAGACCTTAGATATCTAGTTACAACATAATTATTAAATAGGGCAACATGAGCACCACATAAACACCATCAAGTTCAATTTAACTAAATTACTTATGGGCATATGTGGGTTAGGTCAGTTGATCATGACAGTGAACTTGCCTCCTTACACTCAATTAGTTGAGCACATAGTATTTATGATAGCACATATTTTCTTGTATTTTATTTTTTTGGTCGGGATTTTTTGCTGTTATAATGCATGTGAATTTTTGACAAAAGATAAAATTAATACGTGTCGATTTTCCATTTGTCTTCGGATTAATATAGTGAAGAAGAAAACAAAAGAAAATACAAAATGAGAGCTTTTTATTTATTTATTGGGTCACATATAAAATGAGAGCTTATTATACTAGGAAAGTTGCGGGCACCATTTTATCTACTAGTAGTAGCTGCTAGCTCAGCAATGCCAATGCCGTTTCCAACTCTCTTTCCTCACTCTTCTTCTCACACCGGATTATCCAATTCCAATCACCTTTCTTGGCAAGCAGACCGAGCAGAAGAAAGAAACCATGAAGATAATGGTGGCAATAAAGCGGGTCGTCGACTACGCCGTCAAAATCCGAGTCAAATCCGATAAGGCAAGGCCAATCGAACACAAACCCAGTTCGTATTTCATTCAAAATCATGTCTTTCTAATCAAACAGTTTCATTTCGTTTTGTTTCACAGAGCGGCGTGGAGACCCAGAACGTGAAGATGTCGATGAACCCATTCTGCGAGATTGCTTTGGAAGAGGCCCTTCGGATCAAAGAGGCGGGCATGGCCTCGGAGGTCGTGGCCGTCACCATGGGTCTAAAGCAGTGCGTCGATACGCTCAGGACAGGCCTTGCTATGGGAGCTGATAGGGGCATTCATGTGGAGACTAGTGGTCCTCTGTACCCTTTGTCTGTTGCTAAGCTTTTGAGAGCTCTCGTGGAGGTTGAGAAGCCTGGCCTTCTCATTCTTGGCAAGCAGGTTTTTCTTAAATCTATTTTCTTTTAGTTTTAAAGATTTGGGTTTTGTGTGTTTGCATTGTTGGTATTGGTTTAAAGAAGTGAAAGTATTATCCTTTAGACATATATTGAGTAAATGTGTAGGCTATTGACGATGATTGCAATCAAACGGGGCAAATGGTGGCAGGGCTGCTGAACTGGCCTCAAGGGACCTTTGCTTCAAAGGTTAGTTATTTATTTCTCTGTTCACTCATTAAAAAAGAGAAAGGCCCTAATTCATTCAAGTAGGGAAGAAATTGCTGCTTACAACTTGCATACTTACATTGCTTGCTTCCTTGTGGTATTTTGTTTCACACCATTAAGTAATTGAGGAATAAGATCATTAATATGTTCATGCATTATAAGTTGAATTTTTAAATGTAGGCGAATATGAGACTATGTTTGAAATCCAGATGTCATTTTTCGGACTTTTAATCGATAATTTAAGAATTCAAACCGTCTAGTCTCAAAGCTTAGTAGTTAATATTAGTTTGTTGATGCTGCTGATTATCAGTTTCTAATTTCTCGTTTGTTTTTAAGGGCTGACCAAAGGATTTTGTTTACGTTCCTTTTAATTGTAGTGGTCAGGAGGCACAAATGACTTTGTTTTGGTATTATAGTCAATAAATGTAAAGCTTAGCTGGCTGGCTAGAAGCACTACCCCGTTTTGTAGTTTCACTCCGTAGTATAATATTCCTGCAGCAGGGAGACTTCTAGAGAAATTAAAATCAGGAAGTTAAGGTTTGGGAGGTGTTCCTCTCTCTATGCCTTTGAGATACATCTATTCTGCAGATATCCCTATTGACCTGGATACCTTATGGCTTATGAGGGCCCTTATAGCATAGGCACTAACTAGTGGAAAATTGGATACTGCTTTTCAAAAGTTTGTTTGCACTGATGAAAGTGAATTTTGAAATTAGGCGTGCCACAAGAATTGCAGATGAAAGGCTCTAAAGTGAAACAAGGGTGTAAAGAACATTAATTGAGGTGGTTGAGAGTATCGTTAGAGCCTTAGAAGCATATATACCGACCTTGTCACATGTTAGTTATCTTGAGTTTTGACAATCTGAGAATCTAGTTGCTCTCTTGGTCAATATGCTTACCTTAAGTTCTTTTGTTTATGGCCAGTCTTTGTTTAAATTCTGTAACATCAGGCAACATAATGGGTCAGGGGCCTCTGGTATTTGAAGTACCTGGTTTATTTGGAGAGATGTGGTTCTGTTTGTACTGAAACTTCTTCTATTTCTCATCCTGAAATCCCTGTTATTCCTAAATTTCATTTATTTTCTTAAAAAAAGAATCTTATTTGCCTTCTCTTTACTCCATCACAAAGACATTGTCCTCTCAGCTGAAACAAATACGTTGTCCTTTCCGTTTTGTATTCATGAGAACATATGTCCATCTTAAAATCTATACATATATAGCAATGTAGATGATTCGTAGAAGTAATATGTTTTTCTCTACTGTTACTTCTTTGCATGTTTTTAGTTGTCTCTCCGAGTTAACATTGAACAGAATTTCACAGAGAATGACATGCGTTGATAGTGCATTTTGTTCTATTCTGATTTTCAGACAAAATTTTTTATGAATTTCTTCATATGACTAAATATTTCCAGTAGGTTGTGCTGGATAAGGAGAAGCAAGTAGTGACAGTGGACAGAGAGGTAGATGGTGGTCTCGAGACTTTGTGTCTAGATTTGCCAGCAGTGATAACGTAAGTATCAGATCTTCTCATGTATTCGTTTTTGGAAACTTGGATGCATCTATCTCCATCCTCACCCAAATTTCAAAGCACTTAAAAGACAAAAATGTTGCACCATGCTTATTTGTACACACACAGTGGATTAATTGGACGGAGAAATATCATCAAATTGAAAAATATGAATGGTTCAGAAATAGAAAAGCTGACCCATTTACTTGGTTTAGTTATAACATATCTACTCCTGTATGGGGGGCCTAAACCCAAAACACTAGACAACCCACACTAAGCAAAAATTTCTTTCCCAACACTGCTGGTGAAATTCAACTATCGGCTGCCAAAATTGAGTATGAACATGGGACACTAAGCAATAGAAACCACCTCTGCTTAAACATATACACTCAATGGTGAGACCAATGAAAGGATGGGTGGTGCTGACAGATCCTAAAAACAGATGAAGCATAATTGCTGAATCAACTTCAACCAACAGATTGGAATTTTTTTTATCCCAAGCCATCTTAAGACCATGGTATAAAGCCCAAAGTTCAGCTGGAATGATATCACCTCAGCTGATGTTAGCCCTTATACCTTCCAGTCTCGGATTAGCCCCCAGCATCTAGATAATTGTCAGGCCCTTATCTAGAACCATCTACATTCAGCTTCAAGTAACCTTGATGAAGGGGGTTACCAAACCAATAAAGCTTGGGCATGAAGAGGTCTGCAACTAAGGACCTGTTTAACCTTGAGCCAGTCGAAGGATACAATTACTTGGTTCTCTAGGAATTTGAAAATCAGAATCGAACACATAACAACACACCCACAGAAACCAACAAGTGACAGTAAAGATTAAATTTCAAGCCAGACCAAGCTGCCTGGGATTGCTACACCTTGGATTATCTTCAAACCAATTGGCTAGGCCATCAAAAACCGAGAAGTGTAAGAAGTAAGGCTGAGACAATAAAGCCCAAGTGTTCAATTAAGATAGGTAGGGTAATCCTAGAATTGCTGAACTTATATAATTATTACTTCTTTACTATTTTGTCTATGTATCAGTTTCAAATTAGTTTCCAAAAACAATTTATTTTCTTAACATCGACAGCCTGCGTAAAATAAGAATTTGATTCATAAAGATAAACACCCCACCACCCCCCTCTCCTTAAAAGAAAAAAAGTGATCAATCACTTATTAATATAAAATATAGACAAACAGTGTTGCCACGTAAAATGATACTAAAAGTCTAAAATGGCCTATCTTTAAATTGACAAATGTGAAAGAAGTGTGATAATGACATAATTTTGATAATATTTTAAGAAAACTTTTTACTTGGTGATGTCACTTCAGTTTGAAGGGTTCAACTTTAGATATTTTATATTAGAAATTTTGAAATATCAATTAAAGTAACGGACTGAAAACCAGCCAAAAGATCATCACATACACACATATATGCAGGGAAGGAGGAAGAATATTGTCTAAACCTGATCTTTGGTGAAAATTCTAAATTAATACTTGTTTCCGTGGCCCTCATGCAGCACTGATTTGAGGCTGAACCAACCAAGGTATGCAACTCTCCCCAACATAATGAAAGCGAAATCAAAGGCCATAAAGAAATTTACTCCAGAGGATCTGAATGTGGAAATCAAATCCGATATAGAGGAAGTTCAAGTCACCGAACCTCCCAAAAGAAAGGCAGGGGTCATCCTTTCTTCTGTGGATGAGTTGATTGACAAGCTTAAGAACGAAGCCCGTGTGATTTAATTTTTCTTTCAATGTTTTGCTTCAAAGCTGTGTGCTGATCAAGCTGTTGCTTCTAAGGAATGGTAGCTGCCATTGTATGGGAACTCAAAGATAGAGAAATTTCAACTCTGAAAGTGATCTTCCAGTTTAATAATATGTGTGTTTTTTTTTTTTAATTTAATCCAAAGCTTAGTAAGATCTTAATCATTCTATGGCCTACTGAAAATGACCGTACTTGAGCACCTATGCATTTTTGCAGAGCATATTCTATGAGTGGTTAATTATGCACTTATAATTATAAGAAGTTCAGGAGGGCAAAGATGCTCTTTGGTGTTAAAGAAATTCAAGATTTGTAGTGATGCTTGTGTTGCTGTCTACAAGTTATGAATCCATGCAAATTTGGTGGCTCCTCCTGATACCTGCCCAGGCTCTGATTGGCAAATCAAAACTTGGTGTTGTATATGATGCCTCCTAAATTGAGTCAGTACCAATTATTCTTGGAGATGTTTTTTCTTGATCCATTATGACATGAAAACAGAAGAATGGAGAGACAGAACAAAGTTTAAATGCTCTTTTGGCATGTTATGCTTTTTAACTTTCTTATAATTTATCTTCTTGTTTGATTCATGGGTGGTGTGTAGTTTAAATTGATAGCTTGACAAACATGATAGCCGTGCCAAGAGGGAAGGTAGCTAATATTTTTCCATGATAGACATTTCGTCTGTCGAACTCGGTAATGATCTTCTTTTCCTCGGTGGCAATGATTTTGATTTATTAAGGCTGCCTACATCATCATTTGATCATTGACAATAAAATGGTTTATTTTCTATTAGCTGCTGGTCTAGACTTTGGAGTGACTGTGACATGATTTTTTTCCTTTAAATCAAAAACTGTGACATGATTTTTTTTTTCCTTTAAATCAAAAACTGTGACATGATTATCCACACTATATTATAATGTATTAGAAAATGGTTTCTTTTATGAGGCCCACAAAGACCAATTATTAAACCTGATTGATTTCTTCCGTCTAGGGGTAGGCAAGTAAAACACCACCCAAACCGTTGAAACCAGTTAAACTAAACCAATCTTTATAGGACCGATTTGAAACAAGCAATACTAATTTTATTGGGTTCAATTTGGTTTATTTGAAATTCTCTAACCCCAATCAAAACCACATATTTGTCTGTTATCATCTTCGTTTACTGTTGTAACACATCTTATACATTCCTCTCTCTCAAAACTTCTCTTATGCGAAAAGTCTTTGTTCAATTTATAGTATGAAGTTTAATATTATATAAGAGAACATAAGGTATTTAGTTAATTATTTATGAAGGAATTGAGGTGGAATTTTGGTTCAAAAATTAAGAGAGTTCATAGATCATTTATCACTGGTTCATTCATCTTCATTAATAGCAGCCTTATTCAAAGTTCCTATTATATTCATCTTAATTATTCATTGCATTGAGATTAAACATGCATTGTTCCAAGTCTTGATACACGAATGATTATTTAGGAAAGTTAACATATTCATCATTCATGTAGGGTTGTTCTATGACCACACTATATAAACCTCACCGAACTAAACTGAATCTTGCTATTATCATTGATTTGGTTGCAGTTTGAGGCTTAAATCGAATAAAATTGAGCAGTTTGAGACCTAAATTGAACAAAATTAGGCAATTTGAGACCTGATTCGAATAAAATTAGGCTGAGTCCATCCGATTACTAGCACTTCCATTAGTCACCTATTGTGATCCTACCTCAATAACCTCTCGTGAAAACAAAAAGAATATTTGTTGGAGTGTATATAATTTAACAAGAGTTTTATTGATGCAAAATACAAGTAGTTGGAAAGGATTTGGAAACCCAAGCCAAATTTTCGGTGCTAGGGAAACATCACCAAATATACCAATTTATCCATATAAATTACATGCATATGGTCCTATTATCCAAATTTTAAATCTTAAATAGTAAAATTCTAGGTCGTTGAAATGTATGTGAATTGATAACACCTGTGCGCAGGCCACCTAATCTCTCCGTCACATACACTAATTTTTTTTCCTAATTCGGGTTTTATAATTCAGAAAAAAAAAAAAAACTAAAGTAATAAACTACATGCTCAATTTGTTTTGTGCGCGCTTATTTTATATTAAAAAAAATTAATTAATTAAATTGTGCATCAAAAGTCTTTGGAATCATATTAATAGAATAGGACTCAGTCTCTCATGTATTCTCTGATGGAGGAATGGATAGAGTATCTTGATTACATCGAGGAGACGACCCAGCCCAGCGATTTCCTTTGGCCTAATGACACTCCTTCATTTAGGGAATTCGAATTCTCTGCTGTTGATGTTCCTGCTGCTTTCTCACCGGAAAAAGAGTGCCCTCGCAAAAGGTACTTTCTTGTTTTTTCATTTTCCCGTGAATCTGCAGTAATGTATTTGCTTTCTGTGTTCTGAAAGTGCCAAGCTTTTTGTCATTTTAATGGTGTTTTGGTTGTTGGGTTTGATCATGAAACAGGGGGCGAACCGATTCTTCTTGCTCTGGGTCTGGAGCGAAAGCCTGCCGTGAGAAGTTGAGGAGGGAGAGATTGAATGACAGGCATGCATCCATCTCATTTTTCTGTCTTTTCTTTTTGTCTTTTGTTTTTTGTTTTTTGTTGAATTGGGTTAATTTGTATTGATCAGATGAGTAGATTTTATTATTTTTATTTATTTATTTTTGATTGGAAACATGTTGGTTTTGATTCTTCTTGCAGGTTTGTGGAGTTGAGCGCTGTTTTAGAACCTGGGAGACCGCCCAAATCTGACAAGCCTGCTATTCTTGATGATGCCATAAGGGTTTTGACCCAGCTGAGAGCTGAAGCTCAGGAGCTCAAAGAAACAAATGAAAAGTTACTTGAAGAAGTAAAAAGTTTAAAGGTTCATCATTTCCTAGCTCATTTACTTAAAGTATTTTTGTTTTCTTTTAAATGAAAGTTATATTATGAGATTTGGACCATTTGGTAGCTGACACAGAGTTTGTCAAAAACATATCTTGGTATTTTTAATCTTTGCCTCCCTGGCTGGGTTGAGAACATGTCAATAAAAGTTATGATCATGTTCATATATAGATTTTAGATGAAGGTATGAACCTCCAGAATGAAGGTAGCCAGGATAGGCTTTAGATCATCTTCATTCATTCAATTATAGTGTTGGGGAAGACAAATAACACTGAGTTTGAAAGCAATATTCTTTTCATTTCAGCTAATCCTTTCGAGCCATCTCTGCAATCTAGTATTTCAAACTTATTTGACCTTAGCTTTAGTTGATTGAAAATGAACAGAAAATTGCTTCAGATGATCTTAAAGTTATGATAGGCTTTTATGATTGATTTTAAAGTAGTATTTGTTTCCATGTGGTTTGTGGTAAACTCGGGTAAAATTCCAAGCATCCCTTTTGCTTCACTTGACACCTTGGACAAGCTCCTCTCGGCTGGAGATTATACAATAAATCATTTCAACAATGACTTGATTTGTACCATGTATAAGTTGATTCTATAAAAGATTCGTTCCACCAAAAATTTATCCTTTATTATCATAATGTACAGTTGTAACTATTCAAGATACCCCTTTCAAGTGTGTAGAATCCCTATACAACTTTCTTCTAAGCTTTCATTCATCCATCATAACATTAAGTCTACATTTGTTGGAGTATTCATTAAAAAAAAAAGTACAACATTTTCAAAATGACTAATGCAATATTTTGAATTTGAAATAATGAGGTACAATGCATCATTTAAAATCCGTGTACAAAATACGTTTTAGAGAAAGAAAAACTTTTGTTGCTTTCTTCCCCTACAGATTCAAATATTTATGTATTGGTAGGGTTTGATCAATTTAGAATAAAATTCCTCAATTTCAAATGAAACATAAGGTTATTTTGAACTCTTGAGGTACAATTTGGAATTTAGAATCAGGGTGGTTGTTAGACAGTTCAAACTCCCTATATTTCAGTTTTACTACTTGAGAAGTTTTGAGTACTCACTTTGTTGACTGTTCTTGCCTATGACAGGCAGAGAAGAATGAACTCCGTGAAGAGAAACTTGTACTGAAAGCAGATAAAGAAAGGTTGGAGAAGCAGTTGAAAGGTATGGCAATTTCACCTTCTGGGTTTGTTCCAACCCACCCAGCAGTCCCAGCTGCATATCATCCTGGGGCAAGCAAGATGGCAATGTATCCTAGCTATAGTCTGGTTCCAATGTGGCATTATTTACCTCCATCGGTCCGTGATACATCTCGTGATCATGAACTTCGGCCCCCTGCTGCTTAGATGTTTCCTCAAGTATTTGGATAATTTAGATGCCTTCATTTACATTTACTGACAATCTTATTGCTTGTCAGCACTGTTTCAATTGCCTGATTTAATTTGGCTGGTGGCAAGTCTGTGTCAGAATTGTTAATTGTAGCTAGAAGGCATTTTGGGATTAAAACAATTAGTAATGTCCAGTGTTCACCATATTTTTCTGTAAGATGATCCAGTGTTGGTTTTTAACTTTCTGATGTTTCTAACTGCGTTGTGCATATATTGAAGTTGATGAAATTTGAGGATTGCTTGAATAAATAAGATCCAAACAAATAAATATAACAAGCAAAACAATAGATGGAATTTTGTGGAAAGGTGAATTTGGTATCTTTAATCAATTTGGAATTTGTAACAGAAATTAATAGTGTACAGTCTCTTTCTCTTGCTCCCATATTTGCTCACTCAACTTTTCTGGCTGCCTTCATCTTCTTCTTTTAGGTTTGATTGCTTCTGAATTTCGACTTGTGAATTCCCTCTCAATGGATTCCAGGGAAGGATCCAATCTAATCTTTATGGTTCATCATGTAGCACATCGGTCTTAGCTGAAGTGATTTTCTGTATGTTTTTATCCTTGTGCTCTTCTGACTTGACGTAAACTTCATCACCTTCTTTACCCCACAATAGCAAGTATAGGCCAAGGATGACACTAAATGCCCCTACTATGCTGAACAAACCACACATGAAGTTTTAGAATTACCTCCTTCCACACCAAATTATGTGACTAATTGGCAAGGAAAATTAATGTAACATATGGATCCTACTTGTCACACAACGTGGATTGAAAATGTAATCCCTTAACCCAATTGGATGCATTTTACAAAGTTTTTGTTTTGCATAGAGTCTTTATTGGGTATGATGTCTCAGTTAAACTCTAGATACGTGCAGTTACTTGTAAATGCATTAGTTAAACTCTAGATGCGTACAATTACTTGTAAATGCATTATAATGCGAAAAATTACCTGCCCGTATAAAGTCTTTCACCGAGGAGAAAGTAAGCTAGAAGAGCCACAAATACAGTTGAAACGGGATCAAACATTGCCACAAAAACTGGTCCTTTCTTTTCTGTGCACCATAGTTGAACGAAGATTTTTAGACCGGAGCACACAGCTCCCTGCCATATAGGCTCCCGCATTAGAAGAATCTTATGATTCCCATTTTTAGTGCAACATTTCATATTCACCACTTATTATATTCGCACAGAATATAATATGGACCAGAGGTCAATGTTGAATCCAATTGCCCAAGCTGCCCGTCTACGTTCTATGCACACTGTGAAGACAGCTGATTGTGCTGCCCCTATGAAGCCCATCCATGTTGTCAGTGACAGTTGAGCAGGATATCTTTTCAACGTGATCGCCTGCATTGTTTTATTTTATTTTGTAGAAAATATTCACATGCATCATATACCAGCATCACCCATAACAATTATCAGAAATTCTATCTACAAGCTCACATTGATGCTATGGTGTTCACCATTGATGCAATGAAGGTCGGAGAGGTGTATCTTAAGCTTGCAAAGTACATGTTTAAAGTCAAACCACCCTGCAACCATTGGAAAAGACACTTAATTATCCATTTATTTTGTTCCTTTATCAGAAGCATATAGGGTTTCTATATGTGCTTACCCAAGAAGAGAAAGAACAAAAAGTTCAAGAAAAGAGCAATTGTGAGCTTTGGTCTCTGTTTTCTGCAGGAGGAGAATTAAAGATCAATAATTAAACCTATGACAAAATAGGTAGAATTGTTGGAGTTATCATGATTGACGTAGAAAAATGTTCTCTTATCAAACAGTTTTTCATGTTATGTTGCTAGACAGTAAATCTAACTAGATCAATGTTGATTGGATAGACTCTTAGTTTAACATTCAGTGCTAAATTGATGACACCAAATATCTTGCAAAAGAATGTTACCCTATAAGTACAAAGGCAACTTTATGCATATATTTACCTTTCAAGAACATAGGCAAAAGGGAACATCACTAGGCCGGACACAATATGTCGATAAGTTATGTAGACATGAGGGTTCATCCCATGATTGAAAGAAGCTTCTGTGAGAAAATATAGAAATGCAAAGGCCACCTGAGCTAAAACCATGAGGATGTGTGGCTTGAAATTCCTGTAAACTCCCCCAATGTTACTACATGCCTCCTGTGCCATAACCTCCACTGGTTGGTCCCTTTCGTCCTTCTCAAGTTTCAATTCTTGACAAGATGGAGGAGCACATCATGCATGTTTTCTTCATATAGAGGGTAATAGAATAGTTGAGTCTTGATTCTTTTTTCATGTTGACAGTATCAGGTTCTTGATTAAATTGCTCAATATAATAATATTGGGTATGTGATTTGGAATATGATTTTTGCACCATAGATTTCGGGGAATTATTCGAGAATCTTATTACAACTGAAGACTTTATAATTGATGTGAGTGAAAATCATGCATCCATAGATTTGGTTTATGCACTAAAACATCCTTGTACATGAGTGATTATAGAATACTACAAAAGTACAATAACGCTTTCTTAAATACATTGCGAGAGTGCGGATAACACCTTAAATAAGAAATTATTTTGTACCCCTACTTCAATTTTTTTAATATTTTCATGACAGCATAGGGTCACATTGTGTGCAGTACTTAACAAACTGCGATCTGAAAAATTAGCTGCCTATATACCCAAAAAAAAAAAAAAAAAAGGGAAAAATCAGATGTCTGAAGAAGCTAGGCTTTTTAGTTTTAAGAAAGCAATAACGCCCACCACACCACACTTTGAAAGAGAAGCTTTTGCTGAGCACACAACTTCCCACTCACTATTTCCAGGACCACACTGAAAACAGACAACTCAAACATGCATATTTCAGATTAAGAAAATACGTACTTTCCCAAGTGGGAATCATTTTGGTTAAGGAGTTTCTGCAGGTCATGATTAATAGCCTCTAAATTTAGTTAAGGAGACAAATTAATGGGTTAATAATAAGTGATGACAATGTGTTTAAAGAAGGATATTGGGGTTCTATAACTTTCACCTGCCAGTAACCAAACACTAAGCCAACATCCCTTTGCTTCCACTGACTTATTTTGGTAACCATTTGTTGTTGACACAATTGTAAATAACACTTCTCTTGCTGCTGCAGACCCTATGCCAAGATCGCATTCATAAATAAAAGAGCTAACAAAATATTACAAATGACACAGAAAGTGTCCTGCTCAAACATAAGAAGTTTAAAGTAGACTTCTATAGGAAAAATGATGCATTAATCAATGGACACTTTTTCGAGCAGCGACGGGTTCCTGCAGCTTTTGTATGAGCAAGTTTAAAGCGGACTTCCTTTCTCTTCCTCCCATGTTTGCTCGCGCAACTTTTCTTGTTACTTTCATCATCTTTTTCTTGATCACAGTTTTATTGGTTTTCGATTCCCTCCTCAATGGATTCTAGGGAATGATCCAACCTAACCTTCAGGGTTCACCATGTAGCACATCCTTCTTAGCTGAAATGATTTTCTGTATCTTATTATCCTTGTGCTCTTCATATGTTGTCTGATAAGAGGACTCTTCTGACTTGATGTATACTTCATCTCCTTCTTTTCCCCACAACAGCAAGTACAGGCCAAGGATGACAATAAATGCCCCTAGTATGCTGATCAACAAACCACATATGAACTGTTAGAACATCCAAGCCACTACCTCCCTCTACTTTTAACCCACTTTCGCAGTTAAAATTGGATATATTAATGCTACAACAATCATACATTTGGACGCATTAGCGAATAATCATATTTTTAGACTACATTAGTGATCAAATTATGTGATACGTTAAGTTTCAATTACTAATTGGTAATAATAATTAAAGTATAACAAATGGATCCTGCGCAACCACTACTTGAGAGTTGTAACTGGAAACTGCTTTTATTGATGCATTATACAAAGTTTTCATTTTGGACAATGTGGAAACCCTGCATACCTGCAATGCCTTAGTTAAACTCTAGATACATGAAACTACCCGTAAATGCGCATTAGGGTGAATAATGCAAAACGTACCTGCCGGTATAAAGTCTTTCACCGAGGACAAAGTATGCTAGAACAGCCACCAATATTGTTGAAATGGGATTAAACATGGTCACGAAAACTGGCCCCTTCTCTTCTGTGCACCACAGTTGAATGAAGATTATAAGACCAGAGCACACTACTCCCTGCCATACACCACCCACATTAGAACGATCAATCTTACTGTAAAGCAACATTTCATACTTTCTTATTAGACTTACAGCATATAATATGGACCAGAGGTCAATGTTGAATCCAATTGTCCAAGCAGCTTGTCTATGTTCTATACACACTGTGAAGACAGCTGATTGTGCTGCCCCTATAAAGCTCATCCATGTAGTCAGTGACAGTTGTGCAGGATATCTTTTCAATGTGATTGCCTACATTTTTTTTTTCTCAGAAAATTATTTCAAGATCACCTTATGAATTATCAGAAATCCATCTTTAGTGTCACATATATGTAATAGTTGTATGTTTCACAATGTACAATATAGGTTTGAGTAAGGGCTAAAACCTGCACAATGTACCAGATAGACCATGTTATGCAGCTTGCAACAGTAAGAATTGATCCCTTCAACCAGTTCTCATGGATGGAGGATTTTCCTTCGACATGGATTAATGGATGCCATAAATTTCTCACAATAGGCCCCTTGTACAATGTCATGGTCATTACACCAGCTAAGGAGACGAGGGTTCCCAAAACTTTCTAACCCACGACAATTTCGAAGATTAAGAACCTCCAACCTGAATTCAAAGGTAATTTATCAAGGGTAAAACATGACTTGATGCTTCAGATTTCTGGATTAATTAAGAGGTTCACTAACCTGAGTACAATCGCAATTACAAAAGTTACAGAAGCTATGGTGTTGATTATTGATGCAAGGAAGGTAGGAGAGGTATATCTTAAGCTTGCAAAGTACATGTTTAAAGTCAAACTCCTGCAACCATTGACAAAGACGCTTAATTATAGCTAGCTCTTTATTTTTGCATTTATCCAGAAACATATATGGCTTCTGCATGTCCTTACCCCAGAAGCGAAAGAACAAAAAGTTCCAAGAAAAGAGCTAATGTGAGCTTTGGTCTGTCTTTTCTGCAGGAGGAGAATCAAAGATTAATAGTTAAACGGATAACTTAAATGACAATATGCATGTAGAAATGTTAAAAGTTATGCATAGAAGCATAGAAAAATATTCTCTTACCAACCGTCTGACATGTTATGTTTCTAAACTGTTGATCATGCTAGATAATTGATTGAATGGACACACATTTCAACGCATGGTGGTAGTTTTAATATAACATACATGCCAGATATTTGACAAAAGAATGTTGCCCTATTATACCTTTCAAGAACATAGGCAAAAGGGAACATCGCTACACTGGCCACAATATGTCGATAAGTTATGTAGACATGAGGGTTCATCCCATGATTGAAGGAAGCTTCTGTGATAAAATACAGAAATGTATAGCCCATCTGAGTTAAAAGCATGAGGAGGTGTGGCTTGAACTTCTTGTAAATTCCCCAAGATCATTACATGCCTCCTGTGCCATAACCTCCTCTGGTGGTTCCCTTTCTTCCTTCTCCTATTTCAATTCTTGACAAAGCTGGAGGAGCACATCATGCATGTGTTTATATAGAGGATGGTGGAATCGTTTGAGTTTGGTTCTTGTTTCATGTTGACAGTATCAGGTTCTTGATTAAGTTCCTCTGATATGCTAACAATTTCCTGACTTCATTTTATAGAAAGATAGGGGAATAGTAGAAGATACCATGCATGGCCTGATCAATTAATCCAATATTCTCATACCCTGATGGAAGATTATAAGGGAATTCTAATTAGAACATACTTTTATGGATTTTTTTAAGAAGTTATTATGTGCTGGTCCATTGTCATGAAAGGAGGTAAATTGTCTGCTTATGGAGTTTGTTCTACTTACTCGATATAAGAATCATTTATGTCATTACATCCATTTGGAATATGTGGAATATGATTTTTGCATCATTGATATTGTTTGGGAACCATTCCAAAAAATCAGAAAAATCAGGACAAAAAAACATCATATGCTATACTCATAAAACTGCAATTAGAAAAATCAGGTGTGTAAGGAAGGCTTTTCATAAAGCAAACTCCCACCACCACACCTTGAAAGAATTAGCTTCTGCTGAGCTCAACCCAACCCGCAATATCTGGATCTGGTATCAAAGACACAACTTCCTATTCACTATTTTCCAGGACTACATGGAAAGAGACAACACCATATATTCATCTTTCAGATTTTCAAAATGCTTTCCCAGTGGGAATCATTTTGTTAAGGAATTATTCCTCCCCGATTTGGAATTGATTTGATTAATTAGAGATTTGATTTATTAGGGTAAATCAAATCCCTAATTGTGGTAGGTATCAAATCAATTCCTAATTTAATTATGTAACTCCTCATTTAATTGGGAATTGTGGTAGGAATCAAATCAATTTCAACCTAATTAGATATCATTCCATTTAATCAGGTAATCCCCAATTAAATTGAGTAACTTCTAATTAGGTTGAATAATTCCCAATTAGGTTAAATAATCCCCAAATTGAAGGAATTATTTGACCAAGGGTTCTGATTTAATTCGGTTCCCACAGGAATCATTTTGGTTAAGGAGTTTCTGCAGGTCTGATTAATAGCCTCTAAATTTAGTTAAGGAGACAAATTAATAAGTGATGACAATGTGTTTAAAGAAGGCATATTGGGGTTCTCTAACTTTCACCTGCCAGTAACCAAACACTAAGCCAACGTCCCTCTGCTTCCACTGACTTATTTTGGTAACCATTTGTTGTTGACACAATTGTAAATAACACTTTTCTTGCTGCTGCAGACCCTATGCCAAGATCGCATTCCATAAATAAAAGAGCTAACAAAATATTACAAATGACACAGAAAGTGTCCTGCTCAAACATAAGGAAGTTTAAAGTAGACTTCTATAGGAAAAATGATGCATTAATCAATGGAAACTTTTTCAGCAGCCATGAGTTCCTGCAGCTTTTGTATGAGCAAGTTTAAAGCGGACCTCCTTTCTCTTCCTCCCATGTTTGCTCATGCAACTTTTCTTATTACTTTCATCATCTTCTTATTGTTCACGGTTTTATTGGTTTTCAATTCCCTCTCTCAATGGATTCTAGGGAATGATCCAACTAACCTTCAGGGTTCACCATGTAGCACATCCTTCTTGCTGAAGTGATTTTCTGTATCTTATTATCCTTGTGCTCTTCATATGTTGTCTGATAAGAGGACTCTTCTGACTTGATATATACTTCATCTCCTTCTTTTCCCCACAACAGCAAGTACAGGCCAAGGATGACAATAAATGCCCCCAGTATGCTGATCAACAAACCACATATGAACTGTTAGAACATCCAAGCCACTACCTCCCTCTACTTTTAACCCACTCTCGCCGTTAAAATTGGATATATTAATGCTAAAACAATCATACATTTGGACGCATTAGCGAATAATCATATTTTTAGACTACATTAGTGAATCAAATTATGTGATACATTAAGTTTCAATTACTAATTGGTAATAATAATTAAAGTATAACAAATGAATCCCACGTGTCACATAATGCGATTCACTTATGTGGCATGAAAAGTAGTAACTGAAAACTGCTTTTATTGATGCATTATACAAAGTTTTCATTTTGCACAATGAGGAAACCCTGCATACCTGCAATGCCTTAGTTAAACTCTAGATACATGAAACTACCTGTAAATTCGCATTAGGATGAATAATGCAAAACGTTACCTGCCGGTATAAAGTCTTTCACCGAGGACGAAGTATGCTAGAACAGCCACCAATATTGTTGAAATGGGATTAAACATGGTCACGAAAACTGGCCCCTTCTCTTCTGTGCACCATAGTTGAATGAAGATTATAAGACCAGAGCACACTACTCCCTGCCATACACCCCCCACATTAGAACAATCAATCTTAAAGCAAAATTTCATACTTTCTTATTAGACTTACAGCATATAATATGGACCAGAGGTCGATGTTGAATCCAATTATCCAAGCAGCTCGTCTATGTTCTATACACACTGTGAAGACAGCTGATTGTGCTGCCCCTATAAAGCTCATCCATGTAGTCAGTGACAGTTGTGCAGGATATCTTTTCAATGTGATTGCCTACATTTTTTTTTAATCAGAAAATTATTTCAAGATCACCTTATGAATTATCAGACATTCCATCTTTAGTGTCACATATATGTAATAGTTGTGTATGTTTCACAATGTACAATATAGGTTTGAGTAAGGGCAAAAACCTGCATAATGTACCAGATAGACCATGTTATGCAGCTTGCAACAGTAAGAATTGAACCCTTCAACCAGTTTTCATGGATGGAGGATTTTCCTTCAACATGGATTAATGGATGCCATAAATTTCTCACAATAGGCCCCTTGTACAATGTCATGGTCATTACACCAGCTAAGGAGATGAGGGTTCCCAAAACTTTCGCTAACCCACGAGATTTCGAAGATTAAGAACCTCCATCCTGAATTCGAAGGTAATTTATCAAGGGTAAAACATGACATGATGCTTCGGATTTCTGGATTAATTAAGAGGTTCACTAACCTGAGTACAATCGCAATTACAAAAGTTACGGAAGCTATGGTGTTGACCATTGATGCAAGGAAGGTAGGAGAGGTATATCTTAAGCTTGCAAAGTACATGTTTAAAGTCAAACCCACTCTGCAACCATTGACAAAGACGCTTAATTAGCTAGCTCTTTATTTTTGCCTTTATCTAGAAACATATATGGGTTCTGCATGTCCTTACCCCAGAAGCGAAAGAACAAAAAGTTCCAAGAAAAGAGCTAATGTGAGCTTTGGTCTGTCTTTCCTACAGGAGGAGAATCAAAGATTAATAGTTAAACGCATAACTTAAATGACAATATGCATGTAGAAATGTTAAAAGTTATGCATAGAAGCATAGAAAAATACTCTAAGATTGTCTGACATGTTATGTTTCTAAACTGTTGATCTTGCTAGATAATTGATTGAATGGACAAACAGTTTAACGCATGGTGGTAGATTTAATATAACATAACATGCCACATATTTGACAAAAGAATGTTGCCCTATTATACCTTTCAAGAACATAGGCAAAAGGGAACATCACTACACCGGCCACAATATGTCGATAAGTTATGTAGACATGAGGGTTCATCCCATGATTGAAGGAAGCTTCTGTGATAAAATACAGAAATGTATAGCCCATCTGAGTTAAAAGCATGAGGAGGTGTGGCTTGAACTTCTTGTAAATTCCCCCAAGATCATTACATGCCTCCTGTGCCATAACCTCCCCTTTCTTCCTTCTCCTATTTCAATTCTTGACAATGCTGGAGGAGCACATCATGCATGTGTTCATATAGAGGATGGTGGAATAGTTTGAGTCTTGGTTCTTGTTTCATGTTGACAGTATCAGGTTCTTGATTAAGTTCCTCTGATGTTCTAACAATTTCCTGACTTCATTTTATAGAAAAGATAGGGGAATAGTAGAAGATACCATGCATGGCCCTGATCAATTAATTCAATATTCTCATACCCTGATTGAATATTATATGGGAATTCTAATTAGAACATACTTTCATGGATTTTTTAAGAAGTTATTATGTACTGGTCCATTGTCATGAAATGAGGTAAATTGTCTGCGAGTTTGTTCTACTTACTCAAGATAAGAATCGTTTTTGTCATTACATCCATTTGGAATATGACTTTTGCATCATTGATATTATTAGGGAACCATTCCAAAAAATCAGAAAAATCAGAACAAAAAAACATCGTATGCTATACTTATAAAACTGCAATCAGAAAAATCAGGTGTGTAAGGAAGGCTTTTCATAAAGCAAACTCCCACCACCACACCTTGAAAGAATTAGCTTCTGCTGAGCTCAACCCAACCCTCAATATCTGGATCTGGTATCAAAGACACAACTTCCTATTTACTATTTACCAGGACCACACTGGAAAGAGACAACATTTCATATATTCATCTTTCAGATTTTCAAAATACTTTCTCATGCGGGAATCATTTTGTTAAGGAGTTGTACAGGTCATGATTATTAGAGCCTCTCCAAATTCAGAAAAACTTGTGTGAAACGGGGTTATTTTCGACCAATCATGGTATGACAAGTGGAAAAATTATCACATGTGACATACCCTGATTGATTGAGAATGGTAAAACAGTAATATCCCCGTTCCACATGAGAAACACTTGTGTGAAATGAGAATAATACTATTTTACTATCCGGCCAATCACGACATACCACCCCTGATAATTGTATCGCTATTTCACATAAGTTTTTTAAGTTGCACTCGACTGTTTTTCGTCTAAATTTAGTTTTAGAGAGACAAATGGGTTATGTAAGTGATGACAATGTGTCTAAAGTAGTGCCTGGTAGGTTATTGGGATTCTCTGACTTTCACCTGCCATTGGGCCCTCACTAACCACTAGCACAACATTGTCTGCTTCCACTTACTTTTGCTGGTAGACAGACACACTTCTCTTGCAGCCTTGCTTGCTGCCACTTATCCCACAATATGATGGTCCATCAATTTCAGAGAAGACTGCTTTGAAAGACACGAGGTTTAATTTGTTGCAGACCTATGCCAACACCACATGCCATAAATACACATACCTACCAAAATATTACAAATACCAATGACACAAAGCGTCTTGCTCAAACATAAGCAAGATTAAAGCACGCTTCTTTAATAAAACTGATATAATAAAAGGACACACTTTCCAGCAAGCCATGGGTTCCTGTAGCTTTTTGTATAAAATAGCATACTTCCAGTGGGATTCGAACAAAATGCATCAAGTAGACACATGAGGAGTGAGGACCACTGAACTTAGATGGCAATTTGCTCACTGTTGCAAGTTGTTATTTTGAAAGAAAAAGAACTCCATCCCTCTGATTTAGAGCAAGCATGCTATTGTTTTTGTATTAGAAAAGAAAATGAAGATGTAGTGGCAAGATGCCACACCAACAATACAGATATAGTTTAAGTTATTGTATGCAAAATCATTGTTAGCTAACTCATAGTGGAAAACTGGAAGGAAGAAAGCATACACTCTCTGCCTTTCTCCTCAATAATATTACAAACTCATGAGGATCTTTCTGCCACTAACCAATTCACATCATCATCAATTTGGACATCAATTTGGACAAATTCGACAGAAAAAGTAGTAATTCCTTCTGCTAATCCTTCAACTTTACAAGTAAATGTATATCCATTTTATAATTCCAGTTTGATACAACTGTTTCCCAACTCTAATCCCACTTCTTCCAGTGGAAAGACAACATAATGAGAGTAAGCTTTTAATATTGTACTGCTATGTTCTATCCAGTTTGTTTCCTTTTCTATTGACACTGCAATTTCTTGTTTCTGTTCTGAAGAAAAAAAAAGAAGAAATATATATGACAAAGAAGGGCTACAATGAGATGAAACAAATCCTATGGCCTATACAAACAAGTGGTCTAACATGCTGCCAATAGCCAGAGCATGATTAGAGAAGAAATTGCAATTGTTACCCAGCTCAGGTACGCCAATGCAACTGCCATCTGGTATTTTTGACATTCCTCTCCAAAATTGCAGTGGCTCAAGTCACTAAAGTACAACACAGTTATGCCAGCTGAGGCAGAAGCTGCTGCAAGAGACAGTGTTGCTGTAACCTGTTGGAAAAGGAAAAGAGTAAGCTGTTAAATGACAAGCACTATATGGACACACAAGATTTTCATGTAAGGAAGTCAAGGATTTGTAGAGTCTGACCCAGTCTCCAACTACAAAGAGGCTAACCAATACAGGGTTGTGGAGGACCTTCTTTTTCACTAAGGAATATGCATCTAGCAATGCCAGCACTAAACTCCAGATGACTTGTAGACCCATTGAAGCAATCAGGTAGCTGCAAAATGAGCATTGCCTTAAAAACAAATAATACAATTTTTTTTCAGGACAAGAAATGGCATGTGATGCATCAAGAGATGCTGAAATCTGTCCCATAAGCCTACAGAATCAGGTTACACAAAACTGAGCTGATAATAACTAACAAAACAAGGCCAAAGAACACTGCCCAGAACACTTGGTACATCTAATTCTAATTTGTATTCAAGTTTTGGTTCTCTAGGGATGCAGAGGAACTTCTAAATTCCTTCTGCTTACATTTTATTTAGGAAAATTTCAAGAATCAAGAGTGTTTCAATCCCATCTATTCTTCCTTCTGTAATCAAAATATTGGAAACAAATCAGTGAGTTGGGAAAGGAAAGCAATACCAGAAAGCTGTGAAATTGAAGAAGCTGGCAGTGGTAGCCATGGAAGCAATAGACCCAGCAGCAAAGACGCATTGGGAAATCCTGAGAAGAAGCCCTGTCAAAGTCCCAGGCGTCCCAGGAAAATCCTTCATTTCCTTGTTCTCTCAAAACCCAAAAAAGTATCAGATTCTTAATGGGTCAGAGAAAGCACCCATCTTCCTTAACATTGAAAGGCAAACCACATCACCCACAAACTAAAAATCACAAACCTCAACAACCCACTATTGCTTTCAGAATAAAAGTACACAGAAGACCCAAAAATCAGTTAACCCAGAAAAGACTTGGTATACAACTGGGAAATTTGATTATTGTGAAAAGAAGAGAACTTGGACTGCAATTTACGAGAGAGAGAGAGAGAGAGAGAGAGAGAGAGAGAGAGAGAGAGAGAGAGAGAGAGAGAGTTGCTAAGCTTAATTAATCAAGATAACATCAGCCAAACCAAAACTGGGATCCTAAAGCTCCCTCTTTCTCTCTCAACCAACATGCCTGCAGTCAAATAGCGTGGGCAAATCTGGCATGCTTCACCCATAACATGAAATGAATAATCTAACTGTTTTCTTCCTCCCTACACGCCACTAGGCGCGTATATTTAATCCCCGCATGATGCCGTCGGACCATTCGACGAAACCCGTGGAATCTCAAATCAGTCAACGGATCAGCAGAGCAAATAAAATGAGTATGACCCTGTTCAGAGTTCAGACCCACCTAATGGACCGGAGAGCAATTGGACCTGCCTATTATTAGCATCCTTAGCGTTCCAGCCTATTTGGATATTATCATTTTTTTTTTCTCTCAATAAATTTATTTATGTCAACAGATTGCAAGAATTATAAGAGCACTCTCACTCATTTGCTGTGGAAAAAAATAAAGGAGGTAAGGGCAGTTACTGTTTACATAAATAGTGACTGCCCTAGTAATTTTTTTTTATGCATTCTCACCCATTGTCCTCACAACTCAAGAGCAACTACTATTCACATGAGATATGAAGAGAGGAACTTGTATAGAGTTTTGGTGTGGGAAGTAAAGAATATGGCTAGGTATTTATAAAAAATAAAAAATTAAATTAAAAAAAATGAAAATTTTGGTATTTTTTTTCTTCTTCTTTTTTTCAATTTTTTTGTTATTTAAATTAGCTGTTGACGTCATTGTTACTTCAGCATGAGATCAGCTTGCCTAGGCTTGGGTACAGCCCACATTTGCCCGGCAGGTTTGCATCTTTGGGATGGGTTTTGGGAAGCCAAGGGGGCTTTTGCCTAGGCAACCCTTATCACTGGAAGTGCTCTAAGGGGTTTGTAGTTCAAGTACTTAAGAGCAATTATTCACACATTAGATCTCTTATATTTGAAACCCCTTCCCCCAATATTGCTTGTGTAAAAAAAAAACTAATTACAAAAGTTAAAAAGACAAATTTTAAAATCAGAAATGATGGATAGGGTTGCGATGGGACTTGGTCACAAGAATTAGGCCCAAGCCTCGATTTGGCTTCGGCTAATGTCGGGTGCAACTTTTTGGAGTTCAATTGGACCTTAAAATACGTACCTTTAGTCGTTTTCGGTTATATAGGGATACATATATTTATCCGTGATTAGAAAGAAAAAAAAAAAAAAGAATCAGTGAACATTATTTGGTGTAATAATAGTTGATATTGGTTGAATGAAAGTAGCATTTTTCAAACTGTGAAAAGGGAATTTTTTGACGAAGTTCGAATTTATACCAGTTCCTTGATTGGACCGTTATATAGAGCTCTGGATGGTGGCATCCACTGAAGACACATGCCAGAGGAATTCTTAGTTTAACACTTCTAATTTGGAGGAAAGTGATTCCAGAGTATATGAAGAAATCCCCAATGTTGCAATACTTTTTTTTTTTAAAAGGTCAATGGGTTTATTCCAGTAAAAAATGGAATTTTTTGACTTGTAGATTGTTTCGTTAACTGAGATTGAACAAATAGTTGCCATTATTTCCTTATTTAGATTAGAGGCCGTACGTTGTCATTATTATTTCCTTGTCTACACCACAATGAGCTGAAAAATAAATTTGTCATAGACCTAAGACCAGAAAGAAACCAAGCACTAAAATCCACAAAAGTGACAGCTTTAATTTTTGCAATGTAGGAGGATCTGTAGCTGCTGTAGACTTTAACAAAAGGAAAAGAAATGAAGTTAGGCAGAAATTATTTTAACAAAGCAATCACTGTTTGTTGTACATGACTATTACATCTTGAAAGTGTCAATCAGTGGAATTGTTGGCTTCAAAGCCTGAAATGGGCAAGACCAGACTTCTCATCAAGCCCCTGAGAAAAGAACTTGCCATAATATTCACTTATCAAGAAATGTCTATACAGAGGAGGGTTCTCTTCTGATCTAAGCTCTTTGATTGGACCATAGGACTTGGCAAGTGCTCCACTTCTCTGTCCTGTGAAAAAGCAAGCTATGGAAACTCTTGGACCGGCCCGGTTTGCAAGCACTCTATGTTGAACACTCTGAAGCTTGTCATTAGATATAGCCTGGACAAATTTAGGAAGCCTTAGAAAAATTGGTGAATAGCAGAACAAATGAAAATGTGCTTGGCATTGGGTAAACAAACCTGAAGAAAGTCAGCAATATTTACTACTAAGCCACCTGAAATAGGGTGAACATTAACCCATTGATTGTCATGAAGAACTTGGAGGCCACCAATTTGGTCTTGAAGAAGAATTGTGAGGAAAGAAGGATCTGAGTGCTTGCTACTTCCCAGTGTAAGTTCTGGTTCTGGGCATGCTGGATAGTAGTGGCACACAAAGGTATAATCTTTAGAACATTCTAATTCCCTTAGGTGGTCAGGCTTGAGACCAAGAGCCTCTGATAACAATCCAAAGAGTTGGTCTCCCAAACTTTTGATATGCTTTGTGTATTCAATTACTGCATCTCTGCATTTTGGAGTGAACAAATGTGTAAAAAGTATCTGAAAAGTTGGGGTTTCTTTTTTTAATGAACTACAAGGGGATGGAAGTTTCTCAAACACGCCCTACTAAGGTGTCGTATGGATTTGAACATGAGGCCACTCGTCTGCAAGCCAAGATCCTTTAATTTCCAATGGGTCTCTAATGGGCTAGACCCATTGGCTCCAAAGAAACATTACAGTTGAATTGGTAGAATACATTTGTGATGTGAGAACACATATGAACACAGTTCCCAGAAGGAGGAATTTTTAATTATTAGGGGACAAGCCAATCAGTAAAAACCACCAAGTTATCAGTCTAAATTAGATCACCAATAACTTAAAAAATAATACAACAAAATCATGAACACAAGTAATGAAATTGAAAGGGTTTCTGAGCAAATACCTACAAACTGAAGGGAGTTGTTTGGGGTCCTGATCAACAACGGCCCTTGCAAAAGCCAGAGTGTCCCTCCAATTAGCTGCTCTTGATTGGTACAGATCAAAATTGCTGTTGAATCTGACAGTTCTTTCTCGATCACGGGAATAGAACTCTTTCTTCACATCAGGATCTTGCTCATGAAACTTGAGCACTCCTTGGATCATATTTTCCAACACAGTCAATGGGACTTCATGGTTGACCACTTGGAAAAAGCCCCACGTTTTGGACGCGGCCCTAACTTCATCTACAATCTGCTTGTGGAGATCACCGTTGATGCCTTGGAGATCAATGACAGGAACTTGCAGGTTGGGTTGGTGACATGTGGGGAAGTGAGTGAGCTCATTGGGTGGCCCTATGAATATGTTGGGTACATGAAGTGTGCCGGCATCAACTAGGCCTTTCACACCAGCCTTTGTGTCATCAAAAGCTTTTAGCTCTTTGGCTCGGTGGTATTTAGACTGGTTTTCATCATGTGATGATGTTCTGTGGCCAAGAACTGAGGTATCCATGATCTGCTCAATACAAGAAAACTTGATAAAGTGTTGATCTTTCAGATTAAGTTACAAAATATGGTCGTACTTTCATCTCTGTTGAGGTGGCTTAAGTTAGGCCAATTGCTAAGTCAATTTGGCCCACAAAGTCTGATTTTTATTTATTTAATTTTTTATGTTTTTGTCTTTGGGATTTACAACCAACTACACAACCCACCAACCTCTCTGCTCTCCATCTCTCTTTAATGAGGAGAAACTCTCGGAAATTATACTATTTTACTATTCCATCACGAGTAAGGTTTTTTGGCTCTCAATGAGGCAACCAACCAATAAAGAAGGTATCTGTAAACTTGTCATTTTCCTTTCTCTTTTCCCTGTCTTGTATTGTAGTCCATACGAAAAGAAAGGGTAGACATACATTAGAAATAGGATGTCATTGGAAACTAGCAGTGTTATTACCCAAGACTGGAACAATACATCAATTAATTAACATGACAGTAAACTAGCAATGTTATTACCCTAGACTGGAACATTACAACTATTAATCCACATGACAGTAAACTAGCAATGTTATTACCCTAAACTGGAACATTACAAAGGTATACATGCATTAGAAATAGGATGTCATAGGAAACTAGAAGTGTTATTACCCTAGACTGGAACATTACAGAGGTAGACATGCATTAGAAATAGGATGTCATAGGAAAATAGCAGTGTTATTACCCTAGACTGGAATATTACAGCTATTAATCAACATGACAGCAAACTAGCAGTATTATTACCCTAGACTGGAACATTACAGCCATTAATCAACATGACAGTAAAGGTGTGGAATATTACAGTCATTAATCAACATGACACATTAATGAAGTTATGGTTTTCAAGACGTTTTGTTTGTAATGAATTGTTTGGATTTTTTTATAAAATTGGGCTGGGTTTGTTTTGGGTGTTATTTTAATTTTTTGTGTTTGACTTCTTTTTTAAGTTGATCAATGGCAATAACGTAATTTATAGAAACTTAAACACCAATTTCTTATGTAGTAAATGAGTTTTGGGTGTGTTTCTAAAGTGCATTCTATGTGGGTTTTTTTTTAAAATAATTTCAGCCCATATTTTGGGTATATTAGTGAAGCTCCCCTTTTTTTTTTTTCTCTCAAGAAATTTATTTACATCAACAGATTGCAAAAATTGTAAGAGCACTTTCACTCATTTGCCATGGAAAAAGATAAGGGGAGGCAAGGGCAGTTACTGTTCATATAAATAGTGATTGCCCTAGCAATTTTTTTGATGCATTCCCACCTATTGCCATAGCAACTCAAGGGAAACCACTATTCACATAAGATATGAGGAGAGGAATTTGTATGGAGTTTTGGTGTGGGAAGTGAAGAATATGGCTAGGTATTTATAAAATTTTTAAAAAAAATTATGAAATTTTTGGTATTTTTTCTTCTTTTTTTTAATTTTTTTGGTATTTAAATTGGTTGTTGACGTCATTGTGACTTCAGCATGAGATCAGCTTGCCTAGGCTTGGGTACATCCCACATTTGCCCGGGCAGGTTTGCACCTTTGGGATGGGTTTTGGGAAGCCAAGGGGGATTTTGCCTAGGCAACCCTTATTGCTGGAAGTGCTCTAAGGGGTTTATAGTTCAAGTACTTAAGAGCAATTACTCACACATTAGAGGTCCTATATTTGAAACCCCTTCCCCCAATATTGCTTGTGTAAAAAAAACTGATTACAAAAGTTAAAAAGACAAATTTTAAAATAAAAAATGATGGATAGAGTCGTGATGGGACCTGGTCACAAGAATTAGGCCCAAGCCGGATCCTCTAGTAACATGGGTCGATTTGGCTTCGGCTGATGTCGGGCGTGACTTTTTGGAGTTCCATTGGACCTTAAAATACGTATGTCTAGTCGTTTTCGGTTATATAGGGATACATATATTTATCCGTGATTAGAAAGAAAAAAAAGTAATAAAAGAATCAGTGAACATTATTTGGTAAAATAATAGTTGATATTGGTTGAATGAAAGTAGCATTTTTCAAACTGTGAAAAGGAATTTTTTTGATGAAGTTTGAATTTATACCAGTTCCTTGATTGGACCGTTATATAGAGCTCTGGATGGTGGCATCCATTGAAGACACATGCCAGAGGAATTCTTAGTTTAACACTTAACAATTTGGAGGAAAGTGATTCCAGAGTATATGCATGTTGCAATACTTTTTTATAAAAGGTGAATGGGTCTATTCTAGTGAAAAATGAAATTTCTTTGACTTGTAAATTAGTGGTCTCATGTTCAAACTCCAATAATACTTTAACCTTTTGGTAGTGTGTGTAATAAATCTCCCCCCCTCCCCCCCACCCCCTAAGTTCAGAATCATAAACATGCTTTCGCAAGCCAAATTTTCTCAGTTATTTTGTTTCATTAACTGAGATTGAACAAATAGTTGCCATTATTTCCTTATTTAGATTAGAGGCCGTAAGTTGTCATTATTATTTCCTTGTCCACACCACAATGAGCTGAAAAATAAATTTGTCATAGACCTAAGACCAGAAAGAAACCAAGCACTAAAATCCACAAAAGTGACAGCTTAAATTTTTGCAATGTAGGAGGATCTGTAGCAGCTGTAGACTTTAACAAAAGGAAAAGAAATGAACTTAGGCAGAAATTATTTTAACAAAGCAATCACTGTTTGTTGTACATGAAACTTCACAATGTGGTAATCAGACAACATAATTCAGCCATAACTATTACATCTTGAAAGTGTCAACCAGTGGAAATTGTTGGCTTCAAAGCCTGAAATGGTCAAGACCAGACTTCTCACCAAGCCCCTGAGAAAAGAACTTGCCATGATATTCACTTATCAAGAAATGTCTATACAGAGGAGGGTTCTCTTCTGATATAAGCTCTTTGATTGGACCATAGGACTTGGCAAGTGCTCCAGTTCTCTGTCCTGTGAAAAAGCAAGCTATGGAAACTCTTGGACCAGCCCGGTTTGCAAGCACTCTATGTTGAACACTCTGAAGCTTGTCATTAGATATAGCCTGGACAAATTTAGGAAGCCTTAGAAAAATTGGTGAATAGCAGAACAAATGAAAATGTGCTTGGCATTGGGTAAACAAACCTGAAGAAAGTCAGCAATATTTACTACTAAGCCACCTGAAATAGGGTGAACATTAACCCATTGATTGTCATGAAGAACTTGGAGGCCACCAATTTGATCTTGAAGAAGAATTGTGAGGAAAGAAGGATCTGAGTGCTTGCTACTTCCCAGTGTAAGTTCTGGTTCTGGGCATGCTGGATAGTAGTGGCACACAAAGGTATAATCTTTAGAACATTCTAATTCCCTTAGGTGGTCAGGCTTGAGACCAAGAGCCTCTGATAACAATCCAAAGAGTTGGTCTCCCAAACTTTTGACATGCTTTGTGTATTCAATTACTGCATCTCTGCATTTTGGAGTGAACAAATGTGTAAAAAGTATCTGAAAAGTTGGGGTTTCTTTTTTTAATAAACTACAAGGGGATGAAAATTTCTCAAACAAGCCCTACTAAGGTACCGTATGGGTTTGAACATGACGCCACTCATCTGCAAGCCAAGATCCTTTAATTTCCAATGGGTCTCTAATGGGCTAGACCCATTGGCTCCAAAGAAACATTACAGTTGAAATGGTAGAATACATTTGTGATGTGAGAACACATATGAACACAGTTCCCAGAAGGAGCAATTTTTAATTATTGGGGGACAAGCCAATCAGTAAAAATCACCAAGTTAATCAGTCTAAATTAGACCACCAATAACTTAAAAAATAATACAACAAAATCAAGAACACAAGTAATGAAATTGAAAGGGTTTCTGAGCAAATACCTACAAACTAAAGGGAGTTGTTTGGGATCCTGATCAACAACAGCCTTTGCAAAAGCCAGAGTGTCCCTCCAATTAGCTGCTCTTGATTGGTACAGATCAAAATTGGTATTGAATCTGACAGTTGTTTCTCGATCACGGGAATAGAACTCTTTCTTCACATCAAGATCTTGCTCATGAAACTTGCGCACTCCTTGGATCATATTTTCCAACACAGTCAATGGGACTTCATGGTTGACCACTTGGAAAAAGCCCCACGTTTTGGACGCGGCCCTAACTTCATCTACAATCTGCTTGTGGAGATCACCGTTGATGCCTTGGAGATCAATGACAGGAACTTGCAGGTTGGGTTGATGACATGTGGGGAAGTGAGTGAGCTCATTGGGTGGCCCTATGAATATCTTGGGTACATGAAGTGTGCCGGCATCAACTAGGCCTTTTACACCAGCCTTTGTGTCATCAAAAGCTTTTAGCTCTTTGGCTCGGTCGTATTTAGACTGGTTTTCATCATGCGATGATGTTCTGCGGCCAAGAACCGAGGTATCCATGATCTGCTCAATACAAGAAAACTTGATAAAGTGTTGATCTTTCAGATTAAGTTACAAAAGATGGTCCTACTTTCATCTCTGTTAAGGTGGCTTAAGTAGGCCAATTGCTAAGGCAATTTGGCCCACAAAGTCTGATTTTTTATTATTATTTAATTTTTTGTGTTTTTGTCTTTGGGATTTACAACCAACCACACAACCCACCAAGCTCTCTGCTCTCTATCTCTCTATCTCTCTATCTCTCTTTAATGGGGAGAAACTCAAGGAAATAATACTATTTTACTATTCCGTCACAAGTATGGTGTCTTTTGCTCTCAATGAGGCAACCAACCAATAAAGAAGGTATCTGTAAACTTGTCATTTTCCTTCCTCTTTTCCCTGTCTTGTATTGTAGTCTATACGAAAAGATTGCGATGGTGTGCAAATGCTGGATCTGAAGATGGTCAAATCTACTAATAACAATATTCTAGTCTGGTCAAAATGGTTTCTTAAGATTTGAAGGAAAGGAAAACCTACGTAATCTCCCGTTGGGTCCCACTCTAACAACATCGATATTGTCCCCACTTTACCACCCGCCCAATCCGTCAGGTGTGGGGTTTTATATTTAAACCCATTTGTTTTCTTTCATTCCACCGATGTGGGATTCCAACACTCCCCCTCACGTGTAATCACACGTGAAGATCCACACATCGGCAATTGAAACTCAGAGGTCGGCTCTTTTCAAGCTTCGTTGGCATTTTTAAGAGTCTGACTTATTTCCTTTTTTTTTTTTTGTTTTTTGGGTGACAAGCGTCGTTAGCTTGTACGGGCCTTGGCTCTAATACCATGTTGAAAATTTGGATCTGCCCGTTGGGTCCCACTCTAACAACACCGATACTATCCCCACTTTACCACCCGGCCAATCCGTCATGGAACTCAGAGGTCGGCTCTTTTCAAGTTTCGTTGGCATTTTTAAGAGTCCGACTTGTTTCCCCTTTCTTTTTCTTTTTTTTTTTTTTTTGTGACAAGCGTCGTTAGCTTGTACGGGCCTTGGCTCTGATACCATGTTGAAAATTTGGATCTGCCCGTTGGGTCCCACTCTAACAACACCGATATTGTCCCCATTTTACCACCCGCCCAATCCGTCAGGTGTGGGGTTTTATCACAAAAGGCCTCGGTATTAATTAGAGTGTGGTAATTCTATTTAAATCCATTTGTTTTCTTTCATTCCACCGATGTGGGATTCCAACATAATCTTGAGAAAAAAGGTGAAGCAAATCTATCTGCAGTCAATGGAAGCATGTTCGATTATCTCATGGCTTACGTCTGGGATGATATTTAAATCATTTGAATGGTTCAAATTATTATTATTTTTTTGTTGAGAAATAACCAGATGCATTCATAATAGAGGCAATTATGAAATGTACATGAAGAACACTGCCCTAGAGGAGGGTTTTTGCAAACAATTAAGCAAGACAATACATTTAAAGCAAGAACAGTGAGCAAAACTCCACTGACATTTTAAACCAAGCTTACTCAGAGAGGAAGTTGACAGGATCAATGGGAACTCTGCAATCAGTACTGAGAGATCATGTCAGAGAACCAACTCTCATCCATTTTCGGATCTGAAAACACCATAAAGTGAAAGAGCATTTACCACTCAAATTCCACCTTGACCTTTAGATAAAAGTCATAGCATCTCTAGCACCACACACAATCCCACACCACCGTAAGATAGTAGATCCCACCACATGCTTCAACTCCATCTCCACAGAAGATATATCAAAGGAGATCTACAATCAAAAGCCCAAAAATTCAAGAACACAACCAAAAAGGGGTTGCAGAAAAGGGGTGTTTTACAGATGAAGAAGAAGATGCGAGAGAAAGAGATAGAGAGAGAGAGTGCCACAGACTATGGTGAGCAAAATTGTGCAAAAGATTGAAATGGTGATCCATTTGTGCAATCAAATCTGCTTCAGCCTTTATAAACTACAAGCATCAATAGGGGCACTGCATTATCAAACATATGTGGTTTGTTTGTAACATAATGCAAAGTTTATGCATATGGTATAGTTGCCTTATTTCATTGTGACCTTTGCCACTTGAAGGAACTCTTTACATATGTTCACAGCCACTAATCTACAGCACAGGGGACTTATTTCATTGTTGCCTCTGCCACTTGAAACGTGTTAGTGCAGAGTTCCCATCAAGCCCTTTTCCGTCGTAGTGAGCACTGAAGTTTTGCAGTGAGGTTTCCCGGTATAGAGGCGGATGATCTTCGGACAACAATTCCTTTATGGGGCCATACAACCTTGTTGATGGGTAAAAATTCAGGGTGAAAAAACAAGCAACAGATACTCTTGGTCCTGCATGGTTAGCAAGCACTTGATGCTCCACACTCTTAAACCTGTCATTGGATACAAGCTGCAAGAACATTAAATAGAACAATTAGTAGAAAGGACACAAGAGAACAATCTTATAGAAGACAGAATTTCTTGAAATAGCTGACAAAAGCTCTCTAAAAAACAAATACTATACACATCAGAGCAATTAGAGGATCATTAGTACAGAACCATGCTGAAACATAGAAAGGGGCTTGCCTGCAAGAGATCTCCTATGTTCACAACTAGAGCTCCAGGAACAGGAGGAACATCAACCCACTGGTTTTCATACAGAACCTGGAGGCCACCAATTTGGTCCTGAAGTAGTATGGTGAGAAAAGAAGCATCTGAGTGTTTGGTAGTTCCCATTGTCAGTTCAGGCTCAGGGCATGGCGGATAGTAGTGGCTAAGAATTACATGCCCCTTTGCACAATCCAAGCCTAAAAGGTGGTCAGATTTCAGCCCAAGTGCCTCAGATAGCAATTCAAACAATGTGACACCTAATTTGTGAACATGGTCTGAGTACTCCATGGTTGCGTCTCTGCATATTAAATCAACAGAGAGAAAAAGAAAAAACCATGCACCAACTGGGATGAGAATCATTTGTCACCCATTTAACTAGATCCAAATTTCAACTTTCCACAAATCAATGCTCCCCATCTTAACATATGTATGAAAACCATAATTACTTGTACAAGTTAGAGACTTCGGTCCACGAACCATTATCTATGTGCGCAGGTTACTTACGTTATAAAAACTGTCAATTTAGCAACATAACATGTAAGAACAACAAAAATGTTTCGTTATCTCTTAGCATTACACATAGTACATTACTGAGATATGCAGCCTATAGGATTCTATAAGTTACCAAAAAAAGGAAAAAAAAAAAAAACTACAGGCATACCTGCAAACGTCAGGCAATTCTTGAGGATCAAGAGGTTCAGGACCCATGACACAAAACAAACTGTCCCTCCAACTAGCAAACTTTGTCCGATACAAATCAAAGTTACTCCTGAACTTGACCTTCCTCATCTGCTCCCTACTATAGTACTCAGCCTTCACCTCCGTCAGCAGCTCGTGAAACCCACGAGCCGCTGCCAACATCTCCTCCAACACTCTCTTGGGTATCCCATGGTTCATCACCTGGAAGAACCCGACAGTCTCCGCTGCCTGCCGGACTCCAGCGACCACGTCATCATGCAGGCCGGTAGTGTCCGCGAGATCCACGATAGGGATACTGAACTGGGTTCGGGTTGGTTGGCTGGAACTTGGGTCGCCGGCGGCGGAATATTCCGGTGGCCGGACAAAAATTGATGGGATTTTTGTGATGCCTTTGTCAACGATCCCTTTGACACCAGCTTTTGATTCGTCAAAGTCCTTTAGCTGTTGGAGACGGGCTTGGTTTGTTGAATTCGGGGACACCATGTTCTTGTACTTGGTTTTGAAATCAAAATGAAACTTCGGTTAAGGCTTCATTAGGAAATGTTCGCACGCTTTTATTAAATATTACTCAAATCCAATAATGTGTTTTGGTCAGCAGTTTACAATTTACTATTCAATAATGTTTGGTGGTGATGCCTTTGTCCAGGATCCTTCTGACACCAGCAGAGACATAACCCCACTTGTCCGTTTCCTCCGTTGTCTTTTTGGTCTTCGTCTTGTATACCGTTGAAACTCAAATTTACACATGTATCTTGAATTGAAAAATATGCTTGGTATCATATAATTGGTTTTGTTTTGTGGTGCATTCTGAATAAAGCACCTGGTAAAAGCCCTATATAACATCTTCACCACATTTGGTACGTACAAACCACACTACCAAAAAAAGATGAAGGAAAATATGTTAACAGCAACAAATTCAATGCATTAGGTGCCTTATTTCAATGGATTCCGTATACGGTGGCCATTCGTATCCAATTCGTACAAATTGAACTGTTACTCCAAATCTAAGTAGCCCACTAGTAATCTGAACTCATCAATCCAAGAGTGAACAATATAGCATGAGTTTCCTAATTCATTGTTTGTTACCTTTGGCACTTGAAATGTGTTAGTGCAGAGTTTCCATCAAGCCCTTTCTTATCGTAGTAGGCAATGAAGTCTTTCAGTGAGGTTTCTTTGTAAACAGGCGGACGATCTTCTGACAACAACTCCTTTATGGGGCCGTACAACCTTGTCGAAGGGTGAAGATGCAGGGTAAAAAAGCAGGCAATGGATACTCTTGGCCCTGCATGGTTTGCAAGCACCTGATGTTCTACGCTCTTAAATCTGTCATTCGACACAAGCTGCAATAATTACAACACAACAATCATTTCACGGAATTAAGTCACAAATATAAAAGATATCGATTTTGCAGATGCAAATTAGGCCAGTTGTCCAAAGTAGTGTGCAGCCCCTGCACTCAAGTTCGATCTCCCTCCCCATATATTAGAACAGTTCCACATAGTTGTTAGAGGAATTAGAGGGCTTGCCTGCAAGAGATCTCCAATGTTGACTACAAGAGCTCCAGGCACAGGAGGAACATCAATCCACTGGTTCTCATACAAAACTTGGAGGCCACCAATTTGGTCCTGGAGTAGGATGGTGAGAAAGTCAGGATCTGAGTGTTTGCTGGTGCCCATTGTGAGTTCAGGCTCAGGGCATGGTGGATAGTAGTGACTAAGTATAAGATGCCCCTTTGCACAATCCAACCCAATAAGGTGGTCAGGTTTGAGCCCAAGTGCCTCCGATAGTAATTCCAACAATGTGACACCCATTTTGTGAACATTTTCAGAGTACTCCATAGTTATGTCTCTGCAAATTAGATTTTTCAAAAATGAAAAGAAAAACAAGTACCAAGTGGGATGAGAATAAATTGCCATCCATTTTACTAGACCAAAATTTGAACTTTTCCCAATACTCTGGCATACCTGCAAATTAGAGGCAATTCTTGAGGATCAAGAGGCTCAGGACCCATGACACAAAACAAACTGTCCCTCCAATTAGCAAACCTTGACTGATACAGATCAAAGTTACTTCCAAACTTGACTTTCCTCAGCAGCTCCCTACTGTAGTACTCAGACTTCACCTCCCTCGGCAGCTCGTGGAACCCACGCGCCGCCGCCAACATCTCATCCAACACTCTCTTGGGTATCTCATGGTTCACCACCTGGAAGAACCCAACAGTCTCCGCGGCACGCTGAACTCCGGCAACCACGTAAGCATGCTGGCAGACTTTGTCGGCGAGGTCCACAACAGGAACACTGAACTGGGTTCGAGTTCGATGGCCGGAACTTGGTTTGTCGCCGCCAGAAAATTCCGGCGGCCGAACGAAAATTGGTGGGACTTTTGTGATGCCTTTGTCGACGATCCCTTTGACACCAGATTTGGACTCGTCAAAGGCTTTTAGCTGTTGCAGACGGTCTCCGTTTGCTGTGTACCCGGAGATCATTTTCATGCACCTGTTTTTCCTGTAAAATATTGCAAACTTTTTTAGCACTTGGTTGAAAAAATGCAGAGGCTTTTCTTTAAGGCAAGGACACGTGTTTCTATTTTGTGCCACATATGAACTTTGCAATTTACGTTAGTCTTTGATTGGGTTTGATCATGTCATTTCCTCTGTTATTTAGCGGCAAAGGGGCAGACAGATTTGAGGATTGAGTTTTGCTCTCATTATGCTCACTTTCTAAAAAAATTGGGATGTTGCTATCAAGATAAAGTCACAATTATGTTAAATGAAGCAATTGGAATTGGTTGGTGACAATGGTGGACCAGGAATATTTACAGGATGGGCTAATTTTTTTTTTTTTTGTTGGAATCAATTATAAGCCCTATTTTCAAATATATATACACAATGAACTTCGGTTTAGAAATCTCTTAAATAAGTTTATTTGAGAGACATCTTTGTAGGGCCCACCATATATTGTATTTCATTAATCCAAACTGTCAATTTTTGTAGATATTCATTCGAAAATCATCTCTATAAAAAATCACTTGAATCCGATATCATTTGAACACTTAATTAAATTATTTAAATTTTAGTACTTTCTTGAAGCACTTTATTCATTGATTTTGTAGGACACTATTGGATGTCTAAAATGGTTTTTGATTTGTCTAATTTTTTGCAAGGATAATCTATTAATGAAGACTTAAAAAATAGATGGTTTCGGTTGTTGGAAAAAAATTTGTAGGGTACCTTAAAGGGTGTCCCTCAAATAAAATTATTTGAGGGATCCCTCAATTGAAGGGGACTATATATATATATCCTTCAGATTAATGAAAGTGGTATACTTTTTTACTAATTCAGTATATTTCCTTCAAATTTAAAACTATTTTCAAAATTCATTAAAAAAAAAACTATTTTCAGAGAGATATATGAACAAAGAAACCTACAACAAACAAACAAAACCTAGAAAAACCAAAATTCAGAGGCTAAGAGCATCCACAATGGGCTCCCTAAATCAAGGTCTTAAATATCGATAGTTTCGGAAATATCGGTGGTTCAAAAACACGGAAATATCGATGGAAATACCGGGAAAATATCGATATCGATAAAAATTGAATAAAAACCATGGAAATTGTAATAAATACATGAAATTTTTTAATGAAACTTTAGAAGAAGTTTATTTAGTCAATCATCTATTATTTTGACACAAAAAATTGGAATGAAATGCATTGCATAGTGGGTTTGAGTGATTTAGGTTGATTATATTGCGAGCTGACAAACTCTGTAACTTAGAAAATCTAGAGTAATTAATGAAAGAGAATTAAACAACCCCTAGTAATTTATTTATCATTTTTAGTACAATATTTTACACTTTATAAATTGCATTGTAAGATACATGAGTAACCTTATTTCACATTATTCATTGGACATGGTACACGTTCTTATATTTATTATTTATCAAAAATTGAAAAATAATTAAAGATGTAAACCAACTTGATTTTTCATGAAAATTAGGCACTTTACCATGCTTAAAAAATAATAGTGAAGATTGAAAATTAACTAAGAACATAAATAAATTTATCCAAGGAAGAATTAAATAGTAAATAAAGAAAATAATTATAGAGATTTAAGTAATTAAGCAACAATTTGAAGGGGAATTTAGTAATGTAAGTACTTATAATGAATAATAAAATAATCAATAACATTAAATGGATTAAATAGAAAAGAAATAAATTTTATTAAGTAATTAAGTAACTGAACAACAAAATAAAACAATAAGTAATTATGTTAATTTCTATTTTGAGAAACAACTGAGAAGTATTATAAATATATATTGCATAGCTTATTATCACAAAGTCATATCTGGCGTGGTGGATGAGAGGCAGCCCATCTTCAAATGGGGAAGGGGTTCGAACCCCAGCATGGGTGAAGTAAATTTTCTTTAACTTTTGAAAGTTTATATCGCGGTATTATCGATAATATCGCGATATATTGACCATTTAAATGAGAAATTGACCGAAAATATCTTCCCCGAAATATCCTCGAAATTATAGACGAAAATATCGAAAAAATCACGATAAATAAATGGAAGTGTGCCAAAATATCGGGCCCTCAAAAAAGCCCTAAACCACCTCTTTAGACAAATTTTAGGGAGTAATCATAAAAATGCAACCCCAACCACGCTCCCTATCCACCTCCTAAAATAGGGAGTCCTCTAGGAGCTCCTAAATCTGAGAAGAGAAAAAGGACTCCTAGTGGCTCCCTATAATTTAATGATGCTTTATTTAATGAGTATTTCAAACCTTTATTTAATGTCAACTATTTTTTATTTTATTTTTTAATAGAGATGGACCAATCAAAAAAGAGTTATATCATTTATGACTTTCCAAATTAGGAAGTATGGTTGGAGTTGAAATTTTTTAGAGAGCTCCTAAAATAGCTTTCTTATATTTTTAGCCAAATTTTAGCTAAGAAATAAATAGCATCATTGTGGATGCTCTAAGACGAAGAACGATTTGAAGCTCAAAGACTTTGGCTCAATGGAGTGGTTTAGTTAGGGAGGGTCCATATTTCAAAATTTCCAAAAGAAGCAATATCAATAAATTTGAAAAAACAAAATCACAGAGACATATAAACATTATTTGAGCCAAATCAAAAGCTGAATAAACCAAAGAAGAGAGAGAGAGAGAGAGAGAGAGAGAGAGAGAAAAAAAACTTTAGTAATTGAAGTATTAAAGTATTTGGCTGTAGATGGGGAATGCTTTTTAGAAAAAGTGGTGGGCTATTATTTAATTTATTTTGGATTGAGTTTACACAACTAAGTCTAATTTATCTCTCCAAAGTCAACATTGGGCTAGAGCCCACTCTAGCCCAAACATGGATCCGCCCTTGGTGGGTGATGTTGAATTGAATGTAAAGAAAAGCACCTTTCTTGTTTTTCTAATATTAGTCTCTTTCGCTAACAAGATTTGGCCCAGTGGAAAATGACATTGACCTGCATGCCAAAGGTCTTAAGTTTGAATCCCCACGGCATCATAGTTGTATGTGAAATCCCTCTGCCTCTAATTTAGACTATTGTTTGTACTCAAAAAATATTAGTCTCTTTTCTTTTTTCCTTCGGTTGAATATTTGTAATTTTAGAATTAACAAATATTTCTTGTAAAAAAGAAGCTAAATTTCTAAAGTCCATGAATTAATATTCAGATTTATGAGGAAACTGTATTGTATTACTTGTACATTGAAAACTAAAACGTACTAGACCTTTCAACTCAAGCACACATTTGCGATACATAAGAGACTGAATTGCATAAACATATATACATGGCCTAATTCAGAGCTTGAAATAGTCAAGTGCAGAGACCCCATTGAGGCCTTTCTTGTAGTAGTACATAAGAAAATCATTCAAAGTGGTTTGTCGGTAAATTGGGGGATTTTCTTCTGATGTCAACTCTTTGATTGGCTCGTAAAGTCTTGACGATGAATTCCCCGGTGAAAAATGTCTGAAAAAACATCCCACAGAAATTCTTGGTCCTTCGTTTTTAGCCAAGACTCTGTGGTTGACGCTTATGAACTTGTCGTTTGAGATTAGCTGCACCAAAACACAAGCGTTAGAAACTATATTTTCAAAATAGAATGCTAAATTCAATGTCACAATCCATTTGTAAGCTGAGAAATATATTAGGGTGGTTGCCTGCAAAAGATCTCCAATGTTCACTACAAGAGCTTCAGCCACAGGAGGAACATCAATCCACTGGTTTTCACACAGAACCTGGAGCCCACCAACATGGTCTTGAAGTAGGATGGTGAGAAAAGAAGGATCTGAGTGTTGGCTAGTTCCCATTGTCAGCTCAGGCTCAGGGCATGGAGGATAGTAGTGGCTAACAATAAGAGGCCCTTTTGCACAATCCATGCCTATAAGGTGCTCAAATTTGAGCCCGAGTGCCTCCGATAGCAATTCAAACAAAGTGACACCTAGTTTGTTAACTTGTTCGGAGAACTCCATAATTATGTCTCTGCAAGTTAAACCCAAAAAAAAAATCATAAATCAATGTTCCGTATTTATAACATATTTAAAAATCGTAATACTTTTTCAAGCACACTAAATATAGTATTCCTGAACAAAAATATGTTTTCAAACTGTTAATCTATCAGACACACACTCGATATGGCATGTTATATATGTTAACAAACTATTAGTATACAATCAATTGAATCAATCATGTAGAGGCATCAAATTTATTCACCAATTGTATGTTCATTCAATGTACCTGCAAACCACAGGCAATTCTTGAGGATCAATAGGGTCAGGACCCATGACACACATCAGACTGTCCCTCCAATTAGCAAACCTTGACTTATACAAATCAAAGTTACTCCCAAACTTGACCGTCCAGCCCGGCCCCGTCCTATAGTACTCAGCCTTCACCTCCCTTGGCAGCTCGTGGAAATCAAGCGCGGCCTTCAACATCTCCTCCAACACTCTCTCGGGTATTCCATGGTTCACCACCTGGAAGAACCCAACGGTCTCCGCAGCCCGCCGGACTCTGGCAACTACGTCATCATGCCTGCTGGCAGTGTCAGCAAGGTCCACGACCGGAATACTGAATTGGGTTTGGGTTGGTTGGCCGGAACTTGGGTCGTCGCCTGGGGAATCTTCCGTTGGCCGGACGAAAATTGGTGGGATTTTTGTGATGCCACCATCGACTATCCCTTTGACACCAGCTTTAGACTCGTCAAAGGCCTTTAGCTGTTGAAGACGGTCTTGGTTTCTTGAGTTCCCGGACACCATTAAATCAGGTAACTTATAGTGCTTCAAATGCAGAAGAGAAGCTTTGCCTGAAGGCTATTGTTAATGGACTTACTAAAGTCAACAATGTTTGGCTATAACCACCATTTATTCTTCCTTCTACAGGGACATGGGGAAGACAATTAATTGGCAATTGTGTGGCTGTGGTGGTAGGATTTAACGTGGATCTGCCTTCACAAATTAAGAGCCGTTTGATAACTATTTTTTATTTTATTATTTAGTTTTTTTTTATTTTTTATTTTTTGTACTAAAATATAGAGGAAAAAGAATGAGAACAAAAGTGAGAACGAGTTTTGAGATGAGATTGAGAGAGAAAGATGAGGGGGAGGAGTAACAAAAGTGAAAACAAAATTTAAAAACTGAAATCTATTTGAAATTGTTTTCATTTCAAGTTTTTGTTTTCACTTTTGTTACTCTTTCCTTCCATCATCCCCTCTCATCCTTTTTCTAAATGTCATCCTCAATTCCATTCTCCCTCTCATTACTCTAGCACAAAAAATGAATACTAAAAACTAAAATTGAAATGATTATCAAACGGGCCATAATTTTCTGAAACATAAGAAAACTTTATTGCATTCCTTTTTTACAAGAGCATATATAGATTCATTGCTGCATAAACTCAACTAGACCCTACATATATATCCATGGCCTAGCTTCATATCTTAAAATATTCCAGTGCAGGGACCCCGTTCAGCCCTTTCGTGTAGTAATGCGCAACAAAATCTTTCACCGTAGTTTCCCGATAAATTGGAGGATTTTCTTCTGATAACAACTCCTTGATTGGTCCATACAGTCTTGAAGAATTTTCCGGTGGAAGATGCTGTCTGAAAAAACATGCCACAGAAATTCTTGGACCTACATTTTTGGCCAAGACTCTGTGATTCACACTTATGAACTTGTCGTTTGAGATTAGCTGCACCAAAAAAACACATTAGAAATTATCAACGTACATAATAAGTACTCATTAGAATTTTGTTTAATTTGACTTGCCTGCAACATGTCTCCAAGATTAATGACTAGGGCTCCATGAATTGGTTTAACATCCACCCACTGATTTTCATGGAGGACTTGGAGGCCACCAATTTGGTCTTGTAGGAGAACTGTGAGAAAGCTACTATCAGAATGTTGACTTGTGCCCATCGTCAATTCTGGTTCAGGACATGCTGGGTAGTAATGACCCAGAAAAAATAGTCCCTCAGCACAGCCCAAGTCCTTTAGGTGGTTGGGTTTGAGCCCAAGCGCTTCAGACAACAATTCAAACAAAGTGGCCCCTAAACTCTTTACTTTCTCCGAGTAATTAAACACTATATCCCTGCCAATTGGTCATTTGCTATCGTTAAAAATATCCCAAAGATAGTTGTTTGTAGTGTTTGGTAAGGATGTATGATCTAATTATTGCAACTGAGTTCTCTTATAAATTAAGTTGTAAAATCAGAAAAGAAAAAAAAAATATTTCCATACAAGCTTATAAACGACAAGTAAGGGGACTTTCTCATATGAACACTACAAAGTGCTATAGTAATTCAAACATTTGGTTTACAAAGTAAATTAGAATAACTTAAACGATCGTTTGTATAAAAAAATTTATAAAAAAAAGGTTAATTTGAAACACAAATTATAAAAAGAGAATTTTAAAAAATTGGCAGCATAGCAGAAGAACAATTTCCTCGCATACATACCTGCAGATTGAAGGTAATTCTTCAAGGTTGGGAGCCTGAGGAGCCAAAACACAAGACAAGGTGTCCCTCCAGTTAGCAGCTGGTGCATGATAAAGATCAAAATTAGTATTATACAAAACCTTCTTGGTATAATCGCGCGAATAAATCTCCTCCTTCACTGCTTGCTCTTGCTCATGAAATCTTCTTATTCCATCAATCATCTCCTCCAGATCCTGGACTGGAATCTCATGGTTGACCACCTGGAAAAACCCCCACTTCTCAGAAGCTTGTCTAACTTGGTTAATGACCTGGGCACGTTGACCTGCGTCTTTGGCGATGCCTTCTAAGCTTATGACCGGGATGCTGAACCCGGAGCCCTCATTGGGGCTAATTGGTTCGTTGTTGATGATCCTTTTTTGGTCATGAATGAAAATTCTTGGGATTTTAGCCAAACCAGCATCTACAAGTCCCTTAACTCCAGCTTTTGAGTCATCTAAGGCCTTTAATTCACTTGTCCTGTCATAGTTGGATCCAACGCCAGCAGCTTCACTGCCTTTGGAGCTTGTCACTACCATTTTTTGCAGCTATGTATCTCGGTGTGGACTGAAGGGATTTCAGAGTCGAAAGATAAGTTGTTGTCAACGGCGAAACCATGAATTTTTCTAGAAATAGGCTGAAAAAAAAACTTATTGGCTTCTTCTATAATATAATATATAATATCTACATAGATTTTGCTTGTATAATTAAGGCCCTTAAGCCTGTTTTCTAAACACAGCACTGGATTGGAGTTCATCTCAGCCCAAACGTAGTTCCGCTCTTAGTTGTTGGTGTTATGTCTTTTAACTAGTTTTTTTAATTTTTTATTATTAAAATAAATAAGCTCAACTCAAATCATGTTACAACCAGAAAAACAGAAACTAGAGGTGCATTAGAATGAGCTTACCATAAAAAAAGATCAAAGAGAAAAATCGATCAAGAAAATTATAAGAAAATATGGTGAATGTTTTTTGTATTGCTCACTGTATAAATATTACAGATATATAACAAAGCTTAAGGAATACAAAAGGAAAGAAATCTCTAGATCCTATGTCTAAGGTAATTACACAAACAAAGAAAATAATTGATGTCCAAGTAAGACATCTATACAACATTAACTTTAATCTAAAGTCTTCTATCAATTAAGCCTTGATTTCTAATACTCCCCCTCAAGTTGGAGCGTGTATGTCTAAAAGATTTAACTTGCTCTTTAATCGTAGGAAAGTTTCCTTACCCAATACTTTTGTAAAGATATCTCTGATTTGATATTTAGAAGGAAGGAATGCAATACGTAATGTTCTGTCTTAAATTCTTTCACGAACAACATGGCAATCAATTTCAATGTTTTTGGTTCGCTCATGATAGACCAGATTTGCTGTTATATATATGCAGCCTTATTGTCGCAATAAAGTGTAATAGGAAAAGAATGTGATATATACCAAGATCTTGTAAAAGAGGTTACTGTTAAAACAGTAATCGTATGCTTTATGTTTTGTTTGTGTTTTTAATTTGTTTTAGTTGAACCCTGGATTTTATACTGAATTTGTAATTGGGCTCCCATGATTAGTCGTATGCTCTTTAATTTGGTTATGAAAATTTTCATTTCCTTTGACCGAAAAATAAAATAAAATCCTTAGTCACTTTACAAATATCTTAATGAACCTTGGCATGACAAAATGACAGCGACTGAAGTTCCAAGGTTTTGAGTGAAACATTATTGAACAAGTATAAAGTGAAGACAATGTTTGGTGAAAAAAAACCAATCCGAAACGGGACCTAAGTCAGCATCAAAAGCATATGCATTAATTGTATTTCAATAAAATGATTTATTTTTTGGTTTTGGGTATGCTATTCTAAGAGTCAATATACAATCATCACGAAATGGACTTTTGTTTTATAAGCAATTTTTATGCGGTAACTTTCCCTATCAACCAAATCACAAATTACTAGATAGTTGTGCTATGGCATCAACATCACGGCTGACGACTGTATGTTTTTTTTATTCAAGAAGTACTTTTATTAGAAGACCATTCGCTAATAACAAAGGATTATTGACAGACAATTTGATACCCTCAGAGAGGATTATTGACTCAACATACAGAGTGACCACCAACCAACAACAAAACTAAAACACAGATAATTAAGGGTCCAAACAAATGGGCCCCACATCCTGCATAACCCTTTTCATCCCTTCATAGCTTGAAATGTTCTAATGCCGAGTTCCCTTTTACGAGTTCTGAGAGGTAGTACTTCAGATAATCTTTAACACTAGTTTCTCGATAGATTTGAGGATTTTCTTCTGACAACAACTCCTTGATTGGTCCATAAACTTTTGGATTTTCTGCATGTGGTCTAAAGAAGGTTGGCACAGAAACTCTTGGGCCCACACTCTGCGCTAGAACTCTGTGGTTAACACTAATAAACTTGTCATTTGCGATGAGCTGCACAAAAACAACGCAAAGTTATAAGTTTATTGAAAGTTAATTTATACATAAGTCTTTGTTATTATTTGGTATTGATAGATTTAGTACAATGAAAAGTTGGTTATATATATAATTGAAATAATGAACTTGCCTGCAGAAGATCTCCAACGTTGACAACAAGAGCTCCATGCGTGGGAGGAACATCAATCCATTGATTCTCATATAAAACTTGGAGGCCACCCACTTGATCTTGTAAGAGTACGGTGATGAAGCTTCCATCAGTGTGCTTGTTGGTGCCCATAGTCAATTTTGTTTCAGGACATGGAGGATAATAGTGACCCATAATAGAAAGTCCCTCAACACAGTCCATGTACGCATCTTTAAGTTGGTTTGAATTGAGCCCAAGAGCCTCAGAAAGCAACTCAAACAAAGTAAATCCCAAATCCATCACTAGCTTTGAGTACTCATTCACTATATCTCTGCAACTCGAAATCATCAAGTTCACTCATGAATTTCATTTACGGAATGATGAAAGTAATTGTAAAAGACTGAAAGGTGTAAATTATAAACTAACCACGCAGGGAAGTCATGTACAGATTTTAGTTTATGTATAAAAGAGGATCAACTTCCTTGAAGTTAGGTATTATATGGAAATTATTTTTCTCATGAAATCTATTATCTTGCATGTAATGACTAGGTAAACGTAAATTTTTTTATGAACGAATGTTTAGTAATATTGTATTAAGTATAAACTCCTCGTTCATTCATGGTATATTAAATAGTAGCACCATGTTACCATCACAAAGAAAATTTGTCCAACACTAAATGCATGGCTAGACTAGAGTGTATAAAATGTTACATATATAAAAATTTAATTAATTTGTAGTGCCATGCATACCTGCACACTGAGGGTAATTCGTCTGCTGGTTTGGTTGGATCAGGAGCCATGTAGCACACAAACGTATCCCTCGAGTTTCCTTGTGAAGATTTGAAAAAGCGATTATTGGACATATACTGCTCCTTGTTCCCAGCATCCTTTGAACACAACTCTTTCTTAAGATCACTATCCTGCTCATGGAACTCACGTATTCCATGCAGCATCCTATCCAAAATTTCAGCAGGAATTCCGTTTTGAACTTGAAAGAAACCCCATTTCTCACATGCATCTCGAATTTGCTCGACGATTTCAGTTCGTAAAACTGAGTTGCTATGGATGCCTTTAAGGTCAATGGTTGGGATACTGAGTTGGGAAACACTTCCCTGCCTCTCATCTGCTCTTGTTGTGGCCATCATTTTCTTTTTTTGGTTTTGGATCAAACAACGTACGTGATTAACAAGTAAAAGCCTTTCGATGATTAGAAAATACAAGCAGGAGAGGAAGAATATAAGGCAGTTTGTAAGAGGAGCTAATTAGTGCATTGTTTAACAATTACAGCTATATATATATACGCTGCACCGGAATTCCCAAATAATAAAAAATGGTGATTCAGATTTAGACCCTTTCAACTTAAAAAATGGTCATTCAAGGCTGCCCGCGGCAGCCTCTTTTGTGAGTGGACGAACAGGGAGGTTCTTCTGGAACGCCCCAGGTTTTCAATATTCTTAATGTAGATGAAAATGTTATGGGTTAAAAATTCTTATCTTTTGACAAAAAAAATATTAAAAAATTAAAAAAGTCTAGCACAGATCCTCCTTACCACTGGAAAACCACTACCAAACGTTAAATTGTGTGTTTAGATACATTATAGTTTTAGATTAGGTAAATAATAAATTTTACAAATTCTAGAACATTAACTTTCATCATTTATGAATTCCTAAGTACTTTTAAATTTCCTCATTCAAAATTTTAATTATAATCACTCTCAAATTTAGGGAGTCATAAAAGCTTTAATTTATATATATATATATATATATAAATACAAGCGATCAATATTGGCATAGGCCTAGGGGAGATTCAAACAAAAGATCTCAGATGTAGATGTAACTGCTCTTAATCACTTGAGCTATAAGCCATTTGCAACTAATTAATATTGTGTTACAACTGAGGAGGACGTTTCTTTTTTAATTGATCATAATTGCTCCCTGTCTACATAAAATGATATAATAACAAATAATAGCCAATATTAAATAAATGTATAAATTATTAAAATAAAGCAGTATTAATTACATGGAGACACTAAGAGCTCCTAGTCTTTATATTTTAGGATGTAAATAGGGAACATCTTTGGAGTTGTAATTTAGGAAGCCTATTTGTAAATGCTTTAAGACCCAGTCGTGCATTTTTCCTTTTAACTTATTTAACTCCTAATTTAATAAAAAAAAACCCTAGCCCCCTTTCTCCCAAAAAACACTCTTAGAGCTTTTTTCACTTTGAGGGGGGAGGAAGCCATTGTTCTTCCCCCCTCTCCCCTCTTCTCTTCCTCCTTTCACCTCTTTCCCCATTTTCAGAGACAAAGGGTTTTCCCTATTTGTCTTAGTTTTGTTATGATTTTCATCCAACCATTATAGGCGGCTGAGGCTCAGCGTCGGATCTTCACCTGCATTTCGGCGTCGGATCTCCACTGCCATCTTTTTTGCAATTTCTTTATGTTTGGAATAAGTTGCAGAGACACTTTGGGTTCTCTGTGTAGTTTTCACCTCTCCTTTTGTGAGAGTTTTTCATCTCTCCTTTGTGAGAGCTTTTCATCTCTCCTTTGTGAGAGTTTTATTTGTATTGTTATGGCTTGGTTTTGTCAAGTTTTTTATTATTCTAAGTTTGCAATCTTAGTTGGGATGCCTATGGCAGAGTTTCTTCGATCATACCTGATCGTTAGTGGAGACGCACCAGATTGTCTTAATTTTGATATTAGACTGCTCCGTTATTGTAATGGCCTTCTGTAGCTAGATTGTAATGGCCCTTCATGGCTAGTGGCTTTTTTGGCTGAATTATGAATGCAATCATAGAATTTCTCAAAAAAAAAAAAAAAAAAAACTCCTAATTTAATGGGCATTCTATTTGAGGAGGGAGGACAACAGTAAGTAAATATCAATTTTCAACATTTACCATATCAACATTGACATATATTTTTCGGTCTTTCTCTTTATCACAAGTGATCCTAAACTTTTTAAAGTCCTCATTTTAGTCATCAAACTCCAAAATAAGTCAATGTGATCCTTTATATTTTGGCCTACACAACAATTTGGTCTATGTTGTCGCATTCTGACGAAACTTCTGATAAAATTGGTCACATGTATTGTCATCTAAATATAGGTCATTTTAGCCTTTTACTTAATATTCTAAACTAATTTAATGTACGGAGAGGGGTCACAAGGCCATATTCTCTACAATTGGGGTTTCAAATTGGGATTCATCAAGGAGAGCATATAGCTTGTTGAGCAAAATATGTGAGATTTACTTTGTTTCATCAGTAGATAGGTTGTATTTTATGTAATACCCCTTCAAAGTTGGTCAAATGATAAAATTTATCAGAAACTTTAATGGAATGCAATTAGAAAGACTAAACTGATGTGTGGACCAACATATTAAAGATCACACTGATTGATTTGAAAGTTTGAGGAATCAAATGAGGACTTGTGAAAAGTTCATAGACCAATTAGTAATAAAAGCTAACGTGATTTTTTAGATTAGTTTAGTGCATCTATATAGGTTTGACAATTTAACTCCATTCATACTAATTTACCTAGATTGTATAGGTAAATCATTTACATATAGTTTGTATTAGGGAGCAAGAATTATAGAGAGCAATAACATTTTCTTGCACTTTTTTTTTAATGTTTTTTGGTTGAATTGAACAAATTAATTTCAAACCATGAAATTATGAAATTTGCAAATTGGATATAAAAAATCGAAAACCTTGACCCACTAATTTCAACTTTAAAACAATTAAATAACTACGTAGTCGAATTTGTACATCCCAAAACATATGTCAGGAATACCAACTGAGTACATCCAAAAACATATGTCATCCCGAACTTGAAGCCTCAACTTTCTAAAACTTCAAATCTTCAAGTTGGACCAGGAAACCTCCCTTTGGCAAATTACCGATCATTGTCCATTTCAGTGGCCGGCATGAATGACTGACGAATTAAATCCACAGCCATCTTCACACATAAGACAGATGAGCTACGTTCTAGTTACTACTACCAGCTAGCATGAAACAAATTCTTGGTATATAGACACATGCAATAAATGACACTGTTATTGTTATTTGCAGATTAGCCATCGTCAGAGGAAGACCCACGTTGGGGAAAACGGCGGGGTCAATTCATCCCTATGGATAACACTCCAAATTAGTGCGTGAAGTCCTAAGTTTGACGTGTTGAATCCTCGAGAAGCGAACGCCACCTCGGCACTATACCTCAAAAGTCAATCATCTTGATCACTTGATGCAGGAATGCCCACCACCTGTTTGTGGAAAAGTCTGAATGAAGGCCAGCAAGGCAGCAAATCTTTACCATTTTGGCCAGGTTTAAATTTTTTATTCTTTTAAACAGACAGAAGCGGCAGCCCCGCTTCCATTCCATTCCAACGCCACAACGGCCAGCAGCACCACCCAGTCAAAAGGAAACACTAAAATATACACGCAAATATTATATATATATATATATATATATATATATGCTGCTATATTATTATAATATAAAACAAGCATACCATCAGTGACTTTTTAAATTAATAAAAAAATGTTCTTCCATCCATAGTATTATTTCATTGTTATGGGTGGATTTTTTTTTCTAGTTTTATTTTATAGGTGTTTTTTCTCTACATTTTTTTAGAACTTTTACACAGCAACCTTCGGAAGAAAATTCATAGATTCGCAACTAAGTGTCCGTTTGGTATTGCTTAGTTAGGGTGATAAGTGATTTTTTTTAAAAATTTGGGAAGCCCAGCCCATTTGGTAAACTATGAGAAAATCACTTATTGTTGAAAATTGTTGTGCGAGAAAGCTATAAGAAAAAACAGTTAATGAGGTGCTTTCATTTTCTGATTATGTGAGAATCAGTTTTGAAGAAGTGCTAGGTTTAATGATTATGCGGGAATTAGTACCAACAACACTTTTAACAAAAAGTTTACCAAACATCAAACTGCTTTATCTCACAGCTGATTTCTCTCACAGCAAATCTAACAGCGATTATTTTTACAGCACATCAATGCCAAACTGGCCCTAAAGATAACAAATGAACTTGAAGATTGTATGTTTACTATGTTAACATTGAATGTAGCACCTCTTATAGTATTAGAAAGAAAAATACTATTTTGAGATTTTTATGTTAATTATCATTTGATTATTTCAAGGTATATCTCTTTCATCAAGAGTGTTTTTAAGTTAAGTTAATGAGGTTTTTTAAAGTTATATTGAAGCATCTTGATCATACGAAAGACAATTAAACGATTAGCCAAAGAGAGCAAAAGCTTGGAAGCCACCAAAATTGAGAAAATTTCAAGTTTATTGAATGATAATAAGAATAACAAACCTAAACAACTTAGTCAAAGTTTGTCTAAATACTACCTCAAGTTACTAGAAACCCTAGGAATCTAAAAAGGAAATAAAAAGGAAAATTCAAAAAATTAGCTCAAAAACTAAAATGTTGTTTTGGGCTACTAATTAAGTGACGTCAAACTCCTGAAAAATATGGAAAAGCGATAAATTTTATTTGTGACGTCGTTCTCTTCGAAACGATGGGTCATGAGCTCGATTCTGAGTTCGGGGCCTAAACCTACAGCTTCCCAATTTTCTCCTTGCATGCACGACGCTCCAACTTATCTTCAAGTACTTTTGCCATATATTCTACATCATAAATTCAATTGAGATTTTAATAGATTCTAGAGGAGCTTAAGTTTGAAGGGGAGACTAACAAAGTCTTTTATTTTATAGCAAATTTTATGCTGGACTTTCACATACAAATAGATAGCATCATCATATCTTCAAATGTACTATAATAGTCTTTCCTAGGAATGATGCATCATATACTCTTAAAAATCAGCTTCCCGGTAGATTTTGGGAACTTCTCTTTTTTAGTCTATCATTTTATCATCTTTTTTTTTTTTCATCCGGCCATTATTCCCTTGTTTTTCAAAAGAGCATTTTTGCTCACTGAAATTGATACTTAGGTGACGAGGGGTAAATTTAATGACACAAACAAGACACAACAACACAACAATCTTCACACACTTTAAACCTTGACCAAATGCACATATGACTAGTCAACTGCTAGTCATGTACCACAATCAAGAGAACACACAGAGCATTCCACAAAGTACCTGCAACCTTAGAAGATTACTAGTGACAACCTAGGCACTCAGAAGGACCCGTCAATCTATGCATCCCCTGTGCTAACAACAACTATGGTGAAAGTGTGTGAAATCATCATTATCATGTAAACATCAAACAGCAGATAAAGATGACTAGGCAACTACCAAGAATACAAACCCAGAAAAATTAAAAATATGCAAAACAGATTTTGTTCACCCAGAAACCCACCATTGGGAAAAACTGAGAGTCATCAACCGACCAGGCACTCCACTAAGTAGAAAAAGATTCTTACAAAGGAAACACAACCAAGCTCAAGAAACACCTAGATCTATTTAGGAATATGAGCTATACCTCCTTCGTGCAATCTTCTTCTCCAACTTAGCAAAACTTGAAGCTCAGTTCTTCATGACAATGGCAGCTCCTTCTTCAGCTCGTTCATCCCATGGCACTAACTTGCAAGCTCCAACACAGACCGAAACCAATATTTGGATTCAAAGGAGAATGACCAATTTCTTCAATAAACCATACTCTTGAAGAAATCAGTCTTGAATCTGACCTAGATATAAATGAGAGAATGATTTAAGTAGCTAGATGCAGATTTGGGCTTCAAAAGCAGTTTTTCAAAAAGAAATCAATTGGAAAAACTCATAGATGAAATATTTGGTTCTCTCTTGAGGAAGAAGAAGAGAAAGATAGCAAGCCAATCTTTCCAAAACTTCCACTCGAGAGAGACAGCCACCTAATGAGCAAATCCGTAGCCTTTACAGACCAAAAAATTCCTTAGGTCAGAAACCCACATGGCAGTAGAGAGAGAGAAAGAAGAATAGGACAAAACAGTTTGTTATCCAGCTGGAAATCCTACAGATCAAGGATGACTAGTCATATGAGAAACGGATGACTAGTCATCATTTTATGAAGATTGTTTAATGTAATAATATGCAACGCACAATACCTTTGTCAACTTGCTTGAACCTCCATAGAGCAGAAATTAGAGAAGAACACCAAGAAAAGTTTTTCTTAATCTAAACTTGAGCTTGATAAATAACAATACACATCCTATTACAAAGTTGTCAAGGGAAGCCAAAAGAAAATTACAAAAACCATACATTAACACTCACCACTTTAATTCAAGGTGTATAATCATCACTCTTATCAACACTTGATACTTGTTCATAAGTATAACTATGATTCCAAAAATACAAAGCGAAAAGAGTTAACTATATGGTTATGCCAATGAACATGTATCAAGTATTAGGAAGAATAATAAGAGTACACGTTGATCAATTAAAATGGTGAGCAACAAATATTCCAAATTTTCAAATGAAGGCCATACTCTTTGTTTCCCTATATTAACCAAACCAACCATCGCACACTACAAGAAAGTTGTACTATATGTGGCATCAACTTCACAAATATCTTTTCTCTTTTCCAAAGTACTTTTATTAGAAGAGCATACACGTAATAAGAAGAACTGACTCAGACAGACAGTTTGAGACCGCAAGAGAGAAACACAAGCTGCTGTGAAAATCAGAGAGGACAAACACCAACAACATACAAACACGTCAAGAAGCAACAACAAAACTAGACCACATAGAAAGTAAACTGACACTAAAAACTCCAAGCCGTAGGATGAGAGGCACAGCCTGCGGCCAACAGAGTCGGCGGCACCAGCGACAACGATGACAGAGCAACAAACAATAGTAGCCAAAACGAAAAAGCAAAGCCCTTTTGTCCTTTCATAGCTTGAAATGTTCTAATGCGGAGTTCCCTTTTACCAGTTCTGAGAGGTAGTGCTTCAGATAATCTTTAACATTAGTTTCCCGATAGATTTGGGAATTTTCTTCTGATAACAGCTCCTTGATTGGTCCATAAGCTTTTGGATTTTCTCCATGTGGTCTGAAAAAAGTTGGCACAGAAACTCTTGGGCCTACACTCTGTGAGATAACTCTGTGGTTAACACTAATAAACTTGTCATTTGAGATGAGCTGCACAAAAACAACACATAATTATCAGTTTATTAAAACTTCATTCCTACAGAATCTTTGTTATTATTTGTTACTAGTACGTAGATTTCATAAAATGAAAAAATTTGGCTATCTAATTGTAATAATGAACTTGCCTGCAGAAGGTCTCCAACGTTGACGACAAGAGCTCCACGGATGGGGCGAACATCAATCCATTGATCCTCATACAAAACTTGGAGGCCACCCACTTGATCTTGTAAAAGTACGGTGATGAAGCTGCCATCAGTATGCTTGCCGGTGCCGATAGTCAAATTTGTTTCAGGACATGGTGGATAGTAGTGACCCATAATAGAAAGCCCCTCAACAGAGTCCATGTACGCGTCCTTAAGCTGGTTTGGCTTAAGCCCAAGAGCCTCAGAAAGCAACTCAAACAAAGTAAATCCCAAATCCTTCACTAGCTTTGAGTACTCATTCACTATATCTCTGCAACTCGAAGTCATCAAATTCACTCATTAATTTCATTTACCGAATGATGTAAGTAATGGTAAAACACTAAAAGGTGCAAATATAAACTAACCATGCAAGGGGAGTCATGTACATATTTTAGTTTATGTATAAAAGAGGATAAACTTCCATGAAGTTATGTATTATAAGGAAATTATTTTTCTGAGGACATCTATTATCAGAACCATGGATTACATATCCTTCTCTAAATAATATGGGATGCCAAATGTAGATTTTTCTGAGGAAATGTATGAATGTTACCAATAAGTATATATATATATATACCCTATTACAATAAGTATATATATATATATATATAATATATTATTAATACTGTACCAAGTATAAAGTCCTCATTCATTCATGTTATAATGCATGGTAACACCATGTTACCATGTTACCACCACAAAGAAAATTTCTCTCCAACCCTAAATGCATGGTTAGACTAGAGTGCATTATAATATTACATAAATAAAAATTTGCCCTGCATACCTGCACACTGAGGGTAATTCGTCTGCTGGTTTGGTTGGATCAGGAGCCATATAGCACACAAATGAATCCCTCGAGTTTCCTTGTGAAGATTTGAAAAAGCGATTATTGGACATATACTGCTCCTTGTTCCCAGAATCGTTTGAGTTTGAACCCAACTCTTTCTTAAGCTCATTCTCCTCCTCATGGAACTCACGTATCCCATCCACCATCCTCTCCAAAACTTCAACAGGAATTCCATTTTGAACTTGAAAAAAACCCCAGTTCTCACATGCATCTCGAATTTTCTCGACAACTTCAGTTCGTAAAACTGAGTTGCTATCGATGCTCTTGAGATCAATGGTTGGGATACTGAGGGCACCACTTCCCAGCCTCTCATCTGCTCTTGTCACGGCCACCATTTTTTTTTTTTTTGGGGTTTTGGATCAAACAATGTACGTGATTAACAAATAGACTAGGTAATTAGAAAGTACAAGCAGAAGAGGAGGGGTATAAGGAGATATTACTAAGGCAGTTTGTAGGAGGAGGAGTTAATTAGTGCTTTGTCCTACAATGTCTAGCAACATATTTATAGGCTGCATGCACATGAATTCCAAATCAAAAAAGTCATTCGTCCACCAATTTTTAAACTTCTAACAAAAGCCAAAAGTTGGAATTCAATGCCTGTAATGACACAACATGTATTTTTATTTTTATTTTTTTACAACTCATGCCCTATGACCAGGATTCTCCTTTCTTTTCAGCCTTTCTTTTTTTCCTCATATTACAGGTATTCAGTTTGCTCAGCGATGACAACTTAACTGTATCAGTTTTGAAAATTTCCCGTATCAAGCATGATATTTTTTCGTGATTCTTTTAGAATAATTTAGTGTACGCGTATAGGTTTGACACAATACCTATATATATATACATAATGTGTATAGGTAAAGTACGTTACCTAATGTACCTAGATTGTGTATAGGTAAGGTAAGTTTAAAAAAAATGAAGACAAAGACCCACCCATCCTATGAATTTTGCAAGTTCCATAATATACGTAGAGGCGTATGCACTTTCAAAACATGTATTTAAATAAAATTCTGACAAATAATCACGTAGTTAAATTTGCCTATACACCAATGAGTATATCCCAAAACACCTAATTTTGATTAAAGATAAAAATATAACTGAAATTATTTTTTTTTTTTAAATGACAGTAATGAGCATTACATTGGGAAAATTGCAAACAATCTGTTAAAAAAAAGGTCAGCACAACAAATTAGACAATAAAAACATAATTCAACCTATTTCGAATAAAAAAAGGAAAGTCATTGGACCAAAGCTTATTTACTTCAATTATTTATATTTTAGTCCCTATTTCGAATAGTAATTTGGTTGAAGTTCTAGAAAGCAAAGGTTAATCAATTCATATTTCAGAAATTAACTGCCTACCCCAGTAGTATCTGGTACAATAATATATAATATTTGATATAACGGAAGATTCTAGTGCTCGGTCATGCCTCGAATACTTAATTGGGCACCAGTTCCCTCCCTCTCATCTCCTCGTATTGTGGCCAACATTTTTTTTTTTTGGATCAAACAACGTACGTGATTAACAAGAAGAATTATATATATGTTCACACGTTATTATTGTGCGGATACCATTGTAAATAGAAAAAAAAAGAGGCGTAATAAAAAATACATGGCGTTCGCAAGATAATAACATCCAGACATCGGTATCTATTGAAGAATATAAGTTACATTCCCATATTAGAAAATAAACTAAATACAATATAACATAAAATGAATGATTCTATTACTAATATTACTGAGGTCTTTTATAATAATATCGATGTTGCTAATAGTGGGTCGTTGATCATCTCTTTGAAATTTAACAATATCGGCCGAATACTATATTATATGTATTTGAAGAATAATTGGTTATAATAATAATAATATCGACCAAACAAAACCAACAACCAAATATCAATACTAGGTATACTTGGTACCAACAATCTTTTCCCTGCTAATTTATTTTCAATCAATCTTATAAATTTATTCACTTATAACATGTCGCAATTGCAATTTCAGCTAGTGAACAGAAACCTTGACCATCCAATTAGAAGGTGCCACCATCAGTTTGCTATATGTTCTAAAGTCAAAACGTTTTCCCCCATTCGACAGCCAATTTTTACTTCCAGAAAAGTCAAGTAATTTATCACTTTGTGACCAAGAAAATTTTGCGACTACATGCCACTACTCAAACTTTATGACTCTTCCTTCAAATTTAATATACAAGCTTAATTGGACTATAAGAAAAATCACATACGCTTAGTTTTTATTGTCGGAGATGAATTTTCTTTAAACGGACTTTCAAATAAGATCCTAGAAAATTATTTCCGAGTTATTTTTTTGGTATGTTGTTAGTCTCTTGGAACGTTCTATTTGTGCGTGCAGTGTGAACAAATTCTTTTTTTTATTTGGTGGAGAAAATCATGAGAAAAATGAACGGTAAAGCCAATGGGGTCTAGCCGAGTGGAAAAGAGCCTGATTTTGTAGACTAAAGGTCTCAGGTTTGAATCCTATGACATTCTAGTTAGGTGTGCATTTGTGTGAGAAACCTCATCTCCTTTAGTTTAGACAGTTACCCAAAGAAAACATATTAATGGGTGGAGAAAATCAGGAGCAAAATGAACGGTAAAGCCAATGGGGTCTTGCCGAGTGGAAAAGAGCCTGATCTTGTAGACCAGAGATCTCATATTCGAACCCCATGACATTTTAGTTATGTGTATGTGTGTGAGTGTGTGAGAACTTCATCCCCATAATTTTATTTGTCATGATCTGCTTGACTTTTATTCAATACATGCCGCCTCATTACATATACTTTTATTTTTGTCTTCTTATTGTCAAGGCAACCCAATTTTATATTTCTACTCATGCATTTTTTGTAATACCTCGACTCCAAATTTATTCATATTTTAATTAAATTAAGAGAAATTATGAATTTACCCTTGGGTTTAGGGTAATTTTGGTCATTTTCTTATCCGGAAGGATTTTGGGACCACGAGTAGTTTGGTTGCGTAGGTGGTACTGAGACGAATCCGTAGACAAGCGGTAGGCTTGAATATGAGATTTAATGAAGTTCTGGCGATCAAAATAGGCTTGGTGGCGAAACTGTAATTATTTCGAAGTAAGTTAGAGTAAAATCTGATTTTTCACTTTCACCCCGCACTCTCTCTCTTTTAGGGGTGGGCATATAAACCGGAAAACCGGAAAACCGGACCAAACCGGATGAAAAAAAACCGGAAAAAACTGAGTTGACTAAAAAGTCAACAAAATTGAACCGGACCGGACCGAACCGGTTCAAACCGGTTCTGGTTCCGGTTTTATATATTACAAGACCGGCCTGGACCGGACCGAACCGGCTGTATTAATTAATTAATTAATTATTTTAAAATATCCTATAATTAAGCCCAATTCTCCTTAACCCAAATAAAAAACCAGAAGCCCATATACCTTTTATTTTCAAAGCCCATTCCATAAACCCAATTCAACTCTCCCTTTTTTTTTTATCTTTCTTTTGTCTTCCCGAAGCCACCCTCGTTTTGATCTCTCTCCCCCTTACCCGATACACCTCTCCTTTTCTTATTATATCTTCTCTCTCCCCGTCTTGTCTTGTCTCTTCTCCTTTCCCGTTTCTTTTCTTTTCTTCCTCTCCCCCTTACACGGTACACCTCTCCTTTTCTTTTCTTTATTATTTCTTCTCTCTCCCTGTCTTGTCTTGTCTCTTCCCCTTTCCCGTTTCTTTTCTCTTCTTCCTCGCCCTTTTCTTTTCTTATGTCTCTTCTCTGCGACTTCTCTCTCTCGCTCTCTCTCTCTCTCCTCTTTGCCTTTTCGTTTCTTCTTTTTTCTTCTTCTTATCTGCAACTTCACTCTTTCTCTGTCCTTTTTTTTTCTTCTTCTCTGCAGCTTCACTCACTGACTCACTGACTCACTCTCTCTCTCTCTCTCTCTCTCTCTCTCTCTCTCTCTCTCTCTCTCTCTCTCTCTCTCTCTCTCTCTCTCTCTCTCTCTCTGATCTAATGAAGAGGATGAAAGGAATTCTTGCTATGGAGCCTTCTTCATATGTTGGTAACGAAGATCCTAGGACTAGATTCAAGCATCAAAGTCTCATGCAAGGAGAAATCTGGTGTTGTTTTCTTTTTTTTTCTTTTTTTTTTGTGAGTTTCATTAGATCTGGTGTTTATGATTTCTGGTCTACTTGGTATTAGATTATTTAGGGTTATTTTTATGTCGGCCATCTGAGAAAATGAAAGGAAAAATCAAATATTTTTATGTTTTTTTTCCTTATTGTGTACTGTAAGGGTGGCAATTTAAACCGAAAAACTGAAAAACCGCAAAAACCAACCGACAATTTACCGCAATGAAACCGCAATCGCGGTAAACCGAACCGCATTTGCGGTATTAAGAACCGAACCGCATTTGCGGTTGTGGTTGCGGTATTTGATTTTCAAAACTTGCGGTTACCGCAAACCGCAAAGTATAGCCGCACGGATGATGATGTTGAATTATACAAGGAAATGGAACATATGACAACTTGTAAGTAATTAGTTTATTTATGCTAATGTTATTTATGCTTGTTCTTGTAATAAAATGTACTAAACTATGTTATTTTATTTGTAGATAACGTTGGTACTCAAACAACACAATGGGATTTTTCAAATCCACTCACCACCAACACTTGAGTTTGTAACTTTAGTTTGTAACATTGGTGCATTGCATTTTCCTTTTAGTTTGTAACTTTAATTAACTTTGAATTGAATTCTTCTTTTTGGTTGTAACTTTAATTCATTTTGCTTTGCATTTTCCTTTTGGTTTTTAACTTTAAAGGATTTGGAATTGGAATGCTTGAGAAGTTTAACTTTAATTGGAATGCTTGGAATTGTAACTTTAATTTTCTTAGGTTGTGAATGCTTGAGAAGTTGAGGAGATTGTGAATTTATATAACTTTAATTAACTTTGAATTGGATTTTTCTTTTTGGTTGTAATTTTAATTCATTTTGCTTTGCATTAATTCTTGGAATTGTAACTTTAATTTTCTTAGGTTGTGAATGCTTGAGAAGTTGAGGAGATTGTGAATTTATATATACTTGAGAAATTGAGGTTGTGTATTTATTTATTTAGGTTGTGAATTTATATTTTTTGCTAATGCTTGAGAACTTGCGGTTTTAAATCGCTAATTCGCGGTAACCGACCGCATTTTGCGGTTTACCGCAATGCGGTAAACCGCAAAATGCGGTCGGTTTGCGGTTTCAAAAATCACCAAACCGCAAATAGTCGGTCGGTTTGCGGTTTGAGTAAATATTCGCGGTTACCGAATCGCAACCACCCCTAGTGTACTGTGTATGTGGCTTGCTAAAGAACCGGTTCAAACCGGAAAATCGGAAAACCGGACCGGAAATTACCAATTCGGCTTGATCCGGTTTCTCTCATGTTTTTTTCAAAAATCGGACCGGATCGGACCGGATGAACAGTACCGGTTTCGGTGTGAGCTGCGAACCGGATCGCGCCCACCCCTACTCTCTTTCTCTCCCGATTTTCTCCTCTGCGTAAAAACCCCCCACCCCGTGTCACTGTTCACCGAGACAGAAACCGCCACCCAGCCGCCACCTCCGACCACCCCAGCTGACAAGACCGGTCCCATTAGCTCTGGCTTGAAGTCCTGATCCTGAACCACCCAATTTCCTTGCCGAAAAGCCCAAGAATCGTCGACAGTATCGACTGGTTTGAACCGGAGGTTTCCGACGTTGCGCCGCCGCTTCAGCCGTCCGTTTCAGGTAAAAATTGATGGGGTTTCTTCTCCTTTTTACGTGCTCTAGCTATTTATGGGGTTAGATTAGAACGATTTTGAAGTTTGGAAGTGGATTTTGGAAGTTAGGTTTTGGCCGGTTTTCAATTTGAAATTTCGGCCAGTTCCCGTATGAATTGGACCTCGTGGTAGTTGAAGAAAGTGATCCTGGCCTTGAGAAGAAGCTAGGGTAGGAAAGGTGAGCGTTGGTGTGGAGATTTTCCGTCTCCAGAAATTTCTCTACACACCCACGCGCTGCCAGCGCGTGTGGCGGCGTGTGGGCAAGGCTGGTGAAGTTTCTTTTTGTCATGATGAGATCCTTAGGTTGTCACGAGTGCATAGGATTTCGCGGATCTCAATTCGGATGTCGTTTGACTATCGAACGGATCTTCGCGTATTGTGCGTTATCCGGGTTCGATAGATTCTAATCGTTAGATCGTTTCCAAATTGAAGTATGTTGATCTAGGTACTCTTAGAATCCTATAGGAATTTGCGGATCGTGAATCGGAGCTCTGGATGTTCCGATTCAATAACTCAAAGTTTGTGGGATTAACGATAACCATACGATGGGAAGCGATTCCCGAACCTGTAATTGGACCCTAGCATATCCCTTTGGACGTACTCACACCGGGAACTTGGGGATTTAAGTATTCTCTTTTGTGAACTTCCGTTTTGATGTGCGTTATTTTAATCAAGGGTTCGTATCTCGAAATAGGTACTTCGGGTGATCATACGCAGCAGGCAGGACCCTCTCGGGGCCGGGCAGCTTGGGATTACCTGTGAGTGGACTTTGTTTTCAAGCATTCGCATGGTTTTATTGATAAAAGCTTTGTACATATGTTTTAAATGGTGATTATGATTAAATGATTATTTGGTTGATGGATTTGGATTTTCTTATATGTATTGGCAAAATGTTTTGGGTATTGCTATATTTGAGTATTATGAATATGTTTATATGGATTTTGGGATGTCTATCTATATTGCCTATGTATAGAATATGGGGAGTTGTTGTTGTGAGATTGTGGAAGGATATGGGTTTGAGGGATGGTTGTGAGATGTATGAGTATGATAGGTGAGTACCATTCCCTAGTTACTAGGCTTCCCACACATGTTGTTGGCAGTGCCGGTGGGGTGGGAAGGCCATGAGATTGTGGGTCTCATGCGTGTCGTTGGCAGTGCCGGCGTGTGAGACACTTCCCATACATGTCGTTGGCAGTGCCGGCGTATGGGAAGAGTATGTATATTGCTTAGTATTATCACACATGTCGTTGGCAGTGCCGGTGGGGTGATGATACCGCCTGCGCGCGTAGGACTTGTTATTGGATATGATATGTGAGCTACACGTGTCGTTGGCAGTGCTGGCGTGTGAGCTATGGAGTTCCATCCCCCGGTTGGACTACTCATCCCTGGACGCGGGATTGTACCTGGAAATCCTGCGTACCAGCCAAACAATCCCCCGGTTGGATTGTTTCCTCGGTACATTAGTATGGAGAGAAGTATATGTTATATTTTAGTTATATATTTATATATATATATATATATGTATGTATGGGTTGGTGAGAGTTGCATATCTTTGGGAAAGGAATTGTGGTTTGAGATTTTGAGATTTATTGGACTTTGAGATTAGTGTTTTGAGTATTTGGTTTATGAATTGTGAAACTGCATGCTAGAGCATTATTTTTACACGGTGGGGTTATTATGTTGTTTTAAATGCAAACTTTATTTTTGTCCACTCACATATTTCTGTTTTGCGCCCTCCAGGCAATAGTTGCTCTTGGAAGCGTTCGAGCAGTGTACGAGCTCAAATCGTTCCGTCCGTAGATAGGACTTATGTAAATTCCTTCTACTCAACTGTTGGTTGTAAACTAATTCTGTTAGATGCTCTGTTATCGCCCATGTTAGGTTGTTACTTGAGGCCGGAGGCCACTTTAGTTTGGATTGTTATATGTTGAAAGCATGCTGGCAATTGGGATTTATATTATGTAAATTATGCAGGTTGAATGTTGTTGGGTTTGAGCATTTTACAGGGGAGACTTTGCCAAAATTTTGGTAGAATGTCTCGGGTTTTAGTAAGTGGGCCCGGCATCGGGAAGATGTTGGCACCAAGACGGGGTCCGCCCTGGGTTCGGGGGAAATTCCGGGGCGGGTCCTGTCATTTTTCTTCATTTATACATGTGTTCTTCATTTTGACCTTTTGTTTAGGTAAATTATATCTATATTATGTGTATTACAAATTGGTGTGTATGTTTTTATGTTTTTTTTTTTATAGCCATTACAATGTATTAAATCAAGGATTATATAGAGCAAAATAGTCATGGAAAAATAAGTATTAAATGCGAATTAGGTCTTGATTAATAAGCGAAATACAAGGATTTTTGTCAACATTTTTAGCATGAAATGAGTCTATAATAAAATACCCAAAAATAAAAAAGAGGACCAAGACCAACACACAAACTCGCCACCACAACCAAACCACAAATAAGAGGCCCACATAGAAAACAAAAGGAGGCTAAAAAAATCCTTGCCCTAGTCAGAGGCACAACCAATAGCCAACAGAGTTGACGGCACCGACGACCACAGAGAACAGAGTAACAAATAATTCAATACACCTACGACAACGCTAAGCCCTTTTATCCCTTCATAGCTTGAAAATATTTAGTGCGGAGTTCCCCTTTATCTGTTGTGAGAGGAAGTGCTTCAGATAATCTTTAGCACTAGTTTGTTGATAGATTTGAGAATTTTCTTCCGATAACAACTCCTTGATTGGTGCATAAACTTTTGAATTTTCTAAATGTAGTCTAAAAGAAGGTTGGCACAAAAACTCTTGGGCCCACACTCTGCTCTAGATCTCTGTGGTTAACACTAATAAACTTGTCATTTGAGATGAGCTGCACAAAAACAACGCATACAAAAGAAATTTGGCTATCTAATTTTAATTTATATTTATTTGGTTTGTTAGACTATATTTCTCTTTTGTACTCAAATTTCAAGGTTGATAAATGAAGAAATATGTTGTTATATGTAAATCGCAAAACTTGTTGATAAATGAAAAAATTGTAGTGTTGGATATATTTAAATTTATATATGTTTTTTTATGTGTAATGGGCATCACACTATGATATTGTTCATAACAACCTTAATTTTGCACGAACAACTAAGGTTTAAAATTTAAAACAACATCACTCATAAGACAACTGATGCCTATAGCTAGAAGTAGCATCAACATTATTGGTTTTTGTGATGTTGTAAGTCAGAAAATGCATCAGTGTAGTATAAAATTATGATGCTGTAAACCGTATTTAGCATCAGTGTAATATAAAATTATGTTGCTTGTTTAGGCATCGCGTTTGACCCACATAAGAAACTTTAGCATCGGTCTACTCTTATTAGAAAACTGATGTCATCACACGCTTCAAGAAAGTTGTACTATATATCTGCTCTGTTTCAAAAAGTACTTTTATTACAAGAGCATACACGTCATAACAATAATTGACTCGGACAGACAATTTTAGACCACAAATAAGACGACCAAACAAATGGGCCTAACATAAACAGCAAGAGGACACCGAAAAATAAAAAACCTAGCCACAGGACCAGAGGCACAGCCTGCAGCCAACAGAGCCACGATGACAGAGCGCTTTTATTATCCTTCATAGCTTGAAATTATCTAATGCGGAGTTCCCCTTTACCAGTTCTGAGAGGTAGTGCTTCAGATAATCTTTAACATTAGTTTCCCGATAGATTTGGGGATTTTCTTCTGATAATAACTCCTTGATTGGTCCATAAGCTTTTGGATTTTCTACATTTGGTCTAAAAAAGGCTGGCACAGAAATTCTCGGGCCAACACTCTGCGCGATAACTCTGTGGTTAACACTAATAAACTTGTCATTTGAGATGAGCTGCACAAAAACAACACATAATTATCAGTTTATTAAAACTTCATTCATACAGAATCTTTGTTATTATTTGGTATTACTACGTAGATTTCATAAAATGAAAAATGTTGGCTATCTAATTGTAATAATGAACTTGCCTGCAGAAGGTCTCCAACGTTGATGACAAGAGCTCCACGGATGGGGCGAACATCAATCCATTGATCCTCATACAAAACTTGGAGGCCACCCAATTGATCTTGTAAAAGTACGGTGATGAAGCTGCCATCAGTGTGCTTGCCGGTGCCGATAGTCAAATTTGTTTCAGGACATGGTGGATAGTAGTGACCCATAATAGAAAGCCCCTCAACAGAGTCCATGTACGCGTCCTTAAGTTGGTTTGGCTTAAGCCCAAGAGCCTCAGAAAGCAACTCAAACAAAGTAAATCCCAAATCCTTCACTAGCTTTGAGTACTCATTCACTATATCTCTGCAACTCGAAGTCATCAAGTTCACTCATCAATTTCATTTACCAAATTATGAAAGTAATGGTAAAACACAAAAAGGTGCAAATTATAAACTATCCATGCAGGGGAAGTCATGTATACATATTTTAGTTTATGTATAAAAGAGGATCAACTTCCCTGAAGTTATGTATTATAAGGAAATTATTTTTGACAAGACATCTATTATCTTGCATGTAGAGACTGGGTAGACTATGTAAATCAGAACCACGGATGCCAAACGTAAATTTTTTGACGTACAAATGCAAAACTCGTCTTGTGATGTTACCAGTATACCGTATTACAATAAATATATATATATATATATATTATCAATATTGCACCAGGTATAAAGTCCTCATTCATTCATGTTATAATACATGGTAACACCATGTTACCACCACAAAGAAAATTTCTCCAACCCTAAAAATGCATGGTTAGACTAGAGTGTATTATAATATATTACATATATAAAAATTTATTTGATACCGTATTACAATGAATATATATATATATATATTATCAATATTGCACCAGGTATAAAGTCCTCATTCATTCATGTTATAATACATGGTAACACCACAAAGAAAATTTCTCCAACCCTAAATGCATGGTTAGACTAGAGTGTATTATAATATTACATATATAAAAATTTATTTGATATGTAGCGCCATGCATACCTGCACACTAAGGGTAATTCGTCCACTGGTTTGGTTGGATCAGGAGCCATATAGCACACAAACGAATCCCTCGAGTTTCCTTGTGAAGATTTGAAAAAGCGATTGTTGGTCATATACTGCTCCTTGTTCCCAGAATCCGTTGAGTTTGAACTCAACTGTTTCTTAAGCTCATTCTCCTTCTCATGAAACTCACGTATCCCATCCACCATCCTCTCCAAAACTTCCACAGGAATTCCGTTTTGAACTTGAAAGAAACCCCAGTTCTCACATGCATCTCGAATTTTCTCGACAACTTCAGTTCGTGAAACTGAGTTGCTATCGATGCCCTTAAGATCAATGGTTGGGATACTGAGTTTGGATACGGCCACCATTTTTTTTTTTTTTTGGATCAAAACAATGTACGTGATTAACAAATAGACTCTTAAGTATAAAACTGCAAAAGCCCTTCGCTAATTAGAAAGTAGAAGCAGAAGAGGAGTATAAAGAGATATATAGGAGGTTGATGGGGAAAAAAGCTCAAGGAAGTTTGTAGGAGGAGGAGCTATAATTAGCGCTTTCGTCCAACAATGTGCAGCAGTATTTATAGGCTCCACAGGAATTCCCAAGAAGATAAGTCATGCCTTTGAAATCCCTTACATTATTTTAGCTATTCTCTTTAATCTCTAATAATGGGCATTCAGTTTGATCAGCGATGACAACATTTTCTGACCCCCAAAAAAACAATAGCAACTTTGTAAATTTACCACATTAACTAAGCAATATATTTTTTGTAATTGTTTAGACTAGTTTAATTAGTGTACCGATAAGTTCCACAAATTTACCTACATTCACACTAATTTACCTAAATTGTATAGGTAAATCGTTTATGTATAGGTTTTTTTTTTCTTAGGAAGAGACAGACCCATCCATCCTATGAATTTCAAAAATTTGTAAGTATACAAATTTACTTAGATTGTATAGGTAAATTCCAAAAAAAAAAAGGATTGTATAAGTAAATTATTTACTCATACAGTGAGTAAACCTATATATGCCTTTTAAGAATAATGTACCTATATTTTTATGTAAATTAAGTTACCAAGATTTGCAAAAAATAATCTGTTAAACAAAGCCAGCACAACAAATTAGAATTTGAAAAACATAACATTATTTGATCATCTGGTTCTAGTCAACAAAAAAACAAAGAATGAAAAAAAACGTAAGCCGGATAAGATGCATCGCGCGCCCACACTCATTTACTTCAATTATTTATACTTTAATTTAGTCCCTATGTAGAATAGTAAAAAGGTTGAAGATCTAGAATGCATGAAGATTCTGCTGCTTTCTTTTTCTGTGAGTTGTTATCAAAAGGAACATATCGTGTGCGGACCAAACGTTTAAGCAGCATTTAAGTCTTGGCAAGAACTCTGCTGCTTTCCTTTTCTGTGAGTTATCGAAAGGAACCTATCGTGTGCGGACCAAACTCTTCCCATGGAAGAGACTTTTCCTTTGGCGTCGGAAATCTGAGGGGTGTGCTTTTTTGTCATATTTCATGGAAATAAACATACCTGAATCATGAATGATGATAAAATAAATAAAATAAAGAAGGGAAAAACTTTCGAAGACATCCAAAGAATGCATGTGTCTCACAGGCAATGGCGGAGCCACTTGGCCCCCACTACTTTTCTTTTTAAATTTATAAATTTCAAATTAAAAGAATAATACTACTCTTATCACATTTGTATACCACTTAGTGTAGCATTACTCTTGTTGGTCAAATCTAAATGCTCTCGAGCTCCTTTTATATATTTTGTTTAGTTATTCGTCATTCTCTATATCTTCAAACTTGTAGAATAGAAAACTGTAGAGAAAAATAAAATAAATATTAGGGTTGGAAACTCGACAAGAATTTATGTCATCCCTAGTCTCATTCTTCCTGGCATAATAATGGTGAGAAGAATGTCCTAAAAATAAAATAATTTGAAATGTCAGCCATGATGATCACGAATTACAGTACCAATACCAAGACTGGACAACCCCTTGAACAATCCAAGCATAAAAAAATAGCCCTATCCAAATAAAACCTTTTCTGATTGAGGGACTAAATGAAAGAGCCGACTTCTGCAAATTGTTCATATACTTTAGTCCCAATTCGCACTCGTTGTTGGATACAATATGCATGAGATAAATACACGTATTAGAAGAATTATTGGTTTTAATAATAATATCGACCAAACAAAACCAGCCTGGTACCAAGAAATCTTTTCCCCAGCAATTTATCTTCAAACAATCTTATAAAATTATTCACTTATAATTGCAATTTCAGCCAGTGACCAGTGACTTTGACCATTCAATTATAAGGTACCACTGTGCCAGCAGCCAATTTGTCACTACATGCCACTACTCAAACTTTATGACTTTTCCTTCAGATTAAAGGAAAATTCACAAGCTTAGATATTGGACTATAAGAAAACCTGACACTAAGTTATTGTCAGAGATGAATTTTCTCTTTCGACCAACTTTCAAATAAGTTCCACTAAAATTATTTCCCAGGAATTCTTTTGGTCTATCGTTAGTCTCTTGGACCGTTCTATTGTGTAGGGGTGGCATTTTGGACCGAAAAACCGCAAAAACCAACTGACAATTTACCGTAATAAAACCGCGATCGCAGTAAACCGAACCGCATTTGCGGTATTAAGAACCGAACCGCATTTGCGGTTGCGGTTACGGTATTCGATTTTCAAATACCGCGGTTACCACAAACCGCAAAGTATATGTGAAGACCCGTATTTTTAAAATATATATATTGGTTATATTTTTTATTTTGGTATATATATAAACATTGTTTTACTAATTATTATACTACTACAAATAACTTATATATATATATAATTGTTTTGTTATACCTTTAGATTTTGTTCTTAGTTATTAAAATAAAATAAAATAGTAATAAGTTTATGTATTGCTTATCTCTTCCTTGCCGACCAAGTTGAAGTGGCTTAGACAAATTGAACAAAATCACTTTAAGACTCCAAGTGTCATTCTATTGAGATGAGTAAGCTTTCTACCTAGATGACTAAGCCTTATTTAGCATGAGGTGTTGGCATTTGATAAATAACTATCCTAAACTTGATCTCCAAGTTCCCAACGTGGTCATCACCTCTCCACCAATTAGAACCATTTGAAACCTCTTGAGTATTACTATAAATAGGACACTTCCATTGTTTTTGAAAACATTCAAACTTTGCATGAAAATTCTTACAAAGAGAGAAAAAAACGTAGAGGGAGAGAGAAGTGATGAAATTCTTGGAAGAGATATAGGAGTTAGCTTGTATTTTCTTAACTTGGAGAAATGCTTTGGAATTGAGGTAGGGGTTTCTTGGGGGGCCTTTTTCAGAGATTGATTTAATTAAATTTTGTGAGCATTATATTATGCATGGTACTATTTGATTTACATTCCTTGTATCGGGTGTTTACGTAATCTGAACTGCTTGAACAATGTGGGCATGATTATATGTACATTGGTGATATTTAAATGATTACATTGTTTTTATGAAATATGTGAACTATATAATGTCATGGAAATTATTTGGAGTTCTTGGGTTGAGAAAATAATGGTGGAAAAAGAGGATAATGGAAATGGTCTTTTGTGTAGTTGAGTCTAACTCTTGGCAGGTACCAGGTCTCAGGGATCCCACAGTGCACATGGTTTTTATTGGGTGATTCGGGACTGGCGAAAGGGAGTTAGACAAGATGACTAACAAAAGGGGAATTATGGGATGATTGAAATGGGTGTTAGTTCATATAAATGGGCATTTGAGACCAAGTGGTATAAGCATGGTATGGGACGTGCAGGTCTGCTTATCCAGTTATATGAATTAACGGGATTTACATGAAGAGCATTCATGCATTATTATAATTAATAATATGAAATTTGGTTGCTTGATTATTTGTCACTTAATTTAATTATATCAATTTATAGTAAAAAGGTTTATGTCCCTACTGAGCTGTGGTTTCGCTCACCCCCTAATAGATTTTGCAGGTACCGAATCTGAAATCTAAAGCTTGTGATGATTTTGGCATGTCTATAGAGTATATTATAGTTTGTGGATAAATAATGAGCTACTCTTTTAGTAAACTCTCGAGTAGTTCTAACTTGTAAAATAATGTAAAATTTTATGGTTTCAGATATTATCGTTTCCGCGTTTCTGCTGAATATTTTATGTGAAATATTTATTTTATTTATTTAAATATTTTCTTCATATTTTAGTTATAGTTTTTATTAAATTCTATAATTAAGGTGTAAATCACGACTTAACCCAATGTTTTGTAAATCCGAGGGTTGGGGCGTGACAGTATAGCCGCAAGGCTATACTTTATAGCCTTATTTGCATTTTATTGTAAGTAATTAGTTTATTTATGATACAAGGAAATGGAACATATGACAACTTGTAAGTAATTTGTTTATTTATGCTAATGTTATTTATGCTTCTTCTTATAATAAAATGTACTAAACTATGTTGTTTTATTTGTAGATAGCATTGGTGCTCAAACAACACAACGGGGTTCTTCAAATCCACTCACCACCAACACTTGAGTTTATAACTTTAGTTTGTAACATTGGTGCATTGCATTTTCTTTTTAGTTTGTAACTTTAATTAACTTTGAATTGGATTTTTCTTTTTGGTTGTAACTTTAATTCATTTTGCTTTGCATTTTGCTTTTGGTTTGTAACTTTAAAGGGTTTGGAATTGGAATGCTTGAGAAGTTTAACATTAATTGGAATGCTTGGAATTGTAACTTTAATTGTCTTGAGGTTGTAAATTTATAATATGCTTGAGGAGATTGTGAATTTATAATATGCTTAAGAAGTCGAGGTTGTGTATTTATTTCTTGAGGTCGTGAATTTATATTTTTGTGAATGCTTGAGAACTTGCGGTTTTAAATCGCTAATTTTCGGTAACTGACCGCTTTTTGCGGTCGGTTCGCGGTTTGGAAAATCATCATATCGCAAATAGTTGGTCGGTTCGCGGTTTGGGCAAAAATTCGCGGTTACCGAACCGCAACCACCCCTACTATTGTGCGTGCAGCCTGCCAACAGTTTCTATTTATTAGGTAGAGAAAATGGCGATTAATTTTTAATCATATTAGTTGCATAACTTTTTATTTTTTATTTTTTACAAGACGATATTCTAAATTACTCTAATGTACAAGGAGATGAATCAAATTCAGGTGCAAGAGAATGTGCATGCTACCTTAACCAACTAACCCAACTCACATATGTTGTTGGTTGCATAACATTATTGTTTTATCCATTTAAAATGAAATGCTTAGTTAAAAAATTTATAATTATGTTATTACCTATAAAAGGTCATTATGACTTGTATTTCAACCTGCAAATCATATATTTTTTACATTTTAGCTTTCAGAAGATTGTAATGGTATTAGTACTTGCCACATCCTGGGGGTGGAGATGGCGAGGAGTAGGGATGAGATTATCTAACATATAGGCCATGTTTGGTGGACCAAACTGAATTGATTATGATTGGACTTGGAGTATTGGATTGGGCTGGACTCCTATGAGTTGTTTGGTAAGCCACTAAAGTTGCACTAGACTGGACCCAATTTTGAGAAACCTAAGCTGCTTAGGTTTTAAGCACTTCAATAAGAACCTGTCTCTCTCTCTTTCAACCCCCGAACCTCATTTTTAAGCACCTCTTTCGTTTTCAACTCCTCGTTGATTTTTAAAGGGAACCCATCTTCACTTTTTCTCATAGAAGCTTCAAGCTTGTGAATTTCTTCGCGAAGTGAGTGTGTCGCTGGGAATTTCTCTAATGGGTTTGATTAGATTGACATTGTGATTCAGGGCCTCCATTGCCTCTGCCTTTGATAGAAGGCTCCAGTGAGATTGGCGAAGGACTCGAGTTCGGCGCATTTTAATCCTTCGTAGCATCAGGAACTCTTACTCTACCTTTCGGGATTGTAACTGGTCATGGGTCCCTAGGACCGCAAACTTGGCAACCGATCACTTAGCCAAGTTAGCTATGTTGAGGATGAGCCTTTCTATTTGGGTCAACCGACCCCATCCTCTTTGATTGGAATCTTGGACAAAGATGGTCTTCCTTGCCCCCTAACTCACAACACTTGGGGAATGCTAGATCAGATTTCGACGTCCTCTGCCCATCTATGGCACCGTCTGTTTTCTTTTCTTATCTGGCATTTCTGCTTTATCTTGTATCTTGATTGGTCTTTGGTTGTGATGTATGTGTGCTTGTAGTCCCCTCCTAATTGGACTCCTGCTTCTGTATTTGCTTGCGCTTTTTGCGCCTTGGTATTCATTTCCAGGTTCCACCCAAAAAAAAAACAAAAAAAAAAACAACAGACATGACTATAATCTATTTTAATTGGAAAAATCCCATTTAGTTCGGCCCACTAATATAGTCATATTATATTATTTCATACGACCGAAATATATATTATGTTACATTATTTCAATTAAAAAAGTTTATTTATCAAGTGAACAATAGTGATTGTAATGCCCATTTATTAATGACATTGATGCGGCTATTTATAAAATAAATAAAATAAAAAAGTGAACAGTCACAGTTTTAGTGACAAATATAACTTAATAGTTAGCAACTCCAGGACATCAACTTCACAATTTGAAATGTTCTAATGCGGAGGTCCCTTTTAGACCTTCTGAGAGGTAATGCTTCATATAAGCTCTAACATCAGTTTTTCGGTAAATTTGGGGAACATCTTCTGATAGCAATTCCTTGATTGGTCCGTAAACTTTTGAATTCCCTGTCAGAACGTATGGCCTGAAAAAACTTGCCACAGAAACTCTTGGACCTACATTCTTTACTATAACTCTATGATCCACACTAATAAACTTGTCATTTGTGATTAGCTGCACAAAAGCAACAGAAGATTTTAAGTTTATTAAAAGAAGTGTAGTTCAAGTGATTAAGAGTATTTACTCCTGCACTCGAGGTCCTAGGCTTGATTTCCCCCTCCAATATCGCTTGTAAGTTGTATAAAAATATATTTTAAAAAACATACCTGCATAAGGTCTCCAATGTTGACAACTAGAGATCCATGCTTGGGAGGAACATTAACCCATTGATTCTCATGTAACACTTGGAGACCGCCCACTTGGTCTTGTAAAAGTATGGTGACGAAGGAGCCATCAGTGTGCTTGCTAGTGCCCATAGTCAATTCTGGTTCAGGGCATGCTGGGTAGTAGTGGCCCAGATGAAGAAGCGCCTCACCGCAATTCATGTCCTCAAGTTGGTTTGGGTTAAGCCCAAGAGCCTCGGAAAGCAGCTCAAACAAAGTAGACCCCAAATCCATCATTTGCTTTGAGTACTCTTTCACTATTTTTCTGCATCCCCAAGTCATCAAGAGCGCTCATGAATTTCATTTAAAAAGTTATGAAAGCATGCCTTTGTAAAAGACTACAAATGCACATAATTAGCCCTGCAGGTAAAATTTTGTATGAATTTTTTTTATTTATGAGAAAACTGTGGTCATGTTACATTCTCCAATATTCATAACTTTCTTGATTCATAACTTCATTCCTAATAAGTAAACATGATCTCAATATTGTGGGCAATGTGCTCGATGAAATGCCTAAGAAGACCAAGGTAGACAAGAAGTTGTATTTTCCCGCCCCCGAGTAGAAAAATTCATGAGTTTTCCACTAAATAGATAGAATAATGAACATCCCTCATATCCAAGAGATCACCCCTCATATTATATGAGAGTTAAATTTGTAGCATCTTCTATTTGGATGCATGATGATCAATTAACGCAGATATGGAAAAAGTAAAGATCTTCTTAGACTAGTGCCATGCTTACCTGCACACGGATGGCAATTCTTCTTGTTTGGGTGGATCAGGAGCCACATAACACACAAACGTATCCCTCCAGTTAGCTTCAGAAGATTGGTACAAATGATAGTTGGACATATAATACACCTTCTTCCCAGAGTCCCTCGAATAGAACTCTTTTTTAACCTCACTGTCCTGCTCATGGAATCCGCGTATGCCATCGATCATCTGATCCAAAATATCAACAGGAACTCCATGATTCACCACCTGAAAGAAACCCCATTTCTCACTTGCATGTCGAACTTTCTCTGCGACACAGGCACGTGAAACTGCGTCGTTTTGGATGCCTCTGAGATCAATGATTGGAACACTGAACTGTACATCATCACTTTGCAGCTTCTTTTCGTCGAAGCTTGGTCGTGATGAAGAGTAGAAAATACTTGGGATTTTTGTGAGACCAGTATCGAGCAGTCCCTTAACGCCAGCTTTTGTCGCATCAAATGCTTTTAACTCACTCATGCGGTTACTGTTAGCCTCGAGTTCATGATCGTCTTCTGCAAACATTTTCGTAATTTGGTTTAGGATCATAAAAGGTGGTTGAGGATCAACCAGAATATGGAGAAAAAGCAGAAGAGTGCGTAGCCTTTAAGGTGATAAGAGGATGGATCCAACTCTAAGGATAAGAAGTGGCCCCAAGGCAGCTGATATCAAAGGATAATGCTTTTGTTAAAATTATGTTAATGTCCTTGTTGTAATAGTGAAGATAAGTTTCTGTCAAAAAGGTCTTGAAACATTTTGGACAGAAACTTGTCTTATTTTTGGTTGTATTAATTCTACTTTATTTTGTAAGGATAAAGCCACATACTCACTTGGCTTTCCTAGTTTTGGCTTAGTGGTATAATCAGTCTTTACTTGTCATATTTAGCATTCTAAGACAGTAGAGAAAGTGTGCTCAAGAAGTAGAGGGAACAAGTTTTCTCCCATATCAAATTTCTGGATTTTCTAGCTTGAGATTGATTTCACAGATATTTCTTCCTTGTTTATCTGCTCTCTTTTATCTTGCGTGTATGCTTTCTTTTTTTTCTTTTCTTTTTTTATAAAGTTGCATTTATTCGGAAAGTGTAGATTGAATTGATCATGGGTGTCTTTTTTTCCTTCTCCCACTAGAAACAGAGAAACAGAGACATTGTACAGACAGATAGCTGGTAAAAAAAAAGAGTTGTAAACAAAGAGATGGAAGAGGACAAAGAGAACCAAGATCAGCAGTGAAAAGAAAGGAAATAGTTAAACAATATTGGGTCATAGAGATGTGGCCCAATCTCCATCGCTAATCTAGCTTTAAATTTTTGCCAGATTGGTAAACGTGTAGCTTCATCTGAAAAATGAACAACTCAGTGAACTTGCAGGTTTTCTAAGATTGGCTTGCGTTGCATTAAATCTGGTTATAGTTGAAACTCTGCTTTCGTAGACAAACAAGATTTTACAAGAGAATATCATAAAAATCTGAGAAGCCATCTTATTCCGGAACAGCTTATAGTTGCCTCAGGCATGTACAAACAATAACCTTACAGTATCATGCATGCAAGTTATTTAGTAGAGATCATTAGTTCATTGTGCTCCTCCTCTGTGTCCAAGTTCAGAGCTTGAAATGATTCAAGGCAGAGGTTCCATCAAGGCCTTTGATATTGAAGTGGGCATTATAGTCCTTCACAGTTGTCTCCCTGTACTTTGGAGGATTGTCCTCTGATAATAGCTCCTTGATGGGTCCATAGAGTTTTTTCAACGGTAACATTCCTGTGGTGAAGAAGCTCGCAACAGATACTCTTGGACCTACACGGTTTGCCAGTACCCTGTGCTCTACACTCTTGAATCTTTCATTTGATATAAGCTGCAACCCGAAATGAGTTCATCTTAAAATAAAATAAAAAAAAAAAAAAAAAAACCCAAAGTAGGAAACTAAATCGAAGCATTCGACACATATTCTACGAGAATAATACTATATGCACCGCCAAAAAATTTCTTCAATTTTAATCAATAGATGGTGAAATAAGCCAAAAGTAACAAATGATTTTTGTGATTTACAATAATTGTTACTATAGCTACTGTAGTTCAACTTTGTTAAGATGAAGAAAATAATTGTTCTACTTGCCTGTAAAAGATCTCCAACGTTAGCCACTAAAGCCCCAGGCACTGGGGGCACATCAATCCACTTGTTCTTGTGAAGAACTTGGAGGCCACCAATATGATCTTGCAGAAGGACTGTGAGGAAGTCACTGTCAGCATGTTTGCTTGTGCCCAAAGTTAATTCTGGCTGTGGACAAGCAGGATAGTAATGGCACAGAAGCACAAGGCCCTCACTACAATCTATGTCATTCAAGTGACTTGGCGTCAGCCCAAGAGCCTCCGACAACAACTCGAACAACAACTTCCCCAACCTCATTATTTGCTTGGAGTACTCAATAAGAATGTCTCTACAAAGTTTAAACACATATGAAGCTGTCAAGCTAATTAAGATCATCATATAAACTTACAAATTCTAGCAGAGATTTATATATAAGTTTCGTTGTGGCATATACCAGCATACTTCAGGCAAGTCTTCTGGCTTCTTTGCGTAAGGAGCCATGTAACATATAAAAGTATCCCTCCAGTTAGTCGCTGGTGCTTTATATAGATCAAAGTTGCTATTATAGATCACAGGTCTGAAGTAACCACGAGTGTAAAGCTCTTTCTTCACCTCAGCGTCTTGCTCAAAAAAACCACGCACCCCATCCTTTATCTCCTCCAGAACACCAATAGGAATTCCATGATTGGCAATTTGGAAAAAGCCCCAAGTCTCTGATGCCTCTCCAACTTTTGCAACAATCTCCTTTCGTTTCGTCGGACTATCAAGCGCAAGGCCTTCAAGGTCTATGACTGGAATGCTAAATTGGGTTTGGTTGGCTTCTGAATCAGAAGTGTTGTCAATGAAGTGCTCATCTGGTGGTTGATGAAAAATCCTAGGAACCTCAGTTATACCAGCATCAACAAGGCCTTTAACACCTTCCTTGGTGTCATCGAAGGCTTTTAGCTCACTTTGTCTGTCATAATTTGTTTGAACCTCATTTGTGTTGGTAGCTACCATTTTGGTCTAACGGATATCAGATTAGATTTTATTCAGACCAGAAGTGCATATTTTTGCAAAGTAGATCACTTTATTATAAAGATCATAGAGCAAAGTTGAAAATGCCAAAAATATATTCATTCTTTGACTTATGTGTATTTTCTGGTTTAAACTAAAGCATGTCGTAACACATCCTCCAAGCTAATCTTATAAAAATGAACTCCTCGTTGAACTTGCTGGTTTTGAAGAGTGCAGAGCAAGACAAATGGGTACGGATATTCTAGTAAGTAAAATTTGTTTAAAAGTAATTTGTTGAAAGTTGAAATAGAACAAAAGTAATTTTAATAAATTATCACATTAATATATTCATTTAGATGTGATATTGAAAATTTTATTAACTTCAAGACTTTTCAATACATCATCATAGTTGAAACAGGATTCCATCTAATATGTTCACAAACATGATTTGCAGGATTCTATCAAACCACAGTAACAGATAAATATCCTACTTTATAACTTTGACATATCTCTTAAAAACCTGCTTTTGCTGGCAAGCATGATTTTACAAGTGCAGGAAGTTTATTAGCAAACCACAACAGAGACAGTTTATGAAATTTTAAAAAAGAAATTGGAGCAGCTACAATAAACAAATGGTGTCTGCTAAATATTTTGTTCAGGGCTGCACTGCTCCTCTATTTCCAAGTTCAAAGCTTAAACTGAGTTAAGGCAGAGGTGCCATCAAAGCCTTTGTCAATGAAATGGGCAGTATATTCCCTTGCAGTTGTCTCCCTGTACTTTGGAGGGTTGTCTTCTGATATTAACTCTTTGATGGGTCCATAGAGTCTTTCCAATGGTAGCGTACCTGTGGTAAAGAAGCATGGAACTGATACTCTTGGACCTACACGGTTTGCCAATACCCTGTGCTCTACACTCTTGAATCTATCATTTGATAAAACCTGCAAAACAAAAGAACTCAACCATAAATTTTATTTATTTATTTATTAAAAATAAAACCAAACTAGGAAACCAGATGGAAGAATATGAGTCATGTTCTAATACAATACTAGTAAGAGATGAAGAAGAATAAAAGTTGTACTTGCCTGTAGAAGATCTCCTATGTTAACCACTAGAGCCCCAGGCATTGGAGGCACATCAATCCACTTGTTCTGATGAAGAACTTGGAGACCACCAATATGATCTTGCAGAAGGACTGTGAGGAAGACATTGTCAGCGTGCTTGCTTGCCCCCATAGTTAACTCTGGCTGTGGACATGAGGGATAGTAATGCCCTCCAAGCAAAAGCCCTAAACTACAATCTATGTCATTCAAGTAACTTGGCTTTAGCCCAAGAGCCTCGGACAGCAATTCAAACAACAACTTCCCCAATTTCATTACTTGCTTGGAGTACTCAATGAGTATGTCTCTACAAAAGATGAAAAACAGCAAAGCACATGAAGTTGTCATATATACATAATTCAATTAAACATTCTAGTGAGAGGCATTTAACCAAAATGGTAAGCTGAATGGCTTTTGTTTTATGTTTAGAAAAGAAAAATGGCCTACTGTTGGAGGCTGCGTTTTTGCCACTTAACCCAAAAAAATCTAGCCTGTTGGCGGCAAATGGCCTACTGTTGGAGGCTGAGTTTTTTCCTACTTACTCATGTATAAAGCTCACATCAAACTCATTCTTATTCAATATGGGATTCTTGTTTGGTACATTTTACTCCTCTCCCAGACACGCAATAGACTTGTCACTGGCGATAGCAGACAAGGAATTAGGCCTGCTTTAATACCAATTGACTTAATCCAAAAGACCAACTAGTTTGGTGATGCTTGCAACCCGTCCATATAAACCTCAGATGGGTGGTTCGTATCCAATTCCGAAGCAAGATAAATGTACATTAAACTGAAAATTAAGCTGGACAAAGTATACCATATCATCTAATTAACTCATCAAATTCAGGGATGGAATTTAAATCAAATAATTGATATCATCATAAACTTTCCAATTATTTCCTTGTCACATACCTGAATACTTCTGGCATGTCTTCTGGCTTAGCAGGATTGGGAGCCATGTGGCACCTAAAAGTATCCCTCCAATTAGTCGCCGGTGCTCGGTATAGATTAAAGTTGCTATTGTAGCCCACAGGTTTGAGCGGATCACGATTGTAAAACTGTTTCTTCACTTGAGTGTCTTGCTCAAAAAACCCACGTACACTATCCTTCATCTCCTCTAGAACACCAACTGGTATTCCATGGTTAGAAATTTGAAAGAAGCCCCAAGTCTCTGATGCCTCTCCAACTTTCGCAACAATCTCGTTTCGTTTCGTTGGACTATCAAACTCAAGGCCTTCAAGGTCAATGAGTGGAATGCTAAACTGTGTAACTTCTGAATCAAAGTTGCTATACTCATCTGGTGGTTCATGAAAAATTCTAGGAACCTCAGTTATCCCAGCATCAACAAGGCCTTTCACACCTTCCTTTGTGTCATCAAAAGCCTTCAGCTCACTTTGTCTGTCGTAATTTGTATTGTTGGTAGCTGCCATCTTGGCTTAATGGATATCAGATTAGATTTGATTCAGGCCACAACTGTATATTTTTGCAAACAAGATCACTTCATTATATAACGAGTGGAGTGGGAAGACACTGCCTTTGCAAAGATCAAGCACGTTGAAAATGCCAAAAATTCATTGTTCACTTGATTTTTTATTTTTTAAAGAAATTTTAAAATTGCATTCGTCGAAAAATTGATTGGTTGACTTGATTATTGGCAATAAAAAATAGTCATACTCATATATATTTTATTGTTTAAACGAAAGGATGCCGTAACACATCCGCATAGCTGCTTTTATATATATATAAATGAACAACGTGTTGCATTTGTAGCTTTCGAATAGTCCAGGCCAAGACAAAAGGGTCCAAATATTCCCTAGCAAGTAATAATTGTTTAATAGTAATTTGGTGATAGTTGAAATAAAACGATTAATCCAGATTTTTGGTGTGTGAGTTGTTCTTCTTTCTTTTTTAACTTTGGCAAAAAAAAAAAAAAAAAAAAAAAACAGAAGTAATTTAATATTGGGTTAAAAACCTTTTTAGTCATGAGTTCTACACAAAAATCCAATTTGATCATTGAAAAAATAATTTAGTCAAATTAATCATTGCATTTTGCAGAGTTTACAGTTTATATTTCTAGACATAAGTGGCTTTGGATTTTTCACCCCAAAAAAAAAAATGGTCTCGTGTTCAAGGAAAATTTCTCTCACAAACCAAGGACACTCAGATTCCCTAACCCACTAGCAACCAATAATAACCTTATGAAAATGCCCTGAACACGTGTGTTGAACCGAAAAAAAAAAAGGTGGGTTTAGATAAGCCCCACTACGTGGATGGGTGATTCCCACATGACACTTGCTTTCAAAACAAATTTGAAACGACATGCATATCAGATTGTCTATCCCTAGAGAAAAGGAAGGAATAAATAAAGGAAGAGGATAATTAGATAAAGGGGAGGAGTCCAATTTGTATGAAAAAAAGGACGCTGCACAGGGATAAAAAAAAATATGGGTTTTCACCTTCAAAATAAATATGGGGTTTGGGTTTTGCACCCCAGAAATAAAGCTTGGATATTTCATCCTGAAAACAAATATGGGTTTTCACCCTCAAAACAAGTCTGGGTTTTGCACCCCAGAAACAAAGTTTGGGTTTTCACCCTCAATCAGAACTTTGGGTTTTTACACCCCAAACAAATCTTGGATACAAAATCCACCACGGGTCCAATTTGGGTACAGAACCCATACACAAAATCATGGAGGGATTCAATCTCACAGCAAATAACAATCAGCTGTGTGCACAAAAAGAAAGAGGAACAAAGCTTGAAAAGGCCACGTTGGTGCAGCGCATTCTTTGAATTCTTCATCCGGGGATTGTTTGCGAACAATCAAAACCAAGGATGGAGGTCTTTAAAAGAAGAGGAAAAAAAATAGCCACGTTCCTGTTGGCAACTTCTGGTTGCGCAGCAAACCAAAAGCAAAGGAAAAAAGCCAAAACCAAAAAAATAGACGAGAGGAATTGGCTTGGTGTTATGTATGGCAGTAACAAAAGAAAAGGGAGAAGGCTTCCACTGAAAAGAAAACGAAGGGAAGAAGAGTATAAAAAAAAAAAAAACAAGGGGAAAGTGGCGTCAGCCACTTTGTTTCAAAAGAGAGAAGAAATTCAAAGAAAAAAAAAGTGGCGTCAGCCACTTTCTTTGTGTTTTGGATTTTTTTCAACTCTCTCTCTCTTCTTTCCTTCTTTTCTCTCTTCTTCACATGTGCAAAAAATGGACCAGTCAAAATATCGCAGGCCCAAAATAAAATAATGGACTGTCAAAAAATAATTGTCCATTGATTTCCAAAAGCCCATAATAGTTAATGGGTAATCCAAATAATTATCCATTAAATTTACAGAGACCTAAATTTTCTGTCAGATGGTTAATGGATTAATTTTATAAAAAAATCCTATATCCATGCTTGGGTCCAAGTGCAAATGTCAATTGTAGAGAATTAGTGAGTTCATCAAAATTGCTCATTATTTTTCTTGGACTTTGACAATAAGAAAAAGGCTAAATTATTGAAATGCCCCTTGTAACTCAATTTCAGTATCAGTTTCCCCCCTGAAACTACAAGTGTCTCACTTTCCCCTATGAAGCTCCATATAATGTCTCACTTTGCCTAACTTCCATCCAGTCATAACAGAAATCGTTAAACTTCCACACGTGATGCCCATGTGCCATTTCTATTTCTCTGCGTTCTTAGGGTTTAGAAAGGCAGGACCCACAATAGATGTAAAACATCCCATATATCTTCAATTAGGGTAAAATCTACGCACAAGGAGAGATATTTTGGGTGATTTCAAAATCTGAGTAAAGCAATAGAATCTTCAACAGTGAAGGTGTAAATTGAATTTGATAATGACAGAAGCAGGAGGACCTTCAGCTTTCACAGGTAAGTGGACCGTCAGATCCTTTATTCATTCTTGGCCTTGGGTTCGAATCTGACTATTAGGTTGTGTATTATTGTATTTGGCTTTGAACTTTAAGGAATATTATAATGGGTGTTGTCCAATTAGGGATGAGTACATTGCTTTATTAAATTAGGTATACTCATGAAGATAATGCTTTTAATTTGACTTCGTGGCTTTTTACTGCTGCAAATGAATGATTGGTTGGTAGAGTAAATTAAGATTTTATGCTATATTTTGTGTTATAGATGTGGAATCAAATTGGACAAGTGAGGAAGAAGAACAAAATAGCAGTGAGAGTGACGAGGATTTGGATGAAGACCCAGATTTTGTAGACCTTGCCTATGCACAAAGTGAAGAGGATGTGAGATTGTTGAGGGATGATGATAATCAGTTTCAGGGATATGTAGTCCATGATGCAATTGACAGAGACCCTAATGCAGGTGAAGAGGATGAGGAGTCAGATAATAACCCGGCCTCACCTAGGATGTGTACACCAGAGCACTCTTCTTCTGAGTCTGAGTGTTGAACAAATAGCAACTTAAAAATTAAGCAACTATATGCACGTTTTAACTCGCAAGTGAACGAACCGTTGGTAGTTTAGATATGTAAGTGCGAGGTCGATTCCACAGGGATTGGTGATTGAATGATCCCTTTTAGTTTTCCTACACAAAACAGAAAAGAAAACAAAAGAACACAAAACAAAAAGAAATAAAAGAACTAAGACAAGATGGTGAGGTTTTAGAATCCACATTTATTAAAACTAATAACAGAAAAACAAAGTGAAACAAAAGAAATACAAGAAGAAAATAAAAGACAAAGGGAGGGGAAGAAGATAAGGACAACATGCTAGAGATGGAAAAGATTCATCTTCATGGCTGCCAGGAGGCCAAAGCCTCCCAGCTGCTGCCTTCTCTCTTCTCTCCCTTTGTGATTCTCAACTATCCCTCTCTTTGTGTACAATGAAAGTGTAAAATGATGGAATGGTATCCTCCTTTGAATGAGCTGAAACTCTCTATTTATAGACTTCAAATTCGTCCTCCCCCTTGGCTGGTCTCTTAGCTGCCCATGTGTGGCAGCTCATGCTTTGTCTCCCATGTGTGGCATCTCATGCTTTGCAGCTGCCACAAGCTTTGCCTCCATGTATGGTTGCTTTAAGCACATGGATCAACAGCTGCCCATGCTTTGCCTCCATGTGTGGCTGCTTTAAGCACATGGCTCAACAGCTGCTCATGCTTTGCCTCCATGTGTGGCTGCTTTAAACACATGGTTTGTCTGTGAACCAGATTATGTGTTTGACATGCTGAGGGCTTCAGACTTATCCAATTGGGCTGAAAATTGGATATGTTATAGTAGACATCCATTGGAACACATTCTATCAAGGGTGTTGCCTCATCTGACTTGTGCAAGTAGCTCAAATGAGGCCTGCAAGCTGACCCACGAAAACTGGACTGAGGCCTGGTTTTTCTGTGAACCAGGTTCGGTATTTGACATGCTGAGGGCTCCAAACGTATCCAATGGGGCTGAAATTTGGATATGTTATATTAGACACCCATTGGAACAAATTCTATTAAGGGTGTCGCCTCATTTGACTTGTGTAAGTAGCTGAACTGAGGCCTGAAAGCTGACCCAAGGAAACTGGACTGAGGCCCGAATGTTTGACCTTGAGCTACTAAATCATGTCTAACTTCCTCTAGAAGACTCCAAATCATGCACCGTAAAATGCTACGGAAACTAGACTTCCGTATCTTTCCAGTGATGTATGGCACATTATCTGGTTCTTTTTGAGCAAGTACAGGTTAATCCGTAAATATGACTGATCTGCAGACACAGTTTTTAAGCTAACTTGTCTTCAAAATGCATGTAATCAGTCTTAACCTTATTATACTGAAATATACACAAAACTTTATTAAAAGCACAAACTTAACTCAAAAACATACCAAATCATAAGTTAGAATGGTACAAAAAGATATGTAATCATGCACCGATCAAATACCCCCAAACCTAGATTTTACTAGTCCTCGAGTAAAACAAACGGAAAACAAAGATAAAAACAAAACGAGAAATTTATTAGACCACTTTCGTAGGTAACTCGATTGCATTGAGCGCATGCAACAAGCCTTTAAACCTCTAGGCATCCCTAGTAGGAGGAGTTATGTCTCCTGAGGGTTTAACAGAAACGATACCCACAAACGCTTTACTGACTCTACAAAACAAAAGGTTAGAAAACTAACTTTGAAAACAACTAATAAAAATGAAAGAAAACTTTAGTCATACCTCCAATACCATAGAGTTGCCAAGATAGATGATCAATAAGTGTGTACAGTGGAAGCTATAGCTCAAAGGCACACGGCTTCAAAGTAAACATACTCAAATCTTGAAGGAAGAACATGCTTCAACTCTAATTCTCACATATAGCACTCAATCACTCAGAACCTATGGTTTTATTCTCTCAAACAAGCATAATGAGTATATGAAATAGAAGCACAATATTTGGTTAGATCTCATGAAGGGAATCAAATACTAATAATAGAGATACACACATACATACCAGCACCCATGAATACATCCTCAAAGATCAGCTAGGTCTTTCACAAGGTTGTAATGAAAGGCTAAGGTTAAGGGAAGTGAAAGAATTGGAAGTAACACAATTAACTTAAGAATATACCAAGGTTGCATTCTTCATTGATCTGCAAGGTATCATTGATTTAGAATGGTATGACTGCAACTTCATAGCATCATCTGGCATAGACCTTAAATTTCACATTTAGATCAAATCGAAACACTTTCTCTTTATTTTTCTTATTTGCTGACTTGATCTTTTTTTTTTTTTTTTTTTTTTTTAAAGCTTGCACAAATTCACACCAATTTACATTTAGGCATGTGACAGCAACTTCCTTGCTTCAAACTTTATCTTGGCACACCTTGGTATATTTCTAAGCTTTATAGGGTATGACTATAATAAGTTTAAATATCTCAGATTGAGATACAAAGTTAGGGGAATCATGAGGGTGATAGAAGAAAATGGCTTGAAGTGTTTGGCTACAAGATGGCTGATGGAACACACAAATGGGTAAAGTGAAAAGAAAGCACAGAGAATTGTTATACACACATAGCCTAGCATCACTTCAATGAGTTCATTCATGAGTGAGAGCATGCACCTGATATCTGCAAAGAGAATCATCCTTAGTATTCAATCAAAATGGAACAATGAGATCATTTAGAGTGAATTGAAGAAAATAAGTAGAGATGAGGAATAGAAACACTTTAAACCCTCTCAAGAAAGCAATTAGGCTCGAAATAGCTCACTAGGGTAGTCTCCACTATTCTCCTTCAAGAATCTGAGCATGGTACTTTATCCACCAGAATTCTAAGAGCTACCGCTTCGTGAAGTGTAATATGTCTCATATGAAAATCGAAATGGCCGCCCCATAGCATTGATTGTATGACATTCTTAAAAAAAATAGCGACATCGAACGAAAATTGGAAACACAAATCAAATGAACAAAAATTGAAAACACAAATCAAATGAACAAAAATTGAAAACACAAATCAAATGAACAAAAATTGCAAACCTCCCCCCCAGACCTGAATTGAATATTGCCCCCAATGTGAAAGCATATAAGAAAACAGAAAACAGGGATTAAGGGTAACCTGGCACTGCACGGTTCATCCTTCAAACATAGCATTTCTCAAAATGCTATCGATGGCTGAGCTCACCCATGGCTCTTCTTCTGACTCACTTTCCGAAGGGTCTGATACAGAAGAATCATATTGGGCTCCATCTATTATCAACTCATCCATCTGCTCCACGAAGTCTCGGAGCCTTGTGGTCATGTACACTAATTGGAAGTGAAACTCGTCAAGCATACTTAAGTAAATGCCAAACTCGTCCCGAATGTTACCTGTACAATACATGTGACTGCTCAACACAACAGTTCTTGCCACAAACCTCCTATCTAGCAGATATTCCCTCCAAGTATCTAGACAACGTGCCAGCGCTGCAAGCTGCATCTCTTCCAATCCACAATTCAGATCCCAATTTGGAATCATGTCTTCAATTTCTTCTATCACTCTACCTCTATGAAACAGAAAAGCATCTATGGTAACTTCTGAGGGATCCATGGCAAACACAACCACGAGCACCTCAATCACCTCCAACACTGGTTGCATAATGGTGTTCTTTCCCAAAAGATCTTCTGGTGGGATAGCTGGTAGTGAGTTCAACAGAACCATTGGGCTAAGCACCTTAACCATGCTCAATTCGAACTCCTCCACTTTGAGCTTTCCACCGACGGCCTCCTGGAGTTTCTCCATTGGCGAGATCTACAATAAGCAACAATTTGGAGAAGGTTTGGTTCGGGAGGAAGAGGAAGTTGAGATGTTTAGGGTTCAGAGGGCGGCTAGATAAACATTTACATATAAAAGAAACATAAACTTCAAATAATAAGAAAAAGAAAGAGAGAAAAAACAAATAAATAATAATAATAAAAAATAATAATTTAATTTAAAAATACACGAATATACAAGTGACTCATGGATTACCAATTAAGAACCTCAGAAAACACAGCCAGGGGATCCGGGAAGGTTGGAGAGGTCACAATGGTCCTGCTTAAAACCCAAACTTCTTAGACACCGAAGGTGTCGCCTAAAGAACTCCTAGACACTGTATAAACAGATGTGCTCATTGGAGTTACCATAAGTCAAAAAAAAAAAATATTGTTTTTTTTTTTCATAGGCTTGCAAGGCATTGAACAAAATTATACTAAGCAAAACAAAGCTCACACAACTTAACTCCACCACAAAACCTAACAAAATAGGAAATCCCTACCCCCAAACTTAAATGGAACATTGTCCTCAATGTTAGAGTCCATGTAAAGCATGCAATGCACATGAAATCCAGGGTAAAGGAATGAAATGAAAGAAATAAAGAAATAGAGTTTAGAACTTCCCCTTGAAGACAATGAGAGGGTAATGCTTATAGTTTGGCAGCACATGTTCTTCTTTGAGTATTGGGTCAGCTGCTCATCATATTTCTCCCACATCAAGGAAAAGAAAACCCTAACAAAAATAAAATAGAAAATAAGACATAACTTAGAATGAGTAGCAGTTATTATACGAATGAAAGAGATGATTGGAATGCTTCCCTTTGAAGTGATTAGCTGGAGCATGGTTGGCCATAGCAGCTGGAGGTCGACTTCTCCGCTACTCCATACTCTGTGTTTCTATGGATTGGGTCTCTCTCTCCCTCTTTCTTATTGAGCTACTTCAGAAATGCTTAAAGAAAGACAAGGAAACTTGAAACAGATTTTCAGATTTGTTGGATTAGGAAACCTTAATTTAAATGAAAATGATAAACTAAACTAAAACATCAAGATTAGGGATTCAACTTCACTACAAACAAACGACATGTACAATGCTACAAAACAATGTTGACCATGATGATAATAAACAAATGACTTCTCCACTACCCCAATTGTTGAGGGATGATGATAATCAGTTTCAGGGATATGTAGACCATGATGCAATTGACAGAGACCCTAATGCAGGTGAAGAGGATGAGGAGTCAGATAATAACCCGGCCTCACCTAGGATGTGTACACCAGAGCACTCTTCTTCTGAGTCTGAGTGTTGAACAAATAGCAACTTAAAAATTAAGCAACTATATGCACGTTTTAACTCGCAAGTGAACGAACCGTTGGTAGTTTGGATATGTAAGTGCGAGGTCGATTCCACAGGGATTGGTGATTGAATGATCCCTTTTAGTTTTCCTACACAAAACAGAAAAGAAAACAAAAGAACACAAAACAAAAAGAAATAAAAGAACTAAGGCAAGATGGTGAGGTTTTAGAATCCACATTTATTAAAACTAATAACAGAAAAACAAAGTGAAACAAAAGAAATACAAGAAGAAAATAAAAGACAAAGGGAGGGGAAGAAGATAAGGACAACATGCTAGAGATGGAAAAGATTCATCTCCATGGCTGCCAGGAGGCCAAAGCCTCCCAGCTGCTGCCTTCTCTCTTCTCTCCCTTTGTGATTCTCAACTATCCCTCTCTTTGTGTACAATGAAAGTGTAAAATGATGGAATGGTATCCTCCTTTGAATGAGCTGAAACTCTCTATTTATAGACTTCAAATTCGTCCTCCCCCTTAGTTGGTCTCTTAGCTGCCCATGTGTGGCAGCTCATGCTTTGTCTCCCATGTGTGGCATCTCATGCTTTGCAGCTGCCACAAGCTTTGCCTCCATGTGTGGTTGCTTTAAGCACATGGGTCAACAGCTGCCCATGCTTTGCCTCCATGTGTGGCTGCTTTAAGCACATGGCTCAACAGCTGCCCATGCTTTGCCTCCATGTGTGGCTGCTTTAAACACATGGTTTGTCTGTGAACCAGATTCAGTGTTTGACATGCCGAGGGCTCCAGACTTATCCAATTGGGCTGAAAATTGGATATGTTATAGTAGACATCCATTGGAACACATTCTATCAAGGGTGTTGCCTCATCTGACTTGTGCAAGTAGCTCAAATGAGGCCTGCAAGCTAACCCACGAAAACTGGACTGAGGCTTGGTTTTTCTGTGAACCAGGTTCGGTATTTGACATGCTGAGGGCTCCAAACTTATCCAATGGGGTTGAAATTTGGATATGTTATATTAGACACCCATTGGAACAAATTCTATTAAGGGTGTCGCCTCATTTGACTTGTGTAAGTAGCTGAATTGAGGCCTGAAAGCTGACCCACGGAAACTGGACTGAGGCCCGAATGTTTGACCTTGAGCTACTAAATCATGTCTAACTTCCTCTAGAAGACTCCAAATCATGCACCGTAAAATGCTACGGAAACTAGACTTCCGTATCTTTCGAGTGATGTATGTAACATTATCTGGTTCTTTTTGAGTAAGTACAGGTTAATCCGTAAATATGACTGATCTGCAGACACAGTTTTTAAGCTAACTTGTCTTCAAAATGCATGTAATGAGTCTCAACCTTATTATACTGAAATATACACAAAACTTTATTAAAAGCACAAGTTTAACTCAAAAACATACCAAATCATAGGTTAGAATGGTACAAAAAGATATGTAATGATGCACCGATCAAATACCCCCAAACCTAGATTTTACTAGTCCTCGAGTAAAACAAACGGAAAACAAAGATAAAAACAAAACGAGAAATTTATTAGACCACTTTCGTAGGTAACTCGATTGCATTGATCGACACGGGAAGCTCGGTAAATGTAATTTTTGCCGACGCATTCAGAGGACTGGGAGTTGCCGACAGTATGGTCAATCGGCAGATAACTCCCTTGCTCAGCTTTTCTGGGGATCTGGTCCAACCAGTCGGTAGTGTAAGCCTGCCCATCGCCTTCGGCGTTGCCCCGAGAAAGACGATGACCTATGACCAATTCCTCATTGTTGACTGCCCAACGGCATACAATGTGATCATTGGGCGAACGGCACTCACCCGGGTAAAGGCCCATTTGTCCCCGCGCATGTTGCTGATGAAGTTCCCTACATGCAACGGTACCGGAGCCGTCCGAGGGGACCAACTCAGCGCACGAACGTGCTATGCTACTGCGTTGAAATCGGTAGCCAGTAAACCCCCAATGGAGGCCATGTCTGTGCAGGGGCTACCGAACGGTAGTGGGCCAATAGATGACCCAAGGGAGGAAACGCTAACACCGTTAACGCTAACACCGTTAACGCTGCCTGCCGAAGAGATGGAAACTGTCGTCCTGAACGATGGGCATCCCGACCGATGCGTAAGGATCGGCACGGCCCTAGATCCAAGGCTTCGGGAACTATTCATCGATTTCCTACGGCAGCATGCAGAGGTCTTCGCCTGGTCGTATGACGATATGCCCGGTATATCGCCTGATGTAATCAGCCATAAGCTTAGCCTCTCCCCCACCTGTAAGCCTGTTCGCCAGAAGCTCCGATCGTACGATACCGAACGGTACGAGGCTATGCGCAATGAAGTGGACAAGCTCAAAACCATCGGCTTCATCAGGGAAGCCACATACCCTGTCTGGCTCGCTAACTCGGTCATGGTTCGGAAAGCCAAAGGCGGATGGCGAATGTGCCAACATTATACCGATCTGAACAAGGCCTGCCCGAATGACAGCTTCCCGTTACCGAGGATCGATCAACTAGTTGACGCCACTGCCGGTCATGAGCTGCTCAGCTTCATGGATGCTTATTCGGGATACAACCAGATCTTCATGGACCCTGCCGACAGTGAGCATACTGCGTTCATCACCGATCGAGGGCTGTATTGCTACAACGTCATGCCCTTCGGCCTAAAAAACGCGGGGGCAACATATCAACGGCTGGTCAATCGAATCTTCGCCCAGCACATCGGCAGCATCATGGAGGTGTATGTCGACGACATGCTGGTGAAAAGCCGAACGGCAGGGGAACATCTGGAAAATCTGGCCCTCATGTTCGGCATATTGAAGAGTTACCGAATGAGGTTGAATCCGACGTAGTGCGCCTTCGGCGTCTCTTCCGGAAAGTTCCTCGGATTCATGATCAGCCAGAGGGGGATCGAGGCTAATCCCGAAAAGATCAAAGCCATAATCGACATGGAGAAGCCGAAGACACAGAAGGATATTCAGAGCCTTACCGGACGTGCCGCGGCCTTAACTCGCTTCATCTCCAAGGCTACCGACAAGTGTGTACCGTCTTTCAAAGCTTTAAAAGGGGGCAAACACCAGATCACATGGACTCCCGAATGCGACCAAGCGTTTCAAAACTTGAAAAACTACATGAGCAAAGCACCCCTTCTGTCAAAGCCGCTCCCTGGAGAAGTTCTCTTCCTCTACCTCTCGGTATCCATTACTGCCGTTAGCTCGGTGTTAATACGGAAGCCAGAGAAGGCAGAACTACCAATCTTTTATGTCAGCAAGGCACTCCAGAGCGCAGAGCTTCGGTACCCTCCATTAGAGCAGCTAGCACTAGCTCTTGTTATCTCAGCGCGAAGGCTCCGCCCAGATTACCGTTCTGACCAATCAGCCCATTCGGCAAGTGCTCCAGAAGCCGGAAACTTCAGGCCGAAAAGGGCCAGGCCATTGCCAACTTCATCTTCGAGCTTACGCTTTCGGCACCATCAGAACTATCCATTACCGAGCCCACGTCTCCGGTCACAGAGAACGTGAGTGCCGAGCGCTTCAATCCCTCCGTTTCGGTATGGACACTGCATGTCGATGGCTAGGCAAATCAACAGGGTTGCAGAGCTGGTTTAGTACTAACCACTCCAGACGGAGGCAAGCTCGAGTATGCCCTCCGATTCAGCTTCAGAACTTCTAACAATGTGGCAGAGTACAAGGCTCTCTTGGCCGGCCTTCGGCTAGCCAAGAGCATGAGTGCGAAGCAGATCAGCATCCACAGTGACTCTCAACTCATAGTGAATCAGATAACGCCAGACTTCGCAGTGAAGGATGCCTCCATGTCCGCCTATCTATCGGAAGCTCACCAACTCCTACGTAAATTTCAGGCTTATGAGATTTGGCAGATCCCAAGGTCAGAAAACAGTCATGCCGATGCACTCTCACGATTGGCTTCGGCAATAAACGACAAGATCGGAAGGAAGGTACCAGTGGAGATACTATCCCGGCCGAGCACGACAAACACTGAGGTGTGTACCGTACGGTACGAGGACACTTGGATGTCTCCAATCTATGCTTTTCTAACAAACGGAACACTCCCTACCGACAAGTCTCAAGCTCGGAAGCTACAATACCGATCGGCAAGGTACACGGTCATCAACGATGTTCTGTACAAAAGAGGATACACCACACCGTACCTGAAATGTCTCACCAAAGAGCAAGGGGACTACATCCTTCGGGAGGTCCACAGCGGAGTCTACGGCGATCATTCAAGGTCCCGATCGCTTACACACAAATTCTTCCGGCAATGGTATTTCTGGCCGACCCTACACCAAGATGCAAGCGTGTTGGTCAAGAAGTGCGATAAATGCCAACGATTCGGTAATGTCCCTCACATACCTGCCGAACCACTCTCACCGATTGTCAGCCCGTGGCCGTTCGCTCAGTGGGGACTAGACTTGATTGGGCCAATGCCAGAAGGCAAGGGTCAGGTCAAGTACGCGGTGGTTGCCGTAGACTACTTCACAAAATGGGTAGAAGCCAAGGCCTTAGCAACAATAACGGCAGCCAGAGTGGAGGATTTCGTCTGGACGAATATCTGTTGTTGATTCGGAATCCCCAACGCTATCATCACAGATAACGGTAGGCAATTTGATTCGGAAGTCTTTAGGGGTTTCTGCACTCGCCTCAAGATTAACCTGTTTTTCGCCTCACCTGCTCACCCCCAATCAATCGGCCAAGTCGAGGCAATGAACAAAATAGTCAAGAAGCTTTTGAAACGGCATCTTGAAAAAGCCAAAGGAGCCTGGCCGGAGAAGCTTCCAGAGGCGCTATGGGCCATCCGAACATCCTACCGAACGGCAACCGGGGAAACACCCTTCTCCATGGCCTTCGGCTCGGAAGCGGTCGTCCCCGTCGAAATTGGTGAACCTTCCTACCGAACGGAAACTTTCACCCTCAAGGCTAACGAGGAAGCGCTCGCCTTAAGCCTCGATCTGATCGAAGAACACCGAGCGCAGGCCAACCTTCGGAACGAAGCCTACAAGCAGCATGTCTCTTGGTACTACGACTCCAGAGTCAGACCCCGATCCTTCCGAATCGGAGACTGGGTCATGCGAGAGGTATCCCTAGCAACCAAGAATCCCACGGAAGGGACCCTCGGCCCTTCCTGGGAAGGCACCTATGAGATCATCGGCATCCAACGATCGGGAGCTTATCGCCTCAGAGACTTCAACGGAAAGACCCTCGGTCATCCTTGGAATGTGGAGCATTTGAAATATTATTTTAAATAAAGCCACCTAGCCTACAGCGGGATTAAGATACAGTTCAAAGAGCCTTCGGCTTGCTTACATTTACAGCCTTCGGCAGTATGAAACTTCCTAGCCTACGACAGGTTTTATTGTAAAGCAAAATCCATGTATCTTTGCCTTCAGCAACTATTAAATGAAAGGGCCTTCGACTCATATATTTAAAAGCCTTCGGTGTGTTATTAAAAATTCTCTCCATTTTTAAAAAGAGACGGTAGGGACCATCGGTCGCATTAAACTACGTTTTTGCCATTAAAATTAAACTACCGATCGAAGGACAACTTGATTGATTCAAACTACGTTTTTGCTTGATTATTGGGTTTTTACTCGCCTTCGGCAACTGAACCAACTACTTAGCCTTCGGCAAGTACGTTTTTCCAAACTTCCCACTAGTGCTTTGCTTAAGAGATAAGTCTTATTGGCCAACGGCTGACGAGATTATATCTTACCGATTGCAATTTCACTTATGCTTTGGATAATACAAAAAACAAAACAGAAGGCAATAACATGCCGAAAGTGAAAACACTTGCAAGAATTCAAACTGCCGAAAGTGATACCGTTTGAATCGGTAGATCAGACCTGCCATCTCCTCGCCAACCTCCGAGTCCAACAAGTTGGAGAACTCAGTGGAGCGACGTTACGCCCGGATCGCAGCCTCAATCTTCGAAGCCTTGGTTCGCTCAGAATCCTCCAGAGCCACCTGGACCGCCTCCTTCGCCTCCAGAGCCGCCTTTGACATTTGCTGCGCTGACTCCAGGGCTGTCGACATCTCCGCGAATTTGGCCTCGTAATATTTGACCTGTTGTTTGGCAGCATGTAAATCCTTCGCCAAATTCACGTTGGCTTGAATAGCCTTTCCAGCCTCGGCAACCTTGGCCCTACCGTCCTCGTAGGCCTTCTTCGCCCTCTCAGCAGCATTAATGGTGCGCTTGACGCACAGCCACATATCCATTGAAGCCTGGAAAACAAAGGCCGAATGTCAGCAATACCGAAAGATAACGGATGAAACGGTAAAAAACTAAAAGTTAAAGGCTTACCGAGGCCTGAAGGCGGAAGGCTCGGCCAGCCTCCTCCCGAAGAAGCTTATTCGGCAGCTCCTCGATCTCGGACAGCTCCATCTGCGAACCGAGGATCATGTGGTTCGCAAACTGGACCGTCTTCGAAGGACAGGCCAGGTTGACGGGATCAGTAGAGTCGTCATCGTCCTCGACCGAGAAGATGGCACGAGGAACCTCAGATTGCCGCCCTCGTTTCGCAGGAGGCTTGGCATCCACATCAACGGTCACCACCCGCTTGCCGGCAGCTCTGGAAGAAGCTCCTTCGGCAGGAGCACCACGGCCAGAGGACGGGCCGGGTGCGGTAGGTCCAGCCTGCCCCGAGCCAGAGGTCATCTGGTGTAGGCGTTCGGTCAGTGACTGGTAGTCAACGTCTGGACCTGCCGAGGCCATGGGTACCGCTTCTTGTTGCTTTTTCTTCTTTTTCTGCCCCTAGAGGCCCATCATGAGGCGCCTCTTGGAGGATTCGCTCAGCCTCTTCTTCTCGGCATCCCTCCTCTTGTTCGTCACTACAAAGCACATGGAAAATCGGTCAGCATTACTCAAAGAATAAACAAAAACAAAAAACTCCTTCGGCAAGGTACACTCACTCTCGGCAGGGTTAGCAAGCTGGGCCTTGATGAGGTTGGCGGTAAACAGGAACTGCGGATACTCCCTCTCCATGGCAGGGACCCTCAGTCTCACCTGGTCAATTTGCCGAATCTCCGCTTGAGTAGCTACCAGTTGCTTCAGTTTGCCTGCAAGGAGAAGGAACGGTCAATCACAAATAAAAAGAAAATGGACTACCAAAGGGCTCTAACTCCAACCTGCTATCTGGAAAGTCGTGGGGATGTGGAAACGGACGAGGCTTCCCGATGGAGATTCCCAATCGCCGGACAGGAGAACCCGCCGATTCCTCCAAGACTTCTGAGAGGTAGGCACATGACTTACAAAATGGCCACGCTCGGCAGCTCTCAAACAGGTGGGAGAACCCACCGGACAGGAGAACCCGCAGATTCCTCCCTGGCCTGCCATACCGAAGGCTGTGACCACTCCCATCAGCGCTACCCAAAAATTGGGGTTGAATTGGCCAGGGGCATAACCGATCATCGCTAGGATCTTCTGGACGGCAGGCTGCAACGGGAGCCTCACTCCTTGCAGGAGCACGTCCGTGAAGAAGACGACTTCCCCGTCCTTCGGCTTGCTAAGAGATTCGGTAGGCGACGGAATCCTCATCTTTACCGAATCTGGGATTAAGTACTCCCTGCGGTATTTTGCAATATCACGATCGGTAATCTTATTGGGAGGCAGATAGTCTACGCCGAACATGTGCTCCTTCGGAACACCCATCGGCATCCTAGGATTACCAGGAAAGATTACCGATACCCTCGGCCAAGAGGATGGTCCGGCAACTGACTCTCCACGGCCGGAAGTGGAGGCCTCTGGCTGCCTCACAGCGCTCGTCTCCTGTTTGTGCCTAATAAATCTCGGCCGCTGCGGCCGAAGAGTACCCTTCTCGGCCGCCGCTTTACCCATGAGCTCATAGAAACGGCCACGTTTCGACGCCCTCTGTTTGTTGACAACAAAGGAGAAAACGCTAAGGCAAGGTTTTCTCGGCCGCTCGAGTGAAAATCACGGGCCGAGGCCGAGGGGCACCCAGGGCACGGCCAGGGGAGATATTGACCAAATCATCACGTGGCTTCAGGGTCCCACGCCCCATTTAATGAAGTAACGCCTCTGTCCATCACAGCAAATCCACTAGGGCACGAAGCATTTAATGCACGAGGGCAGAAGGGAGTTGATTGAAAGCAGGATTTGGTAATCAGAGTGGTTAGGAACAAACATTCCATCAGATGTTCTTGCAATTGGCAGTCCCTTCACCAACCACTAAACCAGGGCATTTAATGCGTTCCCACGGCCAGGAGTGCAGAGCCCTCGATCTGAGCAAAGGCCGAGATCTGCCGAGATTTATGGGGGTCACACCACCATGCTTCACAATCCCAAATGCTGAGCAAACCCAGCCATGCTTGCCCTGATTAGACTCCACCATGCAGGTCTTGTCAAGCCTCGATTGTCTCTCCCGGACTCCTGCTATATAAACCAAGCTCAAAACCACATGCAAAGGGTCCAACACCAAAAACCAAAAGCCTCCCACGGAGCAACTTATTTTTTCTGTCATGTACTTTCAATATCTTTACATGCTTTCTTAGGAGTAGTGATAGATTGTAAGAAACTTCCATTCATCAATATATCATACGACCCTTGATTTCTCAAGGCGCCGGAGCACCACCCTTGTTGTCGCCTCACTCACCCCATATATCATACGACCGTCGCTCTCCGAGCAACGCGCCGGAGCACCGCCCAAAACCCACCACCTACCACCAAACGGCCTTGTAGTTCAGGCCGTGAACCTCACGGCCGAGACCAGTTCCTTTCTCGGCCACAATCGTTTGATAGGAAGTCCAGACCAAACAGGCGCAATACTCTAAACACCTTCTAAACCGAACGCTTCACCGAACTCGACGCATGGTAGACCGTGCTGGCACGCCCGCGCACAAACCGCACCGCATTCCAAAAGTAGGACTCCGTGTTATACGCACGTCCCCTCGGCCCGGAGAACCAGGCCGAAGAGATTTGCGCAGGCAACATCTCCCCAGGCGCTCCTGGCCCAACTTGGCGACCGTCGGCATAGACGATCATCAATGGTGCCGGAGCTGTCATAAACCCTTTCCCGATGCCGTGAGCGGGAGCAGAGCTTGAACTTTCGCCGACTATCTCAATATCGGTATCACTTCCCTCCTCGGCATCAGGGACTACGCCCCCGCTCTCGGTATCGAACAAACCGTCCGATGACTCCCCTTCGTAAGCGTTGGGCTCACCGCTCTCGGATCCAGATTCGAATCCAGACTCGATATCAGACATCTACAAAAAGGGAAAAGGAAACTAAGGCTTATGCAGGATACTACCCTACCGATCCCTACATCGCAACCTATGGCGACTAGACTACCGAACGGTACCCTAAGGTCAGTCCAGTTCCAACCATGGGAGGACGTTTCAGAAAATAAATAAAGACATTAGAAGAAAGGATGACGAACGGTACCTTAGAATGAGCTCGGGAAGTTCGCTAAATAGGATGCCGTTCGCTTCGCTTGAAATCGCCTTTCCTGCCGTTCGCAACGCCGGAAATTGCCTTGCTTACCGTTCGCTTCGTCAGAAATCGCCTCAAAGCAGAGCTCTTACTTCTCACAAATGCAAAGTGGATTTTTCTTCGGAATCACCCCTATTTATAGGGAAGAGATAGTAACGACACCCCTCGAGAAGCCAAACGGCACATTAATGCTCCGCGCCTCGTAACTAGTTTTTGCCACGTGTCTTGCACCCAATGGTGAACCGACGGCACGCGAGGCGCGGAAGACGAAGCGTCACTCCACCCATCGACTCAACGCGACCCTTCGTCTTCTCCAGCGCGACTTTCCGACTTCTACGAAGTTGAGCCACCCCCTCAGCTCCGGTACCGAACGGTAGACCAATATCTAGCCTCCCGAAGGCAAATACAAGTCCCCTTCCGAGAACTCTCGCAAGAGAACTTGGGGGACTCCTGTTTATACCAAAATGAACAGCCCATAAGCGCCTGACACGTGGATCAAAAACGGAGCTATGGAAGCCTTCGGCACCTATCTTCGGAACCATGAATACCGATCGCGTTATTAGGGCAACTTCAGCCTCTGAGCCACGTGGCAGCCCCACAATTGATGGCCACAGTCCCACATCGAAATTCTAAACATCTTGCACACCTTCCAAGGTCTATAAAAGGGGACAACAGCCCTAGATTCAGGGTAAGCAATCAGAACTCACGGCATACTGCCTATTGATCTGTAGTCAAAGTTTACTAAATCCGTACTTACTTAAGCATCGGAGAGCCTTCGGCCGGTACCACACCGGTGCCCTAGGTCTTACCGTGCATTTGTTATCTTACAGATTAAACGCTCTACCGAGACCAGTGCCTACCGAAGGAAAAATATAACTAAGTCGAGCGGGAAAGTGCCGAACCATTTTTCTGCGTCAACATATATATATATATATGCTGCTATATTATTATAATTTAAAACAAGCATCCCATCAGTGACTTTTTAAATTAATAAAAAAATGTTCTTCCATCCATAGTATTATTTCATTGTTATGGGTGGGTTTTTTTTTCCTAGTTTTATATGACAGGTGTTTTTTCTCAAAAAAATTTTTTTTAGAACTTTTACACGGCAACCTTCGGAAGAAAATTAATAGATTCGCAACTAAATGTTCATTTGGCATTACTTATTTGGGGTGATAACTGATTTTAAAAAAAAATTGGGAAGCCCAACCTGTTTGGTAAATTATGAGAAAATAACTTATTGTTGAAAATTGTTGTGCAAGAAAGTTATAAGAGAAAGCAACTAATGAGGTGCTTTCATTTTCTGATTATATGGGAATCAGTTTTGAAGAGGCGCTAGGTTTAATAATTATGCGGGAATCATTTTATGATTATGCAGGAATTAGTACCAACAATACTTTTAACAAAAAGTTTACTAAACGCCAAACTGTTTTATCTCACAGCTGATTTCTCTCACAGCAAATCTGATAGCAATTATTTTCACAGCACAGCAATGTCAAACTGGCCCTAAAGATAACAAATGAACTTGAAGACTGCATGTTTACCATGTTAACACTTATTATTTATATTTTCTGGTTTTTTTGTCAAAGGAATTAAGGGTGGAAATTGAATGTAGCACCTCTTATAGTATTAGAAAGAAAAATACTATTTTGAGATTTTTATGTTAATTACGATTTGATTATTTCAAGGTATATCTCTTTCATCAAGATTGTTTTTAAGTTAAGTTAATGAGGTTTTTTTAAAGTTATATTGAAGCATCTTGATAATATGAAAGACAATTAAACAATTAGCCAAAGAGAGCAAAAGCTTGGAATCCACCAAAATTGAGAAAATTTCAAGTTTATTGAATGATAATAAGAATAACAACCTTAAACAACTTAGTCAAAGTTTGTTTAAATACTACCTCAAGTTACTAAAAACCCTAGGAATCTAAAAAAGAAATAAAAAGGAAAATTCAAAAAATTAGCTCAAAAACTAAAATGTTGTTTTGGGCTACTAATTAAGCAACGTCAAACTCGTGAAAAAGATGGAAAAGCGATGAATTTTATTTGTGATGTCGTTCTCTTCGAAATGACGGGTCATGAGCCCAATTCTGAGTTCGTGGCCTAAACCTACAACTTCCCAATTTTCTCCTTGCACGTGCGACACTCCAACTTATCTTCAAGTGCTTTTGCCATCTGTTCTACATCATAAATTCAATTGAGATTTTAATAGATTCTAAATGAGCTTAAGTTTGAAGGGGAGACTAACAAAGTCTTTTATTTTATTTTATAGCAAATTTTATGCTGGACTTTCACATACAAATAGATAGCATCATCAAATCTTGAAATGTACTATAATAGTCGGCAGCTCATGAGGTTATTTGGCGTAAAGCTAATCAGTTCAGAAGTGTTTTTTGGCGTTGGGTTCAAAGGAGTTCAAATCGAGCAGCTCATGAGGCTGCAGCGATAGGTTGCCGAGCAGTGGAGCTGGAAAGCTGGGTTACTCAACCACCGCTGTCTCTCATACATGTTTTGGTGTCTGATGGTCTTCCAGGTCCTCCTTAATTTTTGTTTTTTAGAGTTGGAGTTTTCCTTCTTTTGCTGGATTGTAGCGATTCAGATGAAGGAGATTCTGTAGTTGTCTCAGTTTCTGCTTTCTATGTATTTTCTATCAGTTGCCTTTTGGCTTGGAATCTAATTCATGGTTGACCCAAAAAAAAAAAAAAAAAAAGTCGGCAGGTTCCTTTTTATCTTTCCTAGGAATGATGCATCATATACTCTTAAAAATCAGCTTCCCGGTAGATTTTGGGAACTTCTCTTTTTTAGTCTATCATTTTATCATCTTTTTTTTTTCTTTCATCTGGCCATTATTCCCTTGTTTTTCAAGAGAGCATTTTTGCTCATCACTTTAATTTAAGGTATATAATCATCACTCTTCTCAACACTTGACACTTGTCCATAAGTATAACTATGATTCCAAAAATACAAAGCAAAAAAAGTTAACTATATAGTTATGCCAATAAACATGTGTCATGTATTAGGAAAGGTGATAAGTCCTACTTTTTGTTTCCTATTAACCAAACCAAACCATCGCACACTACAAGAAAGTTGTACTATATGTGGCAATGTGGCATCAACTTCACAAATATCTTTTCTCTTTTCAAAAGTACTTTTATTAGAAGAGCATACACGTAATAAGAACTGACTCAGACCAGATAGTTTGAGACAGCAAGAGAGAAACACAAGCTGCTGTGAAAATCAGAGAGGACGAACACCAACAACATACAAACTCGTCACCAAGCAACAACAAAACTAGACCACAAATAAGACGCCCAAATATATGGGCCCAACATAGAAAGTAAAATGACATTAAAAACTCCAAGCCGTAGGATGAGAGGCACAGCCTGCGGCCAACAGAGTCGACGGCACCAACGACAACGATGACAGAGAAACTAACAGAGCAACAAACAATAGTGGCCAAAACCAAAAAGCAAAGCCCTTTTGTCCCTTCATAGCTTGAAATGTTCTAATGCGGAGTTCCCTTTTACCAGCTCTGAGAGATAGTGCTTCAGATAATCTTTAACATTAGTTTCCAGGTAGATTTGGGCATTTTCTTCTGATAACAACTCCTTGATTGGTCCATAAGCTTTCAGATTTTCTCCATGTGGTCTGAAAAAGGTTGGCACAGAAACTCTTAGGCCTACACTCTGCGAGATAACTCTGTGGTTAACACTAATAAACTTGTCATTTGAGATGAGCTGCACAAAAGCAACACATAATTATCAGTTTATTAAAACTTCATTCATACAGAATCTTTGTTATTATTTGGTATTAGTACGTAGATTTCATAAAATGAAAAAATTTGGCTATCTAATTGTAATAATGAACTTGCCTGCAGAAGGTCTCCAACGTTGACGACAAGAGCTCCACGGATGGGGCGAACATCAATCCATTGATCCTCATACAAAACTTGGAGGCCACCCACTTGATCTTGTAAAACTACGGTAATGAAGCTGCCATCAGTATGCTTGCCGGTGCCCATATAGTCAATTTTGTTTTTGGACATGGTGGATAGTAGTGACCCATAATAGAAAGCCCCTCAACAGAGTCCATGTACGCATCCTTAAGCTGGTTTGGTTTAAGCCCAAGAGCCTCAGAAAGCAACTTAAACAAAGTAAATCCCAAATCCTTCACTAGCTTTGAGTACTCATTCACTATATCTCTGCAACTCGAAGTCATCAAATTCACTCATTAATTTCATTTACCGAACAATGAAAGTAATGGTAAAACACTAAAAGGTGCAAATATAAACTAACCATGCAAGGGGAGTCATGTACAGATTTTAGTTTATGTATAAAAGAAGATCAACTTCCATGAAGTTATGTATTATAAGGAAATTATTTTTCACAAGACATCTATTATCTTGCATGTAGAGCCAGGTAAATCAGAATCACGGACTTGTCTAATATAGGTCCCTACAATTTCTATTTCCTAGACATATACCCATCATTCTATAAATCTATGTGTAAAACCCAATTTCAAACTTAAATGACAAGTAAGATATAAGAGGTCGTAGTATTCCTATGTTTTTACATCCTTGCCATCAAACTTCATATTTTATTTATAATTTATTCCAAACATTTCATTAATTACCATAATTGTGATTGAAACTCCCTATTAATAGCATATCAATCACCCCATTTCTTTTGGTTGCCATTCCCTCTAACATATGGCCTCTTAAAATTGCAAATATATATATATATATGTAAATTACATATCCAATAATGTACATATGAAAAATATAAATATAAATATATATGTATAAAAATATAGGTATATATTTACCAAAAAAAAATTAACAAAAATAGGCCAATTACTTTGTAATTGAATTTTTCGTACATTTTTCATAAATTAAAAATAGGTACACAATAATTTATAGAAAATAGGTACGTTGTATAATTGAAATTTATGCACATTTTTTTTATAAATTAAAAATAGGTACATTATTTAGGAGAAAACAATAAGTTCATTATACTAGGTAAATTGTTTTACTAGGTATACATTATTAGAGAAAAAAAATAGGTTCATTATACTAGGTACATTATTTTGAGAGAAAAATAGGTACATTATTTTGAGAGATAAAATAGGTACATTATTTTGAGAGATAAAATAGGTACGTTATTTAGAGAAAAAAAAAAAGGCACATTATTAGAGAAAAAAAAAAGGTTCATTATAATAGGTAAATTGTTTTACTAGGTACATTATTAGAGAAAAAAAAATAGGTACATTATTTTGAGAGAAAAAATAGGCTCATTTTAAAAAAAATTGTTTTCATAAAACAAACAATAAAAAGATGATCAAATTATTTTTCATAAAACAAGTAAAAAAATAGGTACAATATTTGGAGAAAAAATAGGTTCATTAAAAAAAAAGTTTTAAAAACAAAATAATAAATAGATTATCAAATTATTTTTCAACATAATTAGAATGTACATTATTATTCATAAAACTATAATTAAAAAGAAAACAACATTAATTCCTAAATTTAATATTGAATTTAAATTACTAATACTTTAAATAGATTACTAGTCGTAATTCATAGAAGGAAAACACCATTAATTCAAAAATAGATTACTAATACTTTAATGTGGAATTTAATATTTAATTTCAAATAAGTTTCTAAATTAGTTCCTACATCCATTACAACTATTTGGAGATATTTCCAAATTCAACGGGTCATTAGTTACACCCCTCATAACACATTAACTTATAAATAGGGGTAGTTTTGGAATCCGAAAAAAAACAATAAATCAGATTTTAAGTTATATTAGGTAACTTGCTTAGTTGGATCCTAGTCATCGGGTATTATTTGAAAAAATTGGGTATTTTAAATAGAAAACTAAAGGAAAGGGTTGTAGGTGATTTTAAATGAATTTTATGGGTCTAAGCTCAATTTACTATTACAATAAATATATATATATATATATATATTATCAACATTCATGTTATAATCCATGGTAACACCATGTTACCACCACAAAGAAAATTTCTCTCCAACCCTAAATGCATGGTTAGACCTGCATACCTGCACACTGAGTGTACTATAATATTACATAAATAAAAATTTGCCCTGCATACCTGCACACTGAGGGTAATTCGTCTGTTGGTTTGGTTGGATCAGGAGCCATATAGCACACAAATGAATCCCTCGAGTTTCCTTTTGAAGATTTGAAAAAGCGATTATTGGACATATACTGCTCCTTGTTCCCAGAATCGTTTGAGTTTGAACCCAACTCTTTCTTAAGCTCATTCTCCTTCTCATGGAACTCACGTATCCCATCCACCATCCTCTCCAAAACTTCAACAGGAATTCAGTTTTGAACTTGAAAGAAACCCCAGTTCTCACATGCATCTCGAATTTTCTCGACAACTTCAGTTCGTAAAACTGAGTTGCTATCGATGCTCTTAAGATCAATGGTTGGGATACTGAGGGCACCACTTCCCAGCCTCTCATCTGCTCTTGTTACGGCCACCATTTTTTTTGTTTTTTTTTTGTTTGGGTTTTGGATCAAACAATGTACGTGATTAACAAATAGACTAGCTAATTAGAAAGTACAAGCAGAAGAGGAGGGGTATAAGGAGATATTACTAAGGCAGTTTGTAGGAGGAGGAGCTAATTAGTGCTTTGTCCTACAATGTCTAGCAACATATTTATAGGCCGCATGCACATGAATTCCAAATCAAAAAAGTCATTCGTCCACCAATTTTTAAACTTCTAACAAAGCCAAAAGTTGGAACTCAAGCCCTATGACCAGGATTCTCCTTTCTTTTCAGCCTTTCTTTTATTCCTCATATTAACTGTATCAGTTTTGGAAAGTTCCGTATCAAGCATGATATTTTTTTGGTGATTCTTTTAGAATAATTTAGTGTACGCGTATAGGTTTGACACAATACCTATATATATACACATAATGTGTATAGGTAAGGTACGTTACCTAATGTACCTAGATTGTGTATAGGTAAGGTAAGTTTAAAAAAAATGAAGACAAAGACCCACCCATCCTACGAATTTCGCAAGTTCCATAATATACGTAAAGGCATATGCACCTTAAAAACATGTATTTAAATAAAATTCTGACAAATAATCATGTAGTTAAATTTGCCTATACACCAATGAGTATATCCCAAAACACCTAATTTTGATTAAAGATAAAAATAGAACTGAAATTATTATTATTATTATTATAAATGACAGTAATGAGCATTACATTGAGAAAATTGCAAACAATCTGTTGAAAAAAAGGTCAGCACAACAAATTAGACAATAAAAACATAATTCAACCTATTTCGAATTTAAAAAAAAAAAAAGGAAAGCACGTCATTGGACCAAAGCTTATTTACTTCAATTATTTATATTTTAGTCCCTATTTCGAATAGTAATTTGGTTGAAGTTCTGGAAGGCAAGGGTTAATCAATTCATATTTCAGAAATTAACTGCCTACCCCAGTAGTATCTGGTACAATAATATATAATATTTGATATAACGGAAGATTCTAGTGCTCAGTCATGCCTTGAATACTTAATTGGGCACCAGTTCCCTCCCTCTCATCTCCTCGGTATTGTGGCCAACATTTTTTTTTATTTGGATCAAACAACGTACGTGATTAACAAGTAGAATTATATATGATGTCCGCACATCATTATTATTATTATGTGGATGTCATTGTAAATAGGGAAGAAAAAAAAGAGGTGTAATAAAAAATACATTGCATCACAAGAATTCCAAAATGAAAAAAAAAGAAAGATAAAAAGGACATAGATCTCTTCCTGTGCAACCAAAAATAATTTTATTTATCACGAAAAAGACTGGCTGCATATAATAATAATAATATATAGCCCCCTATTTACTCCAATTGTTTATACTTCAGGCAGGAATTTGATTGAAGATCTAGAAAGCAACACCTTATAATCAATTCATATTCAGAAAGTGATTGTTCTGTAGTATCTATTGAAGAATATAAGTTACATTCCCATATTAGAAAATTAACTAAATACAATTTAACATAAAATGAATGATTCTATTACTAATATTATTGAGGTCTTTTATAATAATATTGGTATTGCTAATAGTGGGTCGTTGACCATCTCTTTAAAATTTAACAGTATCGGCCAAATACTATATTATATGTATTTGAAGAATTATTGGTTATAATAATAATAATATCGACCAAACAAAACCAACAACCAAATATCAATACTAGGTATACTTGGTACCAACAATCTTTTCCCTGCTAATTTATTTTCAATCAATCTTATAAATTTATTCACTTATAACATGTCGCAATTGCAATTTCAGCTAGTGAACAGAAACCTTGACCATCCAATTAGAAGGTGCCACCATCAGTTTGCTATATGTTCTAAAGTCAAAACGTTTTCCCCCATTCGACAGCCAATTTTTACTTCCAGAAAAGTAAAGTAATTTATCACTTTGTGACCAAGAAAATTTTGCGACTACATGCCACTACTCAAACTTTATGACTCTTCCTTCAAATTTAATATACAAGCTTAATTGGACTATAAGAAAAATCACATACGCTTAATTTTTATTGTCGGAGATGAATTTTCTTTAAACGGACTTTCAAATAAGATCCCAGAAAATTATTTCCGAGTTATTCGTTTGGTATGTTGTTAGTCTCTTGGAACGTTCTATTTGTGCATGCAGTGTGAACAAATTCTTCTTTTCATTAGGTGGAGAAAATCATAAGAAAAATGAACGGTAAAGCTAATGGGGTCCAGCCGAGTGGAAAAGAGCCTGATTTTGTAGACTAGAGGTCTCAGCTTTGAATCCTATGGCATTCTAGTTAGGTGTGCATTTGTATGAGAAACCTCATCCCCTTTAGTTTAGACTGTTACCCAAAGAAAACATATTAATGAGTAGAGAAAATTAGGAGCAAAATGAACAGTAAAGCCAATGGGATCTTGCCGAGTGGAAAAGAGCCTGATCTTGTAGACTAGAGGTCTCATATTTGAACCCCATGACATTTTAGTTATTTGTGTGTGTGAGTGTGTGAGAACTTCATCCCCATGATTTTATTTGTCATGATCTGCTTGACTTTTATTCAATACATGCCGCCTCATTACATATACTTTTATTTTTGTCTTCTTATTGTCAAGGCAACCCAATTTTATATTTCTACTCATGCATTTTTTCTTCATTTATACATGTGTTCTTCATTTTGACCTTTTGTTTAGGTAAATTATATATATATTATGTGTATTACAAATTGGTGTGTATGTTTTTATGTTTTTTTTTATAGCCATTACAATGTATTAAATCAAGGATTACATAGAGCAAAATAGTCATGGAAAAATAAGTATTAAATGCGAATTAGGTCTCGAGTAATAAGCGAAATACAAGGATTTTTGTCAACATTTTTAGCATGAAATGAGTCTATAATAAAATCCTTGCCCTAGTCAGAGGCACAACCAGCAGCCAACAGAGTTGACGGCACCGACGACCACAGAGAACATAGTAACAAATAACAACGCTAAGCCCTTTTATCCCTTATATCTGTTCTGAGAGGAAGTGTTTCAGATAATCTTTAACACTAGTTTCTCGATAGATTTGAGAATTTTCTTGATTGGTGCATAAACTTTTGAATTTTCTAAATGTAGTCTAAAAGAAGGTTGGCACAGAAACTCTTGGGCCAACACTCTGCGCTAGAACTCTGTGGTTAACACTAATAAACTTGTCATTGGAGATGAGCTGCACAAAAACAACGCATACAATATTAAAACTTAATATACATATATAATCTCTTTTCTTTTTTTTTTTTGTCAAATCTGTTTTATTCTTTGGTATTGATAGATTTCATGCAATGAAGAAATTTGGCTATCTAATTTTAATTTATATTTATTTGGTACTCAAATTTCAAGCTTGATAAATGAAGAAATATGTTGTTATATGTAAATCGCAAAACTTGTTGTCATATGTAGGGTTGAAAAAATTGTAGTGTTGGATATATTTAAATTTATATTTTTTTTTCATGTGTAATGGGCATCACACTATGATATTGTTCATAACAACCTTAATTTTGCACGAACAACTAAGGTTTAAAATTTAAAACAACATCACTCATAAGACAACTAATGCCTATAACTAGAAGTAGCATCAACATTATTGGTTTTTCTGATGTTGTAAGTCAGAAAATGCATCAGTGTAGTATAAAATTATGATGTTGTACACCGTATTAAGCATCAGTGTAATATAAATAGTAAATTGAGCTTAGACCCATCAAATTCATTTTAAATCACCTACAACCCTTTCCTTTAGTTTTCTATTTAAAATACCCAATTTTTTCAAATAATACCCGTTGACTAGGATCCAACTAAGCAAGTTACCTAATATAACTTAAAATCTGATTTATTGTATTTTTTGGATTCCAAAACTACCCCTATTTATGAGTTAATGTGTTATGGGGGGTGTAACTAATGACATCCGTTGAATTTGGAAATATCTCCAAATAGTTATAATGGATGTAGGAACTAATTTAGAAACTTAATTGAAATTAAATATTAAATTCCACATTAAAGTATTAGTAATCTATTTTTGAATTAATGGTGTTTTCCTTCTATGAATTACTACTAGTAATCTATTTAAAGTATTAATAATCTAAATTTAATATTAAATTTATGAATTAATGTTGTTTTTTTATATGAATTGTACGACCAGTATTATTTTTTATTATAGTTTTATGAATAATAGTGTACATTCTAATAATGTTCCTATTTTTTTTCTCTAATAATGTACCTAGTAAAACAATTTACCTAGTATAATGAACCTATTTTTTCTCTCAAAATAATGAACCTATTTTTTCTCTCAAAATAATGAACCTATTTTTTCTCTCAAAATAATGTACCAATTTTTTTTCTCTAATAATGTACCCAGTAAAACAATTTACCTAGTATAATGAACCTATTTTTTTCTCTAATAATGTATACCTAGTAAAACAATTTACCTAGTATAATGAACTTATTTTTTTCTTCTAAATAATGTACTTGTTTTTTATTTATAAAAAAATGTGCATAAATTTCAATTATACAACGTACCTATTTTCTATAAATTATTGTGTACTTATTTTTAATTTGTGAAAATGTACGGAAATTTCAATTACAAAGTAATTGACCTATTTTTGTTAATTTTTTTTTTGGAAAATAATATACCTATATTTTTATACGTATATATTTATATTTATATTTTTTATATGTACATTATTGGATATGTAATTTACAAATTTTTTTTATTTGTAATTTTAAGGGGCCATATGTTAGAGGGAATGTGAAAATACCTGTAGGATGACTAAAAATCCCTAGAGGGAGGTGAATAGACCAATTTAAGATTATAATCAATAAACAAAAATTAAACTTCAGTATTAGGATTGATATGGCTTATCAATCCTGAAACTTGCTGGGCAAAAAATAAAAGAACACACAGAGAATTATTTTACGTGGTAAAACCCCACCTCTGGGGAAAATCCACGGGACTCCTCAGTCCAACACAAATCCACTATAGAACGATGATTACAAGAAGTACTCACACACGTATCCTAGACACATTCTAGATAATGTTTACCGACTTCTTCGTAACTCAACTTCTGTCACGGGATGATCTTCGACACTCCTTATGTTGAACGCAATACTGGTCACGATTGCTTCAAGCTCACCGGAGAAAAACCGCCACCACGATCTTGGTGCCCTCAACCGTATGAGTCACCGACATGCATATGAATGCAATATGAATGATTAAAGGATTTGATAAATCACCAAGTAAACATGGAACACTTGATGATTTATCTTAAATAAATGCGCAGCAGCTTATTCTTAAGAATTCTATATGCTCAACACAAATATCAAAAGCTGTACCTAAACAAGGCAGTACGTCATGTTTTTATACATATCTATTCTCCTTGTTGCAAGAGGAATGAATGCCTACAGCCAAAAGAACATTAGCTAATAATATTTGATACCTAATTCAATTCGTCAGCTTATGCTTTATCAAAGATGGTTTTCCAACCATCAATTGCTATCCAATGAAACAATGTATATCAGCATGTAAATAACGAAGCCAAATAGGATATTAATTAAAACATCCTTTCCAAGTCCAAGATAATGAAAACATAATATTTTCATCTAAATCAAAATAGAGTCCAACTAGGAAAGTAATTTCAAGAGATAAAATATAATCCTATTAAAAATAGAATTAGCATAAAAATACTTGAGTGAAAATAATTCCAACTAGGAATCCTATAATGAATGCATGATTATGTCATGATTTACCTGTTGTCAAGTTTCTCATATGGTCAGGTCAAGCTTCAGAAACCTGGGATTGAATGTGTTGCGCCAAACCGTCTAGGAAACGATATTCACATACTAACTCCCAACCTATGCTAGAGTCTAGGAAATGACAATACAAATTTCATACTAACAGAATGTCAACCAAAAGAAATGGGGTGATTGATATGCTATTAATAGGGAGTTTTAATTACAATTATGGCAGTTAATGAAATGCTTGGATTAAATTATAAATAAAATATGAAGTCTGATGGCAAGGATGTAAAAACATAGGAATACTACGACCTCTTATCATTTAAGTTTGAAATTGGGTTTTACACATAGATTTATAGAATGATGGGTATATGTCTAGGAAATAGAAAATGTAGGGACCTATATTGGACAAGCCCTAATATAAAATTATGTTGCTTGTTTAGGCATCGCGTTTGACCCACATAAGAAACTTTAGCATCGGTCTACTGTTATTAGAAAATTATCTTCTTTGTTTCAAAAAGTACTTTTATTAGAAGAGCATACACGTCATAACAATAATTGACTCAGACAGCCAATTTGAGACCACAATTAAGACGACCAAACAAATGGGCCTAACATAAAAAGCAAAAGGACACTGAAAAATAAAAAACCTAGCCATAGGACCAGAGGCACAGCCTGCAGCCAACAGAGCCACGATGACAGAGAAACAAACAATGGTACCTAGAACCAAAAGCAAAGTGCTTTTATTATCCTTCATAGCTTGAAATTATCTAATGCGGAGTTCCCCTTTACCAGTTCTGAGAGGTAGTGCTTCAGATAATCTTTAACATTAGTTTCCCGATAGATTTGGGGATTTTCTTCTGATAACAACTCCTTGATTGGTCCATAAGCTTTTGGATTTTCTGCATGTGGTCGAAAAAAGGTTGGCACAGAAACTCTCGGGCCAACATTCTGCGCGATAACTCTGTGGTTAACACTAATAAACTTTTCATTTGAGATGAGCTGCACAAAAACAACACAAGTTTATTAAAACTTCATATATATAATCTTTTTTTATTATTTGGTATTGATGGATTTCATGCAATGAAAAATTTGGCTATCTAATTGTAATAATGAGCTTGCCTGCAGAAGGTCTCCAACGTTGACGACAAGAGCTCCACGGATGGGACGAACATCAATCCATTGATCCTCATACAAAACTTGGAGGCCACCCACTTGATCTTGTAAAAGTACGGTGATGAAGCTGCCATCAGTATGCTTGCCGGTGCCCATGGTCAATTTTGTTTCAGGACATGGTGGATAGTAGTGACCCATAATAGAAAGCCCCTCAACAGAGTCCATGTACGCATCCTTAAGTTGGTTTGGCTTAAGCCCAAGAGCCTCAGAAAGCAACTCAAACAAAGTAAATCCCAAATCCTTCACTAGCTTTGAGTACTCATTCACTATATCTCTGCAACTCGAAGTCATCAAGTTCACTCATCAATTTCATTTACCAAATTATGAAAGTAATGGTAAAACACAAAAAGGTGCAAATTATAAACTATCCATGCAGGGGAAGTCATGTATACATATTTTAGTTTATGTATAAAAGAGGATCAACTTCCCTGAAGTTATGTATTATAAGGAAATTATTTTTCACAAGACATCTATTATCTTGCATGTAGAGACTTGGTAGACTATGTAAATCAGAACCACGGATTACTTACCCATCTCTAAACAATATGGGATGCCAACGTAAATTTTTTGACGTACACACCATGTTACCACTACGAAGAAAATTTCTCCAACCCTAAATGCATGGTTAGACTAGAGTGTATTATAATATTACTATATAAAAATTTATTTGATATGTAGCGCCATGCATACCTGCACACTAAGGGTAATTCGTCCGCTGGTTTGGTTGGATCAGGAGCCATATAGCACACAAACGAATCCCTCGCGTTTCCTTGTGAAGATTTGAAAAAGCGATTGTTGGACATATACTGCTCCTTGTTCCCAGAATCCGTTGAGTTTGAACTCAACTGTTTCTTAAGCTCATTCTCCTTCTCATGGAACTCACGTATCCCATCCACCATCCTCTCCAAAACTTCAACAGGAATTCCGTTTTGAACTTGAAAGAAACCCCAGTTCTCACATGCATCTCGAATTTTCTCGACAACTTCAGTTCGTGAAACTGAGTTGCTATCGATGCCCTTAAGATCAATGGTTGGGATACTGAGTTTGGATACGGCCACCATTTTTCTTTTTTTTTCTTTTTTTTTCTTTTTTTTTTTTTTTTTTGGATCAAAACAATGTACGTGATTAACAAATAGACTCTTAAGTATAAAACTGCAAAAGCCCTTCGCTAATTAGAAAGTAGAAGCGGAAGAGGAGTATAAGGAGATATATAGGAGGATGATGGGGAACAAAGCTCAAGGAAGTTTGTAGGAGGAGGAGCTAATTAGTGCTTTTTGTCCAACAATGTGCAGCAGTATTTATAGGCTCCACAGGAATTCCAGAGAAGATAAGTCATTCATCCCAAAGTCTGAATTCAATGCCAGGAATGATCAAACATGTATTATAAATTGTTTACAACTCATGCCTTTGAAATCCCTTGTATTATTTTAGCTATTCTTTAATCTCTAATAATGGGCATTCAATTTGATCAGCGATGACAACATTTTCTGACCCCCAAAAAATCAATAGCAACTTTGTAAATTTACCACATTAACTAAGCAATATATTTTTTGTAATTGTTTAGACTAGTTTAATTAGTGTACCGATAGGTTTGACAAATTTACCTACATTCACACTAATTTACCTAAATTGTATAGGTAAATCGTTTACGTATAGTTTTTTTTTTTTTTTTCTTAGGAAGAGACAGACCCATCCATCCTACGAATTTCAACAATTTGTAAGTATACTAATTTACTTAAATTGCATAGGTAAAATCCCCCCCAAAAAAAAAGGGATTGTATAAGTAAATTATTTACTCATATAGTGAGTAAATGTACCTATATATGTTTTTTTAAGAATAATGTACCTATATTTTTATGTAAATTAAGTTACCAAGATTTGCAAAAAATAATCTGTTAAACAAAGCCAGCACAACAAATTAGACAATAAAAAAGTAATAGGGATACTTAAAGAATTTGAAACACATAACATTATTTGATCATCTGGTTCTAGTCAACAAAAAAACAAAGAATGAAAAAAAAAAACAAAAACAAAAAAAAAACGTAAGCCGGATAACATGCATCGCGCGCCCACACTCATTTACTTCAATTATTTATACTTTAATTTAGTCCCTATGTAGAATAGTAAAAGGGTTGAAGATCTAGAATGCAAGGGTTAATCAATTCTTAATTCAGAAAATAACTGCCTAAGTAGTATCGGGTATATAATATTTAATATACAGGAAAATTATTTTGTTCAGTCCTGGTCGTACTTACAGAAACTTGAATCGTTGCGTGAAACATCCACCTTAACGTGAAATTGCTTCAGGAAAACTCATGTCATACGCGTAGGAATGTAACGATCCCCAAAACATATGAATGCACAAGCATAAGGTAATAGAGAACAAACACAAAAGTGTTAACGGGTCTAACTTAGTTGATTTTATGTTCAAACCCTCATGGAGACACACACAAAAGCATACCCAAACTCTCAAGACACCAGAAACTTTCTCATCCAGCATGTCGACTCATAACAACAAGGGCAAGCCAACGCGTATAAGAAGTATGTTGACTCTTCTTGTATAGGACAATTAACATTTTACCATTATTTATGTCTTGACAAGAATTCTGCTGCTTTCCTTTTCTGTGAAATGTTATCAAAAGGAGCCAACTTCTGCAAATTGTTTATACTTTAGTCCCAATTCGCACTCGTTGTTGGATACGATATACATGAGATAAATACACGTATTAGAAGAATTATTGATTATAATAATAATATCGACCAAAGAAAACCAGCCTGGTACCAAGAAATCTTTTCCCCAGCAATTTATTTTCAAACAATCTTATAAAATATTCACTTATAACATGTGGCAATTGCAATTTCAGCCAGTGACCAGTAACTTTGACCATTCAATTAGAAGATGCCACTGTGCCAGCAGCCAATTTGTTACTACATGCCACTACTCAAACTTTATGACTTTTCCTTCAGATTAAATGCACAAGCTTAGATATTGGACTATAAGAAAATCTGACAATAAGTTATTGTCAGAGATGAATTTTCTCTTTCAACCAACTTTCAAATAAGTTCCACGAAAATTATTTCCCAGGAATTCTTTTGGTCTATCGTTAGTCTCTTGGACCGTTCTATTGCGCGTGCAGCCTGCCAACACTTTCTTTTTATTAGGTAGAGAAAATGGCGATTAATTTTTAATCATATTAGTTGCATAATTTTTTTTTTTTAACAAGACAATATTCTAAATTACTCTAATGTATAAGGAGATTAATCAAATTCAGGTGCAAGAGAATGTGCACACTACCTTAACCAACTGACCTAATTCACATCTGGTGTTGGTTGCATAACATTATTGTTTTATCCATTTAAAATGAAATGCTTAGTTAAAAAATTTGTAATTATGTTATCACCTATAAAAGGTCATTATGACTTGTATTCCAACCTGCAAATCATATATGTTTTACATTTCAGCTTTCAGAAGATTGTAATGGTATTAGTATTTGCCACATCCTGGGGGTGGAGATGGCAAGGAGTGGGGATGAGATTATCTAACATATAAGCTATGTTTGGTGGACAAGACTGAATTGATTAGGATTGAACTTGGAGTATTGGATTGGGCTGGACTCCTATGAGTTGTTTGGTACGCCACTAAAGCTGCACTAGGGCTAGAGCAATCCCAGGATGGGTGACCCACTTGGAAGTTGCTCGTGAGTTCCTAGAAACAAAACCGTGATGGCAGAGAGGGGGGGCCCAAAGCGGACAATATCATGCTACGGCGGAGCCGATCCTGGGATGTGACAATTTGGTATCAGAGTCACTTTGCCGTATGGTGCAAGTGTGCCGACGAGGACGTCGGGCCCCTAAAGGGGGTGAATTGTAACATCCCACATCGACTAAAGGAGAGGGGGTGATGTGCCTTATATGTACATGTTCGCCTCCATCTAGCACGAGGTCTTTTGAGAGCTCATTGGCTTTGGAGTCATAGGAACTTCGAGATTAAGCGAGTTAGGGCTAGAGCAATCCTAGGATGGGTGACCCACTGGGAAGTTGCTCGTGAGTTCCCAAAAATAAAACCGTGAGGGTAGAGAGGGAGGCTCAAAGCGGACAATAACGTGCTACGACGGAGCCGATCCTGGGATGTGACATGAACATTCACAGTTTTAGTGACAAATATAACTTAATAGTTAGCAACTCCATGACATCAACTTCACAATTTGAAATGTTCTAATGCGGAGGTCCCTTTTAGACCTTCTGAGAGGTAATGTTCATATAATCTCTAACATCAGTTTCTCGGTAAATTTGGGGAACATCTTCTGATAGCAATTCCTTGATTGGTCCGTAAACTTTTGAATTCCCTGTCAGAACGTATGGCCTGAAAAAACTTGCCATAGAAACTCTTGGACCTACATTCTTTGCTATAACTCTATGATCCACACTAATAAACTTGTCATTTGTGATTAGCTGCACAAAAGCAATAGAAGATTTTAAGTTTATTAAAAGACGTTAAGTGTAGTTCAAGTAGTTAAGAGTATTTACTCATACACTTGAGGTCCTAGGCTTGATTTCCCCCTCTCAAATATCGCTTGTAAGTTGTATAAAAATATATATATAAAAAACGTACCTGCATAAGGTCTCCAATGTTGACAACTAGAGATCCTTGCTTGGCAGGAACATTAACCCATTGATTCTCATGTAACACTTGGAGACCGCCCACTTGGTCTTGTAAAAGTATGGTGACGAAGGAGCCATCAGTGTGCTTGCTAGTGTCCATAGTCAATTCTGGTTCAGGGCATGCTGGGTAGTAGTGGCCCAAATGAAGAAGCGCCTCACCGCAATTCATGTCCTCAAGTTGGTTTGGGTTAAGCCCAAGAGCCTCGGAAAGCAGCTCAAACAAAGTAGACCCCAAATCCATCACTTGCTTTGAGTACTCATTCACTATTTCTCTGCATCCCCAAGTCATCAAGAGCGCTCATGAATTTCATTTATCAAGTTGTGAAAGCATGCCTTTGTAAAAGACTACAAATGCACATAATTAGCCCTGCAGGTAAAATTTTGTATGAAATTTTTTTTTATGAGAAAACTGTAGTCATGCTACATGCTCCCATATTCATAACTTTCTTGATTCGTAACTTCATTCCTAATAAGTAAACATGATCTCAATATTGTGGGCAATGTGCTCAATGAAATGCCTAAGAAGACCAAGGTAGACAAGAAGTTGTATTTTCCCGCCCCGAGTAGAAAAATTCATGAGTTTTCCACTAAATAGATAGAATTATGAACATCCCTCATATCCAAGAGATCATACCCCAAGAGATCACCCTTCATATTATATGAGAGTTAAATTTGTAGCATCTTCTATTTGGATGCATGATGATCAATTAACGCAGATATGGAAAAAGTAAAGATCTTCTTAGACTAGTGCCATGCTTACCTGCACACGGATGGCAATTCTTCTTGTTTGGGTGGATCAGGAGCCACATAACACACAAACGTATCCCTCCAGTTAGCTTCAGAAGATTGGTACAAATGATAGTTGGACATATAATACACCTTCTTCCCAAAGTCCCTCGAATAGAACTCTTTTTTAACCTCACTGTCCTGCTCATGGAATCCGCGTATGCCATCGATCATCTGATCCAAAATATCAACAGGAACTCCATGATTCACCACCTGAAAGAAACCCCATTTCTCACTTGCATGTCGAACTTTCTCTACGACACGGGCACGTGCAACTGCGTCGTTTTGGATGCCTCTGAGATCAATGATTGGAACACTGAACTGTACATCATCACTTTGCAGCTTCTTTTCGTCGAAGCTTGGTCGTGATGAAGAGTAGAAAATACTTGGGATTTTTGTGAGACCAGTATCGAGCAGTCCCTTAACGCCAGCTTTTGTCGCATCAAATGCTTTTAACTCACTCATGCGGTTACTGTTAGCCTCGAGTTCATGATCGTCTTCTGCAAACATTTTCTTAATTTGGTTTAGGATCATAAAAGGTGGTTGAGGATCAACCAGAATATGGAGAAAAAGCAGAAGAGTGCGTAGCCTTTAAGGTGATAAGAGGATGGATCCAACTCTAAGGATAAGAAGTGGCCCCAAGGCAGCTGATATCAAAGGATAATGCTTTTGTTAAAATTATGTTAATGTCCTTGTTGTAATAGTGAAGATAAGTTTCTGTCAAAAAGGTCTTGAAACATTTTGGACAGAAACTTGTCTTATTTTTTGTTGTATTAATTCTACTTTATTTTATAAGGATAAAGCCACATACTCACTTGGCTTTCCTAGTTTTGGCTTAGTGGTATAATCAGTCTTTACTTGTCATATTTAGCATTCTAAGACAGTAGAGGGAACAAGTTTTCTCCCATATCAAATTTCTGGATTTTTTAGCTTGAGATTGATTTCACAGATATTTCTTCCTTGTTTATCCGCTCTCTTTTATCTTGCGTGTATGCTCTCTTTTTTTTTTTTTTTTTTTTAAAGTTGCATTTATTCGGAAAGTGTAGATTGAATTGATCATGGGTGTCTCTTTTTTTCCTTCTCCCACTAGAAACAGAGAAACAGAGACATTGTACAGACAGATAGCTGGTAAAAAAAAAGAGTTGTAAACAAAGAGATGGAAGAAGACAAAGAGAACCAAGATCAGCAGTGAAAAGAAAGGAAATAGTTAAACAATATTGGGTCATAGAGATGTGGCCCAACCTCCATCGCTAATCTAGCTTTAAAATTTTGCCAGATTGGTAAACATGTAGCTTCATCTGAAAAATGAACAACTCAGTGAACTTGCAGGTTTTCTAAGATTGGCTTACGTTGCATTAAATCTGGTTATAGTTGAAACTCTGCTTTCGTAGACAAACAAGATTTTACAAGAGAATATCATAAAAATCTGAGAAGCCATCTTATTCCGGAACAGCTTATAGTTGCCTCAGGCATGTACAAACAATAACCTTACAGTATCATGCATGCAAGTTATTTAGTAGAGATCATTAGTTCATTGAACCCAAAAGGTTCAAGTTCAGAGCTTGAAATGATTCAAGGCAGAGGTTCCATCAAGGCCTTTGATATTGAAGTGGGCATTATAGTCCTTCACAGTTGTCTCCCTGTAATTTGGAGGATTGTCCTCTGATAATAGCTCCTTGATGGGTCCATAGAGTTTTTTCAACGGTAACATTCCTGTGGTGAAGAAGCTCGCAACAGATACTCTTGGACCTACACGGTTTGCCAGTACCCTGTGCTCTACACTCTTGAATCTTTCATTTGATATAAGCTGCAACCCGAAATGAGTTCATCTTAAAAAAAAAAAAAAAAAACCCAAAGTAGGAAACTAAATCGAAGCATTCGACACATATTCTACGAGAATAATACTATATGCACCGCCAAAAAATTTCTTCAATTTTAATCAATAGATGGTGAAATAAGCCAAAAGTAACAAATGATTTTTGTGATTTACAATAATTGTTACTACTGTAGTTTCAACTTTGTTAAGATGAAGAAAATAATTGTTCTACTTGCCTGTAAAAGATCTCCAACGTTAACCACTAAGGCCCCAGGCACTGGGGGCACATCAATCCACTTGTTCTTGTGAAGAACTTGGAGGCCACCAATATGATCTTGCAGAAGGACTGTGAGGAAGTCACTGTCAGCATGTTTGCTTGTGCCCAAAGTTAATTCTGGCTCTGGACAAGCAGGATAGTAATGGCACAGAAGCACAAGGCCCTCACTACAATCTATGTCATTCAAGTGACTTGGCGTCAGCCCAAGAGCCTCCGACAACAACTCGAACAACAACTTCCCCAACCTCATTATTTGCTTGGAGTACTCAATAAGAATGTCTCTACAAAGTTTAAACACATATGAAGCTGTCAAGCTAATTAATATCATCATATAAACTTACAAATTCTAGCAGAGATTTATATATAAGTTTCGTTGTGGCATATACCTGCATACTTCAGGCAAGTCTTCTGGCTTCTTTGCGTAAGGAGCCATGTAACATATAAAAGTATCCCTCCAGTTAGTCGCTGGTGCTTTATATAGATCAAAGTTGCTATTATAGATCACAGGTCTGAAGTAATCACGAGTGTAAAGCTCTTTCTTCACCTCAGCGTCTTGCTCAAAAAAACCACGCACCCCATCCTTTATCTCCTCCAGAACACCAATAGGAATTCCATGATTGGCAATTTGGAAAAAGCCCCAAGTCTCTGATGCCTCTCCAACTTTTGCAACAATCTCCTTTCGTTTCGTCGGACTATCAAGCGCAAGGCCTTCAAGGTCTATGACTGGAATGCTAAATTGGGTTTGGTTGGCTTCTGAATCAGAAGTGTTTGTCAATGAAGTGCTCATCTGGTGGTTGATGAAAAATCCTAGGAACCTCAGTTATACCAGCATCAACAAGGCCTTTAACACCTTCCTTGGTGTCATCGAAGGCTTTTAGCTCACTTTGTCTGTCATAATTTGTTTGAACCTCATTTGTGTTGGTAGCTACCATTTTGGTCTAACGGATATCAGATTAGATTTTATTCAGACCAGAAGTGCATACTTTTGCAAAATAGATCACTTTATTATAAAGATCATAGAGCAAAGTTGAAAATGCCCACAATATATTCATTCTTTGACTTATGTGTATTTTCTGGTTTAAACTAAAGCATGTCGTAACACATCCTCCAAGCTAATCTTATAAAAATGAACTCCTCGTTGAACTTGCTGGTTTTGAAGAGTGCAGAGCAAGACAAAAGGGTACGGATATTCTAGTAAGTAAAATTTGTTTAAAAGTAATTTGTTGAAAGTTGAAATAGAACAAAAGTAATTTTAATAAATTATCACATTAATATATTCATTTAGATGTGATATTGAAAATTTTATTAACTTCAAGACTTTTCAATACATCATCATAGTTGAAACAGGATTCCATCTAATATGTTCACAAACATGATTTGCAGGATTCTATCAAACCACAGTAACAGATAAATATCCTACTTTATAACTTTGACATATCTCTTAAAAACCTGCTTTTGCTGGCAAGCATGATTTTACAAGTGCAGGAAGGTTATTAGCAAACCACAACAGAGACAGTTTATGAAATTTTAAAAAAGAAATTGGAGCAGCTACAATAAACAAATGGTGTCTGCTAAATATTTTGTTCAGGGCTGCACTGCTCCTCTATTTCCAAGTTCAAAGCTTAAACTGAGTTAAGGCAGAGGTGCCATCAAAGCCTTTGTCAATGAAATGGGCAGTATATTCCCTTGCAGTTGTCTCCCTGTACTTTGGAGGGTTGTCTTCTGATATTAACTCTTTGATGGGTCCATAGAGTCTTTCCAATGGTAGCGTACCTGTGGTAAAGAAGCATGGAACTGATACTCTTGGACCTACACGGTTTGCCAATACCCTGTGCTCTACACTCTTGAATCTATCATTTGATAAAACCTGCAAAACAAAAGAACTCAACCATAAATTTTATTTATTTTTTTATTAAAAATAAAACCAAACTAGGAAACCAGATGGAAGAATATGAGTCATGTTCTAATACAATACTAGTAAGAGATGAAGAAGAATAAAAGTTGTACTTGCCTGTAGAAGATCTCCTATGTTAACCACTAGAGCCCCAGGCATTGGAGGCACATCAATCCACTTGTTCTGATGAAGAACTTGGAGACCACCAATATGATCTTGCAGAAGGACTGTGAGGAAGACATTGTCAGCGTGCTTGCTTGCCCCCATAGTTAACTCTGGCTGTGGACATGAGGGATAGTAATGTCCTCCAAGCAAAAGCCCTAAACTACAATCTATGTCATTCAAGTAACTTGGCTTTAGCCCAAGAGCCTCGGACAGCAATTCAAACAACAACTTCCCCAATTTCATTACTTGCTTGGAGTACTCAATGAGTATGTCTCTACAAAAGATGAAAAACAGCAAAGCACATGAAGTTGTCATATATACATAATTCAATTAAACATTCTAGTGAGAGGCATTTAACCAAAATGGTAAGCTGAATGGCTTTTGTTTTATGTTTAGAAAATAAAAATGGCCTACTGTTGGAGGCTGCGTTTTTGCCACTTAACCCAAAAAAAACTAGCCTGTTGGCGGCAAATGGCCTACTGTTGGAGGCTGAGTTTTTTCCTACTTACTCATGTATAAAGCTCACATCAAACTCATTCTTATTCAATATGGGATTCTTGTTTGGTACATTTTACTCCTCTCCCAGACACGCAATAGACTTGTCACTGGCGATAGCAGACAAGGAATTAGGCCTGCTTTAATACCAATTGACTTAATCCAAAAGACCAACTAGTTTGGTGATGCTTTCAACCTCAGATGGGTGGTTCGTATCCAATTCCGAAGCAAGATCAATGTACATTAAACTGAAAATTAAGCTGGACAAAGTATACCATATCATCTAATTAACTCATCAAATTCAGGGATGGAATTTAAATCAAATAATTGATATCATCATAAACTTTCCAATTATTTCCTTGTCACATACCTGAATACTTCTGGCATGTCTTCTGGCTTAGCAGGATTGGGAGCCATGTGGCACCTAAAAGTATCCCTCCAATTAGTCGCCGGTGCTCGGTATAGATTAAAGTTGCTATTGTAGCCCACAGGTTTGAGCGGATCACGATTGTAAAACTGTTTCTTCACTTGAGTGTCTTGCTCAAAAAACCCACGTACACTATCCTTCATCTCCTCTAGAACACCAACTGGTATTCCATGGTTAGAAATTTGAAAGAAGCCCCAAGTCTCTGATGCCTCTCCAACTTTCCCAACAATCTCGTTTCGTTTCGTTGGACTATCAAACTCGAGGCCTTCAAGGTCAATGAGTGGAATGCTAAACTGCGTAGCTGCTGAATCAAAGTTGCTATACTGATCTGGTGGTTCATGAAAAATTCTAGGAACCTCAGTTATCCCAGCATCAACAAGGCCTTTCACACCTTCCTTTGTGTCATCAAAAGCCTTCAGCTCACTTTGTCTGTCGTAATTTGTATTGTTGGTGGCTGCCATCTTGGCTTAATGGATATCAGATTAGATTTTATTCAGGCCACAACTGTATATAACGAGTAGAGTGGGAAGACAATGCTTTTGCAAAGATCAAGCACGTTGAAAATGCCAAAAATTCATCGTTCACTTGATTTTTTATTTTTTAAAGATATTTTAAAATAGCATTCGTCGAAAAATTCATTGGTTGACTTGATTATTGGCAATAAAAAATAGTCATACTCATATGTATTTTATTGTTTAAACGAAAGGATGCCGTAACACATCCGCATAGCTGCTTTTATATATATAAATGAAAAACGTGTTGCATTTGTAGCTTTCGAATAGTCCAGGCCAAGACAAAAGGGTCCAAATATTCCCTAGTAAGTAATAATTGTTTAATAGTAATTTGGTGATAGTTGAAATAAAATGCGGTGTTAGTTGGATTAATCTAGATTTTTGGTGTGTAGTTTTTCTTCTTTTTTTTTTTTAAATTTTGGCAAAAAATAAAAAAAAACAAAAAAAAACCAGAAGTAATTTAATATTGGGTTAAAAACCTTTTTAGTCATGAGTTCTACACAAAAATCCAATTTGATCATTGAAAAAATAATTTAGTCAAATTAATCACTGCATTTTGCAGAGTTTACAGTTTATATTTCTAGACATAAGTGGCTTTGGATTTTTCACCCAAAAAAAAAAAAAAGGTCTCATGTTCAAGGAAAATTTCTCTCACAAACCAAGGACACTCAGATTCCCTAACCCACTAGCAACCAATAATAACCTTATGAAAATGCCCTGAACACGTGTGTTGAACCGAAAAAAAAATGGTGGGTAAGCCCCACTACGTTGGATGGGTGATTCCCACATGACACTTGCTTTCAAAACAAATTTGAAACAATATGCATATCAGATTGTCTATCCCTAGAGAAAAGGAAGGAATAAATAAAGGAAGAGGATAATTAGATAAAGGGGTGGAGTCCTATTTGAATGAGAATTCTTCCATCTCAAAACTCTCTCACAAGCACTCTATAAAAAGGAGAAGAGAAGAAAAAGGGGGGCAGCCTGCAGGCTGCACAGGGATCAAAATAAATAAATAAATAAACGCTGCAAGGCCACAAAGGCAGAAGAGGAGAGCCGAAAGGCTGGAGACAGAAAAAGACAGAAGCAATCAAAGAGGCATCTGCAACAAAGCTCCTCTCTTTGGCAATCCATGTGGGGGTGGCAAACCTTGGCAAACCTTGAATTAAAATTTCTTGGATGTTCAATCCATCTTTGGGTATTTCACCCTGAAAACAAATATGGGTTTTCACCCTGAAAACAAATATGGGTTTGGGTTTTGCACCCCGGAAACAAAGCTTGGGTATTTCACCCTGAAAACAAATATGGGTTTTCACCCTCAAAACAAGTCTAGGTTTTGCACCCCAGAAACAAAGTTTGGGTTTTCACCCTCAATCAGAACTTTGGGTTTTTACACCCCAAACAAATCTTGGATACAAAATCCACCACGGGTCCAATTTGGGTACAGAACCCATACACAAAATCATGGAGGTATTCAATCTCCCAGCAAATAAAAATCAGCTGTGTGCACAAAAAGAAAGAGGAACAAAGCTTGAAAAGGCCACGTTGGTGCAGCCCATCCTTTGAATTCTTCATCCGGGGATTGTTTGCGAACAATCAAAACCAATGAAGGAAGAAGGATGGAGGTCTTTAAAAGAAGAGGAAAAAAAATAGCCACGTTGCTGTTGGCAACTTCTGGTTGCGCAGCAAACCAAAAGCAAAGGAAAAAAGCCAAAACCAAAAAAAAAGACGAGAGGAATTGGCTTGGTGTTATGTATGGCAGTAACAAAAGAAAAGGGAGAAGGCTTCCACTGAAAAGAAAACGAAGGGAAGAAGAGTATAAAAAAAAAAAAAACAAGGGGAAAGTGGCGTCAGCCACTTCGTTTCAAAAGAGAGAAGAAATTCAAAGAAAAAAAAAGTGGCGTCAGCCACTTTCTTTGTGTTTTGGATTTTTTTCAACTCTCTCTCTTCTTTTCTTCTTTTCTCTCTTCTTCACATGTCCAAAAAATGGGCCAGTCAAAATATCGCAGGCCCAAAATAAAATAATGGACTGTCAAAAAATAATTGTCCATTGATTTCCAAAAGCCCATAGTAGTTATAGAGACCTAAATTTCCTATATCCATGCTTGGATCCAAGTGCAAATCCTATATCCATGATCCATGCTTGGGTCCAAGTGCAAATGTTAATTGTAGAGAATTAGTGAGTTTATCAAAATTGCTCATTATTTTTCTTGGACTTTGACAATAAGAAAAATGGTACAAAACCATCCAATTTTTCTCATGAGTCATCTACCATGCAAATTTCATTGAGATTAAATTCAAATGTCTCAAACAGAAATTCTCAATTAGTGGGCTACACTCACCCATCAATTTCCAACTTTTCTCATGAGTCATCTACTCATGAAAATTCCAATGAGATTAAATCCAAATCTTCCAAACACAAATTCTCAATTAGTGGGCCACACCCACACTTACCCATTAATTTCCAATTTTTCCCACAATCATCTACCAATGAAAATCTCCAAATTGTACCAAAGAACTTATTTAACTCCTAATTTAATGGGCATTCTATTTGAGGAGGGAGGACAACTTAACAGTAAGTAAATATCAATTTCCAACATTTACCATATCATCAACATTGACATATATTTTTCGGTCTTTCTTTTTATCAAAAGTGATCCTAAACTTTTTAAAGTCCTCATTTTAGTCATCAAACTTCAAAATCAGTCATTTTAAAGTCTCTAAATATAACCCCATTCTTAATATATTTTGGTTAATATTTTGGAAGAATTTTGATACTTTGAATTATATTTTCAATATAGGGCTTTTGACTTCCTCTGGAGCAAAACATAATCAAATGGACAAATTTTGGAGTAATTCCAGTTGGAGGACGTTCGTGAGTCACTTAGCTTGATCGTGTCAGAATTTCAGACTTTTCCACCAAGTGATGATTTCCTGGCGAATAAATAAAGGAGCAGTGCGCGGTGCTGGAACAGTGACGTTTTGGGCTTTTATTGCGTTTTTGGAGCCCAAGATGACCTCGGATGGGTTCGTGGCCTTCTGGAGAAGTGTTCGGAATATTTTTATCTTTAAAACGAGCTATCTTGGGCCAGATTTGGAGGAGATTTGAGACCAAAATGTGGCTGGGCAGATTTGGGCAGATTCTCCTAATCCAATTTGGACTTTATTTCTTAGTATTATCTTATTTTAACCTAGTTTCCTTGTGGGGATTGGGTAGCTAGGTTTTAGGAGGTATTTAAGTTATTTTTCACAGCAATTTTGGGACTCCCTTTTTGACTTCTCTTTTGGCTTTTGAACGCGATTTTTGCTAGAATTTTGGAGGAACTTCTACTTCAAGGTGTTTTCGATCTTTATTATTTTAATGAAGAACTTGATTATTTTTATGGTGAACATGCGTAACTAACTCTCTTTTGCTAGGGTGAGGCCACGAGCCTTAGCAAGAATATGTAGTTTCTGTCCAAATTGCTTATGATTATATGCATGCAGGTTTTCGAATTATTCATCATTGGGTTAAACTATCTAAGTGTCTTGATGCTTGATCACCATTAGGCTGTTTAGAAAAGTAATTTGATGCAGTTTTGGTCGGAGGTCGGTCCCTGAAATTGACGAAGGCTTCTTGTGATTAATATGTGCAAGTTCACTTAGGATGAATACCACGTCTTAAGGGTTGCATGGTTTTTCAAAAGGTTTCACAGAACTTAATGAGTCATGTATGTTTAGATTTGATCTGAATACCACAGACGGATTGCATGTGTGATATACGCTCTATGTTGGGGGTCCAAGTAGGCATATATTAGGAATACCTAACCTTCGAAATATGCATGTATAGGTCATAAGTAATTGGGGGAACTATATAGAATTGTTAAGGTGACGGCGGATCCCTAGTGCTTTCTTAATTTGATTTCTAAAAACACAACTGTTTATCTTGCTCTTAGCTTTAATTTTGCATATTGCCTTATTTTTATTAGTTAAATTCCTTTTAATTTAAGATCTTCAAATCAAACATCTCAACTTTCTCTTTTTGCAATAATTAATTAGAATTTGGTTGTTACGAGTTATTTAATAATCCCTGCGGAGAACGACCTTGCGAGAATCATTTATACTACAATAACCTTATCATTCTTGCGAGTTTTGTAGGAGTTTTAACCCTGTTTGCGCAGGTACTAAAAAGCCTATCAGCCTACACAACAATTTGATCTCTGTTGTCGCATTCTGACAAAACTTCCGATAAAATTGGTCACATGTATTGTCATCTAAATATAGGTCATTTTAGCCTCTTTTTTTACAAGATATTCTAAACTAATTTAACGTACGGAGAGGGGGATCGAACTTGGGTGCAAGAGGGCACCCACACTGCCTTGGGCAATTGGCCTAATCCACATTTACGTATATGTCATTTTAGCCTTCAAACTGACATTTTTGCTTCACAAGGCCATATTCTCTACAATTGGGGTTTCACATTGGGATTCATCAAGGAGAGCATATAGCTTGTTGAGCAAAATATGTGAGATTTACTTTGTTTCATCGGTACATAGGTTGTATTTTATGTAATACCCCTTCAAAGTTGGTCAGATGATAAATTTTATTGGAAACTTTAATGGAATGCAATTAGAAAGACTAAACTAATGTGTGGACCAACAGATTAAAGATCACACTGATTAATTTGAAAGTTTGAGGAATCAAATGAGGACTTGTGAAAAGTTCATATAGACCATTAGTAATAAAAGCTAAAGTGATTTTTTAGATTAGTTTAGTGCATCCATGTAGGCTTGACAATTTAACTCCATTCATATACTAATTTACCTAGATTGTATAGGTAAATCATATACATAGAGATTAAGAATTATAGAGAGCAATAACATTTTCTTGCCCTTTGAAAAAATTAATTTTTTTTAATGTTTTTTGGTTGAATGGAACAAATTAATTTCAAACCATGAAATTATGAAATTTGCAAATTGGATATAAAAAATCGAAAACCTTGACCCACTAATTTCAACTTTAAAACAATTAAATAACTACGTAGTCGAATTTGTACATCCCAAAACATATGTCATCAGGAATACCAACTGAGTACATCCAAAAACATATGTCATCCCGAACTTGAGTTGAAGCCTCAACTTTCTAAAACTTCAAATCTTCAAGTTGGACCAGGAAACCTCCCTTTGGCAAATTACTGATCATTGTCCAGTCAAAAGGAAACACTAAAATATACAGGCAAATATTTTATATATATATATATATATATATATATGCTGCTATATTATTATAATATAAAACAAGCATACCATCAGTGACTTTTTAAATTAATAAAAAAATGTTCTTCCATCCATAGTATTATTTCATTGTTATGGGTGGTTTTTTTTTTTCCTAGTTTTATGACTGGTGTTTTTTCACTAAATTTTTTTTTTAGAACTTTTACACGGCAACCTTGGGAAGAAAATTAATAGATTCGCAAATGTCTGTTTGGCATTACTTATTTGAGGTGATAAGTGATTTTTTAAAAATTTTGGGAAGCCCAACCTGTTTGGTAAACTATGAGAAAATAACTTATTGTTGAAAATTGTTGTGCGAGAAAGCAACTAATGAGGTGCTTTCATTTTTTGATTATATGGGAATCAGTTTTGAAGAGGTGCTAGGTTTAATGTTATGCGGGAATCATTTTATGATTATGCAGGAATTAGTACCAACAATACTTTAAACAAAAATTTATCAAATGCCAAACTGTTTTATCTCACAGCTGATTTCTCTCACAGTAAATCTAACAACGATTATTTTTACAGCATAGCAATGTCAAACTGGCCCTAAAGATAACAAATGAACTTGAAGACTGCATGTTTACCATGTTAACACTTATTATTTATATTTTCTGGTTTTTTTGTCAAAGGAATTAAGGGCGGAAATTGAATGTAGCACCTCTTATAGTATTAGAAAGAAAAATACTATTTTGAGATTTTTATGTTAATTATGATTTGATTATTTCAAGGCATATCTCTTTCATCAAGATTGTTTTTAAGTTAAGTTAATGAGGTTTTTTAAAGTTATATTGAAGCATCTTGATAATACGAAAGACAATTAAACAATTAGCCAAAGAGAGCAAAAGCTTGGAATCCACCAAAATTGAGAAAATTTAAGTTTATTGAATGATAATAAGAATAACAACCCTAAACAACTTAGTCAAAGTTTTTTTAAATACTACCTCAAGTTACTAAAAACCCTAGGAATCTAAAAAGGAAATCAAAAGGAAAATTCAAAAAATTAGCTGAAAAACTAAAATGTTGTTTTGGGCTACTAATTAAGCGATGTCAAACTCCTGAAAAAGATGGAAAAGCGATGAATTTTATTTGTGACGTCGTTCTCTTCGAAATGACAGGTCATGAGCCCGATTCTGAGTTCGGGGCCTAAACCTACAACTTCCCGATTTTCTCCTTGCACGTGCGACACTCCAACTTATCTTCAAGTGCTTTTGCCATATATTCTACATCATAAATTCAATTGAGATTTTAATAGATTCTAGATGAGCTTAAGTTTGAAGGGGAGACTAACAAAGTCTTTTATTTTATTTTATAGCAAATTTTATGCTGGACATTCACATACAAATATATAGCATCATCAAATCTTGAAATGTACTATAATAGTCGGCAGGTTCCTTTTGATCTTTCCTAGGAATGATGCATCATATACTCTTAAAAATCAGCTTCCCGGTAGATTTTGGGAACTTCTCTTTTTTTGTCTATCATTTTATCATCTTTTTTTTTCTTTCATCCGGCCAGTATTCCCTTGTTTTTCAGGAGAGGATTTTTGCTCACCACTTTAATTCAAAGTATATAATCATCACTCGTCTCAACACTTGACACTTGTCCATAAGTATAACTATGATTCCAAAAATACAAAGCAAAAAGAGTTAACTATATAGTTATGCCAATGAACATGTGTCAAGTATTAGGAAGGGTGATGAGTTCTACTCTTTGTTTCCTATTAACCAAACCAAACCATCGCACACTACAAGAAAGTTGTACTATATGTGGCATCAACTTCACAAATATCTTTTCTCTTTTCAAAAGTACTTTTATTAGAAGAGCATACACGTAATAAGAAGAACTGACTCAGACAGACAGTTTGAGACCGCAAGAGAGAAACACAAGCTGCTGTGAAAATCAGAGAGGACGAACACCAACAACATACAAACTCGTCACCAAGCAACGACAAAACTAGACCACAAATAAGACGCCCAAATAAATGGGCACAACATAGAAAGTAAACTGACACTAAAAACTCCAAGCCGTAGGATGAGAGGCACAGCCTGCGGCCAACAGAGTCAACGGCACCAACGACAACGATGACAGAGAAACTAACAGAGCAACAAACAATAGTAGCCAAAACCAAAAAGCAAAGCCCTTTTGTCCCTTCATAGCTTGAAATGTTCTAATGCGGAGTTCCCTTTTACCAGCTCAGAGAGGTAGTGCTTCAGATAATCTTTAACATTAGTTTCCCGGTAGATTTGGAGATTTTCTTCTGACAACAACTCCTTGATTGGTCCATAAGCTTTTGGATTTTCTCCATGTGGTCTGAAAAAGGTTGGCACAGAAACTCTTGGTCCTACACTCTGCGAGATAACTCTGTGGTTAACACTAATAAACTTGTCATTTGAGATGAGCTGCACAAAAACAACACATAATTATCAGTTTATTAAAACTTTATTCATACAGAATCTTTGTTATTATTTGGTATTACTACGTAGATTTCATAAAATGAAAAAATTTGGCTATCTAATTGTAATAATGAACTTGCCTGCAGAAGGTCTCCAACGTTGACGACAAGAGCTCCACGGATGGGGCGAACATCAATCCATTGATCCTCATACAAAACTTGGAGGCCACCCACTTGATCTTGTAAAAGTACGGTGATGAAGCTGCCATCAGTATGCTTGCCGGTGCCCATAGTCAATTTTGTTTCAGGACATGGTGGATAGTAGTGACCCATAATAGAAAGCCCCTCAACAGAGTCCATGTACGCGTCCTTAAGCTGGTTTGGCTTAAGCCCAAGAGCCTCAGAAAGCAACTCAAACAAAGTAAATCCCAAATCCTTCACTAGCTTTGAGTACTCATTCACTATATCTCTGCAACTCGAAGTCATCAAATTCACTCATTAATTTCATTTACCGAATGATGTAAGTAATGGTAAAACACTAAAAGGTGCAAATATAAACTAACCATGCAAGGGGAGTCATGTACAGATTTTAGTTTATGTATAAAAGAGGATCAACTTCCATGAAGTTATGTATTATAAGGAAATTATCCTTCTCTAAATAATATGGGATGCCAAATGTAGATTTTTTATTATTATGTATGAATATGTAAAACCCGCCTTGTGATGTTACCAATTCACCCTATTACAATAAGTATATATATATATATATATATTATTAATACTGTACCAAGTATAAAGTCCTCATTCATTCATGTTATAATGCATGGTAACACCATGTTACCATGTTACCACCACAAAGAAAATTTCTCTCCAACCCTAAATGCATGGTTAGACTAGAGTGCATTATAATATTACATAAATAAAAATTTGCCCTGCATACCTGCACACTGAGGGTAATTCGTCTGCTGGTTTGGTTGGATCAGGAGCCATATAGCACACAAATGAATCCCTCGAGTTTCCTTGTGAAGATTTGAAAAAGCGATTATTGGACATATACTGCTCCTTGTTCCCAGAATCGTTTGAGTTTGAACCCAACTCTTTCTTAAGCTCATTCTCCTCCTCATGGAACTCACGTATCCCATCCACCATCCTCTCCAAAACTTCAACAGGAATTCCATTTTGAACTTGAAAAAAACCCCAGTTCTCACATGCATCTCGAATTTTCTCGACAACTTCAGTTCGTAAAACTGAGTTGCTATCGATGCTCTTGAGATCAATGGTTGGGATACTGAGGGCACCACTTCCCAGCCTCTCATCTGCTCTTGTCACGGCCACCATTTTTTTTTTTTTTTGGGGTTTTGGATCAAACAATGTACGTGATTAACAAATAGACTAGGTAATTAGAAAGTACAAGCAGAAGAGGAGGGGTATAAGGAGATATTACTAAGGCAGTTTGTAGGAGGAGGAGTTAATTAGTGCTTTGTCCTACAATGTCTAGCAACATATTTATAGGCTGCATGCACATGAATTCCAAATCAAAAAAGTCATTCGTCCACCAATTTTTAAACTTCTAACAAAAGCCAAAAGTTGGAATTCAATGCCTATGACCAGGATTCTCCTTTCTTTTCAGCCTTTCTTTTTTTCCTCATATTACAGGTATTCAGTTTGCTCAGCGATGACAACTTAACTGTATCAGTTTTGAAAAGTTCCCGTATCAAGCATGATATTTTTTCGTGATTCTTTTAGAATAATTTAGTGTACGCGTATAGGTCTGACACAATACCTATATATATATATATACATAATGTGTATAGGTAAAGTACGTTACCTAATGTACCTAGATTGTGTATAGGTAAGGTAAGTTTAAAAAAAATGAAGACAAAGACCCACCCATCCTATGAATTTTGCAAGTTCCATAATATACGTAGAGGCGTATGCACTTTAAAAACATGTATTTAAATAAAATTCTGACAAATAATCACGTAGTTAAATTTGCCTATACACCAATGAGTATATCCCAAAACACCTAATTTTGATTAAAGATAAAAATATAACTGAAATTATTATTTTTTTTTTAAAATGACAGTAATGAGCATTACATTGGGAAAATTGCAAACAATCTGTTAAAAAAAAGGTCAGCACAACAAATTAGACAATAAAAACATAATTCAACCTATTTCGAATAAAAAAAGGAAAGTCATTGGACCAAAGCTTATTTACTTCAATTATTTATATTTTAGTCCCTATTTCGAATAGTAATTTGGTTGAAGTTCTAGAAAGCAAAGGTTAATCAATTCATATTTCAGAAATTAACTGCCTACCCCAGTAGTATCTGGTACAATAATATATAATATTTGATATAACGGAAGATTCTAGTGCTCGGTCATGCCTCGAATACTTAATTGGGCACCAGTTCTCTCCCTCTCATCTCCTCGTATTGTGGCCAACATTTTTTTTTTTTGGATCAAACAACGTACGTGATTAACAAGAAGAATTATATAGATATATGTTCACACGTTATTATTGTGCAGATACCATTGTAAATAGGAAAAAAAAAGAGGCGTAATAAAAAATACATGGTGTTCGCAAGATAATAACATCCAAACATCGGTATCTATTGAAGAATATAAGTTACATTCCCATATTAGAAAATAAACTAAATACAATATAACATAAAATGAATGATTCTATTACTAATATTACTGAGGTCTTTTATAATAATATCGATGTTGCTAATAGTGGGTCATTGATCATCTCTTTGAAATTTAACAGTATCGGCCAAATACTATATTATATGTATTTGAAGAATAATTGGTTATAATAATAATAATATCGACCAAACAAAACCAACAACCAAATATCAATACTAGGTATACTTGGTACCAACAATCTTTTCCCTGCTAATTTATTTTCAATCAATCTTATAAATTTATTCACTTATAACATGTCGCAATTGCAATTTCAGCTAGTGAACAGAAACCTTGACCATCCAATTAGAAGGTGCCACCATCAGTTTGCTATATGTTCTAAAGTCAAAACGTTTTCCCCCATTCGACAGCCAATTTTTACTTCCAGAAAAGTACAGTAATTTATCACTTTGTGACCAAGAAAATTTTGCGACTACATGCCACTACTCAAACTTTATGACTCTTCCTTCAAATTTAATATACAAGCTTAATTGGACTATAAGAAAAATCACATACGCTTAGTTTTTATTGTCGGAGATGAATTTTCTTTAAACGGACTTTCAAATAAGATCCTAGAAAATTATTTCCGAGTTATTTTTTTGGTATGTTGTTAGTCTCTTGGAACGTTCTATTTGTGCGTGCAGTGTGAACAAATTCTTTTTTTTATTTGGTGGAGAAAATCATGAGAAAAATGAACGGTAAAGCCAATGGGTTCTAGCCGAGTGGAAAAGAGCCTGATTTTGTAGACTAAAGGTCTCAGGTTTGAATCCTATGACATTCTAGTTAGGTGTGCATTTGTGTGAGAAACCTCATTTCCTTTAGTTTAGACAGTTACCCAAAGAAAACATATTAATGGGTGGAGAAAATCAGGAGCAAAATGAACGGTAAAGCCAATGGGGTCTTGCCGAGTGGAAAAGAGCCTGATCTTGTAGACCAGAGATTTCATATTCGAACCCCATGACATTTTAATTATGTGTATGTGTGTGAGTGTGTGAGAACTTCATCCCCATAATTTTATTTGTCATGATCTGCTTGACTTTTATTCAATACATGCCGCCTCATTACATATACTTTTATTTTTGTCTTCTTATTGTCAAGGCAACCCAATTTTATATTTCTACTCATGCATTTTTTGTAACACCTCGACTCCAAATTTATTCCTATTTTAATTAAATTAAGAGAAATTATGAATTTACCCTTGGGTTTAGGTAATTTTGGTCATTTTCTTATCCGGAAGGATTTTGGGACCACGAGTAGTTTGGTTGCGTAGGTGGTACTGAGACGAATCCGTAGACATGCGGTAGGCTTGAATCGGAGATTTAATGAAGTTCTGGCGATCAAAATAGGCTTGGTGGCGAAACTGTAATTATTTCGAAGTAAGTTAGAGTAAAATCTGATTTTTCACTTTCACCCCACACTCTCTCTTTCTCTCCCGATTTTCTCCTCTGCGTAAAAACCCCCCACCCCGTGTCACTGTTCACCGAGACAGAAACCGCCACCCAGCCGCCACCTCCGACCACCCCAGCTGACAAGACCGGTCCCATTAGCTCTGGCTTGAAGTCCTGATCCTGAACCACCCAATTTCCTTGCCGAAAAGCCCAAGAATCGTCGACAGTATCGACTGGTTTGAACCGGAAGTTTCCGACGTTGCGCCGCCGCTTCAGCCGTCCGTTTCAGGTAAAATTGATGGGGTTTCTTCTCCTTTTTACGTGCTCTAGCTATTTATGGGGTTAGATTAGAACGATTTTGAAGTTTGGAAGTCGATTTTGGAAGTTAGGTTTTGGCCGGTTTTCAATTTGAAATTTCGGCCAGTTCCCGTATGAATTGGACCTCGTGGTAGTTGAAGAAAGTGATCCTGGCCTTGAGAAGAAGCTAGGGTAGGAAGGGTGAGCGTTGGTGTGGAGATTTTCCGTCGCCGGAAATTTCTCTACACACCCACGCGCTGCCAGCGCGTGTGGCGGCGCGTGGGCATGGCTGGTGAAGTTTCTTTTTGTCATGATGAGATCCTTAGGTTGTCACGAGTGCATAGGATTTCGCGGATCTCAATTCGGATGTCGTTTGACTATCGAACGGATCTTCGCATATTGTGCGTGATAGATTCTAATCGTTAGATCGTTTCCAAATTGAAGTATGTTGATCTAGGTACTCTTAGAATCCTATAGGAATTCGCGGATCGTGAATTGGAGCTCCGGATGTTCCGATTCAATAACTCAAAGTTTGTGGGATTAACGATAACCATACGATGGGAAGCGATTCCCGAATCTGTAATTGGACCCTAGCATATCCCTTTGGACGTACTCACACCGGGAACTTGGGGATTTAAGTATTCTCTTTTGTGAACTTCCGTTTTGAAGTGCGTTATTTTAATCAAGGGTTCGTATCTCGAAATAGGTACTTCGGGTGATCATACGCAGCAGGCAGGACCCTCTCGGGGCCGGGCAGCTTGGGATTACCTGTGAGTGGACTTTGTTTTCAAGCATTCGCATGGTTTTATTGATAAAAGCTTTGTACATATGTTTTAAATGGTGATTATGATTAAATGATTATTTGGTTGATGGATTTGGATTTTCTTATATGTATTGGCAAAATGTTTTGGGTATTGCTATATTTGAGTATTATGAATATGTTTATATGGATTTTGGGATGTCTATCTATATTGCCTATGTATAGAATATGGGGAGTTGTTGTTGTGAGATTGTGGAAGGATATGGGTTTGAGGGATGGTTGTGAGATGTATGAGTATGATAGGTGAGTACCATTCCCTAGTTACTAGGCTTCCCACACATGTTGTTGGCAGTGCCGGTGGGGTGGGAAGGCCATGAGATTGTGGGTCTCACGCGTGTCGTTGGCAGTGCCAGCGTGTGAGACACTTCCCATACATGTCGTTGGCAGTGCCGGCGTATGGGAAGAGTATGTATATTGCTTAGTATTATCACACATGTCGTTGGCAGTGCCGGTGGGGTGATGATACCGCCTGCGCGCGTAGGACTTGTTATTGGATATGATATGTGAGCTACACGTGTCGTTGGCAGTGCCGGCGTGTGAGCTATGAAGTTCCATCCCCCGGTTGGACTACTCATCCCTGGACGCGGGATTGTACCTGGAAATCCTGCGTACCAGCCAAACAATCCCCCGGTTGGATTGTTTCCCCGGTACATTAGTATGGAGAGAAGTATATGTTATATTTTAGTTATATATATATATATATATGTATGTATGGGTTGGTGAGAGTTGCATATCTTTGGGAACGGAATTGTGGTTTGCATATCTTTGGTTTATGAATTGTGAAACTGCATGCTAGAGCATTATTTTTACACGGTGGGGTTATTATGTTGTTTTAAATGCAAATTTTATTTTTGTCCACTCACATATTTCTGTTTTGCGCCCCCCAGGCAGTAGTTGCTCTTGGAAGCGTTCGAGCAGTGTACGAGCTCAAATCGTTCCGTCCGTAGATAGGACTTATGTACATTCCTTATACTCAACTGTTGGTTGTAAATTATATCTATATTATGTGTATTACAAATTGGTGTGTATGTTTTTATGTTTTTTTTTTATAGCCATTACAATGTATTAAATCAAGGATTATATAGAGCAAAATAGTCATGGAAAAATAAGTATTAAATGCGAATTAGGTCTTGATTAATTAGCGAAATACAAGGATTTTTGTCAACATTTTTAGCATGAAATGAGTCTAATAAAATACCCAAAAATAAAAAAGAGGACCAAGACCAACACACAATCTCGCCACCAAAACCAAACCACAAATAAGAGGCCTAAACAAATGGGCCCCACATAGAAAACAAAAGGAGGCTAAAAAAATCCTTGCCCTAGTCAGAGGCACAACCAGCAGCCAACAGAGTTGACGGCACCGACGACCACAGAGAACAGAGTAACAAATAATTCAATACACCTACGACAACGCTAAGCCCTTTTATCCCTTCATAGCTTGAAAATATTTAGTGCGGAGTTCCCCTTTATCTGTTGTGAGAGGAAGTGCTTCAGATAATCTTTAACACTAGTTTGTTGATAGATTTGAGAATTTTCTTCCGACAACAACTCCTTGATTGGTGCATAAACTTTTGAATTTTCTAAATGTAGTCTAAAAGAAGGTTGGCACAAAAACTCTTGGGCCCACACTCTGCGCTAGAACTCTGTGGTTAACACTAATAAACTTGTCATTTGAGATGAGCCGCACAAAAACAACGCAGAAATTTGGCTATCTAATTTTAATTTATATTTATTTGGTTTGTTGGACTATATTTCTCTTTTGTACTCAAATTTCAAGGTTGATAAATGAAGAAATATGTTGTTATATGTAAATCGCAAAACTTGTTGTCATATGTGGGGTTGAAAAAATTGTAGTGTTGGATATATTTAAATTTATATATGTTTTTTGATGTGTAATGGGCATCACTATGATATTGTTCATAACAACCTTAATTTTGCACGAACAACTAAGGTTTAAAATTTAAAACAACATCACTCATAAGACAACTAATACCTATAACTAGAAGTAGCATCAACATTATTGGTTTTTCTGATGTTGTAAGTCAGAAAATGCATCAGTGTAGTATAAAATTATGATGCTGTAAACCGTATTTAGCATCAGTGTAATATAAAATTATGTTGCTTGTTTAGGCATCGCGTGTAACCCACATAAGAAACTGTAGCATCGGTCTACTCTTATTAGAAAACTGATGTCATCACACGCTTCAAGAAAGTTGTACTATATATCTGCTTTGTTTCAAAAAGTACTTTTATTACAAGAGCATACACGTCATAACAATAATTGACTCAGACATACAATTTTAGACCACAAATAAGACGACCAAACAAATGGGCCTAACATAAAAAGCAAAAGGACACCGAAAAATAAAAACCTAGCCACAGGACCAGAGGCAAAGCCTGCAGCCAACAGAGCCACGATGACAGAGCGCTTTTATTATCCTTCATAGCTTGAAATTATCTAATGAGGAGTTCCCCTTTTCCGATTTTGAGAGGTAGTGCTTCAGATAATCTTTAACATTAGTTTCCCGATAGATTTGGGGATTTTCTTCTGATAACAACTCCTTGATTGGTCCATAAGCTTTTGGATTTTCTACATGTGGTCTAAAAAAGGCTGGCACAGAAACTCTCGGGCCAACACTCTGCGCGATAACTCTGTGGTTAACACTAATAAACTTGTCATTTGAGATGAGCTGCACAAAAACAACACAAGTTTATTAAAACTTCATATATATAATCTTTTTTATTATTTGGTATTGATAGATTTCATGCAATGAAAAATTTGGCTATCTAATTGTAATAATGAGCTTGCCTGCAGAAGGTCTCCAACGTTGACGACAAGAGCTCCACGGATGGGGCGAACATCAATCCATTGATCCTCATACAAAACTTGGAGGCCACCCAATTGATCTTGTAAAAGTACGGTGATGAAGCTGCCATCAGTGTGCTTGCCGGTGCCGATAGTCAATTTTGTTTCAGGACATGGTGGATAGTAGTGACCCATAATAGAAAGCCCCTCAACAGAGTCCATGTACGCGTCCTTAAGTTGATTTGGCTTAAGCCCAAGAGCCTCAGAAAGCAACTCAAACAAAGTAAATCCCAAATCCTTCACTAGCTTTGAGTACTCATTCACTATATCTCTGCAACTCGAAGTCATCAAGTTCACTCATCAATTTCATTTACCGAATGATGAAAGTAATGGTAAAACACTAAAAGGTGCAAATTATAAACTAACCATGCAGGGGAAGTCATGTACATATTTTAGTTTATGTATAAAAGAGGATCAACTTCCATGAAGTTATGTATTATAAGGAAATTATTTTTCACAAGACATCTATTATCTTGCATGTAGAGACTGGGTAGACTATGTAAATCAGAACCACGGATTACATATCCATCTCTAAACAATATGGGATGCCAAACGTAAATTTTTTGACGTACAAATGCAAAACTCGTCTTGTGATGTTACCAATATACTGTATTACAATAAATATATACATTATCAATATTGTACCAGGTATAAAGTCCTCTTTCTTTCATGTTATAATACATGGTAACACCATGTTACCATCACAAACAAAATTTCTCCAACCCTAAATGCATGGTTAGACTAGAGTGTATTATAATATTACATATATAAAAATTTATTTGATATGTAGCGCCATGCATACCTGCACACTAAGGGTAATTCGTCCGCTGGTTTGGTTGGATCAGGAGCCATATAGCACACAAACGAATCCCTCGAGTTTCCTTGTGAAGATTTGAAAAAGCGATTGTTGGTCATATACTGCTCCTTGTTCCCAGAATCCGTTGAGTTTGAACTCAACTGTTTCTTAAGCTCATTCTCCTTCTCATGGAACTCACGTATCCCATCCACCATCCTCTCCAAAACTTCAACAGGAATTCCGTTTTGAACTTGAAAGAAACCCCAGTTCTCACATGCATCTCGAATTTTCTCGACAACTTCAGTTCGTGAAACTGAGTCGATGCCCTTAAGATCAATGGTTGGGATACTGAGTTTGGATACGGCCACCATTTTTCTTTTTTTTCTTTTTTTGGGATCAAAACAATGTACGTGATTAACAAATAGACTCTTAAGTATAAAACTGCAAAAGCCCTTCGCTAATTAGAAAGTAGAAGCAGAAGAGGAGTATAAAGAGATATATAGGAGGTTGATGGGGAAAAAAGCTCAAGGAAGTTTGTAGGAGGAGGAGCTAATTAGCGCTTTCGTCCAACAATGTGCAGCAGTATTTATAGGCTCCACAGGAATTCCCAAGAAGATAAGTCATGCCTTTGAAATCCCTTACATTATTTTAGCTATTCTCTTTAATCTCTAATAATGGGCATTCAGTTTGATCAGCGATGACAACATTTTCTGACCCCCAAAAAAACAATAGCAACTTTGTAAATTTACCACATTAACTAAGCAATATATTTTTTGTAATTGTTTAGACTAGTTTAATTAGTGTACCGATAAGTTCCACAAATTTACCTACATTCACACTAATTTACCTAAATTGTATAGGTAAATCGTTTATGTATAGTTTTTTTTTTCTTAGGAAGAGACAGACCCATCCATCCTATGAATTTCAAAAATTTGTAAGTATATAAATTTACTTAGATTGTATAGGTAAAAAAAAAAGGATTGTATAAGTAAATTATTTACTCATACAGTGAGTAAACCTATATATGCCTTTTAAGAATAATGTACCTATATTTTTATGTAAATTAAGTTACCAAGATTTGCAAAAAATAATCTGTTAAACAAAGCCAGCACAACAAATTAGAATTTGAAAAACATAACATTATTTGATCATCTGGTTCTAGTCAACAAAAAAACAAAGAATGAAAAAAAACGTAAGCCGGATAAGATGCATCGCGCGCCCACACTCATTTACTTCAATTATTTATACTTTAATTTAGTCCCTATGTAGAATAGTAAAAAGGTTGAAGATCTAGAATGCATGAAGATTCTGCTGCTTTCTTTTTCTGTGAGTTGTTATCAAAAGGAACATATCGTGTGCGGACCAAACGTTTAAGCAGCATTTAAGTCTTGGCAAGAACTCTGCTGCTTTCCTTTTCTGTGAGTTATCGAAAGGAACCTATCGTGTGCGGACCAAACTCTTCCCATGGAAGAGACTTTTCCTTTGGCGTCGGAAATCTGAGGGGTGTGCTTTTTTGTCATATTTCATGGAAATAAACATACCTGAATCATGAATGATGATAAAATAAATAAAATAAAGAAGGGAAAAACTTTCGAAGACATCCAAAGAATGCATGTGTCTCACAGGCAATGGCGGAGCCACTTGGCCCCCACTACTTTACTTTTTAAATTTATAAATTTCAAATTAAAAGAATAATACTCCTCTTACCACATTTGTATACCACTTAGCGTAGCATTACTCTTGTTGGTCAAATCCAAATGTTCTCGAGCTCCTTTTATATATTTTGTTTAGTTATTCGTCATTCTCTATATCTTCAAACTTGTAGAATAGAAAACTGTAGAGAAAAATAAAATAAATATTAGGGTTGGAAACTCAGACAAGAATTTATGTCATCCCTAGTCTCATTCTTCCTGGCATAATAATGGTGAGAAGAATGTCCTAAAAATAAAGTAAATTGAAATGTCAGCCATGATGATCACGAATTACAGTATCAATACCAAGACTGGACAACCCCTTGAACAATCCAAGCATAAAAAAATAGCCCTATCCAAATAAAACCTTTTCTGATTGAGGGACTAAATGAAAGAGCCGACTTCTGCAAATTGTTCATATACTTTAGTCCCAATTCGCACTCGTTGTTGGATACAATATGCATGAGATAAATACACGTATTAGAAGAATTATTGGTTTTAATAATAATATCGACCAAACAAAACCAGCCTGGTACCAAGAAATCTTTTCCCCAGCAATTTATCTTCAAACAATCTTATAAAATTATTCACTTATAATTGCAATTTCAGCCAGTGACCAGTGACTTTGACCATTCAATTATAAGGTACCACTGTGCCAACAGCCAATTTGTCACTACATGCCACTACTCAAACTTTATGACTTTTCCTTCAGATTAAAGGAAAATTCACAAGCTTAGATATTGGACTATAAGAAAACCTGACAATAAGTTATTGTCAGAGATGAATTTTCTCTTTCGACCAACTTTCAAATAAGTTCCACGAAAATTATTTCCCAGGAATTCTTTTGGTCTATCGTTAGTCTCTTGGACCGTTCTATTGTGTAGGGGTGGCATTTTGGACCGAAAAACCGAAAAACCGCAAAAACCAACCGACAATTTACCGTAATAAAACCGTGATCGCGGTAAACCGAACCGTATTTGCGGTATTAAGAACCGAACCGCATTTGCAGTTGCGGTTACAGTATTCGATTTTCAAATACCGCAGTTACCGCAAACTGCAAAGTATATGTGAAGAACCGTATTTTTAAAATATATATATTGGTTATATTTTTTATTTTGGTATATATATAAACATTGTTTTACTAATTATTATACTACTACAAATAACTTATATATATATAATTGTTTTGTTATACTTTTAGATTTTGTTCTTAGTTATTAAAATAAAATAAAATAGTAATAAGTTTATGTATTGCTTATCTCTTCCTTGCCGACCAAGTTGAAGTGGCTTAGACAAATTGAACAAAATCACTTTAAGACTCCAAGTGTCATTCTATTGAGATGAGTAAGCTTTCTACCTAGATGACTAAGCCTTATTTAGCATGAGGTGTTGGCATTTGATAAATAACTATCCTAAACTTGATCTCCAAGTTCCCAACGTGGTCATCACCTCTCCACCAATTAGAACCATTTGAAACCTCTTGAGTATTACTACAAATAGGACACTTCCATTGTTTTTGAAAACATTCAAACTTTGCATGAAAATTCTTACAAAGAGAGAAAAAAATGTAGAGGGAGAGAGAAGTGATGAAATTCTTGGAAGAGATATAGGAGTTAGCTTGTATTTTCTTAATTTGGAGAAATGCTTTGGAATTGAGGTAGGGGTTTCTTGGGGGGCCTTTTTCAGAGATTGATTTAATTAAATTTTGTGAGCATTATATTATGCATGGTACTATTTGATTTACATTCCTTGTATCGGGTGTTTACGTAATCTGAACTGCTTGAACAATGTGGGCATGATTATATGTACATTGGTGATATTTAAATGATTACAGTGTTTTTATGAAATATGTGAACTATATAATGTCATGGAAATTATTTGGAGTTCTTGGGTTGAGAAAATAATGGTGGAAAAAGAGGGTAATGGAAATGGTCTTTTGTGTAGTTGAGTCTAACTCTTGGCAAGTACCAAGTCTCAGGAATCCCACAGTGCACATGGTTTTTATTGGGTGATTCGGGACTGGCGAAAGGGAGTTAGACAAGATGACTAACAAAAGGGGAATTATGGGATGATTGAAATGGGTGTTAGTTCATATAAATGGGCATTCGGGACCAAGTGGTATAAGCATGGTATGGGACGTGCAGGTCTGCTTGTCGAGTTATATGAATTAACGGGATTTACATGAAGAGCATTCATGCATTATTATAATTAATAATATGAAATTTGGTTGCTTGATTATTTGTCACTTAATTTAATTATATCAATTTATAGTAAAAAGGTTTATGTCCCTACTGAGCTGTGGTTTCGCTCACCCCCTAATAGATTTTGCAGGTACCGAACCTGAAATCTAAAGCTTGTGATGATTTTGGCATGTCTATAGAGTATATTATAGTTTGTGGATAAATAATGAGCTACTCTTTTAGTAAACTCTCGAGTAGTTCTAACTTGTAAAATAATGTAAAATTTTACGGTTCCAGATATTATCGTTTCCGCGTTTCTGCTGAATATTTTATGTGAAATATTTATTTTATTTATTTAAATGTTTTCTTCACATTTTAGTTATAGTTTTTATTAAATGTGAATCACGACTTAACCCAAGGTTTTGTAAATCCGAGGGTTGGGGCGTGACAGTATAGCCGCAAGGCTATACTTTATAGCCTTATTTGCATTTTATTGTAAGTAATTAGTTTATTTATGATACAAGGAAATGGAACATATGACAACTTGTAAGTAATTTGTTTATTTATGCTAATGTTATTTATGCTTCTTCTTATAATAAAATGTACTAAACTATGTTGTTTTATTTGTAGATAGCATTGGTGCTCAAACAACACAACGGGGTTCTTCAAATCCACTCACCACCAACACTTGAGTTTATAACTTTAGTTTGTAACATTGGTGCATTGCATTTTCCTTTTAGTTTGTAACTTTAATTAACTTTGAATTGGATTTTTCTTTTTGGTTGTAACTTTAATTCATTTTGCTTTGCATTTTGCTTTTGGTTTGTAACTTTAAAGGGTTTGGAATTGGAATGCTTGAGAAGTTTAACATTAATTGGAATGCTTGGAATTGTAACTTTAATTGTCTTGAGGTTGTAAATTTATAATATGCTTGAGGAGATTGTGAATTTATAATATGCTTGAGGAGTCAAGGTTGTGTATTTATTTCTTTAGGTCGTGAATTTATATTTTTGTGAATGCTTGAGAACTTGCGGTTTTAAACTGCTAATTTGCGGTAACTGACCGCTTTTTGCGGTTTACCGCAAATTGCGGTCGGTTCGCTGTTTGGAAAATCATCATACCGCAAATAGTCGGTCGGTTCGCGGTTTGGAAAATCATCATACCACAAATAGTCGGTCGGTTCGCGGTTTGGGCAAAAATTCGCGGTTACCGAACCGCAACCACCCCTACTATTGTGCGTGCAGCCTGCCAACAGTTTCTATTTATTAGGTAGAGAAAATGGCGATTAATTTTTAATCATATTAGTTGCATAACTTTTTATTTTTTATTTTTTACAAGACGATATTCTAAATTACTCTAATGTACAAGGAGATGAATCAAATTCAGGTGCAAGAGAATGTGCACGCTACCTTAACCAACTAACCCAACTCACATATGTTGTTGGTTGCATAACATTATTGTTTTATCCATTTAAAATGAAATGCTTTGTTAAAAAATTTATAATTATGTTATTACCTATAAAAGGTCATTATGACTTGTATTTCAACCTGCAAATCATATATTTTTTACATTTTAGCTTTCAGAAGATTGTAATGGTATTAGTACTTGCCACATCCTGGGGGTGGAGATGGCGAGGAGTAGGGATGAGATTATCTAACATATAGACCATGTTTGGTGGACCAAATTGAATTGATTATGATTGGACTTGGAGTATTGGATTGGGCTGGACTCCTATGAGTTGTTTGGTAAGCCACTAAAGCTGCACTAGACTGGGCCCAATTTTGAGAAACCTAAGCTGCTTAGGTTTTAAGCACTTCAATAAGAACCTGTCTCTCTCTCTCTTTCAACTCCCGAACCTCATTTTTAAGCACCTATTTCGTTTTCAACTCCTCGTTGATTTTTAAAGGGAACCCATCTTCACTTTTTCTCATAGAAGCTTCAAGCTTGTGAATTTCTTCGCGAAGTGAGTGTGTCGCTGGGAATTTCTCTAATGGGTTTGATTAGATTGACATTGTGATTCAGGGCCTCCATTGCCTCTGCCTTTGATAGAAGGCTCCAGTGAGATTGGCGAAGGACTCGGGTTTGGCGCATTTTAATCCTTCGTAGCATCAGGAACTCTTGCTCTACCTTTCGGGATTGTAACTGGTCATGGGTCCCTAGGACCGCAAACTTGGCAACCGATCACTTAGCCAAGTTAGCTATGTCGAGGATGAGCCTTTCTATTTGGGTCAACCGACCCCATCCTCTTTGATTGGAATCTTGGACAAAGATGGTCTTCCTTGCCCTCTAACTCACAACACTTGAGGAATGCTAGATCAGATTTCGACGTCCTCTGCCCATCTATGGCACCGTCTGTTTTCTTTTCTTATCTGGCATTTCTGCTTTATCTTGTATCTTGATTGGTCTTTGGTTGTGATGTATGTGTGCTTGTAGTCCCCTCCTAATTGGACTCCTGCTTCTGTATTTGCTTGCGCTTTTTGCGCCTTGGTATTCATTTCCAGGTTCCACCCAAAAAAAAAAAAAAAAAACAACAGACATGACTATAATCTATTTTAATTGGAAAAATCCCATTTAGTTCGGTCCACTAATATAATCATATTATATTATTTCATACGACCGAAATATATATTATGTTACATTATTTCAATTAAAAAAGTTTATTTATCAAGTGAACAATAGTTCTTGAAATGTGATTGTAATGCCCATTTATTAATGACATTGATGCGGCTATTTATAAAATAAATAAAATAAAAAAGTGAACAGTCACAGTTTTAGTGACAAATATAACTTAATAGTTAGCAACTCCAGGACATCAACTTCACAATTTGAAATGTTCTAATGCGGAGGTCCCTTTTAGACCTTCTGAGAGGTAATGCTTCATATAAGCTCTAACATCAGTTTTTCGGTAAATTTGGGGAACATCTTCTGATAGCAATTCCTTGATTGGTCCGTAAACTTTTGAATTCCCTGTCAGAACGTATGGCCTGAAAAAACTTGCCACAGAAACTCTTGGACCTACATTCTTTACTATAACTCTATGATCCACACTAATAAACTTGTCATTTGTGATTAGCTGCACAAAAGCAACAAAAGATTTTAAGTTTATTAAAAGACGTTAAGCGTAGTTCAAGTGATTAAGAGTATTTACTCATGCACTCGAGGTCCTAGGCTTGATTTCCCCCTCCAATATCGCTTGTAAGTTGTATAAAAATATATTTAAAAAAACATACCTGCATAAGGTCTCCAATGTTGACAACTAGAGATCCATGCTTGGGAGGAACATTAACCCATTGATTCTCATGTTACACTTGGAGACCGCCCACTTGGTCTTGTAAAAGTATGGTGACGAAGGAGCCATCAGTGTGCTTGCTAGTGCCCATAGTCAAGGATTAAAATATCGGCCGTGCAGATAATATCGGGCCTCCAATTTATGGATATTTCGGGGGATATATCGTTATCGTTTTAGGTATAGGAAAAAAATCAACAAAAATGACAAATATAGGCATTGAAACGTACATAATTTTGGTGTAAAACTTTCATAGATGTTATATACATTATCAATGAATGTATTGAACAAATAAAGCTCAAAATTTACTAATAATAAGATATACATATGATGAAATATAAGCGGTATGTAATGCGCGTTAATGAAAAGTTTGAAAATAAAATGTTAATTAGAATGAATAAACCATGCATAAATCCATAGTTTATTTAAACATTGGATTGGATTACAAGTTAGATAAGTGTCTATCTACATAAATGAAGAGCTCCTATGAGGTTCAAACAATGAGGAACAACCATCTATATTCATACAATAATCATACCAAGTCATGTAACTCGAGCAGTTTATAAGCCATGTTTGAACATGGTGCACATAGGTCTCTCTTAAGACCCCTATTGTCCTCTCATATATGGGATAGTTAGGATTAACCAACTAGTAGGTCCATAATCTTTTTTATCATCTTGAGCTCCATAACTAGTTCCACTATAATGAGACACGACATAACCATAGCCATTATAAGATTCATTTGAGTTAGTATTAGGTCTAGTTCCTATGCTCATAGATCCAAAACTGATTGATATGTTCTCTTTAGATGGATTGGAGGTATGTGGGCAGTGGACTGTGTATAGATTCTTCATATTAATATATTATAGGGTTCTCGACAAGGATTAGCTATTTTTGGGTTTCAATTTGCTTCACTTGCCTTTAAAACTTCTAAATTTTTTTTGGGTTCTGTTATGGGTATCGGGAAATATCGGGGATATCGGTAAAATATTGGGGATATCGCACTTATCGGGGATATATCGTCGATACATGGGAAGATATGGCCTTACCCCCCAGTATCGGTGTCGACAGTTGAAAATACCGATATATCGGTAGATATATCGGTGTATCGGCCGATATTTCAATCCTTGCCCATAGTCAATTCTGGTTCAGGGCATGCTGGGTAGTAGTGGCCCAGATGAAGAAGCGCCTCACCGCAATTCATGTCCTCAAGTTGGTTTGGGTTAAGCCCAAGAGCCTCGGAAAGCAGCTCAAACAAAGTAGACCCCAAATCCATCATTTGCTTTGAGTACTCTTTCACTATTTTTCTGCATCCCCAAGTCATCAAGAGCGCTCATGAATTTCATTTAAAAAGTTATGAAAGCATGCCTTTGTAAAAGACTACAAATGCACATAATTAGCCCTGCAGGTAAAATTTTGTATGATTTTTTTTAATTTATGAGAAAACTGTGGTCATGTTACATTCTCCAATATTCATAACTTTCTTGATTCATAACTTCATTCCTAATAAGTAAACATGATCTCAATATTGTGGGCAATGTGCTCGATGAAATGCCTAAGAAGACCAAGGTAGACAAGAAGTTGTATTTTCCCGCCCCCGAGTAGAAAAATTCATGAGTTTTCCACTAAATAGATAGAATAATGAACATCCCTCATATCCAAGAGATCACCCCTCATATTATATGAGAGTTAAATTTGTAGCATCTTCTATTTAGATGCATGATGATCAATTAAAGCAGATATGGAAAAAGTAAAGATCTTCTTAGACTAATGCCATGCTTGCCTGCACACGGATGGCAATTCTTCTTGTTTGGGTGGATCAGGAGCCACATAACACACAAACTTATCCCTCCAGTTAGCTTCAGAAGATTGGTACAAATGATAGTTGGACAAATAATACACCTTCTTCCCAAAGTCCCTCGAATAGAACTCTTTTTTAACCTCACTGTCCTGCTCATGGAATCCGCGTATGCCATCGATCATCTGATCCAAAATATCAACAGGAACTCCATGATTCACCACCTGAAAGAAACCCCATTTCTCACTTGCATGTCGAACTTTCTCTACGACACGGGCACGTGAAACTGCGTCATTTTGGATGCCTCTGAGATCAATGATTGGAACACTGAACTGTACATCATCACTTTGCAGCTTCTTTTCGTCGAAGCTTGGTCGTGATGAAGAGTAGAAAATACTTGGGATTTTTGTGAGAGCAGTATCGAGCAGTCCCTTAACGCCAGCTTTTGTCGCATCAAATGCTTTTAACTCACTCATGCGGTTACTGTTAGCCTCGAGTTCATGATCGTCTTCTGCAAACATTTTCTTAATTTGGTTTAGGATCATAAAAGGTGGTTGAGGATCAACCAGAAAATAGAGAAAAAGCAGAAGAGTGCGTAGCCTTTAAGGTGATAAGAGGATGGATCCAACTCTAAGGATAAGAAGTGGCCCCAAGGCAGCTGATATCAAAGGATAATGCTTTTGTTAAAATTATGTTAATGTCCTTGTTGTAATAGTGAAGATAAGTTTCTGTCAAAAAGGTCTTGAAACATTTTGGACAGAAACTTGTCTTATTTTTTGTTGTATTAATTCTACTTTATTTTATAAGGATAAAGCCACATACTCACTTGGCTTTCCTACTTTATCAAATTTCTGGATTTTTTAGCTTGAGATTGATTTCACAGATATTTCTTCCTTGTTTATCTGCTCTCTTTTATCTTGCGTGTATGCTCTCTTTTTTTTTTTTTTTTTAAAGTTGCATTTATTCGGAAAGTGTAGATTGAATTGATCATGGGTGTCTCTTTTTTTCCTTCTCCCACTATAAACAGAGAAACAGAGACATTGTACAGACAGATAGCTGGTAAAAAAAAAAGAGTTGTAAACAAAGAGATGGAAGAAGACAAAGAGAACCAAGATCAGCAGTGAAAAGAAAGGAAATAGTTAAACAATATAGGGTCATAGAGATGTGGCCCAATCTCCATCGCTAATCTAGCTTTAAAATTTTGCCAGATTGGTAAACATGTATCTTCATCTGAAAAATGAACAACTCAGTGAACTTGCAGGTTTTCTAAGATTGGCTTGCGTTGCATTAAATCTGGTTATAGTTGAAACTCTGCTTTCGTAGACAAACAAGATTTTACAAGAGAATATCATAAAAATCTGAGAAGCCATCTTATTCCGGAACAGCTTATAGTTGCCTCAGGCATGTACAAACAATAACCTTACAGTATCATGCATGCAAGTTATTTAGTAGAGATCATTAGTTCATTGTGCTCCTCCTCTGTGTCCAAGTTCAGAGCTTGAAATGATTCAAGGCAGAGGTTCCATCAAGGCCTTTGATATTGAAGTGGGCATTATAGTCCTTCACAGTTGTCTCCCTGTACTTTGGAGGATTGTCCTCTGATAATAGCTCCTTGATGGGTCCATAGAGTTTTTTCAACGGTAACATTCCTGTGGTGAAGAAGCTCGCAACAGATACTCTTGGACCTACACGGTTTGCCAGTACCCTGTGCTCTACACTCTTGAATCTTTCATTTGATATAAGCTGCAACCCGAAATGAGTTCATCTTAAAATTAAAAAAAAAAAAAAAACCCAAAGTAGGAAACTAAATCGAAGCATTCGACACATATTCTACGAGAATAATACTATATGCACCGCCAAAAAATTTCTTCAATTTTAATCAATAGATGGTGAAATAAGCCAAAAGTAACAAATGATTTTTGTGATTTACAATAATTGTTACTATAGCTACTGTAGTTTCAACTTTGTTAAGATGAAGAAAATAATTGTTCTACTTGCCTGTAAAAGATCTCCAACGTTAACCACTAAAGCCCCAGGCACTGGGGGCACATCAATCCACTTGTTCTTGTGAAGAACTTGGAGGCCACCAATATGATCTTGCAGAAGGACTGTGAGGAAGTCACTGTCAGCATGTTTGCTTGTGCCCAAAGTTAATTCTGGCTGTGGACAAGCAGGATAGTAATGGCACAGAAGCACAAGGCCCTCACTACAATCTATGTCATTCAAGTGACTTGGCGTCAGCCCAAGAGCCTCCGACAACAACTCGAACAACAACTTCCCCAACCTCATTATTTGCTTGGAGTACTCAATAAGAATGTCTCTACAAAGTTTAAACACATATGAAGCTGTCAAGCTAATTAATATCATCATATAAACTTACAAATTCTAGCAGAGATTTATATATAAGTTTCGTTGTGGCATATACCTGCATACTTCAGGCAAGTCTTCTGGCTTCTTTGCGTAAGGAGCCATGTAACATATAAAAGTATCCCTCCAGTTAGTCGCTGGTGCTTTATATAGATCAAAGTTGCTATTATAGATCACAGGTCTGAAGTAATCACGAGTGTAAAGCTCTTTCTTCACCTCAGCGTCTTGCTCAAAAAAACCACGCACCCCATCCTTTATCTCCTCCAGAACACCAATAGGAATTCCATGATTGGCAATTTGGAAAAAGCCCCAAGTCTCTGATGCCTCTCCAACTTTTGCAACAATCTCCTTTCGTTTCGTCGGACTATCAAGCGCAAGGCCTTCAAGGTCTATGACTGGAATGCTAAATTGGGTTTGGTTGGCTTCTGAATCAGAAGTGTTGTCAATGAAGTGCTCATCTGGTGGTTGATGAAAAATCCTAGGAACCTCAGTTATACCAGCATCAACAAGGCCTTTAACACCTTCCTTGGTGTCATCGAAGGCTTTTAGCTCACTTTGTCTGTCATAATTTGTTTGAACCTCATTTGTGTTGGTAGCTACCATTTTGGTCTAACGGATATTAGATTAGATTTTATTCAGACCAGAAGTGCATATTTTTGCAAAGTAGATCACTTTATTATAAAGATCATAGAGCAAAGTTGAAAATGCCAAAAATATATTCATTCTTTGACTTATGTGTATTTTCTGGTTTAAATTAAAGCATGTCGTAACACATCCTCCAAGCTAATCTTATAAAAATGAACTCCTCGTTGAACTTGCTGGTTTTGAAGAGTGCAGAGCAAGACAAATGGGTACGGATATTCTAGTAAGTAAAATTTGTTTAAAAAAATTTGTTGAAAGTTGAAATAGAACAAAAGTAATTTTAATAAATTATCACATTAATATATTCATTTAGATGTGATATTGAAAATTTTATTAACTTCAAGACTTTTCAATACATCATCATAGTTGAAACAGGATTCCATCTAATATGTTCACAAACATGATTTGCAGGATTCTATCAAACCACAGTAACAGATAAATATCCTACTTTATAACTTTGACATATCTCTTAAAAACCTGCTTTTGCTGGCAAGCATGATTTTACAGGTGCAGGAAGGTTATTAGCAAACCACAACAGAGACAGTTTATGAAATTTTAAAAAAGAAATTGGAGCAGCTACAATAAACAAATGGTGTCTGCTAAATATTTTGTTCAGGGCTGCACTGCTCCTCTATTTCCAAGTTCAAAGCTTAAACTGAGTTAAGGCAGAGGTGCCATCAAAGCCTTTGTCAATGAAATGGGCAGTATATTCCCTTGCAGTTGTCTCCCTGTACTTTGGAGGGTTGTCTTCTGATATTAACTCTTTGATGGGTCCATAGAGTCTTTCCAATGGTAGCGCACCTGTGGTAAAGAAGCATGGAACTGATACTCTTGGACCTACACGGTTTGCCAATACCCTGTGCTCTACACTCTTGAATCTATCATTTGATAAAACCTGCAAAACAAAAGAACTCAACCATAAATTTTATTTATTTATTTATTAAAAATAAAACCAAACTAGGAAACCAGATGGAAGAATATGAGTCATGTTCTAATACAATACTAGTAAGAGATGAAGAAGAATAAAAGTTGTACTTGCCTGTAGAAGATCTCCTATGTTAACCACTAGAGCCCCAGGCATTGGAGGCACATCAATCCACTTGTTCTGATGAAGAACTTGGAGACCACCAATATGATCTTGCAGAAGGACTGTGAGGAAGGCATTGTCAGCGTGCTTGCTTGCCCCCATAGTTAACTCTGGCTGTGGACATGAGGGATAGTAATGCCCTGCAAGCAAAAGCCCTAAACTACAATCTATGTCATTCAAGTAACTTGGCTTTAGCCCAAGAGCCTCGGACAGCAATTCAAACAACAACTTCCCCAATTTCATTACTTGCTTGGAGTACTCAATGAGTATGTCTCTACAAAAGATGAAAAACAGCAAAGCACATGAAGTTGTCATATATACATAATTCAATTAAACATTCTAGTGAGAGGCATTTAACCAAAATGGTAAGCTGAATGGCTTTTGTTTTATGTTTAGAAAAGAAAAATGGCCTACTGTTGGAGGCTGCGTTTTTGCCACTTAACCCAAAAAAAACTAGCCTGTTGGCGGCAAATGGCCTACTGTTGGAGGCTGAGTTTTTTCCTACTTACTCATGTATAAAGCTCACATCAAACTCATTCTTATTCAATATGGGATTCTTGTTTGGTACATTTTACTCCTCTCCCAGACACGCAATAGACTTGTCACTGGCGATAGCAGACAAGGAATTAGGCCTGCTTTAATACCAATTGACTTAATCCAAAAGACCAACTAGTTTGGTGATGCTTGCAACCCGTCCATACAAACCTCAGATGGGTGGTTCGTATCCAATTCCGAAGCAAGATCAATGTACATTAAACTGAAAATTAAGCTGGACAAAGTATACCATATCATCTAATTAACTCATCAAATTCAGGGATGGAATTTAAATCAAATAATTGATATCATCATAAACTTTCCAATTATTTCCTTGTCACATACCTGAATACTTCTGGCATGTCTTCTGGCTTAGCAGGATTGGGAGCCATGTGGCACCTAAAAGTATCCCTCCAATTAGTCGCCGGTGCTCGGTATAGATTAAAGTTGCTATTGTAGCCCACAGGTTTGAGCGGATCACGATTGTAAAACTGTTTCTTCACTTGAGTGTCTTGCTCAAAAAACCCACGAACACTATCCTTCATCTCCTCTAGAACACCAACTGGTATTCCATGGTTAGAAATTTGAAAGAAGCCCCAAGTCTCTGATGCCTCTCCAACTTTCGCAACAATCTCGTTTCGTTTCGTTGGACTATCAAACTCGAGGCCTTCAAGGTCAATGAGTGGAATGCTAAACTGCGTAGCTGCTGAATCAAAGTTGCTATACTGATCTGGTGGTTCATGAAAAATTCTAGGAACCTCAGTTATCCCAGCATCAACAAGGCCTTTCACACCTTCCTTTGTGTCATCAAAAGCCTTCAGCTCACTTTGTCTGTCGTAATTTGTATTGTTGGTGGCTGCCATCTTGGCTTAATGGATATCAGATTAGATTTTATTCAGGCCACAACTGTATATAACGAGTAGAGTGGGAAGACAATGCTTTTGCAAAGATCAAGCACGTTGAAAATGCCAAAAATTCATCGTTCACTTGATTTTTTATTTTTTAAAGATATTTTAAAATAGCATTCGTCGAAAAATTCATTGGTTGACTTGATTATTGGCAATAAAAAATAGTCATACTCATATGTATTTTATTGTTTAAACGAAAGGATGCCGTAACACATCCGCATAGCTGCTTTTATATATATAAATGAAAAACGTGTTGCATTTGTAGCTTTCGAATAGTCCAGGCCAAGACAAAAGGGTCCAAATATTCCCTAGTAAGTAATAATTGTTTAATAGTAATTTGGTGATAGTTGAAATAAAATGCGGTGTTAGTTGGATTAATCCAGATTTTTAGTGTGTAGTTTTTCTTCTTTCTTTTTTAATTTTGGCAAAAAAAAAAAAAAAAAAAAAAAAACCAGAAGTAATTTAATATTGGGTTAAAAACCTTTTTAGTCATTAGTTCTACACAAAAATCCAATTTGATCATTGAAAAAATAATTTAGTCAAATTAATCACTGCATTTTGCAGAGTTTACAGTTTATATTTCTAGACATAAGTGGCTTTGGATTTTTCAACAAAAAAAAAAAAATGTTCTCATGTTCAAGGAAAATTTCTCTCACAAACCAAGGACACTCAGATTCCCTAACCCACTAGCAACCAATAATAAAGGAAGAGGATGGGTGATTCCCACATGGCACTTGCTTTCAAAACAAATTTGAAACAACATGCATGTCAGATTGTCTATCCCTAGGGAAAAGGAAGGAATAAATAAAGGAAGAGGATAATTAGATAAAGGGGAGGAGTCCAATTTGAATGAGAATTCTTCCATCTCAAAACTCTCTCACAAGCACTCTATAAAAAGGAGGAGAGAAGAAAAAGAGGGGCAGCCGGCAGGCTGCACAGGGATAAAAAAAAAAAAAAAGACGCTGCAAGGCCACAAAGGCAGAAGAGGAGAGCCGAAAGGCTGGAGAGAGAAAAGGACAGAAGCAATCAAAGAGGCATCTGCAACAAAGCTCCTCTCTTTGGCAATCCATGTGGGGGTGGCAACCCTTGGCAAACCTTGAATTAAAATTTCTTGGATGTTAAATCCATCTTTGGGTATTTCACCCTGAAAACAAATATGGGTTTTCACCATCAAAACAAAAATGGGTTTGGGTTTTGTACCCCAGAAACAAAGCTTGGGTATTTCACCCTGAAAACAAATATGAGTTTTCACCCTCAAAACAAGTCTGGGTTTTGCACCCCAGAAACAAAGTTTGGGTTTTCACCCTCAATCAGAACTTTGGGTTTTTACACCCCAAACAAATCTTGGATTCAAAATCCACCACGGGTCCAATTTGGGTACAGAACCCATACACAAAATCATGGAGGGATTCAATCTCACAGCAAATAAAAATCAGCTGTGTGCACAAAAAGAAAGAGGAACAAAACTTGAAAAGGCCACGTTGGTGCAGCCCATCCTTTGAATTCTTCATCCGGGGATTGTTTGCGAACAATCAAAACCAAGGATGGAGGTCTTTAAGAGAAGAGGAAAAAAAATAGCCACGTTCCTGTTGGCAACTTCTGGTTGCGCAGCAAACCAAAAGCAAAGGAAAAAAGCCAAAACAAAAAAAACAAGACGAGAGGAATTGGCTTGGTGTTATGTATGGCAGTAACAAAAGAAAAGGGAGAAGGCTTCCACTGAAAAGAAAACGAAGGGAAGAAGAGTATAATAAAATAAACAAGGGGAAAGTGGCTTGTTTCAAAAGAGAGAAGAAATTCAAAGAAAAAAAAAGTGGCGTCAGCCACTTTCTTTGTGTTTTGGATTTTTTTTCAACTCTCTCTCTCTTCTTTCCTTCTTTTCTCTCTTCTTCACATGTCCAAAAAATGGGCCAGTCAAAATATCGCAGGCCCAAAATAAAATAATGGACTGCCAAAAAATAATTGTCCATTGATTTCCAAAAGCCCATAATAGTTAATGGGTAATCCAAATAATTATCCATTAAATTTACAGAGACCTAAATTTCCTATCAGATGGTTAATGGATTAATTTTATAAAAAAAATCCTATATCCATGCTTGGGTCCAAGTGCAAATGTCAATTGTAGAGAATTAGTGAGTTCATCAAAATTGCTCATTATTTTTCTTGGACTTTGACAATAAGAAAAATGGCACAAAACCATCCAATTTTTCTCATGAGTCATCTACCCATGCAAATTTCATTGACATTAAATTCAAATGTCTCAAACAGAAATTCTCAATTAGTGAGCTACACTCACCCATTAATTTCCAACTTTTCTCATGGGTCATCTACCCATGAAAATTCCAATAAGATTAAATCCAAATCTTCCAAACACAAATTCTCAATTAGTGGGCCACACTTACCCATTAATTTCCAATTTTTCCCACAATCATCTACCTATGAAAATCTCCAAATTATCCCAAAGAACTTATTTAACTCCTAATTTAATGGGCATTCTATTTGAGGAGGGAGGACAACTTAACAGTAAGTAAATATCAATTTCCAACACTTACCATATCATCAACTTTCAACATTTACCATATCATCAACATTGACATATATTTTTCGGTCTTTCTTTTTATCAAAAGTGATCCTAAACTTTTTAAAGTCCTCATTTTAGTCATCAAACTTCAAAATCAGTCAATGTGATCTTTTATATTTTGGCCTACACAACAATTTGGTCTCTATTGTTGCATTCTGACAAAACTTCCGATAAAATTGGTCACATGTATTGTCATCTAAATATAGGTCATTTTAGCCTCTTTTTTTACAAGATATTCTAAACTAATTTAACGTACGGACAGGGGGATCGAACTTGGGTGCAAGAGGGCGCCCACACTGCCTTGGGCAATTGGCCTAATCCACATTTACGTATATGTCATTTTAGCCTTCAAACTGACATTTTTGCTTCACAAGGCCATATTCTCTACAATTGGGGTTTCACATTGGGATTCATCAAGGAGAGCATATAGCTTGTTGACCAAAATATGTGAGATTTACTTTGTTTCATCGGTACATAGGTTGTATTTTATGTAATACCCCTTCAAAGTTGGTCAGATGATAAATTTTATTGGAAACTTTAATGGAATGCAATTAGAAAGACTAAACTAATGTGTGGACCAACAGATTAAAGATCACACTGATTAATTTGAAAGTTTGAGGAATCAAATGAGGACTTGTGAAAAGTTCATAGACCATTAGTAATAAAAGCTAAAGTGATTTTTTAGATTAGTTTAGTGCATCCATATAGGCTTGACAATTTAACTCTATTCATACTAATTTACCTAGATTGTATAGGTAAATCATATACATATAGTTTGTATTAGGGAGCTATAACATAGAGATTAAGAATTATAGAGAGCAATAACATTTTCTTGCCCTTTGAAAAAATTAGTTTTTTTAATGTTTTTTTGGTTGAATTGAACAAATTAATTTCGAACTGTTCGCACTAAATCTGAACAGATAAAGAGTTTAGGCTAACTTACAGGTGTTGAAGACAAAGGACCGGAGCGGCCTTCTTCCGCGACAGCCGAAGGTTCGAGCGGGACCGAATCTCTGCTGAGAGGGGGATACCGGTGTGGTACCTGCCGAAGGCACTCCGATGCCAAAGTTAGTACTTAAGAGCAATTCCACTGACAGTGTAAGTACTTAGTCAAGTCAGAAAATCTTACCACTTGGCTGGGCCAAGGGGTTCTATTTATAGGAAGCAATTGGGAAGCTCTTAGTACTTAGTTTCGATGTGGGACTTGTGGGAGTGCTCTCGGAGGTTGACACACGATTCTGACAGGTTCTGGCAGGAATTCTGAGGTGATCTGTCAGAATCGGTGTGAAGTGACGTGTAGACTGTCGGCAGGTGGTGCCAAAGGCTGGAGAAGGGTACCGATGCTGGGTAATTGATACGCAAATCTGTGTGCCATGCCGAGCGGGCATTCGGTATGACCAGTTGAGCTGGTCTGTGGCTTGAGTGCGTTCCACGTGTCAGGACGTGAGTGTGTGGTCAGATATGGTACAAACAGTAGTCCCCCAAGTTTCCGATCGAGGAGGGACTTCTTGGTTGGGGACTTGCTTGTCCCTGAGCTCCGGCTTTCTAACCCGGGAACGAGCGTCTGTCGTTTGTAAGCCGGTGGTGATCATGTAGTCCCCCAAGTCCTCAAGCCAAGAGGTTGGTTTGAAGATTGGAAGGGAGCGGCAGGGAGGGTGTACTTGAGCGTGCGTGCCGTTCGGCACGAGAGGGGAGTGGAGACTCGGCCTATGCATGCCTGCCGTTCGGCACGAGAGGTGGTGAGAACCAGACTTAAGCGTGCCTGCCGTTCGGCACGATAAGAGAGTGGAGACTTGGCCTATGCGTGCCTGCCGTTCGGCACAATAAGAGAGTGGAGACTCGGCCTATGCGTGCCTGCCGTTCGGCACGAGAGGTGGTGAGAACCAGACCTGAACGTGCCTGTCGTTCGGCACGATAGGAGAGTGGAGACTCGGCCTATGCGTGCCTGCCGTTCGGCACGAGAGGTGGTGAGAACCAGACCTGAGCGTGCCTGCCTTTCGGCACGGTAGGAGAGTGGAGACTCGGCCTATGCGTGCCTGCCGTTCGGCACGATAGGAGAGTGGAGACTCGGCCTATGCGTGCCTGCCGTTCGGCGCGAGAAGTGGTGAGAACCAGACCTGAGCGTGCCTGCCGTTGGTGCCTACCGTTGGTCAAGGAAGTTGTGCTGGTTTTGGCGTAGCAAAGGGAGGAGAGGAAACGTCAAAGACAGGCGTTTGGACTCCCCTGTGCATGGGTGACAAGTGTCGGAGAGGTAGTGAGGAGTTGCGACTGTTCAACTCCCGATGCTAGGCTCGTCCTATAAATATGAGGAGGATACGGTAGGAGCAGGTACTTGAGTTTTTTGAGAGCAAACGGAGCTTGAGAGAGGCGATTTCCGGCAGCTGTGTGGCGGCGTCAAAGGCTATTTCCGACGAGTGATTCCGAAGGCGGAGCGATTTCCGACAACTTCCGCCACCGTGAAAAACAAGGTAAGTTGGAGATTTCTTGCTTGATATGAATCAAACACCTGTAGTTTTGTATGAACACGCATGAACACGTAAGAACGTAGAAGAACTTAGATGAGTGTAGATGAACATCAGCTCTTGGGCTCTAGGATAGAGGTTTGATTCGAGCATGTCGTTTAGTTCCATTTTTCTTTTGTTTGTAGATGTCCGACACCGAATCAGACTATAGTCGTAGCCTAAGAGCGTTTGATGGAGAAACGGCCTCGGAGAGCACAACCGAAGGCTTGGATAGTGCAGATTTTGAGGAGACCGAGAGAGGGGCGCCGGAAGTGTCTACTGATTCGGGAAGCACTTCGAGCGTCGAAGTAGTAGGGGTGAACAGGGCTCGGCCATCGACAAGTGGTCCGCAGGCAGGAGAGGCCGATGGCGAGGCCAACAAAGGATACCGATGGCAAAGCCAAAGGACCTTGTGTTCGGAGTGGATCATCTGGAGCCGAACATAATGACAGAGGCGGATTTGGCCAAAATCCGTGCGCTGTATAACATACCGGATTAGGTAAAGATGCGGATCCAGGGGCCGTTGGAGTCGCTAAGCAATCCGACGGGGGAGGCGGTATTCTTTACCGATGTCTTCAAACATGGGCTTCGGTTGCCTTTGAGACATTCGGTACAGAAGATCCTGGCAGCAATCGGCTACGCCCCTGGGCAGTTTAATCCCAATTTCTGGATTACACTCTTGGGGACGATCACAGCGTTCGGCATAGCTGGTGAAGGAGAACCAAGCTATGAGCAGTTCGCCCATCTGTACAGTGTGACGAGGGTGAAGAGCGCCGATCAAGGGGGATGGGTGCAGTCGAACTGTCTGGCGGCAGGACAGAGGGGGCACTTTGTGGTGGGGGTGCCGTCGTCTCAAAAGATGTGGCGTCGGCATCGGGTGTTGGTGTCCGGAGCTTGGGAATTGGCTCCGGGGGAATTTGTGGAGAGGCACATTCCCACATCATTCCAAATGATCGGTAGGTCACTAGGATCCCCTTCGGTAGTGATAGATTTTTTTATTTTTTATTTTGGACTGACCGAAGGTTTGTTGGCTGTGCAGTGTCCTTGAACCGGCCGATTGCGACGAAGCGGGAGATAGAAGTAATCGAACACGTTCGGTCACAGATCTCGGAAGAGGATCGGTTCCATAAGGCTCTGTTGGAATACAAGAATCTGTACAGGGCGGGGCTGATCAGCGAGCCTGAGTACCTTCGGCGGAAGGAAGAAGAGGAAGAGAGAGAAAGGAAGGCAGAGTGAGTACTGCCGTTCGGCATTGGGTTGTCTGGTACTTTGGATGGCATGCCGAAGTTGATCTGACTTGTGTTTTATGCAGTGGCTGGAGGTAGGGAGATGAACGAGGCTACGAAGAGGCGGCTCGAGGCTCGGGTGGCCCAGAAGAAGGCGCGTCCGTCGAAGCCGAAGACCAAAGCACCGAGGCCGACCAAGGGTGGATCGGCGCATGCGAGCACTCCGGTCGAGCGACGGAGGGAGAAGAGGGTGGCCGAGGCCGAACTTGTTCGGGAGGCCCACCTCCAGGTGACTGGGAAGAGGGTGATCGAGGGTGCCCTCGATGTGACCCCTCTGCCGAAGAGGCCAAGGGGACCGAACGAGGATGTGGCCGTCCTCGTACCGGACGATGAGGAAGACGCCGAGGCGGGTCCGGTGAACATTGCCTGCCCTCGGAAGGTCGTGCCGTTTGTGAACTGCGTCATCGAGGGTGCCCAGATGGAGCTGCCGGAGCTGGAGCAGCTACCGATGAAGTCACTGCGCGAACAGGCCGGCCGAGCCCTCCGCCTTCAGGCTGCCGTAAGTATACCACCTTGGTGTGAGTTGAGTTTGTTTGAGGGAAGAGGCTAATCGGTGTGTTTCTGTTTGCAGGCAAACATGGAAATGTGGCTCGGCATGAAGCGAGCGGTCACCACGGCCGACCGAGCCCAGAAAAAATACGAAGAGGGCCGAGCCAAGATTGTCGATGCTAGGAAGATGCTGCAGGAGGCGGATCGGCATGCGGAGGAGAATGCCGCCAAGATTGCCAATCTGGCCTCCAAGCTAGCGGAGGCGGAGAGGGCGGCCGTGGATGCTGAGGAGGCGAGGGCAAGGGCAGAGGCTGCAAAGGAGGCTGCGCTTCGGTCTCAGGGGACGGAGGTAGAGGAGGCCAAGAAACAGGCTGTGGAGGAGTACCGGACCTCGGAGGAGTTCACGGCGTTTCTGGATAAGGAGGTGATGGTGCAACGCGGACAAAAAGTTGAACCTGAACTTCCTCCGGGATCCGCTGTAGTTGCTCGAGAATGTGACTGAGGAGATGGTGGAGGCGTACCCCGGGGAGGATGCCGAAGCTGAGAGCTCGAGTGGCTCGGAATCCGGCAGCGAGGAGGAAGAAGACACTCCGCCGCCAGAGCCATCGAGTGTTCAAGATATCGAGGTGCCAGCCCAGCCCGATGCTGGGGGCGCTCTTCCGACGCCGTAGTGCTGATCCTAGCCCCTTTGTAATTTCATGAATATAGGCCATTCGGCCGTTTTTGTAAAGACATTGGCCAAAATCGAGGCATTTAATTTATATATATTTTGAATCGGCTTCAGCATTTTCCAATATGTTAGAGTATGAACATATATGCCGTTTTGAGGAAAATAAGGAGACAAACTGGTGTTGGGACAAGTAAAATAATAGGAACGTGTAGTGGCCGAAGGTCTACCTACTTGTAATAAAATTTTAAATGTTCAACATTCCAAGGGTGGCCGAGGGTTTGACCATCAGAATCACGCAATCGGTAGGTGCCGCGTCGGCAGATGCTGACTACCTGATAAGGTCCTTCCCACGAGGGGCCGAGAGTACCTTCGGTAGGGTTTCTTGTTGCTAAGGCTACTTTGCGCAGAACCCAGTCCCCCACTTTGAACGATCGGTATTTTACGCGCGAATCGTAGTACCGAGCCTTTCGCTGCTTGTAGGTAGCATTCCGGAGCTGTGCTTGCGATCATTCTGTTCAGGGGCGTAGGTTGTCGTTCGACATGTGGGCGCATGTACCTCTACCGGTACAACAACTTCGGTGCCGAAGGCAAGGGAGAATGGTGTCTCGCCTGTTGACCTTCGGTAGGAGGTGTTAATGGCCCATAGTGCTTCCGGTAGGATTTCAGGCTAATTGCCTTTGGCAGCTCCTAGCTTCTTCTTCAGCGTTTTCTTGATGATCTTGTTGATGGCTTCCACCTGTCCGTTGGATTGTGGATGTGCCGGAGATGCAAAGAAGATGCTGATGTTGAATCGGGAGCAGAGATGCCGAAAGCGTGAGCAGTCGAATTGCTTGCCGTTGTCCGTGACGATGGCATTCGGTAGTTCGAATCGGCATATGATGTTTTTCCATACAAAGTGCTCGATCTTTGTTGCCGTTATCTTTGTAAGGGCCTTGGTCTCGGTCCACTTGGTGAAGTAGTAGACCGCGACAACCGCGAACTTGACCTGCCCTATGCCTGGGGGCATGGGGCCGATGAGGTCGAGTCGCCATTGGGCGAACGGCCATGGGCTAGTCATCGGACTGAGTGGTTCGGCAGGGACCTTTGATACCGAGCCGAAGCGTTGGCAAGGGTCGCATTTTTGCACGATCCGGGTGGCGTCGGCGTGGAGAGAGGGCCAGTAATATCCCTGTCGAACGGCTTTGAATGCCAAGGATCGAGATCCCGAGTGATCACCACATGCGCCTTCGTGGATTTCGCGAAGGATGTAGTCCCCCTGTTGTGGTGTAACACACCGGAGCAACGGTAGGGAGTAGCTGCGTCGATAGAGGATGCCTTGCAGAAGAAGGTACCGAGCCGATCGTCGTCGTACCGTCTTGGCTTCAGTTTGATTAGTTGGTAGGGTGCCGTTGGCGAGGTAGGCGCGGATCGGATCCATCCAACTAGGATCCTGTCGGACGATGTGGAGTTCGGCCTCGGTGGAGCTACGCCGAGCGAGGATTTCCACCGGGACGTGGCGTCCGATGCGATCTTCAATTGCCGAAGCCAGCCTGGAGAGAGCATCGGCATGGCTGTTTTCAGATCTGGGAATCTACCGGATCTGGTAGGTTGTGAACTGACTGAGCAATCGGCGGGCCTGAGCCAGATAGGCAGCCATGGATTCATCCTTTGCAGCGAATTCGGTGCCGACCTGGTTAACGACCAGCTGAGAGTCGCTACAGATCAGCAGCCGTTCGGCACCTGTGTGCTAGGCGAGCCGAAGGCCTGCCAGAAGGGCTTCGTATTCGGCTTCGTTGTTGGAAGCGCGAAACTGGAAACGGAAGGCATATTCGATCGTGGTGTGATCTGGTGTCTTGAGGACGAGGCCGGCGTCGCTGCCCTGCCGATTAGATGAGCCATCCACGTATAGTGTCCAGTGAGGGAAGTTGTGATCGAATGCAGTTTCAGCCGAAGAAGACTCGGTCGATGCCGAAGGTATATCGGCAGAGGAAAGAGGTGAATCGGTGAATGTCGTAGGTGGATTGGCGTTGGCTGGAGCGGTGAGTTCGGAGATGAAATCGGCCACGGTCTGCCCCTTCTCTGATGGCCGAGGGTGGTAACTAATGTCGAACTCGCCAAGCTCGATGGCCCATTTGATCAGTCGTCCTGATGTTTCGGGCAGCTGTTCGAGCTAAGGGTACCGTTGCTCTGCGTCCTGCAAAGCATGGCTCATATAAAATATGGGGGAGCTCAATGCCGTTTGGCTGGCGGATGAGAACGGAGCTTAGTGCCGATGCCGAGACCAAGAGATAGATGACGAGGGTCTCCCCTGGAAGAGGGGTGGACAGCAGAGGGGCTCTGCTCATGTAGTTTTTGAGATGGTCGAATGCTCGGTCGCATTCGGAAGTCCAGTCGATCTGCCGCTTGCTTCCTTTGAGGGCTTTAAAGAAGGGGGCGCACCGATCGGTGGCCCTTGATATGAATCGGGCTAAGGCGGTAACCCGGCCTGTAAGGCTCTGAACCTCCTTCCTTGTCTTCGGCACCCACATGTCGATGAGTGCTCGGATCCTTTCGGGGTTGGCCTCGATTCCCCTTTGGCTGATCATGAATCCAAGGAATTTGCCGGAGGCGACGCCGAAGGCGCATTTGCTCGGATTCAAACGCATGTTGTATTGCTTCAGTTTGCCGAACATGAGGGAAAGGTTCCGAAGGTGGTCGTTGGCGGTTCGGCTTTTGACAAGCATATCATCCACGTAGACCTCCATGGAAGTGCCAATGAGTTCGGCAAAGATTTGGTTGACCAGCCGTTGGTACGTAGCTCCGGCATTCTTGAGGCCAAACGGCATGATGTTGTAGCAATAGAGCCCTCTGTCGGTGATGAATGCCGTATGCTCCCGATCAGTAGGATGCATGAAGATCTGGTTGTAGCCAGAGTAGGCGTCCATGAAGCTGAGGAGCTCATGGCCAGCCGTAGCGTCCATCAGTTGGTTAATTCTGGGCAGTGGAAAGCTATCCTTTGGACATGCCTTGTTCAGGTTAGTGTAATCCTGTCACATTCGCCAGGCACCGCTGGATTTTTTTACCAAGACCGAGTTGGCGAGCCAGATGGGATATTTGACCTCCCGCATGAAACCGATGGTCTGGAGTTTGTTTACTTCGGCCTTCATGGCTTCATACCGTTCGGTGTCGTAGGATCGTCTCTTCTGTCTGACCGGTTTAAAGGAGGGGTTAATGCTGAGCTTGCGGCTGATGACGTCCGGGGATATGCCAGGCATGTCGTCGTAGGACCAGGCGAAGACTTCCGAATTAGCCCTCAAGAAGGAAATGAACTCGCTTCGGAGAGATGGACTGAGGGAAGTGCCGATTCTTACTTGTCGATGCTGCACGTCGGAGAGGGAGATTGTTTCGAGTTCTTCGGCCGGTTGAGCCTGTGGTGTGGCATTGTCGTCTCGAGGGTCATCTGGGGGGTCGGTCCTACCCCTGCCGTTCGGCAGGTTCGGGTGAGTTACAGCCAGTGTTTCCGGCGTCCGTTGCCTCGGCGATTAGTTGGCCACTTCCGTTGTGGATGAGACGTAGCATACCCGTGCGCTCAATTTGTCTCCACGAACCTGGCCGATTCCTGACTGAGTTGGGAATTTAAGCAACAGCATATGTGGGGATAGAACGGCCTTCATTCGGGTGAGGGCAGGTGAGTATAGATAAAGGCTTTTCTTTGGCCGGAGCCGATGGCGAGGGGAAGCTGGATGCTCCCGATGGGCTCGACCACATCGCCCGAGAAGCTTAGTAGAGGAGTGATCTCTTTATTGAGGCCTTGATGGCTGATGCCGAGGCCGTTGAATGCATCGGCAAAGAGAACGTTGACCGAGCTTCCGGTATCGATGAGGATCCGGCCTACGTCAAAATCGGATATGTCTGCCCGAATGATCATGGGATCGGAATGGGGGAAGATGATGCCCTTCTCTTCTTCTTCGGAAAAGGTGATGGGTTCCCATCCGAGTCGCCGAATCTTGCTATTGCGTTCTTCAGTAAGGTTGAAGACCTGGGGGTGCCGAACGGCACGTATGTAACTCTTGGTGGACCGACGGCTGAAGTCAGCGATCGGTGTACCACCACTGATCATGTTTATCTGCCGATTTCCCGGGGGCTCGGGCCTGGAGTGCGCATTCAGATACTGGTCTAGTTTGGCCTCGCTGATCAATTTCTCAACAATCCTCCGGAGCACAATACAGGACTCGGTATCGTGGCCGTTGTACTGGTGGTATCGGCAGAAGACTCCGGTGTCTTTGTCGATCTGCCGAGGGAGCTTTCGGAAGCTTGGCTTCGGGATCATTTGATTTTCGGCCATGAGGACGCGTTCATAACTCGTGTTGAGAATAGTGAAGACCTCCGGAGGTGGGTCGCTTTTGGTGCTTCAGAAATTTCCGCTACCTGACTCCTTGCTGCGCTTCGTGCCATCCTGCCGACCCTGGAACGAGTTCCTTCGCTTGTCCCCGTAAGCGTAACTTGCGGATATGGGGGGTGCCGTTCGGTATGGGGTCTGAATAGTGGTCTGCGGAGGCTGGAAGTGGTCGTAGGTGAGTGCCGGAGGTTGTCCTGTGGTTGCCGGTGGGCTAGATGCCGAAGGCACACCCTTGGAGTTGAAATGTTCGGCTTTGGCGTGGATGGCCGCCTGTTTCATGAGTTCGCCATAGGTGGTCCAATTGCTGCTGTGCACCAGGTAGTGAAATTGGGAGGCTCGGAGGCCACTTTTGAAAGCGCCGAAAGCTGCTCGGTCGTCGGTCTATGGGCACCGAAAGTATTCGTGGCTGAACCTGGTGGCGTATTCCCGAAAGGGCTCGATGTCCCCTTGCCGAATGGTGTAAAGGTCGTCGGCAGAGTAGAGACGATCGGTCTGTATCATAAAATGATTGAGAAAAATCTGTTTTAACTGATCGAAAGAGTCTACCATATCTGGTTCCAGTCGATAAAACCAATTGAGGGCTGCCCCTGCCAAGGTAGATGGGAACAACTGGCATTGGCCTTCGTCGGTGAGCCCCTTGCAACCAAAGGCCGATTGAAATGTATGGATGTGGGTAACTGGGTCCTCCACTCCGGAGTAAAATGAGATTCGGAGGGCCTGTACCTCTTTCTCAGGTCGGTAGAATCGGATTCGGCTGGTGAATGGTCCTAGTTTCACTTTACCCCAGGCCGGTGTTCGGGTCTGATTCTGCTCTGCTTCGATCCGATTGACTTTCTGAAGGAGGAGGCGGATCGTAGGATCGATAGGTGGGAGATCGGTTCCAAAGGGCTCCATTGCTCGGGGGCTGCCCTGGGGTTCAGCCTCTCGTTCAGTAGGACGCCCCTGTCGCCGATCGTTCCATCTTGCCGATCCAATCGTTGTGGACTGGCGTGAGAGCGTCGTGTCGAAGGATGTCGGAACGTAATCGGATTCGTCTGTCTCTTCCAAACCGACCTCGGCGTACCTTCACCGAGGGGGAGATTTCGACCCGAGGACCTCCAAATGCTGATCGTTGAGCTTGGCCTGAACGTGGATCGGTGACATCTGCCGTTCCCGACGTTGGTGGTTGGTCCTATCGCAGCAGTCGGAGTAGACTTGATACTCCTGGTCGTGCTCTACCGGAGTTGGAACGAACAACCGACGGGAGGTTGACGGTCTGCCTTGAGCCAACTGCTCTTCGGCCTCCCGTGACTCTTGCTCGTGGAGTTGCTTCTGGGTGTCGTCCAGTTTTGAAGATAGGATGTTGTTGTGCTCCTGCATCTTGGTCATTTCCTGCTGTAGGGTCTCCATCCTGTCTTCCAGGGTACTCTGCCGACTGGGCGTTTCTACCCGGGGTGTACTGGGCGGTGGAGCCGGGTTGTCTTGGCCGGAGAGTCCGAGGATGGGACCATCGGCCGTAAAGGGTGAAGGTGGGTTCATAGTAGAAAGGGAGAGATATGGGCTAATTGTCAATCGGTATTCCCACAGACGGCGCCAATCTGTTCGCACTAAATCTGAACAGATAAAGAGTTTAGGCTAACTTACAGGTGTTGAAGACAAAGGACCGGAGCGGCCTTCTTCCGCAACAGCCGAAGGTTCGAGCGGGACCGAATCTCTGCTGAGAGGGGGATACCGGTGTGGTACCTGCCGAAGGCACTCCGATGCCAAAGTTAGTACTTAAGAGCAATTACATTGACAGTGTAAGTACTTAGTCAAGTCAGAAAATCTTACCACTTGGCTGGGCCAAGGGGTATATAGACACATGCAATAAATGACACTGTTATTGATATTTGCAGATTAGCCATCGTCAGAGGAAGACCCACGTTGGGGAAAACGGCGGGGTCAATTCATCCCTATGGATAACACTCCAAATTAGTGCGTGAAATCCTAAGTTTGACGTGTTGACTCCTTGAGAAGCGATCTCCACCTTGGCACTATACCTCAAAAGTCAGTCATCTTGATCACTTGGTGCAGGAACGCCACCACCTGTTTGTGGAAAAGTCTGAATGAAGGCCAGCAAGGCAGAAAATCTTTACCTTTTTGGCCAGGTTAAATTTTTTATTCTTTTTAAACAGACAGAAGCGGCAGCCCCGCTTCCATTCCATTCCAACGCCACAACGGCCAGTCAAAAGGAAACACTAAAATATACAGGCAAATATTATTATATATATTGTTTATACCAAAATGAACAGCCCATAGGCGCCTGACACGTGGATCAAAAACAGAGCTATGGAAGCCTTCGGCACCTATCTTCGGAACCATGAATACCGATCGCGTCATTAGGGCAACTTCAGCCTCTGAGCCACGTGGCAGCCTCACAATTGATGGCCACAGTCCCACATCGAAATTCTAAACATCTTGCACACCTTCCAAGGTCTATAAAAGGGGACAACAGCCCTAGATTCAGAGTAAGCAATCAGAACTCACGGCATACTGCCTATTGATTTGTAGTCAAAGTTTACTAAATCCGTACTTACTTAAGCATCGGAGAGCCTTCGGCCGGTACCACACCGGTGCCCTAGGTCATACCGTGCGTTTGTTATCTTACAGATTGAACGCTCTACCGAGACCAGTGCCTACCGAAGGAAAATATAACTAAGTTGAGCGGGAAAGTGCCGAATCATTTTTCTGCGTCAACAGTTTGGCGCCGTCTGTGGGAAACGATAAAAATCAACCTGCAAATTCCTAAAACATAAATGGGAACCACTTTAGGACCACAATTCCTATCGGAGGATGGCTTACCGTTCGGTATGCCAAGTGGAGCAAGCCCAGCGCTGCACCCTAGCACTCCGTTCGGTAACGCCCTGGTGCTTCAGACTACGGTCGAAGCGGAGCTCCTGGCCCAGATGACTTCCCTTCAGAAGGAAATGGCTAGCAAAGGCAACGCCTGGGCCCTCCAAACAGTTGGTCGTTCCGGCACCTCGGGACCAGCCTCACTTACCGAAGAAGGTGTATTCCGATTGCCGCCATCGTATCAACGATAAACATACTGAACGGCATAGATCCCCAATCAGGGTTAATGCCAACTTGAAGGACTCGCGGATGAGGGTCCTCGGAAACAAATCGCCCATCAGAAGGGTCCAAGGGCTGGAATCGGGAGCACCGAATCGAGCTACCATTCGGTAACTCCAACCAAGTCTTCAAAGGTGAGGCCGCCGAGCCAGGGACGACCCTCCGAAGACTACGGGTCCGTGGAGGTCCCGAGCCGAGACCCCGCACGTATCAAGCGTTCCCAAGAGCCCGTTTGGGGAAAGCTTCGGCCAGGGCCATTCACCGAACGTATCAAGCGCTCACAGCAGGAAAGGGATATACAGCCGCTCCGGATACCATACTACACCGGTACCCAGGACCCCTTGACGCACCTTCATTCTTTCCAATCGGCAGTAGGGTGCAAGGGCCTTAGCGACGAGGGGCAATGCCTACTGTTCCCCTCCTCCCTTTCCGAAGCTGCTTTAAACTGGTTCTACTGTCTCGAACCAGGGACGGTAGATTCGTTTGATGAGCTGAAGCATATTTTCCTTAACCACTTCATGATCCAAACAGACCGTTTGTATTCCGCCGACGATCTGTACACTATTTGGCAGGGGGATGACGAGCCCTTATGGGAGTATGTTGCGCGCTTCAGTCACGAGTGCTCAAGGTGTCCGTAAACGGACGACAGGGCAGCCTACGATGCCTTCAAGAGTGGCCTACGATCCTCTCACTTTCGGTACCTCGTGCACAGTAGCAACTGGTGCACGTATGATGAACTCATGAAGCAAGCGGCAGTCCACGCCAAAACCGAATACTTCAACTCCAAATCTGGGCCCACGGCTCGGCAGGGGGAATCGGTGCCTAAGGCATATCCCAGGCAAGAACCACCCTACACTCCAGGACGAGTCGACGGCTCTTCGGCAAGCCACAAACGGAAGGACAACCGGGAGGATAGGCAAGGGAACTTGAAAAAAGGACGTGGGAAATACGGTCGCAACGACCACCGTGCGCCACTACCGAATCATGATCGGGCCCAGGAAGTCTTTACCCTACTGAACACCACATACGAAGCCGTTTTGATGAACGAGCACGAGCAAATCCCGAAGCCGACAAACCGAAAGCCTGGACGGCAGGACAATCGGGATACTGGCAAATTCTGTCGGTACCACCAGCAGAACAGCCATAATACCGAGGACTGCATCAGTTTAAGGAAGATCGTTGAGCGCCTGATTCGGGAGAGGAAGCTGGATCAGTACATCGCCAGACCACAACAGGCACCGGCACCCAACCCCAATCAGCAAATCAACATGATTAGCACCATTAGCGGAGGCCCTACTCTGGCGGAACCTTCAAACCGATCGGTAAAGCAGTATGTGCGGGCCGCTCATTACCCACAGGTCTTCGGCATCGAATCTGATCGGCATCGCAAGTTCGCGAAGGTGGGTTGGGAGCCTATTACCTTCAGCCAGGAAGAAGAGGAAGAGATCATCTATCCCCATGACGACCCCATGATCATTCGAGCCGAGATTGCCGATTACGATGTGGGCAGGGTATTGATCGACACGAGAAGCTCGGTAAATGTAATTTTTGCCGACGCATTCAGAGGACTGGGAGTTGCCGACAGTATGGTCAACCGGCAGATAACTACCTTGCTCAGCTTTTTCGGGGATCTGGTCCAACCAGTCTGCAGTGTAAGCCTGCCCATCGCCTTCGGTGTTGCCCCGAGAAAGACGATGACCTATGACCAATTCCTCATTGTTGACTGCCCAACGGCATACAATGTGATCATTGGGCGAACGGCACTCACCCAGGTAAAGGCCCATCTGTCCCTGCACATGTTGCTGATGAAGTTCCCCACATGCAACGGTACCGGAGCCGTCCGAGGGGACCAACTCAGCGCACGAACGTGCTATGCTACTGCGTTGAAATCGGTAGCCAGTAAACCCCCAATGGAGGCCATGTCTGTGCAGGGGCTACCGAACGGTAGTCGGCTAATAGATGACCCAAGGGAGGAAACGCTAACACCATTAACGCAGCCTGCGGAAGAGATGGAAACTGTCGTCCTGAACGAGGGGCATCCCGACCGATGCGTAAGGATCGGCACGGCCCTAGGTCCAAGGCTTCAGGAACTATTCATCGATTTCCTACGACAGCATGCAGAGGTCTTCGCCTGGTCGTATGACGATATGCCCGGTTTATCGCCTGATGTAATCAACCATAAGCTTAGCCTCTCCCCCACCTGTAAGCCTGTTCGCCAGAAGCGCCGATCATACGATACCGAATGGTACGAGGCCATGCGCAATGAAGTGGACAAGCTCAAAACCATCGGCTTCATCAGGGAAGCCACATACCCTGTCTGGCTCGCTAACTCGGTCATGGTTCGGAAAGCCAAAGGCGGATGGAGAATGTGCCAAGATTATACCGATCTGAACAAGGCCTGCCCGAAGGACAGCTTCCCGTTACCGAGGATCGATCAACTAGTTGACGCCACTGCCGGTCATGAGCTGCTCAGCTTCATGGATGCTTATTCGGGATATAACCAGATCTTCATGGACCCTGCCGACAGTGAGCATACTGCGTTCATCACCGATCGAGGGCTGTATTGCTACAACGTCATGCCCTTCGGCCTAAAAAATGCGGGGGCAACATATCAACGGCTGGTCAATCGAATCTTCGCCCGGCACATCGGCAGCATCATGGAGGTGTATGTCGACAACATGCTGGTGAAAAGCCGAACGGCAGGGGAACATCTGGAAAATCTGGCCCTCATGTTCGGCATATTGAAGAGCTACCAAATGAGGTTGAATCCGACGAAGTGCGCCTTCGGCGTCTCTTCCGGAAAGTTCCTCGGATTCATGATCAGCCAAAGGGGGATCGAGGCTAATCCCGAAAAAATCAAAGCCATAATCGACATGGAGAAGCCGAAGACACAGAAGGATATCCAGAGCCTTACCGGACGTGTCGCAGCCTTAACTCGCTTCATCTCCAAGGCTACCGACAAGTGTGTACCGTTTTTCAAAGCTTTAAAAGGGGGCAAACACCAGATCACATGGACTCCCGAATGCGACCAAGCGTTTCAAAACATGAAAAACTACATAAGCAAAGCACCCCTTCTGTCAAAGCCGCTCCCTGGAGAAGTTCTCTTCCTCTACCTCTCGGTATCCGTTACTGCCGTTAGCTCGGTGTTAATACAGAAGCCAGAGAAGGCAGAACTACCAATCTTTTATGTCAGCAAGCACTCCAGAGCGCAAAGCTCCGGTACCCTCCATTAGAGCAGCTAGCACTAGCTCTTGTTATCTCAGCGCAAAGGCTCCGCCCGGATTACCGTTCTGACCAATCAGCCCCTTCAGCAAGTGCTCCAGAAGCCGGAAACTTAAGGCCGATTAGTCAAATGGGCGATCGAGCTAGGAGAATTCGATATACAATTCAAGCCAAGGCCGGGCAAAAAGGGCCAGGCCGTTGCCGACTTCATCTCCAAGCTTACGTTTCCGGCACCATCAGAACTATCCATTACCGAGCCCACGTCTCTGGTCACAGAGAACGTGAGTGCCGAGCGCTTCAATCCCTCCGTTCCGGTATGGACACTGCATGTCGATGGCTCGGCAAATCAACAGGCAAGCTCGAGTATGCCCTTCGATTCAGCTTCAGAACCTCTAACAACAAGGCAGAGTATGAGGCTCTCTTGGCCGGCCTTCGGCTAGCCAAGAGCATGAGTGCGAAGCAAATCAGTATCCACATTGACTCTCAACTCATAGTGAATCAGATAACGGCAGACTTCGCAACGAAGGATGCCTCCATGTCCGCCTATCTATCGGAAGCTCACCAACTCCTACGTAAATTTCAGGCTTATGAGATTCGGCAGATCCCAAGGCCAAAAAACAGTCATGCCGATGCACTCTCACGATTGGCTTCGGCAATAAACGACAAGATCGGAAGGAAGGTACCAGTGGAGATACTATCCCGGCCGAGCACGACAAACACTGAGGTGTGTACCGTATGGTCCGAGGACACTTGGATGTCTCCAATCTATGCTTTTCTAACAAACGGAACACTCCCTACCGACAAGTCTCAAGCTCGGAAGCTACGATACCGATCGGCAAGGTACACGGTCATCAACGATGTTCTGTACAAAAGAGGATACACCACACCGTACCTGAATTGTCTCACCAAATAGCAAGGGGACTACATCCTTCGGGAGGTCCACAGCGGAGTCTGCGGCGATCATTCAGGGTCCTGATCGCTTGCACACAAAGTCTTCCGGCAAGGGTATTTCTGGCCAACCCTACACCAAGATGCAAGCCTGTTGGTCAAGAAGTGCGATAAATGCCAACGATTCGGTAATGTCCCTCACATACCTGCCGAACCACTCTCACCGATTGTCAGCCTGTGGCCATTCGCTTAGTGGGGACTAGACTTGATTGGGCCGATGCCAGAAGGCAAGGGTCAGGTCAAGTACGCGTTGGTTGCCGTAGACTACTTCACAAAATGGGTAGAAGCTAAGGCCTTAGCAACAATAACGGCAGCCAGAGTGGAGGATTTCGTCTGGACGAATATCTGTTGCCGATTCGGAATCCCCTACGCCATCATCACAGATAACGGTAGGCAATTTGATTCGGAAGTCTTCAGGGGTTTCTGCACTCGCCTTAAGATCAACCTGTTTTTCGCCTCACCTGCTCACCCCCAATCAAACGGCCAAGTCGAGACAATGAACAAAATAGTCAAGAACCTTTTGAAACGGCAGCTTGAAAAAGCCAAAGGAGCCTGGCCGGAGAAGCTTCCAGAGGCGACATGGGCCATCCGAACATCCTACCGAACGGCAATAGGGGAAACACCCTTCTCCATGGCCTTCGGCTCAGAAGCGGTCGTCCCCGTCGAAATTGGTGAACCTTCCTACCGAACGGAAACTTTCACCCTCAAGGCTAACGGGGAAGCGCTCGCCTTAAGCCTCGATCTGATCAAAGAACACTGAGCGCAGGCCAACCTTCGGAACGAAGCCTACAAGCAGCGTGTCTCTCGGTACTACGACTCCAGAGTCAGACCCCGATCCTTCCAAATCGGAGACTGGGTCATGCGAGAGGTATCCCTAGCAACCAAGAATCCCACGGAAGGGACCCTCGGCCCTTCCTGGGAAGGCCCCTATGAGATCATCGGCATCCAACCATCGGGAGCTTATCGCCTCAGAGACTCCAACAGAAAGACCCTCAGTCATCCTTGGAATGTGGAGCATTTGAAATATTATTTTAAATAAAGTCACCTAGCCTACGGCGGGATTAAGATACAGTTCAAAGAGCCTTCGGCTTGCTTACATTTACAGCCTGTTTGTGCCTAATCAATCACGGCCTTTGTGGCCGAGGAATCTTCCTCTCGGCCGTGGCCTTTTCTCATGATCTCAAAGAAACGGCAACATTTCGTTGCTTCCTGCTGTCTGACAACGAAGGAGAAAGCGCTAAGGCAAGATTTTCTCGGCCTCTTGAATAGCCTCACGGGCCGAGGCCGAAAAACACGCAGGGCACGGCTGAAAGAGAATTTGACCAAATCATCACGTGGCTTCAGGGTCCCACGCTTCATTTAATGAAGTAATGCCTCTGTCCACCACAGCAAATCCACTAGGGCATGAAGCATTTAATGCATGAGGGCAGAAGGGAAGTGATTGAAATCAAGATTTTGTAATCAGAGTGGTTAGGAACAAACATTCCATCAGAGGTTCTTGCAACTGGCAGTCTCTTCACCAACCACTGAACCAGAGCATTTAATGCATTCCCACGGCCAGAGGTGCAGAGCCTTCGATCTGGGTAAAGGCCGAGATCTGCCGAGATTTATGGGGGTCACACCACCATGCTTCACGATCCCAAATGCTGATCAGACCCAGCCATGCTTGCCCTGATTAGACTTCACCATGCAGGTCTTGTCAAGCCTCGATTGTCTCTCCAGGGCTCCCACTATAAAAACCAAGCTCAAGACCACATGCAAAGGGTCCAACACCAAAAACCAAAAGCCTTCCACGGAGCAACTTATTTTTCTGTCATGTACTTTCAATATTTTTACATGCTTTCTTAGGAGTAGTGATAGATTGTAAGCAACTTCCATTCATCAATATATCATACGACCCTTGATTTCTCAAGGCGCCAGAGCATCATCCTTGTTATCGCCTCACTCACCCCATATATCATACGACCGTCGCTCTCCGAGCAACGCGCCGGAGCACCGCCCAAAATCCACCACTTACACCACCACTAACGGCCTTGTAGCTCAGGCCGTGAACCTGACGGCCGAGACCAGTTCCTTTCTCGGCCACAATCGTTTGATAAGAAGTTCAGACCAAACAGGCGCAACACTCCAAACACCTTCTACCCAAACACTTCACCGAACTCGACGCACGGTAGACCGTGCTGGCACGCCCGCGCACCGCATCCAAAAGTAGGACTCTGTGTTAAACGCACGTCCCCTCGGCCCGGAGAACCAGGCCGAGAGATTTGCGCAGCCAACACAGCCTTCGGCAGTATGAAACTTCCTAGCCTACGGCAGGTTTTATTGTAAAGCAAAATCCATGTATCTTTGCCTTCGGCAACTATTAAATGAAAGGGCCTTCGGCTCATATATTTAAAAGCCTTCGGTATGTTATTAAAAATTCTCTTCATTTTTAAAAAGAGACGGTAGGAACCATCGGTCGCATTAAACTATGTTTTTGCCAAGAAAATTAAACTACCGATCGAAGGACAACTTGATTGATTCAAACTACGTTTTTGCTTGATTATTGGGTTTTTACTCGCCTTCGGCAACTAAACCCACTACTTAGCCTTCGGCAAGTACGTTTTTCCAAACTTCCCACTAGTGCTTTGCTTAAGAGATAAGTCTTATTGGCCAACGGCTGACGAGATTATATCTTACCGATTGCAATTTCACTTATACTTTGGATAATACAAAAAAAACAGAAGGCAATAACATGCCAAAAGTGAAAACACTTGTAAGAATTCAAAATTGGAAAAATAAATTATTTGCATTAAAGGATGCCCTCGGCATCAAGGTGTTCATACAGATACAGGAAACAAAAGATGCCCTCGGCATCATACTATTCCTACAGTTACATGAAACTAAAGTTAAAAGCTCAAACGGCAGCCTCTTCCTCGGCACCAGGGATAACAGGTTCTCCATGCTCTTCCAACGTCTCCTACGGCTCAACCAGCTCTAGTTGAAAATGAGAAGAAGCTTTTGGAGAAGATTAACATTCTCTGCTTGATGGAAGGTACCGTTCGCTCTGCCATCTGAAGATAGAACTATACCGTTGAGTATCATTGCAGAGCGAACGGAAGCTTCCAGTCAAGTAGCCTCCTCATCGGTAGGGGTCGAGGTCTCCTCCTCGGCATTGGAAATAGGCTCCTCGGCCTCAGGCTCCGAAATGACCTCCCATTCGTACTCGTCTATCATCTCTTCGGTTATTCCTTCGGGGAGAATAGGAGGATCGGCAGCGAAGTTCAGGTTCAGCTTCATCCCAGGGTTATACCATTTGAATCGGTAGATCAGACCTACCATCTCCTCGCCAACCTCCGAGTCCAGCAAGTTGGAGAACTCAGTGGAGCGACGGTACCCTCGGATCGCAGCCTCAATCTCCGAAGCCTTGGTTCGCTCAGAGTCCTCTAGAGCCACCTGGACCGCCTCCTTTGCCTCCAGAGCCGCCTTTGCCGTTTGCTTGCGCTGACTCCAGGGCTGCCGACATCTCCGCGAATTTGGCCTCGTAATATTTGACTTGCTGTTCGGCAGCATGTAAATCCTTCGCCAAATTCGCGTTGGCTTGAATGGCCTTTCCAGCCTCGGCAACCTTGGCCCTACCGTCCTCGTAGGCCTTCTTCGCCCTCTCAGCAGCATTAATGGCGCGCTTGACGCACAGCCACATATCCATTGAAGCCTGGAAAACAAAGGCCGAATGTCAGCAATACCGAAAGATAACGGACGAAACGGTAAAAAACTAAAAGTTAAAGGCTTACCGAGGCCTGAAGGCGGAAGGCTCGGCCAGCCTCCTCCCGAAGAAGCTTCTATTACAGCTCCTCGATCTCGGACAGCTCCATCTGCGAACCGAGGATCATGTGGTTCGCAAACTAGACCGTCTTCGAAGGACAGGCCAGGTTGATAGGATCGGTAGAGTCGTCATCGTCCTCGACCGAGAGGATGGCACGAGGAACCTCAGATTGCCGCCCTCGTTTCGCAGGAGGCTCGGCATCCACATCAACGGTCACCACCCGCTTGCCGGCATCTCTGGAAGAAGCTCCTTCGGCAGGAGTACCACGGCCAGGGGACGGGCCGGGCGCGGTAGGTCCAGCCTGCCCCGAGCCAGAGCTCATCTGGGGTAGGCATTCGGCCAGTGACTGGTCGTCAACGTCTGGACCTGCCGAGGGCATGGGTACCGCTTCTTGTTGCTTTTTCTTCTTCTTCTGCCCCTAGAGGCCCATCATGAGACGCCTCTTGGAGAATTCGCTCAGGCTCTTCTTCTCGGCATCCCTCCTCTCGTCCGTCACTACAAAGCACATGGAAAATCGGTCAGCATTACTCAAAGAATAAACAAACAAAAAAACTCCTTCGGCAAGGTACACTCACTCTCGGCAGGGTTAGCAAGCTGGGCCTTGATGAGGTTGGCGGTAAACAGGAACTGCGGATACTCCCTCTTCACGGCAGGGACCCTCAGTCTCACCTGGTCAATCTGCCAAATCTCTGCTTGAGTAGCTACCGGTTGCTTCAGTTTGCCTGCAAGGAGAAGGAACGATCAATCACAAATAAAAAGAAAATGGACTACCGAAGGGCTCTAACTCCAACCTGCTATCTGGAAAGTCGTGGGGATGTGGAAACGGACGGGGCTTCCCGATGGAGATTCCCAATCGCCGGACAGGAGAACCCGCCGATTCCTCCAAGACTTCTGAGAGGTAGGCACATGACTTACAAAATGGCCATGCTCAGCAGCTCTCAAACAAGTGGGAGAACCCACCGGACAGGAGAACCCGCCGATTCCTCCCTGGCCTGCCATACCGAAGGCTGTGACCACTCCCATCAGCGCTACCCAAAAATTGGGGTTGAATTGGCCAGGGGCATAACCGATCATCGCTAGGATCTTCTGGATGGCAGGCTGCAACGAAAGCCTCACTCCTTGCAGGAGCACGTCCGTGAAGAAGACGACTTCCCCGTCCTTCGGCTTGCTAAGAGATTCGGTAGGTGACGGAATCCTTATCTTTACCGAATCTGGGATTAAGTACTCTCTGCGGTATTTTGCAATATCACGATCGGTAATCTTATTGGGAGGCAGATAGTCTACGCCGAACATGTGCTCCTTCGGAACACCCATCGGCATCTTAGGATTACCAGGAAAGATTACCGATACCATTGGCCGAGAAGATGGTCCGGCAACTGACTCTCGACGGCCGGAAGTGGAGGCCTCTGGCTGCCGCGCAGCGCTCGTCTCCCCAGGGCTCCTGGCCCAACTTGGCGACTGTCGGCATAGACGATCATCAATGGTGCCGGAGCCGTCATAAACCCTTTCCCGATGCCGTGAGCGGGAGCAGAGCTTAAACTTTAGCCGACTATCTCAATATCGGTATCACTTCCCTCCTCGGCATCAGGGACTACCCCCCCGCTCTCGGTATCGAACAAACCGTCCAATGACTCCCCTTCGTAAGCGTTGGGCTCACCGCTCTCGGATCCAGATTCGAATCCAGACTCGATATCAGACATCTACAAAAAGGGAAAAGGAAACTAAGGCTTATGCAGGATACTACCCTACCGATCCCAACATCGCAACCTATGGCGACTAGACTACCGAACGGTACCCTAAGGTCAGTCTAGTTCCAACCATGGGAGGACGTTTCAGAAAATAAATAAAGACATTAGAAGAAAGGATGACGAACGGTACCTTAGAATGAGCTCGGGAAGTTCGCTAAATAGGATGCCGTTCGCTTCGCCTGAAATCGCCTTTCCTGCCGTTCGCAACGCTGGAAATCACCTTGCTTACCGTTCGCTTCGTCAGAAATCGCCTCAAAGCAGAGCTCTCACTTCTCACAAATGCAAAGTGGATTTTTCTCCGAAATCACCCTTATTTATAGGGAAGAGATCGTAACGGCACTCCTCGAGAAGCCAAACGGCGCATTAATGCTCCACGCCTCGTAACTAGTTTTTGCCATGTGTCTTGCACCCAATGGTGAACCGACGGCACGCAAGGCGCGGAAGACGAAGCGTCACTCCACCCATCGACTCAACGCAACCCTTCGTCTTCTCCAGCGCGACTTTCCGACTTCTACGAAGTTGAGCCACCCCCTCAGCTCCGGTACCGAACGGTAGACCAATATCCAGCCTCCCGAAGGCAAATACAAGTCCCCTTCCGAGAACTCTCGCAAGAGAACTTGGGGGACTCCTGTTTATACCAAAATGAACAGCCCATAAGCGCCTGACACGTGGATCAAAAAAGGAGCTATGGAAGCCTTCGGCACCTATCTTCGGAACCATGAATACCGATCACGTCATTAGGGCAACTTCAGCCTCTGAGCCACGTGGCAGCCCCACAATTGATGGCCACAGTCCCACATCGAAATTCTAAACATCTTGCACACCTTCCAAGGTCTATAAAATGGGACAACAGCCCTAGATTCAGGGTAAGCAATCAGAACTCACGGCATATTGCCTATTGATCTGTAGTCAAAGTTTACTAAATCCGTACTTACTTAAGCATTGGAGAGCCTTCGGCCGGTACCACACTGGTGCCCTAGCTCTTACCGTGCGTTTGTTATCTTACAGATTGAACGCTCTACCGAGACCAGTGCCTACCGAAGGAAAAATATAACTAAGTTGAGCGGGAAAGTGCCGAACCATTTTTCTGCGTCAACATATATATATATATATATATACTGCTATATTATTATAATTTAAAACAAGCATCCCATCAGTGACTTTTTAAATTAATAAAAAAATGTTCTTCCATCCATAGTATTATTTCATTGTTATGGGTGGTTTTTTTTTCCTAGTTTTATATGACAGGTGTTTTTTCTCTAAATTTTTTTTTAAGAACTTTTACACGGCAACCTTCGGAAGAAAATTAATAGATTCACAACTAAATGTTCATTTGGCATTGCTTATTTGGGGTGATAACTGATTTTAAAAAAAATTTGGGAAGCCCAACCTGTTTGGTAAATTATGAGAAAATAACTTATTGTTGAAAATTGTTGTGCAAGAAAGTTATAAGAGAAAGCAACTAATGAGGTGCTTTCATTTTCTGATTATATGGGAATCAGTTTTGAAGAGGCGCTAGGTTTAATAATTATGCGGGAATCATTTTATGATTATGCAGGAATTAGTACCAACAATACTTTTAACAAAAAGTTTACTAAACGCCAAACTGTTTTATCTCACAGCTGATTTCTCTCACAGCAAATCTGATAGCAATTATTTTCACAGCACAGCAATGTCAAACTGGCCCTAAAGATAACAAATGAACTTGAAGACTGCATGTTTACCATGTTAACACTTATTATTTATATTTTCTGGTTTTTTTGTCAAAGGAATTAAGGGTGGAAATTGAATGTAGCACCTCTTATAGTATTAGAAAGAAAAATACTATTTTGAGATTTTTATGTTAATTACGATTTGATTATTTCAAGGTATATCTCTTTCATCAAGATTGTTTTTAAGTTAAGTTAATGAGGTTTTTTTAAAGTTATATTGAAGCATCTTGATAATATGAAAGACAATTAAACAATTAGCCAAAGAGAGCAAAAGCTTGGAATCCACCAAAATTGAGAAAATTTCAAGTTTATTGAATGATAATAAGAATAACAACCTTAAACAACTTAGTCAAAGTTTGTTTAAATACTACCTCAAGTTACTAAAAACCCTAGGAATCTAAAAAAGAAATAAAAAGGAAAATTCAAAAAATTAGCTCAAAAACTAAAATGTTGTTTTGGGCTACTAATTAAGCAACGTCAAACTCGTGAAAAAGATGGAAAAGCGATGAATTTTATTTGTGATGTCGTTCTCTTCGAAATGACGGGTCATGAGCCCAATTCTGAGTTCGTGGCCTAAACCTACAACTTCCCAATTTTCTCCTTGCACGTGCGACACTCCAACTTATCTTTAAGTGCTTTTGCCATCTGTTCTACTTCATAAATTCAATTGTGATTTTAATAGATTCTAGATGAGCTTAAGTTTGAAGGGGAGACTAACAAAGTCTTTTATTTTATTTTATAGCAAATTTTATGCTGGACTTTCACATACAAATAGATAGCATCATCAAATCTTGAAATGTACTATAATAGTCGGCAGCTCATGAGGTTATTTGGCGTAAAGCTAATCAGTTCAGAAGTGTTTTTTGGCGTTGGGTTCAAAGGAGTTCAAATCGAGCAGCTCATGAGGCTGCAGCGATAGGTTGCCGAGCAGTGGAGCTGGAAAGCTGGGTTACTCAACCACCGCTGTCTCTCATACATGTTTTGGTGTCTGATGGTCTTCCAGGTCCTCCTTAATTTTTGTTTTTTAGGTTGGAGTTTTCCTTCTTTTGCTGGATTGTAGCGATTAAGATGAAGGAGATTCTGTAGTTGTCTCAGTTTCTGCTTTCTATGTATTTTCTATCAGTTGCCTTTTGGCTTGGAATCTAATTCATGGTTGACCCAAAAAAAAAAAAAAAAATCGGCAGGTTCCTTTTTATCTTTCCTAGGAATGATGCATCATATACTCTTAAAAATCAGCTTCCCGGTAGATTTTGGGAACTTCTCTTTTTTAGTCTATCATTTTATCATCTTTTTTTTTTCTTTCATCTGGCCATTATTCCCTTGTTTTTCAAGCGAGCATTTTTGCTCATCACTTTAATTAATTTAAGGTATATAATCATCACTCTTCTCAACACTTACTTGTCCATAAGTATAACTATGATTCCAAAAATACAAAGCAAAAAAAGTTAACTATATAGTTATGCCAATAAACATGTATCAAGTATTAGGAAAGGTGATAAGTCCTACTTTTTGTTTCCTATTAACCAAACCAAACCATCGCACACTACAAGAAAGTTGTACTATATGTGGCATCAACTTCACAAATATCTTTTCTCTTTTCAAAAGTACTTTTATTAGAAGAGCATACACGTAATAAGAACTGACTCAGACCAGATAGTTTGAGACAGCAAGAGAGAAACACAAGCTGCTGTGAAAATCAGAGAGGACGAACACCAACAACATACAAACTCGTCACCAAGCAACAACAAAACTAGACCACAAATAAGACGCCCAAATATGTGGGCCCAACATAGAAAGTAAAATGACATTAAAAACTCCAAGCCGTAGGATGAGAGGCACAGCCTGCGGCCAACAGAGTCGACGGCACCAACGACAACGATGACAGAGAAACTAACAGAGCAACAAACAATAGTAGCCAAAACCAAAAAGCAAAGCCCTTTTGTCCCTTCATAGCTTGAAATGTTCTAATGCGGAGTTCCCTTTTACCAGCTCTGAGAGATAGTGCTTCAGATAATCTTTAACATTAGTTTCCAGGTAGATTTGGGGATTTTCTTCTGATAACAACTCCTTGATTGGTCCATAAGCTTTCAGATTTTCTCCATGTGGTCTGAAAAAGGTTGGCACAGAAACTCTTGCGCCTACACTCTGCGAGATAACTCTGTGGTTAACACTAATAAACTTGTCATTTGAGATGAGCTGCACAAAAGCAACACATAATTATCAGTTTATTAAAACTTCATTCATACAGAATCTTTGTTATTATTTGGTATTAGTACGTAGATTTCATAAAATGAAAAAATTTGGCTATCTAATTGTAATAATGAACTTGCCTGCAGAAGGTCTCCAACGTTGACGACAAGAGCTCCACGGATGGGGCGAACATCAATCCATTGATCCTCATACAAAACTTGGAGGCCACCCACTTGATCTTGTAAAAGTACGGTGATGAAGCTGCCATCAGTATGCTTGCCGGTGCCCATATAGTCAATTTTGTTTTTGGACATGGTGGATAGTAGTGACCCATAATAGAAAGCCCCTCAACAGAGTCCATGTACGCATCCTTAAGCTGGTTTGGTTTAAGCCCAAGAGCCTCAGAAAGCAACTTAAACAAAGTAAATCCCAAATCCTTCACTAGCTTTGAGTACTCATTCACTATATCTCTGCAACTCGAAGTCATCAAATTCACTCATTAATTTCATTTACCGAATTATGAAAGTAATGGTAAAACACTAAAAGGTGCAAATATAAACTAACTATGCAAGGGGAGTCATGTACAGATTTTAGTTTATGTATAAAAGAAGATCAACTTCCATGAAGTTATGTATTATAAGGAAATTATTTTTCACAAGACATCTATTATCTTGCATGTAGAGCCAGGTAAATCAGAATCACGGATTACGTATCCATCTCTAAACAATATGGAATGCCAAACGTTAATTTTTTGACGTACAAATGCAAAATCCGTCTTGTACTACCACCGTATTACAATAAATATATATATTATCAACATTCATGTTATAATGCATGGTAACACCACAAAGAAAATTTCTCTCCAACCCTAAATGCATGGTTAGACCTGCATACCTGCACACTGAGTGTACTATAATATTACATAAATAAAAATTTGCCCTGCATACCTGCACACTGAGGGTAATTCGTCTGTTGGTTTGGTTGGATCAGGAGCCATATAGCACACAAATGAATCCCTCGAGTTTCCTTTTGAAGATTTGAAAAAGCGATTATTGGACATATACTGCTCCTTGTTCCCAGAATCGTTTGAGTTTGAACCCAACTCTTTCTTAAGCTCATTCTCCTTCTCATGGAACTCACGTATCCCATCCACCATCCTCTCCAAAACTTCAACAGGAATTCAGTTTTGAACTTGAAAGAAACCCCAGTTCTCACATGTATCTCGAATTTTCTCGACAACTTCAGTTCGTAAAACTGAGTTGCTATCGATGCTCTTAAGATCAATGGTTGGGATACTGAGGGCACCACTTCCCAGCCTCTCATCTGCTCTTGTTACGGCCACCATTTTTTTTGTTTTTTTTTGTTTGGGTTTTGGATCAAACAATGTACGTGATTAACAAATAGACTAGCTAATTTGAAAGTACAAGCAGAAGAGGAGGGGTATAAGGAGATATTACTAAGGCAGTTTATAGGAGGAGGAGCTAATTAGTGCTTTGTCCTACAATGTCTAGCAACATATTTATAGGCCGCATGCACATGAATTCCAAATCAAAAAAGTCATTCGTCCACCAATTTTTAAACTTCTAACAAAAGCCAAAAGTTGGAACTCAAGCCCTATGACCAGGATTCTGCTTTCTTTTCAGCCTTTCTTTTATTCCTCATATTAACTGTATCAGTTTTGAAAAGTTCCCGTATCAAGCATTATATTTTTTTGGTGATTCTTTTAGAATAATTTAGTGTACGCGTATAGGTTTGACACAATACCTATATATATACACATAATGTGTATAGGTAAGGTACGTTACCTAATGTACCTAGATTGTGTATAGGTAAGGTAAGTTTAAAAAAAATGAAGACAAAGACCCACCCATCCTACGAATTTCGCAAGTTCCATAATATACGTAAAGGCATATGCACCTTAAAAACATGTATTTAAATAAAATTCTGACAAATAATCATGTAGTTAAATTTGCCTATACACCAATGAGTATATCCCAAAACACCTAATTTTGATTAAAGATAAAAATAGAACTGAAATTATTATTATTATTATTTTAAATGACAGTAATGAGCATTACATTGAGAAAATTGCAAACAATCTGTTGAAAAAAAGGTCAGCACAACAAATTAGACAATAAAAACATAATTCAACCTATTTCGAATAAAAAAAAAGGAAAGCACGTCATTGGACCAAAGCTTATTTACTTCAATTATTTATATTTTAGTCCCTATTTCGAATAGTAATTTGGTTGAAGTTCCAGAAGGCAAGGGTTAATCAATTCATATTTCAGAAATTAACTGCCTACCCCAGTAGTATCTGGTACAATAATATATAATATTTGATATAACGGAAGATTCTAGTGCTCAGTCATGCCTTGAATACTTAATTGGGCACCAGTTCCCTCCCTCTCATCTCCTCGGTATTGTGGCCAACATTTTTTTTTATTTGGATCAAACAACGTACGTGATTAACAAGTAGAATTATATATGATGTAAACACATTATTATTATTATTATACGGATGTCATTGTAAATAGGGAAGAAAAAAAAGAGGTGTAATAAAAAATACATTGCATTCGCAAGATAATAACATCCAAATATCCGTAGAAGAGAATTTTTATATATATATATATAATATAAGCTGCACAAGAATTCCAAAATGAAAAAAAAAAAAAAAAAAAAAGATAAAAAGGACATAGATCTCTTCCTGTGCAACCAAAAATAATTTTATTTATCACGAAAAAGACTGGCTGCATATAATAATAATAATATATAGCCCCCTATTTACTCCAATTGTTTATACTTCAGGCAGGAATTTGATTGAAGATCTAGAAAGCAACACCTTATAATCAATTCATATTCAGAAAGTGATTGTTCTGTAGTATCTATTGAAGAATATAAGTTACATTCCCATATTAGAAAATTCAGTCCCGATCTCTTGGACCATAGGAGTCCAAGAAATTGTGGTCACCCACCGTTGGATATTAATCCAATGGTTCAAAAAAAGTTTTTTAAAAGGAGTGCAAGAGTGAGTGAACCATTGAATTTACATCCAACGGTAAGTGACCACAAATTTCTTGGACCCTTGTAGTCCAAGAGATCAGGACTGTTAGAAAATTAACTAAATACAATTTAACATAAAATGAATGATTCTATTACTAATATTATTGAGATCTTTTATAATAATATCGGTATTGCTAATAGTGGGTCGTTGACCATCTCTTTGAAATTTAACAGTATCAGCCGAATACTATATTATATGTATTTGAAGAATTATTGGTTATAATAATAATAATATCGACCAAACAAAACCAACAACCAAATATCAATACTAGGTATACTTGGTACCAACAATCTTTTCCCTGCTAATTTATTTTCAATCAATCTTATAAATTTATTCACTTATAACATGTCGCAATTGCAATTTCAGCTAGTAAACAGAAACCTTGACCATCCAATTAGAAGGTGCCACCATCAGTTTGCTATATGTTCTAAAGTCAAAACGTTTTCCCCCATTCGACAGCCAATTTTTACTTCCAGAAAAGTAAAGTAATTTATCACTTTGTGACCAAGAAAATTTTGCGACTACATGCCACTACTCAAACTTTATGACTCTTCCTTCAAATTTAATATACAAGCTTAATTGGACTATAAGAAAAATCACATACGCTTAGTTTTTATTGTCGGAGATGAATTTTCTTTAAACGGACTTTCAAATAAGATCCCATAAAATTATTTCCGAGTTATTCTTTTGCAACATAATCGAGCAGTAAACCTTTATGCCCTTGATCATGCTGTAACAGATATGATAAAATATTTGAAAAACTCATATAACTTGATTTGAATAGAAAAACCTTTTATGCAGATTAGCCGAAACATGGATTAGATCAAGAAACAAAAGCCTAGAGCTCTGATACCACATGTAACTCCATACTAGGTTTTATAACTTAATACTAACCTTGTTCTGACATCTTGACTGTAGGAGATCTTCTTCTCTATGCAACGCTTTAGTGCTAATTCTCTAGATGGGGTGAGAGCTGTGTATTAGTGTGCTTTATTGCTAGAGAAGGGACCTCCTTTTATATGCATCACTTGACAGCCTTGCCCATCAAGGAGCTGTCAAGTGTTCCTAGTTGCATTAGGATTAGGTTGTTCAATCCATATAGAATTAGGAATTCCATCATCTCTTGTATTTCAATTAAGATAGCTTTTATACAAGAGATAATCCGATAAGTCTGAGTTTATTTCTGATCATGCAAGGCTCTAGAATCCCTATATGATTAGAAGACCACAATTTCGTGGCTAAGACAATGAATTGTCTTACATTCTCCCACTTGGTCGATTAATCATAAGAGTGTTTGCATAGATCACTTTAAGGCCTTGTAAAATATAACTCGAAACAATTCCCACTAAGCAATTGTCAACTATAAAGTGTGAAGAGGGGTTATCAAGACTTCTAAGAATATCCTGTACTTCAAGGTCTTTATAACCACACTCAGCACCCTTTATAATCACATAAGCTTCGATCAAGATTAAACTGTAGAACAACATGGCATACTATAAAGCTAAAATATCACTATGTTTGTTCAGTGTCCCCAAAATTTGACTACCAAGGTCTTGTAATTTCATTGTCATGAACACATTCCTACGCGCAGCTTCCTTAAGCTAGCAAATGCTGCTAAATGTTGTTCACGTGTTTTCAAAAGATAACAAGAAAATTAACTTTAATTGAACCAAAACTGTATCAACATCCATCAAAACTATAGAAAAACAACAACTGTTTAAACTTTAAACAAACAAGCTCCCACTGATTTAGGCATCCATGTCAGCTGTCAATCCCATGCTGGAAACATGTCTATGAAAAATAGCATTTGGCACTCATTTAGTGAGTGGATCTGCAATCATTTGATCTGTCCCTATATGATCTATGGTGGTGTAACCTTGACTGATCTTTTCCTTGACAATTATGAATTTTACATCCAGCAGCCTTGAACCCCTTGTTCTTTTATTTCCCTTAGCAAAAGTTACTGTTGCACTGTTATTCCATAGCTGAATAGGCCTGTGAATTGATTCCACCACACTTAAGCTAATAATAAAGTTTCTCAACCACATAGCCTGTGAAGTGGCTTCATAGCATGCTAGAAATTCTGCAAGCATTGTGGAACCTGCTGTGAGAGGCTGTTTAATGCTTCTCCAAGAAACTGCAGCTCCTCCAAACATAAACACAAAACCAGATGTGGATTTTAATGTGTCTTGACAACCTGCGAAATCTGCATCTGCAAATCCTTGTAATTCCAAAGTTTCACTTCTTTTGAATACCAACTTGTAGTCTTTTGTTCTCTGTAGGTATCTCATAACTTTCTTTCCTGCAGCCCAATGTGCTTGCCCAGGATTAGACTGAAACCTCCCTAACATGCTGACTGCAAAAGCCATATCAGGTCTTGTACATACCTGTGCGTACATTAGGCTCCCTACTAGTGAAGCATAAGGTTTGTCAGCCATTTCAAGCTTCTCTTGTTCAGTTTTAGGTGCTTGCTCAGTGCTTAATTTATCACCTTTTGCAGTGGGAATATCACTCCTTGCACAATCCTGCATATTGAATCTCTTCAGCACTTTCTCTATGTAAGATTTCTGTGATAGTCCAAGTAGACCTTTTTCTTTATTTTTGCTTATGTCTATCCCCAAAACATAGCTTGCTTCTGCCATGTCAGTCATATCAAAATGTTTGAATAGGAAACTCTTGCAATCATGCAGCATAGTTAGATTTGTGCAAGCCAATAATATGTCATCCACATAAAGGACTAGAATGATGAAATGTCTCCCACTGGTCTTCATGTAGATGCACTCATCTAATGCATTTTCTGTGAATCCATATGCTTTGACAACCTTATTAAATTTCAAATACCATTGTCTCGAGGCTTGCTTCAATCCATATATTGATTTGCACAGTTTGCAGACCAAATTCTTCTCCTTTTCTTGAATAAAACCTTCTGGCTGCATCATGTAAATCTCTTCTTCAAGGTCTCCATTTAGGAAGGCAGTCTTAACATCCATCTGATGTAGATGCAAATCAAAATGAGCTACCAATGCCATGATTATTCTTAATGAATCCTTGGTTGAGACTGGTGAAAAGGTCTCATTATAATCAATTCCTTCTTTCTGTGTAAACCCTTTGGCAACCAGTCTTGCCTTGTACCTATCCACATGTCCTTTTGAGTTTCTCTTTGTCTTGAACACCCATTTACATCCTATTAGTTTGCAACCTTGAGGTAAGGTCACAAGCTCCCAAACTCCATTCTTTTCCATTGAGTTTAATTCTGATTTCATGGCTGCCCACCAATTTTCACTCTTTTCACTCATCATTGCTTGTTTGAATGTCATGGGATCCTCAGTTCTATTTATGTCATTTTCAGCCCCTTGTAAATACACAAAATAGTCATCTGTCAATGCAGGTTTTCTGATTCTATGTGATCTTCTTAATTCTGAATTTTGCTGCATTTCTGTACCTTCTTGGTTTTCTGCTGGCAGTGTTAGATTTCCATCCAACTGCATTGGCTCTTCAGTTTCCATTTGATCCATGACTAAATCCTCAATCTGATCCTGCAATGAGTTGTCTAGATTTGTTTGAGGCAGTCTTACAGCTTCTTCTGCAGAATCCTGTGCTATCAAACTGTCTGCAGTAATTTCTTCAAAACTGAAGGTCTCTTCTACTGTTTTCTCTTCATCAGTTTCTATAAATATTGCTCTTGAGGTCTCTATGAATCTCATGGTGTGATGAGGGCAGTAAAACCTATAGCCTTTGGTTCTCTCAGGGTAACCAATAAAATGACAACTTATGGTTTTAGGTTCCAGTTTCTTTTCTGCAAGATTGTAAGGTTTAGCCTATGCTTTACAACCCCAAGTTCTTAGATGTTTTAGGCTAGGTTTTCTTCCATTCATAAGGGATCTGATTAATGCTCTTGGTTGGAACTCTATTTAGAACATAATTGGCAGTTTTCAAGGCTTCTCCCCAAAGGAATATTGGTAAGTTTGCACAACTCATCATGCTCCTAATCATGTCTTTTAATGTTCTGTTCCTTCTTTCTGAAATTCCATTTTGTTGAGGGGTGCCTGGATTTGTGTATTGAGCTATAATTCCTTCTTGCTGGAGAAACTTTGCAAAGGCTCCCGGGTTCCTTCCAGTTTCATCAAACCTCCCATAATACTCTCCACCCCTATCTGAACGAACTACTTTTATTTTGAGGTTCAGTTGGTTTTCTACTTCAGCTTTGTATATTTTGAACATGTCTAAGGCACTTGATTTTTCTTTTATGAGATAAACATGCCCAAATCTTGAGAAATCATCTGTGAAAGTTATGAAGTAGGTGAATCCTTCATGAGTTGGATTAGGAAAAGGACCACAGATATCTGTGTGAATGAGTTCCAAAACACCTTTGCTTCCTATGGCTCCCTTTTTCCTTAAATTTGTTAATTTCCCTTTGACACATTCAATGCATATTTCATTTTGACTGTCATGATTCAGTGGTGGCAAGATTGATTCTTTGCATAGTTGGTTAATCCTTTCTCTTGAGATATGACCAAGCCTTTTATGCCATAATTTATAGGAGACGTCAATACTAGTTTTGGTTTGCACAGTGTTAGCTTCAAAAATTGTTCCTTTGCAATTTAATTGAAACATTCCATCAACAAGCCTTGCTTTGCCAATTAACTCTTTATTCTTGAAAATAGAACAACCAGTGCCATCAAAAATCAAATTGAATTTTGATTGTACAAGTCTAGTAACTGAAATTAAACTCTTCTTCATGGAAGGAATGTAAACTACTTCATCTAATTCCAAAACAAAACCAAACTCTAACTCAATTCTAACTGTTCCTATGAACTCTACTTGAACTTTTTCTCCATTGCCAACGAACACCTTTACTTCATCCTTCCTTGGCAATCTCCTCCTTATGAATCCCTGCAAAGAGTTAGATACATGAATTGAAGCACCACTATCCAGCCACCATGAATCATGAGAGAAATCAACCAAATTTGATTCGAAACAAACTAGAATCTGTTCAGGATTACCTTTAGTTTTCTGCTTGTCCAGCCACTTTTTGTATTTTCTGCATTCTTTCTTCATGTGCCCTGGTTTTTTACAGAAGAAACATTTCATCCCAGTTGATGGTTTCAGATACTTTTCAGTGTTGCTACTTTTCCCTTTTTCAATCATGGTATTTTTCTTGCTTTGCTTTTTCTCATTGACCTGAACCATATTCACCATCTTTGCTCCTCTTTCCCTTATGATGTTGTGTTCCTGTTGAACAGAGATGGTAATCAAGTCATTCAAGTTCTAGCTTTCCTTTTGAGCAATATAAGTTTCTCTGAGAGATTTGAATTCCTTTGGTAATGAGTTCAAAGCAAAATGCACCATCATGTCTTCATCAACTGTCATCTCTAGTTCCTGCAATTTGGTTCCTATGTCAATCATGTTCATAATGTGAGCTCTCACACAGCCTTTTCCATCATACTTCATATCTATCAATTTGTTCAGCAGAGTACTCTTTACTGCTTTATCTGATTCTTTAAACCTCTGTGCAATTGATTCATAGTATTTCTTAGCAATATCTGACTTTGGAACGCTGCCCTTAACTGATGATGCCATAGCCCTCTACATGATCAGTATTGCCATCTTATTTGCTTTATTCCACTTAGCAAACTTGGTTTTGGTTTCTGTATAGGCATCTGCAGCAGGCTCTTGAGGAGGATCTTCTTTTAGAACAAAGTCATAATCCAGAAAACCAAGAGATATTTCCAGATCCTGCTTCCATTTTAGGTAGTTTGATCCAGTAAGGGTTTCGATGGTGTTGTGGTTCACTGTAAGGATTTTATAAAATCAGAATAAGCAAACTGTCCCCAAAATTTACTTAAATATGTCAGTTTATACATGTGGGTTTAAAAGGACATATTCCAGAATCCCAACCAGCAAACTGTACAAACTTCCTGCCAGAAATCTCACATCTGTGGATGTAGAGATATATGCTAGTCTGTGCAGTTTGTTGCTCAGATTGTTCCATCAGTATCGCTATCAATCTATAAAATTCCCATCTGTGGATGGAGAAAAATACAGAAGGCTGCTTATACTGATGCAATTTTCTGATCAAACTTTCGTTTCAAGATTTCTCATACAAACTGAGCAGCTGTGGCTTACTCAGTCTGCACAGTAAATCTCAAAACTTGATCAAAACTTTTGCAGCATAATCGAGCAGTAAACCTTTATGCCCTTGATCATGCTGTAACAGATATGATAAAATATTTGAAAAACTCATACAACTTGATTTGAATAGAAAAACCTTTTATGCAGATTAGCCGAAACATGGATTAGATCAAGAAACAAAAGCCTAGAGCTCTGATACCACATGTAACTCCATACTAGGTTTTATAACTTAATACTAACCTTGTTCTGACATCTTGACTGTAGGAGATCTTCTTCTCTATGCAACGCTTTAGTGCTAATTCTCTAGATGGGGTGAGAGCTGTGTTTTAGCGTGTCTTGTTGCTAGAGAAGGGACCTCCTTTTATATGCATCACTTGACAGCCTTGCCCATCAAGGAGCTGTCAAGTGTTCCTAGTTGCATTAGGATTAGGTTGCTCAATCCATATAGAATTAGGAATTCCATCATCTCTTGTATTTCAATTAGGATAGCTTTTATACAAGAGATAATCCGATAAGTCTGAGTTTATTTCTGATCATGCAAGGCTCTAGAATCCCTATATGATTAGAAGACCACAATTTTGTGGCTAAGACAATGAATTGTCTTACAAAACCTCATCCCCTTTAGTTTAGACTGTTACCCAAAGAAAACATATTAATGAGTAGAGAAAATTAGGAGCAAAATGAACGGTAAAGCCAATGGGATCTTGCCGAGTGGAAAAGAGCCTGATCTTGTAGACTAGAGGTCTCATATTTGAACCCCATGACATTTTAGTTATTTGTGTGTGTGAGTGTGTGAGAACTTCATCCCCATGATTTTATTTGTCATGATCTGCTTGACTTTTATTCAATACATGCCGCCTCATTACATATACTTTTATTTTTGTCTTCTTATTGTCAAGGCAACCCAATTTTATATTTCTACTCATGCATTTTTTCTTCATTTATACATGTGTTCTTCATTTTGACCTTTTGTTTAGGTAAATTATATCTATATTATGTGTATTACAAATTGGTGTGTATGTTTTTATGTTTTTTTTTTATAGCCATTACAATGTATTAAATCAAGGATTACATAGAGCAAAATAGTCATGGAAAAATAAGTATTAAATGCGAATTAGGTCTCGAGTAATAAGCGAAATACAAGGATTTTTGTCAACATTTTTAGCATGAAATGAGTCTATAATAAAATACCCAAAAATAAATAAGAGGACCAAGACCAACACACAAACTCGCCACCAAAACCAAACCACAAATAAGAGGCCTAAACAAATGGGCCCCACATAGAAAACAAAAGGAGGCTAAAAAAATCCTTGCCCTAGTCAGAGGCACAACCAATAGCCAACAGAGTTGACGGCACCGACGACCACAGAGAACATAGTAACAAATAATTCAATACACCTGCGACAACGCTAAGCCCTTTTATCCCTTATATCTGTTCTGAGAGGAAGTGTTTCAGATAATCTTTAATACTAGTTTCTCGATAGATTTGAGAATTTTCTTCCGACAACAACTCCTTGATTGGTGCATAAACTTTTGAATTTTCTAAATGTAGTCTAAAAGAAGGTTGGCACAAAAACTCTTGGGCCCGCACTCTGCGCTAGAACTCTGGTTAACACTAATAAACTTGTCATTTGAGATGAGCTGCACAAAAACAACGCATACAATAGAAATTTGGCTATCTAATTTTAATTTATATTTATTTGGTTTGTTAGACTATATTTCTCTTTTGTACTCAAATTTCAAGGTTGATAAATGAAGAAATATGTTGTTATATGTAAATCGCAAAACTTGTTGTCATATGTAGGGTTGAAAAAATTTATATATTTTTTTGATGTGTAATGGGCATCACACTATGATATTGTTCATAACAACCTTAATTTTGCACGAACAACTAAGGTTTAAAATTTAAAACAACATCACTCATAAGACAACTAATGCCTATAACTAGAAGTAGCATCAATATTATTGGTTTTTCTGATGTTGTAAGTCAGAAAATGCATCAGTCTAGTATAAAATTATGATGCTGTACACCGTATTAAGCATCAGTGTAATATAAAATTATGTTGCTTGTTTAGGCATCGCGTTTGACCCACATAAGAAACTTTAGCATCGGTCTACTGTTATTAGAAAATTATCTTCTTTGTTTCAAAAAGTACTTTTATTAGAAGAGCATACACGTCATAACAATAATTGACTCAGACAGCCAATTTGAGACCACAATTAAGACGACCAAACAAATGGGCCTAACATAAAAAGCAAAAGGACACTGAAAAATAAAAAACCTAGCCATAGGACCAGAGGCACAGCCTGCAGCCAACAGAGCCACGATGACAGAGAAACAAACAATGGTACCTAGAACCAAAAGCAAAGTGCTTTTATTATCCTTCATAGCTTGAAATTATCTAATGCGGAGTTCCCCTTTACCAGTTCTGAGAGGTAGTGCTTCAGATAATCTTTAACATTAGTTTCCCGATAGATTTGGGGATTTTCTTCTGATAACAATTCCTTAATTGGTCCATAAGCTTTTGGATTTTCTGCATGTGGTCGAAAAAAGGTTGGCACAGAAACTCTCGGGCCAACATTCTGCGCGATAACTCTGTGGTTAACACTAATAAACTTGTCATTTGAGATTAGCTGCACAAAAACAACACAAGTTTATTAAAACTTCATATATATAATCTTTTTTTATTATTTGGTATTGATGGATTTCATGCAATGAAAAATTCGGCTATCTAATTGTAATAATGAGCTTGCCTGCAGAAGGTCTCCAACGTTGACGACAAGAGCTCCACGGATGGGACGAACATCAATCCATTGATCCTCATACAAAACTTGGAGGCCACCCACTTGATCTTGTAAAAGTACGGTGATGAAGCTGCCATCAGTATGCTTGCCGGTGCCCATGGTCAATTTTGTTTCAGGACATGGTGGATAGTAGTGACCCATAATAGAAAGCCCCTCAACAGAGTCCATGTACGCATCCTTAAGTTGGTTTGGCTTAAGCCCAAGAGCCTCAGAAAGCAACTCAAACAAAGTAAATCCCAAATCCTTCACTAGCTTTGAGTACTCATTCACTATATCTCTGCAACTCGAAGTCATCAAGTTCACTCATCAATTTCATTTACCAAATTATGAAAGTAATGGTAAAACACTAAAAGGTGCAAATTATAAACTATCCATGCAGGGGAAGTCATGTATACATATTTTAGTTTATGTATAAAAGAGGATCAACTTCTCTGAAGTTATGTATTATAAGGAAATTATTTTTCACAAGACATCTATTATCTTGCATGTAGAGACTTGGTAGACTATGTAAATCAGAACCACGGATTACTTACCCATCTCTAAACAATATGGGATGCCAACGTAAATTTTTTGACGTACACACCATGTTACCACTACGAAGAAAATTTCTCCAACCCTAAATGCATGGTTAGACTAGAGTGTATTATAATATTACATATATAAAAATTTATTTGATATGTAGCGCCATGCATACCTGCACACTAAGGGTAATTCGTCCGCTGGTTTGGTTGGATCAGGAGCCATATAGCACACAAACGAATCCCTCGCGTTTCCTTGTGAAGATTTGAAAAAGCGATTGTTGGACATATACTGCTCCTTGTTCCCAGAATCCGTTGAGTTTGAACTCAACTGTTTCTTAAGCTCATTCTCCTTCTCATGGAACTCACGTATCCCATCCACCATCCTCTCCAAAACTTCAACAGGAATTCCGTTTTGAACTTGAAAGAAACCCCAGTTCTCACATGCATCTCGAATTTTCTCGACAACTTCAGTTCGTGAAACTGAGTTGCTATCGATGCCCTTAAGATCAATGGTTGGGATACTGAGTTTGGATACGGCCACCATTTTTCTTTTTTTTTTTCTTTTTTTTTTTTTTTTTCTTTTTTTTTTGGATCAAAACAATGTACGTGATTAACAAATAGACTCTTAAGTATAAAACTGCAAAAGCCCTTCGCTAATTAGAAAGTAGAAGCGGAAGAGGAGTATAAGGAGATATATAGGAGGATGATGGGGAACAAAGCTCAAGGAAGTTTGTAGGAGGAGGAGCTAATTAGTGCTTTTGTCCAACAATGTGCAGCAGTATTTATAGGCTCCACAGGAATTCCAGAGAAGATAAGTCATTCATCCCAAAGTCTGAATTCAATGCCAGGAATGATCAAACATGTATTATAAATTGTTTACAACTCATGCCTTTGAAATCCCTTGCATTATTTTAGCTATTCTTTAATCTCTAATAATGGGCATTCAATTTGATCAGCGATGACAACATTTTCTGACCCCCAAAAAATCAATAGCAACTTTGTAAATTTACCACATTAACTAAGCAATATATTTTTTGTAATTGTTTAGACTAGTTTAATTAGTGTACCGATAGGTTTGACAAATTTACCTACATTCACACTAATTTACCTAAATTGTATAGGTAAATCGTTTACGTATAGTTTTTTTTTTTTTTTTTCTTAGGAAGAGACAGACCCATCCATCCTACGAATTTCAACAATTTGTAAGTATACTAATTTACTTAAATTGCATAGGTAAAATCCCCCCCAAAAAAAAAAGGGATTGTATAAGTAAATTATTTACTCATATAGTGAGTAAATGTACCTATATATGTTTTTTTAAGAATAATGTACCTATATTTTTATGTAAATTAAGTTACCAAGATTTGCAAAAAATAATCTGTTAAACAAAGCCAGCACAACAAATTAGACAATAAAAAAGTAATAGGGATACTTAAAGAATTTGAAACACATAACATTATTTGATCATCTGGTTCTAGTCAACAAAAAAACAAAGAATGAAAAAAAAAAACAAAAACAAAAAAAAACGTAAGCCGGATAACATGCATCGCGCGCCCACACTCATTTACTTCAATTATTTATACTTTAATTTAGTCCCTATGTAGAATAGTAAAAGGGTTGAAGATCTAGAATGCAAGGGTTAATCAATTCTTAATTCAGAAAATAACTGCCTAAGTAGTATCGGGTATATAATATTTAATATACAGGAAGATTATTTTGTTCAGTCCTGGTCGTACTTACAGAAACTTGAATCGTTGCGTGAAACATCCACCTTAACGTGAAATTGCTTCAGGAAAACTCATGTCATACGCGTAGGAATGTAACGATCCCCAAAACATATGAATGCACAAGCATAAGGTAATAGAGAACAAACACAAAAGTGTTAACGGGTCTAACTTAGTTGATTTTATGTTCAAACCCTCATGGAGACACACACAAAAGCATACCCAAACTCTCAAGACACCAGAAACTTTCTCATCCAGCATGTCGACTCATAACAACAAGGGCAAGCCAACGCGTATAAGAAGTATGTTGACTCTTCTTGTATAGGACAATTAACATTTTACCATTTATGTCTTGACATGACAAGAATTCTGCTGCTTTCCTTTTCTGTGAAATGTTATCAAAAGGAGCCGACTTCTGCAAATTGTTTATACTTTAGTCCCAATTCGCACTCGTTGTTGGATACGATATACATGAGATAAATACAAGTATTAGAAGAATTATTGATTATAATAATAATATCGACCAAAGAAAACCAGCCTGGTACCAAGAAATCTTTTCCCCAGCAATTTATTTTCAAACAATCTTATAAAATATTCACTTATAACATGTGGCAATTGCAATTTCAGCCAGTGACCAGTAACTTTGACCATTCAATTAGAAGATGCCACTGTGCCAGCAGCCAATTTGTTACTACATATGCCACTACTCAAACTTTATGACTTTTCCTTCAGATTAAATGCACAAGCTTAGATATTGGACTATGAGAAAACCTGACAATAAGTTATTGTCAGAGATGAATTTTCTCTTTCAACCAACTTTCAAATAAGTTCCACGAAAATTATTTCCCAGGAATTCTTTTGGTCTATCGTTAGTCTCTTGGACCGTTCTATTGCGCGTGCAGCCTGCCAACACTTTCTTTTTATTAGGTAGAGAAAATGGCGATTAATTTTTAATCATATTAGTTGCATAATTTTTTTTTTTTTTTTTTTAACAAGATGATATTCTAAATTACTCTAATGTATAAGGAGATGAATCAAATTCAGGTGCAAGAGAATGTGCACACTATCTTAACCAACTGACCTAATTCACATCTGGTGTTAGTTGCACAATGTTATTGTTTTATCCATTTAAAATGAAATGCTTAGTTAAAAAATTTATAATTATGTTATCACCTATAAAAGGTCATTATGACTTGTATTTCAACCTGCAAATCATATATGTTTTACATTTCAGCTTTCAGAAGATTGTAATGGTATTAGTACTTGCCACATCCTGGGGGTGGAGATGGCGGGGAGTGGGGATGAGATTATCTAACATATAAGCTATGTTTGGTGGACCAGACTGAATTGATTAGGATTGAACTTTGAGTATTGGATTGGGCTGGACTCTTATGAGTTGTTTGGTACGCCACTAAAGCTGCACTAGGGCTAGAGCAATCCCACGATGGGTGACCCACTTGGAAGTTGTTCGTGAGTTCCCAGAAAGAAAACTGTGATGGCAAAGAGGGGGGCCCAAAGTGGACAATATCGTGCTACGGCGGAGCCGATCCTAAGATGTGACAATTTGGTATCAGAGTCACTCTGCCGTATGGTGCAAGTGTGCCGACGAGGACGTCGGGCCCCTAAATGGGGTGAATTGTAACATCCCACATCGACTAACGGAGAAGGGGTGATGTGCCTTATATGTACATGCCCGCCTCCATCTAGCACGAGGTCTTTTGAGAGCTCATTGGCTTCGGAGTCATAGGAACTTCAAGATTAAGCGAGTTAGAGCTAGAGCAATCCTAGGATAGATGACCCACTGGGAAGTTGCTTGTGAGTTCCCAGAAATAAAACCGTGAGGGTACATAGGGAGGCCCAAAGCAGACAATATCATGCTACGACGAAGCCGATCCTGGGATGTGACATGAACATTCACAGTTTTAGTGACAAATATAACTTAATAGTTAGCAACTCCATGACATCAACTTCACAATTTGAAATTTTCTAATGCGGAGGTCCCTTTTAGACCTTTTGAGAGGTAATGCTTCATATAATCTCTAAAATCAGTTTCCCAGTAAATTTGGGGAACATCTTCTTATAGCAATTCCTTGATTGGTCCGTAAACTTTTGAATTCCCTGTCAGAACGTATGGCCTGGAAAAACTTGCCACAGAAACTCTTGGACCTACATTATTTGCTATAACTCTATGATCCACACTAATAAACTTGTCATTTGTGATTAGCTGCACAAAAGCAACAAAAGATTTTAAGTTTATTAAAAGACGTTAAGTGTAGTTCAAGTGATTAAGAGTATTTACTTATGCACTTGAGGTCCTAGGCTTGATTTCCCCCTCTCAAATATCGCTTGTAAGTTGTATAAAAAAAAAATTTATATATATATATATATATATAATTTTTCTCTAATGCGGACGTCTGCATGCTTTGAAAATCCAGTCATCCCTTTCACAGCTTGTTTTTTCAAGTGGATTGAATTCCTGAAATTACAAGTAGTCTACAATTACCCTATATATATATATATAAAACGTACCTGCATAAGGTCTCTAATGTTGACAACTAGAGATCCTTGCTTGGCAGGAACATTAACCCATTGATTCTCATGTAACACTTGGAGACCGCCCACTTGGTCTTGTAAAAGTATGGTGACGAAGGAGCCATTAGTGTGCTTGCTAGTGCCCGTAGTCAATTCTGGTTCAGGGCATGCTGGGTAGTAGTGGCCCAAATGAAGAAGCGCCTCACCGCAATTCATGTCCTCAAGTTGGTTTGGGTTAAGCCCAAGAGCCTCGGAAAGCAGCTCAGACAAAGTAGACCCCAAATCCATCACTTGCTTTGAGTACTCATTCACTATTTCTCTGCATCCCCAAGTCATCAAGAGCGCTCATGAATTTCATTTATCAAGTTGTGAAAGCATGCCTTTGTAAAAGACTACAAATGCACATAATTAGCCCTGCAGGTAAAATTTTGTATGAAATTTTTTTTTATGAGAAAACTGTGGTCATGCTACATGCTCCCATATTCATAACTTTCTTGATTTGTAACTTCATTCCTAACAAGTAAACATGATCTCAATATTGTGGGCAATGTGCTCGATGAAATGCCTAAGAAGACCAAGGTGTCTCCAAGAAGCTGTATTTTCCCGCCCCGAGTAGAAAAATTCATGAGTTTTCCACTAAATAGATAGAATTATGAACATCCCTCATATCCAAGAGATCATACCCCAAGAGATCACCCTTCATATTATATGAGAGTTAAATTTGTAGCATCTTCTATTTGGATGCATGATGATCAATTAACGCAGATATGGAAAAAGTAAAGATCTTCTTAGACTAGTGTCATGCTTACCTGCACACGGATGGCAATTCTTCTTGTTTGGGTGGATCAGGAGCCACATAACACACAAACGTATCCCTCCAGTTAGCTTCAGAAGATTGGTACAAATGATAGTTGGACAAATAATACACCTTCTTCCCAAAGTCCCTCGAATAGAACTCTTTTTTAACCTCACTGTCCTGCTCATGGAATCCGCGTATGCCATCGATCATCTGATCCAAAATATCAACAGGAACTCCATGATTCACCACCTGAAAGAAACCCCATTTCTCACTTGCATGTCGAACTCTCTACGACACGGGCACGTGAAACTGCGTCGTTTTGGATGCCTCTGAGATCAATGATTGGAACACTGAACTGGACATCATCACTTTGCAGCTTCTTTTCGTCGAAGCTTGGTCGTGATGAAGAGTAGAAAATACTTGGGATTTTTGTGAGACCTGTATCGAGCAGTCCCTTGACGCCAGGTTTAGTCGCATCAAACTCATGCGGTCACTGTTAGCCTCGAGTTCATGATCGTCTTCTGCAAACATTTTCTTAATTTGGTTTAGGATCATAAAAGGTGGTTGAGGATCAACCAGAATATAGAAAAAAAAAGCAGAAGAGTGCGTAGCCTTTAATGATAAGAGGATGGATCCAACTCTATGGATAAGAAGTGGTCCCAAGGCAGCTGATATCAAAGGATAATGCTTTTGTTAAAATTATGTTAATGTCCTTGTTGTAATAGTGAAGATAAGTTTCTGTCAAAAAGGTCTTGAAACATTTTGGACAGCAACTTGTCTTATTTTTGGTTGTATTAATTCTACTTTATTTTGTAAGGATGAAGCCACATACTCACTTGGCTTTCCTAGTTTGGCTTAGTGGTATAATCAGTCTTTACTTGTCATATTTAGCATTCTAAGACAGTAGAGAAAGTGTGCTCAAGAAGTAGAGGAAACAAGTTTTCTCCCATATCAAATTTCTGGATTTTCTAGCTTGAGATTGATTTCACAGATATTTCTTCCTTGTTTATCTGCTCACTTTTATCTTGCGTGTATGTTCTCTTTTTTTTCTTTTTTTTAAAGTTGCATTTATTCGGAAAGTGTAGATTGAATTGATCATGGGTGTCTCTTTTTTTTCTTCTCCCACTAGAAACAGAGAAAACAGAGACATTGTACAGACAGATAGCTGGTAAAAAAAAACAGAGTTGTAAACAAAGAGATGGAAGAAGACAAAGAGAACCAAGATCAGCAGTGAAAAGAAAGGAAATAGTTAAACAATATTGGGTCATAGAGATGTGGCCCAATCTCCATCACTAATCTAGATTTAAATTTTTGCCAGATTGGTAAACGTGTAGCTTCATCTGAAAAATGAACAACTCAGTGAACTTGCAGGTTTTCTAAGATTGGCTTACGTTGCATTAAATCTGGTTATAGTTGAAAAAGATTTTACGAGAGAATATCATAAAAATCTGAGAAGCCATCTTATTCCGCAACAGATTATACTTGCATCTGTTGGAATTTTAAAAAAGGTTTTAAAAATTTAACTGTTTTGATTGATTTAATTATTTTTGTTGTTTTATTTTATTTATTGTGGAGATTATAATTATTTCATGTTTTATTTCTATATTGAATGCCTTAATTTTCTGGTTGATGAAGGTTACATGTTATTGGATGCCTATTAAAGGCCACTCCTCATTCACATTCATAACGACCACTATACACTATCAGAATATTCACATACCACAATCACCACCACAAACTAATTCTCTCATTTTCTACTTTTATATATATTATGTACTTTATATTATTATTTTGGCAATGGTTCTGTGACTTGGATACCTATATCCATCTATGAACGTGCTCATAGTGGATCTTGAATTTGTGTACAAGGGGTCGTATCTTGGAGTCTTGTAGACCGTCAGTACCTGCACGTAGGGAGGCTACAAGGACTTTATAACAATATCTTTGACATGCTTCACCGTACCAAATTCACCTTCTTACTTATTATTTATTTTGCTTTTACTTATCTATTATTTTGTTTTCTTAAATTTCATTGTACCTTAAAATTTTCCAATTTATTTATAAATTATTTATAATATAAATGTTTTTGTATTTGGCTTTACGGAAATGAAAACTATAATTTTTTATAACAGCATCATGCATGTACAAACAGTAACCATACAGTATCATGCATTCAAGTTATTTAGTACAGATCATTTGTTCATTGTGCTCCTCTGTGTCCAAGTTCAGAGCTTGAAATGATTCAAGGCAGAGGTTCCATCAAGGCCTTTGATATTGAAGTGGGCATTATAGTCCTTCACAGTTGTCTTCCTGTACTTTGGAGGATTGTCCTCTGATAATAGCTCCTTGATGGGTCCATAGAGTTTTTTCAACGGTAACATTCCTGTGGTGAAGAAGCTCGCAACAGATACTCTTGGACCTACACGATTTGCCAGTACCCTGTGCTCTACACTCTTGAATCTTTCATTTGATATAAGCTGCAACCCGAAATGAGCTCATCTTTTTAAAATTTAAAAAAAAAAAAAAAAAAAACCCAAAGTAGGAAACTAAATCGAAGCATTCGACACATATTCTACGACAATAATACTATATGCACCACCAAAAAATTTCTTCAATTTTAATCGCTAGATGGTGAAATAAGCCAAAAGTAACAAATGATTGTTGTGATTTACAATAATTGTTACTATAGCTACTGTAGTTTCAACTTTGTTAAGATGAAGAAAATAATTGTTCTACTTGCCTGTAAAAGATCTCCAACGTTAACCACTAAGGCCCCAGGCACCGGGGGCACTTCAATCCACTTGTTCTTGTGAAGAACTTGGAGGCCACCAATATGATCTTGCAGAAGGACTGTGAGGAAGTCACTGTCAGCATATTTGCTTGTGCCCAAAGTTAATTCTGGCTCTGGACAAGCAGGATAGTAATGGCACAGAAGCACAAGGCCCTCACTACAATCTATGTCATTCAAGTGACTTGGCGTCAGCCCAAGAGCCTCCGACAACAACTCGAACAACAACTTCCCCAGTCTCATTATTTGCTTGGAGTACTCAATAAGAATGTCTCTACAAAGTTTAAACTTTAAACACGTACGTATGAAGCTGTCAAACTAATTAATATCATCATATAAACTTATAAACTCTAGCAGAGAAATATATATATATATATATATATATAAGTTTCGTTGTGAGATATACCTGCATCCTTCAGGCAAGTCTTCTGGCTTCTTTGCCTAAGGAGCCATGTAACATATAAAAGTATCCCTCCAGTTAGTCTCTGGTGCTTTATATAGATCAAAGTTACTATTATAAATCACAGGACTGAAGTAATCACGAGTGTAAAGCTCTTTCTTCACCTCAGTGTCTTGCTCAAAAAAACCACGCACCCCATCCTTTATCTCCTCCAGGACACCAATAGGAATTCCATGATTGGAAATTTGGAAAAAGCCCCAAGTCTCTGATGCCTCTCCAACTTTTGCAACAATCTCCTTTCGTTTCGTCGGACTATCAAGTGCAAGGCCTTCAAGGTCTATGACTGGAATGCTAAATTGGGTTTGGGTGGCTTCTGAATCCGAAGTGTTGTCAATGAAGTGGTCATCTGGTGGTTGATGAAAAATCCTAGGAACCTCAGTTATACCAGCATCAACAAGGCCTTTAACACCTTCCTTGGTGTCATCAAAGGCTTTTAGCTCACTTTGTCTGTCATAATTTGTTTGAACCTCATTTGTGTTGGTAGCTACCATTTTGGTCTAATGGATATCAGATTAGATTTGATTCAGACCAGAAGTGCATATTTTTGCAAAGAAGATCACTTTATTATAAAGATCATAGAGCAAAGTTGAAAATGCCAAAAATATATTCATTCTTTGACTTATGTGTATTTTCTGGTTTAAACTAAAGCATGTCGTATCACATCCTCCAAGCTAATCTTATAAAAATGAACACCTCTTTGAACTTGCTGGTTTTGAAGAGTGCAGAGCAAGACAAAAGGGTCCGGATATTCTAGTAAGTAAAATTTGTTTAAAAGTAATCTGTTGAAAGTTGAAATAGAACAAAAGTAATTTTAATAAATTATGACATTAACATATTCATTTTGGGTTAACTATATTTAGAGTTTGCGTACCGACATGTGATATTGATCATAAAATTTTATTAACTTCAAGACTTTTCAATATATCATCATAGTTGAAAAATTATGCTTTTGAAACAGGATTCCATCTAATATGTTCACAAACATGATTTGCAGGATTCTATCAAACCACAGTAACAGATAAATATCTTACTTTATAACTTTAACATATATCCTGCATCAGGCATATAACTCTTAAAAGCCTGCTTTTGCTGGCAAGCATGATTTTACAAGTGCAGGAAGGTTATTAGCAAACCACAACGGAGACAGTTTATGAAATTTTAAAAAAGAAATTGGAGCAGCTACAATAAACAAATGGTGTCTGCTAAATATTTTGTTCAGGGCTGCACTGCTCCTCTATTTCCAAGTTCAAAGCTTAAACTGAGTTAAGGCAGAGGTGCCATCAAAGCCTTTGTCAATGAAATGGGCAGTATATTCCCTTGCAGTTGTCTCCCTGTACTTTGGAGGGTTGTCTTCTGATATTAACTCTTTGATGGGTCCATAGAGTCTTTCCAATGGTAGCGTACCTGTGGTAAAGAAGCATGGAACTGATACTCTTGGACCTACACGGTTTGCCAATACCCTGTGCTCTACACTCTTGAATCTATCATTTGATAAAACCTGCAAAACAAAAGAACTCAACCATAAATTTTATTTATTTATTTATAACCAAACTAGGAAACCAGATGGAAGAATATGAGTCATGTTCTAATACAATACTAGTAAGAGATGAAGAAGAAGAAAAGTTGTACTTGCCTGTAGAAGATCTCCTATGTTAACCACTAGAGCCCCAGGCATTGGAGGCACATCAATCCACTTGTTCTGATGAAGAACTTGGAGACCACCAATATGATCTTGCAGAAGGACTGTGAGGAAGACATTGTCAGCGTGCTTGCTTGCCCCCATAGTTAACTCCGGCTGTGGACATGAGGGATAGTAATGCCCTCCAAGCAAAAGCCCTAAACTACAATCTATGTCATTCAAGTAACTTGGCTTTAGCCCAAGCGCCTCGGACAGCAATTCAAACAACAACTTCCCCAATTTCATTACTTGCTTGGAGTACTCAATAAGTATGTCTCTACAAAAGATGAAAAACAGCAAAGCACATGAAGTTGTCATATATACATAATTCAATTAAACATTCTAGTGAGGCATTTAACCAAAATGGTAAGCTCAGCTGAATGTCTTTTGTTTTATGTTTAGAAAAGGAAAATGGCCTACTGTTGGAGGCTGAGTTTTTGCCACTTAACCCAAAAAAAAACTAGCCTGTTGGCGGCAAATGGCCTACTGTTGGAGGCTGAGTTTTTGCCACTTAACCCAAAAAAAACTAGCCTGTTGGCGGCAAATGGCCCACCGTTGGAGGCTGAGTTTTTTACTACTTACTCATGTATAAAGCTCACACCAAACTCATTCTTATTCAATATGGGATTCTTGTTTGGGACATTTTACTCCTCTCCCAGACACGCAATAGACTTGTCACTGGCGATAGCAGACAAGGAATTAGGCCTGCTTTAATACCAATTGACTTAATCCAAAAGACCAACTAGTTTGGTGATGCTGTCAACCCATCCATATAAACCTCAGATGGGTGGTTCGTATCCAATTCCGAAGCAAGATCAATGTACATTAAACTTAAAATTAAGCTGGACAAAGTATACCATATCATCTAATTAACTCATCAAATTCAGGGATGGAATTTAAATCAAATAATTGATATCATCATAAACTTTCCAATTATAGCAGAGAATTATAAGTTTCCTTGTCACATACCTGAATACTTCTGGCATGTCTTCTGGCTTAGCAGGATTGGGAGCCATGTGGCACCTAAAAGTATCCCTCCAATTAGTCGCCGGTGCTCGGTATAGATTAAAGTTGCTATTGTAGCCCACAGGTTTGAGCGGATCACGATTGTAAAACTGTTTCTTCACTTGAGTGTCTTGCTCAAAAAACCCACGAACACTATCCTTCATCTCCTCTAGAACACCAACTGGTATTCCATGGTTAGAAATTTGAAAGAAGCCCCAAGTCTCTGATGCCTCTCCAACTTTCGCAACAATCTCGTTTCGTTTCGTTGGACTATCAAACTCGAGGCCTTCAAGGTCAATGAGTGGAATGCTAAACTGCGTAGCTGCTGAATCAAAGTTGCTATACTGATCTGGTGGTTCATGAAAAATTCTAGGAACCTCAGTTATCCCAGCATCAACAAGGCCTTTCACACCTTCCTTTGTGTCATCAAAAGCCTTCAGCTCACTTTGTCTGTCGTAATTTGTATTGTTGGTAGCTGCCATCTTGGCTTAATGGATATCAGATTAGATTTGATTCAGGCCACAACTGTATATTTTTGCAAACAAGATCACTTCATTATATAACGAGTGGAGTGGGAAGACAATGCTTTTGCAAAGATCAAGCACGTTGAAAATGCCAAAAATTCATTGTTCACTTGATTTTTTATTTTTTAAAGAAATTTTAAAATTGCATTCGTCGAAAAATTCATTGGTTGACTTGATTATTGGCAATAAAAAATAGTCATACTCATATATATTTTATTGTTTAAACGAAAGGATGCCGTAACACATCCGCATAGCTGCTTTTATATATGTAAATGAACAACGTGTTGCATTTGTAGCTTTCGAATAGTCCAGGCCAAGACAAAAGTGTCCAAATATTCCCTAGCAAGTAATAATTGTTTTTTTTTTTTTTTAGAAATTCTAGGATTGCATTCATAATTCAGCTAAAAAAGTCATTAGCCATAAGGAGCCAAAACAAACTAGCCACAAAGGGCGATTACAATAACGAAGCGGTCGAACAACAAAATTAAGACAATCTGGTGCGTCTCCACTAACGATCACGCAGGATCGAATAAACTCTGGCATAAGCATAAAAAAACAAAAATTCAAAAGTAATTTAATATTGGGTTAAAAACCTTTTTAGTCACTGAGATCTACACAAAAATCCAATTTAATCATTGAAAAAATAATTTAACCAAATTAATCACTGCATTTTGCGGAGTTTACAGTTTATATTTCTAGACATAAGTGGCTTTGGATTTTTCACCCCAAAAAAAAAAAAAATTGGTCTCATGTTCAAGGAAAATTTCTCTCACAAACCAAGGACACTCAGATTCCATAACCCACTAGCAACCAATAATAACCTTATGAAAATGCCCTGAACACGTGAATCAATCAATTTTCGATTTAAAAGTTGGGTAAATAACTTTGCCCCTTTCTAAAAGAACCCTAAAAGTTGTCTATTAAAAAGCCAAATAAAAAACCCAAACCAAATTTAAACAAAATCAACAACTTACCAATATATTTTGGTGCTCTATAATCTTGATTACGTCTTTTTGCCATCTAAACTCACAGTAGGTTCACAATCTATCAATCCATGACCTTTATACTTCACAATTTCAACCCAAGATTTCCCCCAATACAATGACCAAATTATCATGGTTGATTTCACTTTAATATATTTATTTTGGGTTAACTATATTCAGAGTTTGCTACCCGCGCGCATGTGATACTGATTATAAAATTTTAGTAACAGATCTAAGTTTGATCCTGATAACTCAAAGACTTCTCAGCATTCGTTGTTATATCAAAGTTGAAATAATCTGCTTTTGCAAAACGGATTCTATCTAACATGTTGACAAACATAATTTGCAGGAACATAAAGGATTCCATTTAACCACAATAAATATTTCGAAATTTTGAAAAAGGAAATGAAAACCTTCGCAGCTGTTATTGAAAAGCCATGATTCTCTACAAGAGATTATAAACCAGCAATACATGCCGAATGGGATAAGCATACAATTAATAATCCAATTTTATAACTTTGACATATGTCCTGCATCAGGCATGTACAAACCAATCATCTCAGAGGATAAAACAAATCTGTGAAAATAGCATTTGTTCAGCATTTGCTCCTCTATCTCCAAGTTCAGAGCTCCCATTAAGGCCTTTGTCATTGAAGTGGGCATTAAAGTCCCTTATAGTTGTCTCCCCGTACTTGAGGGTTGTCTTCTGATCATAACTCTTTGATAGGTCCATAGAGTCTCGGCAATGGTAGCATACCTGTCATAAAGAAGCTTGTCACGGATATTCTTGGACCGACACGGTTTGCCACTACCCTGTGCTCTACACTCTTGAATCTGTCGTTTGATACAAGCTGCAAAGCAACCCCAAAAGAGCTCCAATGTTAACCCAATTTTTCATTGAATTGATGTAAAAAGAGTGTATGTCAACTTTTAGAAAGTATAAGATACTCCCTTTTGGTTAATGGAAAAAAACCAACTGTGTACTTGCCTGAGCGCTGGAGGCTGAGCACTTACCACTTAACCCAAAAGACTAGCCTATTAGATCAAACTCAAGTTTCCTAATCCTACTAAACCAGAAGACATGATGTAGCACATAAAAGTGTCCCTCCAATTAGTGGCCGGTGCCCTGTATAGATCAGGATTGCTATTGTACACCAAAGGTTTGAAGTACCCACGAGTGTAAAACTGTTTCTTCACGTCAGTGTCTTGCTCAAAAAACCCACGTACCCCACCCTTTAACTCCTCCAAAAGATCAACAGGTATTCCATGATTAGCAATTTGAAAAAAGCCCCAAGTCCTGTTGCCTGTCCAAGTTTTGCAACAATCTCCTTGCGTTTCGTTGGACTTTCAAACTCAAGGCCTTCAAGGTCTATGACTGGAATACTTAACCGGGTAACTTCTGAGTCACGGTTGTTGTTGATGGAGTACTGATCCAATGGTTGATGAAAAATTCAAGGAACCTCAGTTATCCCAGCATCTTGGTGTCATCAAAAGCTTTTAGTTCACTTTCTCTGTCATACTTGGTTGGAATCTATGGGGACCAAATCTCACGTGTCATGGCTTAACCCATATACTATGATTAAAAGGCGTGGGATGATCGAACTTCCCTCCCACTAGAGAAGTGCGGAGCGAGGGAGACACAACCCGGTCATCTGAACCCCGTTACCATGAAGTGGAGGATGGGATGCGCAAAGCTAAGGAAGTGGGCTAAACCCAAGGACTCAAAGCGCTATAAAAACCATATTAGACCTCCAGCAAAGGTACGAGAAATTCAATTGAGCACTAAGAGTCCGCTGCACAAACACTGACTTGAGCGTCGGAGTGGCTTTTGCAGGTACTCACCCCATTTCCATCATCTGCTCTCTAGAACGCGATCCAGAGTTCTTTTTCAACCAAAGAAGTGTGCAGACTTTAGTCAAGTACTTGTGGAGGTATTTCTTCCTAAAAAAAATCCTACTCCAACAGTTGACGCCGCCTGTGGGAATCTTGCAAAATCGATCATAAAGAATGACTGAACCTACACAAGGAACTCCAAACACATCCCTCCAGGGAAATGCGATGTCCAATCTTTGACCCGGAAGCACAAGGTCTAGCGCCCAGGATGGAGAACCAAGCCTTGATGTTACCCAGTTGAAGAAAATCATGAAAGAATTGCGTGAAACAAGAAAGGTAGCAAAGAAAGCTCCGGAAAAGGCGCAGAACACGGCTTGCCGTGAGGGCTCGAAAGAGGGTAAGAGGAAGCAGAGACATGAGGTCTCTGAGGGAGACTCCTCCAGTAGCACGCACTCGAGCGTCCATGACAAGGCCATGACAGGAGGTCAAGACATAGATCTTGACCTACAGAAAATGGCGAAAAAGGTGAAGGACACTGATTTGTGCGATTAGATCGAAAAGATTGTCCGAGGGTACAAACTACAAACACTCGCGGAACTCGCTTTGAAAGCGGTGAAAGGAATTTGCAAGTCACCGTTCACAAAAGACATCCTGAAAGCCAAAAAGCCAGCTAAGTTCACTCAACCTAAATTTAAGCTGTTTAAGGTCACGACCGATCCCATTGAACATATCTATTATTTTCAACAACATATGGTGCTCGAAGGAGATGACGAGGCCATGTTGTGAAAGTTGTTCCCCTCAAGCTTGTCAGGATAGGCCCTGATTTGGTTTAGACAGCTGAAATCAAGGCCTATCAGTAGTTTCACCCAACTCTGTGAAATGTTCATATCTCAATACATCTTCATTCAAAAGAGGAGAAAAGGTGTCATGGTCCTAATCAACATGAAGCAAAGTATCACAGAAAGCCTTAAAGACTATTTGAGGCATTTTACGGAGGAAATGTCTACTCTTGAAGAATGTGATTCTCATACTGCTTCGCTAGTGTTTCGTGAGGTGGTCATACCTGGGATCAACTGAGAAACCGAAGGCGCTAGGGTCTAGGAGGTCAACTCAAGCGCATTGGAGTCCAGAAGGTCAGCTCAAGCGCAAGAGAGAAAGAAAAAAAAAGTCATGGACCATTTGGGATCAGCCGAGAAATCGAAGGCGCTGGGGTCCAAGAGGTCAGTTCAAGCGCATTGGGGTCTGAAAGAAATCCTACTCCAACAGAACCTCATTTGGATTGGAAGCTACCATTTTTGTTCCTGGTAAAGCTTAAATTTCTAGTGGATATCAGACTAAATACATATGATTCAGATCAGAAGTAGTGTATATTTTTGCAAAGAATATAACTTTGCAATGAGCACAAGACATAAAAAAGAAGTCCAAATATTCCCAATACACTTTTACAATGAGCAGGCCGAGACAGATATCTATGTTAATTACTTTGACATATGTCCTGCATCAGGCATGTACAAACAATCCACTTTTGTTGGCAAACATGATTTAACAACTGCATGAACATTATTATCTAACCACAACAGAGAGATTTTATGAAAATTTAAAGAAAGGCTCATAAATATTTGTTCAGGGCTGTACTGCTCCTCTATCTCCTAGTTCAAAGCTCAAAATGAGTCAAGGCCGAAGTCCCATCAAGGCCTTTGTCAATGAAGTGGGCATTATATTCCCTTATAGTTGTCTCCCTGTACTTTGGGAGGTTGTCTTCTGATAATAGTTCTTTGATAGGTCCATAGAGTCTCCCCAATGGTAGCATACCGGTGCTAAAGAAACTTGCAACCGATACTCTTGGACCTACACGGTTCGCTAGTACCCTGTGCTCTACGCTCTTGAATCTTTCATTTGATATAAGCTGCAACCCCAAAAGAACTCAACCATTAAAGAAAAATTAAAAAGAACAAGAAACCCAAAGTAGGAAACCAGATGGAAGAATTTGAGACATATTCAGGTACAATAATAGTATATACTACTACAGCCTACTCCCTTTTAAGAAGTATAAATAACATCTCCCTTTCAATTAAATAAAAAAACAATGAAGAAGAAGAAGAATAGTTGTACTCGCCTGTAGAAGATCTCCAATGTTAACTACTAGAGCCCCAGGAACAGGAGGTACATCAATCCACTTGTTTTGATGAAGAACCTGGAGACCGCCAATATGATCTTGCAGAAGGACTGTGATAAAGTCATTGTCAGCGTGCTTGCTTGTCCCCAGAGTTAACTCTGGCTGGGGACATGAGGGATAGTAATTGCCTACATGCACAAGCCCTAAACTACAATCTATGTCATTCAAGTGACTTGGCTTTAGCCCAAGAGCCTCCGACAGCAACTCGAACAACATCTTCCCCAATTTCATTACTTGCTTGGAGTACTCAATAAGTATGTCTCTACAAAAGTTGAAACACAGAAAAGCACATGAAGTTGTCATATACATATGATTCAATTAAAAATTGTAGAGCCAGGCATTTAACCAAAATGGTGAGCTGAACGGCTTTTGATTTATGTTTAGAAAAGGCAAATGGCCTACTGCAGATGTCACCTACTTACTCATGTATAAACCTTGGATTAAGCTCATTCTTATTTAAAATATGGGATTCTTGAAGCTAGGTGCATGCCATAACAGATAAGGAACTAGGCCTGCTCTAATACCACTTGTCATGGATTAGCTAGGTGCACGCCACTCAGCACAAGAATACCATTTGTTTGGTGATGCTGTCTACCCATATATATAAAACCCAGATGGGTGATTCATATCTGAATCAAATTAATTAATACCATCATAAACTTTCTAATGATAGCAGAGAATTATAAGTTTCCATGTCACATACCTGAATACTTCTGGCATGTCTTCTGGCTTAGTAGGATTAGGAGCCATGTAGCACATAAAAGAATCCCTCCAATTAGTCGCTGGTGCTCTGTGTAGATCAAAGTTGCTATTGTAGACCACAGGCTTGAAGCGATCTCGAGTATAAAACTGTTTCTTCACTTGAGTGTCTTGCTCATAAAACCCACGCACCCCATCCTTTATCTCCTCCAAAACATCAATAGGTATTCCGTGATTCACAATTTGAAAAAATCCCCAAGTCTCTGATGCCTCTCCAACTTTTGTAACAATCTCCTTGCGTTTCATTGGTCTATCGAACTCAAGGCCTTCAAGGTCTATGACTGGAACGCTAAACTGGGTGGCTTCTGAATCAAAGTTGTTGTTGGTGGAGTACTGATCTGGTGGTTGATGAAAAATTCTAGGAACCACAGTTATCCCAGCATCAACAAGGCCTTTAACACCTTCCTTGGTGTCATCAAAAGCTCTTAGTTCAAGTTTTCTGTCATAATTGATTGGAACCTCATTTGTATTGGTACCTACCATCTTGGTTGCTGCTGAAGCTTAATGTTCTAGCAGATACAATATTTTTGCGAACACCATAGGCCAAGGATAATGCCAAATTTAAATTATTATGATTCAAAGTACTTTATAATATATTAGCAGAGTTGTTTTTTTCACATTAATATATTCATTTTGGGTTAACAATTCAAAGTACAGACAGATAATATTATACAATTCAACTTTCTATATGGAAATATGATATTGATTATAAAATTTTAATAACATATCTATGTTTGATCCTAATAACTTTAAGACTTTTTGCCAATGGGTTCTACCACAGTGGTGGTGACTTCCCCCTTCCCCACATGGCACCCCCATTCGAAACCCCATGTGTGCACATTGGTGCTTGAGCCCCCCCTTAGAGTAGCCTATCGTTGTATCAACAAAAAAACAAAAAAAATCTTCAAGACTTCAAGTTGGTCAATAGTAGTAAAGCACTCGTATTCGTATATTATAAACAGGTATAGACAAATAATGCTCAGAATTCTGCTTTTGTTAAAGAAAAAAAATTCCGCTTCAGTTGGCAAGCATGAAGGTTTATATCCAAAAGAGAGAGATTTTAAGGAAGTTTGTAAAAAGAGCTGAAAACCTTTGCAACTTTTACTGGAAAGCCATAATATTTCACCACAGATTATAAACAACCAATGTAATATAACCATACAATTACCTAACTTTATAACTTTGACTTTATGTCCTGCATGAACAAACAATCAACTTAGTATTGTGTATGAAGCGATATTTTCATGCCAGTTATTCAGAGCTTGAAATGAGTCAAGGCAGAGGTCCCATCAAGGCCTTTGTTATAGAAGTAAGCATTATATTCCTTCACAGTTGTTTCTCTGTACTTTGGAAGATTGTCTTGTGATAGCAACTCCTTAATGGGTCCATAGATTTGTGGCAATGCTAAAAAACCTGTGGTAAAGAAACTCGCAACAGATACTCTTGGACCGGCACGATTTGCCAATACCCTGTGTTCTACACTCCTGAATCTATCATTTGATATAAGCTGAAAGTCCAAAAGAATTCAATATCAGAAAACCTAAATTAGGAAACTAAATTGAAGAATTTGAGCCATATTCTAATGACTATAACAGAGGGACGGTGGGAAGCCCTATGCGAAAACTGAAGTGAGGCCATGCTACTACACTGCCGAAACTTTTCTCAAATTTTAAACAAGACATTATGAAATAGATAAAAAAAAATTCCCTATCCCGGGATATATCCTGGTTTATGAAAGTTTTCCTCACATTCTGGACAACCTAATACATGTGTGCAATCGTAATGTAACAGTACCTTTTTAATTAAAAAAGAACCCAACCGTATCTCCTACAAAATATAAAAGAGGAATAAGAATTGTAGTTATACTTGCCTGCAGAAGATCTCCAATGTTGACCACTAGAGCCCCAGGCACGGGAAGTACATCAATCCACTTGTTCTGATGAAGAACTTGAAGACCACCAATATGATCTTGCAGAACGACTGTGATAAAGTCATCGTCAGCGTGCTTGCTTGTGCCCAAAGTTAACTCTGGCTGTGGACAGGGGGGATAGTAATTGCATAGAACCTGAAGCCCTAAACTACAATCCATGTCATTCAAGTGACTTGGCTTCAGCCCAAGCGCCTCAGACAGCAACTGGAACAACAACTTCCCCAACTTCATTACTTGCTTGGAGTACTCAACAAGTATGTCTCTACAAAATTGAAACCCAGAAAAACTAAGGCTCCGTTTGGATGGAGGGATTTGAAAGAAGGGATTTAGATTTGACAACAAAGCTAAATTTGCTTAAAAAAAACAAGAACCACATTATATTGACTGTATTCTAAATAACTAGACATTTGAAATGACTATATGGAAGGAATCATTTGAAATCCATTTATTTTCTTCCTTTCTTTCTTGTTCAAATCTTGGCATATATGGATTGTAATAGTCTATACAAACAATTTTACCTTATAATGTCATATAAATTCATAGATTCGGAATCCCTCCATGGAAATGGAGCCTAATATCATATTAAACCAGAAAATTATAAGCTTCCTTGTCACATACCTGCATACTTGTGGCAAGTCTTCTGGCTTAGGAGGATTAGGAGCCATATTACACAAAAAAGAGTCCCTCCAATTAGTCGCCGGTGCACTATAAAGATCGAAGTTGCTGTTGTAGATCACAGGTCTGAAGTAATCACGAGTGTAAAGCTCTTTCTTCACCTCAGTGTCTTGCTCAAAAAACCCACGTACCCCATTCTTCATCTCTTCCAAAACATCAACAGGTATGCCATGATTGGCAATTTGGAAAAAGCCCCAAGTCTCTGATGCCTCTCCAACTTTGGCAACAATCTCCTTGCGTTTGGTTGGATCGTTATCATATTCAAGGCCTTCCAGGTCTATGACTGGAATTTTGAGCTGGGTTTTGGTGGGTTCTGAATCACAAGTGTTGTTGATGGGATACTGATCTACTGGTTGATGAAAAATTCTTGGAACCTGGGTTATCCCAGCATCAACAAGGCCTTTAACACCTTCCTTTGTGTCATCAAAAGTTTTTACTTCACTTTTTCTGTCATAATTTGTTATGCGTGGAACCTCATTTGTGCTGATGGCTACCATTTTCGTTTGTGTCTGCAGGATGATAGAACAAGCTTAGCAAACTAGATATGGATTGCCAAAGTTCAGACCACAAATGAGTGAGGTTGGAAGAAACTAAAGGCAAGATATTTGCCAAGAGTCAAGACTGTGGGGGCAGGTTGACGCTATAGACATTTTTGTGGTGGCCAAAGGATATACAATGCCAATTCATTCTTTGGATTGGTTGGCTATCACTGAAACTAGAGGTGAGGAATTTCATGATTGAAAGAAAACTGAAGGACGTCTCGTAACACATATAGCTTTTTTTTTTCTTTCTTTTTTTAATACAAGCGATAATCCAAATTACGAGGAGAATGGAAGTTTCTCACACACACACACTACTAAGGTCCCATGGGGGTTTGAACCTGAGAACGCTAATCAGCATGTCAATGCCTTTTTCCACTTAGCTAGACCCTATTCACAAGAAATTTCTCAAGCGATAATCTGAACAGGATGCTTAGAATCACATCAAGCTTCTCATTTGGGTAGCGGCCACCAATATGCTCTGGCACAGGCTTCACATTTGTTCTCTTTATTTTCAGTTCTGCAGGATCAAACCTATGGGCTTTTTTTTTTCATGATATATCGTACAACCCGAAGAGAGGCATAAAGAGTTGTACTTCAACTCTCGCCTTTCCCCTCAAACAAATCAGAAAGAAAAGAAAAAGAGTTACACGAGGATAATACATTTTGCCAAGCTTTATAATTTTTACTAAAATTAGTAGGGTTCTAATTCTGTTAGTTGACTACTTTTTCAAAAAATACATTCCATCTCTTAGTTCCAACTTCTCTTCAGAAACTAGACCCGTTAAGAAACTTTGCAGCTGTTGGAGAGTTTTGTCGTAAGGAGGATCGGCTATGCAGAACATCTGCAGGAATGAATGTGTTAAGAAATCTATTAAAACCAGCACAGGACATATAACTTTCTTACCAGATATCATGTTACTTGGCAGAAACCAAATATCACGGGGAGTGTTAAAATCATCTTACCTTGAGAGTATTATGAATTCGATCTAAAGCCATGCTTCCAAAGTTTGTGAGCATCCCCAAGATAAATTTCTGCCAAAAACCAAATACCATTTGAAAAGCTGAGAACACAATGGCACCATGCATTTTTATCTGTTTACATATTTGAGATTGATACTCAAGACTGGACAAAGTTAACATGGTTATTATAAATGGCAAGCTATCAATTATGTGTTTCGTTTCCCCTCCCCTTAGTGGGAAAAGAAGGGAGTTAAATTTCTACTTCACTTGATTATTTCAGCTATTGACAAGTTGGTAAAATGCGGAAGACAGTGTCATGAGCAGCAATTTTGTTGCCCTCTTTTGGTCGTTATAAAGAAGATCCAGTATGAAAATGAAGATCCAGCGATGGAAAACTAGAACTTAAGGCCGGAATATCTAAAGATGGAAATATACTGAAAGCAAAAGAAGATCTCAGGATGAAAATGAAATGGTAGATTCTTCCTAAACAACTCAACCCATTGGGATGGATTTTAAAAGTATACCAAGATGTGGTCAATCTCGCACACATCACATACCTCATACACAGTCATTTCCTTGCGCAGTTGATCTTCCACAGAGGGTACAGAGCTCTCCCCCTCTTCATCAGCAACTATAAGATCCTCAATGCTTCCATTCGTACCACCATTTTTACCACTGTCAACCATACCTTCCATTAGTGTAAACACATGGTCTTCAGAGTCTGCCCCAAGTGATTCTGCAAGAATTCCCTTCAATAGGAAAAAAGAGGCAAACATATGAGTTTTCCTCTTGACTTCCAAAGCTTAAAACTTCAATAAATAACAAGAACCCATTTGAAAAAAAATTTAGCTGGTGCTTGACAGGAAGGGGAACGTTCGACTTTACAATAAAATGACACGTCATATCATTCAACTCGAAATTCAAAATTATTAAAGGTAACTAAGAAAGAAAAAAAATCTGTAATCAGTAAAAGTAACCACTGCTGCTGAGAAATCCAGAGTTTCTAATACGCTTTACTCTGTCACCAAGACAGATGACTCAAAACTGGGGTTTTTCAAAAGTATGCTAGGGTTTGTGTTCAAAGACAACAAATATATCTGAAACACGAAAGTATTAGTCTATCAAGCATACCTTGCTTATCCAGAAATTTATCCTGCGATTAAGTATGTCTGTTGGAACCCCAATTGCAGCTGCAAGATTCTTAGAGGTCCAGCTGAAAGTATAAGATATCAGTATGGCAAGAAAATAGTAAACAACATAAAATGCATTAAAATATTTCTGACGCTACCTTGTCTGATCTTGAAATTGCATTATAATTGCTGCATGCACAGGAGCAACCACAAATTGCACTGCTCTATCTTCAAATTGCAACTCCAACTAAAACAGCACCAACCATCATAAGTATTGTTAATGGCAATTCAGTGATTCAGGAAATATAGAAAATCTCAGCAAGTCAAAACTCTCCTAATAGAAAGGCATGAAATGACATAGTGTAAGCATCTTACCTTAACTGTACCAAGACTTTTCTTCCATAATAGTTTACGTGGGGTCTTGATTTCATTAAACCTCTTTGCATAATCAGATAGTAGTTGGTCAACAGGTCCAGGTACATTAAGGGACTCATCCTGAAATTTGATTTAAAGGTTAATCAACCTTTACTGAAATTTTGTTACAAATAGAAAATGTAGTTCTAATGACAATAATGCTAATGAGATGTATATAGTATAACGGACAAAAGACATCAGTTTATGCACAAGGTTCTTGCTAGTCAATTTAGAATGAGTCAAACATAAGTTGCCTAGCTACTCATGCAGAGAATATGTCACCAATTGACTACTAACTTTGGTGAAAGAAACAGTGGGCAAGGAAAATGCTGAAGCTAAGTGAATCAATAGAATAGGAGGGAAATTTTAAAAGAATTAAATTAAATTAAAATGCTTGCAAGAAATCATAACTAATGGGGGCCTCGAGGAGCATTAAGCTATTAAAGCCGCTCCTAAATGCAGAAGAAACAACCAAAGTGCAAGCGATTACTTGGTATCACTGATTGCAGAGAAGTGTGCCAAGAAGATATTTCAAATTATGAGAATGTAAATCCTCGATCCGTCTTTTCCCTCTAACAGAAATTTCAAAATAAATGACATTACCACTGGCAACAATTCATTACCTGGATTTGGGGCCAGAAATTTGAAGAGATGATTGTTGCATCAAAAACATCCATGGAAACCCCATTATCTCCCAGCTCAGAACCTAAGACATCTACCCCACGTTAGTGGAATAAAATAAAATAATTAGTCTTCTGGTAATGCTGGAGAGAGTAGCCCAAAAACCAATCATCTGTAGGGAAGACGTAAAGTTTGGAAGCTACCTGCTTGAGATGTCCGAGTTATGGTTGCTTTAATATTGCCGTTAGTCCTCTTAGAATCAATCAGATCATTCAGCATAATTTCACATTTCTGCATGCTGCTCTCTCCAAAATGTATCTGAAGAATGATTACAAACTATGAACATTAAGGTAGACAGTTTGAAGACTACATGAACAACCAATACACCCAACTAAACAAATAAACCGCAAGCTTAAATAAAAAAACCACTTGCCTTGAGGAGTTCAAGAGTGCGTATCTCTGTATCGATGTCATAGTCAGATTTGTTGAGAAGCTTTTCAGCCAGCATAACACGATATTCATTAACTAGTTGATCTTTTGAACCAATTATGCCAACAATCATCCCAAGTATGTCAACCTTCCTTCGGTTCCTGCTGCCCTTCAAGGGGTCAGCTTCTACAGGGTCTGGCTCCCAGCTGAAACGGCAGAATTATAAAAATACATCACCTGAGTATGCAAAGAACAAAAATATAGCATTTGATTGGATTTGAAAGCAACTAAATTATATTCCATATAACTTGCAAACAACTATAATACACTTTCATCCACGGCCTTGCCTATGCACATACCGTGAAGCATTTATCCATGCCTGCTTGTCATCAGTGTGGAAATCGTCATCAAGACCAGCGTTCTCTTGATTTTCTTCATCTCTGTTTAATTCTTCAAGAAGGCTATCCCCAGTGTTTCCAGATACATTCGGATTCCCACCAGTCCCATCTGTAAGCATCGTCACAATGCACTTTATGGTGTCCTTCCTTCCCCTCAAATAGTCCCTAATTGGTTCTCCAACTGCTTCGAGGAAAACACCTGCTGGATCTATTGTCCGGAGTGCTTTAATTGTTGAAACATATTGATGCAAAATGTCATTGGTTGAGGCACCTGCAGTTAGCAAGCGATATCGTAGTGCAGAGATAAATGACTCGACCAGCTTAGAATGTTGTCCAGTGTATTCAAGACACTGTTTCAAATCTTCAATTGCAGGAGAGCTGCAAAACCCCAAAAGGAAAACAAATGATCAAGGAAAGCCACAATAAATGAAGGTTATTTAAGTGATTGTAACACCACACACACCACCACCCCCACCCCAAAAAAAACAAAAAAAATCAATTATATATCATCGTGGATTCCAACAATTGAAAACCATTACCTGTCAGGGTAATCCACAATAATCTCAAATAATTTAGTTATTCTTAAATCTTGCAATGTTTCGTATGCAAAATACTCTAGTCGCAACTGCCATCTAACAAGTCCTTCAGATGGGGTGTCAATTCCAGGATAAAATGTAGAAGGACATGAAGCCAAAGGTGACTTGAGACCAGATGAAACACTGTCATAACTAACAGAGTCACCAAGATAAGCAAGAAGGGCATGCAAGAACTGAAGAGGCACAGCCTGCAGAATACACATTCAAATATTAGGAAAACTTTGGCCTTTGAAAACATAAAGCTGTATTGGATAACTAAACCATTTGTGCGTTATTTGCGGCTTCACAGTTCTCCACAAAAATGGAAATGAAATACAAGCATATGAAAGCCACCTGAATCCACCCCTTGATGGACTCCAAAACAGAAATCCGGTAATCATCACCAGCAAGATCATGAACTTTGGCCTGCCATTCAAACAAGACAAATTAGAAGTTGGCAAGACAAATGAAATGGTGGGATGTTTAACATATAACAGTATACTGAATCCAACAGCAGAGATAATGATCACCTTTAGAAACAAAAAAATAGCAGAAGCATAGGCATCTTCAGTCATAGATGTAAACCCAAGACTTCTAAGATCGCGAACAACCTTCCCTATGTTGTTCACTAATTTATTGTTGTCCAAGAACCTCCCTTGGGGATAGCATTCATCAATCTCCATTTGTCCACTCCTGTATGAGACTTTGCATTTGTCATCTAAATCCATATCATCTTTATCATCATCATCATCCTCATCATCATCATGAGGGAAGTCTCCACCCATTATAGTACTCAGTTCCTCCAACCTTCCTTTAAAATACCAGTGGAGTGTCTCTAAGAATTAAGAACATGGAGGCATTAAAAATAAACGCAAGTAATTACAAATTAAAACAAACAAACAAAAAAAACTTGTAAATTGAAAGTCAAGATCTTTTATTTATTTATTTTTGTACCGGGAAAATGCCGGGGAAGAGTGGCCATAAGAACTGAAGACACTGACATTTGGTACTTAGCAAACAGCTCAACTCTGTAATCATTAGAATCATGGCTTCCATGGTTGTAAGACTGCAAAGCATGAACCAGAATCAACAGACACTTCTCCTGGTAGTGCTTTTCCAAAGATATTTCTTCCAAAGCGTTATAGAACAGTTCCTCTTCAACTGAAACGTCGTCGTAAGCCTCGAAATGCCGCCAAAATTTCAAGGCGCCATTTTTCTCGAAGGTTCGCTCCAGCGCACCAAGGAAGTGGTCGCGGAGCAGAGACTCGAGCCCGTGCTTGCAGAGGCGGTGAACGTGAGATACGAACTGCGGACCGACGGAGAGGTCGCCGGCGCCGTTTAGAAGAGTGTCCGTAGCAGCACAGAAGCCATTGTAGCTTTCGAGGATTTCTTCGATGGAGCCATCGCTGAGTTTGTCGAGAATCGCTAAATTGCAGACTGATGAAATCGAGTCCGCCATTGAAATGCCCTTGAAGCTACTGCATTGCTTAAATTAGGCTAATCTTCAAGAGAGTTTGATAGATTCTATAGCTGAACATTCCCAAATTCTTTACAGACCACACAAATTCAATGAACCAGGGGCACAAATTCTAGCCGCAAGCCAGCTACCATAGCCACGAGCTCAACCAAAATTGGTTCTTTGAGCAAATATTGACCCAGCATTCGAGTTGCCACAACACACACCAGCTACAACCAAAAGTGAGAGAGAGAGAGAGAGAGAGAGAGAGAGAGATAAGGGTTGTGGCCCTGGGTGGGGTGAATCCGGAGAGAGAGGTGGTGGCTGGGATAGGGGAAGGTGGCGAGAGGGTCAGGAGAGAGGTGGGGAGTGCGGCGGTGTAAAGCAGGGGCGGGTTGTGTAAGTTTGGTTTCCAATTTTTTTATGTTATTTTATTTCTTTTCACAATATTAAAATATAACTCATTGCGTAAATTATTCTAAATTGATATAATTTACGAAAATGGTTTTTAAAAATTAAGTGCAAAGAGATAAACTCACTATCCTGATCAACTAACCTAACTGAATTAATACCTCATATTTTGCTTTTTTAGGACAATACCTTAGACTTTTTGATGGAGCAACTCCAGAACTTGTGGCCATATGAATTACTATGTTTTTTTTTTTTTTGGCCAATCCATATGAATTACTAGTTGAACTTTCTATTTTGAGCATTATGATCAATGACTGGTAAAATCCTACTCTCTTTCTGCATACACATTAAACATCCATGGCATGGCAGTTAGATGAAAAAAAATCTCTCTTGTAACTGGAATAGCACAACGGTCAATAACACAATAACATGTAAAAAGCTATCCCATTTATCATTGTGTTATTAGTTTGGAATAGCAAAAAGTGATATCCCCTTGACACATGCTAATTCTTTCAGTTGATACAAGTTGCAACCCAATTCAATTAAGGGGTTAGAATAGATGGAACAAGGTTAGATCACAATAGGTTAGACCCTTAACTCAACTACTAGCCAATAGTTTTTTTTTTTTCTTTAAAAATTCAGTTTTATAACTTTTAAAAAAATATATATGTATCCAAAATGCTTTACAGTTTTGGAGGTGTCCCAGTTTTATGGGCAACTACATAACATGTTATTTTTTTCTCTTTTATTTAATTCATTTTATACAGATTGTGAATGTACTAATGTATCCTTTTAACATTTTCATTAAATAATGACAATCTGTTTTAAGGTCGTCTCCCTTCATATAAATAGATTAACAAGCCCAACTTTTGACTTGGGCTTAGGATGACAAATTATGCAGCCCATTTGTCATTTCATTTCCTGCATACACAACGTCCATGGCATCATCGGCATGGGAGTCGAAATAAACCCATGTCTGAGGCATTATTTCACTTTGTCAACAATCAACTGCTTAGCGTTTGATTGAAACCTTTTCCAACGGCATCTATGACAAGAGCAAGAGCAATGAATGATACAGCCAGCTATCGTAACTGTGGGATGGTGCGGCTGTGGCTACTGGCTACTGACTAGCGACTAGTACTACTGCTGATAGTAAGGTCATGCCGGTGAGATCCCAAAATTGAATGGATCAACCTTCCCTACCTAAATCCTTTTTAAGTAAGGGAACCACCCTCTAGTCGAAACTAGTTTCAAATTTTCAATTAATGTCCCAATGTGGTTATTTGGGTTGGCCCATATCGGACACCCAAACGCAAAACAAGGATTGTGGGACCAGCAACGCAGCTACATGAAACTGGCCGGCTGATAAAATTTATTCACCAAATGATGTAGCATCGAGCGTATGACACAACCGAGATCTCGCAAGTGCAACGAGCAAGATGGCAGGTAACTAATTGAAGTTCTCAAATCCAAGCATAAGAAAAGTTGCACCGTACATTAACAAGTGATATCACCAGCAGAAATAAATACCTATAATAATGTAATATTTCTTAACGTTAACAAACCAGCTTAGCTAAAATAGAACACCACCGCTCAACATAAACAAAAAACCCTTCTTTCCACTAAAATGTTTCCCTAAATTTTCGAAAAGCGAGACTTAAGTACAGACAGATGCGTGCATACAAAACTAGTTCCTTGGGAAACAGTCAGGTGAAGTCAGAAACTAAACCCTCACATCATCTAAGGTTCCTCCCCAATCCTCATGTAGTTTTTGCTTTGGGAGCTCTTTTTCTGAGTTGCCTCTTTGGTATCGACGCCTTCATGCTTATGAAAAACAGCAGAGCCCCAAAGAATGCCAAATTCTGCAAATCATAAAAAAGGAAATCATTAATAATGATTTTGAAACTTTTTCTTTGGTTTTAGATTTTTATATAATATGCCTATCTAAGCCTCTAAGCCCCATACTATTGTCTAAGCATATTGTACACTACGTCAATAAAGAAGGGCAGCCTTGTGCATGCAGCTTCTAAGAATCTAACCTAAGGTCCAAGTCATAACGGGGCAACCTCACTCTCAGGCCAAGAATCAGATTCATTAATTTCCAAAAAGAAAAAGAATCACCCTCATTAGGTGAAATATCAATATTAGGACTTTTTCCATCTTGAAGTTTGATCCAACTAACCTTCCTCCTGTAGTTTAAAACTTAACAAAAGTAACCATTTTAACCATACCAAACTTGTCTAAATCAGACATTTCATCATTGGTCGAGCATTAGCGAGCCGGCAATTTTTAACAGCAAATTTTCATCCCTATAATTTTGGTTTGATCCCACTTTAATCCATATGGTTTGACCTCGTTGTTGACTAACTTATACATGTTCTGTCTACAAAATTGACAAAATGTCTAATTTGGACAAAATTGAAATGTTTAGAAAATTAAGAGGGTATGTTTGTTGAGTTCTAAATTATAGGCATGACAGTCAAATTAGGACTAGACTACAAACATTAAAAATGTGTCTGAGAGAGAAAGAGAGCAAGGAATCTTGATTTCCAACCTGGGTAAACTTGAGGAAAAGTTGATTGAATTCGGTCTTCTCAGGATCATAGTTGTAAAAGTCGTACAAGATAGGAGTGGCGATGGCCTGATGCAGAAGCTGCACAAAAATATATTGAAACACATGTTTCAGAAACTATGTTGGTCTACAGGTACAAAACAAAGACAGGCTCAGACGATCAAATCAATTATACAAAATACAAACCAGCAGATAGGCTCCAAGAGAAGAACCAAGGATGAAGAGAAGACCCCCAATGCCCTTCAAGGCTATTGTGGCCGCCAATAAATGTTGGATCTGCCATTAACAAAGTACAAAATTCACTTGGGTTGTATACAAATAAGAAGTTATTGAATTAAAACAAAAAAATTTAAAATTTCTCACTTCAAATTGTTTGGGCTCTTTCAAACCAGTGTGAGTTGACACATGATTCCAGAAAATATCGAACTTGGGTCTCAGAGACTTGGCTGCGGGTCCGCCATCCACACCAAATTCACTGAACCTATAAATAGAAACAAATATGAACTGTCTCTCATCAAAATCAAGTAACATATTACAAGCTCATGCTCCATCAAATCAAAACATGTTAAACTCCATCAAAATCAAAGTGCATTCAAAGAAATGAAATATGCATAAATCAGATCATGTCACACAGCTCTTGTTCTTTAAGTTACTTGGATCTAAGCATGCATGCTTCACCATTAAAAATAACCAACTTTTTGAAAGGAAAAAAACAAAAGCAAAGCTATCAAAAATACCCACAAACTTGATTTTGCTTCTGCCAATTCAAAAGCTAACAAACAATAAATTACATAAAAATCATGCCTAAAATGAAGTGGGTTCCCTGCATGCAGCAAGATTATGAAAGGTAAAACATACATCATCAACTAAAATTCCATTTCAGATTTGCCCAATTCAAACTTCAACTTTAAAGTTCACTCTTTTTTTCAATAAAAATAGACACAGAGCAGAGTCACAGAGAGACACAGATCTGGGCTCACTCTTGCCAAGCAGAGAGAAGGAAGACAGAAGCGAAGAGAAGCCTTCCAACGAACGAAATGAAGGCCATGTCTGGTGTCTGTACGGGAAGAGACCGAAACGATGCCGCGGCAGAGACTCGAGACTTTGGGGCCCGACTCTCAGACAAAGTTTCGAATTTTCGATGCAAGAAAAACGAACTCGGACAGGGGTGATAGTGATAAGGGGGGAGTAGATCTAGGAAACGGCGTCGTAAAGAGAGGGACAGATGCACGCGTTCGAAAAATTTAAAAGAGTAAAGCGGTCGTTGGATACCATTCGAATCGAACTAATAATACTTGCGCGAGTGACGTACATGTGTGTACTCGCGCATTATTAGTGACGATTCGGGACCGGCAGGCCTACACGTTAACTCGCCAATCATTTGGCTTGTGGTTTCTCGTACTGGAGCCCACCGTGGCGTTCGTGGCGGTTTTGAAAGGCGAGTGTTCGTGATGTCGTAGATCCAGAGAGTATTGAGATTGCTACTTCCGTGATTTTGATTTTGGGCTTGGAATTTTACACTGGTGCCCCTGAGCATGTTCTTGTCCATTTTAATGTTTTTTTGTTTTTGTTTTTTTGAACATTTTTAAATTTAAATTAAAGTGCTCCTGCCATGTGGGTTTTTCTATCTTCCTTTACCACTGGGATTTATGTTTTTCTTTATTAACATTTGGTTCTATCATTTATGTTATAACAACTTTTGTCACCCAATCTTTAGCCCATCTGCAATAAATAAATAAAATCATTTTTTCTCAAGATAACTTTGGCAAAAAGACTTGGATAAATGCATGTATTTGCGCTCACGGGTCTAGCTACAACAAAAAGGGTCTTGACTTGCATTGTACGTGTGAGAAAACTCTCATTCCCACTTGTATCACAAAATGCATGTACTAGTCTTTCCAAATCTTTAATAAAATAATTGTATGAAGATGGACAAAATGAGAGGTTAGCTAGCACGACTGACTTGAGAATATTGTTTCTTTACACTCTTCATTTTTCTTTTTCTTTGTTGTTGTTTTAAATATACAATTATGCAAACTGCAGATCTAATATGTTGCCTGCCGCCCACCTCAATGACCTCATGTAGGAGCTCTGCAAGTGCACGTGAAGACAACTCAAAGGATCAGTGAAGTTCAAAATGAACATAAGTAGATCAAGGCAAATCAGATGCTACTCAGTGCCCAATATTATTTTCCTTGTCCAACCAACGTGTAGAGACAAAGTCATTTGTAGTCTTTGTAATTTGATGGATTTTTCATTTTGCTCTTTGTAGTTTTAATTTTGGCGATTTGACTTATGTAGTTTGATATTTATCACAGTATAACAGCACATTCAAATTTCCATCAAATTCAATCTAAAATGCCCCTCCATGTGAGGGACACGTACTTACTCATACACGAAATTAAATGAAATTTTAGATGTGTCCTTAAATTCCTAGGAATATCAAATTACATGGCTCAAAACACTAGAATTGAAACCACGTTGACCAAAATGGGAAATCCAACAAATACTTTTTTCTAACCTTTACTATGTTTTCCATATTATGTCTCCCTTAAAAGATAACATTGACATTTTACATTGTAAAAAGTTTTTTATCAACTAATTAATCTCATATGGTCCATTTGCAATGTATGTGATGTGTTTTTGGTTGTACAATACAATGTATGTGCTTATATGTGAGTGCGTATTTATATCTATAACTTCAAATATCCCACTAAAAAAAGTTGCAAAAGGAGAACTAACAAAAAGTAAACATGCCGCTAAAGGAAGTATATTATTATCATCTACAGTTAGATTTTGAAAAGAATACTTCTCTTATAACCTACTTCTAGTACCTGTCTTATATTGAGTTTATCTATAATTATGAATGATTACTGAAACTTAAAAATTATTCTTAGTCCTCATTAAGAATGGCAACATGGCGAGGCAATATCATATTCATAATAACTAAAAGATTTGAAGTCGTACAACTTCTCGCTGCTTTTTAAGTGGAGATCTAAATTCTTTTATACCACAAACTCCTTTACATTTTTAAAAATTGAAAAATAAAATTTGTTAAGACCCAATCAAAAAATGTTGTGAAAACAAAAATTTGAAAAGTAAATTGATAGAAAAGAAATTAGGGTCACATAAAATGACTTCTTTTTTTTTTTTTTTTTTTGGAACATAAAATGACTTCTTACTTGTCAAACACTTCATAAGTGAAAATACCAGGTTGGTGTAGTCGGGTCAAAGTCCACGGCCTTGTCCAGTTCGGATTCAGATTCCATATTGTTTTTGTCAAAACCCAAAAAATAATTAATAAATAAATAAATCGAATTTACTGTCCGGCCGCCTAGCCTTAAGTCGTAAGTCTCAAGTCTCGGCCCGTCAAAATTGATTCTTTAAATTAAGACCCAACGACTACCCCCTCGGAGGCAAAGCAGACCTACGATTCGAACTCCATCGCTTTCAAGAACTCTCTCTCTCCTTCTTCTTCTCCTTCTCTGCAAAGCAATGGGGTTCGTCTCCTTCCTCGGTCGCGTCCTCTTCGCTTCCATCTTCATCCTCTCTGCTTGGCAAGCGTAAGATCTCTCTCTCAGATCTGCTCGATTAGGGCTTCCCTCTCAAGTTCACCTCTTTACTCTTTTCCTTTTTTGTCTGAACTCAGATTTACCTTTTACTCTAGCAGTTTTGATTTGTTTATACTTCTCTGATCTAGTTTCTTATTAAGCATTCTTTTAGTTCATTTGTTTTCAAATTTGTGTACTTTATTTTTTCGCCCTGTATTTCAATTTCCGATTTTTGTGTATAATATGCTTGCGATGTTATATGTGTGTGTGTGTGCGTCTTTGCTTGTTTGAAGTGAGATTTTAGTGACAATAATCTATTGCTTTCTGAAATAAGCGTTGTGAAATTTAATGTTTAGATGATTGTTGCTACTTCCTACTGGCTTTACTGTAAAGAACTGGTTGGCTTTACTGTAAAGAACTGGATGTGATCCAGTTGTGGGTTGATTTTCCAAATCTGTGCTGTTTCGATTGGTCATGGCACTCCTAAAGTTAGGTGCTTGACTGAATTGTGAAGATCTAATGATCTTTTGAGTGTTTTAATAAGCTGGGTTGAGAATAACTTTTTCCGACACAAAGTGAACTTATTCGCGTATCTTAAAAGGGTGGTGGTTGTCTATTCCTTGTCTGGTCCTTGTTTATGGAACTTTGAAACTTTCTTTTGACGTACAACGAAATGGGTTATGGTCTAATTATTTAGATACTTGTGAACAATTTTCTTTTTCTGTTTCCTAAATGCCAGTTTATTTGAAATGTGTATTTCAAATGTTTGTTAATGTCAAAAACATCCACGTGTGTATAGGTGGGATCTAGTTTGGCAGTCTCTTTAGTTCGTTTTGGATTAAACAATTTCTATTTAGAGCATAGATGAACACTTTGGGTGATAAATTTAATTTAAAAACCTGGTTTCCATTTTTTTTGTTCTGTTTAATGGTTTTAGTGCTCATTAATATTGTAAAAGGTTTATTATCTCCTGTTGCTTTGCTCTGTAACATCCGTTTGTGTGCCATCTTTCAAGATTTGTGCATGTCTTGTAGCTTATTGCTTATATTGTAAATAGTCTGTTACCCTTTGGTTGTGTTGATGTAACATCTGTATATTCAGGTTCAATGAATTTGGTGTTGATGGTGGACCTGCTGCCAAGGAATTGGTTCCCAAATTTAATGTATTCAAGAAAAATCTGTCTTCGAAACTAGGGGTTGAACTACCACATATAGATGTAAGTCTCTTTATTTCTTTATATGCAGTTTCTTGATTCTATCCTATGTTCATGTTGCTCATGCGGTAGTTTGGCTTTTGACATGGGAATATCTTTTACAGGTTAAACATTTAGCTGCTGCTACGGTAGCTCTAAAAGGGGTTGGAGGCATTTTATTCATAATTAACAGTTCTTTTGGAGCTTGTCTCCTGGTTAGGATTCCTTTCTTTCATGGTTTTTGATCAATTGCTTTCGAAATGTAAAGAAATGGTGATCAAATTTGTGTTTCAGTTGTTGGTTACCGTATATTCTTGACACATGTAATGTTTCTGTTGCAGCTTCTACAATTGGCGGTTACCACTCCACTTATCTATGACTTCTACAACTACAGTCCTGACAACAACAAATTTGGCATACTCCTGAATGATTTCTTGCAGGTTTGTATATTGTATACACTTGCTTATTGCTTGATATGTTTTTCATATGTAATTTAGAGCGTAATTTGATGAGATTGTAATTTCGTTTGCAGCACGCAGCACTTTTTGGTGCCCTGCTTTTCTTTGTAGGGATGAAGAACTCAATTCCAAAGAGGCAACTCAAAAAGAAGGCCCCAAAAACCAAAACTGGTTAGAAGTACATCGAGGAAGTAATAGATTTTCAAAAGGGTCTAAATTTAGCTTCTTGAAGTGGCTGCTGCTCAGCATCATTACGACGGGGGATGTTAAGCTACTTATCAGTGCTCTTGTAATTTTTTCCAGTGTTCCTTTTTAGGATCCATTTCTTTGATTATTCCCTGTTCTGGGGTGAGATATACTGTTACTTCAACACATGAATTGGTTGTTGTGGCCTTTTATTCTTCGCTGATAAGTCATTATATCTACTCTTACTAAATGAAATTAAGATTTTCTTGATCATAATTGCACACTTTTAGGGAAAGTGATTGTTGTTTCCAAACAACCGAGCCTTCAGCTTTGAAACCTGAAGAATCCCAGTTTGTAAGCACACTACTTGGCTCATTACATGCAATTCACATTATATGTGCAAAAAAGATTTGATTTGTCTGGGATGAAGAGTGGCTCTTACCGGCAATGAACCAAAGTATTTTCCTTTTAAGAGATAGATGATGCTCCCTAAGAAATAAAAGTTACTTTTGATTCCTTTCACCGTTTGCTTTCCTTTTTTCTTAAAAAAAAAAGTTATATAAGTTTATTCGATCATGCATTACTTTCTATATCTTGTTCAAATCTCCATCTTTTATGAGAACCTCTAGTAAAATTGCATCAATAAAATGAGATTTATAAAACAAAACAATAATAAGATAAGAGTGTAAGATAATTGTTTTGAAGTATCAATAACAACATTTTATACAAGGATATTGAGGTTGGGAGCATTTGGACGCACTCCTCAAGTGCAAGGGTAACGGCTCTTAACCACTTGAGCTACAAACCTCTCCCAAAGAAGAGGAAATAAATTTGAGGGCAACAATGTGCCATTCTTTACCTTAACTTAAACTTGAGCTTGATATAAAAAATTATCTTAGAAAAATATATTGGTCCTATTCATGTAAAGAGTATATTAGGTTTTTTTACAGCAAATTCTTGTAACTCAAGTGGTTAGATGCATTTATTCATACACTTGAGATACTGTGTTTATATTCCAAGCCTCATTTGTGTAAATAAAAAAAATTTAAAATTTAAAATTTATTTTTATTTTTTTATAAAAAGGAGTAATGTTTTCACATTAAATATTTTATTTTTGAAAAAAAAAATAACTGGGTCACTGACCAGGCCTGGCAGCCCATATTGGGTCCATTCCTGGACAAAAGAAGAGAAAGAAGAAAAACAGAGACGCAGGCTCACAGAGTCTCAGACAAACACCGGAAACACAAAAAGAAGCAAAATCAAGCAGGTGAACCGCGATTTCAAGCTCTTTCTCGTTCTAGCAACTCTTTTCAGTTTCCATGGTATGAACCCAGAACACGCACACACACACACTCTCTCTCTCTCTCTCTCTCTCTCTTTGTATGCAAATTGTAAATTGTTTGTTAATTCAAGCTTGTGCTATTTCCCAGGATTACTTGAAAACCGTGGTCCCTTCACAACTGCTCTCCGAGCGAGGTTCCAACCTGGTCGTCATCAACCCAGGTATTTAATTTCTGAGTTTCCTACAGCTTCATTAGAAATATAAGCACAAACCCATCAAATTTTTCTAAGCAAACACAAAACCCACTTGCCCCACTCAATCTTTTAGTTACTTATTTTGGTCCTTTATTTTGTGTTGTTGGGGACGTTAGGTTCTGCAAATATCAGAATAGGCCTTGCTTCACAGGACACCCCTCTGAATATTGCTCATTGCATTGCAAGGCATACCACACAAGTGCCCAGGAGAAATGTCCAAGACCAGGTTTCTTATACTTTCTTAACTTCAGTTTTATTTATTGCTTTGTATGGTTTAGTCATAATTATTGTTTTTGGGTTTCAGCTGCTCAATTCTCAAGTTTCAACCACGCAGTATATGGAGCGCGAAAAAGCTTATGATACAGTGAGTCTATGTACATTGCTTCCCTTAATGCGTTAAACCATTAACTTTATATTTGGAATTTGAATTGAACCTAAATGTTTGTGCATTTTCAAGATTGCATCATTCTTGAAGATACCTTTTCTGGATGAAGAGGTTGCTAACAATTCTTACCCACGCAAGGTATGTGTGATCATTGATAGAATTTATTTTATGCGTGAAATTAGCACTGTATATACTCAATTTGACAAAGATAGTGTGCTATGCATGTTCATTTTTTTGGCATTTTGTTTACAATAAGACGATCTGAACGGATCTCTAACATATTCTATTTTAATGAAAGCTTTTTTAGTGACCTAAAAACTATAGAGACCAATGTAAAATCAGCTTGATGTTTGGTGATGATGTGTTTTGGTCATTGAAATGATGAAGCTAATGTGCAGATGGGACGTGTTGATGGATACAATCCACAGAATAGTAGAAAGGAACCAGCATTTGATTGGACAGATGTATATGAAAAGGACCCTAGTTCGTCTTCATCATTAGGTAATACAAGAGTGCTTATATAACACGCGCTCAAATTGTTTTGATTCTCATGACTGGTTGAAGTACTTTGCTGTGTGTATGGGCATTTAACCTGATGTTTTTCTGTTACAATCCATATCATCTGTTTTTGGCAAACATTTCATGTTATATATGCAGAAAGCTCAGAGAACAAGGGCACAAATAGTGAGGCTTTGGGCCAGCTTGAAGATGAAAATACTAAGGAGCTTGGTTCTAGCAACCACAAATACAAAAAGGTCATTTTTGGTGAGGAAGCACAAAAAATATCCCCCATGACGCCATATACCTTACGCCGTCCTATACGTAGAGGCCACCTAAATATTTCACAACATTATCCCATGCAGCAGGTACAATTCCCGTTTTTATTAGATTTTTAACATGAGATATGAATGCACTTTAATTAGGTTACATCATCTCCTGAGAAGTTTTGGATGACATATGTACAAATCATCATAATAAATTGACAGAATGTATTAATCTAAGCTTCATGCTGTAATGTGTCCTTCAATGCATAAAATTACTTTGTGTTCCATTATCCATGAAATACTGAATCTCATTTATATTTTGCATTTTTCTTTAGGTACTTGAGGACGTACATGCTATTTGGGATTTTATTTTGACAGAGAAATTGCACATTCCTCTACGTGAAAGAAACATGTATGCTGCTATGCTTGTCGTGCCAGAAACATTTGATAGTCGAGGTACTTCAAATTGCTGTCAGTTCTTTAGATTGAGAAATCACTCCTTTTTCTTCACTTTGTTGGTCTTAGTCATAGACTTCCATGGCTATAAGTTGTTTTTATTTTAAAATTTGTGTCCATTATGTCTTTTAGGATTGTTAGAAGTGTTTCTGTTTTTGTGAGTACAATTAATTCTGATCTTCTTTAAAAGTGAGTTCCTACTTTCTGTAATACCTTTCTTTTTTCTTTTGTTGGAACTCGTCAATATATTTACAATAAATCTGTTATTAAGAACCCGATCTGCCATTATCCTCTATATTATATAAAAACATTGTCTTGGGAAACTGTACTTATTTTCTTTTCCCTTCTGTTATTTTCGCCAAGCAGAAATAAAGGAATTGTTGTCTATAGTCTTGCGTGACTTGCGCTTTAGCTCAGCAGTGGTACACCAGGTGAGGAATTTTTCTTTTAATTTTTGCATTATGAATTTCAATTTAGGTTTTGTGGCAAGCGTCAACTTTTAACAAGAATGAAACAAATTGAGTTTCAACTGTTAAACTCGGGTCAATGTTTTATTATCTGTTGGCTATGTGATACTGACGTGGAAGACATTTATTTCAAGAAAACTAAAACTACTTCAGCGAAAGAAAATGGAAAAAGTGAAACTACCATTTTCATTATAATTTATCTTTATCTTATATCTGTGTATTGCATTGTTTCATGTCCAAAACTTGTGCTTTTTGCATGTGATTAAAATATAATTTTCTTATCACAGATGGGCTGATGGCTATTACCTAGAATATAATGTGTTTGCGATGCTACATCTTTCCATATGAAATACATGCCACAATTAATGTTGTAGTTTGATTTTTCTATATGCTCTCAATGCTATTGACAGTTTTCTTTCTTGTTTGATGATTTCCTATATTTGCAGCAAATGGTGTTTTGTGCCAGTTAATCTTCAGGGTTTTTCTTTTTTATATGATGATCTTTTTTGTCTGCTGGTTACTTTAGGAAGGTCTAGCCGCAGCTTTTGGGAATGGATTATCAACAGCTTGTGTTGTTAAAATGGGTGCTCAGGTGACATCAGTTATTTGCATTGAGGTAACTGCCAATTCTGTACTTTCTTTATGCTTCTTTTTAACATCTAGAAAACAACTGTAAATGTGTGTAAAGATATGATTCCATATGGTCACTGCATATCTTTTCATTCTTTCAAAATCAACTTGAAAAAAAATGCATGCTTAGTTACTGAACTGGAGTTACTTCCCAAATTTTTACTCTTTTTTTTTGTGTAAGCAAAAATATTTCTTTTTGTTTATTTTAAAGACAAAAAGCTATCTAATGTTTTTCTTGCATTACTCGTTACCATGGTCACCAATACATTGCCGTCATTTGCCTTCCCTAAACTCCATTATCAACACTATCACAAGTTTTACCAAAATCCTCACCTTGATCACCATATGTCCATCACTAATGGAACTCGCGATAACACCACCACTGCAATTGCTGCTACCACCATGTATCCATTCTTCTCTCAGCTCTAGAACAGGAATTGTATTTAACAATTGCCTCCCTCACTGTTTATTCCTATATTGGTGGAGAAATCAATTTCACCACCTCAACAACTGACATTGTTTCTCCATAGAAACTCTTATCATTACAGCCATCCTCCTTTTTCTTTCTGTGCTGTTTTGCAGGGAGGGGGTAGGGGTTGGGGTGGGTTTGAGTGTTGAGGGAACTACTTCTGTTGCACTGTCACTGCCAACCATCTTTTCTTTGGTTGTATATCATGCAGCAAAAAGAAAAGCATAATTAACTTCCTTTTTAGTTTTTTGGCGGTATATCAGTAGCATGACTGTATTATATTTATACCTAAATTGATAGATTTGGTCTTTTTCACTTATGATAATGTACCATTCGTCTCTTCTGTTGTCCAGGATGGAGTAGCTTTACCTACTACAGAGAAAACTTTACCTTTCGGCGGAGAGGTGAGTTTCGCTTTTAAAATGTACTGAAGTTTTGACTAGCTAGTAGCAACAACAATGAAAGAAATATTATACCCTTGTTTCTGTAGCTCTCCTTCATCCATGTTAACTATCTCTATCAGTCTAATAGGATATGTTCACCCTCAGTAATTGTTTCTTGATGATGTAAAGTTGTAAGCCTTTCTTTTCATGATTCATCATACTTACTTTTCATCTTAGCTCTGCAGGCATGCCCAACCTTTTGTGCACAAATGACTTCATCCTATTTATTATGCCAGTGATACAAATTTGAATATATCTATCATCTTTTCCTTTTCATAACTGCGTCTCAAATTAATTTTTTCTTATGGTGACTCATATCATGTTTGATTATTTTCAATTGGTCTGTCTTTCAAGCTCCTTCAACTTGTTCTATGCGATGTGATGGTGCATCAATTGTTGTTTTAGCATATGAGCACTGAACTAATTCTGTCATCACCTATTTGTCCCACTGCATGGCTTTTTAATTTCATCTGGGTTACTTACTCTCATCTCGTAACCTCTTTCTCTACCTTTTAAACTTCCATGAATTAAATGAATTGTTTGTTTCTGCTTTTGCTAACCTAGATTTTGGATGTTAAATAATTGCTATTATTATTTATGGAGTTTTTAGAACTTCTTTAATATGTCGCTGATTTAATAAGTTTCATTTGTCAGTGTACTTTTTCCTGGTGAAGTTGATTGATGAGTGTATTTGTTCAGGACATATCAAGATGCTTTCTTTGGACTCAGAGACATCATCAGACATGGCCGCAAATTCGTACTGACATGTTCACGAAGCCTATAGATCTCTTGATGCTTAACAGGCTAAAAGAGTCATATTGTGAGATTAAAGTTAGTTCTTTTTACTTCTTTCTTATTTTGTCATGGATTATCCTATATGTAATTTATCTTCTATAGTCTAACCTAGCTTCTTTTTGTGCTACATGGTTCATGCCAGTAGTACATGAATTACATGCATGCACGTATGGGTCCCTTGTAACAAGTAAAAGAAAATGTATGCCAGGCACCGTAGAGTTTGTTGAAGTGTTTCTCTTTAACATTTGGGATCCTAGTTAGTAGAGTATTTACCAAATCATGCCATGGAAAACCATTCGAGTGGTATGTTATTTCTTAACTTACTCTGGGATGTGTTTAAATAATATTTGTTACATGAGAGAAGTGCATTCGCTTGGTAATTTTGATGGTCATACGAAGAGATTAGGCATGTTGCAAAGAAATATCTCTCCTGCTGAGAAAAGTTAGATTATTTCAATTGCTTGGTAATATACTGAACCAAGCAATTGAAGGGGATGCTAGAGTTATGATTGAGGAAGCCATTGAAAATAATCTGTCATAACCACCCTCACCCCCCACCCCCAAGGAAACAATAACTTTCTTATTGAAAAACCAGAAAGGGATAAATAGGGGATGGAGCAAAGGCAAAACCAATGAATACAGAGCTCTCACCAGTCTGGATGGATAGCAATATTGTTTCTAGACAAGAGAACCCAAAGAGAGGAAAGATGAGTATCACACTATCATACTAGTGATGATTCTCCTAACCTAGGTTATTCCTTCAGTTGAGCTGTGGTGTACAATGCCGCCTAGATTTTTGTGTGGCCCCTCTAGACTCTAGTGGGGTTGAACGATATCTATGCATGTATAATATTTGTGTTCTGTTTAAATCTTGTGAAGACTTACCTACAGGACAACACACACATGTTATGGTCATAATCCATAATTTTGATCCAATGGGTGGTTTTCCTTTGTATATGTTTGTTTTGTACGCTTTTTGTTATTTTAAAATGAATTTTAATAATGAGTAATGAGCCAATCATATCCAAAGTACTCATTAAGATCTAGTATACATTGTGACGTTTCAAAGTGCAAAAAGGAAAAAAAATAATTTCAGGTCACAGTGAATCATCTATAGAACATATGTCAGGCTCATCCTTTTAATTGAGAGCTTGTAAATACTATATGTTAATGATTGAATTGTAGGGAGTGTCTAATAAACATGGCCAAATGGTGCAGAATGTGTTTGGACAAGGGTTCTTTACCTTGGTTCTCAGGTTATACGTTTTCTAATTGTTTAGTTTCCTTTATACAGGAGGGGGAACTTGATGCTGTTGGTTTAGTTCATTCTTATGAAGATGGCTTGCCAGCTGGATCTCATAAGACAAGATTAACTGCTCTCAACGTGTGTCTCGTAAAGTGAATTATAGTTGCTTTAGTCCTGAATCAATTTGTGGGCAAAATTTGAATCTTACTGTATCTTAAATAGGTCCCTCCAATGGGTTTGTTCTTCCCAATGCTTTTGGTTCCAGATGCATATCCTCCCCCACCCAGTGTTTGGTCAGTCATGTTTTCCAAGTTAAACTTTTCTGCAACATGAAAATACGTGGGGATAAATCACTTTACCTTGATAAATATTGGATTGGTTACTTAAATAGGTTTCGTGACTATGAGGACATGCTGGAAGATACATGGCACATGGAATTTCCCAGAAGACCTGAAATGCCAGATGGCATGTATCCCAGCATGAACGTTGGGTATCCAATGTGGGATACCTACCCAGTTTTTGCAGCTAAACCAAAGAAAGAAGAGAAGGTTGGCCTTGCAGAAGCCATAACGAGTAGCATTCTTTCAACAGGTATGTTTCTGTAGTTTTGCCTAGTCTGTTTTTCTATCTGATACCTTGTTATGTTTTTGGTCAAATATCTGATACCTTAGTACCACTTGGTGGTTTGTTGACAGGACGTATAGACCTCCAAAGAAAATTGTTTTGCAGTATACAGTTGGTAAATTTGTCAACCAAGATAGCCTATGAGTTTCTATATTTGCTTACTTTATATAGGAACGAAGAAATGACATATTTCATGTCTTAGGTTGGTGGAGTGGCTTTGACAAGAGGTCTTGTTCCTGCAGTGGAGGAAAGGTCGGTTCTTCTGTTTCTTTAAGCTAGCAAACCTACTTGTTTGATTATTATTTGTGATTATGATTATGCTTACGATATTTATGTAAATTGTGCATCAAAGTTTGCAAATTTTATGACAAGGGAAAACCCACCAATGTGGACTTTGATTGTTTGGCTTGGAGTATTGTTAAGTTAAGATTTGTGGTGTATATTCATGAACTCATAGCTTAGGCAATTAAGCTTCATGTTTGCACTGTGCAAGTATGCCAGATGAGTAATAGTTGTTAGGTCAGGGGATCCCCAGTTCTGTTAGTTCATAGGGTCTCCATTCTTGGAAAAGTTTTTTACTCCCCTCTTTACACTGGCCCTACTGACCAATCATCTCATCACTACTTTCTGCAGAATTTTTAGTTTTCAAGTGCACTTTGATATAATTGCATGGTTATGAGAGCCTGATATGCTCATGTGCTTATTTAATAAATGTTATCAAGTGGGATGGACCTTTCACTTAAGGGATTTAGACACCTTTATAATATTAAATTTGCATCCACCTTTTGCAGGGTTTTACATACTATTCCTTCAAATGAAGCGATTGATACCGTTGAGGTAAGTTTATCTGTTATTGTCTTGAAGGTTATTATAATCCTTTTTAACTTGGTTGCTCAAACTCGACCAGTCTTATGTTCCTATACTTTGTGGATATTATATTATCTCTTGTCATGCCTATTCTCATACGTGGACGTTATATTATGTTAAATAGGTCTTGCAACCAAGAGCAAATCCAATGTTTGTGTCCTGGAAAGGTGGAGCGGTAAGTAAAGCTCCCTCTACCTTTTTAGCATATAGTTGTATGCATCTTTTGTAGTCGGTTGACTGTTGGGAGGAGGTATAGTTGTATGCTCTTTGTTGGGTTTTTGTGTCTGATGACATCCACCAACATGTGTTTTGTGGGTTACACTTTTCGTAATGTTACCAACTTAGCACATATCTTGCTCACAACAGATTCTTGGAATTCTTGATTTTGGTCGGGATGCTTGGATACATCGTGATGACTGGATTCGCAATGGGATTCACATTGGAAGTGGAAGAAAGTACAAAGACTCTTATTTCCTTCAAGCACAGGCAATGTGTTACATTAATTCTTAAAAGGTGAGATCAACTGCCTACTCTTATTTTTATTTACATGAACATAAAAGGAACCCCTTATTTCAAAGTTGTGTGGCCTTACAGAGGTGTCTACCTTTTTACTACCCTAAAAGCATGCAATTAACAATTGATTCTAGGCGTATTATAGGTTGTTTATTTAGGCTCTGTGAAAAAATCAAATGACATTACTGATTTTACGTTTTCAGCTTTCAGATATGACTGGCAGAGCGAACTGGGTGGAGTAAATTGTTGGTCTTCGTTTGTACAGAAGCTAGATGGTAGATACTTAGCTTAGCTACGCATTTCAGACTTTTTGCAGAAAATATCAAATTCCTTTATCCGGCTTATTCAATTCGGGGAAAGTATCATGAAAATCTCCTTCAATTATGTGCCCAATTCTCTTCTTTATTGTACAAAATATTTTCACGTCTAGATTCTTGGTACGAATGCTTGAGAACAGGGAGTATGTGACATTTTCAGTTTATGGTTAAAAGAAACTCTCTTAGACATGTTTTACTCTTTCCGTTTTGGGAGGGCATCAGAGACATTTTTGTTGCATGGATCTCCTTTATCTCTCTCTTGCTTTCTCTCTTCTATAAGTACAAGATTGTAAGAGAACAAGGATGACGGGAAAAAGAAAAAATAGAGTAGTGATGTGAGTTTGAAATGAAACAATAGGCAACTGAGTCCCACATCGGCTGAGAAGAGGAGGAACAAGGGAAGGAGCTCATATAAATAGAAGTTGGTGGGTGAGGGGTGAAATTTAAAAGGGTCGGTTGGCTAAATATGCCACTCTCACCCTAGATTGGTGAGTGCCGTATGGATATCAAGACATATGGCCGACATAATTTGTGGGACCCATAGGGTTGGCTCGCTTTGGCCGACCCTCCCATTTTAAGTCCAAACCTTTACGCATTTTCTAAATGCAATGACCTTAAATTAAAAGAAGAAAAAAAACCTTTTAAAAAAAAACATTTACACAATATTAACAACCGTTTTTATTTCATTTATTATATTCATCCATTGGATTAATAACCAGAATGATAATAATACCAAGTTCTAAGCGTTCACTGATTGATAGCTCAAAGTTTGAGACCTCAAACACTGAAATCATCATTTTCAATTTAAGCCCCTTTCAAATTATTTTCTTAAACACTTGATCGAAACACACGAGGAATCAAAGCTTTGCCTTTGGAGTAGCAACCGCCACTCCAACAACGCCGCACAACTCCGGATACAAACTCTTCCTGATCTCCGCGTAAACTTCACCGTTCCACTTCCTCTTCGCCAACTGCTCCCCCAGGCGCACCGCAGCCTCCACCGTGCTCTCCGCGCTATCGTGCGCCGATTCCACAATCCCAAGCTTGACAGCCTCGTCTCCCTTCAGCTTCATCCCCCTCAGCATCACGTCCCTCCTACCCGAAACCGACCCGATCTTCGCCAGAAACGCCGCCGTGAAGTAGTCTGGGAATGGCAGCCCCAAATCGACCTCGCTCATATACAGCACGCCTCTATCGCGCCTCATCAGGAAGTAGTCGTGGCTCAGAGCCAATAAGAATCCGGCGGCAGCGGCGTGGCCTTGGACGGCGGCGACCGTCGGCATCGGGAGCGAGAGAAGCGCGGCGACGACTGGCTTGAAGGCGGCGACCATCTGGCTGAGACGGGCGAGTGCGGCGGAGGGGGAGGCGGCGGCTTGGGCCCAGCCGAGGTCGAAGCCGTTGGAGAAGAACTTGCCGTGAGCGGTGGTGATGAGGACCGAGCCGCGAGTGGCTTGGGACTTGGCTTGGGACAGAGCCGACAGGAGAGAGTCGATGAGGGTTAGGCTGAGGCGGTGCTCGTCATCGCCGGTTAGGGTTAGGAAGAAGAGATCACCGCGCTTCTCAAGAGTGCACATGGCTTTGCCGCGAGAAATTGGCTCTGAAGGCGAAGCGGAGGTGAGTTCTTGGGTTGTGTGTTAGTGTGCGTTTCTTGTTATCTTTATGATGAATTTTTTAATTTTTTTAATTTGAAAGACTTTCGGTTGTGTGCCTGTGTTCGTCTGCGTATGATCTGTTTGTTTTTCTTCTCATCTTTATTAGGTGTGGACATGGAGAACGGAAAATGGGATGGACAAAATCAGAAAAAAAACACTCTGTTGATTAAAAACTCAACAAACCGATACCAAATTGCATCAGACCGGTCCAAACCAATTTTGATGTCGATTTCACACGTTATAAAATAGAATTGGATCAGACCAATTGGTATTTTAAAATAAAATATTATATCAGTCCAATGCTAAATTTCTAATCACATAACTAATATTTGTCCAAGCCCAAACTTCAAAACACCTTTCTTTTTTATGCCTAATCATCTCTTTTTGTAAGTAATCAGATCATTTGTGAATTTTTAAGCTTAAAAAATAAAATTTTAGTTGAAATTTGTAAAGAAAAATAATTTGAAATATATATTTAAAAAATTTCGGTCTAAATTTGGAAAAATCGTAAGCCACATTGGAACCAATTTAAACTGGACCAGTTGGTTTCATAATTTTTTCACCAAAATCGAACTGAACTGCATCGATTGAATAGTATCAATTCCAGTTTCGATGTGAGGTGAAAACCATATTGACAAGGGCCATGCCCACCCCTAATCTCAAATGAGAGGTGAAAAACTCTCACAAAATGAGAGGTGAAAACTACACAGAAAATCTAAAGAGTCTTTGCAACTTATTCCAAACATGAAGAAACCGCAAAAATGATGGTGGTAGAGATCCAACACTAAAATGCATGTAGAGATTCAATGCCAAGACTCATCCGCTTGTGATGAGTGGAAGAAAATCATTAAAAAAAAATAAAGACAAATAGGGAAACCTTCTGTCTTTGAAAATGGGGGAAGAGAAGAGAAGGGAGCAAGGGAGAAAGGGGAGAGTCTTGGAAATTAGGAATGTTATTGAATTGTTATTTAGTTTCCTTTTATTAGTTGATTGTAATTGATTTGGAGTAGTCTCCAAGTAACCTAGTTTTCCTAGTTAAGCTTGCAATGTCTCTATAAATACTTAGCCTTTTGGCTCTATCAATAACAACTGAGAATTATTCTTCTTAACAATCCTTTGTTGATATATCAGTTTCTCTTTGAGGTTTCACATCAGACCCAATTTTTTGTTTTCTTTCTCTACCAAACTTTTTTCTTGGCCAAGTTTGATATTTTCTTTCTGTCTCCACATCACTCAATTCTTCTTCTTCTTCTTTTTTTGGCTAACTTTTTCGATGGGTCATATCCCTTTTTCAGTGGGTCATTTTTCAGACAAAAAAAAACAAAAATAGTATATTTTTCACTTTCACGCCATCTTCTTGGCTTTGCTTTTTTTTTTTTTTTTTAATCTCTCTTTCATCCTTATTTTTCATTCTCTCTTCTCTTTTTCCAAATCTCAACCATCTACAAGCTTCGGATTTGAGGGGCAGATATGGGAGATAGATACATTGTCACACATCAGCTGCACACTTTCATCAATAGCTTCCACACAATTGCACCAGCAACATCATCAATCAGTTTGATCGGTGCATAATTACATATCATTTTGTACCCTTCTAACTTATGATTTGGTTATGTTTTTGAGTTAAACTTGTGCTTTTAATAAGTTTTGTGTTTGTTTCAGTATAATAAGTTTGAGACTCATTTAATGCATTTTGGAGACAAATTAGCCCAAAACGGTGTCTGCAGATCATTCAATTTCACGGATTAACCTATACTTGCTCAAGAAAAATCAGATAATGAGCTATATATCATTGGAAAGATACGGAAGTCTAGTTTCCGTAGCATTTTACGGTTCATGATTCTGAGTATTCTAGAGGAAGTTATCAATAATTTAGTAGCTCAAGGTCAAAATTCGGCAGCATCTGCGTTACTGGGCCACAAATGACATTTGAAGGTCTTTCCGATTTTTCCTTGAGTTGGGCTGCATATGCTTGGAAAGATAAGACAAAGGGCTTGAAGATCCATATTTTTCCAGATTTTTTCGGAGCAAATACCAAGCCCAAAACCTGCCCACAAGCTGACTGCAATGCAATGTCATTGGATCCTCTTTTGAGCATTGGATCATCTTTTGAGCTTTGGATCCTCTTTTGAGCCTTGGATCCTCTTTTGAGCCTTACATGTTGAGCAATTAAGAGAGCCTTGGATCCTCTCAAACACTAAGTTTAAAGAAAGAAAAATTGTTTTCAAATGTAATGGTGTGTTAGGTGAAGTTGATGAAGTGAGTGGAAAACAATATTTAATTTAGATTTTCAACTTCCTTAGGCCTATAAATAGTGAGGTTTCCCAAGCTTGTAAACACACCCCAAGGGGGGGAGCTCTCAAACATTTCTCTAGAGCTCCCCTCCCTTCTCTCCCTCAAATTCTCTTATTTTCCTTTCTAGTTCTCAATTGTTGTAATAAATTCCTTTTGCTAAGTTTTTCTAAGTTCTTCTTAATTTTCCATTGCTATGTAAATTCTTTTCTTTAGCAATTCAAGTTTGAGTAGTTTCCAAGTTTCAATTATGGTTTTTGTTCTTATTCATTATGCTTATAAGTTAATATGCTAGTTTGAATGATTGATCACCATTAAGGCTTGCATGTTAGCTATCTTGGTTTGAATTAAAAGTAGACACCATGCTTTAATTCGAATTGAACTATGAATAGGAAGAGTATGTATGGACATTCGACAACAGGGATTAGATACATGTTTGGTTGTTTAAAATGTTCTTCTATGCTTAATGGGTTCCTAATGCTTAATTTAGGTTAGACAACAAATGATAAAGTTAGGGAATTAGGAACACAAGGTTAGGACCAGACACCATGGCTTAATCATACTTTAGCTAGAATCAATCCGTTAATCTAAATTGAACTTGGGAACTTATTCGCTTGAGTTAATTCTTTTCTTTCTTTCTTGTTTGATTTATTTTCTTTCTTTTTTTCATTTCTGTTTTGTACAGGGAATTGAATTAAATCAATCTATCATCAATCCTCGTGGGATCGACCTCGCACTTACATACGCTAAACTACCAACGGCTCGTGCACTTGCGAGTATCACAAGTTGAGGATGCAGCTGAATCTATTTTGGTGCAGCTGAATCGAACCAACACAGTTGCACCAGCAACACCATCATTCAGCTGCCCCAGCAGCATCATTATTCAGCCTCAAGAAAAGGCATCATCAACAACATTTGTTGCACATTAGCAACAAAATCACCATCGTTGCACATCAGCAACATCAACAGACTCCATACATGCAACATGCGCTGAACATCAGCACAACTTTATTTGGGTGCTGCTTCCTTCAACTCACGACTCTCATACATTGTCGGATTTGAGAGGATCAACAACCCCCTTTATAGCAGCACACCGCTGCTCCATTTGCCTTCATTACAACAGTGACACAGCTGCGACATAACTGCCCCCTTTACAGCAGTGACACCACTGCCTCTTTATCAGCAACCTTTGGGAGTAACACCTTTCACAATCTCTTGTGCAAGTTGGACGCTCTTGATATCCACCCTCCAACTTGAGGGGGAATGTTGGAAATTAGGAATGTTATTGAATTGTGTTGAGGCCCAAAAAATCCATGGTTGAGCCCGAATAAATTTCTAGCCCAAGACGATATATTATTGGAAAAAGATCCAATTTGGAGCTCATGAAAATATGACATACACGAGTCATACTCCGCACGCCATGCTAAATAAAAATCCGTCAAGCTAGGAATTGAGATTAAAATTATAAAATGCATTATCTTTGCAAATCCATGCTAATTATCCCGTCAAGCATAATAATTAAAAGCATGCCAAGCGATATGCCATGCCAAGCGACATGCCATGCCAAGCACGAAATCGTTATTTCGCACCCAACCACGCTACAAGCCTAAGTGGGCCCAAGCCACTCAAAAGTCCGGGGCTTGCTTGAGTGGGTTGTGGCATGGATGATAATAAATCAACACGAGGCTCATTGATGGGCCGAGAAAATGGAAAGTCTCGGGTTGCTTGGGAGCCTCGAGACTCAAGCCCATTTTTCGGGCCCAAATATGTGGGTAAGCACAAGGGAGAACAAATAACCCAACCAAAATAAGCCCAAATCAAAAAAGCCAATGTTTAATAAAAAGCCCAAACTAAGAAGCCCAAATAAAGGTTCCTTTACTTAGAAAATCACCTTGGCCCATATACAAAATCCTACAATAGCCCACAAAACCTCAGCTCTTGTTTGAAACAGAGATCACGTGAAGAGAGGTTGGCAGCTCCAGCAAGTAAAGCTACTAGGAGGTTCCATCAGCTGCTGGGAACAAGTTCCAAGTCAGAGACACCCAAAAAAAACCAACGAATGCTATCCTGCATGCTGTCAGAAGCATCCCTTGGACCAGGGGGCATCTTCACTTCCTTTCCTTCATTAGATTTGGTTAAAACAAAGGAAGGGAAAGAAGAAAAATAGCAAACCAAGAATGGAAGCTCCCACTGCACAGCTGCGGGAAAGGAGGATATTGAGCCACCAAATCCCCCTGAATTCATGCAGATAATCTTTGCCAAGGAAGGGAAGTCAGAGAAGAAGAGAAGAAAGGAAGGAAAAACTTAGCCAAAATAAGTAGAAGCCATTAGGGTTTCTTGGAGAAAACCCATTCCCAGCAGCTATAAATTGAGCCTTCCCCTACCCAACAGAGGCAACCCACAACCTTCAGAGAGCAAGCTTTCTCTCTAATTTGCAAGAACCCAACTCATGTACTGTTCATCTTCTTCTCCAATTCGTTTTTCTGGCAGCTGCCAGAAGAACTCAGTCTTTCTTATCTTCTTTCCCTAGCCAAAAATCCTCACATCTAATTCCTTACCTTAACACTTTCTTCTCCCATAAACCCAGCCTAATCTCTCTCTTAGTGCTAAACTTATGTTGATTTTGCTCCCATGCCACATGCCACTCATGCCAAGCCAAAAAGACCATCTGTAAAAATGCCAAAATTATATGAAAGCCACATTACTTTGGTTGGTGAAGATAGCCAAAATATCTCCTAAGGCCTTGCTGCCCTTTCGAGGTATTTTGGGGCTTAATTTTCGAACCTAAACAAAGGGGGCTCTCTCCTCAGTTTGTCTCTTGTAGCAGCCCAGCCCATTTTCAGCCGCAGGAGGAAAAAGTCCCCTACAAATTGTTATTTAGTTTCCTTTTATTAGTTGATTGTAATTGATTTGGAGTAGTCTCCAAGTAACATAGTTTTCCTAGTTAAGCTTGTAATGTCTCTATAAATACTTAGCTTTTTGGCTCTATCAATAACAACTGAGAATTATTCTTCTTAACAAAATCTCTAATTTCACAGAGAGGGGAGGAAGAACGGTGGCTTCCTACCCCCTCAAAATGAAAATGGTTCTAGAGTGTTTTTTGAGAGAGAGAGGGGACTTGAGTTTTAGGATTACACACTTATTAATACAAGCAAATCCATTTTTCCTACCCGTTTTTTGCTAAGGCTTATATGTTGTTCTTTCAAAGGTACTAAACTTGAGTGCAAGAGACGAGACGAATACACTACCTTGATCAACTCATTTAATCAACATTTATTCTTGTTTGATCACATTAAATTTGTTAATCTTACAAAGAGGAAGATAATTTGAATTCAAACCCAAAATAATTAATTTCTAAAATTCAAAATGGCGTTATAGTGGGAGCTATTGTTGGTTTTGGCTAGTGGTGGTAATGGTTTGTGTCGTGTCAGGTAACAAGTGTGTAAAACTTCTTATTTTAATTTCGTTTACGAATTAGTAAACACGTCATTATTGTCTTTTGCTATTACAGTTCAAGCTTTTATTTCATTTAATTACTCGTGGTTATTTGAAAGCATTGTTTGCCAATAAATTAGTTCCAATTCCAAACCTTCGGAATTGTCATTGTCAACCAACAGAACAGAAGATTGGACCAAAAAAAACCAACAGAACTGAAGATTGCTGTGCCTAATTTCAATTCAGTTGGGCGACAACAATAGATTATGTCCAATTCCAATCCTCCAACATCATTGCCAACAAAACAGAAGATCGCTGGGCCTGGTTTCTTTTGTTTCTTTAGCCCTGTTTTAGCTTTTCTACCGGGCTTTGGGTGGCAATTTATATCAAGCGGTCCTGTTCTGTTTGTGTCCAAAAATAGTAAATCTTAATTTTATTTTATTTGCCAGATATAAATCTTAATTTGACTCATTTAATTAATCGTGTCAAGTAGCTCATCCCCAACCCAACTTGTTTATAATTATTTTGTATTTGGATATTTAAATTTTGAGCCAAGAATTTCAAAGTAAGCTTCCAATACTATCACTCTACATCAGTTATCAAATAAGAATAAATTTAATATATGAATACATACAAAACCATAAAAATAGTCTTATAATTGCACATCTTCACTTACAATACAATATATATTAATAAAGGAACAAATAACTAATTTTCCTTATATAATACTTTTTTTTTTGGGGTCAAAAACTTATATGATCTATCTATATATATAAAGCAAAAAACAGAGAATGGTAAAACATTCAAAATCCCAAAAAATGCCATTGGGTAATTCAAACATTAAGAATTGAAATTATTAATTAAATGAGAATAATATGGTAAATTTACATTTTTTTCATATTAAAAAAATTTAAAATTAAAAACAAAATCAGATAATAGATCCTACTTTTATGGAACATAACTACCCATATTATCTTTTCTTCATTCTAAAAATAAAATAAAAATAAAAAATAAAACCAATTGGCACATGCGTGAGCATGTGCCAAGGGACTAGTACTAGTTAAACATGTTTATCGTGTCAAAGTTGGGTCATTAAGCTTGGCACCAATACGACTCATTTATTAGTCATATTTAGTAGGTCGTTTTATATATGTGTTTGTGTCAAGCAATTGTCAAAAAAGCTCACTAATTTCATATCTTTTTGAAGTTATATAGTCATGTCGTGTCAAAAATTGTCACTACTGTTGTAGGAGTTTGCCTTTTCTTTATTTCTTTGCTTATACTTAAAAAAAAAAAACAAATGTCAACAAAGTGATGAGAATTGATTACATGCTTCCTGTGATCATGTGCACCATATTGTATTTATTAGGTCAACCGTCAATCCATACCCAGCCCCAACCAGGCAGCAAATCTTTTGAACCACAATTATTCCATCTGTGACATTCCAAACGACAACGTATCTCATCCATGGAAACAAGTGCAGTTTTTCCGCGGTAAAATCAACAATTTACTCACCCACTAACCACTCACTCACCATTTGGGCTTCGGGCTTTGGCGCCAAAATGTTGGCAATAAAGGGTAAATATCAGATAATAAAGGCCGCGAAAATTTGGAGAAGGTTAAAACTAAAAACTTTGTTTCGCGCCAAAACCAGTTCCATTATAAAATCAAAGGCGCAGAAAGCCTTCTTCATTTTCCCTCTCTCTTTTCTCGTTCTCCTCTTCCCCACAATCTCCGTTCCATTTCCTAAACCCTAGTTCCCATTTTTTCGTCTTCTACTTCTGTTCCGTGTCTATGATCGAAGACATGGACACCAGAAACGGCGCAGAGGAAGAGAAAGTCTCATCAGTTGAAATGCCCAAATTTGAAATTCCTACGGCGGTGATTGTTAAGCGAACCAATACGAGCACTGGGGCTCGTATTTCAGCCCCGATCAATCAAGAGGGCTCCAAGGCAGCGGATGAGACCGAAGCTCAGAGATTAGTGAAGGAAGAAGTTCCTGATAGTCAAGAGGGTTTGGTAACTTTGGCTCAACTGCCGGATCCTACTTCCACCCATATCAAGCAAGAGAGCTCCGAGAAGTCAGATAGGGCTGAAACTCTTTCTGGGTTGAACCCTCCAAGCTTGGTTAAGATTGAGGTTCCTGATAGCCAGGAGGGTTTGATTCAGCAGGCAAAACCTGTTCCGATTCAGGTCAAGCAAGAGCCCTTTGTGGAGTCAGATGAGGCCAATCCTCTAAGCTTAGTACCGAGTCAAGTTCCTGACAGTCAAGAGGGTTTGGTCCTACGAGTGGAACCCATTACGACCCTGGTTAAGCTGGAGGCCTCTGAGGAGGCAGATGAAGCCGAAAAGCTTCACGGGTCTAAGCCTGAGCTCCCAGAAAAGAAGGAAGTTCCTGATCAGCAAGAGCGTCTGACCCAACAGGAAGAGAATGTCAAGAAAATCCGAGCAGTTGTGGGGTCTGAAATATCCGAACTTTTAATTCAACTAGTACTCTCTCGATGCGGTGACAACCCAGATGCTGCCATCAATTACATCCTCGAAGGTCAGGGGATATCAGTTAAGCGGACAAATACGAGCACAGGGGCTTGTATCTCAACCCAGTTGCCTGATTCGCATAAGGGATCGAAGCCTAATAGCCAGGTAAAGAAGGAAGATCCTGATTGTCAAGTAACTTCGGTTCAACAGACAAGGCCTAAAAATTTGGAGGATGGAGACTTCCCCACAGAGCAGGATTGGCTTTTGGTGGGAAGGACATTTGTCACTGCACTTTCTACCTCCAAAGGCAGGAAATTGTTTGATAATGAGATTGTTCATTTCTCTTTTCCTTCTGCAAACTCCAGCCACAAAACCAGATGGATTGTTCGTTTCTCAACCAAGCAATTTGGAGAGGTATATCTGTGTTCTCAGATTGCATTTTTAGTATTTGCTTAAGTTGTCAGTTCTTTTTAACAAAATCGGTTATCTTGGTATATGTTTGAGTTAAATGCATTTGTTTATTTGGATAAAAGAATGACATGTTCTATATTGATGTATAGATTGGTCGGCTTCCCATGGAATGGGCAAAGTGTGTTATTCCGCTTGTAAATTCTGGTAAAGTTAAACTTCGTGGGCGTTGTATAGCTGCACCGAAAGTCCTTTCTATGATGCAAGAGGTCATATTGTATGTAAGGTATAAGTCTTATCCAGTTGTTTCAACAACATGCATTCCTTGGACAAATCCTACGTAGTTTGTCAGTTCTTATTGAGTTTGATTGTTAAATGTTACAGTTTTTATATTCACCACTCAATTTTCACGGAGGGTGACCACTCGTCGTGGAGGCTAGATGTATCCCCCAACATTGATTCTTCAATTTATCCTCTCCTCAGTCAGTTCAAATTGCTGAAAATTCAGCCATATAAGAAGGTGCACCCTATTTCTCCTGTTGTGATATTAGCATTCTGCATGATGCAAATCGAGCCACTAGAAACTCTACTTTTTGTTGGTTTGTGCTGTATTGACACATGTTTGGTTTTTTTGCTTCATCCAGGCTGAATTCACCCCAGAAGAACTTGATTCCCGAAAGCGCCTTTTGAATATTGAAGTATGTTTTTCATTCTTTTTTTTTTTCATTTGCATTGATCTCAATTGCTTAAATATTGAAAGTTTTGTTGATTATCTTCTAGGTGGTTTGCCAATTCTCCATTTATTGCACATGATCTTTTTCATGTACGGTGATTACTAAATGCTATTGGTAGTTTGGAGACCAACAAATAGTTGTACCAAGTGAAAGATTACATTGTACTTTGAGTACTTTTATTATCTGAATTCATTATCTGAATGAGGTCTTTGAAAGAATTCAATCCCTTGGTACAAGCAAATCCTAGAATTGGTTCAAATGCCATTGGTTCAGTGAGCGCTTTCAGTGGTGCTGTTTGAATTCAAATGATACCTCTTTGAGAAATACAATTGAATATTTCGATTTCCAATATTTGTGTTTCAATACATATTTCATTGTTAGTGTGTGTGCTAGATGTAAACACATAGATTATCCTGGATATATCCCCTTAATAACATAGACATGCATGGTTCAAAACAGCGTATTCCAGACGACGGTGCTCCTGTGTTGCCCTTAGTGAAACGAAGAAAGGGTTGCCAACAGCCTTCAGAAGAAAGCAGAGATGAACAAGCCATTACAGAGTCATCTCTAAATAAGATTGTTGGTGCAGCAGATGTTTATGACTTGGAGGTAGGCTCTTTGAATCCTTATATTGTTTGGAATTCATAGTAAATATGGTTTTGGATGTCATCAATATCCTCTTGTCTGACCTCTCTCTCTCTCTCTCTCTCTCTCTCTCTCTCTCTCTCTCTCTCTCTATCTTTTAGGAGATGGAACCCCCAAGTACTCTCACGTGTGTTCTGAAACCATACCAGAAACAAGCTCTCTACTGGATGTCTGAATTAGAGAAGGGAATTGATGTTGAGAAGGCAACACAAACTCTTCATCCTTGCTGGGCGGCCTATCATATGTGCGATGAGTATGTAATTTAAACAAATTGGAAATGGAAGAAAGGCAAACATGACCTTTTTTTATATAAATTGTCTGTCATAGCAAATGCTACAGCCATATAGTCAATTTAAATAGTTCTCAAGTTATAACGTAGTTAAACATGCTATCTGTTAGGAGGGTTTCTTCAGTCTATGTGAACATCTTCACGGGAGAGGCAACCACAAAATTTCCAACTGCAACACAGATGGCAAGAGGAGGAGTGAGTTTGTTTATCATCCTCCAGTCCATATTTGCTTTGATTTGTTCTAGCACGTTGTTCAGTTTCCTTTCTGTGCTTTGGTTATTGTCATGTACAATCTCTAACTTGAAAGAGTCTCTTTACAGATCCTAGCAGATGCAATGGGACTTGGGAAGACTGTGATGACAATTGCTCTAATACTTGCAAGACCAGGCAGAAGCTCTAATAGTATTGAAATTGCAAAGAGGAGGAGGATAGATTCAGATACAAGCACCCCATTTAAACCAAGGGGAGGCACTCTTGTTGTCTGTCCCATGTCTTTGTTAAGCCAGTGGAAGGTAAATCTTCTATTTTTGTATTGTACAGTTTCTTATTAAAAAAAAAAGTATTTTAATTTTAATTTTGAGGCATGAAATAAATGGTGCCAGAAAGGACAGAGTTTCACATCTCTAATTCATTTGCTTATACCTTGAATCAGAATTTGAATATATATTTCTCCACTTTGCAAGATATCCCATCAGTTCTTTTAATGTTCTCAGGATGAGCTTGAAACCCATTCAGAGTCGGAAAGCATTTCCATTTTTGTCCACTATGGTGGATACAGATCCACTGACCCCAAGGTGATATCAGTACAAGATGTAGTCTTGACAACATATGGTGTCTTGTCTACATCTTATAAAAGTGTAAGAAACCATTACCTTCAGTTTTAGGCAGCTTTTAGTATTTGTAATTTGTTAATATATATACTAAACCAAATCCATTCATCTTCTTCATCAAATTGATACTTTAATTATGATACAGGATGGGGAGAACAGCATTTTCCACCAGATCGACTGGTATAGGGTGGTGCTTGATGAAGCACATAGCATTAAATCTTCAAAGACCCAAGTTGCTCAGGCTGCTTTTGCCTTGTCCTCCCATTGTCGATGGTGTTTGACAGGAACGCCTATTCAGGTATACCTTCTACTGTCATACTTGATAAATATGCAAATATGCATGCTAGAAATTGCAATGGCAGGGACAAATCATAAGTGAAGCATATATTACACTGTGCTCTTTCAACAGTACTTGCCTTTTCTTTTTGTCTAGTGCATTTTTACAGAACTTTAATCAGTTGTTTCTCATTGAGTTTAGGAGAGGTTATTCATTGCTTGTAACTTGTAATGTTATTTATGAAATCCATTGGTCATCAATTGCTGCAGAATAATTTGGAAGACCTCTACAGCCTCTTATGCTTCTTGCATGTTGAACCGTGGTGCAACTGGGCATGGTATGACAACATGTTGCAATTGTTTGCTATTCTATTGCAGCTATTACAACTGTTACTTCAATCGGGGAATTTAGTGGGCATGTTAGCTTATGGCATTACTAATATTGTTTTATCGGTAACTAGGTGGAGTAAATTAATTCAACGACCTTATGAGAGTGGTGACCCTAGAGGACTGAGATTGATAAAGGCTATTTTGAGGTCATTAATGTTAAGAAGAACAAAGGAGACAAAGGATAAAAAAGGAAGGTAATTATGCTTCTTGAGTTCCTTTGAACTGTTCTCTCTCTCTCTCTCTCTCTCTCTCTCTCTCTCTCTCTCTCTCTCTCTCTCCTGCCTTTAAACTCTTTGAAGAATTTTAACATTTGATGCTTCTGATTCAGGCCCATACTTGTTCTCCCTCCAACTGACATTCAAACCATTGAGTGTGAACAGTCAGAAGCTGAACGCTACTTTTATGATGCCCTTTTTAGGAGATCAAAAGTAAGTTTTCCGGTCACTAATTGTGGACCCAGCTGAAACTGTACTTGCAAACGTACTTACCTTTTTGTTCACAGTTTGGTTATCTCTTAGTACTTCCTCATGCCTAGTTTTTATTCATAGTCTATTAATATTGAGTCTCTATCATACATGGATCTAACCATTTTTTATGCAAAATGTACAGGTCCAGTTTGATCAGTTTGTGGCACAAGGCAAGGTTCTTCACAACTATGCAAATATCCTTGAGCTACTACTCCGATTGAGGCAGTGTTGCAACCACCCATATCTTGTGATGAGGTGGAAATGGGTTAACTACTACCAATGTTTTTTCCTTGTTCGTTATATTGATTTGCTTCTAAGAATTTTTGTTTTGGATATATACAGTAGCGCTGATTCACAAAAGATAAAAAGTCGGAGTGATCCCCAAAAGTTTGCAGACTTGGACGAGCTTGCTAGTAGATTCCTTGAAGCTAATCGTGATGCTTCCACTTCAAAGCAGATTGTCCCCACCCAAGCCTATGTTGAAGAGGTTGTTGAGAGTATACGTCGGGGTGAAAACAAAGAGTGTCCCATATGCTTGGAGCTTGCAGATGATCCCGTACTTACACCATGCGCGCATAAGATGTGCAGGGAGTGTCTTCTCTCAAGCTGGCAGACACCAGCTACTGGTCGATGTCCAATATGTCGGCAATGGCTCAAATACACTGACCTTATAGCCTGCCCATCAGAAAGCCGTTTCCAGGCTAATACTGAGGGAAATTGGACGGAATCTTCAAAGGTTTTAAAGCTCTTGGATTGCTTGGAACATATCCTTCGGTCAGATTCTGGTGCAAAGAGCATTGTTTTCAGTCAGTGGACTGCATTTTTGGATCTGTTGGAGACCCCTATGAAGAAAAGAGGAATTGGGTTTCTGAGGTTTGATGGAAAGCTGTCCCAGACACAGAGAGAAAGGGTATTGAACGAGTTCAATGAGACCAGGCAGAAAATGGTTAGCAGAAACAATCACATATTTTTCTCTTTGATGTTAATATTTGGCGGTAATCTTTTTGTTGGTTAATATTCTGCATGCATTATGTTTCAGGTGTTGTTGACGTCTTTGAAAACTGGTGGTGTTGGTCTAAATTTAACTGCAGCATCTAATGTCTTTATAATGGTACTTTCTATCTTTGTATCTATCATTTGCATGTATTGCGTAAAATTAATCCTTTCCTCCCCGCTGATATTAAAAATGTTGTCTTCACCCTCTTTTAGGATCCATGGTGGAATCCAGCAGTTGAGGAGCAAGCAATAATGAGAATTCATCGCATTGGACAAAAGCGAACTGTTGTTGTTAGAAGATTTATTGTCAAGGTAACCCATCCACGGCATTTGAGCATGTTAAGGAACTCGGCTAATCTCATCCCCGCACGTCTCTTGTTTTTCATTCTGAATTTTCTACTTTGGTGATTGATTATGAAATGTGAATAATTGAGAAGCTGAAAAAAAACATATTGATTGGTTTGCAGGACTCAGTGGAGGAACGCATGCAACAAGTTCAGGCCAGGAAGCAAAAGATGATTGCTGGAGCTCTCACTGATGAGGAAGTAAGATCTGCCAGAATTGAGGAACTCAAAATGCTTTTCACATAGAGGCATTCATTATACGTATATGGTATTTATTTAGGGGAGGAGAGAGTTGCATTTGGGGCTGCTTTTCTGTGTAGTTAGTCTAAAAAGAGAAGAGCCCCTAGTTTTTGTAAATCCAGGGCTTTCTCTCTTTATCTACTTTTTTGGGAAGTTGATTGTGTTTGTGTAGAAACTTGACCAATCACCAAGTTAATTAACTTATTTTCTTGTCCGATAAGCAAAAGAAAATAGGGTTTTGGAAAGAAAGATGGCAAGTTATGCGAATATTCTGTAAATGACGTATATATCCCTGACCAACAGATACTTGGTTTTGACTGGTTTGGCAGCATCTTTCTGTTGTTTTACACCCTTGCACATGCAAAACACCGGTCCATACATCCTGTGGGCTAATCAAGGCTTAGAACTGGCCACGTAATTGGCATCTCAGCCGTTGGATTGAGATGAGTGGTACGTGGAGATGTGGGTTTGAACGTCGTCTTTTTCGATGACGTGTTACTAGTGGCTCCTACTCAAAATGGTCGGTGGTGGGCCCGGTTTAAAAAATTATGATTTGTAACGTACGCATTTTCATATGAGTTATATGATGCCCTCTCAGCTCAGTCACCGTTAACTTTCGGTTGGGGAGGTTGTTGGCTGGTCCTGGTCTGGTCATATATTATAGCTGGATGGAGCTGCCAATTACTTTTCGGCTCAGCTTCGAATTAGAGAGAGAGAGAGAGAGAGAGAGAGAGAGAGAGAGAGAGAGAGAGATTACTTTACACTTTCCTTTCCATTGTTAAAAGGTGAAGACATTTTTTCGTTGGTGAAAGTTTGAGAGAAATTTCACAATTCACATTTAACTTTTAAGCATCGAGATTCTTGTAATGTTTTCAATTAGTTGACTGCTAATTCACTAATAACGTGTTTAAACTAGGGGGTGTGAATTCCCTCTCTCAACTTCTTTTCCTTAATTCTCTTGTAATTAGCACGTTGGCAAAACCCTTGGTTTTTCTTTCGATTGAGTTGTGTAGACATGCCGCAATTATATCATGGTTAGGCTTAGATAAAATTAGATGAATTGTGTGTGTCTAAAATTTGACAAATTGTGTAGATTTGGAATTTGATATATTGTGCAGTCAAGCAAAGAAGCTCCTCTTAGTCTATATTATAATTATTTTTTTTTCCAAAACCTCTATTCTTTAACTATCTTAGATGTAAGGGTTTATTGAGGTTTTTGCTTTTGGATTTGGATTTGCTAGGATATCATGTACTTGTGCAATTTAACGATTAAAGGTGATGGAAATAAAAGTGCAGAAAGTAACTATACTGAAATTAAAGTGCTGAAAGTAAAGATTAAATTAAATTGGAGTTTCAAATTTCCCTAATTTTCACCTTATAGCCTTCTTAAATTTGGGCACAAACTACATTTTTCTCTCGCTTTAAATTTTGAAAATCGAGAAGATCGTGCCGAAAAGAGACACAAGTGTTAAGTCATGTAACACTAAATTCGTGAATCCTAGTTTTATGTTGAGTGAGGACTAAATTTGCGGTGTGTGGCAAATAAAGGAATAATTAAAAAGTAAAAAAATAAAATAAAGTTAAAAGGAGAATTTAGACTTGAAAAATGAGGGAAACAAAGGTGTGCGTGCGTGCGTGTTGTGATTAGGCAGCCCAACGCGATACCGCCAAAGACGGGATGTAAAATTGAGCCAAAGCCGTGTGCCAACCATACGTCCTCAAGCTCAGCAAGCCCCCACCCTTTCAATTTTTTGACCCTTTCGTCCTTTCTCTCTCCTCAAGCCCCCAAAACAAAACCCTCTCTCTCCTCGCTCTCTCCGCATATATATATATATATATTATATATATATTACACAATACCCCTCCACTCCTTCCTCTTCTTCTATTTATCTCTGTTGCCAGACGCCAAACCAAATCGCTCACACACACACTCTCTCTCTCTCTCTCTGAGATCTCATCACCTCAAAATCAATGGCAGACGCACCCAGACCAAGCTCCTCCAGCAACCGCCGCCAGCCCAGCCGCCTTCAGCGGCGCGCCCCGCCCCCTTCTTCCTTACAAATAAATCGTGTCCCCGATTGGAACGTCGCTATCCCCCTCCTCTCTCCTCTCGTCTCCCCCGATTGCCCTATAGACACCACCAAATCCCGAGACCAGCACCAGCAGAAGGAGATGCCACGTCATCATCAGGGGGCGGAGGCCGAGAAATCGGTGCCGGCGATGGTGTTCAAGAAGTGGCAGCATCCGGCTGCGCCCTTCTGCTACGAGCCGGCTCCGTTTGTCTCGGCTTTTGTTCCGGTGTAGCCGCGAGCAGTAGATTCGATCCCGTTTGGGTTTAGGAAAATCCTGAAGAAATTTGTAGTCTTTTATATAATTTAATTTGTAAAATATGTAGATCTCATCTAACGGTGTATGTGTGCTCATCGAGTTAATTTGTGATCAAACATGCACGTGATTTTGCCAATTGTAAAATTGCTAATTCCAATTTACAGTTCCATAGAATTCAATTTTATTTTGATTTTTGGTTGATGAATGAATTGTGCAGTTCTTCTTCTGTCAAGTTGGGGTTTTGGAATTGGATGAAGATTGGTTGGGAAAATGAGATGCCATTTTCATGGTGAAAAACTGATTTGTTTAATGATTGGATCCAACGGTCATGATGTAGTCAAAGGGTTCCTTTTAACGGCACCAGTTGCTCAGTCTCCACCGGAAGCATAAAGCAAATTAGTATATAATTAGAGATACATATCCTTAAAGTTGTCCATGCTTGCTCATCGTATATTTAAATAACACAAACAAAACAAATTTTGTGACATCTTTTTCATGTCTTTTTGTTCATTTTAAAAAGGAGCCAAAGGTTTAGGCGACGTTTTTGAATGGTATCTTGTAATCAACGGGACCAACACGATCATTAACAGTTGCATATGATAATTATCTGTTACTCGTAGACTCGAATTTCCTGAACCCTAATTTTGAACATGTGCAATTACTCGCAAAACACTCGTATCAAGTAATTCTTCGAATGTTTTACATTCACGAGTTTTGTGTTTAGTAACCAATTTGAGCAACAGTTACAATCATCTACATCCCTTCTAATGTAACAAAAAAGGAATCTTGTTTTTCGTGAGTTCACGGGGTCACGAGTGATGACCAATCATTATAGTCATACACATTCCTTCCAATATAACAAAAAAGAAGAAAGTCTTATTTGTTTTGAATTAGTACTACTAACGTACATGAATTAGTCTCCACAAATTTGAGTTATTTTGCAATAGCTTGAACTTGAATCCATTTTGATGTTTTCTTATATTGTTTGGTTCACCACTTTAGGCCACACCAAGTTTTGCCTTATAGTAATAGATAAAATAATAAGATAGAAATCATAACGATAATAAAATTGTTGCAAATTCAGGAACCGTATCACTTGGGATGCAGTCAATCGGTCTATGCATGTAATTGATTCTCATACCGAAAAAGAAAAAGAATCTTCAAAGAACATTGGATTCAAAGAACATTGGACTCATCACCACATTATAATTCATCATAAAAAAAAAACAAAAAACAAAACAAAACAAAATAATGCGATTATTGGAATGTAAGAACAATAATTTGGGTCAAATGATTTTTGCCTGATAACAAAAGGGTTCTTCAGTTTCTTTTTTTTTTTCATAATCTTTTATTAATCAAAGTGTTCTTTAGCGCCAACAGATCTAGCTTAATGGAAAATGATATTGACTTGCAAATAAGAGGTCTTAAGTTCAAATTCTCATGACATTTTAGTTGTGTGTGTGTGTGTGAAAAAACCCTCATTCTCCTCCCTTTCTATGTAGGTTAGACTATCGCTTATACTCAAAAAAGTATTCTTCAGTTTCTAATTATGAAAACCATAAATAGGAACTGAGTGGTCATTTTCAACAATAAAGAAAAGCCAATAATTAAACGACTTTGTTGTTTTTTTCTTTTTCTTTACTTCTTTTCCAGCCAAAATTTATTCCAAAGCACGTCACACATGAAGAAGCTATAGAACAGGGGCCTATGTGTGAATTTCAGAAAATACATAGTCAAAAGGCAGAAAATATTCGAAGAGAGGGATTCTTTGGAGCAGATAATAACAGATAAATGGTCAAATATTCCAAGCTTTTGTTGTCTGATTTTCTTTGGATTTGTAAAATGAATGAGTGGAGCTGAGGTGTGTGACTGTGAGTGATGGTGGCCTTGGTCTTCCATTATTATCTTATCTGTTCAAATCAGATGACCAGATCAATTCATAACAACAACAGTTGGTTGATTTATATATATATATAGCAAAAAGTAGAGAATGATAAAATATTCAAAATATCAGAAAATATCGTGGTTAATGTAAACATTAAGAATTGAAATTATTAATTAAATAAGGATAATATGGTAAATTTACATTCATATTACAAAAAATATAAAATATATAAAAAAATCAGATAATAAATCCTATTTTTATGGAACACAACTATCTATTATCTTTTTTAATTCTAAAATAAATTAAAAATTTTTTTTATAAAAAAAAATCTCTCACAAACACAGAAGCGCGTGCGAAAAGGCTGGTGTTTTTATAAAATAAATAATATTATTTTCTTTTATTTATAAATTGTAACTCAGTCTGGATGATGGACCAGCCTGTGGATTTATGCCCTTTAGCCCAACGAAGTCCAGTTGGGCCTTAATCTCCAACTCATGAATTTTGTTTGTTTGTTTATAAGAAGAACTCATGATGTTACAAGAAATCTCTTTTCCGATAGTAAAACACTACAAATCTTAATTCTAAGTGCATGTTGTTATGGAGAAGAACTTGTGTGGGGACTTCTTTGTCATGTTATGTTTTAGCTCAACAATAAATGACGTACACCCCTCAAGAATCTTTGTCCAAATTTCTCTTGTAGTTACCCGAAAAAGTGAGAGAGAAAAGGAGGAATATAGTCCAACATTTTCCAAAGTAGATGACCTTTTCAATGTTAAGAGCCTCTATTACCTTTCATCCTTTTTCGCTTTGGGAGTTCAGCTTCTTGAAAAGTGAGAAGAGAAAGATCCCCTTGTCTTACTTTGGGTATTGAAAATGTCATACTCACACTTACACACAGCACACCTTTTAAACAAAAACAAAATGCCAACATTGTTGAAGTTGCAAATAGACAGCACTATATGCTATATGATCTCTGACTGTTTGGCAAATCTAGAGTCGTTTGGACCTTAGAAACTATGCAAATACAAGAAACCACAAGTTACATTGTAAACCGGAAAACCCACTTTTCCTTTCCACTATTCAAGTTTCCGAGTAAATTTTAATTTTGTATATGTACAATTAAGTTAAAATCAAAATAAACTTCTTGTAATAGGTTGTAGCCTTAAATGTATATAATTTATAAGAAAAATGTTTGGTTTATCACGTTTTTATACCACATTGTGTATCACATCTCTAATAGAGGTGGACCCCATTGTAGTGGTAGGCTCTAACTCTATTAGATAAGTGGTACACAACGTGGTGGCATTACCCAATTCATAAAGTGCCTAATAATACTAATTATGAGATGAAATTAGAAAAAAACAATGAGATGCCAGAGTGGTTTTGTGGAAGAATATCAATAAGATCAATGTCACAATCGGAGGGCGACAACAAAAACGTATTTGGCTGCTGTTTAATGTGTCACTGAATTGTCAGTTGGTCGAGGTCCTGCAAGGGTCTTTTTCCTTGTGAATTTTCTTTAATTATTATCATTTTCAGTGGATCATAATAATGTTCTTCTATTGACCTATGGGTCCTCTTACAAAAGTTTCCATTTTTTGGGTATATTTCTTGGGCCTGCAGGACCAGATGACCAGTTGAGCGTCGCCTATAATGTTGGGCCGACCCAAACTAGTATATTTGGCCCATGGCTAACCCAAAATTTCCCATATTTGACATTTCCCCTTTTATTTTTATCCTAAGTTTTTGAACAAAATATGTCAAATCCAAAACACCCATTATGTCAAAATTATGAAATTTGAGACTAAAGAGAACTTTACCCCAATGTGAATTAACCAAATTTCTTAAATTCGTTATCCATTCATAAACAAAATTAGCTTCACGATGAATATGCTTGAATTTTACTTACTTTATGAACGCAACAAGAAAATAAAAGTCTCTCACAATAGTATAGAGTGTAACCTCCAAAAATTCAAATGCATCTAGTGATGGAATATTCAACAATCGATTTGAAGTCGTTAACATGCTAAAGAATACTTTAACCCAAAGTTAGGATTCTCTCTTTTGCATTGTTGATATTTCACCAACTTTTTATCGTATCGTTTAGAGAGTATGACCAAATTTGAGTTGGATTAAATTTAGAGGTAAGACCATCAAATGAAGTTATGCCACGATCACCTTCTTTTTCTTATTTTCAATAACTTAAGACCTTGAGAAAGAAAAAACATGAAAAAAAGGAGATGAGACAAGTAAGAGATAGGCTTGTGAAACAAGACAAGCATTAAAATGCTCAAAGATTAGAGCTTGATTGATTATTATTATTATTATTATGGAGTTGTTTACAGATCAATGATTTCAATAATCAAACCAATGGAGTCAATTGTCAAAAAGCCTAAAGAACCCAAAAAAAAAAAAAAAGTGTCACTAATTGAGCACCACCTCCTCCATGAAAGTGACATTTTATAATGCTTATAATATATAAAGCCTAGACGTTTAAAAGAAGAATCCAATCAAAGGACTCATTAGTGTAGTGGTTTGAAGTATTTACTCCATCAAGGTTCCCGGTTTGAGTCCTAGCATCTGTGTAGTGTGAATTTAGTATGTTATTACCTCTCTCAATAGGAAAGGTTCTAAAAAAAAAAAAAAAAACCCAAAAAAGTGAGCTTGTGGGGGCAAAAGTAGAACAGCCTGCTCCTATAAGGATTCCCATCAACAAAGCCACTCCAAACACAAACTTACATGCAAATGGCGCGAAAGCTTTGATCATCTTTTTTTTCTTTCTTTTTGTTTGACGTTTCTTTTAGGCAAACCCCACCTTGATTGATTGCCACAGGCACATGGTAAAGCCAGCCAAGTGTTTGAAGCTAGCCAAATGTATTGCTCATATTTGCCGTGTCAAATTGGAAGAGCAAATTTGCAAATTGGGTTTTTGTGTGACTCATTCAAACCAAATTGATGTGCAGAAATTGATCACTCTGCATAGGAGGAAGTATTTGACTAGCTGATTAAAAAGAGCATTTCGTTTGCTAATTTGTTTTGGACTGATAAAGGCAAAATACGCATGTCTATAATGATAGGCAAAGCTGCTAAAGAAACACGCACACACAAAAGGAAAGGTGTGCCAAGTTGGTCCTCTGATCCTCTAACTGTATGTCTTTTGTGCCCTTTAATTGATGGGCACTTTCTAGTCTCATAACCAAGTACTCATTTCCATTGTATGATCACTTTGATAAAGAACAAAAAGAAGAAAAGAAAAAAAATTCTATTCTAGAACAACTTTGAGAATTTTCTAACAATCTAACATCAATGTGGTCTCAATTTTGATAAAAACTTGTATATCACGAAAATCTTTTATTTCCCATCTCTTAAAAAAAGACATGAAATCAAATTTTTTTCGAGAACCAAACGGGACGATAAGTTCTCCTCCTCAATTTGAAGCCATTGGAGACGGTCTAGAAGCTTAGAGAAAGTAGAAAAAGGCATGTTCCACTGCACTAAAAGAGCTGCAGACAGAGGCCACCTAGCAAATGGGCACCACATTAAATCACGTTTTAGCCACATGTTTGATAGCTAATTTTAATTAAGTATAGTAGGAACATGGAGTTTTCTATGTAGCTAGCTGCTAGCTGTTTAATTCTTCTGACATTCATGTGATCTCCATATGAAGGCATTTGCAAAATGGAGATGACCTCCCACATGATTTTATTGTAAGAGCTTAAATATTATCATATCAATGAACCTTAAACATGATATTGAAAAAAGAGAAAACAAATTAATCAAATCGTCAAATGGTGTAAGTTCAAATTAAACTATGTCTTTTTTTTTTTTAGTATTTATCACAATAATTACTGATCGAGAAATTATAGAATAATACTGAATTAGTGGCGAAACTCAAGAATTTGTGCATAGGCTAGAGATGACTTGGTCATTGTTTATTTTTGTTATTATTTGTGCGGCGGTGATAATAGCCCTCAAGTCTTAACCTTTTGTAACTTGTCTGCATGAAAAAAAAAACAAGTGACCAACTCCCACTAGCTATGATTAACTTTTGACAAATGCCCTTCATCAGTTTAGTCAAGTTTCATCCCTGGACGTCTTTTTCCACGATATTATCACCAGACAAATCTAAGATTGAAAGGGCAAACAGCTTAAACTATTCAAAGATTTTAACAATTCTTACTCGCTTTACTTGCTTTTATATTGGGAAAATAAAAAGGCAAAAAGACAAAATGAAGGGAAATGAAACAAGGATTTAGAAAAGAAAGGGAAAATTGTGAGTTGTTTGATGGAGAAGTTCCAACTCATCCACGGGCCATGGCTGCACTTCGATGAGAGGCCAAGCTGAAATGTCAATCTGATCAAGAACAGAATTAGAGGAGCAGGTGACACCTAAATCAATTAATTCTAGCTAGCATCAAAACTTGCAAGCTAAAAAATAACAAACTTGCAAGCTAAAAGCAGATATGTTAATAAATCATCATCAAAGTTCTGGACCCACCACCACCATCGCTTACTTTTTAACCTATTTTCCCATGATAAAGGAGAAACATTCGTATAGAATGAGGATATTATTGTTTTGTTATTTCTGGTTAATTAAAATATGTTACGTGCGATAATTATTTTATTTGACATAATGTGATTGGTTGGGAATAGCAAAACAATGATATTCTCATTTCACACAAATTTTTCTACATAATAAGGGATCCAAATCCAAACATATATGCAAGGTCAGAATGTTAGGAAACTTAAACAGTTGACCCTATGGGAATTTAGAAGATGCGCATACAAATTGCAAAGCAGTTTGCCTACCATTTTACTATTTTCAGAAAGATATACAAACACCTAACTGAAAACGTATGTGCTTATTCTTATAGATAGGTCTAGTTGTGACCATATTGTTAGGGCAGTTCCTAGTGCTTGGGTCAATTCTGTTTCTGTGTAGAGTATGAACGCTTGGATGTGAAGTCAGAGAGACCCTAGGGGTGATTGTGGTTTAGTTGCTTCTTTTTCTTGTTGACCCAAAAGATATCTTCAAGTCAAAACCACTCACCTATTATTGTATTTGTTGTTCCTTAATCATTCAATATGAAACCCAGAAAAGCAAAGCTCCATGTTTGACTTGGATACATTTTATTGAATAAAATTATCCATTTAAATTTCACATTTTGTTTCGTTGGTATTCAATGAGAAACCAAAAATCTGATAAATTTCACAAGAAGAGACCCTTATTTAACACACTAGTAATTTGAGTACCTACCTGACCCATCATTCATCAGAAAGGAGAGAGAGAGAGAGAGAGTATTGATTAAAAAAATTCCACAAAAACAAAAGAAACAAACAAATTCAAAACCCAAAAAACAACGGAAAGTCAGAACCACTTTCAAATGTTTTGAAAATTTTCAACTACTTTAAATACCAATCAATTGCAATTTGCAAGCAGAAAAATGAGAGCGCCTCATAAACGCTGCTTCAGAACACACCACCAGTGATTGATTCCCCACTCACCCACATACACACAAAGAGAAAGACACCATCTTTTTCCCTCCAATCAATTACGCATTCTCACTCTCTCCCCACGCTGGGAGTTCTCAAGTACCCAAGTGCCAAAACACTCAAATTCCTCACTGCTTCCTCTGTTTCAACTTTCTTGGGCAAAATCTCAGCTGCCAATCAATACCATAGCCCGCACGCCCAAAAGGGTATCTCATATTTGCACTTGAGGTTGAGTTTGTGCAAGGGTTTTAATCCGACCCAGTTGCCGTGAGCTTCAGATCTTTGCAGCAATGGTTGCAGAGCCTTGGATTTTGAAGATGGGTAACCAGGTAAGCTCCAATATCAAGCATGCTCTTCTTCTTCAACCTTCAAAGAAATCAAGCTCCAAAAACCTACCCACCAGCAACAACGCCAAAACCCAGAAGCAGACCATAGGCATTCTCTCTTTTGAAGTAGCTAATGTTATGTCCAAGACTGTGTACCTCCACAAGTCCCTCACAGACTCCGAGATCTCAAAACTCAAAAACGAGATCTTGAAGTCTGAAGGAGTACTGAACTTGGTCTCGTCCGACGAGGCCTATCTTCTCGAGCTTGCAATGGCCGAGAAGCTCGAAGACCTGAACCGGGTCGCTGCAGTTGTGTCCAGGCTTGGAAAAAGGTGTGTTGAGCCTGCTTTGCAGGGTTTTGAGCATGTCTATGCTGACCTTGTTAATGGGGTTATTGATGTGAAAGAGTTGGGGTTTTTGGTGAAGGACATGGAGGGTATGGTTAGGAGGATGGAGAGGTATGTGAACGCCACTTCGAATTTGTACGGTGAAATGGAGGTTTTGAATGAGTTGGAACAGGCCACCAAGAAGTTTCAGCACAATCAACACGAGGAGAGCAAAAGGGCTTTTGAGCAGAAGCTGATTTGGCAGAAGCAAGACGTGAGACACCTCAAGGATGTTTCTCTTTGGAACCAAACTTATGATAAGGTTGTGGAGTTGCTGGCCAGGACAGTTTGTACCATTTATGCTACTATTCGTGCTGTTTTTGGTGACTCTGTTTTGGGCAAGAACCATGTTGGCCTAATTGGCGGAGCTTCACCACCTCCTATGTCTGGTCCGGTTGACGCGAGAAGGGTTTCTCAGGTGGCTTCTGAGCCACTGAAGAGAGTTCTTAGTAGGAAAAACGGGTTGCATTCGGGTCCAGTTGAGAAAGCTATGGTGGTGAAAAAGGGGTCAGCTTTTAAGCCTCAATTTGATTCAAGGAGAGGTGAATTGGGATTGTATCAAGCAGAGGATTTTAATTTTCCGTGTGGAACTAGCCCGGGGAGGATTTTCATGGACTGCATTAGAGTAAGCAGTTCTGTTGATGATGATGATGATGATGATGATTATGTTGGTGCTGGTAATTATGAGGAAAGGAGTAGCCAAATTTCAGGTTGCAGTGTTGCAAATGGTGGTTTGAGGAGAGACTATCCGAACCATTCAGGTTGTTTCAGTCGAACCCAAATGGGTGTTCAATCAAAGAGTGGTGGGATGAATGGTGCCAGGTTTGGTCCCAAGAGTAAGTTAATGGTATATGCTCCTCCTTCTACCGTGGGAGGCTCTGCTCTAGCTTTGCATTATGCTAATGTTATAATTGTTGTCGAGAAGTTGCTTCGTTATCCTTATCTTGTGGGTGAGGAAGCTAGGGACGATTTGTATCATATGTTGCCAACCAGTTTAAGGATGTCCCTGAGGACTAATCTCAAGTCCTATGCTAAGAATTTCTCAATATATGATGCACCTCTTGCGCATGATTGGAAGGAGACTCTTGATGGGATTTTGAGATGGCTTGCCCCGCTGGCACATAACATGATCAGATGGCAGAGCGAGCGTAATTTTGAGCAACAGCAGATTGTTACGCGAACAAATGTTCTCCTGCTACAGACATTGTATTTTGCTGATCGAGAAAAGACGGAGGCAGCTATTTGTCAGGTTCTTGTTGGGTTGAATTATATATGCCGTTATGAGCATCAGCAAAATGCATTATTGGATTGTGCAAGTAGTTTTGATTTTGAAGACTGCATGGATTGGCAATTGCAATGCGGAGCTTCTTTTGTTGATTGACTACAGTTTTGGATTTGAAATCGTGAAGGTGGTGATAGGGAATTCTTCTTGATTCCTATTGCTTAGGTGAAAACATAGATGATAGTTCAACAGGATGTGAATATCTCAACTTTTCACACTGAAGGCTTTGATCTTCATTAATGTATTTTGTTGCAAGGTATGGGAAGCTTTGACTTCTGAAGTACATAATTCTAATTATTTATTAAAAAAGGGTATCCTTCTTTCGTGTAGAATTGTACATGTGTTCTTGTAAAGTTCGTAGTTTTTTCTTAGGGGTGGTGCTAGAGGCACCAACTTTGGGCACCAACTCTCTAATAGAGGTGGAGCCCGCCAGCACAACGGGTCCCGCGCTCTATTAGAGAGTTGGTGCCCAAGTTGGTGCCCAAAGTTGGTGCCTCTAATATTTTCCTTTTCTTAGTGAAGCCTGTTCATATTTTTGCAATTCATAATGTTATTCTGGCTAATGTTAATCTCTTAATCAGTAATGGTTCACTCTGGTCACGACTGTTAGTTTCTGATTAATTCATGACCTCTAATCTGATGTTGTTGTCCACAAATACACACATACTAACAAAGATATTCTTAGATATATTTATCCTATTCTCATTTGGTTATGCTAGATCATGTGCTAGGTGCCAAACTACGAAAGAGATGAACTAAAAGTGTTAAATGCTTGAGAACAATTGTGAGCTGAAAGTGGGAGCCGCATTTAGGAGAAAGGAAATTTCCTATCAAATCCAAAACGGTGCTTCTGCAAAGCAGTGTGGCATGTCCTCATGGAAAACCTGAGATTACTGAAGGTGCCTAGTTGCATTCCAAAGAAAGCGTGAAGGTGTCATTGGGTTTGAAGCACTCCTAAGGTTCAAGTATCTTTTGCACACTAGCTAATGTTTTAACTGTTACTATGAGGGTGCAAGCTGTAATAACTCAATAAGCTGCCGGTTAAATTGTTTGAGGGATTGTGTCTATGTTGTCATCTTAGATATCGTATAAGGAGGAAGTCATTTCATGTTGTCTGATGCATGGCTCACTTGGAATTTAAACTAATCTGGCTCCTCTTACATGTCATCAATATACAAATTTAATCATATTTCAATGATGCATCTCTTTCATGGTGGTCTGGTTTTATAGTTTTACAGCTCACATTTACATGGAGTTAATCTGTTTTGGTATCTGTTGTTTTCAAGCAAAGGATTAAAAATCATGTTACGTACCGGGATTAGGGATTATTCATTGTTTTGCCTGCTTGTAGCATTTTATTGTAGCTGTCTTGTATCTAGAGGGATATGATATGGGAGAGTATTTGATTTGTCTGGATGTTCTCACTCCCAGCCAAGTCATTTGTTTCTGTAGGCCTTTGACACAGGAAAATCACACGATGACAAGGGTAAAAAGAGAGAGAATCTATGAATTGAAGCAAATGCCTTCATCAACTCTTCCTTTTTAACTGAATGTTAGATTTTGAACATTGTCGTTGCATTTCTAAAGATTCAAGGAACAGTATAATAATTTTTACTGTTCCATTGACACACTGAAAACTGACAGTTTATTTACCAGGGCTGAAGACCCTTCTATTTTGATGCCCTGAGATTCCAGATTACATATAACGCAGAAGTGTTTTTCATGCATTAAAAATCTACCCTGCATGGTAAATTCTGCAAATAGTCTTTCACCTCTCTCTTTCTGGAATGGTTTCGGGTTAAAATGGGCAGCGTCCAACTGCACTGCTTCTCTCTTCTCGTTTCATATTTGGACTCTGCGATGAGCTTCTCATTTGCAAATTTGGATAAATCATTATCTATCAATAACCAGAAGAAAAAAAGAAGAAAAGAAATAGAAATAGTTACAATGGTGAAGGATTGTGTCATGTCAGCCTTAAAAACAATCAATGTGTATTTACAGCTCTATCCAGCAAGGAGTTGCTTGCAGGCAATGTCATGCGGCATTAAACTGGTGGTAGGAGGAGGTAGAGGAGGGCACCTTGGCACCGACTGGGGTATTGAAAGAGCCTTCAATATTATTAATGTGATTTTTGACTTTTGACATCATTACGTCATACTATGTTTGGTAGTAGGAGTAATGAAAAATTAGGAGAAGTAGTAAATCATAAATGGAGGATGGAGAGGAAGTGTGAGCATCCACAATGGTGCTCTCTATTTCTTAGCTAAAATTTGGCTAAGAATATAAGAAAGCTATTTTAGGAGCTCTCTAAAAAATTTCAACTCCAACCATACTCCCTAATTTGGAGAGACATAAATGCTATAACTCTTTTTTAATTGGTCCATCTCTATTAAAAAATAAAATAAAAAATAGTTAGCATTAAATAAAGGTTTGAAATACTCATTCAATAAAGCAACATTAAATTATAGGGAGCCACTATGAGTCCTTTCTCTCTCCTCAGATTTAGGAGCTCCTAGAGGACTCCCTATTTTAGGAGGTGGATAGGAAGTGTGGTTGGAGTTGTATTTTTACGATCCCTCCCTAAAATTTATCTAAGGAGGTGATTTAGAGCATCCACAATGGTGCTCTCTATTTCTTAGCTAAAATTTGGCTAAGAATATAAGAAAGTTATTTTAGGAGCTCTCTAAAAAATTTCAACTCCAACCATACTCCCTAATTTGAAGAGTCATAAATGCTATAACTCTTTTTTGATTGGTCCATCTCTATTAAAAAATAAAATAAAAAATAGTTAGCATTAAATAAATGTTTAAAATACTCATTAAATAAAACAGCATTAAATTATAGGGAGCCACTAGGAGTCCTTTCTCTCTCCTCAGATTTAGGAGCTCCTAGAGGACTCCATATTTTAGGAGGTGGATAGGAGTGTGATTGGAGTTGTATTTTTACGATCCCTCTCTAAAATTTATCTAAGGAGGTGGTTTAGGGAGCCCATTGTGGATGCTCTTAGGAAGCCCATTGTGGATGCTCTTACGATCACAAGGCTAAAACGCAACTAATAAAAACATCACCATCTTTCTATATAATTCCTTGAATTTTTCTATTCTTTTTCACAAGGAAATTTTAGATTTTCCTTCAAAGATCAGTGTGAGAATCGAACTTTTTTCATAAGTGTAAAAGTATAAATGCTCTACCGTCAAAAGTCATAAGCTTTAAAAAGACCCACCCACATTTTTATAGGATGGCTATTGCAAGAGGAACTTGCAATAATTAATGTAGAGACTATCAATGAGAGTAAGGGAATTATAGCTCAAGGGGTAAATTTATAATTTGAAAGTTGACTGGGTCAAACTTACGTACTAAACTCGATGATACAAGTGAAGTTCATTAATAAACATAAAAAGATACACATAGTCAGGGGACGTAATGAGTGTTATCCTCAAATGCATGTTTATACATATATAAAAAGCTTAACAAAAACCACAAGTAAATGCAATACAAAACAACACTATTTAAATATAACATTTTACCCTATGAGCAGCTTCGAAGTCTTAAATTCTTAAATTATTAATATTATTAGCAAATTCTCTTTCATACATATTTTAGGTATCTGGGAAAATCAACCCAAAAAAGAAAAAACAGATATTGGCTTTAAAACAACGAATTTGAAATAAAACTTTCACATATGTTGAGTACAACCCATTAACACACTAAAATGCCTATAAACGACTTGATAAATAAAACCATTGACAACCCAACCCATGAACAAAACTAAAAAATCTATAATAAAAAATTGATAGATAACACATGGACAACCGAACCCTGTAACACAAGAACTAAATAACCCAACCCATTAACACAACAAACTCATAACCCAACCCATTCATAGGCATCAAACTTAACGATAAAGGGAAAATGAGAGACAAAAGATGAAAAAAAAACAAACAAACAAACTAGACTCGCACCAGACATAAGATAAACTTGAGACTGAGGTAGAAATAAGATTTCCACCTTGCCTACAATACCACCCACAGAGAGGCGGAGTGAGAGAGAGGAAGAGCCATTCAATTTTTTGGGTTATTTGCTGGCATCGGATAAATTTTTTACAAATTTATAAATAAACCCAATCCTAGACATGTATTTATAAAAAAACCCAAGCACTATTTAAACATAGAAACACACCCAAAATCAATCCCAAAGTCAACTTTTTGGGTGTGTTTATAAATGGATTTTGAGTGTGTGTAATGATGAGTTTTTGGTGTGTTTATATGTTTAAATAGTAGTTGGGTTTTTTTATAATTTCAGCCCCCATTTTGGGTGTTTTAGTGAAACTTCCTAAATTTTTTTGGGTTACTTCGATTACCTTTTTTTTCATCCTTTCAGCTACCCTGCCTCTCTATGGACAAAGTTACAAAGAGTAACTAGGAGAAAAGAATATGTTGATGGCTGGCTGGGCAGCTAGAGATAGGGTTTCCTTTTCTTTTTTGGCTGGGGTAACATATCTACCATTTTTTTATGAAAATTTTCTGCCGGGTAGCTGCCTAACCAAAAACTGGCTAGATTCATCACTGACTCAAGTGGTTAAGAGCAGTTTACCCATACTCTCGAGCAGAGGCGGATCTAGTAAGGCGCAAGGAGGTGCAGCTGCACCTCCCCTAGCCGGAAAAATCATTGTAGGTGCTTTAAATTGCCCCTTTGCTCAACTGGTGTACAGATTATTATTTTCAACATTTAAGTAAATGTCTTTGTCCTTTTACTTTTATTTATTTTTATATTACTCCATTTACTTAAGTTTACAATGTAAATAAGGAAGTACCCCCCATTTGGATTCAAATAAAAATACTAGAAAATCAAATTCCCACCAAAACAAAATATGAAAATTCGGTTTTAGTGCAAAATACGATTTAGGCTAAAAATGATGGCTTATTAAGTCAATATATACTTCATACTAAAATCCCATAAAATCAAGTTTTCTTATTTGATGTGTAAGGAATAAAAGCCGCCAAAAATTATCTTGAAAAAATGATTATTCCGAAAAATCATTTTTCATACTTAGTCAATATTGCACCTCCGCTAAAAAAATTCTAGGTCCGCCAGTGCTCTCGAGGTATTGTGTTCAAATTGCGTCTCCCCAAGTATCATTTGTGTAAAGAAATCAAAACAAATACAAAAAGCAAAAGAAGAAAAAAAGGTATAGGTTAGGCCCGTAATTAATTTTGAAGCCTGCACCGAAGTATTGTTGGGCCTAAAAAGCAAAGACTTGGACCATTGAGCCTATTGGCGGCAAGCCCAACCAGTGGCACCACGTGGAAAACCATCAACTGCCTTTCCGTTCAATTCAATTCCTCCATCACCTCTCCTTCATTTTCCTTTCCCACAGTTTCTCAGCAACCAAACGGAGCATCAAAAATTTGAAAGTTTAACTCTTGCACTCTTCAACTTCATCAGCGGATTCAATTTCCTCCTCCTAATTCAAACTCTTACAAGCGCAAAACGACGCCGAATCTGCCTATATTGAAAGCATGAAACCAATGAGCTACAGAAGGTTCGTTTCTATAAATGCAAATATATTACATCTCTTCTGCATATAACAAGATCTTGCTTTTAACAAATTTCAGGAAAATTTTATTTTTATCTAGACGCAATTTGAGTATTGATATCGAGATTGATTAGTTAGATCTTGTAAGTTATAATTAGCATTGAGTACGAGCTCAATCTGCGACTATCCGAAGCCTTAATCTTGGTAAATTTTACTAATGTAGGTTATTTTCTTGATGAGAGTAAACAAATTTTGGATATAGTGAGGGAAATTTAGCGTTCATTTTACTTACAAGTTTAGAATAGAATTATTGCAATGATACTTTATTTTCTCAGAGAAAGTACCAAAGGAAAATGCTTTTCACGGATTTTGTTTAGAATTGCTAATGTAGGTGATGAATGGTCTTGGATTAGTTCAGCTAAATGTTTATATGGCATTGAGTTATAGTCTGGATTAGTTAAAACGAAACCTGTAAGAAAGGGGATAAGGTGTTGATTTGCATGATGTGCAAAACCGGTTGACTTTTTGAAAGTTTTAAGTTGCGGCCATAATTCGAGAGGCCGATCCCTTAGATTTGTGTTATTTTTGTGAGAATACACAATTAACTGTACTCTGACGGTTTGGTTTGGATTTAGGCATATACACTGGTGGGTGGTACTTCAAACATTTGTAGTTTAAAAATACTACAAAGTACATGTTTCTTCTGTTTTGTCGTAGCATAGTACTATAATGTGTATATTCAACTTGTTTTCTAGTTCTTTTTCAACAAGAAGCTTTGTTCCTTGCAAAACCATGCCACAAACCATTGCTACCACAATTTTGAACTTCATCTTCATTGTCACTTTTGAGTTTTAGTTCAAGGCACTGGTGTCAACCCCAAATATGTTGTAGTTTTGAACCAATATGCATTGTAAAATAATTTGACATAGTAAGTACTAATTTATTTAGGAGTAGTAGGTTTCCCAGGTGAGAACAATATTTACACTAAATTTGTCTAATACTTGAATATGTTCACTCTTTTTGTAGGGAGCACCGTTCCTCCAAATCAGCTCTTTTAGATGGTCTCGAGGAAGGTGGTCTTAGGGCCTCTTCCTCATACTCCCATGACATTAATGAGCATGACAATGACAAAGCCGTGCAAAGTTTACAAGACAGAGTTGTTTATCTGAAGAGAGTGAGTTCCATATAAGAAGATCTCTTTACTGGCCATTCAATTGTTGATTTCAACCTTCTTTTCATAAATACCTTAACATGCTTTATACGTTATTAATGAATATCTCTTTCTACAACGTTGTAAATTTGATATGTACCCTGTGCTTTTAGACAGTGGATATATATGCTCTAGCCATAGCATGGCGGATGTTTAGGAATTGATTTGACTGTATCTATTTAGGAGTGGAAGTAGAACATTCATCATTACTGACTTTTCTTCAAATGGTATAACTAGAATCCTACAAACATCGTTGCCTGATGCATAAGCATGAGAGGGTTCAGGGGAATCTGGCCTGTATTGCCTTTTCTGTCATGGTCCTCAAGATGAACTCAGGTCAATCTTTAGGCCATCCAGTGTATCAGATTCGTCAGTTATGTTTGTCAACACCATTATTAGCTACAATAATGTTTATGAATGCATTCAGGTTATGAAATGCTCAATTATTAACATCATTGGATAAATTTCTGTGATGCATAGAGTATCATTGAATAATTGTACAGGAACAGTCCCCAGAAGAGGTGCAGTGTGTTCAATTACATTACGTACAGACACAGCTTGCCTATTTACCATTGATAAGTCTAGATGCACCTGATCACATGTTTGCAAACTCCTGCAAACCTATACATACCTTCAACAATGTCGTCACATACTGGCATTAGTGTTATACAATATGTGTTCTTGCACACATGGATTGGACACAAATCTGATGCTAGAAAGAAACTGTTCCTCCTGATGTTATTGATTTATATATTAGTGCAGATAGTAAAGAGACGGGCTGGAGTTTGATCAATGTTTAAATCTTACAAAATGAAAATGCTGTACTTGCCTAGACAAAGGATTTAAAATAAATAAGTAAATACAGGAAAGAATGGAAAATGATCTGGGTTTTATTTACAGTTAACAGGTGATATACATGAAGATGTGGAGAGTCATAATCGTTTGCTTGACCGAATGGTATGCGTGTACAGTTTTTATACACTCCTTATTAAATTCGTTGTTTAAAAAACTATTGTATATATGTCTTAACTTTTTTGAGTATACTGCAAAACCAGGGCAATCACATGGATGCATCAAGGGGTATATTGTCTGGAACAATGGATCGGTTTAAGATGGTACCAAAACGAGATCTCCTATACTAATTTTTTCCATCTCTCTCTCTCTCTCTCTCTCTCTCTCTCTCTCTCTCTTCTTTTTATATTTTGTCATTTATGGGAGATTAGCTGAGAGATGAAGTTGTTTGCGATGTAGGTATTTGAGAAAAAATCAAGCCGGAGAATGTGTAGACTTGTGGCATATTTTGTGGTTTCCTTCTTAATCATATACGTTCTCTTTAGGTAAAAGTTCATTATGGTATATGCTCTCTTATTGCAATATTAATGCATCTTATTAAGCAGGCAAGGATATCTTGGTTTGGAACATTGTGCGTTGTATTCTGATAGAGATGCTTATGCTTTTGACTGATGGACAAATTGATCACAGGAAAAGAGAGATCAAAAGTATGCGAGTGGGAAGGTGGGGTTGGTGAGATGGGGATTGTTAAGATGCATATGTGGAAAGTGGGAGTGGATGTCTGTCATTATTAATTAATTAAGATAGATTTGGGAATGATGGTAACAATTCAAAGGGGGAGGGTGGCAACATTCAAAGAGGAAAAGAGAAAAAGGAACTAGTGGTGGTTGGATCATGTGCAAGGAAGATCTAAGGTCACGCTGAAATGAAAAAAGGAAAACGGAACAGTACATTCAAGCTAATGGGCAAAAAAAGAGTGAAGGGAGACTAAAAATAACATTGGCTGAAGTAGGAGTAGGACCCCAGCTGCTAAGAAATAGGATTCATGTAATCCACCCAAAGAAAAAAAATGTATGGGATTCAAATTGTGGTATAGATTGTTAAATTATCTCTTTCATTCTGCAACCCATAGCCGTCAATTCCACAAAGTTCCTGATATTAAATTAGAGGCCTACATTGTAAGAATTTTTGGCTTCTACACAAGAATCCTTAAAACTGAACTGCCCCCCTCTCGTTCTCCTATTCTTTCTTTTGTTTTTTGGTTGGGTGTGGGTTTTCAACCGTTCACCAGTGTTTCAGACTTTTCTATGTTGATGGGTCTTTTGCCATTTTAGACTTCATTAGCAATTTTCTATGTTGGCCCATTCAGGGTAGTTTGTTACTTTGCCCAATAATGATGGTATACGTTTGCAGTCTTGATTGCTTAATCAAATTGTGCGGCTGATGTTGGTTTGCTTCTTGTTTGCAGGATTCGCAGAATCTTTATGCATAGCTGAACCAGAATTATAGAAAGCTCCTTTCCCAATTTTTTATCAAAAGAAAAATGTTGGCCCATATGCAGTAACATCATCGGTGCAAATGCATCTCACTCAAACAGCGTGACAGCATGTGAAAATGATTTCAGAGCTGATCAGCAGAAAGAAATATTTTTCATTTCTCAATATAGGGATATTATGCCTGAAAGGATTGGGCAGCTGCTGGAGGTGAGCTGCTTGTTGAATTGTACAAGAACGCATACTGAACATTTGTTTCTTGTTTTACATTTTAAAAGACCTTACACTTTGCTTTTTCTAATGCATGGCTTTCTGTCTCATGGCATCTTTCGATTAAAGCATCATGCAAACTGATCATAAGAAGAAACCATGCCGGCATTCATACATACCATCCTAGGTACATACATACATACATACGTACGTTCATGCATATGCATACATACTCTTGAATGCAGCTTGCTACACAAGTGGAAGCGTTTATGTTGGGGCACAAACACAATGGCATGGCCTTACCTGGCTAAAAAGCTGCATTGCCTTGTTACAGGAAAGTATTAGAATTCAGTTTGTTGGTTAGGGTGGGCCTTTTATACTCTAGTCAATGTTATCATATAGTACAAACTATTTTAGTCTGATGGTGATGGGTAATTTGCCTCTGTATCAAACTGAGCCAACTCTCAAGGACCTCGGGTATAGAAGTAAATGCTCTTAACCAATTGAGCTGCAAGACTAGTCATATTTGGATGGCAGGTGAGCCATATTTGGGTTAGGGTTATTTTATTAGATAATCAGGGAAGCAAATTGTAGGCTTGATGGCAAGTCAACCTGGGTGCCTATGAAGCGTCATCCTTGTAAATTTGGATCTCAAAACAACTACTTTGGACCTTGGTGGCCGGCATGTTATTCTAATCAAAATAAGACTTCTCTCAGCAATGCAACTTGCAGCTCAACTAGAACAAGCAAGTTCCTTGTGGTAACCTTAGACTTTGCCCAATTTGGACCTAAACATTTTCTAATGGCCGAGTGGGGATAACTGGTTTGATGTGAAATTACAAATCAGCTCATTATTTCTTCTAATAAAGGGGGTTAGGTATAGGGCCGAAGCAGATTACGAATATGACCCAAATGAAGGGGCTAATAAGGTGGTGATGTCCTTCTTGGCCCCCACTGATGATGGTGCACATCCATAAAATAGCTATATATATTGAGTTTGTAGGGTACATGGGACTTAATTAAGTTTGTTTTGTTTTTGTTTTTGTTTTTGTTTTTGTCAATGACTTAATCTAGTTTAACAAATGAAACCTGCCGACACTCGACATCAATTTGCTTAAACCGGGAAAATAATCAAAGATCAATGTAAAAATCGCAGCAAGGAGATGGAATTTACCCAGATACTATTGGCCTCTTCACCCCACAGAAGCAACATTTAGGCCACCGAAGTCTTTATTGGCCATGTGAAATGAATTAAGCCGACAAAGTCACTAATCAAAGAAAGTTGGTAAAAAAGAATATGCTAAGTAAGTCACTAATCCAAAAAGAAGGTTCTTAATGAAATTCCGACGAAGCTGCTTTTGAATTTCACAAGATTTTGCATAGCAGATAGCTACGGACTTTTTCAATCCCTTGTCGATGTTGATCAATAATAAAACTTTGTCATATATGTCTAGACAGGTCTTTGTTTTTGAATATAAGCGATAATTTAAACCCTAAGGGGAAGAAGGGTTTATCACATAGTGGTGTCATGAGAATACGAACCTGAGACCACTTGTCTGGAAATCAAGACACTTTTCCACTGGACTAGATTCCATTGGCTTGTTTTTGTTTTTTTGTAAGAAAATAGTAGCATAAGACTATTTCTTAATCTCTTGTAACACGGGAGCTACAAGACGCAACTTCTATTTCCAAAGTTGAACCATCATTTACAAATAATTATAATTTAAAAAGAGATGACGAAATGTATTGCGCTGGCTTTGGAAAAATTGTCAATATGTACGAATCATCCTTTGGTTTTGTTTAAGATGTAAGCAACATAATGGTCCATCAACCATTCAATTGAGCCATTTGTCTGCTTACTCTTTTAACAAAATTCAATGAACATCAATCTCTCACATCTATAAATGAATCGTGTAAAACATGCTCTTGGCCATTGCGGCATGTCACACTGATACATATTATGAAGATTTATTTTAATAAAATTAACCAGAAAATTAAAAAATAAATTGCTACAATGGTAAGCATGAAATATCAACCTCTATATGTTCTAGTGCTCATAGATGATGTTTGAACGGTTCGGATTTTAGAAAAAAAAATACAAAGTCTCTTAAATAAATTTAGTTGAAAAATCTATCAACTGAAGCTTTCTAGTATATATCATTTATGGGACTCGCAAATTCGGGGCCATCTTGTGGGTAGTATATATATGCTGCCAAAGCTTTGGGAAAAATCCAATGACTCCAAAATAATTCATTGTAATGAAAGTTAAAGTGCACCTTGGATGCCCCACCATGTATAATTCATTTCCTCTTTGTTGTTGGATATCCTTGTCATCAAACCAAAGTTACTATGTAGTGGGTTGTGTTTTATATTCTAGATTACCTCAAATAATAAGATCTCACAAATTTAACTGAAAAATTAACAATACAATAAATTATTATGATCGGTGTGATTTATGAATATAATTATCGCTTTAAAAATAAAAATAAAAATAAAAAAAACAATACAATAGAGTAACATTTTCTTCTTCTTCCAAATCTGGATTACACAAAATCTAACTTTGCAGCATGTCAGAGTCCACCTTCTTCTTTAATAAATATAAATGGATAATGTCACACACTTTAATTAAAGACCTTTGCAAATTGCAACTGTCTGAATTGAACATATTTAAACAAGAAATTATAAAATCTCTATCACCAGATCTCAATGCTGAATGTGTGTAAACAAAACATGCACTAGAAGACATGCCAATTCCTAAATGTTCTCTTCTGAACACTCTACCTCTCTGTCCCCCTCTTCCCCTCTGCTCCAAAACTTCCTCCTCCAACAGTACAATCAACAATTTTGATCACTTTCGACCCAATCCTTTTTATTTTTTCTGTTTTTTTTTCTGGCCAAAGGACTATTAATTATTGCTTTTCTAAAGCCACAGCTTAGGATTGTTTCTGAATATAAAACTTCAACTTGCGCTCATCTACATCAAATCTGTCCAAAATTTCTGCCAATAATGCTGTAATCATTGGTCGGTCTTATGATTCATTTTTAAAATTTGTTATTTTGTCAAATCTATTATACTAAATTACCATCAACTCATTAATTGCTTGTTTATTTAATTGAACCTCACCACTTCCAACCTGTTTGCACTTACTTCTAGACCATGACCATCGCCTCAACTATTTCTGCCACCATAATTAGAAAGTGCATCATTAGTATTTATTTTGATGGTCCTAAATCGGCATCCGAGGAGATAATATATGGCAAAAGCAAATAGGTTATTTGTTGATAGGGCAAAAATCCCCAGATATTGCATCTCCTTGAAAAAGCAAAGAAATACAACTATGGAAGACCTTTGTGATCTCTTCTAATGTGTGATTGCGTACTCCGTCAATCATGTTTTTCTAATAAAAGATGAAAATTTTACCATTCTAGTGAGTAGCAATCTAATCTTAATTGTGACAATGAAAAAGATTTATCTACTTATTATTATAGCTAGAAATGCATTGCCCTATACCATGTGATATTATCAAATTCGTTTTCTCATCTCATTGATATGAGATGAGAAAACATAACAAGTACTTGCAAATCTCTTGGATTTCATCCTTGTCAATCCTTTATTGGGCAATTTTGCATTGATATAAAGGTTTGAACATAGTATGTTTGAGTTTACCTACTTACTTTACGTCGTCACAATTGACCCAACCGTACGGATGAGTTTTCAATAAAACCTTATAGAATTCCATTTTATTTTTCAAAAAAGTAAACAGTGTCCTTATTATTTTACATTTCCCTCTCTTCATCAAGAAAAGAAATCATGGGTAGATTCCATTTTAGGCAACAAAAGACTGTAGGTTAAAACCCAAAATGAGAAAAACTGCAAAACCTATTAAAAGGGGGGCCAAGGCAGGTAGCAGTAGTGAGTAGTAGTAGCGAGAGCAAACACCATTCAATGTTACCGAGGAGAAATCTAATCTTAATTGTGATGATGACAATGATTTATCTACTTATTATAGTTAGAAATGCATTTTACTAAAACATGTGATCGACTCCAAGCAATTATTGAAAAACTCTCTCTAGAGAAAGAAAACGCTAAAGAGATAAAAGTTTCAGCCATAACCCCCTTTCGGGTCCGTGGCCTCCATCCCTCCATCCTTCCATCCCTCCATCCCTCCTTCCCTACCCTCCCAAACCTTCCCCTCCCTTCTCCACCTCTGCTCTCACACATCCCCCTACAACCCCTCCCTCTCGACTGATCATTTTGGTGGCTGCTTGGCTATATTGGTGACGATGTGGTGACAAATCGGCTTTTATTTACTCGTTTTGTGTGTAGTTAGTTGTAATAAGTGCATCAACTCTTCATAAGTTTGTTGTGTGTTTGTAGTACTTGTGTTTTCTACTTGTTAGAGCTAAAAGGTTGGAGTTGTAGTTTGGTGCGGAGGTATATGTCTAGTTTTTCCATTGACTCTTTTGTCGAAATTTCTTAGGCCCTATGTGGCTATGAGTCTACACCTTGTGCATTTGATATTGTTGGTGGACTCCTCCGTATTTGGATTAACCCCATGTGGTTACTTTACTTCCATATTTGTTTTAACCCTATGTAGTTATGGCGGATCTAGTAAGGCGCAAAGAGGTGCAGCTGCACCTCCCCTTACCGGAAAAATCATTGTAGGTGCTTCAAATTGCCCATTTGCTCCACTGATTTACAAATTACCTTATTTCATTTAAGTAAATGTCTTTGTCCTTTTACTTTTATTTATTTTTATATTACTCCATTTACTTAAGTTTACAATGTAAATAAGGAAGTACCCCCCATTTGGATTCAAATAAAAATACTAGAAAATCAAATTCCCACCAAATCAAAATATGAAAATTCGGTTTTAGTGCAAAATACGATTTATGCTAAAAATGATGGCTCATTAAGTCAATATATACTTCATACTAAAATCCCATAAAATCAAGTTTTCTTATTTGATGTGTAAGGAATAAAAGCCGCCAAAAATTATCTTGAGAAAATGATTATTCCTAAAAATCATTTTTCATACTTAGTCAATATTGCACCTCTGCTAAAAAATTTCTAGGTCCGCCAGTATATTGATATTTGTGACTGACGGCTTGTAGGCTTGAATTATGAATGCAATCTATCACATTTCTCTTAAAAAAACACATAATATTATCAAATTCGTTTTATGAGGGATTGATATGAGATGAGAAAACATAGCAACTTGCAAGTCTCTAGGATTGGATGCTTGCCAAATGTTCATCAAGTAATTTTGTGTTCATAAAAGTTTGAACTTAGAACGTTTGAGTTTACCCACTTCTTTTATTTTGTCGTAATTAACCAACTGTATGGATGCATTTGTAATAAAACCCTCCTAGAATTCCATTTTATTTTTTCCAAAAACAAAACAGTGCTCTTATATTATTTTACATTTCCCTGTCTTTTAGAAAAGAAATCATGGGTAGATTTCCATTTTAGGCAAAAACAGACTGTACGCTGACCCAAAATAAGAAAAAACTGCAAAACCAGAAAAGGGACCGAGGCAGGTGGCAATAGTAAGTACTAGTTGCTAGAGCACACACAATCCACACAAGGTCCTCTCACTCTCATTCCTCTCCCGCTTTTGCTGAATTAGCTCTGTTTATTATTTACACACTACTGTGGCGCACACGGACACGCACTCACAGACAAAACACACACACTTTGTGTATCTATAGGCTCATATATACATATATGTATATATGTTGGGCCCGAGACAACGACGTGATCCCCACCTCCCACGCGCACGCGACCCCACGAAACCCTAACCTTCCCAAGAACCTCTCTCCCTCCCCTTCCAAAAAAGCAGACATCACTAATCTTTTTCTGCCTACTATTTTAGACAGACAGACAGACAGAGAGAAGAGATATCCAAGAGAAATCAAGAGAGAGATCGAGACAAACGAAAAAAAAGCGCTAAATCCTCAGCTCCCCAAATCACAACAGAGCTTAGCAGCTTATTAGCTTATTAAACACCAAACCCCAGCCACACAAACACTGTCTTTCCCTTATTTTCTTTTTTCTTTTTTTATAATTATTGTATTTTATATCAATATACTGTCTTTAAGTTTCGTTTCAGTCTTTTTCTTTCTGTACTTGTACTGCTTTGCTTAATTTTAATTAATATTCTCTCTTTCTTGTTTGTGCTTAATTGATTCTATCGATCAAGCTTAAGGGTTTTTGCATCTGTTCCATATTCTCTCCACTAACCTCATCACACTTCCCCCATCGCCTGATGATGATCATCTTTGGGCTACATCTTCATCACCTCTGTAACTCCTAGCTACTGCTCTCTCTCTCTCTCCCATCAACTTCCGGCCGCTCTCTCTTTTTTCCTGTCTTGTGTGAGTATATATGAGTATTATTAGGTTATAGAAGCTTGCTTTGCTTCTTTTCTTTTTCATCTTCTTTTACCCCTTGATGCGTTGTGCGAGTATATTATGAGCTGTATGCATATACATATGCCTTTGACTTCTTGATCTCAAATTCTCAAACAAAAGAGAACGAGGAAAGAAAAAAAATAAGTGTAGCTTGTCTTTATATACTCTTCTTGTTAATTTCTCTCTTCCTTGTTACAATTCCTTCAATTTGATCGACAATTGCCACTCTGGCTAACCCCTGGTGGAGCGGTAACTTGGGGCTGCCGGGCATGGACTCGGCAGCCACCAATTCGGCCGCACTCAACAAGCAGCGCGAGCTCGAAATCTCCATCAACGAAAACAACAGCGGCAGAAGCAGCGGCGGAGATGAAGACAGAGACCAAGATGAGCCCAAAGAAGGAGCAGTCGAGATTGGATCCCGCAGGCCAAGAGGCCGCCCTCCGGGATCCAAAAACAAGCCCAAACCCCCCATCTTCGTCACCCGGGACAGCCCCAACTCCCTCCGCAGCCACGTCATGGAGGTGGCCGGAGGCGCTGACGTGGCGGAGAGCGTGGCCCAGTTTGCGAGGCGGCGGCAGAGAGGGGTGTGTGTCCTCAGCGGGAGTGGCTCAGTGGCGAATGTAACGCTCAGGCAACCTGCGGCGCCTGGAGCTGTTGTGGCACTACAAGGAAGGTTTGAGATTTTGTCTCTGAGTGGTGCCTTCCTGCCCGGGCCCGCCCCACCCGGGTCGACGGGGCTGACGGTGTACTTGGCGGCCGGTAACGGACAGGTGGTTGGGGGCAGTGTGGTGGGGTCACTTGTGGCAGCAGGGCCAGTGATGGTGGTGGCAGCAACATTTGCAAATGCTACATATGAGAGGCTGCCTCTCGAGGAAGATGAAGAAGGTGGAGGAAGTGGAGGAGGAGGGCATAACAATGGGGGTTCAGGGAATTCTCCAACTGGGGGAGGGAGCAGTGGGGCCCAGTTGGGGAGTGGAGGCATCAGCATCAGCAGCAGCTGCCTGACCCTTCATCTGGAGGGCTGCCTAATATTTACAGTCATCATCTGCCTCCAAATCTGATCCCAAATGGTGGCCATGGACAGCTTGGCCATGAAGCCTATGCTTGGGCAAGACCACCTTACTGAAACTTTGGGGACAAGATCAAAATTGAAGCCTGTGCTTCCATTTTGTTGTATTGAAATATATAAATCTTAGAAAGGAGTTAGAGAGAGAGAAAGCAAGAGAGGGAGGGATGTGAATTAAGAACACTAGAAGAGAGAAACTTTGGGTGTCTTCTGGATGTTATAGTATAAAAGCTAGATAGCTTAGCTTCTTCTTTTGAGTTAATTTACTGCCTTTTGATGATCAGTTTGCAATGAAAAAGATAATAATTGATGTAACTCTAATTTTCAATTGGGGTTTTGTGCTACTAATTGTTCGTGATCTGGTGTATTTCCCCTTCTAGTTATTTCTTGTGTAATTTTCTTGGTGGGGAATTTTGGTTTCAATCTAGTTTTTTATTATATCTGTCAATGATTTATAGTTTATTACCTGATATGATAGATTGGACTTGGAAGATATAGTAAATAATTACAGAACTCTTTTTTTTTTTTTTTGTGGTCAGAATAATTGGAGAGCTTTTGACAAGCTTTAATTTCGGTTTCTGCAGCTAATATTTAATCAACATCTTTTCCGTCTTCAATTCTACACCTCAAGTTTCTCTTCAAATCTGCACCCAACATTCAGGAAAGCTTGCCAGAAAAACATGTGACCTAACTTTTGATTATGTTTTTTTTATTGTCCCTTTCTTTTTAATAGGATTTATGTCAAATGAATGACAACTAGGGTTAGTCCAACGAACTGAACTTGTATACATACCAGCTTTCCAATTAGTTCTGCAGAGAAATTGTGAAAAAAGAGGGGTTTCTGTGGCGGCAAAAAAAAAGAGACAAATATTTTACCTTCTCGATCCGATTTGAAATAAAATAACAATCAAGTAACTTCTCTGTTTTGCCAAGAAGAATTCAGTGATCATCTAGGTCTATTTTTGACTTTATCACCAGGGGTTTTTGATTGGCTTCTTTTTTTCCCCAATTTAATGTAACGTGTGGGCAGGTTTCCTCTGATTTAAAAAATCTGTTCAATTGTAAATGCATCTCTTCTCTATTCCGGGGTTTTGCTCCACGTGGTTTCTATGAGAAAGTTTTAACGGTCACTATTAACATGCTAATTTTTACCATTTAATGTTATTAAGAGTTTAAAAAATACCATCTTTTCTCGAAAAGATCATTGAAATGAGCAGCCTAGGAAATCAAAATGTGTGCAAAGTTAGTTTTTTTTTCAAGTAAGACAACGTTTGAGTTGAATCATGATTCATACTATCTTTCAGTCCAAAAGGAGATGCAATGCTCAAATCAAATACCAGACTCTGCATAAGTGTTTGTATGCTCTTGTAGGGATGAACAATAAATACATATTTAATTGAAATGACGTTAAAAAGGGAAATTATTCTTTTTTATTTAGTATATATACTATTACTTTGTTAGAATAGTTTTTTGTTCAAATGCAATGACAATTATTCTTTGTAAAATTACTCTAATAGGTTTAATGACTTTTATATAAAAATATCAATTCTTGAAGATGATGAACTTGTTAGATCCACAATCCAGAAATATCATCAAATCCACGCAATCAGTTAACTTCTTTATCTAACTTGTTAGGTGCTAACTTATTAGAATGTGAGTCTTCAATCCAAAATAATTAGCATTTGGTGAAGGGGGATAACAATCTTGAACTATTAGACAAGACTTTAATTTTAGAGGTGGCATTCACACTCTCAACACGCCCTCAACATGCCCTCACGTGTTCGGTGTGAATGGCGTTAGGGGGGAGATTTAAGCTCTTAAGCTACACTTTCATCCTTCGATGTGTGATACTCTCAACACCTTAATTTTAATATCTTAATTTTGTGCCTTATAAGTGGACAATTTTTATTAGGTGATTTGGCAACATGTGAGTTCGTTGAGCCTACCACATGGATAGTCGGATATCATATAGGAATGTAAGCATACAACCCAAAACCAATTGGAGAGGCTGAAGATCTTTAAGCTCTTTATGCTAGACCTCCGTCTCCAATACTCTCAACATAACACACCTAGTTTGTTAACTCCCTAATTCCTACATACCTAGTTTGTTAACTCCCTAATTCCTACATTATGTATAACTAGTTATGTGACGAATCCCCTTCTCCTTATTAGAAAAGAGAATAATGAGGTTCCAATTTGATTGGAAAAATCCTCACCTTATTTAATAACGTACAGTTTTAAATCCATAAAAAAAAATACAATATTTATGTGAATTACTTTTGAAATTTTCTCTGGATTGTTTTAGAAATTTCTAGAAGAAATCATACTGCACTTTTTTGTTTGAACGAGTTCTTGTATAATAGAAAAATAATCATTCCCTCATGGATCGCATGGTAAATAAAAATTGGAAAACAAAAAACATGGTTCTGGAGATCAATTATTAATGCATTAATCAGTCTCTAGCTGCTAATTGAAATAGCAATCTTTAACATCAGTCAATTTCTCCCAGTGCCAGCAAGTATAGTTGTAAAAAGTTAATCAAAACTTTAAACGTGTTTACAGTTAATTAATCAACCTCTTTTAGTGGATTTTCTACCCAACACTCAAAGGATCCTAGAGTAATTAACAACATGGAGGACCCCCTTCACATGGATTCACGTGCCCTAGTTTTAAAAACCACAATATAAAATTATGATTAACATTCAAAATGCTAATTAAAGTCGCAATGTCCATCCATGGGACCCCTTTGCTTCAATAATTACTAGCTCTGTTAATTTAATAATCCTCATCAACACACACATTGATAAAACAAAACATATTCTCTCCCTCCTTTCTTCTTCCAATTGCCTTTCCTCAGTGTAAGCACATGACCACTTGCAACTGTTTATATCTCTCAGCCTCTGAAAAGCCACTTCATTAATTTTAATTATTTTTTTAAAAAGGGGAATCCACTAAGCTTAGATTAATGAATTGTAAACCACCCATTAATTAATCCTTTTTATATTAAAGTCAGTGAAATTATAAATTAATTAAGCTTAAATTGGATGGTGGTGCTGCAACTAGACATCACACAAGAGGAGAAATCGAAACACTTGTTGTCTTGATGATCCTGTCATGGAGTACACGCACGCCAGCCCTTTGGATATCCAATCAACTCCGGTTTAACCTAATTCAAACGCATCATCATCTCCTTTCTCCAGGGTGAGGAGGCAACTTTCACAACAAATAAATAAGCAAGTAGGTTGAAATTAATTTCCAAGTTTCTTTACTAATTAAGTCAATGTGTTATTAACAAAGAAAAACCCCAAGTTTTTAAGTATGATTAACGTGGTTTCATATAATTGTTAAGTCATCTTAGAAAATCATTTCTGAAAAATAATTCATTTGAAAGTGATTGGTCATATGTAATCAATTGATTGAGAACCAAAAAATAAAAATGTATAACCTTATCTAAAAGAAGATTTCCAACAAGGCGATTACTGATTACTTACTTTCGATGGATATTGTATTCAAACAATATTTGTAATTAACTGATTTGGAAACAAAAACATTAGTTTGTTACTAATTATGGAGGTAACAAAGTATTGATGTTCATCATTATGTTTGATCACCAACAAAGACTACTGCCTTCTTAATGTCCGGGATTGACCAAGTGGTGAGCAAGGTGGAGAAAATTGTTTAGGATTTGAATAGGTCAAATTGTCGGTCCTTTATAATATAGTCAAAAATACAATTCATGAAGCTAATAGAGTCTAGTCCAGTAGAAAATGACCTTACTTTGCAAATATGTGGTCTTAATTTTGAACTCTCATGTCACCTTGACAATGTGTGTATGTGAAAAACTCCCCTCCTCCAATAACGCTTGTATATATAAAATATAAAAAATATAAAAAGAAAGATACAATTCATGAATATATCAGCTCCCAATCCCTATAAAACACAAAAGAAAGTGTTACAAACTTACTAAAAACCTTGGGGCCAAAATCTTCTCTAAGTTCCAATATAATTAAAACAGGTTTTTGGCAGATTGGATAGTACAAGGCACAAAACATCTATGTATACCATACGGTCACTACGGATCATGGAATTTTATGCCTTTAGGCTTTAAAAAAAAAGTAATCACATCGGAATCCTAGGATATAGGATTTATACATGAAAAAGATTTATGCTTGTCCTCTACAACCTCATTCATATTAATTGTATTTTGACATCATCAATGACATAAAACCTAAGAGCAAAAGAATAAGGAATAATGAACTTTTGGGAATGTCCTTCAATGAGGGAAAAGTAATTCCCAACCCTTTTTATCATATTTCGAGAAACATTATGAAATTTCTTGGTGAACTCTCATGAAGTAAACAAATCCAACAGTTCTACGTTTAATTAATTATGGTCCCTTAAGTTACAATTTTGGGAATTCAAGAACTAAAGGTCATTTGTTCCCTAGAGATGGACAATTTGATAATGTAAACAAATGCTTCAAGCATTTCCTATGCAACTATATATTTTAACAAAAGTTTGTGCTTTAAATTAGGCACCTTCTCGGTAATTAATGAGAAATTATATAATAATACTGTAGTACGATCACGTAATAAAGGTGGAACTACATATAGGCCACCTTCGATTATAGACCAGTGCAACCTTGGTCAAAAATACTTTTTATAGCAGGTAATAATTTCAAGATTTTGACATTTAGCCCACCGTAGCCAGCTCCCATATGTGCACATTCTTCACTTTTATGGCTGGTTAGTTAAGAAAAGTCATAGTTTTCAAGTTTTATATCATGTTAATTGAATCGTTCAAGTTTAAAAAAATTAAAATTTAATTGTTCTCGATTTGACTTAATTTTGTTTTATCATTTAACAAAATATTAGCCCACCCTTTTGCAATTTTTTAGTCCACTCTTGCACGTAATATAACTCATAGAAGTGTTATAATATGAATGAACTAGGTTCAAAATATTTTTTATTTTAGGTACTATGTGATCATATTACCGTACTACACTATAAAGTAGATAATTATCATTCTTACACCAAAAAGAATAAAAATAGGGATTTGTTATAACCCAAGGACTTAAAATAATTTCATTTTACTTTTACTAAAATTCATGAGTTTATAAATGAAACAAACTATAAAGACTTTGAGCAGTGGTGCAAGAACGCAGCCTAAGAGAGGGATAAACGCACGAGAAGATGGAGCAGAGGGATCAAAAGCGTGCAGTGGCCAATAAAAGAAAAAACAAATAAAATAGACAGTGGGAGAAATTGACCAAAAAAACAGAACAAGGTGGTGGGGTCCACATCCACCCTCTCCATCTTTGGTCTCCAATTGGGCGTCAAAATGGATCGGTTTGACCGGTCTATTCGTTGGGATTCTTACACATGGCACATTTCTCAGCTGTGCCGTCCAAATCTGCGTGTTTGTTTCCATCCCGTCAAATGCGGTACACAGTTTACTGTATGGAGTACCGCTGCCTAGTGCAGTGGCACACTAGGCCGGCACGGGAGGATGACTTTCAGCTGATGCTGCATGTGTATTCAACAATATATTTATAGTTCGAAATTATACGCTAATGGGGTTTAGCCCAATGAAAAGAATATTGATTTGCATGTTAGTAATCTCATGTTCAAACCTCAATGTCACCTTAGAGTACTTCTACCCATTTGTCATGGTAAAGGGTAAGGGCAAGGCTAGGGCTGTTACTATTTACGTGAATAGTGGCAGCCCTTGCAAAAGGCTGTGGTGTTTCCGTCAATTGTCATGGCAACTACTATTCACATGAGATATGAGGAGAGGAATTTGTATAAAGTTTTGGTGTGAGATGTGAAGAATATGACTAAGTACTTATTTTAAAAAATTCTAAAATTCTTAGTATTTTTTTTTAGATTTTTTTAATTTGTTTTTCGTTGCTGATGTCATCACTGACGTCAGCAAATCCAGGCTAGAGCACGGGTTCGTTTTGCCTTTGGGCTGACCTGGTTTTGTGGGACCCAGCAGCTGCCCTAGCAGCTTCAACCCGCTGGAAGACGAATTTGGGGCTTGGGCCCCCTCCTGCCCTGTCACGGGATCAACGTTGAAAGTGCTTTTAATAGTTTGTATTAAAAAATTTATATATATATATATATATTGCTTGTTCAAACAAAAATAGCTCGAAATTATACACATAGAATACTTTCGGTATATTTTTATGTGCACTTTAAAAGGAACCAGATCGTTTAAGCTTTTAGTCCAGTGATATTTCTTTTATATTAAAAGAGATTTCATGTTTGAATTTCTATTCTCAATAATTAAAAAAATAAAAATAGTAAACTTCTACTTTTCATGTATGATTGCATGAAAGAGTATAGCAAGCTTTATTTTGCGTGCATATCTCATATCTAATTGTTAAAAACATATTTTTGCAGCAATTTAAGTTTTGTTCCCTCTTACGTTTTGTTTGTTGTAATTTTGCTTTGTCTTCCCTTTTATTAAAAAATGAGAAGTAAAATAATAATAAAAATACTGTAGGCTCTAAATAAGATAACATATCCCTTAATGATATGCGAAAATGATCGTGACTGATGACAGATCTTCTTACAAGCAATTAAATTTTAATAGCTAATCAAGGATAAGACATAAGTTTTGAATCTGTCGACAATAAAATAAGGACATAGAATTGGTCCAGTTATTGCCGGCAGGCAGAGGAGATGCGATTTAAAATACGTGCCTCAGAACTTTGGTTTGGAGACTTGTGCTTGATAAATTATATATTATTGTAATATGTAATTATATTTTATCCAGCTCTTGCTTGAAAATTACGTTGTTGTTCGTAGTTTGGACTATCGCTTATGTTTTTAAAAAATTTAGCCTATTTCTCATTTGATGGGACATAAAAAGAGTATTTGAGTTTGAGCCAGAAATAGGCTGCAGGCTGTCTTGTCATGATTGGCCCAAAAGCATAGGGTCGTAATTATGGCCCATATCTCGCTTCGACCAAGATGAACAAGTTTAGGAGACAAAAAGTTTCAGCTCACCCCGGTCCAACCAGTAGCTGCTTGCATCCACCCTTACACGAGTTCTAGCTCCTCAACGTGTCCGGCGGTGCTTGCACCGCCGGTGACAATCAAATTATAATGCATGATATGAGTCTGATACATGATCTTTGACTCTCTTGTTGATGAATGCACGGGATGTCATGTGATGATCTAGAATAGTCAAATTCAAGAAACTATGAAAAATATAGTAAACATGATATTTGCACTCTCAAGTTAGTTAGATTGTATGTTGAGAAGAGGCTGCCCAAGTCCACTCATACTCCGTAAAAAAGCAGGGAGGCTAGAATGAGGGGTTACTTAATACTTGTTGTTCGATTAAGTGCATAGTTATTATTGGATTGAACCACTTAACATAGCCTCTCATTACAGAAGCTCCATCTAAGCCCAAGCTTATACTTCTCATGGCACATTGGGTTTCTTGACCTTTTAAATGCGCCAAACAAGATGCACAAACCATGGGATTTTGCAACAGCTGGAAGAAAGTCTACCCAAAAACTCTGAGTTGGTGATATGGGCCTTCATCTGCTAGCCTCTCATTGATGCACGGTTTTGTTATTGGGCAATTCATCATGTCATGGCCACGGCCAATGGGCATTTTTAAAATCAAATCAAGTCAAGTCGGGCCTTCCATAGCTAACAAAATGTACTTCAAACTGAACCCAATCATGCCTAAGGGGCTTCAGATGAATCCAGATTGAACACATTATCAAATCCCAACTGTCAAAATTTGTTCATAAAAAATACAAAACAGTCAGTCCAAGTGACAACTGGTTTAGAGATCCAAGTTTCTTGAAAGCAAGCAGGGGCAGCAGAAATCCATGTCAGAAAGGAGCAGGAAGCCTTGTTATCCCATTTTAGAAGCCTTAGATACTAATATGACCATATGATTATTATTCTAACCAGCTCAGAAACAGGAGGCGGCCTATTGGTAATAGCAATTTGCCTTCTTTTTTTCTTTAAATTATTGCCAACTATCACGTATCACTGGGAGATAATAATAAAAAGTTTGTCACACTTTTATTCAAATCAAATCAAAATAGTAGTTTACGAATTACGATGTACGTCTTCTATATATTACTATATAAAAGTCAAGTTGATTAGAGCAGATGTGCTCCTCATCTACACCTGTTCGAATTCTTTATCTATAATTTAGATTAAATTAAAATAAAATGTCTTTTGTATAAAATAAAAAAAACATGACAATCTTTAGTTGATGATGTGCAATAATAAAAGCCAATAGATCATGATGTAATGAAAGATAGGAAAATGCATAGAATTAAAAGCCAAGACACCTTGTAAAAACTTACAAGGAGTTGAATCCTTATCTCGTTCTTAATCGATCTTATTCTTAATTGATTTGTGTTGAATGCTGACATTTTAATGGTTTCTTTGTTTGTGTTTTTTTAAACAATGCAGATATGAAGACTTGAGCTTCTGGTGAAGGCAAATCAAGTTATAAACAATGCTCGGAATATACTAAATATTTTGTAAAGAACCAAGTTGCCAAGTTGGTATTGTTTAATTCGAAAGAAGTGTAGATTTGTTTTTTGTTTAATTCGAAACATCTAGATTCAGTTGATGTAATCCAAGGCCGGCACGAAAGTCCAACACTTTATCCGAACAACAATTTTCAACATTCAGACCCCCTGGCGAAGACACTGTTTCAATGGAACGAATGCAACGCCATGTACCAACTTCAACTTGCGTTATATTAAAGAATTCAGACGCATCATTCTTAAAATAGATCAGCTATTTTGACTGACCTGTTGCTCTCCAAGAGACAACCTCCACTGCCAAATAAATAATCTTGTCAGAAACCCAGAAAATATCAGACTGGTTGGAGCTACCTAGGGCCCTCTGTACGCACTTGACCATTCATCTTTAGGGCTGCCTCACGGATAAAATAATGGTCTTGATGATCATTATGCTGGATGGATGCATTTGGTTTCGAAAATCTGAATAATTCATTTACAATTTGAGTTTTGAACTGAAATAGTTGGGATGTGTGTAATTTCAATTACATTCAAGTGCTCCATGAAAATTATTATGAAGAAAAGTAACGGATTGGATTAAAGTGCGTTAGGTCAATATTAAAGATAATTGTCCGTTGTTGATTTGTACGAACTTTGTTTAGATTTCAGATACATTAATTGAGACTTTTCCGACTCGTGACAAAGTTAAGTGCATGCATGGTAGGTTATATGGGTTGAATACATCATTGAGAGTAAGATGGCTACTCCTGCGACAAAGACTCAATTCCACTTTCCAAGAAATGTATATTTGAAGTTGATGGGCAGAAAGAAAAGGATGGCAAAACCGAAGAATTTTTGTGAAGGGATATTAACGTCAACTATTTGGAATATAATCATTGACGAGAAGAAATGGCTGTCAACGTAGAAAACCCGGGATGTCTAAGAAAGTAAAATGGTCTTAATGAGATGCGTATTTAACTGAACGGATGGAGTTTTTCTGTACGTCAGAGGAGGAGGCGCAAACGCGAGAAATGGGGGTGACGGTGCAAGGCCGAGAGAGAGAGAAGGCATGAATTTTGGGTATTTTGACATATCTGTTGGAGATGATCTTATAGGATATTTTCCTCTATCAAGTCAAATTAATAAGCCAATTAAATTCCCATTTAATTGGCACAATCAAGATGACCTAGAAAACATTTCATCTTCCACATGGCATCACCTAAGTGGTTGCGGAAAATATGTGTTTCCACAAAACCCAAATGCCAAATTTATTCCACACTAAAATAATATCAAACCCAACTTGTTGGGTGGGGTATATCCGGAGGGAGGAAGATAAGAGAAAAGGGTCCACTTTGATATGATCGAAATTTAAACATAAAGAGTCCATGTACGTACTTGGTTCATGCATGGCTAGCTTTTTCTTTGAAATAAATAGGTATCCAACAGAGAAAGTCTGCAAAGCACAACTTGACCCATACGCTTCCATTTACTTTCTGGCCTCAAAATATCCTACTCCATTTCCGCATGAAAGAAAACCATATTAAATAAAAATAATCCCAGCTTTTCACTTTTCAGATCTCAAATAAGTATTTACAGCTTAAAGAAAGGAAACACTGCATCCTCTCTGACTCTCAGCAACTACTTGTTAACTAATATACTGAACTGTCCAATTACCTGTGCCTCGCTGGATTAACAAAACCAAATCTATTTTTTTTCTTTATCTGACCAACTTTAATTATTAATCATGTTTTATATCAAGGTTTTATTACCTCGTTGCTCCATATTTACAATAGCGTCTACATGATAATAACGTCCGTAATTTTTACAATAGCGTCTACATAATAATAACGTCCGGACATTCAAACAATGAATTAACACTAGTTCAGCTTAGCGCTGACGATAATTCATGGTAGACAATGTCCTTTCATAGTTCGAAGTGATTACACATTGTCATGTAAAATATCCATAAAGTATAGTACAGCATTTTCTTTTGTCCAAAGAATTAATGAGTACTTATATTGGCTATGATTTCTTTTCCAGGACTTGAATTTCAGACAAGTATAATAAAAATATTTTCCAGTGTTGCGAATTAAAGAGAAAACAGTTTTCTGACAACAAATACTATAGTTTATTTTAATTGTGATGTCTTTTTTCATGACTTCAAACAACTGCTTCACCTACAAAGAAATAACTGCTAATTTTGATTGCCAAATAGTAACTCAACTCTACTCAATTTCTGCAGATATTTCTTATTGCTCTACAGTATATGATTTTCCAACAAACTTTCCTTTGGAATTTTTGTGTTCTTTTAATATAGAAGGATGCCTTGAAGACAGTTTCCATTACCTGTGATCAAATCTGAAACTATCCATGTAACTATAACAAGCTCAACCGCACAGGGGAGAAAAAGGAACTGCTAATCTTGTAAACCAGTCTGACTGAGAATGTTGTGGAGCTTGCTACTTGAAGCAAATTACAGCTTATGTCATCCCGTTGTTTGCCTGCTGCAAGACTCGTCGTAGCTCATTGGCAATCCCTTGCAATAACACTGGTTTTCGGATAACTCCGTTGATGCCACTCTGCATGCATCGATCCCAAACATCTTCATCAGCACTAGCGGTTACGCCAATAATCAATGGCCACGTTCGGCTTCGAAATTTTCTAATTCTCAATGCAACTTCAAAACCATCCAACTCGGGCATGTGAAGATCCAGAAAAACAATTTGGATAGAGGTTCCAGCAGGACCAATAGTAGAAAGACATTCTAATCCAGATGAAACAGAAGTTACAATGCAGCCTAGCTTCTCAAGCAGTCTCCGCGTCACAGCCCTGTTTACATCATCATCATCAGTTAATAAAACTTGCAAGCCCCTGAAAATAGAATTCGAATGTGGGTGCTCTGATGATTCTCCAGGTTCAGAGATGGCTATTGCAACGGATGGTCGAAGTTGAAACCGAAGAACGAGTGCCATGCTTTGAGCAAATCCTTGAGGGTTAGGGACTGCCCATATATTTCCTTGCATCAACTGCCAATAAAAAGTTATTTAGAAATACTTTAGTTAAAAGTGAAAATATCAAACAAGCGACTGACAACTAAGGAACACCAAGAAATAGCCCTTCCTCCCATGAAATGTAAAACTAGCAGATATATATAAAGGTCTTGAAAATCTGAACGAAACAATCTATCTCAAAATAACTTAATCATGTATTAATGCCAGTAAAGTAGTGACAATTTGAGAGAAACTATCATTGTTTATCTTCGTAACTTGGAGACTATACTTGTATACTAAACCACCATGCTTTGAAGCTAAGTTCTTCACAAAAATATGCTTAAAATGAGCTATTAATAATATACATCAGCAAACCGATCAATGCCAACACCAACTCCTCCAAGCTAGAGACATGCATATAAAAAAAACCATCGGGTATTCAATCAAGCAGGTAAACTAGATGTATTTCAACAACCAGATATGGCAGCAGGAAATTTTTTTCCCTTCTATCCAACCTTACCTATCAAAGGGTGAGGTCACTATACATTCTACTGTGATAAAAATAAAGTTAACATCTTTGGTTATCAAGAAAAAGAAAACTGTTATATCCTGCGAGAAACTAGTGCAAAAACTTTCCTCATGCAGATTCTAGCTTCACAAACATCTTTCTGCTTTTTAAGTTTCCTAACATAAAAAGGATGCAGAGTCTAACTCTAAAACTTTTAATGTGCATTCCTTCATTAGTCAAAAGAATCTAACATATGTCCACTCACACACAAAGACAAAGTTCATCACCCTCACCTGCACTAGCTTTTTGCAAATGGTGAAGCTCAAGCCCTCATCTATTCCCTCACTGACGTATCTCCTACCAACAAGCTGCACCGCTGGAATAGTGCCCTCTGACTGAGAACCACTATTGGTCATCGCAATCTCAAATCTAATATATACATCACCATCAGACGAGTTATGTCTCCAGGCTGCCCATCTTTGATCATTCCTTCCCTGACTTCCATTATCCGAAGCAACCCGAAATGCGACCAACCCTCCCCCCTTATATCCATTTAACAGGCTTCCCACCATATGCAAAATCACCTGAAACACCCTTCTTTCATCCCCCATGACATGATCAGGTAAGGACTTCTCCACATCAATTGCAAATCCAAAGCCCTTGTACACACACAAGCATTTGGCAAGGCAAGCTGCTTCCTTTATCAATGCATGTAACCGAAAAGATCTCATCTCCAATGGAAATCTTCCACTATCCTTTGCAGAATTATCCATCACATCATTTATCAAGGTTGATAGGACATTGCTCGTCCTCACCATTGCATCAATAATAACTCGTTGATCATTATTCAAATTCTCCTCCTGCATCACTGAAAGCAATCCCAAAATTGAGTGCATTGGCCTCCTCATCCCATCACTCATTACCTTTTGGAATGAGTTTCTTGCGTGGCTTGCCATCATAGCATTCATCTTTGCCTGTTGCAGGGCTCGATTTTGCTCGGCCAACTTCTCCCTCATGAGTTGTGACTCTTCAAGGACTGCAGCATGGGATAAAGCAACGGCCACTTGATCAGCAACTACCTTAATTATCTCAAGGTCCTGGCTGCTCCAAGATCTAGGATGTCCACCAGGGAGGACCAAAACCAATATCGCATAACAAGTCTGGATCAACTCTGGAGTTCCTCCTTTGAAATTGGAAACCCGAAGCATTGGCATCCGAATTGCAGCTACTGGTCCCGGCTCACCTGAGTCATCAATGGCATGAACAAGTGGTGAGTCAGGCCTAAGGATGTTCACCCCATCACTCCCCTTGATATGTACAACATCTGAATCATTTATCGGAATAGAAAAGTTGTACATATGAGAATAATTCCTCCCTTTCAACTCATGGATCAGGATCATCTCTGTTTTATTTTCATTAGGCATCCAAACAGCACAGTACTGCAAACCCAATGTCTCAGATAGCTCAAAAAGTGTTGTTGACAGAATTGTATGCCTATCAAGCGACTTGCGAATCTCTTGGGTAAGCATCCGAACATGCATTCCAGCTTCTTTCTGTCTCATTATAATTCCAACCTCTCTCCCAAGATCCCGAGTCTTCTTCTTCAACATAAACTCCCTCACTTTCACTTTGAGAAGCAAAGGGATGAGAGTGATGAGTGTTATAGCAGTGGCACAAGAGACCAGAGCAGTAAGAATTTTGAAAACTGTGAGAGCCAGCATAAGCTGGAACGGGTGAGGGCCATAAGTCCAGCCATTGAGTAAATGTGTCAACCCACATAGCACAATGAAGGCAATGAACTCAAAGAGGACCCATTTGAAAGGCACATTTGAGCAGCTGACAAAGTAAAGCAGCTCAATGGGGATGGAAAAGTAGGCCACGGCAATTAAGAAATCGCTCACTCGCTGACATTCTAGTATGCTCTCAATGCTCCACAAGCTGTTATCATCGTCACAATTGCACCGCGGAAATCCGTTATCAGACGCGGAAACACAAACGAGGAGCAACAAAATTGATAGCCCAGATGCTAATGCTTTTAACATTGCATCCAAACAACTGCTTCTTCAATCCATGTATCAGTAAAGACAGATCAACGTTTTGAACTAAATTGGCCTTGGACTACAATCATAAAACCACAACCTCTAATTTCCATTTCCTGTAAACACAATAAAAGAGCACAAACAAAAGCCCCCCCATTAACAACTAGAAGGAATTTTATACAAACAAACGTGAGATCTAACACACACAAGACTAAATCCTGTCTAAATTTTATGCTATGAATTGATGAATGGCACAGTGATTAAGAACACATAATTTTCCTCAATTAGAAGACAATAACCCAGATACAAAGAATGTTATGCCAAAACAGAAACCCATGAAAAGGAAAGAAAATAAACTCAGAAGCAAAGAAACCGTTTTTATAAATATAAGCCCACCAAACCAAACCAAAAAATAAAAATAAAGATAAATGCGGGCCAAGTAGAAAACGTACCTGTATTCGCCAAGCGTTGCCAAAACCCAGATTCCAATTGAACCACCTACAGATCTTAGCCTTATAGCACATGCAGGAGACTCAAAGCACCTCCCCAGCCTTCAGCAACGACGCAATCTCATAAAAAGACAAACACACAAGAGACGCCAAAATCTCCCGCTGCCCATTTATAGTAATAACAAGCAGCTAGCAGCAGCTACACCTCCTCCCCAACGGAGAAAAAAACCCAGTGACAAATCCCAATAAAAATTGCAAACCCAAGAAGAAGAAAGATTTTATTTTTTGCTAGTGAAAAAGTTTAAAAAAACCATTAAACCCAGTTTTCTGAAACACTAAACCGGCCACCTCGCGCCGTGTAAACCGCTGGTGGGCACTAAAAACTTGAGCTTGAGAGTTGAGAAGGCGGTGTGTGATTCGGTGGAAAGCACAAAACCAAAAACCAGGTTGCCTCTCTCTCTCCCTCTATGTCTCTCTCTCTTGTGTTCCCAGTCTTCAGCTCCCTTTATAGCAACAAAGAAAACAAAAATTAAAAACAAAAACCCATAAATCTCTTCATCTCTTTTCTTTATGTGTTTTCAAATTTGGACCAAAATAAAATTAAAAAGGAAGGATTTTTTTAGAGAGAGAGAGAGAGAGAGAGAGAGAGGGAGGGAATATTGTTTGCGCTTTGCGCCGTTGTTTCGTAGGAAGAGCAGGAAAAAAATATTAAAGAAAAAGGAAAGAGAAGGCAAGAGGTGGGGCCCACCCTTGTTACATGAAGAGAACTTGGACGCTCTTTGGCACAAAACGTCATCGTCACACCCAAAAACATTTGTATTTTTTATTTCATTTCTGTATCTCCAAAACAAAAACAAAAGATCAACAACAACAACAACAAAAAGTCCACGTGGCAGTCATGGAGGCCTACCTGAACTTTACCAGCTTTCGTTACAAGCGCGTTCTATTCACACGCATTTGCATTTTGCATTAATTATAGGCACTTTTATCATTAACGTCCATGTATTGTTTTCAATTTAAGCAATATAAGAACAATCTTTCATTTTTGTCAAATTAAAGTAACTTCCGTTACTTGTTGAGGGGCATTTCGGTCCAAAAATAAGAAAGACAAAAAAAGACGCACCAAAAAAAAAATGGAAAGAGAAGCCCTCAGCACAGCCCACACGCCAACCTACACACTCGGCCGCATCTCCCCAACCCCAGTAGAACTCCACCACTTCAATGTGGCTAGGACTACAGATTTTCCAAGTCTCGAGTCCGCATGATATCTGAAGGGTTTATCTCAACGAGAGCTGATGGCCATCCAAACCATTTGTTAGATGAGTTGGATCCATACCAAATGGTTTGCTGGAACCCTTGCAGAAACCATGGCAGCAACCACCCACTGTAGAAACCAACTGCCCATTGGTAAAGTCGAAAAAATGACAAGAGATTCAAGATCAAGGTGGTGGGGTTACTGGCTGGGGAGATTTTGGGGGGTAGTGGTGTGGCTGAGCTGTGAGGTTCTCTATCTCTCCCTTCTTTTTTTCCACTTCTTTTTTTTCTCTTTCTTGTTTTTTGACTGAAATGCCCCTCAACAGAATAACGGAAGTTACTCTAATTTGATAGAAATTGGAGAACGTCGTTGAATTGCTTAAATTGAAAACCATGTGGTAAAAAATGATCAAATTGAAACCACTGAGACCTTAATAATAAAAGTAGTAAACCACAAGGATCAAGAGTGATATTTTACCTTAATTATATACCAAATTACCATATAATCTAGTCTGAACCTCTACCCTCTCTCTCCTCTAGCAAGTTTTAGATTAGGAATTCTCCAAAAGTTATTGGCTCTTTTAGAAAATGAACTGATTTTTTCACTTATTACAGTTTATTTTGATTTTTTAACGCTTTAGTAATTACCATTAAAAGGGAGTGCGTGTAAGTAGACAGTGCGAAAATCATAAGGGAATGTAAGTGAACAAAAAAGGAATGGGAAAATCAATACCCTTCCGAAAACCATTAAATCTCTAACCACCATTTTTATGTACATTAATTCAATATGAACTATTTAGGTGCAAGCCAAGTTCGGTTTCAACTCTTTTTTTCTTTTTCTTTTTCTTTTTTTCCTTTCTAAAGTTTGTGTTTGTATTTGTATGGAAAATCGGGCTTTATGAGAATATCCTCTCTACAACTTGCTAGGAGCTCCATTTGAGACCAAGTTATTTCTTTACAAACAAATAATTCTTTTGAATAAACAAAGGGATTTTATATTATAGCTACCTGATTTAACACACAATAAGGTATTTACAAAGTTAGCAACTTCCAAATCCTAATTAAATAATAGGAAAACATAGAGGTCGCATTCGTGCAAGGGGGGAAGAACATAATGCAATAGAAACAATCGGTGTTACTTTTGTTGTTATGCTACCTGCTTTGAATGTTTACCCTAAATACTATTACTTAATTATTTCAAGATGTCCAAATTTAATGAATAAAACATTACAAAATGCCAATGCTGGTTAAACAAATGATATTGCGGGAAGGGGTACTGAACTTAGGACGTTAGGTGTATGAGTAAATGTTTTTAACCACTTGAGCTACAAGTCCTTTGCAACTAAAATGTTTATTATAGTTCGATTTTAGAACTGGTATATTTTTATGACATCAATATTTATTTTAAAAAGTGAGTATGAAAAAAAAAAATTCAATATTAACCCCTAAAATTACTTTTGAAATCCCATATAAGAAATATGATTAGTAAAACTAAATAGACCCCATATTTAGTAACTCAAGTGGTTAAGAGTATTTACCCCGCATCCTAAGTTCTAGGTTCGATTCATCCCTCCCCAATATCGCTTGTATAAATAAATAAATATATATATGTATACATATTTACAATGAGACTTATTATACCCCAAAATCATCCACGTCTAGATGTGCCATACCATCTCATATTTACACCATAGCCTTAAATAAGCTGTACCAAACATTACATGAAAACACCACACAATAGTTGGAAAAACCAAAAAAGACTTGGATCTCAAGATAGCGCGAGGATTTTACTCATTTTATCACTTTGCTCATGTCATAAAATGATAAAATAGGGTGAGTTTCATAAGCTCCATATAAGTATAAGAAAATTATTCATTATAACCAAGATTCTGATAAAACATACATCTAAAACGCAAAAATACATATCACATACATTCAAGTCAAAACATTCACATTTTCAAAGAGTATCTCCAACATATGTGTAACGTGTCACATATACATTTAACAGCTAGAAATAACATCTCAGCTCACTCCAACCGATATGTCAAAGCTGATGTGGAATGAAGGGTGAAGGTTGAGATGTTATTTTTGACATCCCAAAAACAAGATGTCAAATGAATATTTTATTATTTTTTCTTTTTAATTAAAAATGAATCAACACTAAAAAGTAATAAAATAATAATTTAATTTGACATATCGAGTGGAGTGTAAAACTATGTAAGATGTCAAATTGCCACATCAGCCATCAAATTTAAATTTGATGTTTGGTATTTGACATCTCCAAGGGAGATGCATATAAAGTGAAGCTATTTTTTATTTGAAGATAAAAGGTTCATCAAAATTCATTTTCTTGGTTAGCCCAACATCGTATTTATGAGCTCAAATTATCAAATTCGGCAACCACCTCAAATTATGATAATCGAGTACACCTCATAAAAATGGACCCTAATCAAGTTTGGAGTCTTTCACCCTAGGAAGACACAATCCCTACTTACTTAATTCCATGGACCTAACCTATTTATAACTCATTTAATCTCATTAATGGTATTTCACAAACTATATCCCTAAAGACCGAATTTGTGCTACTAAACCTACGCCGGCGGCCATGAAATCAAGTCGGTTTTACCAAGGACGGAATTGGAGTTTTCATCATAAGCTCTTGCAACGAAGGAGGTCCTGAATTGGAGTTTTGTAATAAAGTATACTTCAAAAGGGGAAAGTGTGTTTGGTGTTATTGTTTATCCAAAACACAAACAAAGAAATAACAACACAGACCAAGCAGGCAGGCAGCTGTAAAGTAAGGTGGTTCTCTTGTTTGGGAGGAGCAAGAAGAAAAGAGAAATAAATTGAACCATCCATAAATTTGGACAACATTTGAAAACGTGAGGCACATGCTGATTGCTGATGATGAAAGACTCGCACACTTGACGCGCCAACTTGGGATTGCAAATTGCAGTCGCGGGAATCGCAAAGCATATGAGAGATACATATGGATATGGTTGTTGTAACTTGTACAGCCCGGCCGTGAACTCCGTCTGTTTGGGTAGAGAGAGAAGAATGACGACGCACGAGGAGAGTGATTGCGCCATCTGGATCTTTTTTTTTCTATATTTGGAAAATAAGATACATATTATATATCACCCTTTCCACCATTTGACCTCCATTTTGCGTTGAATTACGTGTAACTTATTAATTTGTTAATTAAGACGTATTTAACAGAGTGTTTATGCATTTAATTAAGCATTAGGCATTAATTAATTGGTGGGATATCACAATTCACATGCCACACACTTTGGGCGGGTTTCCGAGTTCCCATAGAGCCTTTCTCTTCTTTGGGTTGGACCTATAGCTATTTTGTTTTGTGTTGAATATGTAGCTAGCCTTTTTGTCTTTAACTAGTTTGCCCACCTATGTGTGTTGCACGCTTTTGATCCAAGATTAATGATTTACATAAATTTTAAATTCTTATTTCTTTTATTGAAAAATATAAAACAACTAAAGCAAGCAGTGGCGGAGCTAGAGTCCATATTGAGAGGGTCAATAGCTAAAAAAGATACGAAAATATATACAAATTTCAAGTTTTATATAAAAACTTCAATAGAGTTTATAGAATTAGCTAAAAAAGATACGAAAATATATACAAATTTCAAGTTTTATATAAAAACTTCAATGGAGTTTATAGAATTGGGGGAGCCACAATCACCTCTCGCTTGTGTGTGTGGCTCTGCCCCCTAATAGCGAAAGTTGAATTATAATATATATACTTGTGAGATTGGTAAGTATTTTACAACTAGAGTTATAAGCTTTCGAAAACCTATTACTAAATTGAATTGTTAGCTTAAGTTGAACACTCAAAACAACAAGAAGCATGATTGATTACGGGTTTGAGAGTGAATTTATATTCATCCGAGAGCAGATACCAAGTAATTTTAATAGTTCATAATTTATATTGACTAATTACCATAAGTATTTGTCCTCAAATCCAATCAAATGGAGCTAAAGACTAGTTCGAAAAACCTCAACATCTAACCACTTTTTACAGTCCGAATAAAAACGTATAAATCCAAACTTTAGTGATAGTAGCAAAAGCAGTTTATGAAAAAATCACGCAATGGCTCCAAGTGGAAAAGGACAAAAGATAAATCTATTGGAGATTTATGAAAAAAAATCCTTGAGTACTTACATAGATTTTTATTCTTGCATCAAGACAATGCGTCCGCTCATTTGTACTCAAGTTTGATTCCCCTTCCTGTACGAATATTACTTTATAAAAAATAAAAATAAAACTCATTCAGTCTTAATAAGTCATATGTTAGAAAGAAAAAAATGAAGAGCTATGATTTAGAACTATGTATAGAGTAGATGCATGCTTTTTGGAAAATATTAGTTGATGAGTGGTACATTGCACTGGGATGGGAATAAAACTTGGACCATAACACATGAATCGAAGAATTTGACGCCTAGTCTAATCATACAAGGAAAGAGATTTGCCCCTACCAAGAAATTATGAAGCCCAAACCAAACCACCATTGTATTGTATGAGAATAGTGACTGGTAAATTTCTAAGTTTGGAGATTGACAATGATTTGAATGTTGCGTGAACCACACAAAGTGATAATTGGTTGTCCCCATTATATTATATTCCCGGCCTATCTTATAACAACTGATGACATAATTAATATGCAATAGGAAATTTAAAACAGCGTTACATATTACGGTACATGAAACTTTTGAAGTTGTAAAGTCTAAAATTTCAATGATTTTTATTGTCGATGCTGGATACTGGTGTTCACTAATCATGTAATCTAAAGTGATAGCTGGTGCTTACCTGCTCAAACCAAATATTATTACCCCAAAACTGATATGATTGAGAGAGAGAATTAATGGACACATGGTTTCGTTCCATACATCTTTCCATTTTGGAGTATCATTTTCTCACCGGACAGGACTACTCTCTGTAAGTTATCTGTCTCTTTCAATGCACCAGGGACTTCAAATCCACCCTCCCATTGTTTTTGACTTGCCTCATGGATGGATTCGGTTTTCCATTAAACCACGGTTTAAAGCCAACCATCATTATGAACTTTGATGAATCCAATAGGCTTTGTGTTCCCCCCCACCATGTCTGCTTAAGAGAAGTCAGCTGGAAAATGAATGCACAAGATAAATATTAAACACCAGTTTTTCTCTTTGCGTCTTTCATAAGTAATTTGGAGCAAGACAGAGAGAGAAACGGAATATATACACGTATGTTAACAGTCACACAAGCCACGTCATTCATTCAATCTATTATGCTCTTTGCAGTATTATTAATAGTGACACATTCACATTCAGATGTTCAAAATTATTAGAATGACAGTTTGATCACTTGAAATGGATGTTGGCAAACCTTGGACAGTGAGTCAATGCCTTATGGCATGGCACATTATGGCATTGCATACTTTTTTGTATCCAGCCAAAAAAAAAAGAAGAAAAAAGAAAAAAAAAAGAACTGGATCCTTGTTCATGTATTGAGATGAGAATCAGATAAAGGACAATAAGTTGTGGTATTTGAAAACTTGGGAATATAGAGAAACTTGGGAAAGCATGTATCAAAGTCATGGGGATGGCAAAATGCTTAATATTATGGGGACATAAGGCATAATTGGGTTGGGAAAGTCAAGATGGCACAAGATCACTCTCTTTTTCTCTTGCATTCCCATGTGCACTTGTAGCTAGATGGTACATGTTTAAGGAAGCTGGTGCTTTTTGGTGGAGGGGTCTATGTACAATGCACATGCTCATACAACATCCCATGTGTTACAAATAAAGAGCTCCATACATATCTATGGCTAGTTATGAGTTTTTAGCAATGTTCCTTTGGTTTTAGGCTAATTCTGCACTTACTCTAAGCCTTTTTCTAATTATACATCTTCTAGTACTAGTGTTGGTTTCATCATATTTTGGTCGTCACTTTCATTTGATAACTATCATTGTTCTACTTAATATGTCTAATGTTTTCGGTGATGTCTTGGAGATCTTTTTTGTCAAGAGACTTATCCCATTACAAAATATAATGTGTTGGGCGTCTCCATCGATTGTGAATTGATTTTCGATTAAATATTGTAATTTTATACGACCCTGTTTGGTGGGTCGGACTGGATTAGATATATCTAATTAAAATGGATATGAGTTCTAGCCATTGTTTAGTGGGCTTAAATGTGTCTCAGACTGAATATGAGCATTGAATCCAAGCCCCAAATAATTGGGACTCAGAAATCTAAGCCCATATGTAGGTTTGAATCCGAGTCTTCCCCTATACAGAGCGAGCACACCTCTTCTCTCTTCTCTCTTCTCTTGCCAAGAGCGAGCACGCCTCTTCTTTGGTTTGCCGTCTCCTCTCTTCTCTCTTCTCCTCTCTCCTCACTACTCACTCCTCTCTCTTCCCATGTTTCTCAGTCTTTGTATTTTTGGTGCTTTGGGACTATTAATCTGATGATTGTATAGCTCACATAAAAGAAAAGAAATGCAACTTTATGTTTTATTGACGTATTGTCCTGACCCGAATGTGAAAGAAACTTCAATGTAGGCTCATTGAAAGTTCATCCTTTAATTTACTCTATCTTTTTTTCGCACAGGGCAAGGGGGGCCATTGAAGAAGTCAAGTTGGCTCAAATGAGGACCTGATTACACTGCTGCAGACAGACCTTAAAACATACATTAGAGTATAAACCTAAATAAATTGGTTGGGCCAATCCTTAAAACATACATTAGAGTATTTGGTTGGGCCACATTAGGCCAATCCTTAAATCATAAAACTTGGCCATCGTTAGCACTTCATCGTATGGTTTTGATTTGAGCCCAACAAAAGTTTTAGTTTCAATTCGGCCTTTTGAGAAAATGCAGCAAATCACTGAGTCTATAACATTAATTCATAAACACCATCTTAAGTTAACAGCAGACTTTTCCCATTACATTACCTAATATGTGACCGATTGAGTAGGGTTAGGACTGAAAATGTTGATTCATGCCCGCCGGACCGGGGTGTTCTTCCTCTAAACTATGTGTTAAGACTATGATGACACGATACATATAATTAGACTTGTCGATATGCAAGGGAGCATTTTGGCATATTGTATCTTAATATATATGTTATAAGAAACTATATATATATATATTATATGTCATATATAATTGTGAGCTCAATTAGGGTTCTTTGAGAATGAAGACAAAGTATTGGTTGTGGTTTCTTTAACCTGTGTGCGTCTAATGACGTATTTTTTTTATTAGCAATAGGCCCCAAATGATGTATATATTTGGAAAGTGCCCTAACTCTCTACAGTTTGCTTTCTTGATTTTTCTAATATGGACCAAACACATACACATGTCTCTTCCTCCTAGAGTCGCATACACAGAGTGAGACATTAATAAGATAGATTGGAACATAAAGTGTGATTTCGACACATGAAAGTGAAGCTTAATTATTATGGTTTCATCATGCATGCAAATTGTGATTTACCATTCTTTTTTAATGTAGCTATTATCTGCTACATCCTCATGAGAGTGATAAAATTATAATTAGCTACTGACTCTACTAGTGCAAGTAATGATAGCCTCTCTCTCTCTCTCTCTCTCTCTCTCTCTCTCTCTCTCTCTCTCTCTCTCTCTCTCTCTCTCGTATATGTCAAACATAGAAAGTTGGCAATGAAGAAGCAGAGACAAAAAGATGATTAAAAGGTTTAACAACAACAAAAATGTTAGAGTAGAGCACCAGCTATAGAATAGCTAGTTACTTAATTTTATATATAAAATGTAATTATGTTATAGTATATACTTTATAGCACACAACCTTTCTTCGAAGCAGGCACCGAGCTATTCATAGGCGCCTGAAGTGGCCTTGGTCCCCTCCATCTTCTCACCTCCTTTTACTATTAGAGGGTATAGTAATTAATAGCTTAATTGCAGAAAAAATTTCATAGTTTAAAGCTTGTGGCCCCCAAACATCAAACTCTACCTCCGCCATTGCTTCGAAGGAAGAATATTAATGAAGCTTGTTGAGAGCTAGGATGAAGTGGAGGCACATGCATGCTAGAGCTAGGTATTGTCCGCAAAAGAGTTTACAGAAAATGAATGAGGGAGATATGTATACCACAGTACGGTACAGAAATCAAGTAAATGTTGATTCTTTGAGATATAGACGTTCCCCTTTTCTGGTGGCTGTAATTAACGTTCCATAATGAGTTGTTCAATTTTAATTATGACCCTAATTCGTTGATCTTTTGTCATTATATGTAGGCTTCCCATGGACATTTCTGCAAAAGCTCACATGTAGTAGAACTCAAAGACTCAAAGAAGGCGTTGACCTTTTCCATGTTTATTATGGGACTGTAAGAAAAGTGCAGACCTTCCTTTTAATTATATCATGACTGCTAATATAATGCCATGGAAAACTTGCACAAAGACGTATATATTTATTGGTAATCTGATGATCTGTGGCTTTATTCTTACAAGAAAAAGGAGATGTGTGTGCGTGCTACAAGATTTCTGTAAATACCAAGAATTTTGAAAGATGTATGTCATATCAAAAGAACAGCCAAGTGAAGAACTTTGTAAACTTAATTTGTAAGTGAAGAACAGAAATATATATGTGCATGCTATTGTTAATAAGCTATATATATTGCACTAATACTTCATTAATTAACAAATTAATTCGTACCGAGAAAATCGATATCTATCCTTCTTTTCTTCTCCTTAATTGTTTTGAAATGGAGACCTACATACATATATATAACACCAAACCTAGACAAATTAAGGAAAATACATATAAATTTTTACAGTGCACTTCTTAAATACCTTTTGTGCTTAAGAAAATAGTTCTGATGGAGTAATCTTCACTAATCTCTCTACCATGTGTTTCCTTGGTAGTAGTCATATATCCCTAGGTCAATTAAAGTGTACCCTTACAAATTATCCATGCCCAAGTCGAAGCTCCAAATCCACCTCATCATTACTCCTCAGTCCCCTTCTGTACTCATCATCTTCCAAATTGTTGGGGCTGAACCGCAAGCTCAAATTTGCACCCCAGAGTTCTTGGTTCACACCCAAAGACTGGTGCCTTGACCCAATTGAATCATCATGGTCATAACCATATGGGATTCTAGGGCTGGACCCAGATGGCTGAAAATACATCTGATAATTCCTCTGATCCACAACCGGATAGTACCCCGAACCCGCCTGGCTTGAAATTGGTGCACTACTAAATTGTTGATGATGATATGTACTCAAAGAGGAGTATTGATCCTCATTTGAGTAGTGGTTTGAATTAAGTGATGAAGTACCTGAGACGATTTGCTTTGCTTTGGCTCTGTCTTTCCTGTGGATATTCATGTGACCTCCCAGGGCTTGAGCGTTGGTGAAACCCCTCTTGCAAAATGTGCATTCGTAGCTTCGTTTTGCCGTAGTAGAACCCGAATCTTGATCATGATCTTTGACTTGATCCTCATCACTTGATAAACTAGTCTCTGGGCTTCTTGGTCTCCAAGATTCCATGTCGAAAACCCTTGTTATTTTCAAACCAAGATTCCTAATTTTCTTCACTTGGAATCAAAAAGCAAAAGAATCTCTCACACAGAGTTGGGACACAAGATGAACTGAGGGAAAGAGGGTTGGGTTGAGGGTATTATATATGCAGGGAGGAAATTAATGGAGGTGTGATGGATGCAAACTACAAGACACATTGGCATTTGCTATATATATTGTGGCTTTAAATTAAGGGGAACACAGTTTTGGCATTTGTGGGAAGACTTTTTCATGTAGCCGGCTATGAAAATGGTTCCATTTTAATTATGTTATCTATTTAGTTTTTTTTGTATTCTTACCATTAAGTTCTTTCTGCCGCTAATTTTGGTTTTGTTTCCAGTTGTTATTTGTCATCATCTCTACTCTACATGTGTGAATGGGGTTTTGCTGCAGCATACTTCAATACGAGTAAGCTAGCTATATATGGCTACTACTATTAACAGCAGCTGCCGTACAACTTAATTATTTTCCACATGCTATATCACGTCTTCAAGTAATAAGGTTTCTCTCTAAATTAATTACATCCTATATGTAGATTAAACGTCAACCCGTTTTCTTACCCTCTTTTGACTCATTGATAATTGGAAAGAGATTATGTGGTTCATTTGTCAGCTTGCTTGGTCTCCAAGACTACCTAGCGTGAGCAAATTAACCCCATCTATGGTATTCCCCTTTGTAATTGTTGATTGAAGAAAAGGGGATCACGAAAGTCGAACTCTGATTATAAGTGTAAAGGTACTTTCACGTTAACTTGTACACATTATCATGTTAAAAGACTCACAGAAAAAACGCAAGACGACAAACTGAGAGTGTGGATAGCACTTTTCAGGTTCGATTATCCATTCATTGAATCGAACCAAGCTAATTAAGATCCAACTAAACAACTAGCTATAGTACTCAATTAGGTATAAATTATAATTAGGAGATGATGATGATGATGAGAAGTGGGAATTGGGGGGAGCAGTTCAAAAGGAATAAATAGATAGTAACCCTAATAATTAAAAAATTGGAAAATCTCCACCACACCATTTGTCTACTTGTGTGTGTAGTAGCAGTTATTAGCTGGTGCTTTTTTGTATCGGAGACGGCCAAATTAAAACACGTCCTGCTGCGGCATCTGATGGCATTTTACCTTTGACCATGTCTCCAAAATGATATCATCAGTGCTTACTGCTAAGACCACAGAGACGGCTACTTTCTTCCTTCTTGTTTTGTAATTAACCCTCCAAGTCCAAAGAATTATTCATCATCATCATCAAATTAAATGTGCGATTATAATAATAATTAATATTAATAATTGATTACATGCAAACAAATCTTGGACAAATGGAAGATTAAGAGGGCGTCAGTGACAGCAACGTGAGTGCTGTATGTTTGCACTGCCAATTCAATTCTGATTAGTCATTATAAAATAAAATATGTGAAGTGGGTTTTGCAGATACGATCCAAATTATGTCTGTTTCTTCCTGGAATTGGAATTTCCAATCAATGTATGGTAGGTTCAAAAACTTGGCTTCAATATGGGCTAGTAAAACCAACTTATTATGGCTTAGCTCAACCAACGATTTAGAGTTAAATTTCACTTTTGGTCTATATAATGTGTTCGAATTTTCGCTTTAATCTATGTACATTCAATTTTTGTTATCTTTTTGACAATTTAAGAACAAGTTTATATTTTCGCCCAATCGCTCTACATAAATGGCACATGCTTATTGTGTGTGCCTCTACTCTGTCTTGCCTTTTTTGCTTGGTCCCGGGAATTCAGCCTATGGTTCGAAGACCTACCCGTAGATTAAATGCTAGTTGGTTACTGAGTTTGAGACTTGATGTGATTCAAAACAGAAGGAGACAAATTTGTAAGTGAGATTTGTTGAAAATGATTGGGGTGAGGAAAGAAAGAAAAGGACACACAACGCAAAAGAAACGGAAAATTAGAGTTGGGCCAGTCATAGAAGGGGACCAAAGTATTTGGGCCTTCGTACGGGGCCTCTATGTAAACAATCCAATGAATTCTTGTAGAAATGTGCACACATTTGGATTTTCCTATTGCAATATTTTTATGAACTTGTTCTTGTTATATAAATTTCTTTTCTTAAACAAAACCGAAACCACAATTTCTTGTTATATGCATACTTCATGCATGTGATCATATATATAAATTCTCTTATATGGATGTCTGGACTTACGCATGGATGTTATTACCATCTATTCCATAAGGAAAATTAAGATTTTGATGTGGCTGACTATGCCTTAATTCCTTTATGCCATCACACCATGGCCATTTCTCTCTTCACTTTCACTAAAACAGCCACCTTTGCAGATTCTTCATAATCCTATAGGTCTCCCTTTCTTTTTGTACTTTCATTATGCTATACATGTGGAGGGCCCGTCTAACTCTAAATTATTTTCCCTTAGTTTCCTTTGTGGTTTTGGTTTTATTTAAATTATGGCATGCAATAATTTGCTAGTTAGGGTTAGCTACTTTCCTACTCTCTCCTTGATCCTAATTTAGTATAACTTGCCACTCTTTTTCTCTTGCATATATATATATATATATATACATATTTTTAATACATAGAATCTTAGTGATATTAGGTCTTTGTCATGTGACCCCATAAAAAGGACGGAGTGAGCTAATTAAAAGTCGACTGTTATGAAAGTTTGAAATTGAAACCAAGTGTTCAAAGCCTCATAAGAAGAAATTAAATAAAAAACAAGTGATTAAGATAAGTTTGATACGAAAACTGTCCATAGACGCAAACCTCTTAATTTGATAACAAACAAAACGAAGAAAACAACCATATCATGTCAAAGATTTAGCTTCTTTCCTTTCTCAATGTTTGATATTTGTACATGCCCTCCCTCCCACAGCCCATCACCCATAAACCCCCACCATAACCCCCTCATCATAGCATTTCCACGAGCTGAAACCCTTGTGATGGGCCAAGGCTGTACACTGCAAGGCCTAGAGAATTTGGGACTGCAAATTATGTACTTTGGGCCCAATTAATCGGGTCGGGTTTTCTTAGGCAAGCAAAGTCTCTAACTTTAGAGAGCTTCAGCTTCAGCTTCAATTCATAGAATGATAACAACATGACGTGATGTTCACATACTAGTAGCTGACTGACTTTAAACTGAGCACAGCATGTAATGAAAATATAAATGAGAATGGGCATGTGCTCTCTCTCTTCTTCAGTTATCTTCCATTCACTTGGACCTCAGAGTTATTAAGCACTCAATGTGACCAAGATTCCTTTGTCAACCAACCATCTAGGATTGAGCATAAAGAGAGAAGCAAATTTGGTTCCAATACTTCAAAGGCACAAAATGTATCTGAAAATAGTCAGGGCTGTTTGAGACTGCTTTTATAGAAATTGATTATGTTAATAAGTCCTTCTAACAAAAGCGCTTTTATTAAAAGGACATTGAAATTTTTTATTGAAACTCATAAGAACTTCCAAATTGTTCTGCACAACACAGTCAGAAACGCTTTTGGTTGTCAAAAAGCATTTTTAACCATTCTAGACTTCCAGAAACACTCCCAAATATACCCTTAATACATAGAGTTTACTTTAAAACACTATAACTTATACTATTACGTGAGTCATAATAGAAAAAAGTAAAAATTAAACTTAGTATGACCAAGTAGGACCGACATTCCTTCATCAACCTAAGTCGGGTTCAATATATAAGATAATGTGACTACGATACCGTATTAGATTATGAGCATTCAATTCAAAATGAATTGACAATAAATGGAGAAGTCCAAAATCTTTTCAAGCCTTATACAAGATTTCCATTCTCTAATGTGGGATAAATACTCTCATGTAGTTTCAAACTAATATCTTTTTGGTTACGAGCATGAGCAATTAATATTTTATTTTTATTTGTTGGGGGTTGGGGGATATCTTTGTAGCTACATGGTGTCCTGACCAGGGCCGGTCCTGAGATTTTGAGAGTCTTGTACTTTTTTTTAAGGAGAAAGTGTATGAGTGTGATATATACTGCTTGTTAGTTTAGTAATTGGATCTTTCCTTTTTTTTTTTTTTTCAAGTGCTTCTTTTTAAAAACTATTTTAAATTTTGTTATTATAATAAAAAAGAATAAAATTACAAATAGGTTGACATCATTGAGACTCAAACCTAGCCTTGTACAAAGACATATGCGCTAGAAACCAACTCCATCAAATATACTTATGTGTCAATGTGCTGCACACTAAAATACATATACAATTTATATAATATTAACATATATAATATAAAGAAAAAAAATTCGGGAGCCCTGTACCGTGGCACCACTCGCATCATGCCAGCGCCTCTCTTGTTCCTGACTGATGAGTGCTATGTTTGGCTAAGACTTTGGGGTGTCTCAGTTCGCTACAATAGTTTGAACTGACCAAAAAATTTAATTCCATGTAAAGGAAAAGCCATCATACCATTTGACGCCCTGACATTGTCGGGAACATGCAATCCATCAGGTTTTGGGAGAAGCACCAAATGACCCACCACACCACACCACATACATTTCCATTGACATTGCAAGTCTTTTGTATTTATGCAATCCAAGACATCAATTTCAATATATGATAGAGATCGCTACCATGTTTTAATTCCCATGCCACTTTTTCATTTCATTTTTTTCTTGTTTTTGGCTTTCTATACTATTAGCTATCATCACCCATTTTGTTTTTCTCTTAAAGAAAAACAAAATTACATTGACAACCCAAGATTGAAAACTTCCTAGAAAATTTTATATAATATTACATGAATCATCATGCATGCATATGTAAACTTCCCAACCTTTCGTTGCATGGAATAGATTAATTTGGAGACAAATTAGATGATGGGTTCTATTGTGTATTATTATTAATCTCTCTCTCTCTCTCTCTCTCTCTCTCTCTCTCTCTCTGAGGTAACTGGTGTGGAATGTTTCAACGATTAGATAGCTTGTAAGTGACCTAGGCCGGATATGAAAACCACATATGCTTTTTTTATTACATCCTTCATAGAGTACTTAATAAGAAGAACTGCGTTGGTTTTCTTTTAATACTTATAATTATTAGAGCATATTATGAGTAGAATAATAATCCCAACATAAAGCTTTCTCCTGAGCGGCCATTTACTTTCTCTTATACAATTAAACCAACTGTACTTCGTGTTGTTAATTTGTTAAGTTACAGTTAACCTAACAAGTTCCACTAACCAACAACGAATATAACTAGAAAACACCAGAAAAAAAAATATGGAAGAAAAGAAAAAGAAGGTGAGATTCCTGGATCAGACTCTCTCTGTCTCTCTGTCTCTCTGTCTCTCTCTCTCTGCCCCTTCCCTTTCTAAATGGAAAAAAGAGAAGACATCAGTCAAACTTCATAATTCAGTCATGCATCCAACTACAAACTTGTATAATTAATGTGACTGGCCAGCTGATTTTCCCAGAGCTTGGAAGCAAGAAATAAAAAATATATTCAGTTTTGTTAAGTCCTCATGAAATGATCGATGAAATAATATGCTTACAATAGAGGATTACATGCCAAATATATATGTTGTGGGAATACGCAGTTTGACAACGACCATTAAGACAACTAATTTAACTAATATTCTCTTACATTGAAGCATCTCCAAAATTAACATTTCTTTTGCCTCTTCATAAGTTGATCTAAACCAAGTGAACATACCTTCTTAACTAAAAGGATGCTTGAAAGTGTTCATCACTAGCTAGCTAGTGAAAGCTAGGAGTATCCCAATCGAAGCTCCAAATCCAAGTCCTCCTTATTTGTGTCACCAAACATACCAATCTCCAAGTCCAACCTAAGAATTTGATGAGGATCGGCTGCCTTCTTCAAAGTCTTTATGCACCCATCTTGATCTTCTTGTCCAACCCCACACAAAGATTTTGCACCCTTCAATTTAGTACTTAAATTCGAAGCTTTGAGGTTTAAAGGATGATTAAAAAGGGTGCCTCCCACAACCCATTTCATATTTTCGCTAGATGGTACCGAAAATATAGGTGGTGGAGGAGGAGGTAGTGGAGGTGATATCAAAGAGGGTAGTGATAATGAGCTACTAAATGGCGACACCAAAGAGGAGGATGATGATGGTGATGATCTTGATAAGAAATTAGGGTTAGGGTTAGGTTTAAGGTTAAGGTTAAAAATGGTGCTAGTGTACTGACCATCTATTGGGGGTGAGTTTTTAAGCCTGGCTCGGTCTTTCCTGTGAACATTCATATGGCCCCCCAAAGCCTGAGCAGATCTAAACTCTCTTTTGCAGAAGCTACACGTGTAAGACCTTGGAGGCCATGAGAACCCATTGATGTAGTCTTCTTCACAGCTTTGGCTGCAGTGGATTATTCTTTTGTTGTTCGAATCTCTAATGGCTCTAGTGACAATACCATGGTCTTTCAAGTTGTTGCTCAACCTGTTCTTCTCCATACGTGTATGCTCTGATTTATCAGCCAGGCTTAACACGATCAAGAAGATCAAGACACAGAAGTCTAGCTAGCTGGCACAAATCATATATATCAAGTTAAAGTTTTAATAACTCAAGGAGCTGCTGCTGAATTCAAATCAGCTCAGTTATTTGAAAAGTTCTTAATAACTAGAAATGAAAGTGATGACGGACTTACAGCAGAGGGGAGGAACGAAGAGATTCAGACCAGCCAATATATGTAGATCAATTGTCTAGAGAAGAGTCCAAGATCGTATTGAAAGAAAAAGTCAAGAAAGAAATTTCTGACTCTCCAAGCTTTGAAATAGAGGAGAAAATGAAATCTCTCAAAAGTTGTGGAATCATGGAAAGAGAAAGAGATTATATAGATTGAAAAAAGAAAAAGAAAAGTAAAATGAATAAATGGGAGGTGACTGACCTGAGAAAAATGTTGATGATGGAGTATTGGGCTTTGAGTCTGAGAGAGAGAGAGAGAGAGAGAGAGAGAGAGAGAGAGTGATTAAAGCTTCTGTAAAGGCCATCAAATTTGTAAACGAAAGACTGAAAAATCTGATTGGATGGTACCCCTGAAAGTGTACCATATGTTTGGTCACTACTTACTATACGTCGAACCAAAGTCTGCCAGGATTATACCTTTTTGCCAAATCTAGCTCTCAGTGTTTGTGGATGCTATTAATTTGTATCTAACTTTATCATATATATTGGCTTCGTACGTGATCAGCTTCACCACATGTCTCAATTTCATTGGTCAGCAGCTGGGAAACTTCAATGACTCGACTATTGATAGTACATTAACTTATTACCAAGCAAGCTCTAAAGACCTATTACTCTGAAATTAATATTAATTAATCATCATCATGAGCTCAAATCACCTTATTATTATGCTCGGTAGATGCACTATTTCCCAGAAAACCAAATGCCTTTTCCAGTCAAGTAATTTTTGTTGAAATGGACGAGGGTAAAAGTCTGATCTCATTAATTTCACAAGCACAGTTCTTGGTTCTTCTCAGTTATTCATCATTAGTCATTTATGGACTCATACTTGGGTTTGATTTCCATAATTTGCATGCATGCATCATGCATGGTGCGTTTACTGCTAATCATCTCGGCAAATTATAACATAAAGAAATGGAAGTTAGTATTCTCTTTTAAGAGAAGTCCAAGAAATACTCTTTGATGTTTGTAAACTTCTTCACATTTACACAGGATCATATTTTCTAAAACCACATTATATAGTTGATAACATTATGTGATAGTGTCTATTAACAACTCGCTCGTCATAGTAATTAATTAAATTAAACTATGTGATTAACATACATGGTTGTGAAATGTGATCATCCCTTTAGCATTACTAATAGAATTTTAGGAACTTTATTATAGAGAAATTTTTTTACCTCAAAATCATCTTCTTCTTGAAAAAAATACATAGGAAAAAAAAAACTTTTTGAAATTTTCATGTCCTCTTGGTTAATTTTCGTTTTACATGCGCATGTTGCAATTGGAGCTAGCTAAATGGTTGGCTGATGACAAGTGGTAGGTTGAGTTGCTAAACTGCTTTACATGTTGTTGCCAGATATTTGTTTTCTTTTCAGTTTAAAATACAATCAAATTTAAGAGAATGCATTGGTTTACACACCCCTCAACGCCTCAAAGGAAAAGAAATCTGAGTGTACCCAAATTTCTCCTTTGCATTTTGTGGCAAAAAAGGAGTGAAAGTTTTATCAGAGAACCCATATAGCCAAAAGATCCTACCAAAAATCTGAGATTTAGTGAAAGACCCAATGGCCAATTGAGCGAGACCATGGAATGCTAAATATGGTTTGTGATTGCTATAAGGTTCTAGAGACTGAGTGGCAGGGTTTACCCGCAGTGCACTCTGGTGCCGTCTTCTCCACTCATAGTTTTTTTTTTTGCAGCTGCATGATATTTGGACCAGCCAATCACAACTTTGTGTGGCATTAATTAATGTGATTTTTTGTTGTTGATATATTACCATGTTTATGTATCAGAATTTAGGGCACTGAGAAAATAGACGAAACATGGACTATATATAGAGGTCCTCTTTGGGCTTGATTTTCTGTCAGTCACCATAATGCTAATTGGTGAGAATCATTAGGGTTTTCTATTGATTGCTGTCTCATCAGACTTGAAATCCTTGAACCCGTCTCTCTTGTCTCAATAAAGAAAAAAACAAAGAAAAAGGACAAAGCTCCCATCACATACACACTCTCTATCTGTCAAAAGACTCAAAACTTGTATTATATATAGGAATTTAACAAGATAATTAATTAATCTTGGAGATTTTCCAATAAGGATTTGAGGTAAGGATTAGTTTCATATTTCTAATTTCAACCGTTTGATTGCATTCATTAGATGTGTTGATGAATTTAATATGCAACATACACAAATCATGTATGTTGCACACATAAGTGATTGACCATTTCATCTTCGTAATTAAACATTGCAAACCATTTGCAACAATGATGCTAATTACACAATTAACATACACAAGTCATACATTTATGAATAATGTTACTCTTACCACATTTGTATACCATATTCTTATACTACCTTATGTGTCAGATGAGGTGGACAACCACCACATCAATTAAAATTAATTTAACATTTTCTTTTCTTTTATAATTTATTGACACTTTTTAATTGATTTGACTATCTACGTCATCTATTACATAAATTGATATAAGAATGTGATAAGAGTAGCATTACTCTACATTTATTGGTTGGTTAATTTGAAAATTATTCGGTTAGTGTTTTTGAGGAAGCACTAGTGCCTCTCTAATCCAACAAAACATTTTTTTAAAACCATTTTAGCAAAACACAAAAACCAAAGTAAGAAAAATGGACCCTCCTAATTCCATTAGTTTGTACTTTATACATATTAATTTGCTAATTTCAACATATTCAAGGTAGATACTAATCGTCCACTATATAATATTGTAATATAATTTTTATAACATGTATTATTCTTATTCAATAGTATGTGAGAATTATTTGTATAATACGTGAATTTTGTGTGTCTTACTACAAATTTTGTAAAGAATGCATGTATTAAATGTTAGAAATACGTATGTATATGTACAACCACATTTTATTTATAAAAAACGTGTGTAGAACACGAATGTATTATTGAAAAATACGTACATATGTGTATAATAGAGTATTAAACTTGAAAGTGCTAAATTATTGTTCTATTTTTATAAAACAAGGACCCCCACCAATTAGCTGCCAAGTGTCATAACCACTCTGTTTTAAAAAAACAGAGTATAGCCGTTCGACTGTACGATTTTTTACTTTTAAAGGTGACCCTCTTTCTTCACGTGTCAGAAATGAGCGCAACGTGTGAATTTTATTTATTTTTATAATAAAAAGTTCGTAGTATAGCCAGCCGGCTATACGATTCAAATGCATTATATTCAACGGTATAGCCGCACGGCTATACTATTTAATAAAAAGAAAATTAAGAAAAAAGGACCCTCCTAATTAGGCATTGAACCGATGGCCATACCCACAAGCCACTCAATTGGCTACTTGCATAGCCAATACAAACTATTCCATTTCCAAGAGTAAGTCTTATAAAGACTTCTAAGGAATTCTAATATTCCAATGTGGGAACTCAAACATGTTTGCAATGCCTTGCAAAACCTATAAAACTAAATATAGGCTGAGAGATTATTAACAACTTTTTCGATTTTTCATAGTTTCATCTCACCTTAATATAGGCTAAGAGATTATGAACAAGAAGAAGAAGAAGGAGTGTCTTCGAAGCAAATCAAGCAAGTCTCCTTCACACTCATGGTTTTGCTAGTTCCTGCAGGGTAGGTGCTCTGTGAAGCTGTAGCCTCCATTAAACACAAGAGTTACTTGATTGACTCGCTGCTTCCAGGCAGGGACGAATCTAGCTAATGGGCTGCCTGGGCTACAGCCCATGCGAATTTTTTTTGGTCTTTGTAATACCAGTATTCTTAAGATTTTTTTTTAAAAAACTTAATGGAGATAGCCCATCCCAAAGCTACAAGAAGAAAGAACAGAGAGATGAAGCAGCCGGAGAGAGAAGAAGGAAAAAGAATAAAGAAAGAGGGAGAGGGGGAAAGAGAGAGAGAGAGGAAAAAAGAATAATAAAAAAAGAGAGGGAGAGAGATGAAGCAGCCGGAGAGAGAAGAAAGAAAAGAAGGAGAGAGGAAGAAGGAAAAAGAATAAAGAAAGAGGGAGAGGGGGAAAGAGAGGGAGAGAGAGGAAAAAAGAATATGAAACAAAAGAGAGGGAGAGATTAAAAAAAAAGATAGACGAGAAAATATAATAAAAAAGAGAGAGGGGAGTTATGTGTTGGGAAATTACTCTCTTTTTTAACTTCAATTTCTTATAAATATATTTTTTTTTCTTTCTTTGTTTCCCTTCAATCCCTTCCAAACATTTCAACAATATTATCAATATTTTCAATATTTTCTCTATTTCAAATGTCGTATAATAACAAAAAATTCTAAATATGATGAAGAAAATATACTGAAAAAAGTGCTTATATAAAATAAAAATATAACAAACTAGGGCTTGTGATTTACCCCAAAAAAATTTAGCCATCCTGTGAGTTACCACTAGTTTTTAGTTCATAAAATTTATTGTACAAGCCTAAAAATCTCCAAAAACAACCGAAATCTACAAAACTCACCAAATTTTCTTAATACATTTGTACTTAAGGTAAATTTAGCCCACCCGATTTACAATTCCTGGATTCGTCCCTGCTTCCAGGAAGTGTGTTTGTGACCTGTAATCTGTAAAATGTCAATCGCCTATATCAATTGCATTGAACAAAAGTTTAATGATGTGCCACTGAGCATGGGTTTTTTTAAATATATTTTAATATTTTAATTTGATAAAGAAATGTGAACTACAATAATGAAGATAAGAATTAACTGAACAATATTTGAATCCTTTGGAGGGAAAAAAATGAAGTAAATACATGAATACTCAAAGTGATATATGAAATTTTAACCTGTGTATCTAACAGTTTTCCTTTGTCACACAACAAACTGAACTAACAAATGCTTAAAACAATAACTTGGAGGCTGGGATTCAGTTTAATAGGTATATATGTATACCATCTGAATAAAGCATAGTAATTTTCAGTTCAGTAATATATAAGTATCCTTTATTTTTCTGAAGTTAATCTCATAGCTCGGTTTATCTTTAATATATTTTTCCAAGTCTTGTTAATCTATCTGCTTGATCTGTTTGGTGACTTGTTTTTCCAAATTCTTCTCCGCATTTCTTTGATTAATGTTAACTTTCAGTTTCATTTCTGACCAAACCCAAAAAAAAAAAAAAAAAAAAAAAAAACTTTCAGTTCCATTGTGTTGATAATTAGTTCCACTCTTAAGCTTTTGATTATCATGTTAGAATATGCACCTTAGATATTGAAAGTTTATTTATTATCTTGTATTTGTTGTCTACAAGATTTATTCCAGGCAATTTATGACATGTTTATTAATCCATTATCGGGATGAAAATGAATTGGATTGAGGATGAATAGAATTGAGGAGGAGGAGTTAATTTCAATTACGAATTAGTAAACATGCCAATAGAGGGTTCTCATTAATTGTTGTTGCTTCTAGTGTACATACATTGGATAGTTTTCTTGAATCTAATACTTTATTTTTTAGCCCTATCAAGTAAAATATATAGGGTGGCCAATGGAGCTCTGAAGGACTCTACCAAGGTTGGCCTCATGAAGGACTCTGTTAATGTCTAGCATTTTGGTTTTTGATTGTTTGTTTGATGAAATGTTGGTTTTGTTGGAAGGATTTGGATATATTGCCACGGTGAAGGCCACCAGTCACGTTGAGTGCCCTCCAAAGGAACGCCATGTTCGAAGTGAGTTTATGTCTTTTTCATTTGATTTTCTACATTTATGATTTTGTGTTTTGAATGATGTGAGGATTTGAATTTTCTCATTACTGATTATTTTCCTTGGGGGGTTTTGTTTTTGTTTCCCTGCATAGAGATTTTCTCTGCAACATCTGTGACACGTCCACGGGCAGATGTGGCATACTGCATTCATGCTCTGGCCAAGAAATTGTCCAAGACTCGGAGCTGGATTGTATGTCCTTAATTCTTCTTCTTCTTCTTCTTATCATAGTGTTTGTTCGTAATTGAAACAATATGTAAATTTGGCTCAGGGTCCAGGAGGCTTCGAATTGATATAACTGATACGAATTGGTTTTGTAGCAGTTGCAAAAAGTTAGCAATGAAAACAAGCTCAAAAGAACTGATGTGATAATGCAGTTGCAAACATGTTATGACTTGGTTCCTTAAATGTAGCAAATCACTTACCTAATGACAAGTTGACAAAATCTGCAGGTTGCCATAAAGACATTGATAGTTATTCATAGAACATTGAGAGAGGGTGAACCTACATTTAGAGAAGAGCTTCTAAACTATTCTCAGAGAGGACACATTCTCCAAATTTCCAATTTTAAAGATGACTCAAGTCCCCTTGGTAAAATGCTTCTACCTTCCATGGCAGTTTTTTTATGCAACATGTTGCCAATATTGTAACAGTCTCTTCTTAGACCAAATTCTACCTTGCAGCTTGGGATTGCTCGCTTGGGTTAGGACATATGCCCTCTTTCTAGAAGAACGGCTGGAGTGTTTCCGGGTTCTGAAGTATGACATCGAGTCGGAGCGTTTTGGCCAAAAAAAAAAAAGCTAACAAGAAGTTGGGATGAAATAGATTCATAATGCAGAAAAAGGAAGGAAAATTTGAGCACAGATATGTACAAACGCTTACAAAATGGCAAACTCCATTTCATATGTAATCAGATACAAATATAAAGCTTTCTATAGATGAAATGGTCAATCACTTATGATAAGGTTACAACAAAGGAATCTGTATTCTTCTGTATGAGAACAACTAGAAACAAAAGCATGCAAAGAATTCACCATTAATCAAAAAGCAAAAACTCTCTTAATTTGCAAATATGCATGCATGCCCTGCCTCAAAATTCAACTAGCATATCTCAATCGATACCAGCCCCAGTGCTGCTATGTGCACCAGAAACGTGAATCCTTAGAAACTCCAATTCCATCTCCAACTGGAAATTCCTCTCCCTTTCATTCTCCAACTCCACCCTCAGCCTCTCAATCACTTGCCCCATCTGCTCCTCTCTGCTCAACTCCCAAGCTTCCACCCCTCTCAACACGCTCAACAATTTCATCACATTCTGCCTCTGCTCATCCAAGCTCCCTATGAAAGCCACTAGCGCACCTATCATTGCTTCCCTATCCAAACCACCAACCACATTTCCACTCAGGGCACCCACCAGGGCTTCCTCATCAACACCACCACCACCCAACAATCCCCTTATCTCACCCACATTCTCACTATGATCACCCACCGCCATTGCTTCCCTCACAGCTTCCATCACACCCACATTCTCACTCTCAGCCTCCTCCTCAACCCGACCCGGTGAACTCGGATTCGACTCACTCCACTCACCTCCCCTGTCCTGGATGATGGATTCTCCACCAAACCGAACCATTTTCACAGCAGAATCGCCTTGTGGCTCAACTGGGAACACAGGGTCGAGATCAAACTCATCCTCATTGAAATTCCACCCACTAATTCTTCTGTGCTTAGCCCTCTGCCTCGCTGAGCTACCTTCATCATCTTCCTCTTCATCCTCATCATCCTCAGCATTAATACCCTTCTCCTTCATCAGCCCTCCCAAAGCCCTGGTTTTCTTGAACCTTTCCTCAACGCTAGGCAAACCCTGAACTACATTCTTCACCAGAAAATCCAAGCCCCTGCAATTCTTGAAAAACGAATGCCTCAGCAACCTCTCCGCAGTGGGCCTCTTGTTCGGGTCCTGATCAAGGCAACAACCCACCAAGTCCTTAAAGGCCTTAGAGAACTTCTTGCTCTTGTAATTCTTGTCGTGACGATTTTCATAATCCGAAAACCGAAACCTCTTCGTGATCTTCAAAAGCAGAGACTTTGAAGGAGGCAAGTTAGACAGGGGAGGCCCCCCATGAGCCAATTCCAGAGCTGTGATCCCAAAAGACCATACATCCGCCTTGCATCCGTAGCCGTTATGCGAGTGTATCACCTCAGGCGCCATCCAATACGGCGTCCCAGCAACGTCGTTTAACCGAATGGAAGACTCTCCACTCGAATTGGCCTCATAAACCGAAGCAGAAACCCCGAAGTCTGCAACTTTAACCGACCCATTGAAGTCAATCAAGATATTACCAGCCTTGATGTCTCTGTGGAGGTGCCCTTGGTCATGAAGATACGACATGGCTTTCAATGTCTCCCTGAGTACAACGGCAATGCAGGGCTCCGGTAGGCCGTTGGGGAAAGCAGAGGATATTATGGATTGGAGAGACCCGGCGGACATGAACGGCATGACGACCCAAAGATGACGGTCCACAGTGAAAGAACAATGGGCACTGAGGATATTAGGGTGTGAAAGAAGAGAGAGCGTCTTGGTTTCACGTCGAATGTTGTCGAAATTGGCCCGGGATTGATCGAGATCGATGGACTTGATTGCCACGATTGTGTTGTTCATCGGCAAACAGATGGCTTTGTAAACAACAGAGCTTACGCCGAAGCCAATTTCATCGAGGATTTTGTACGCAGTTGAGTCCAATGGGAATTGGACTTTCTTGGGTTCTGGGTTTTCTTGGTGAGAAGAAGTCGGCATTGGAGAAGGAAAAAAAGCAGAGATCTTGATGAACTGAACTGGGTTTTTCTGAATTCTGGGAAGTGGGTTTTGTTGGAGGAGATTGATGGGTTATGAGGAGATAAAGAAAAGTAGGGGTTTAAGCAGAAATCTTGTGAAAGGTAAAAGGTTGTTGAGGCGGTGAGAGTGGCTTTGGGACGATGCATGTGAGGGTTGAACTGCTCTGCTTTTAGCCTTTAGCATTCAAGAGTTGGGGGCTGAACGCGAAGTTATTGCATGTAAATCTTTGATCTTTTGTGAGGGTTTTTTGGTAATTGGAATTAGTTAGGCTGGTTAAGATAATACAGTTATTTGCCATGTCAGCATTTTCTTGGGAAGGAAGTCTTTTAACAATCTTAATCCTGTTTATGTTTTGTGATAGAATTAATCGAGTGTTAGACACTGAGGGGTCCACCAAAAGTGTAATCATCATAGAGGTGAACAAAAGTTTGACTAATTTTCTACTTTTTCATTACTCATAGATACTTTTTGTTACAATAATTAATAAACACATGAAATTGCTTGGTTAAAAGTTTGATGTTATCATAATTAGTAATACTTTTGTCATAATTAAAAAAAAAAAAAATCATACATTTGTCAGAATTGATGAATATTAATCTGTAAGTTTCCAAAAAATTATTAATCTTTAAAGTTCTATTCTTAGGTCTCCAAAAAATTCGAGTCCAAAATAATGTGTCATTCGTCTCCAAAAAAATTTGGACTTTTTTTTTTTGTTAACTAAAGAGGGATATTCAAACTTGACTTTTTCTTAACACTAAAACAAGGAAAAATATTAAACGAAAAAAAAAATTAGATAAGAAGTATTATGGGCAACTTGAACTCTATGGTTGAAGCCTTTTCTCTTCTCTTGCCGTAAGTGATTTTGAAAAAGGGCAGTCAACATGAGAGGGGCCCAGAAGTATTATGGGCATGGTCATGGGGAGGCATCCTATATTGTTAATGTAATGTTGCTGTCCAGCCAAAACATATTGGGCTTCAATTATGTTGAGTTTAGGCTAGGCTAGGTTCAACCCAAACTTGTTGGGCTTAGCTGTGATCATTATTGGCGAAATTTCTTCAATATTATGGCTCCACTATATAGAAAGTCTAATTTGAAAGCAAAAGCAGTAGAATTCTTTAGTGAATAAAAGAAAAGGGTATTGACTTGCAGATTAGTGGTAGCATATTCGAACCTCTATGACATTATAGTAGTGTGTGTGAGAAACCGTCCCTCTCATATAATTTAGACTATCGCTTGTACTCGAAAAAGAAAAGAAAATAACCTTTGATTTGCAGAGCAATGGTTTTAGGTTTGAATCATCTTGACACTTTAGTAGTGTGTGCGAGAAACCCCCTTTTTTCTTGTAATTTAGACTGTTGCTTGTATTAAAAAATAATAATTTGAACAATAAAAGCATACAAACCATATTATTAACTCAGAAAAATGGAACTATCATGGACACCGGACCTGTCCCTATTGGCCTTGCTACATGAAAATAATAAAACCCAAAAAATAGAAAATCAAGGAAAATATGGCAGAGAGTAATGTGACTGATGGTGGAATGCGACCGCTGTCTTTCCTTATTAGCATCCCTTCAACGACAGGGTAGTTCATCAAAATGATATAAAAGGGTATGAAAACTTGCATGAAATTTTTTTCCAACTCCCCCAAAAAGATGACTCTAGAAATCCCAACTGCAAAGGAAGCCATGTTCAAGATCACTAGAGCAACCATTGGAGCAAGAAATAATATTGATGTTTGGAAATCAAACACCCCCATATTGTAACGCTTGAGTTGGTCAACATCGTCAACTTTGTTGGTTGGGAAGAAACTGGCTTCTCTCATACCAATTTTCTTCATGAAGGCATCCACACTACCATATAAGTGAGATGTAACTGACTTCATCATCCATATCCTTTGCTCATTTATCCAATGTCGAAATGTAAATCCCGTTGAGAGAACTTCGTATAAATGTTTTGAAATCGACGATAGGAATACGAATGAAAATACAATGAAGTATGAATTTGAGACCTGCAAATCCAAGAACAAGACCAATATATATTAGGATATTGCATGACACTAAATCAAATTGAAGATTTTATGACGATAATTATTTTTTATGAGGGCGGTAGAATAGAATGGATGACTATAATATAAATACTTATATTGTGAGATTGTTAGACTGTGTATGTGATCCACACACTCAATCAAGAATAAACTTACTTGCACTAGTAAAAATGACCTCAATATTCACGGATGTTTAGTAGTTATTGCCCTCTAAATGAGCACAGATAAATGTCCCTACTTATAATTGTTTGTGTCATTTAGTTAGTATAGGAACACATATATGTGCCCAATTAGAGGTTAATAACAACTAAACACCCATAATTATTGAGGCTTTTAATTGGTGTTAATAGTTCAGATTCACAGTCTTTGTTATCAGATATCGTGATAAAAGATAGATATTGTTTATATACAAGGATTTCCTTAAAGATAAGTACGCTTTATCTTAAATCAATTGTGCAAAAGATATTTGATAGGAAGAAATATATATATATAAATATAACTTTAATTACCTCTGGGTACAAAGGAATGCCATTGAGTAGGCAGAGCTGAGGTATGGTAGCAAAGCACCACAATGGCAAGAAATACAAAATGGGGAAAAGAGCAAGTTCTGCATAACACATGCTTTGAACGAAAGTGTACGTTTTCAAAGGGCCATATATAAGAGGACAAAACTTGGAGATAGCAACATCAACCAACCCAGAGGCCCATCTAGTCCCTTGGA